>CM056820.1:31945962-33284538 GCA_029852735.1 Persea americana | reverse complement strand
TACTTGAGTTTTTGGCAAATTTTTTTGAAATTTGAAATTTTGGTTTATCTTAGTTTTGGCAAATGTATTTGCGTTTTTTTTAATTTATTTTCATTTTTTAATTTTATTTACGTCTTTTGAAATTTATTTGCGTCTTTTGAAATTTATTTACATTTTTTGAAATTTATTTGGATCTTTTGAAATTGATTTTCATCTTTTGAAATTTATTTCTGTTTTTTTAATTTATTTGGATCTTTTGAAATTTACTTGCATCTTTTTAAATTTATCTACGTTCTTTTGAAATTTATTGCATTTTTTTAAATTTATTGCGTTTTTTTAAATTATTTGTGTATTTTTAGAATTTATTTGAATGAAAATCTCATTAATGGAATTCCATTAATCGTGGCCAATAAAACGGTAGTTGACCATTATTAATAGATATCCCACCAATCATGGGATATGATTTAAAGAAAGGGTAATTTCGGCATTTCAAATATAAGAATCCGTGAGAGGGACCTTTGGATGCATGACTTTAATTCGTGACCTGTTTGTCATACCACCAAAGCCCCCACGATGGAAACGCATTAAGGGGACCCACAAACTGGACTGCATTTAGGGATATGCAGTCTGCCCGCATGAAAACATTATCTCTAATACATAGTTGCATATATATTTCGCCTTCTAGAGCTTGAACAGCAGACAGGAAATCGTTTTTCAACATCCTGTAAAGTCTCCAGTCGAAAGATCATTTTTCACTTGCAGAGGCAGAGAGAGAGAGAGAGTGAGTGAGGGAAATGTCGGAGGGAGGAGAAGAAGTCAGCAACAAGCAGATTCTGCTTCGAGATTACGTAACGGGTTTTCCCAAAGAGTCCGATATGGTTCTTAAAACCGGCACGATTCAGTTGAAGGTTCCAAAAGGATCGAAGTCGATCGTTGTGAAGAATCTGTACCTCTCCTGCGACCCCCGCATGAGAATCAAGATGACGAAGCTCGACGTTTCTTCCAACTACTTCGATTTCTTCACTCCTGGATCGGTACTCTCTCTCTCTCTCTCACACACACACACAACTTCATTTAATCTGTCTATGTTCTATCTATTACATGCCTTGGAGTTTGATTGCACTCCAGTTAGAGTAATATACACCGTAAAATATTTTAATTTCAAACGTTCTAATCATATGAGTGGTTTTTATCCGAGTAACCAATTTCTGCTGTTGATGTCACTGTTGTAGAGTGAGATTCGGGCTAGTTCCTACTTCCTTATATCCTAACCAAAGTATCAGTTTTTTAGTCTCATGGTATCTTAGGCCCGTAAGATCTCACTTAAATTATTAGTGCAATCACTGATGAATTCATTGTAATAAAAATATTGATGATGATTAGTTTCAATTTGATTGGAAGGGTAAATCACTTTTTCTTGCACATGATGGATCCAGTGGTGACTTTCTCTTTGATCGGTTAGAGATTTGGAATTATGAGAATCCATGTGAGTAGGAATTTATTTGATGGTTTCGATTTAAGAAAGCTGGGACCCACCATCAGGAGATGGAAGGGGCAGCTCGCAGACTCACTGTGAGGGCAGCCAGTGCCTAAGGACGCTAAAGAGGGGCAATTGTAGATCAGTTGCTTAGATACTGTCAGGGTGATTTCTCATTTTGTAAATGGTTTAGTATTTGGATGGTTTGTGGTGGTCAATATATAATTTTAACCGATAAATAATCAAATAGGTTGGATTTTTTGTAGGCCTACTTCACTGATATATTGGTTTGGTCAAGCCCTCCAAGTGGGCAGTCTGGAGTGATGATTAGATTGTCCATGATAACGTGACATGGCGTTATGTTGCTCTGCTCTTAAATCATTGAAGAACAATCTCAAGCAGTTCCTTGTAAAGTGATGATCAGATTGTTCATGATATTGTGACAAGGAGTTATATTGCTCTTCTGTTAAATCATAGAAGAACAATCCCAAGCAGTTCCTTGCATACTGATGATCAGATTGTTCATGAGAGTATATTGCAGTGCTCTTAAATCATAGAACTATCCCAAGCAGTTCATCGGGTAGTAATGTTCAGATTGTCCATGGCATCATACATGGAGCTATATTGATCTGCTCTTAAATCATAGAAGAACAATCCCAAGCAGTTCATTGCATCATAAATTCATAATGTAATCCTGATTACTGTTTTCCATGATACCCAGATACTGCAAAATAGGTGACATATTCGATACTTCATTTTTTTTTTTTTTTTTTTTTTGGTGTAAAGTCCATGCTCCTGCCATATTCATCCTGTATCTGAGCATCGTAGAATGTCTTGCTTTACGTTAGGCCTTACCTTCATGCATCCTGATTGTCACTTAGTGTGCCTCCTTCTTGCAACATGCATTGCATTGAAAGTTGAAACTGGTTTTGACAACAAATCCTAGCAGTGTAAATTGCCTACATTCAGCAGCTAGACATTACTCGGCGATCATAATTGTCTTCTCAGAGCTATTCTGAGCCATTTGCTATTCAAGTTGGACCATGTAGCTTGACAGTGTTAATCAGTAGCTGTTAGCTCACCATGTAGTCAATTGTGTTTAATTTACCTCATACTAATGTTGATCATGGGCCATTAGCTAATCAAAATCAATATTGCTTCAGATCTGACCCAGTTTCTAGTGGTTGGGGGAAAATTTATCAAAGCAAAAATAAAAGAATAAGAGACAAGACTCTGTTTTTCACTTTTTCCAAGGTTTTGAATAGTCACTGAATACTTGGCAAAGTCCCTAAATATGACCCAGTTCCTAGTGATTGCAAAAGGGTCACATAGATCCAAGTTTTGATGTAGACTGTATTGTTCTTTTTATTTCCCTCAGGTTCTATATGTCCTGAACTATCTTGTTTTTGCAAATTTCATATCATTGTGCAGCCAATTGTAGGCTTTGGTGTAGCAAAAGTTTTGGACTCAGGGCATCCAGACTTCAAGGAAGGTGACTTGGTATGGGGAACAACTGGATGGGAAGAATACAGTCTGATAGAGGCACCAGAAACCCTGTTTAAAATCACGCACACTGATGTGCCTCTTTCTTACTATACTGGCCTCCTATGTAAGGTTTTCATGAATGTATGTAGGGTTGTAGACTTGTAACGACTGTATATATATCTAAGACTCTGTTAGCAGCTAATATAAACCACATACTCCAAGTAACATGCTACCTCCTTGTTCACTTCTGTGAGAAGAAGATGTGCACAACCTGACACATTTGGTCTCATTTACTTTCTTTGTAGATCCTTCATGTTGAACCCTTGACCAAGGCTGTATTTGGCTCCATTGCTTTCCGAACAATCAAGATTCTTTTCCTGAATTAAGTTTTCACTAACTAAACTTGGAGCAGAATTCCTGTAATTTAAGCAAGAATTTTCTTTGCTCCTAACATGGGTTGGACCTAATTGTAGACTAAGCCCAGTCTTGGGTTCCTTGTTCTGTCAAGTTGTCGGACTGGGACTACTGGAGGTTTTAATGCAAACCTTTTCATACTCTGGGACCATGTCCTATAGTAGCCATAGTTCGAAAATTTAGATTTACCTGTCCGATCGGTTTGGATCAGCCACAAAACTGAGCACTTGAATAAAGACTTGGCTGCAACGAGTTTGGCCAGACTTGGGTTGACTCTGCCGAGACATGGTTAAGACTCGTTCAGAACTCAAAAGAGCAATGAGAAATTACAGCAATGGAGTTTTAAGATAACTGTCATTGGCTCCACAGCCCACAAGCAAGCATGTAGAGTTTATGAATTAAATGTTTGTTCCATAATATCTGAGTTTATCAGCCTGGAAGTGGCCCTCCATTTGCATGTGAAGATTGTAGAGGTTTGATCACTATCCTGGAAACTTTAGTACATGTGAGGCGGCCAAGTATAATCCTTGTTAGATTGAGTTCAAGGCTTGAAGGAAACCCCCTAAATTTTATGCGAAAAGCACTATTGGATTCTTTCAAAGTCATGGACAAGCCTTGTGTTTCACTTATTCAAATTGTCTAATACTCCATCTAACTGCCATATACATCATTTGTAGGTATGCCTGGCCTTACAGCTTATGCTGAATTTTATGAGGTTTGCACCCCTAAGAAAGGCGAATATGTCTTTGTGTCAGCGGCATCTGGTGCAGTTGGCCAGCTTGTTGGGCAATTTTCTAAGTTGATGGGTTGCTATGTAGTTGGAAGTGCTGGATCCAAACAAAAGGTAATTTCCTGATTGCCATCTACTCTTAATAGCAGCGAGGACTAGAAGATGCAAACTAATAGAAAACAATATTACAATACAAAATTGCTTGTTAGATATGTAAGTCCTTTTTTGCTACATAACTAGGATAAGTACACTGGTTGCTGACTGTACAGGGCCAACTCTTGATACTGAAGTTCATAATATGCATTGATGAGATACAGCTAAATGTTTTTACTGATAAAAAAACAGATACAGGGCTAAATCTTAATACTATTTTGTTTGCGGAGAAAAATCACTAATGCCATCATCATTCAGGTTGATCTATTGAAAAATAAACTCGGGTTTGATGATGCTTTCAACTATAAAGAAGAACATGACTTGAATGCAGCTTTAAAAAGGTATCTGCATTTGAAAAATTACTACTATTACTTTGTAATTGCAATATCAAGCTATGTATTCTACTTAGCATTTTTTTTATGGCATCCTGCAATATTGTCAGGTATTTTCCCGAAGGCATCGACATCTACTTCGATAATGTAGGTGGCTCGATGCTCGATGCAGTTCTCTTGAACATGAGAGTCCAGGGCCGAATTGCTCTCTGTGGGTTGATCTCTCAGTACAACAACCTGGATAAACCTGAAGGCATACACAACTTGTTCTGTGTCGTAACAAAGCGTATACGAATGGAAGGATTCGTGGTATTTGATTACTACCCCATCTATCCTAGGTTCCTGGAGTTGGCCCTGCAGTATATCAAGGAAGGGAAGATTGTTTATTTAGAAGACAGAATTGAAGGCCTGGAAAATGCTCCCTCAGCACTAATAAGACTTCTCACTGGACAAAACGTTGGGAAACAAGTAGTTGTAGTTGCCCATGAATGATTTAGTAGCTTTACATCTTCCAGTTTTATGGGACAGTCAGGATTCATGTTTTCTTCTATGGGATCTGCCAGCAGATCCAAATACTATAATGGTGTGCCCTGCATAGACTTGAATGTTGTAAAAAGAATGTATGATTATTAAGACTTGAATGTTGTATGAAGAATTTATAATAATTATATTCTATTTCTGTAATATTTATATGTGGTATTTAACTTATAACCATGAAGCTGAGCCACACCCAATTACACTATATTAAGCTAGAAAGTTTTCTGGATTGGATTTGGACCTTCATTTATAATTTTGACTAGAAGTTACATCAACTACCCACTTTATCTCTTTACAATAACTACTGGTTACTACTCTCCACTTTTTTCTTTTTTTCTCGAATACTTTGTTTTTATCCAAACTCTTATCATTCCCTTTCTACTCCAATTATCATGTTTTCTTTCTAGCATTAATGTTTAAATTGCAATATTTGCCATATTCGTGCTAGTCACTATTATTTGGGTCCTGGTATTGATCCTAGGATTCGGGTCCTCGACCTTTACCCACTAAATGAATCAAATCATGTGTTGGGGGCTCATTCACATATGTAGGTAATCTGAGTATGACGGTGAAATACTGCAGTGGCACCCTTTAATTTTACAAACCACTCACTATTGGATTGAATATAGGGAAATCGATAGTTAAAATATCATTAAACTTCAATGCTGTTAAATCAAGGTCTGGCTAGTATAATTTGGTGGGGTTATTTTTTTATGATCTCCCTTATCCAGAGAGAGACATTTTCATCTTCCCTCCTCTTATAACGTTGCATCTAAATAGGTCCCACGCATAGGACGTGAAACACTTTTTAATCTAATCATTACAATACCTAATCAAAATAACATTAAATTAGATAAGTTCAAAAGAGTGGACGGCTGTGATCACCATATCTCAGATTTGTTCAAGCCGTCCATGGAAGCAAATGGGCCAAGTGCTCAGATTGAGCACGTCTCTTGCTACTGTCGTCAAAATTATGATGTAACAAAGACTGACTGAGCAAAGACTTTTTCTCTTATTCACTGCCTACATTGAAACTAGCTGATTAGTTTAATGAGAGGGGCGAACAAGCACGGCTTTCAAAACCTATATGAAAATTGGGGGCTCATTTTAAAAAAAAATCCAATAAAAATTTTGGATCCATCCTCACAATTCATATTAGAATTCTTAGTTAATTTGCCCCGTAAACCGAACTACCTTTTTGTATTTGCACCCCTCCAACAAAAATCTTAGATCCGCCACTATACGTCAGGTTGACTCATAGATAACATAAAATCTTAACCCCAAGGGATAGTTTAGTTGGTCTAGGACTACGGTTTGCTCCCGAAGACTGAGAGTTTTAAACTGCACTACCACATTAGGGCCACAAGGGATTTACTCGCTCCCCTTGAACCGTAGGAATTAATTCAATCCAAAGGGTTGGGACACCATCTGTAAAATAATAATAATAATAATAATAATAAGGTTGCCTGCAAATACAGATTAGTATTACTGCCCAAATGTTGTTGTCCATAGCCTTCGTGGCCATGTTCTCCTATGAGCAGGTTGCATATAGTATGAGCTGTATGGCACTGCAGCTAATGGAGCCATGCCGAATGAAAAGATGGAAAGGTCTCCTCTTGTGGACATGGAGATACAAAAAATCAGCCCCACCCACTTGATTAATCCGGCCTTTGATTTGACAACCTTAAAGCTTAATGACATCTTAAATATTGATTGTTTTTTAGATTCAACCCAACTGTGAGTGAATGTTCAACAATGATAAAATTGAGCATAATACCAAATCGTGGGATGAAAAGAGGCTGGCTGCATTGATGAAAAGTAGGCCCGAGTGGGCACCAAAAGAGGCTGACTGCACTTGGAAGTGCATGGAGGGATTGTTTTTCCATAGTTTTCGCCGCCTTCTTTTTCAGAAATCAAACAAGGAAAACGTTTTTTTTTCCAAACATCACAAAATCTACAATTGAAACTCAACGAGAGAGAGAGAGAGATGTCGGGAGGAGGAGAAGAAGTGAGCAACAAGCAGATTCTGCTTCGAGATTACGTAACGGGTTTTCCGAAAGAGTCCGATATGATTCATACAACCGGCACGATTCGGTTGAAGGTTGAAGAAGGATCGAAGGCGATCGTTGTGAAGAATCTGTACCTCTCCTGCGACCCCTACATGAGAAATCGAATGAAGAAACCCGACGCCCCTCCCTACGCCGATTCCATGACTCCTCAATCTGTACGACTATACTTTCTTCTTCTCTCTGTGTGTGTCTCTGTTTGTTTGGATGAAGAGAAAACTGTCCACTGCACTTATTCTCTGGCATCCAAACGTGGATTTTGTTGTGGTCAAGTCACGAGCTTTTTAATCAAGAGAAAGTTGTTAGATATGCTTGTGGTCTAGAAATCTGGACGATACTATACACGTCCAAAGCACATATTTAATTGGAGTTTATTTTGGACCTGATGGGATGGCTTGTCTTGATATTTTGTTGGAATTCACGAATCCTCCATTTATATGTGTGCAATCAAACTGCAAAAAGGATGGTATTCGTGATGTACAAAGGTTATTTCAGACCTTTTCTGCAGCTAGAAATTTGAAATTCCAGTGAAAAATGCGTCATTTGCAAATGTTAGGAGACAATTTATTATATTATGTCATGAATTCTCCACCTGGCCAAATTCTTGTAACACTTGTAGTAAAGTAGTAGGCCTCGGGAGGATTTTTTTGGAGAATTTCAAATTTTCCGGGTATGGTAATAATTCTTGGAATTCTAGCAAAAAAACAGCCCTAATAGAACTTGATTTACCGTGTCTATTTTCTACTGCATGCCGAATGAGATTTTAAGGGTCTCTTTAGTTGCAAGCATTTCTAATGAGAATTTCCTAATTGTGAACTCATTACCACTGCTTGAGGTCTCGTTTGGAATTCCAGATTCTCTATTTGGTTGAGGATAATTCATATGAGTGGCATTCTAAATAACGCATTTGGTGCAAAACATCATTCTAAACGCCAAAGAGACCGAGTAGAATTCCACATGGGAGACGGCATTTTGAGAATTCCAAGACAAGGCATGCAGTAGAGCATGGACAGGTTAATCAAGTTCTGACAATAAGTTTCTAGTCCATGGAGTCTTAGGCCTGAGATCTCACTTAAATTCGAGCGATCACTGCTCACTGATGGATTCTTCACACAAAACTAACAACAACAGCAGCAGCAACAAAGTTTCAATTCGATTGCATGACTATCACCATTTCTTACACATGATAGAATCCAATGAATCCAATTGTGTTTTACCTCATACTAATGATATATGCGTATGAGCCAGTAGCCTCATGATTTGAAAAATGAAACAGAAAAAGAAAAAAAGAAACACATAACAAAATAAAAGAAAAGAGACATACTCTGTTTTTCCAAGGTTTTGAATAGTCACTAAATACTCAGGAGTCTGTCCCCAGATCTGACCCAGTTCCTAGTTTATACAAAAAAGAAAAAAAAGGCTCACATCCGAGTTTTAATGTTGGCTGTGTAGCTCTTTCTATTTCTCTCATGTATGTCCTGAACTCTTTTTCTCTCATTGTGCAGCCAGTTCTGGGCTTTGGAGTAGCAAAAGTTTTGGACTCGGGGCATCCAGACTTCAAGGAAGGTGACTTGGTGTGGGGAACAACTGGTTGGGAAGAGTTCAGTCTGATACAGGCACCAGAGAGCCTGTTTAAAATCACACACACTGATGTGCCTCTTTCTTATTATACTGGTCTCCTTGGTAAGGTTTCAACAATGTATACAGGGTTGTCACAATTGAACGTATATATTTGGAACTAGTTAACAGCTATTATAAACTACATACTCCACCTTCTTTCTGCCTCCTGTTTTGTCTTTTGAGAAGATCATATGCACAACTTTTTGTCTCATTTTCTCTTCATGTTGAAGCAATTGAGTGAGGCTGTATTTGGCTCTTTTTCTTTCAGAATAAGAGAGATTCTTTTCCTGAAATAAGATTTGTGCTAATTACACCAAGTAGATTTCCTGTAATTGAGAAAGAATTTTGATTGGCTCCTAAACTGGGTTGGACCCAATTGCTGACTAAGTCCACTATTGGGTTACTTGTTCTTTCTTGTTACAGGACTGAGACTTCTGATAATTTTAATGCAAACCTTTTAATAGCCATAGTTTGAAAGGGTTGGCCTTAACGGGTTTGGCCAGCCAGACTTGGGTTGACTCAGTGAGACTCAGTTAAGACTCATTCACAAGTCACAAATCAAAACAGTTATCAGAAATTATTCCTTTTTGTTGTAAATATTAATAGTGAGTTTGTCCTTCTGTCTCTCCAAGCTGACTCAGTCTGGCAAGTTTCTAAAACAAGTTGAATTTCCAAGTTTTTGAACAATAATAGTAACAACAATGGAGTTTTAAGATTAGTGTTAGTGGCCCCACAAACAAGCATGTAGAGCTTAAGAATTGAGCATTTATGCCATAATTTTTTAGTTCATTGGCCTATGTCGGCCCTCCATGTGCATGTTGACATTGAAGAGGGCTCTGATCAATCTCCTGAAAAGTTTAGCGCCAGTGAGGCGGCTGAGTATAACCCGTACTCATTAGATTGAGATCAAGGCTTAAAGGAAGCCCTTACATTTTATGCAAAACGCACTAATGGATTCTTCCATCATGGACAAGCATTGTGGTTTCACTTATTCAAATTGTTCCAACTGCAATACATCATTTGTAGGTATGCCCGGCCTTACGGCTTATGCTGGATTATATGAGGTTTGCTCCCCTAAGAAAGGGGAAACTGTCTTTGTGTCAGCAGCATCTGGTGCAGTTGGTCAGCTTGTTGGGCAATTTGCTAAGTTGTTGGGTTGCTATGTTGTTGGAAGTGCCGGATCCAAACAAAAGGTGATTTCCTGGTTGATCGATTCTTACAAACGGCTAGGACTAAAAGAAGAGAAATAATAGAAAACAACATTACAACAAAAAATTCCATGTAAGATATGTAAGTCCTTAACTAGGATGTGTGCACAGGTTGCTGTGTATAACACAGCTTTGCATGTCTGTAGAGTATATTATGGTTTGAGAGAAAAAAGTGGTACAAATAAAATTCATTTGATTGGAGAAATGGTTTCTCCTGTGACTATTCATAATATGCATTGATGAGATATAGAGCTAAGTCTTGACGCTGTTTTGTTTGTGAAGAAAAGTAACTGACACCATCATCATTCAGGTTGATCTGCTCAAAAATAAATTTGGGTTTGATGATGCTTTCAACTATAAAGATGAACATGACTTGAATGCAGCTTTAAAAAGGTATCCTTATTTGAAAATCACTACTATTCCGCGTAATTGCATTATCAAGTTAAGTATTCTATTCACACATTGCTTTGTGACGTCCTCCACTTTGAGCAGGCATTTTCCTGAGGGCATCGACGTCTACTTCGAGAATGTAGGTGGTTCAATGCTTGACGCAGTTCTCCTGAACATGAGATACCATGGTCGCATTGCTGTCTGTGGGATGATCTCTCAGTACAACCTTGATAAACCTGAAGGCATACACAATTTGTTCCGTCTCATTACAAAGCGTATACGAATGGAAGGATTCGTGGTACTCGACTACCTTCACTTGTATCCTAAATTCCTACAGTTGGCCCTACAATATATCAAGGAAGGAAAGATTGTTTATTTAGAAGACACAATTGAAGGCCTGGAGAATGCTCCCTCAGCACTCATAAGACTCTTCACTGGACAAAACGTTGGGAAACAGGTAGCTGTAGTTGCGAATGAATGATTTAGAAAGCTCACATCTTCTAGTTTTTATGGGATAGTCATGTTTTCTTCACTGGGATCAGCAGACCCAACTACAATAATGGTGGACACTACCTAGACTTGAATGTTGTAAAAAGAATCTATGATCATTATATTGTACTTCTACAATATTTGTATGTGTTCGTTTATAATCATGAATGACGAGGATGACCCAAACCCAATTAAATATAAATGGGTGTGGTCCTGGTATTGATCCTAGGATTAGGATTAGGGTCCTGGAAATGCACCCATTAAATGAATCAATTCAATTCTAGTTCTGAGTGTGACTGGGCTCCATGAGAAGATGTTCACATGTGTGTGATACTATTAAGGGATCCTTCACATGGAAAATGAGTTACATTTCTTCACGATAAAAATAGTAAGACGTATAAGCTAATGATGATTTATGAAGTCCACAAGCATGGATTAAGGGTTTGTTTGCCCCCCGTTACATATGTAAATGTTACACTTACATACACACACATATGTATATATATATATATATATGTGGGAGATGCTCTCACCTTATTATGCATTGTATATGTAAATGAAGTGTGAAAATAATGTATAAATGAGATAATTTTCCCTTTACAAAAAAAAAAAAAAAAAATTTCATATGAATATTTTCAAAAGCATCAGCACAACGTTCACTATGTGATCCTGTGAACTCCTAACTTTTACTCCGAACGGTAAATTTTTTTTATTGACCTTGTAATTGAAACATCTATCTATGCAAAGTTCCTGTGTGCAAGTTTTACATGTATAAATTCATTTTCTTATCCTATGTAAAGCACAAATCTGATTCACAACAATAACAAAGCAATTAAAAGATAAGAGGATATTGGGATTGAATACACATTCTCACTTTTGACTGCCTATTTGGACCTCATTCCATGTACGTTACCGTCTCCTTTGTATAACAAGAGTTGGGTTTTTAAAATTTTAAGCAATACCCTTTCTATTGATGGAACAAAAGCAAATGATTAAAAGGTGGAAATTGATAATGGAGCATCAAATAATCACTCCTTTGAGAAATAATTACCCACCTATCACCTACTAATTTAAATTATAAGAAGGTGGTTCATCTTAATCTTCACCACTAAACCTTTCACTCCTCTCCTCCTTAGCATTAGGATAAATATAGGCATACCTTCATCCCTAATGAACAAAATCATTAAGCATCTAGAATTCATAATTTTGAAATTTGAAGAATTTGAAAGACCAAAAGTAAGGGCCTAGTTGGATGCATCATAAACTACAAGAGTTTTCTCCTTTTAAGAAAATTTGATTGCCCTTTCATCTAAAGATGTTTGAATGACTAAAGAGAAAGAAAATAATCTTTTACTTTCTCTCAAAGAGTAAATTTCTTTTTTCAATAGGTCCATAGAAAAAGCTCTTTAAAAAAAAAACATCCACAACCTTTTTCTTTACCGAGATTTTTTTATTGGAATTTATGATGCTGGGAATTCAAAGACAATGATGTGATGGCTAGCCCTAGAATTTCTAAATGCTATATCTTTTATTGGAATTTTGAATTGTAGCCACCTGAAAAGTCAAAAGTTACTTTTAAAATTCTTGGAATTCCAACCTCCTTAATGTTCATGGATGTTCAAGAAAAAAGGAGTACCCTGAGATTCAGGAAACTTTTGGAAATATATAAACTCTCTAAGCATGAATTCAAGAAATTTCAATAATGAAACAGACTCGGCAACCCCATGCTATCAAGCAACCAATGTACCTGCCTTGTTAATCTTTTTCTCTTTCTCCCTCTCCTATTCCTGGTCCTCTTCTTTGTCTCGTCATCCCCACGTTCTTTTCTCATTTTCTTTCCCTCTCTCTCCCTCACACCCTCTTCTCATCCTTTTCTTTTCCTCTTCTTTTGCCTCCTCTTCTCCTCTCTTTCCTCTTTCATTCCTTTGTTTTGTCTTTTCCTCTGAGCCATACCTTTAGTCACTGCAACATGTGTAGCCCACCTTTTCTGTGATCACTCCCACACTGCAAATTAAAGCAACATTGGGCCCAACACCCATACTAAATAATGCTTAACATGATCATCTTGTAAACAATGAAAGGTAGGTTTTGATTGGCTAGGCTACAGTGCAGCGGCGCTACATTTTAATATGGTGCAGTGCCCTACCAATCCAATTAGAATACGTCACGTGGACTACTGAAGTCGAGGATGCAAGGAGGGTACATTTTGGGAACTCAACCCAACACATTGTGATGTCATTCCAATAATATCCTTTTCTCTCTCATACACTCTCATCACCTCTCTCCCATTTTTTTTATGACTAAAACCCTACCATTTCCTTTCTCTCATGTATCTCTCATCACCCATCTCCCTTTGTTTTTTTACGACTAGGAACCCACAGACCCCCTTTATTTTATATTTATTTTTCTAATCATGCACTAAATTTAAAGACTAATAAATAAAAAATGAGTAGATTTAGATGTGGGCCCACAAAAAAAATAGAGTAACCATCATTGCGCAATCCGATTTCAAAATAAGATGAAGTGGGCCCACCTCACAAATTTGCTATGTTGAAAATCAAATTGCACGTAAGCAACCTGTTTTTTTTTTTTTTTTTTAAACCAACTGATGTGGGTCTACCTCGTAGATGTGCCCTTTTAAGAATTAAATTATATAGAAATAATTTAATTTTCAAAATCATTTTAATATGAGCTCAGGTTAGAAAAGGAAAAACCATCATTATGCAATTTGATTTTCAAAATAATCTAATGTAGGCCCGCCAAACTATTTTGAAAATTAATTTGCTTAAAATCAAATTGAATTTCAGAATCAATCAAATTGACGTACTTAATTTCTTATTTCTTAATTATTGATATAACAATGCACCTAATTGTGAAAGTTCATAAAAATGACAAAAAAGTTATTTTACATATTAATTGCTTAAATATATTTTTCAATGTACAAAAAATTACTTTTAATTTCTTATGAATTATTTTTAATTAATAAACAATAACTAAGATAATCACATTTGTAACTAAGACCAAGAATATCACATTTGTAGTCACTTATTAGAATGTTTAGTTTGCTTAGTATTATAAGATAATTAATCTGATTTGAATTTTAAGCTATACAATGTACTGTAATAGATACAATCGAATGAGATGGTATATCTTCTTTCCAAACCCAACATGTTTTATTTCAATCAAGGCCCATTGGGTTGGATCCATGATGCAGTTTAAAATAGATGTATGGCATGGGACATCGGATCCAATAATAATTCTTGAAGTTTTGAAAAAACAATAGGCCCCACTATTATATGAGATCACTTTAAAAAATAAACTGGTGGGGCTCATTATTTTCTCAAAACTTCAAATTTCTAATCATGACCGTTATCTCAAGCTTATGCATCTATACATCCATCCACATCATGATCTAATTTAGGGGATCGGATAGCGAAAAATATATATATATAAATATATATTTTAAGGGCATAGCTTGGGGAAAATGGGCCCATTAGAACAGTATCATATAGTAATGGCCCCCATTTGCATTATAAATAGAACTCTATTGGCAAGCAATAAAAACTCTAAGGGGTAATTTAGAAAATAACTTTATTTAAAGAAGCTATAAATGCTCTTGTATCTCGTTATGAATTGCAACACAAATGTTGGACGTGGCACGTGCTGATAGGAGGACCGGGAAGATGTAGGGTATTATCATAGAGAGTTGATGTACTAGAGTCCTCCCCAGTTTTGAATGGTATAAATTAATCACTCGCACAGTAACCCGTGCTGAGCACAAGTACAATGCAAATCCAATATTCATTTAATTGGAAAATAAGCATTGACTTTAATGGCAGCCCAAATATAGTAAATTCTTAGAAATAAAATAAAAAAAGAGAACATTTGACCGTACCTTCACAATTAAGAGCAGAGAGGGTAGAAAGAGAGTATGAGAACTGGGATAGATCAAAATGGGAGAATATGAAAAAATTGAATATGAGATTTGGACATAAAGGAGTTTTACCAAAATCAATTGAGGAAAAGTGAGAAATAGACATGGGTAGTTATATGAGATAAAAACATGTGTTGAATGAATGGGATAAGAAGTGGGTAGTTATGAGAGATAATGGAGGAGAGAAAAAATAACTTGCTATCACAACTGTAACCAACAATCCAAATCAGTTCGAAAACCCTTCCAGCTTAATATATTATAATATTTTTACATTATTTTCTTTTATCGATCAATGGTTTGGTCTTTTGTCCAAGATCCGGAGTGTACATAGTGTGGGTCCTAACCCAAGAAATCACATTGATTGAAAGATGATGAGGATAGAAGATTAATTAAAGTTTAGTTGGACTGCCTAGTCTAGGGCCAGTCTGCTTGCATGAGATTAATTCTTAAAATAGGAACCACTTTACCGCAAAACTCTTATCATGAAAATATACTAGAGCTTATTTGTTTGCATGTAATCAAATTTGTAAAAATCTAAAGGAACCCACCTTACTATGTATACATTATCCTAAGAATATAATTGACTATGTCTATTTGCATTCATTCAATTGAATTTGTAGCTCGAACCCACTTTGCAATGAATTCCTAATCTCAAGCCTATAGGGACCCCCTTTGTTTGCATGAAATTGATTTCTACAAATTCAAGGAAACCCACTTCACCATAAATTCCTTATCTTGAAAATGTGCCACTTTTTTGCTTGCATGGGATGAATTCTAAGGAAATCAAAGGAACCCACTTGCTTTACTGTAATCCCCTTTTCTTGCAAATATTCTTGGGCCTGTTTGTTACACGGATTTGAATTCCCAAGAAATGTTGTAGTCATCATGTTACTGTTTTTAAGAACATCAAAAACAAAATTATAAAATTATTAATCATTTCTTAAATTTTAAAACTGAGGCAAATCTTAATTTCAACATATATATTAATCTGGAAAAAAAAATTCAACCCATCTGTCATGAATCATGATATCTCAGTGGAAAACCCTTTTCTTTATTTATTTATTGTGTTTCTTAGTCAAAGTGGTAAGACCTAAGATGCCTGCAAATGGTGCAGTCACTGACAACTAATGCACCATGGCTTTATATAACCCTTTTTATAATTCACCTTCAAAATTGAGGCTGAGCCAATCTTTAACAACATTAGCCTAAATTGCTTTTTTTTTCTTTTTCCCTTTTCTCCTTTTTGTTCAAGCAGGTTTCGGCTTAACCCAGCTTTATAATTTAAATCGCTTTCTTTTTTTTCACTACGATGGAAATTCCTAATTACATAAGATCAAACACCTGCATGGATAAGATCCAAATCTATACAGCTTTATATATATTAAAGCAAAGGAAGAGGTGGGCTGTGAGGGGTGCCACCTCACCCCTGAAACATTTCTCCTTTCATAGAAATGCAAAAGAAAACATGCGATTATTTGCCTTTAACGAATGGTGAGATGGTTTGGCTTTGATGATTTGATGGAGGGTCAGATCTTAATCTCAATTCCTATTTTGAATGGAATGACCCTCATCTCTCTCAAGATCACCAAGAGAGGAGGTTCAACTAAAATCTCACCAAAGATTACTATATCAAAACTTTTAATGGAAATCAAAATTCAAAACGTTAGTCCAACTAAATTCCTAAAATATCTCTACTGAACCAAACCTTTAAAGATAATGGAAATCAAAATTCAAAACATTAGTCCAACTAAATTCCTAAAATCTCTCTAGGGGACCAAACCTTTAAAGACCTGTACATGTATAACCTGGATTGTTGATTTTTTTTTCATGAGACTTGGGCGGCCCATGGCCAAAAGATGATTATGGGACCCCTGTAAATCCATTTGAACATAAATCTTATATGCTACGGCCCATCTAACTATTCAATATTACATACTATGGGACCCATGTAAACTGAAGTCATAGAGCCCATGCACTATGGTGCCCATCTAACTATGAAGAATGTCCAATCCAATACAGTGTTATATGCTATAGGACCCATTTAATTAAATATCCCAAATCTCATAATATAGTGTGGAGTGCAACTAATTGTGCAAAGTCCTGCAAACAGTCAGAATGCAATACAATATCATACATTAGCTCATCCATCTTGCTAAAATCGAAAATCTAATTAATACACCATGGGGCCCATCTAATTGTAAGGAATATCCAATCAATCTAATGTTATATGTTATCGGGCCCATCCAATCAAATGTCTTAAATCTCAAAGGAAACACTACGTTTAAATATTTATTTTTTATTTTTAAATTTCAGTTAAAGGTTTTTCATTTTAAAATCAATTACTTTTTTTTTTATTAAGGTCCATATTTCTTTACAAAAGTGCTAGATATTTTATGTAAATATAATAAAATGCTATAAATTTTATTTTCCATAATCCTGTATTCTAAATTTTTAATTTAACTTTTATATATAATTTATATATAGTGTTTTAGAAAAAAATGAAGTATTTTAAATTAATGTTATTTGGAGGCCGGGCTTAGCACGAGCATTTATTGCTAGTTTTAAAATATGACATGTGTGTTGAGGGTTGAGACTTCAGAATCTGATATCTACAAAATTTTAGATTTGATGAGTTTTGGCGGCTGTCTACCTAAGATTACTTAGTGCAAGTATTGCATAACATTATTTTAGTGGTAAAGCTACGAAAAAGAAATTATTTTTTCACACTCATTGCTTTTTTATAGTTTGGTAGACAATACATGCACTAATAAAAATTATACAAAGCAATTATTTTTCTTGATACATCCACAAGACTAAGATCCAAATCCTTGCAGCTTTTTGAAATATGACATGGTTGTTGGTCATTATCAATCTGCTATCTCAAAATCCTAGATTTGATGAGTTTTGCCGACTATGTAATCTAAAATCAATTGCGTGCATGCTTATGTAACATCATTTTTCGTAAAAGCTGCAAAAAAGTAGTACTTTTTCACACCTATTGCTTCTCACAGTTTGGTGGACAATATTTTCAGAGGAGAAAAAATAGCAAGAAGCAATTATATTCCACAATACAATAAAAAGGCCATTTTTATGTAAGGAGGGGGCTATTAGAATTTGCCTTTCCATTAAAGAGAAAAAACAGAAGCCCGCAGGTGATACATAAATGCGCAGTTAAGGTGATATTTAAAATGCCACGTCCAAGCAAAACTAAATTAATACTTTCATTTTCTTTTTAATCTTTTGGATTTTCAAACAAATGCCACAAAATACCAATTAAAAATATACAATAAGTTGAACATTTAAAGAAAGCAATGGGCTATACAGGTTGGAGTTTTTTTAGATTTTCAGACATGGTGGAGTTCCTGAATGCTCCATTTTATTTGAGTATTCATAAATTGCACTAAAAAGTAAATGGGTTAAAATTTCATTAATTTGAGACCTTTTTGGCTGTTAGACTTTTTAAAATGGTTGGAAACCAAAATGATATTTTTTTTGAATAAAAGATGTCACATCATGTAAAAGAAAAAAAAAAACCCAACATAATAAGTTCTTTAATAAGCGTAGTAGGAGATGGTCACTCCCCTTTTCTTCTATGGACTATGGGTGATATGTTTGTACAATGAGAGACTTCTAAGGTAAAGAGAGAAATTGCATTAATTTTGGAGGAATTCTCTATTTTGTTATTTGGTACAACATATTTTTCTTTTTCTTTTTTTCTTTTTTTTTTTTTTACAATGGAGGTAGAGATGCATATTCATCTCTCCCATTAAAAATACTAATGAGAAAGTTTAAATCCTCTCACTGCACCATCAAGCAGTGCGCTTCTGCTGGAACCTTTTCCCTTGTCCTCCACAATTTCCGCATAAAACAGGGTGAATGGTACGCACATGATACATCATCCTCATCTGTTTTGTTCATTTCCTGCACTTGTGCTGTTCCTGTCCTTGTTCTCTAGCACTCTTTGTCACACTTTCTGCCTGAAAATGACAGTCTTTGATGACCGAATGATCTGGATGGCTTTTGGTTATTTGTCCTCTTTGTACAATTTCATTCATATCAGCCATCATAAAAGCCCCCATACCACCAATAAAAAAAAAAAAACAGTACAGCGAATCACCCCGAAGCTGCCAGTGGGCTGTGGGCCCCACCAGTTGACCTTTGAGCTATTTACATAAAGGCCCTTACATTTTCTGACCACCTAAAAAAGCCCATATCTTTATATTTGTACAAAAGTCACCCGTGTACCCTCTACCCAAGCTTAGTAAATCTCACCCACATAAATTACCTTTAGCGGAGCCCACGTAATTGATTGATGATAAGGAAAGGCATGACAATGAAAAGGCTTAAATATAGATTAGGAAAATAAGCAATATCAAACTATTCAAATGATCCTAGCTTTAGATATGAAGTCTTCAAAATTTAAATGCAAATCTGTCTTCTTATCTTTTAACTAAAGAGATAAATCATTGTGCAATTTGATTAATTTAGTCGTATAGTATAGCTTTTTAACTTTTCTGGTTAAAATAAGAGGATTTTTTGTTGCTTGGGGTCGTTTGTCTTTTACACATGGGATATGTAAATATAATTTACACATGTAAACGGTGAATATTCAAATTTTAAGTATGTAACGTTTACACATGCGTTTCTTTTCACAATGCTTGTCCAATAACACTATTTTCACATCATTTACACATGTGATTCATTTTTCTATATTTGTTTCAATGGTATGCGTATATGTATTAAACGATTTTATAAATCATAGTTATTAATTATTAAATTATATTCTACTATAATGATATGAAAAGGAGACAAAAAAGGTCTAATTTATATCAAAGTTTTCATTTGCATTTTAAATCTTTAAAAAAAAACATGTCTTTCAACATGAAATATACTTTTCAAAAATATACATTTCTATCAATGATCACCTTAAAAAAATTGCATTCCAACATGTTTGGTTAAAGAAATATGAGTTTATAGCATGATGGTTAAGAAAAATAGGATTATTATTGATATTTTTATTAATTAATATTTAGTTCAATATTATCTTAATTCATTATTCAATTTGCATAAAACTTAACCCATGTATCTCATCTGCTTTATGCTAATATTAATCAATTATAGAAATAGATTTTATAAATTTTTTTTTTGGTATAGCAAGGCAAGAGAGAGAAATAAAGAGGTTACCTTAATAAAAGGAGATCAGATGCGGGGAAGGTTTTCATTCATAGGTTTCATTGGTCTTGACGCATCTTTTATTATTATTTTATAAATGTGTTGGAAGGGGGTTTCGGACCCAGAACCTCTTTGATGAAAATGCCTCTTTTATTATTATTTTTTTCTAAATGCGTTTGTGGGGAATTTCAAACCCAGAACCTCTTTGATGGAAATTGCCCCAAAATCAAACCGTCTGCCTCCAACGGGTATTTTTTGAAATCAATTTTGGCTTGGTATTCTCTTTTCCCACTTTAACCCATGCATCTCACCTGCTTTATGCTAATATTAATCAATTATAGAAATAGATTTTATATATATATATATATATATTTGTATAGTAAGGCAAGAGAGAGAAATAGAGAGGTTACCTTAATAAAAGGAGATAAGATGTGGGAAGGGTTTTCATTCATAGGTTTTATTGGTCTTGACGCATCTTTTATTATTATTTTATAAATGCGTTGGAATGGGGTTTCAAAGCCAAAACCTCTTTGATGGAAATGCCTCTTTTATTATTTTTTTTCTAAATGCATTGGAAGGGCCAGGATTTCAAACCTAAAACCTCTTTGATGAAATTGCCCCAAAACCAAATCGTCCGCCTCCAACAGATATTCTTTGAAATCAATTTTGGCTTGGTATTCTCCTTTCCCACCTTAACCCATGCATCACACCGGCTTTATGCTAATATCAATCAATTATAGAAATAGATTTTATAAAAAAAAAAAAATTATGGCAAAGCAAGAGAGAGAAATAGAGAGGTTACCTTAATAAAAGGAGATAAAATGTGGAGAGGGTTTTTATTCATAGGTTTCATTGGTCTTTATGCATCTTTTATTATTATTTTATAAATGCATTATAAGGGGGTTTCAAACCCAGAACCTCTTTGATTAAAATGCCTCTCTTAGTATTTTTTTTTTAAATGCGTTGGAGGGGGGTTTCAAACCCAGAACCTCTTTGATGGAAATTGCCCTAAAACCAAACCGTCCACCTCTAACGGATATTCTTTGAAATCATTTTTGGTTTGGTATTCTCTTTTCCCACCTGAACGGGTGTTCAAATCTTGATGTGAAAATGGGCTCATTTTTCACACCATTTACACATCTGATTGACACACAAGATGCGTAAATACTCATAAACAAACATGACTTATGAGTAAATAGTACGTATATTCACCATTTACATACGTAAATGGGTATAGACAAATGACCCCTCATAAAAAGTAACATTTAACTTTTTTTATTAAAAGAATATTTGTTTCTATGATTTACGTCTTTTTAATTAAATCCTATTTTCTTTTCT
This sequence comes from Persea americana, assembly GCA_029852735.1. NCBI lineage: Eukaryota > Viridiplantae > Streptophyta > Magnoliopsida > Laurales > Lauraceae > Persea > Persea americana. The sequence goes on along the minus strand of CM056820.1, from coordinate 33,263,214 downwards.
TCTTTCTTGATTTAACCTTTCTCTTCACTTTATTGTACAAATAAATTACCAAAAAAATAGAGTAAATAGTCAAAATCTTCGAAAAAAAGATAATCGAAGTTACTTTCTATAGTTCCACTATTAGTTAAGAAAGCCTTGAAAAAAAGGAAGGCATAAATATAAGGACCTTTTTGAGGTTTTATAAAATTATAGGGTCCCTTTCCCTTTTGTGAAAAACTCTCACTACCGTCGCTTTCATAAATCACAATCCTTCCTCTTGCGCGCACTACGCACCGCGCCAAAAGCTGGAACCACCTCCGCTTTTTATCCCATCTTCTCTCCACCATCTCCACCTCCTCCTCTCTCTCGTCTCCTCTCATTTCTCCCTCCACACGAATCGTTCGCATTCTCCACATTCGATCTCTCTCGTTCTCATCAATTCCAAATCTCATTTCTCTCTCCCTCTTACTCCTCTCTCGATCGAAGTCACAGGGTTTTGGTTTTGGTCGATTTCCCAAAAAGGAGGATCTTTTCGAGATTGGAAGTTTGTGTATCTGGTTTTGTCTGCAGATTTGATTTCGTTTAAGATCTGTGGAGGCGATGGCTTTGCAGTGATTTTTTTTCTTGGCGGGAATTGAGGTTTGATTTGAGATCCTGATCATGGAGATCGCGGCTCAGTTGAAGCGCGGGATCTCGCGGCAGTTCTCGACCGGATCGTTGAGGTTGAGCGGAAAGCTCAGCTTCAACCGGCAATCCTCGATGGATCCGAGGCGGAATGCGCTCCGATTCAGCTTTGGGCGGCAGTCGTCGCTTGATCCGATCCGGAGGAGCCCCGGGAGGGAGGAGCTGACGGTGCCGGAGAATTTGGACATGACAATGCAGCTGCTGTTCATGGCGTGTCGCGGAGATGTGAAGGGTGTGGAGGATTTGTTGAATGAGGGAGTTGATGTGAATAGCATTGATTTGGATGGGAGGACTGCTCTGCACATTGCAGCCTGTGAGGGCCATGTGGAAGTTGTGAAGCTCCTGCTGATTAGAAAGGCCAACATCGATGCCAGGGATCGGTGGGGGAGCACGGTAAATTCGCCTTCGGCTGCTGTTTGTAAATTGCTGTTTTACATCATACATATTTATAAATCTTTTGAGATTGCATTGGGTGGTATGGATCTGTTCATTTCAATTCATATTGCAAAGTAATATCACCGGAATAGTAGTGCTACCTTGTGAAAATTTTGGTGTGAAGGGCTCAATTTTATGATTTTGTGCCATTCTCTCCTATTTGGTTTAATCTTATTGGTGTATCGAAAACTATGTGATCATGACAGAGAGAGGTGAATGGGGGAAATTGGAACTGAATAATTTGTTATCAATGAAGGTGAAATAAAATTTAAAGGTGATACTTTGTTTAATTGATTGCAATACAGACCAAAAAAGAGTTATTGCTGTTTTTAGAATTATCCATTGAACAGGTTCTTCATATTAGGACGATTCATTAAAATGTTTAGAAAGAAAAAAAAAATTACACATGGTTTTTATTAATTTGAAGAAGGCCTATCGTTGTGTGTCTAGGCAAGTAAGCTAGCAAATATTAAAGAGAGTGTATTTGTGATTGTTATGTCAAGATTATAGAAAATGTATAAGAAGGGCTGGTATGAAGTCTATGAACCATTTGACTGTGCAAATAGGACCAACTTCCTAGTTAATGCTAAAATCACCTTGGGTGCATGTCCCGATCAAGTCGAATGTTCCCTAGATAAAAGTGCTCTTTCAATGACAGGCTGCTGCTGATGCGAAGTACTATGGAAATGATGAAGTTTACAATATCCTGAAAGCCCGAGGAGCCAAAGTTCCGGTATGATATTTTTCTGATATTGGGAGGGAAAACATATTTTTCGAAAATAAGAGTTTAATGTTGTCAAGCTTTCGCTCAATTTCATTTTCAGAAAACCAGGAAAACTCCAATGGTTGTTTCAAATCCTCGAGAAGTTCCAGAGTATGAGATTAATCCATTAGAGCTTCAGCTTCGCCGTGCCGATGGGATCACAAAGGCATGCTATCTTTTTTCTACAGTATAAGATATCAGTTTGCACTATAAACCTTAGTATGCTTTGTTCATGTTTTGTTCAGTTTATTAAATATATATATATATATATATTTAAGTTTGGCTTGTTTCTTGGTGGTAAACATGATTCACTATGTTTTATGTTATCTTTTAGTCCTAGTGAATATTTGCTGATTCATAATTCTCTGTAAATCCATGTTCCTTCTAAACCTTGATTTGAGCACTATTGCTCTGAACTCTTTGCGGTAAGAGTAAAATCTTTGCGGTACTGAAGGAAAGGATGTCAAATACTTTTGTCCCTACAGCAAATATTGGCCATGGTTCTTTAAACTTAGATAATTCTGATGCAATAGTTTTCCTTTAAGTTTACTACTATGATGGGAGCTTCAATACTTTTTGTAGCATTGAAGTTCTCATGAACAGTCAGTCTTACGGCCATCCTTCAGAATCTCTTTCATATCCCTTTGGTGCTAGTTGTGTGGTCTGGAGCCGCCATGCTATCTATTTAAACAGGGTCAGTGAATGTATAAAACAGATCACATGGATCTTCATTTGTATAAGGATCAACCTAAACCATATGCTTTGCCAACTTCCATTGGAAATTTATCTGGAGGAAAATGGAAATTTTCTTGTGCAAAGGTTCTTCCGAAGATAGTAACTGTCGGGAGACATGGAAATCTTGATATTTATGTACTTGATAAAGCTATGTCCTCTTCCTCCCACATGGTGCCAACTCCATCATTTATTATAATTATATCATAACCATGATGAGACCTGTTCTGCTTTAGCTCTCAGAAAGCAGTATCCTTGTATAATTCTGACTTTAGTCATTTGTAGAAGGTGATTATCAGTTTTCAGTCTTAACTGTGCCTTTTTGTTTTCTATAAACTATGTGTTAAGGGGAAGTTAACATAGGTGTCAATTTTTGGGGTTTACCTTCTCAAGTTAAAGATAATAAGTTTTTTGGAAGTAGATTTGAAATGGGACTTTGTTCTTGTACTTGGGAGGCAGACACTGAAATATTTTTAACAATTATGCCCCTTTCTCTCATATTAATGACAATGTGCTCTGGAATCATCACTTCTTATCTCATGTTAAAATTTAATTGCAAACTTTTGAATTAGCAATTATAACTTGGCACTGTGACATGGCTTGAAATTTTCTCTTTTGTCAGTTTCAGAGATGCCTCTTTGAAAACTATATGCTGTCCACTGGTTTGCTTATGGGCATGTTTTTATTTGTTTTTATTTTTTTTTTAATTTCCTTGGCAGGGTGCATATCAAGTTGCTAAGTGGAATGGCACAAAGGTTTCTGTTAAAATTCTCGACAAGGATTTCTATACAGATCCGGAGAGCATGTATCTACTAATCATGTTCTTACTTTTTGACGGTTTTCAAGTAGTTGATCTAGATAAAGTAGATATCATCTTCATGCTATGCTTTTTTACTTATTTAAGCAAATAAATGCTTATTTATCTTCTCGATTTCAGAAATGTCAAAACTTATTTTCTCCTTTCAACCAAAATGCATGTTTTCCTGGATGTCAACCTAATTTCATAGATATTTTATTACATATGTTGGTCTTTTAGTTTTATTTTTGTTTCTAGTATGGGTATCAGATCTTTGTGAAATTCAAGTTCACATTCAAATTTCCTAATAGAGGGCTTTTTCTTAACGTAAGTTACTCTTTTTGTCAGTTAATGAACATGTTCAAAGGAATCTAGCTGCAATCATTGATTTGGAGCTTTTGTGATTGGGAACAGAAATGCTTTCAAACATGAGCTGACATTGTTAGAGAAGGTCCGACATCCTAATGTGGTTCAGTTTGTTGGAGCTGTTACTCAAAATATACCCATGATGATTGTTTCAGAGTACCATCCAAAAGTAAGACTTTTTCACCTTAATGGGAATTTTGATAGTGTACTTTATCCCTGCAATCTGCGGATGAAATAATAATATTAATTAATTAATTAATTTTTTTATTAACGTCCTGTTCTTTCAGTTTTTTGTTATTTTTTCTTGTTCAATCCACTCTCATCAAGTGGCATCCTTCATAGTCTAAATTCTTGCAACCTGCATGTGTGCGTATGCAAGAATTTTTTAGTGTGGCAGCTCCTTTTCAACTAAAAGCTGTCTAGTCTTCAGGACCTTCTTGGATCCATGCCATCATGGGGAGGGGAATGGAAAAATCCATGCATGGGTTCAAGGTGTGCAAGAATGGGGCCTATGAGCTCATCTGATCATCCCACCCCTTGACATGAGGGGGCCTTAAAGTCAGAATATTTGGACCTTTATTGAGTTTCTTTTCATGTTTTTTCCATGATTGATACAACCGTCATGTTTTTTCCAATGATTGACACAACCGGGAATAAAATTTAGAAAGTGTCAAATTGGGGTGAGTGCCAATTCATTTTCTTTTCCTTTTATTGTTTCTCTCTCTTTTTTTCTTTCAACTTTTTTTGCAAGCACTAGGAGGTTGAATGAATCATAAGTGGGGCTTGGTGGGGCACAGTGATGCAGGCCAGACCCATGATCCATTAGTTGACCAAGCCCAACAGGCCCAAGCTCACAAAAAGCCCATAAAGAGAAGATCTGCAGATCATGCAAGAATTTCCCTATTTTTAGTAGCAGCTGAAAATAGAGATTAGGAAGTTTTCCTTTATTTGGTTTAGAGTTTTGACGGAATTGTTTCCAAGAATAGACTAGGCTTAGAGTCTATATAAGGAGATGCAATCCCTCTCATTTAGTATGCATTGATTAATGAAACCTTCTCTCAGTTGAGTTTCTCTTTGAGTTTTCTTTATCTATGATGTGATTTCAAGATGGTGTGGATCCTATGGATCCCTATCCCTAAGCACGTGGCTTGGAGAGTAGTCCGTTGGCTATTCTTTTCTTACCCGTGCATTGTCACACAACTTTGGGTCACTTTTAACTTATTGTGCTGGATAAATTTGTGATTTATCTGGTTGTAAGGTCAGAACAGCGGATTGACTATGGAAAACCCAATAAACCTCATCCAAATTGAGACCTACTAACATCTCATCCACTGTAGCACCTCCTTCTGTCCTTTTTTTTTTTTTGACCCAGCTGTAGTTGTGCTGCTTGCTGCAGCTTTCACCTGTTATTCCCCAATCTACCAGTCATGATCCTGTAAATGGCTTCAGCACTTATTCTCTGTAAGTAAAAGGTGGGATCTACATCCACTAAATGAGGGCCCAAAATGTGGTTATTAATGGGTCTTAGAATGATATATTTTTTATTTTTAGAGGTGGGAGTATTTCATGTGTAAAATGATATTAGATTGATACAAAATTAGGTCCATTTAATGAGTTATTTGATTATATATCCAGTGAGCCCAAGAGTGGAATTCTGAAGTAGAGATCCTAGTTTGAGTCTTAGATAAGACTTGAGCGCTATTTTGGATTGAATCACATCCCAGAATGGGGTGAACAACCAGTTCCTTTTTATTGACATGTATGTTCTACTTTTCACCCATTCCATTACATCAAATGAACTGAAATGGAATAGGAAGAAGCATGGAATACAGTGGTTCTTCTTAGGGTTGGATGACTCCATGTATATATAATTTATTATGTTTTTTATAAAAAAAAAAAAAAAAAAAAAAAACTAGTATGAATTTCTATATTTACATAAGTCCATATTTTCTGAAATACAAATAAGGCCACCTTTATTACTTAACGAGGGGGCCACCTGTGGTCACATCCTCAACAGCTCCCCCCCTCACCGCCTTCTCTCCACACACACACACACAAAAAAAAGAAAAGAAAAAAAAAACCAGCATGGCCTCGCATTTTTCCCACCACACTTCGTTTGATGCTCACTAAAGTTGTCAATTTTGTTTCAAACCCATCAAATTGAAACGTTGCTACAGGTTTGGCATTGCGGTTTTCATTCAGAATTCCATTTCAGAAAATACTGAAAAGTAATATCTGTTTATATTTGAAAAAAATTGAAAAAAAAGAATAAGCTATACTATATTTAAACAGAGAAGTGGAGCATCAAACCCTAGTGAATAAACTAATATTATATATATGATTTTTGGGAGCTAAAATCCCTTTTCCATTCACAATAGGCAAGAAAAAAAAATCTTGAGCTTTTCGCCCTGAAGGAGAGCATTTTTTTCAAAAAATTCTGAATGAGATCTGGTTGAAATTGAGAACTTTGGCCTAACAACAGCAGCACCACCCATCATGCAAATGTACAAGCATAGCCCATGGGTGATGTTGCTGATGAGATTTGTGTTGTGTGCACATGCGGCACTATGTGTGCATGTATTTGACAGGTTCTGTTTGCCCAGTTGCACTTTTTGGGGGCCACCTCAATGCATGACAGTGATAGAGTTTTGATTCCTTTTTATTTTTGTTTTTACTTTTTTTTAAGTGGAGTGTAGCTAGTACAGACTGATCCAACGATCTAACTTATTACTTTTTTTTTCTTTCTTTTTACGTAAAGATCTTACTTCGTAGTTCTTATTTAGTCCTTGGTTTCACGGCTTCGAAGTCTAGTGGTATATAATGGTCTTAGTGTGAAAAATGTAAATTGTGGCAAGTAAGAATGATCTGGTTGGACTGATCATTTATTGAGCCCCACCATCTGAGGGGTAGAACCTTTTATGCCTACTTGTGAACTTTTTATGAGAAATTAAATTGCCTATAATATATCTATATATATATAAATCTATTTGTACATATATTTCCGTATTTCAGTTATTCCGAAGATTACTAATCACGTTATGAAGATTCTAAATCTGAAACTAGGATATTTTGGTGAATTTCAGGGTGACCTGGGGAACTACCTTCAAAAGAAAGGACGTCTTCAAGCCTCTAAAGTTCTGAGATTTGCCCTTGATATTGCTAGGCATGTTCTACTCTTCTATGAAAACCTACTTGCAGATTCTTTAAAATCATACATTGTTTCATTTATGGAAATTTTGTTTTATGTTTTCCTTGTTTTTCTTGGATGAATTTTTTCAGTAGCCTGATACTTGTGATTTTACAATTTACTCCTTGACCATAATCAGTTGCTACCATATCCAATAAAATCATCATTTCTGAGCAGCACAGAAAGGAACGGTTTTTTTTTTGGTACCCCAGCTTCAATGGATGGGACCCTTTTTTTTTTTTTTTTTTTTAATTTTTTTTTTATCCTTGATGACACTTACCATTTTCTTCACACATACATTATGATGCCCGGTCTTTTTGGTCTTATCACCATTGGCACCCCCAAGGAGTCTTCATAAAAGGGGAAACCATTGCTCAATGCAATTAAGATAATTAGAGTGAGAATTTTTATCAAATATCACAAATGATAGATTAAAAGCGTATTTATAGAAGGGATGATTGTCCTGTCTATTATGGATCGAGATAGGATTCCCTTTTCCTTCCATGAAATCAATTACATGATAACTTCTTTTGCTTAATAGTATTTTCTTTACTCCCTTCATTGATTAATGAGCACAAGTCAATCGTGATGCAAGACAAACCCGTGGTCCCCATGGGTCAACCAACCTTTGGGCCCAGCGCACCTATCCCTAGTCTGTTTAGAGTTTATTTATGAATTAAGTTGTATTTGGTTTGATATTTTGATCCTAGCCATTGAAGTATTAGATGGTTCAGATTTGCTATAGGGTTAAGTTTTCTCTTATTTAAAAATTGTAAAGCCTCTTGGCTAATTCGGATTTGATTAATAAAAAAAAACTAAGTTTGAGTTTTGCTTTTTACAATCTCTGCATCTTTCCTAGAAGGGAATGGCGTGAAGCCATGGAAGTGAAGCCTGAGAAACTTTGGGTGGAATCCCGACCTATCCCTTGTACCTATCATCTTTTCTCCTGTCCGCCCCACCCCACATCAATCCCCCGTTCACATCAGTTGGTATCAGAGTAAAAGATCGATCCATCCCGGATGATCCATCACCTGCTGCTGATTGATCACCATCACCACACCCTATTCAGCAGACCCAAATCTATCAGATCTCACATGTCCGACCCCCACATTCCTATGTCAAAACTGTAAAAACTATAGAACACCACCTTCGTTAATCCGAAACTTCATCAACCCTAAAATCTCCAAAATCCATTGAATCTCATCTTACAGAGACCAACATAAACCCTAATTGTTGGTCCACTCCAACAGCGTCACGATCACCGCAGCATTGCCATCGTCATCTGCAGCAACGTCATCCTTAACCGCCGTCTCGTTGCTGCCACCGCCATCAACCGTTCTCCCCGGGCTCCGGCTCTATCACCAGTAATTAGTGCCCCGCCTCTCTCTTGGAGTATGTAACTCATCACCATCTCCTAGCAACATCATCATCGTCGTCACCAGCGTATCCGATAGCCTTCGCCTCAGTCGTCCCTCCTCTCATCTTTATCGTTGAAGAGCGTCAACAGAAGTAGGGTCGAAGCCTCCTTTTCATTCTCTACATGCATGAAACTCGAGACGAAGCAAAGAAAGCCTTGCATGTGTTTTTCACATGTGACATGTGGTGGGCTTGAGTCTTGGGCCTGAGTTTGGGTTAGGCCCGATTACAAAATAAAATTCAAGCCCGGTGTGTTAGTGGGCCACACTGCAGCAATCAACAGTCAAGCAGTCACAACAGTTTAATAAAATAGGACACAGCCCAATTTGATTTGTTGATATTTTGATCGTTCAGGCTTTTGATTGAAAATTTGTCTTCAACCGCACACTCCAAGAAACTCGATCTACACATCAGGTCAGATTGATTTAATCTTGAAGAGCATCAAATGTTCAATTTTTGCATCCAAGTCAACATGAAATTCGAAATTAGTACCCTCAGCGATCAACTAAAAAGGCTTGAGTGTGCAACTAAATATGGAACATGGTTCACTAAGAATGCAGTTTACTTTGACCAATTCCTTAATTTGAGGCAAGAAAATTTGACCGTGGATGAATGTATTGAAGAATTCTCAAGGTTACACTGTATATGTAAACTGAAGAGACAGAACTATGACTTTGATCGCTTCCTCAGAGGTTTACGACCAGACATTTTGAAAAATATGAGAGATTGCAACGACATTTTTGAAGGATATCAGGAAGCAATCCTTTTTTGGTACAAGATTAGATGGTCCCGCATGCGAAAATCTAAGTCAGCAGAAGGAAAGTCTCAGAAAACAACAAGAGCACATGTCATGGAACCTGTGGCAGAGAATATGAAGCTTGACATTGAGAAGTCTGAAGAAGAAACAAAGAACTCCAAAACATCGGTGGAAGTAACATGCACAACTCATGAAGAATGTCATATTTCAAATGCATTGGAAGCCAAGGAAATTGATTCTATTGAGAACATGGATCTAAAGGTGCAAGAAGCAAAGAAAGATGAAGAACAAGTCATTGATATTCCCCACATTGATTTCATCTTCGGGGATAGACTATTGGTGTTCGAAGATTATGACCCATTGATATATTGTCAACAACTAATGCATCCGACGGTAAGCTCACAAACCAATGATGGATTCAGAAATTAGAAGAAGACACACTTCCATTCTCCTTCTACTTCTGAGTGGATGAATAGATCGAGCCAAGCCTCTAAGCCATGTGATAAAAATGAAGATCAACTGACAAATCAAAAATTCATATGTTGGATTTTCGATCTTGGAGGACGTCTACTGAAATCGTGGTCAAGTTCTCTCCAAGTCGGGGAGAGTTGATGCAAGCCCAATCCACCTTCCCCATGGGCCCAACCAACCTTTGGGCCCAACCCACCTATCCCTAGCCTATTTAGAGTTTATTTATGAATTAAGTTGTATTTGGTTTGATATTTTGATCCTGGCCATTGAAGTATTAGATGGTTCAGATTTGCTTTAGGGTTAAGTTTTCTCATATTTAAACATTGTAAAGCCTCTTTGCTCATTCAGATTTGATTAATAAAAAAAAACCAAGTTTGAGTTTTGCATTTTACAATCTCTGCATCCCCACTGGAAGGGAATGGCGCGAAGCCATGGACGTCAAATTGATTATCTTTTATTGATTCCATGTCAATCTACTATCTTGTAAGATTTTAGCGATCTTATTAGAATTTGTTAAACTAAGAATCTAGATCTAGGTAACTTTATTAGAAGTTAATATACTAAGAAGCTAGGCATAGTTGGGCCAATGGGTTGGCTGACCATGGGTTGGCCCAATGGATTAATCATCTTTTGGTTTGGCCCAATATGCTGCCCTACTATGGTTAGGCCCAATATGTTGGCCAACAGTGGGCCAATTCTTGAGCCTACTTTTGTAGACTTTAAGGCACATCATGCACTTGGAGTGCTTCAATGGGCCTTGGATTTGTGTTTGAAGGAATCTCATTGTTTTCTTACATTAGATATGCAAATATGCGAGTAGATGAAGTATCTTTTTGGAACCCTACTGGTGAGATTGTTGCTTTTTTGTTTTAAAAGTATAATACATTTTTGCTTGCATATAAACTGGTATACCGTCAGTTGATACACATTGACTACAGGGTTTCAAGGTTGTTGGCACGCCACAGAACCACACGATTTTCTGTGACTGTTTGGAATTGAGAATTATTTATCTTTTCCTTTTTCTCTTATCGTGGCACTTCTTGAAGGGCAACTATGCAAATATGCAAGTAGATGGAGCATCCTTTGAAGCTCTACTTGTTGCTTTTCTATGTGACAAAGTATATTACATTTTTGATTGTTTCCTGTACAATGTAAAACCCCTTGCACCATTTCCAGAAACAACTTTGAAGATTATGGACGCATACAGAACCGTAAATGTTTGGAGTCACGAAAAAATTTTCCCTCTATGTGGCCTACCCCTTTATGGCTCACCTGTTAAACAGGCCCAAGGCCCAAGGCCCAAAGCCCATCAGTAATCATATCTCACGTGGAATTGATTTGGTCAATATTGAGATAGATTTTAGCTTTCCTTTCTTAGAATAACAATTGTTGTAATTAGTTGCTTTCTTAACTTAGATTAGTGATTGATACTATTAGATGGTTTTCCTTTCTTAGAGTCTAGATTTAAGGCATGTAAATACCTATATAATGATGTACAATCTCCAGAGAAAGACAGACAGAAATATTACATTCTCAAGAGTATTCCAAAACTTTTCCGATCATGGTTTTGACATGGTATCAGAGCCCTGTCCAAGAAAATCTTGTTTTGTGATCTTATATAGCATTAAGGCATTAAGGATAGAGAGAAATTAATCTCTCTTGTGAAGATCGACAGATCCAAGACCTGTTTCAAGGTGTCCAGACGCTGTAGCAATCCCATCTTCATGGTGGCCCACGCCTGATCATCAAAACACCATCACAGATCAACCCAGTCATAGTCGCTTGTTTATTCTGGGATTATTGGAGATTTTTTCAAATTTTTTCAGAACTTCCAGGTTGGTGTTTTACACATTCTAGAGATTTTCCATACTTTTAATATTGTTTTCATCTAGACCGTCCAAAATCTTGGATCTGTGGTAGAATTGGTTCATTCTTCTTCCATTAGGAGCCAGACTTGTGTGTTTCCTCAGATCAGTGATCTGATCCTGTTTCAGATCTCTCAGTGGGGTCCACGAAGAAGATCAGTACCAAATTTTTTGGTCGTCTGGGGTTGTTTTTGGCTATTTTGGGCTGTTTTTTACTGTTCTCTGCTACTTTCTCTTCATTGGATTGGCCAGATCTTGTCTACTGCACACTCATAGTTTGTTCTTAAATAGTGGAACTTTCACTCTTCTTTGTTGCTGGAAAAATTCTCTGTTGCTGGAAAAATTCTCTGCTGCTGGATTTTTTTTCCTCTATTTTACTGTTCACACAGTTTTTTTGGACACTCTTATTTAACGATGGAAAAATCTGAGGTCACGTTGATTAAATTTACGGGAAGGAATTACCCTGCCTGGTCTTTCCAATTTCAAACATATCTAGAAGCAAAGGAATTATGGGGATTTGTTTCTGGCATGGACACTAAACCCACTGAGGATGAGAAAAAGATCTCCTCTTGGTCTACTAAAGATGCCAAAATCAAATCCTGGATTCTGGGATCCGTTGAGCCTCATCTGATAATGAATCTCAAGCCTTACCCCACTTCTAAAGCCATGTGGGAGTATTTGAAGAAAGTATACCATCAAGATAACTCCGCACGACAGTTCCATCTTGAATGTGCTATTGCTGAATATACCCAAGGGACTTTGTCGGTTCAAGATTACTATTCAGGTTTCCGTACACTGTGGTCAGAATACGATAGTATTAAGTATGCGGATGTGGCTGACAATGTGTTGACAGTAATTCAAGACCTTCAGGCATCTAGTCAACGAGATCAATTTTTGATGAAACTGCGGCATGAATTTGAAAGTGTCCGATCTGCTCTGATGAATCGGACGCCCCTACCTTCACTGGATGTATGCTTGAATGAGCTCTTACGCGAAGAACAGCGTTTCACGACCTCGGCTCATATTGCTCAACAGAAGACTGAAACCTATTCAGTCGCGTTCTCGGCAAATAAAACTTCTCAGCCTCTGCCTCGAGATTTGAGCAAAACCCAATGCTACAGTTGTCAGAAATTTGGGCATCTTGCATCTCAATGCAAACAGAAAGTATGCAGTTACTGTAAAAAGTTGGGACATATCATCTCTGAATGTCGCCGACGTCCTCCGCGTCAGTCAACACAGTATCAGACTCCACAGTCTCCAGCATCGCAGTATCCTACTCCACAGTCTCAGACTCCGCATGCTTATGTGGCTTCTTCGGTTATGCCTGTTCCTACATCTGCATCCCTACAGCCTGGGTCATCCTCCTCTCTCACTCCCGAATTGGTTCAACAAATGATTATCAATGCCCTATCTGCTTTTGGTTTATCAGGTAAGTCTCCTTCCTCTTCCACTTGGTTTCTTGATTCCGGGGCGTCTAATCATATGACGTATTCCCACACTCCTCTCTCCAATATGACCACTTACACTGGCCATCTTCAAATACAAACTGCTGACGGTGGCCATGTTCCCATTACTGCCATTGGCGATATCCCTGGTCCCATCCCATTGAGAAATGTTTATCTTTGTCCTAATTTAACTTCCAATCTATTGTCAGTCGGACAGCTTGTTGAAAATAATTGTAACATCTCTTTTTCTTCTTCTGGTTGTGTTGTGCAGGACCAGATGTCCGGGAAGGAGATCGCGAGGGGGCCTAAGTGTGGACGCTTATTTCCGTTGGATTTTTCTCACATTTCTAGGAACCAATTCGACAATAATATATTTTGTTTTTCTCTTAGAGATAATTGCCGGTTGTGGCATAATAGACTCGGACATCCTAATTCCAAAGCTTTGTCCCTTATGTTAAATTCTGGTTTATTAAATAACTCTCTTGGTTTATCTTCTTGTGTGCCCTTTGATTGTGCTACTTGTAAAATGGGAAAGAGCAAAACTCTTCCGTTTCATCCATCCACTTCTCACACTTCTCAGTGTTTTGATTTAGTTCATAGTGATGTATGGGGAATTGCTCCAGCTCTCTCCCACGCTCACTATAAATATTTTGTGACCTTTATTGATGATTTCAGTCGGTTCACATGGGTCTACTTTCTGCATTCAAAATCTGATGTTTTTAATGTTTTTAAAATTTTTTTGGCTTATGTTGAAAATCAATTTTCCACCTGCATTAAAATCTTGAGATCTGATTCAGATGCATTAAAATCAATTATTTTGGCTCTGATACCACACACCGACTCGTGGGTTGTTTTTTCCATCCAACAATCCTCTGACTCTCAAAGCTTATTCAGATGCTGATTGGGCTGGTTGTCCGGATACTCGCAGATCGACGACTGGATGGTGCATGTTTTTGGGTGATAGTCTCGTTTCTTGGAAATGCAAGAAACATGAAAAAGTTTCCAAATCCTCTATCGAGGCAGAGTACCGAGCCATGTTTGCTGCATGCTCCGAAATTATTTGGCTCCGTGGTTTGCTTTCTGACATTGGTTTTCCGGCAGCCGGAGCTACCCCACTCTATGCGGATAATACCAGTGCTATTCGGATTACTGAAAATCCGATTTTTCATGAACGTACTAAACACATCGAGGTTGATTGTCACTTCATCCGTAATGAGTTTAAACGTGATGTCATCAGCCTGCCACATGTCTCCACTGAACTTCAACTTGCTGATATTCTCACCAAAGGCCTTCCACGACCACGCCATCAATTCTTGGTTGACAAATTGCTGCTTGTTGATTCTCCCGCATCAATTTGAGGGGGGGTGTTAAACAGGCCCAAGGCCCAAGGCCCAAAGCCCATCAGTAATCATATCTCACGTGGAATTGATTTGGTCAATATTGAGATAGATTTTAGCTTTCCTTTCTTAGAATAACAATTGTTGTAATTAGTTGCTTTCTTAACTTAGATTAGTGATTGATACTATTAGATGGTTTTCCTTTCTTAGAGCCTAGATTTAAGGCATGTAAATACCTATATAATGATGTACAATCTCCAGAGAAAGACAGACAGAAATATTACATTCTCAAGAGTATTCCAAAACTTTTCCGATCATGGTTTTGACATCACCAAGGGGAAGGGGTAGGCCAAAGAGGACGTGGATGGAATTAGTAACAATAGATATGAAGAAATGCAACTTATCTAAGGATTTGGCTCAAGATAGATTGGAATGGAGAAATAGAATTTGTGTAGCCGGCCCTAACATAGTTGGGACAAGGCTTTGATGATGATGGTGACACTTCTTGAAGGGTTGGTTGGGACTTGGGAGGGAATTATGTGTTTGATATCGCATTTAGAACAGATATGAGAGAGGATGAGTCCTTTGAGAAGTTGTAGACATGATGAAAAAAGGTTTTTGGCTGGTTCAAGGTTGATTTAAGAGTTAGGTTTGGAGGCTCCTCTTGTAAACCTTCTTGCTCATATAATCTTATTGGTTTATTCTTGTTTCACATTATTTTTGGTTTGGGGCTATCTGGTTTGTAGGATCAGTGGCAATGGGCAATAAAATCCTCACAATCGGAATACAACCACTAGTGGTCAAATGTTTGTTTGTGTAATAGGGACACAAGAGTAAGTTGAGTACCTCTCTTTGCATAGTATGGTGGTTTTTCAAATTTGGTCTTATCTCAAGCTTTTGGGTTGGTCATGGTGTTTTCAAAACACTTGGAGGAAGACATGCAATCATGTTGGTAGATTTCTCTACGACCCACTAAAACG
Organism: Persea americana; assembly: GCA_029852735.1. NCBI lineage: Eukaryota > Viridiplantae > Streptophyta > Magnoliopsida > Laurales > Lauraceae > Persea > Persea americana. The sequence continues at coordinate 33,248,001 of CM056820.1, read as the reverse complement.
TAAGTACATTATCATTTAGCGTATTAATCATCAAAATTAGCATAAAATGCCTATTGATGGTCACTTCGCATTTGGATTTTTTAAAATTTTTATTGTTGGCATAGAAAATTGAATGAAAAGAAGATAAATATAAGAGAAATAAAATCAGTGAGATATCCAGTTACAAAATGCTGGTAGCCATGTGCTGAATTGCTTAGAAAGGATCCATAAAGATGTGCTTTCCAAGATTGCATTAAAAAAAGTAAATTATTTCCTTAAACTATCACCTGCCCTCACCCTTACAAATCTTTTGGTTATCACTCTACGTTTCTAAACATATTTAATCTTGCATCCCTTTTTTCTGCCTCTTATTTGGTATGTCCCTTGTACTCTTACATTATTTTAACACCTGATACAAACTAATGAGCATTTTTTTTTTATTCATGTGATTTTCATAGTATCTCGTGTGAGTGATATTTTAGTCATCAATTAGAAAAGGTCTTATTTAGTGTCCCTTTCTAAGTAATTATTATGTTCTCATTGGGCTGTTCTGTTTTTTGTGTTTAGGGGGATGAATTGTCTTCATGAGTGCAAACCGGATCCCATCATTCATTGTGATTTAAGGCCAAAGTAAGATGACCTAATGCTAGAGTTACCGAATTTCTTTTTCAATGTTAATATGTGCTCGCTGGAGTGATGTACTGTTCTTGATTATTTGAAGTTTTGTAAGGTGCCAGAAATATTTTGCTGGATAATGGCGGCTTATTGAAGGTAGCGGGCTTTGGTTTGATAGAACTGTCAAAAATATCCCAAAAGAAGGTCAAACTAGCACAATCACGCACTCAATTTGATTCAAGTAAGTCATTTTATCTTATAAGCCTGTAATCTGAGTTGTCTCTTTCTAGCTTAATTTCCTTTTTTGTGAATTCATAAATCTTGTTTCCTTTGTTTATCCTATACAAGTTACTTTTAAAGTAAGAGCACATTTTTAAAATAATGGTTCCTCTAATGAAATTGATGAAGAAAAGAAGGTTGTTCTCAACATTGGAAGAATAACTGATTTTGCATTTGATCATGAGAACCTAAGGAAATGTTTTTCTTGGATGAATATGTCAAGTCTGACTAGCCAATGCATCCCAAAAGCTTAACCTATTTAAAGTGAAAGACCAATATACTTAACACCCCACACCTAGAATCAAACGGGACACCTTTCGAATTCGCAATCCACATGTGCATACCCACATGATACGTGCTTGCCCACGGGACTTGAGGGAATAACACCTCCCTAGGGTTTGAACTCGCGACATGGCGTGACTCTGATATCCTGTCAAGTACGACTATAAAATACATCCCAAAAGCTTACACTGTTAGAAAGTGGAAGTCCATTATATTTAACAGAGTAGGATGAAAATGAAATATATTATTAGTGTCTGATAGTTTCATACATTATTAGCTTCATACACATCGAAATCAAACAAGTTGGGTTTATGTTGAACATCTATTTTCTCAAGCTTCTAGTATTTTCTTGGGATGGATACTCGATCCTTTGATCTTTTGGTTTAGTTTCATGTAGACAACCATAAGACCAAAGAAGAAATTGGTAAGCTTCTAGTATTTTCTTTTGGTAAATGAAAATGAATTTCACATTCTCTAATTATAAAAGAAGGTTTTCTTAAAGAAAAAACATGTAGTTGATTTATATCGTTAGTTAAGAGTTAATTAACCATGGCTCGTATGGCTCATGATGTTAAATTGAATTTTCTAGTAGGTTGACTATTAATACGAGAAGTGTGATGAGTGTGAGGGTTTTTTGTGTGCGCGCGCGCGTGAGAGAGAGAGAGAGAGAGATTCCACATGTCAAATGACAGGGGGTATTTATAAAATCCCAATTCTTTGAAGATAAAAGTTTCAAACATGCAGATTCTTCACGGTTTCTTCTACTACTAACTTAAACATGTTTTTTAAAACTGACAAAATATTATATGCCTTTTATTCTCTTGAAATTTTAGTAAGATTCTGAATATATTTTCCTTGATTGTATGTAGTAGGATTTATATATTACTTTTGTTAGTCTTACATTTTTATGTTACTTTCTTTTATTAAAAAACAATTTTTTACTGTTATTTGTATTATGCTGTGTTATTTCTTCTATTATGATCATTTCTAGGGTTTTCTCTCTTATGATCTGGAAAATCCTAAGAGGAGGAAATAAGAAAAATAGGGAAAAGTAAACTGAATGGGGGGAAACCAATCTCTCAGATGTGGTGCCTAGGGCTGGGTGATCACACCTAAATTTCCTTTATTTTATCTCTGAGAATTACCAAAAGAACCTCACTTTTCCTTTTTTTTTTTTTTTTATAACAGAATCCATAATTTTCCAAATTACAGATGAGTCCAATTCTTCTCTTAACCTGCCGAATCCACAAATCCTCTGTTTTGGAATTTAAGACACCTTGTAGTGGTATTGGATTCCAACCTGTATATCCATACTGATGCACTTAGCCTGTGTTTTCTGATGTTGTCACTAAAACCTATTATGTTTTTTTTTTTCTTGGGTGACATCAACCTTTGCACAATGTTTCATGATACTATCACTTCCTTATTTCTAGTTTTGGTTGGAAGGTCATGCAAAGCTTGTAGCAGCCAGTATTTGTAAGAACACATATATCCATGCATGCTATGTGAATGGATTCTCTAATGCTATTTACTGGTATAACTTTTATATTTAAGTTTGGACTCTTTCTATTTTCTTTTATATTAATAATGTGCTAACAGTGCCTATTAATTATTAAGAAGGTTAAATTCTTCCAGTGCCAAGGTCCTAGCCACAGAAATTACTATGGTGAAATTTGCATTGACATCAAAACTGTTTTACTTTCTTGACATTAAGTCTAACCCATGGTTGCAAAAGTCAGCATAACTACTGGCGCAATACCCAATTTGAACTTATATTGCCAAAAATGCGGATATGCATCGCCGATACAGCTGAAACAGGCCAATACTGGCTACTTTTTTTCCTCCCATTTAAAATAAAATCGTGTTGATAAGGCCAATTATCATTGCCTTTTGCTCAATCAATACTTGGTTGAGTACTGATAGTGAAATTGGCTTTCTGAATGGTTATAAAAAAAATTGGCTTTCTGAATGCCATACTATCAACTCCTGACAAATATACCTAATCTCTATTTCGATGCTTCTGTTTTTCTCGAGCATTTGTTTACATAAACTGGCAATTTTATTTACATTACTTTTTTTACTGCTGAAAATCTTCAAGGAATATACTTACTGTTTACATATGATATGCTTTTTTTTTTCTTTCTTTTTTTTTGTGTTTTTATATGTACTCATTGCCTCAATACTGGCATATTGGTTGTTTCTTTGCTATGATAGATTTATATGTGGCACCTGAGGTTTATAAAGATGAAATATTTGAAAAAAGTGTTGACACATTCTCTTTTGGTCTCATTCTGTATGAGGTATGCATTATCTACCTATGGACTTCTGTTTATTTATTCCCCAGTTATTTTGGTAGATTTCATGTTCTTGCTATCTTTTTAATATTTCTTTTTTATTCTCGTCCTCCATAGGGAGAATATGAATGGAAATCTGTGAAAAGTCCCTTAGTATAAAATGGCCTTTTCCACAAAAATATAGCGAGGAGCCCTTTTGATCTACTCATTGTCTTATAGAATAAAATCATCATAGAAGCTCATCACTAGCCCTTAGATACTTTTAAACCAAACTAAAGAACCCCTGCTCTTTAGGGTTTTTTTTTTTTTTTTTTTTGAAGAGAAACATAAAAATTTCTGCCAAAGTGGACCAAAATGCATGGAAATGGCCAAAATGTCCAAATCAACTTGAATAGACTGAAATCCATGAAATTGTTTTACATGTGTAGTTTTGTTCAGCCAGTGGTCCAAACCAAAATCATTCAGCCATTTCAGCCTAACCAAACCAAAATTAACAACTGTGTATGATTGATAGAAGTGTACTTTGGGTTATTATACTTTTGTTAGAGGCAATTTAATCCCATGTAGACGTAAGAAACATCATGTTGTGGCCTTCTAAGGTATAAGGCAATGCCACATGGAAACATTTGAAGTTGTGGATTAAGAACTTGGTGAAAGATTTGACGAATAATTAATGCTCAGCTTCTAATGAAATTGTATGGTAATAATAAAGAGGCATTACACATTGCTGAAAATTGTGTGCTTTGTGAACGGAAGAAACATTCTCATCCCAACTATCATTTTATTGAGGTGGCGGCAGCAGCTAACAACATTCATCATATATATATGTATAGGCAGAGAAATAGATGGCTAAGTTTTTGGGAGACCTAGATGTTCGGGACTATTGAGAAAGTAGCGCATGATCAATATGATGTGCCAGCTTGAAGGGAAGTGTTGAAATACATGTATATGCAGGGTTTTTTTCTTATTGACTGTAGGTGAAGAGGGTTTTTTTTTTTTTTTTTTTTTTTTTTCATTTATTGAAGTGACCTCTTTTAATAAAATTAGAGGATTATTTGTGATTCAGCACAGCTATCCTCTTCTCTTTTCCAATCTATTCTCCTCTATTTTCTAGTTCTTTCATCTTCACTTGTTCTCATCTTCCAAGTCCCAACTCAAGCTCAAGTATTAGGCGTTAAGCTTCCACTCGCTGGTATAGTTGGTTTGACACTACCACTCACTATCCGCCATGCCTGTAATAGTTAAGATGCAGTTTGACAATGTAAGCGAAAGTTCTCACAAGTGTAGAGAGAGGTAGCCGATTTATGTGTTGAGCATCATGTCAATGTAGAATGATGTGGATGGGAAAGAGAATTCTTCTTCTGGTATCAAAGCCAAAGTTGACCAGCCTTGATCTGGAGATCCAAACAATCCATGAACCTGCACATCGTTTTGTGATTTTTGTTAGGGTGCTTGTCACCCTTTCAAAAACTACTGTTGTTCAGCGAGCATACTGTGCAAATGATATAGGATTGTGAACCCATAGAGTATACCCAAAGTTACGTGCTACTGTTGGATAGGGTTTGCATAGTGCTGAGATACTTGTGGTTTTAAATGATTAATATATGATCGGCATTAAACTAGAAAGACACATTCTAACCAATGAACTTTAGAAAGATATTACTTCATGAAAAAAGATTGAATAGCAGCTCTTTCGTATGGAGATTTCCATGCTGAAAATTTTTGAGATATTAAAAAAAATTGAAACTGAAATATCTATGATCCATAATTGATTTATAATTATTTTTCAATTTTCATTTGTTCTTATTAGCAGTAGATAAGAGAGACCACATTGCACCCTTCAGTCTTGGGTACCCATGTAGAACAGCTAGCCCAATTTTTCTTGTTAATGGGTGACAAATAAATCTTATTAAAGAGGGAGATGTACTAAATACCTCACCAAGCAACCACAAAATGATAGATGAAGGTATAAGAGAATTGTACCCTCCCACATTAACAACTAGAAGTAAAGAGCAAACAACTAGACGAAAGATCAAATAGACTCCACACTACACACGCCTTGCTTGGCAATCCATCTGCCACTTCATTAGCTACCCCATCTCTTCTGGAAAGCAGGTTCAAATGGTAATTTACAATCTTTAACTGGTACTTGGTAGTTGGTACCCATCATATGGTATATTTTGGTTCTTGTAAGAGTATAGGCATGCTCTACCTACCCATTTACTGCCTTAAGATGACTGCTCAAACTTTCGTTTCTTCCATCTGTCATGAAATAAGCTTCCTTTAACCTTTGTTTCTTCTTCCTATGCATTTATTTGACTTGGTTCAGATGATTGAAGGAGCACCACCTTTCCACCCTAAGTCTGCAGAGGATGTTGCTAAAATGATCTGTTTAGAAGGAATGAGACCCCCTCTCAAGCTCAAATCGAAAAGCTATCCATCTGAGCTTAAAGAGTAAGTTCTCTTTCCAAATTTGTGTTGGGAAAAATTGATAGGTAGAACAAAAGAATCTAATAGATGCAAAAAACAGAAGGGGGCTTTAAGTTTTTGAGGCATGTGATAGTTCACATGCATTGTATACAAAATTCTAGTGTAGTGAGATGGTCAATTTTTTGTGTGGAAAATGTTCCATATGTCAAGAATCACTCAGGACTAACTTAAATGAAATGTTTTGGTCTAGAATTTATCAACAGAAGTTACTTTTTAACTGCTTCCCAAGACATTAAATGAAAAGAACACTTGATTGCTTGTGAGGACAGTTAATTGTAAGGATTGTGAAAGACAATGGTAAAAGTTTCCACTGCCTTTTGCTAGGATCATCTTGTTGACATCATTATCTTGTTCCATCTTTTTTTTTTCCCGTAACTCTTGCTTGTATTGGATGAATGACAATTGAGAAGTTGACCTCATGCTTGCTTCTCAGACCGTTAGGATAGTTTCTACCAAAATACCATGCTTCTTTAGAATTTTCTTTGCTTGTTATTGGTAATTCTTCTCAAAAAAATGAATTCAAAAAGTTCCCACTTCGTGTCTTGGCGTAATCATTTTAAGCAATCAGCATTCAGCATATGTGGTAAGATATATGATGGAAGCAACTTTATTTATTATTGGGAAATGCTCATGTGAGAGACACTCTCACCAAGTTGGTGAGAGATGGGTGGGGGCCCTCACATAAATATTTCGGGTCCTTGCATTTAAGTTGGTGAGAGTGGATATTTATGTGAGGGCCCCCACCCATCTCTCACCAACTTGGTGAGAGTGTCTCTCACATGAGCATTTCCCTTTATTATTAGCCAGTTAAGTATTAGCTCTTGCTGATTTTTTTATTTTATTTTATTTTTTGTCACAGTTAAAACCATTTTACTGAAACCACTCGGTGCAGTTTGGTGGATCAGAGAGTAGTGGGATGATTTGGTCAAAATTGTTAACCACTTGGTCTATTTTGTGTGAAAAATGAATATAAAAGAATGATTCTCTCTCCCTCTCTCATGCTCATTACTTAAAAAATGATGCAGATTATGTGAACTTTGTTTTTGTGCTTATCAAAAAATTTATTGTAGCTGCACCTTTCCTTGCTAATCAAATAACTGACAGTAAAAAAGGGAGAGAGGGAAAAAAGGTTTCGTTTTTGTACTTTCTCAGGGGAAACTGAAATAAGATGCTTTTCAACAGATGGCTGGGTTTTCATGCTTGACATTGGTGGAATGGGATGAACAAAATAGTCTAGGACTCAAGTCAAGAACATCTAATGGGTCATTTGGATGTGAGATTTTCCAACATGGATTCTTGAAATCTATGGATGTGAGGGTTTCCAACATGGACTATCTACACACAAATTGACACTCATCCCAGTTATTCGGGCCCTTAATGCAAATCTTGGCACCCATCCCATTTTATATAATGACTAGGATTTGAACAAATTTGTTGTCCTCCAAAAGTACCTCTCTTGATTGGACAGTTCCCATTTTTTGCACAAAGGTAGGTAAAAGGGAGACCTTTAAAACCCTTAAAACACCGAATGATTGACATGCTTCTAAGTTGGCTCTACAGGCTGGACCGTTTCTAAGTTGACCATGCATTGTGGACTTGATGAATTAAATTTCCCATATTGTCTATACTATCTTCATATAGACAATGGATATATAGTACATTATCATATAGAATAATATTAAAATTGCCTTTTTTAATTCATATAGACAATTCGTATGTTAAGCAGACCATGCATTGCAAACTTGATGAATTATATTACAAGTACAAGTTTTTTTTTTTTTTTATGGATCATCCATTGTGGACTTGATGAATTAAATTTCCCTATCTGCATTCTGCAACATGCACATTTTTTTGACACGGCAGAATAGTGGAGATGTCAAATTTTATGTTCCTGGAGGTGGTGGATGAGTGGATCTCATCGGAATCTTGATATTTAAAATTGTGGGTTTAGTAAGCGATCCACTTTTTTTTTTTTTCTTGTTTTCTCTTTTAATTTTCCACCTGCCCCTTAGATAATGCCTCTTTCTCTATAGAAATGGAAAAATCACCATTGCATTTTGAATTACATTGGGATGTTACTCTGCAGGTTGGTTGAAGAATGCTGGAATTCAGACGCCTCATTGAGACCCACATTTAAGGAGATTATTGTGCGTCTAGACAAAATAGTTGCAAACTGCTCTAAGCAAGGATGGTGGAAAGACACCTTCAAACTTCCCTGGTATGCCTTCCTTTTACTGAATTGGGTCTATGCCTATCCATGAGATTCTGCAACTCTAGGTTGTGCAAATACTGGAATTCTGCATTACTGCAGATTTTTTTTTCCTGCGGTGCAGCAGAAAAACAATTCCTAACCCCATTGAAACTGCCATTGATCAATGCCCCAGGATCAACCTGTGAGATTTTTTGGGGGCGTCCTCATCCAACCTGGCCCATCAAATCAAGTTTGTTGGATCACAAACAGTGGGCATCCACTTGTAATTAAGAAATTCTGTTGATTCAGGAAACTATGCATTTGCTTAGGCTCGGAACCCTATAGTGCCCCACTTTTTTGCAATTAAAAATAGAGCAGTGCCTTTGTTGCTTGCTGACTGGAAATTATTATTACTACTAAATAGTATTAACATTAACTCGTACGATTCTCTTATGTTCTCTGCAGGAAATGAGGAGAGACATCATTGCATTATATCTCATAGATGAGAGAGAGAGAGAGAGAGAGAGAGAGAGAGAGAGAGAGAGAGAGAGAGAGAGAGAGAGCATGTTGTACTATTATATGTATCAAACAAATAAAAGGTTAATGAAATATACTAATCATTTTGGAGAGCATTTTGTTGTGCTATTATGTAACAAAGAAAGATTTTGGACACTAATCACAATAAGTATACAGCCCTCGTGTCAGATTTTGTATGTGCATGGCATCAGAAATCTTTTTTCTTTGTATTCCATTTACTCAATCTAAGTGTGAATACAGAAGCGCACTGCAAGAAGTTCTTGATAAGCACTCCCCATTTGTTAGATTGTTGCTCGCTCCAATGTAAATGATCTCCATTAAGTTATAGTTTCTAAGGAAAATGTCCCTTCGTATAAACTGTTGTTATCAATGATAGAGGATTTACATTTTCACAGAGAGAGAGAGAGAGAGAGAGAGAGAGAGATGGGTTTTACATCTTGTGAGAGGCAAAGGCAAATCAAATACTTATAAAAAAAATGAAATCTTTCAAGGGAAATATTCATATGCATCTATCACTTACCATAGGGTGAGGGATGCTTCCATAAATGGTATTTTTCAAATACAAAAGGGGATTTCAAGTACATATGGTGAAGTACAGAAGGGAGATTCATGTGCAAAAAGGGAAAGTACGGTGAGGGATAGATGCACATGAATGTCCCCCATTTTTCAATACCTGGTACATTGCACTCATCAATCAAAATTTCACAATGAGATGGTGGGTCCCATCTGACTCAGAAACAGGATTAATAGCCTTGTTTTCATTTAGTTTCTTCCTCATTTGGACAACTTGCCATCTCATTGGAGGCCTCATTTCAACCATAGCTGCCGCCTAGCAAACATGAAAATGACAAGTTGGAGGAGCATGGGACCAGATTCTCTTGACCATTCAATGCCTCAAATCGACGAGAATCACATCCATCATCCATCTTAAAAGAATGTGTCATGGTTATGTCGCTTTTCTGGCATTTCTCCAATATCACAACCAGAATCGACATCCCAATGGGTTCTTAAGCCGTAACTCCTACTAAACAGAAAAAAAAAAAAAAAAAAAAAACACTGGGACCCAAAATCAAGGTCTATGCCCTGCAGGATTTCTACAGGTTGGAAAGTGGGTGAAATGGTTCCAGAATGAAATTATTCAAGTAATCAAGTATCTTTTACCCTACTGGTAAGACGCGACAGTTTCCACCGGGGTGATTAGGCCCTTTGCTGGTATACCAAGAAAAAAAAAGAGTATCTTTTTAAAGCTTTGCTGTTATACCAAGAAAAAAGAGAGTATCTTTTTAAGGTCGGTTTCACCTAGTCGACGCTGACGGGTATCATCTCTAGATCCAACTGGACCCAGACCTGATTTCAGTCCCGACTCAAGATGTGAAAATATAAAAACAATAAATCGTTTTATTCTATATGTTGTTGGCAGCCATTCTTGCATTTATAATAATAATAACACAAAATTTATTAATATAATTTTATATAGCTCATCACCTGTTTACAGGACCAACTGAACCTAGATCCGATGAACCTAGATCTGATTATAGATTGATTTTAAAAAAAATGGCCCATAAACGGCATCTTTTTTTTTTTTTTTCAAGTCGTTCTGGTGACCAGGTAATCGTAGTTCCATTAACATCCCTACTAACGAGTTAATTATTTGCGGACAACGTCTGGATCTAACCAAAAAGTAGGACCCTTACGTTAATTTTCTAAGCCAGGTACCTTGTACGTTGGAGACTCAAATCAAGGTGGATACACTCACCCATGTCCTTTACCAGCTAAACTACAACTTGGTGATTGTTCATTTTCCATGATTGATTGTTTCGGTATGATATAAATAATTCATTAGAAACGGAATGGGCACTTAAGGACCCGGGTTTTTTTTTTCTTTTGGCTATCGTAAATACTCACTATCCGCACACAAGGGTTGAGCAATATTCAGCCCTGTCTGACTTTAGAAACACAGGCTTGTATCCAATCCAATCCTAATATAAGCCGTAATGTTAAGCATGAGCCCATCCATTATAAGCCGTAATGTTAAGCCTGAGCGAATCCATTTAGTTAATCGGGCCGAGCCAAGTCGAGTTGAACCGGGTTTTTTTATTACTTGTTTGAGCTTTCTAACAATTGTTTGGGCAAATAAAATCACTACATTACAAGTGCTCTTTATTCGATGGCTTAGCCCTCATTTTGTGGTTGTTTCTCCAGAGAAGTAGATGATTCATGATTGTTTCACCCCCTCACCTATTTGACCATAAATTCCCATTTATTCCGAACGAAAGACTAACTTATCTTAAAAAAAAAAAAAACTCCAATGACCCTTTCTGAATAGTATCAAAAACTAAATTCAATTAAATCAACTATTTCCCCATAATATTCTTCTTTTTTTTATGGTTTTTTTTCAGTCTATTCTCTCCAACTTTTTCCCACATCATCTTCTATTCGCTCATCTTCTTTTAGACTTCTTCTCTTCTCTCTATTTTTCCCCCTAATTTTTCGTTTTACACAGAGTTCTGCTCCTTGTTTCGTCCATCATATTTTCTCCGTACATACCCCGCATAAGTTGCAATGAGCATGCAGGTACGCACGTGACTTTTTACCCCCCACCTTTTTTCCCTCTCACAGTAATGCATCCACCAAGGCATGCGTGTGAGTGGGTCAGAGCGCCAATATCCATGTATATGCATGCATGCATGTGCAGGTGTGTTCACGGAATCACGATGCACCAAGACATCCACTACTTCAACCCATTGAATGCCATGCATTTATGTAAGTGGGTGGGCGAAGACATTCATGCAAACGCAATAACATAAAAACTTGCTTTTTTCATCTTTGGTTTCTTGGATTATGTGCAATGACAACTTCACTAATAAAAGCATTCAAGCTTCGCTCAAATCAAGTCCTAATCAAGACTATAATGGAAATATCTATATCTGATAACACAGGAGGAGAACAAAAAAGAGAGAGGAAGGAATAATAAACAAACAGGTGAGGGAGGTCACAAGCGGATCTGCTGTCGAGAAGGGATGGGTGTCTGGTTCTCTGATGCCTCCACCCTCTCGCAGGATGGGCACATTGTAAGTGTCGTTGCTGGAACTGGCATGTAGAAATGAGGCGATCGTTTCAAGGCTCGTAGCTCTAACAGCTCTCTCTGGAGCCGACGGTTCTCTTCTGTTAGGTTCTCACAACATCTCTTCAGAAATTCACAGTCCACTTCCGTCTGCTTCAATTTCGTCCTACAAATATTATCACAATAACACCATTATCGATTAATTATCATCATCATCATTAAAGCCTTGTTCCAACTATTTGGAGTCGGCTATATAAATTTTATTTCTCCATCTTGATTTATCTTGAAGTCAATTCCTGAGATAAGTTGTACTTCTTATCTATTAAAAATCACATGATCATAAAAAGAAAAATTACATTGATAAGAAGAAGATCTTCTTACCTAGCTCTTCTGTTCTGGAACCACACTTCGACCTGCCGAGGCCGGAGATTCAACTGCTTTGCCAATGCAATCTTTTGCTTCTGATACACACAATCAAAGAAAGGTTCTATGTTATTCAGTTTCCCAACAAAAAATAGCACTGCATTATCATCACTAATTAAAAGAGACTTGTAGTACTGTCCTATCACATGCAGGTGGGTGTCAATGAATATTCTGAGATTTTGGGCATTCATTAGATCAGTAATAATGCTTCTGAGATCATAATTGCTGTCATTTAAATCATCGGGACAGTTATCTAATTCATATATAGCTCAATCCAATCCATGATGACAGCCCTTCTTCACCTATGTGGGGCCCACATGTGATTCATCCAATCCATTCATGTTATTTGTCCTTCCACAACAATTGTTAGTCTTCCTTTACAAGTGATACACATCATTGGATGTGAAAAACGTGAAGCAAGAAAATAAAAAAAAGTAGCCTGAATTGGCAGGCACTCACTGCAAGTCAACACAAATCCAACGATTATATATAAACGGTTGGGAATTCACAAAAGTAGTAATGTCATTCCAACACGTAATCCACAAGAAACCCATTTCATTTCCTCTATTCTTATCCCTTTACATGCATGCAGGTGGACCATATGCACAAACGTAGAAACACTTTTTTAGAACAAAAAAACAAGCCCAGTTTTCCAAATTCCAACCGTCCTTGAATTAATGGCTTAATCAATCCAACCAACACAGTCAACAAAAGTACACAGTTTTCCCTTCTAAAACATGCATGTTTTTCTAACTAATACAACGTAAGCTATTTCATCCTACTCTCTAGACGGTTGTCTAAACCAAACCATCATCTTCTGTTCTGAGCTCCACTTTAGTACCCCCAATCACAACACTTCTCCCTGCTTAATCCCAACCGTCCATTTGAAAGCCACATAACAAACATAGTGGTTTGATTTCTACAGTGGCCCACCCATCATGAGGCATATTAATTAGTTTGCTTAGCTAACCATTCTTACCTAAATTGGGAGCATCAATAGACCCACCATAAATACTATTCAATACTCCTTTCTCCTTTCAAAGATTAGTGTGTATAAATAAATCAATAAGAAGAAAACACAAGCAACAATAGCAATAAAAAAAAGGTAGAAGATTAAAGAAAGAGATATACCGGATTTAGAGTATTTTGTTCTTTAAAGCTGTCTTCGAGAATCGCCGACTGTTCTTTCGACAGCCTGAGCTTCTTCCTTGTTGTTTCTCCTTCCTCTTCGTCGCTCATCCTCCCACCACCACCACCGCCCTCCTTCTCCTCCCTCTCTGCGCTTGTCCTCTTTCCGGCCAAAAGCCCTCCGCCGCTGCTGTTCGGGGACGACACCACGTCCTCCACATCAAAGCTCGAAGGCGTTGGAGTTGGAGTTGGAGTTGGAATTCGATTCATGTCAATCGCTCTGGGATTCATTCTCATCTCCACAGCTATCAAATCAAAAACAAAAAAGAAAACCAGATTACAACAGAATAGAAAGAGATAGATAGATCAGAAATTGGCATCTACAAACAGATCTGAATGGATAATATACCGGAAGTAGATGGCTGCGTGGAGATCTGCAGATCAGTTTCTATCGTTCGTAAGCTCAAGCTCAACTGTAGATCTTCTCCATCCATTTCAACTGAGATTCTTCCGAGGAGAGATCCGATACAAAACGAGCTGATTCTCACAAGAAGATCGAATCCTCGTATGAAAATCGAGTTCGTTAGAGAAAACCGCCAGATCTGACCGAGAAATCAGCAAAGAAAAAGGTCGGTTGGAGATGAATCGATCTGGTCCGAAACGCCTGTAAACAGTTCGAGATGATCGTTAATGTTCGATAGTACTGATCTAATCTCAACAAATACCTAGATTTCTACTCATTCTAGAAGAGAGAAACAAAAAAAAAAAAAAAAAAAAGAAAAACAAAGAAGAAGATGGAAGATCAAAGAAAGAAAGAAAACCAGTTCATGATATAAACACAATAGAGAAATGAAATCTCTCCAAAAATGAGTTGCAATCCGTCTCAGAATCTCCAAAAATAGTAAAGAAATCACCAGGTTCAATCCAGAAATTCGGTTTCTAGTACAGAAATAGCACCAAGAGAATCTTTACCACAAAATCTTGTTAACAACTTGCAATCCATCTCCAAAATCCAAATTCTTTCCCAAAAGTGTATAAAAAAAAAAAAAAAAACCGCCAGATTCAATCCACAGACACAATCTCCTAAATCAAAATCCACTTCCAAAAATAGAAGTCAAACTCATGCTAACAGCAACATCTGTCACAAATTTTCCAAAAACTGACCTGAAATCAGACCTAGATGATCCAAAAATTCCCCTAAGACATGATGCAAAAAGGCCTGGATTCAAGCTCAAAAGCGAAAAGATTTTGTCCTGAAACCAAAAAAAAAAAAAAAAACCTCAGAATATTTACTCTTTCACACACACTCTGCAAAACGACGCTCGTCATCTTCTCCAGCTGATCCTCTCACTTTATATAGAAAGACAGAGACATACAGAGAGAGAAAGGAGAAGAAAAGGATAACCCGAACCAGAGGTCTCAACCATGGTTAGCTGTTCATCCAGTCAAGCTAAATGATTGAGATTGAGATGATAATCGTACGGCCCCTATTTCGATGATTGCACCGGCATTTCACGTGCGCGTCACGTGATTTGGCGCGAAGCCCGGTCTCTCGCGCGTGCGCCCGCGTGATCTGTCGGGTGCTGCGAGGCAGCTCGGGGACGAGGTGACGTGGCGGGAGAGGATGAAGCCACGTGGGATGGAATCGTGGTTGGGTGACGTGTCGGCGGCTTTTGTGGCCACGTGGGACTTTAAAGGGCGAGGGTCGAGGTGACGTGTTTTGGACACGTGGAACTGTCGGTTAGCTGGGGTACCTGTGGGCCCCGCTAAATCATTAGTCCACTAAACACCTTCCCCATCATTTTCGCGAGTGTGTTCAGAGATCTTGGAAGTGGATGTTTATCTACTTCTTCGTGTGGGAGATTCTCTGCCGCTCTTTTGCGAAATGGCCCCTCTTTTGTTCTTGAAATTTACAAAATGGCTCTTTTCTTCTTCGTCCTTGATTGATTGGTGGGCTTCAATGATATTATCCCTAGATGTAGTTGGGGTATTCTAGATTACGTCGACTTGTCCTGACTCAACTGAGTCAATTCAGCTAATAGGATTAGGAGGAGAAGTGAGTTGAATGAGTTTCTCTGGTAAGTTAAGGGGCTCACCGAGTTATGGGGCATGTTCGGTTGCAAGTATTTTTTATGGATTTTCTTTTTTTTTTCTTTTTTGGATGTTCTGCATTAGTGGAATTTCAAATTCTTCATTTGATTCGTGAGAATTATTATATGATCGGTTTTGTAGCTCGTAGAAGTTACTTTTAGTTAGGTAGATATTTAAATAAAAAAAGTGCGTTTTTAAATTAGGGTCTTAATCTTCTACTGCTTCAGCAACATGGGTTTTACTTATTCAGTCTAATATATGAACACAGTGATAGCTTTTATTTTATGGCTTATGGAATTAGTGGCAACTTTTATTTCATGGCTTTAGATAAGGTAACTTGCAATGTCCTCCCTCTCTCTCTCCATATGAATAAATTTCAAACTCCTAGTATATCATATAGGGAAGTCATCTTAAAAATTATGCCTTGTGTCTTATTTTGAAAAGTAATGAAATGCCTCATGTTGCTAAAGAATCTAAACATTCTTCACATCCATAATTTGTGATTTCTTGATCTTAACTATGCTCCCTCCTTTTAATGCATTAAATGACTAATGCGTATATATATACATTCAAAAATTAATCAAAAGGTGACCAAAAGTCTACTTTAGTAGGCTATGGTGTTCCTTCCTTTATAATACTCCCATGCACATGCCAAATGAAGCCACATGTCCATATCAAATGAAGCCACCTCAAATGAAGCATTATATATATAAACTAAAAGAAAGTGAAAAGCAGAAGACTAAAAGTGAATGATGTTCCTAAAGTTTTGGTTGTGTGGGACAATGGCTATCAATCCCTATTTATAGACATTTACAGACTTAATTACATTTAAAACCCGACATTGGATTCTACTACATTGAAGTATGTGCAGTATCTAGATAACATAACGGCCTTTATGTAACGCTAACGACCGTGACTTTGAACCCTGGGTTGGATGATGAGAGAAGCTTGAAGGGAGAAATGATGACATTTATTGAGAACACTAGAGATGTCAAATTTATCTCACCATTTTATATAAGAAATACGAACAATACATGCTGGCTTTATTGTCTGGGACTTACCATATTCCCATCGAAAAATCCATGGGATAGTGGAGGAAGAGGTAAATTTAAAGAAAGAGTATGAAGGATCAGGAATTTCAAATTTGGTATGGGATTCAAATGATTGATAATTGCCTAAAAGGGCTTCTAGGAGTATGCAAGATTGTAGTCCAAAAGGGATCCACCAATTCTTCCAGAACCAACAAGGAATAGTTTGATTGCATTTTGATGAAAATCTGATATACCATGAATGAGATTTTTTAGAATTTTGATACAACAAAGTGTATTCCCAAGCATTCATATAATCCCAATAATCATAGAGCCAAGGACTCCATGTGGGACTAACTACATACTTTGGTGAGGAGATATTATCGACCCATTCAATGGGAGAATGGATATGTAGAATCTTCATTTTTGAAAAGGCATGTTCACCATTGCGGTCTTGATGAGTGATGATTGCACTTTTGGATTGATCCAAAATGGCTTCATAGTATTTTTGAAAAATATTGGGAGCTTTGGGGGCAAAATGGTTATTTGGGCGAAATAATTTTATGAGGATTTGGTCAATGGTGAGGTTTGCATAAATTCTATCGTCAAGAAAGACAATAGGAGATTCAAAGCTCTTAGTGCATGTTTGGTATCTCTATTTTTCACCTCTTTTTGTCTATTTGTCTAAATCGAACAGATGTTAGAAAAATTAGAGCGTTTGGTAGATGACTTTATCCTCTTCTTATTTTAGAGGAGTAGAGGCAAATCCTCTAAAATTGAAATCCCACTTTCTGGACATGTGAAAAATAGAGGCATAGGCTCTAGAAAACGTAAAGGCAAATCCTCTAAAATTGAAATGCCCTCTTTTTTTTATAACTCTTTTTTTTAATAGCTCTATTTTAAATGGTCTATCAGAAAAAGAGTAGAGATGCCAAACATGGCATTAATGTATTGAGATTTTTTGAAAGGAATAGAAGGAATGGGTGCTCGGAGCATTGGTGAGGCTGAATTCAAGGCATTGAATTTATCGTTGGAAAGGATATTGATTGTGTCAATGACTGGATTTTTCCTTTTCCTTTTGGAGGCATCGCTGCTCACCTTGTTTCTACCCTGTAGAAATTCATGAGATAGAAAATCGGGAAGGGAATTGGAAGAACCTTTTATAAATTCGATGTTAAAATAAAAAATAACAAGTAAAGCTTGCTAACTAGCAAAAATTTGTTTTGATGTAAGATTTTTAACATCATTTTTTAAAATTTCTTTTGCAGATTTGCAATCAACTCGTAAAATGGATTTTTGATTTAAAATATCACTTTAAAATTTGAGTATGCATGAAACTATTGCAACAACTTCTTTCTTTATTGTGGAGTAATTTTGTTGAGTTGTATTTCAAGTGCCGGAATAGAATCTAACAATCTGTTCCTTTGATTGAGTGTTTATTTGAAGTAGGATTCCACTAAATCCTATTTCAGAGGCATCTATCTGTATAATTTCAAAGAGATCTGGATTTGGAATATTTAGACATGGTAAGGATTTAACTTTTTGTTTTATCTTTTGAATTGCTTCTGTATGTTGATGAGTCCATTTATCTACATAATCTTTTAGGCATTTTTGAAAAATATTTCTTTCTTTAGAGAGGTTATGGTAGAAATTAGATACATAATTTAGACATCCTAAAAACTTTTGTAATTATTTTCTATCTATTATTTCATCATAAAATTTATCAGCAAACTTGATTACTCTTTCAACAGGAGTTACTATTTTATTTGTTATTTTATAGCCAAGAAATTGTATTTCTTTTTGGAAAAGCTTTATTTTTCTTTGAAAAATGACTAAAACATTTTTCTTAATGATCCACTTGAAAGTTTTTAAATACTTCCAAAGTTCATCAATGGATTGAGAGAAGATTAAAATATCATCAATGTATACAATAGATAAGTTTTTATAAGGGTGAAAATTTTCATTCATCATTTCTTGAAAAGTTGAAGGAGCATTTTTTAGCCCAAAAGGCATAACATTCCATTCATAATGTCCAAAAGGGACAGTGAAGGCAATTTTATAGTGATCTTTTTCTTCAACCTGTATTTGCCAGAAACCTAACTTGAGATCAAATTTTGAAAAGATAAAAGCTTCATATAATTGAGTAATAAGATCTTGTTTATTAGGAATTGGATACCTAATTGATTGAAGAACTTTATTTATCGGTTTATAATTGATTACAAGGCGGTGATCCCGACGTTCCTTTTTAGTAGCAATTTCAACATAAAAAAACTGCACAACTCTAAGGAGAGTGTGATCTACGAATTAACTTCTTTTGAAGAAGATCTTTAATTTCTTTATCACATAATTCTAAGAGTCTATGACTCATTTGAGATGGTCTAGCTTTAGTAGGAATATCTCTTTCATTAAATGTAGAAATGTATGGTAAAGATACCATATATTTTTTCCTTTGCCAAAAGGCAGAAGGAGTTTCAGAACAACATTCTTTTATTAAGTAGGTTTGAAAATTATGAAGTTTAGACTCAAAATCTTTTTATTTTAATTGATCCTTAATTCGACAAAGAGTAATGTCATGTTTAAGATTCTCAATATATTTTTCTTTATGAGATATAAGCAAATTAATTTGATTTATACTTTCAAGATTTGAAAGTATAGAAATTGGTTTAAAAGTAAGATTTGAAGTTTTATCAGAGGATTTATCTTCAAGGATTTTGCTGAAGTATTTTATTTTTTCATCTTTAGATGAGATGTTTTTTATTATGTCAATAACTAATATTTCAGCTTGAGCACTTAGTACATTTATATATGAAAACGAGGGGTTAGATATTCTTTCTTCTATTTGGTTAGATATACTTTCTTCTATTTTTTGTATAGAGTTTTCTATATGGGATTCTTGTTCACTATCGATTGTCTTGGGATTGGATTCATTTGAACATTTTTTTTAATGGAGTTGCATTTAATTATTTATGTTTTATTGTAGAGAAAGGAGGGTGTACCGATTCGATTTTACCCCTTTTTTAGTTTCCTATGATTGCGTGGATTTATTAATTTTCATAATAGCTCATTTTTTATTTATTTTTGACGAGAGCCAATAAAAAAAATGAATATTTCTTCGTTCTTGATTTATTTGTTCATACCATAAGTCTTTTACTTGAGATCTTTTAAATCTGGAAAATTTTGTAAAAAACAATTTTGTCTTTGGATGTTTTAATAAATCTTGTTAAATGTATTGTTTATCTATTATGAAATCACTTGCTTCTTCATTAGTTTCATGAATTAAAGAGATTGTATTTATTGAGGCATCAAAATCAGACGTAGATAATCTGACTGATTGTATATCTTCATCTTTTGATTCTGAATAAACAGGGAAGGCTATACCTGATGGATGAATAGATTTTGAACTTGAATTATCTTATTGCCTTTCTCAGATTAGACTCTAGACTCGACTATAGGGAAAGACCATCTAAACTAACAACAAAGAGGATACCCAGTGGTTGGGGCCCGATTCTCACCCCACTGTTCAAAGTTTGATTCATGAGTCCTTTCTTTTAGGTGTGCATAGGTCATCTCCCCAGCATATGCAAGGGTTCACTCCCCAATCAGTCAGGACTTGCTAAAAGGACTCGGGTTCACCCATATGTTCTAAAGAGAGTGATTGGTGTTCCTAACCAACTAAGATACAACTATAGACTTTTTAGCAAATTTTGGGTTAATAAATGAGAAGTTTTAAGTAATAAATTAATGGCATAAATCTCCTTAATTTGTCCGTACCTGTTTTGTATCTTAAAAAACTCATAGTTGGTAAGCTGAGTATTTCAACTGAACTTTCACCAAAACCACCTGGGTCACCTACATGAGCAACCATATATCGAGAGAGAGAGGTCTTGCCTACCAACACAAATAAAAAAATGTTAAACTTTAGTATGATAAAACCTCAATGGGCCAGCCATGAATCATGATCTTGTCAAGCCAAACAAAAATGACAGGATAGTACTTTCACTGGGGGTATGGAGCTCAAACGACTTGTGTGGATATGGTGGAGAAAAGAGTATAATTGGTACGCCCCTTTGTTTTGGATGAGAATTAAATACATACGAATTCATGGTTAAATGGATTCCAACCAAGGATTATTGAAGAGACGATGGGTAAAGGATATGCGGAAGAAAAGTTGACCAGATCTCAACTTTCCTAAATTTTGCATGACTAGGGTGATGACTTTAAAAAAGAAAAAAAAAAGAATAGGGCAATGACTTGGTATTTATTTCTCATTTCTCTTTCATTCAGTTTTCATCAAAAGGAGTTTATTTGAAGATTTTTTTTTTTTTTTTTTTTTGAGATATTCACCTTCATTTCTTCATTTTTTATAATATTAGAAACACAGATCTTAAAATTCCTAAGAATTTAATCACAAGCATTCAATTTGGAGATCTGAGATTGTTTACTAGGGATTCATCTTGTATGTTTCACGATACATCATCCAAGGGCAACAACAATGGCTTATTTTCCAGATTATGTAGGTTGAAAGGGTAAATTAAATTACCCTCAGAAAGGAACACATGCAAAGTATAAAATAACAAACTCATGGTAACTTGAGACTCACGCATGGTATTATTAATGGGTTTTGATAATTTGACAATTACCACCTCCTGGTGCACGAGTAAAATATCCAAGATTCTCGTGCTGCCATTGTCAAAATGTTTACCAGGGTTATTGTGACAAAAAAGACAACTCCTTACCTTAAGAAATAGAAATGGTAACGTAATGAACTGCTTTTGCATTGATTAAAGTGAAATTTAGGGGACATGAGACACACAAGCTTCCATTAATTAAACTTGAAACGTAAAATTTTAGTAGACGTATTTGGTTATTCAATCAATTACAATGATTAATAATAATCTCTTTCGACTTTTTTGTATTTACTATCCACTTTCATTTCTTATAATCAAATGCATAAAAACATTTGATCAAATTGATTATAGGCAAAACTCCAAGAGTATTATTGCACACACTCATCACAGGATGATAGAACAAAGAACTAGAAAGGCATGTTTGTTTGCATAGATTGAATTTGTAAGAATTAGTGAAAAGTTAGATTATAAAAAAGGAATATTAAAGATTATTATTTACTAAGATAATGAATTAAGAAAACGTTTTCCACCAACCGAGAGATTTGATAGATATTGTAAATATATACCTTTATTTTTCTTTCAATTTTAGCTACTTTGATAGAAATCTATTTTTTCAAAGTTTCTAGAATTTGAATCCCATGAAAATAGAGGGGATGCTAGTGATCATTTGGCTTTTGGACAATGTCCTCCTCAAACATGGGATATCTATACCTCAATCCGTCAATCCACTGTGGGCTCCATTGTTGATGAGGGATTAGTAAAAACTAGCATTGAATGGACAATCATTTTTTTTTTTTTTTTTCATTTGATGGTCATCAATTGAATATAAAATGAAAAACAAGTGATTAGCATTGTTACCTAATTCTGATCTCCACATGATAATTTGTTTATCATTATTTCCATCGAAATGACTGTTATGATATATTATATGATAATAATACATTTCGCTGATTGATTACCTTATTCTTGTTTTTAGAATTAAAAATAAATAAACATACGAAACATAGGCACCTGACATGAAGTTGACAAGAAAGGAACAAAAAATGTACCACGAGATACTGGAAGATATTTGGGCCACCTTCGGCTTTGCACTTATTAAAATCAAAGTACATTTATATAAAATTGCATTTAGGGCCTCTTTGTTTGATGTAATTGAATACATAAGAATTGGAAGACTTCTATTTCTAAAAATGATTAAATTCTAATAAATAGATGTGGATTTCCATATATAACCATCAAATTATCCCCACTATGCATGTGAAAAATGAATGAAAGACAGATGCCACCTTAGTAATTCAAATCTTATGAAGGTTGGGGGGCAACATTTACTACCTTATATTCTTTACCGCTCGCCTGTTTATTAACTTTTCATTGAAGTTCATTTGACCACAAATATCTATATATTCAATTCTCAGTATTCTATGCAAACAACCAGGCCCTTAACCAATTGCAACCCAGTCATGTGTCATTATGTCAAATCTCTGAATGCAATTTCTTGAAAACTATTTTGATTTCTAAAATCTTAGAGATTTCTCAAGAAGATACTGAAATCCCCATCTAAATTATTAAAGCACATTTGTTTGTAAGGAGTTGAATGCAAAGAAATTCATAGCCAAACGGGCTCCAAGAAACAATTAGTAAAGAGGGGAGGGATAAATTACACTAGGCAATTAGTAAAGAGGGGAGGAAAAAATTGTACTAGGTGGAGATGTAGATTGGACCTTTACTTTCCTTGGATTTGAGTTATAAGGGTGATTGGTGGGCATTCATTTCTTGCCTCTCCTTTAATCATTTTTCATTAAAGAGGAGGTTATTTGATTGTCTCACCTTGGCTTTTTCAATTTTAGTAGCTTTTAGAAATACAAGTCTTACAATGCCTACAAGTTTAATTATATGAATGGCTCCAAAAAGAATACTAATAAGACCATGTTTGTTTGCATTAAAATACATAGGAATTGAATGCATATGATCTTTAAAATGAAGATTGAAGGTGAATTTCCAAAAAGAAAACATCAAATTGCATCTTCTTGTGATTCTATTTCCCCAAAAGAAAATATTAATTGATGTTCGTTTTTGAAAATTCACCTTCAATCTTCATTTTAAACACCCTATGTATTCAATTCGTACGTATCATATATAATGCAAACAAATAGCCCCTAAATATTTCAGAAGATACATAACTTAAAAGTAAGACATTGGAAGTACAATCTCGTGAAAGATAGTGTTGGGGTCTCATATTTTGTCAAAAATTTAAAATCTCCTGGTAAGATCAAAATGTACTCTCCTATCCACCACTTTAGCCTAAGAATATCCCAATAATAATAATAATAATAATAATAATAATACACTTGTGGACGATAAGTTGCATTAGGTAGAAAAACAATGACATGCGAACTAAAGCACTACGACTTGATTTCAAAATCTAGAGACTTAGACACCTTTGTCATTTTATAATTATATTGTAATTCTTCCAGCTGCAATGGTGTTACCTTTTAATTGATACGTTTAAGCCATCTTATTGAGATGTATTAATTTTAGTCGTATACGACATGCATGGTTTAAAATCTCGGTTTCGGTTGCGGTATCGGCCAGGCCGAAAAACCGATATGATATCCTTTTCGGTCGCGGTTATCAGTCCGTCGCAATTGATAAGTCCACAAAATTATAGCTTTCATTCATTATTTCATATGCATTTGTGGACTTCATTCAATTAATTGCATAGAATTACACTTAATTTCATGATTTCATGCATTTGAACGTCAAAGTTGGAATCTTAGTCAAATTTGGTCAAAATTCATTACATTGCATGACTTTTGTAAAACTAGGGATTTTCATCCCATTCATCACCCCAAAAGTAGTTTTTTTTTTTAGCTTCACTAGTGCATACCAGCTAATTTTGACATCATGTGCTATTTTTGGAAAATTGAATATTTTTTGTGCATTAAGTAGGCATGTAGGGTCCCATGCATAGGCCATCTAGATTCCTCACATTTGATTATTATTGATATTATTTAATTTTATTTTTGTAGGAGAAACCAAGAGTCATTGGTGAAATTTGAGAGAAATCAAAAGCGGAACACCCTTCATGGTGGGCCTACATATCTTGACATCTTGGCTGAGTTGGAAAGATTGGAAATTCTCAAAGAGGAAAAAAGAAACTTAGATTTGAAAAGATGGTGTTGACTTGCTAAATTTGGAAACCAAAATCAAGAAAGAAAGAGAAAATTAGAAACTTTGAAAGGGGATTTGATTAGTCAAAGTTGCAAGTAAAGAAGCATGACAAAGATAGAAAGAAAATCAAATAAGCAAGCAAAGAAAGAATCCAAGCAAGCCTTGGACATCCAACATTGGTCCCACACACCCCATTGCATGCCAAACATAGAAGTTCCCTTAATTGTACAATTATTCTCGGATTTTTCAAGAGCAGTAAATTGAAATGGTCATAACTTTCAACTTGAGTATCGGATTGGTGCAATCTATCTACCGTTGGAAAGGTCTTTTCGAGTCGATACCCGTTGAGCCCAAGATTGCATAAATCAGAGCTATATTGAGGGAGATATGACCTTGGAAAATTGGTTATTATAATTCTATACGGGAATTGCAAAAAGTTTTCAAAATTAGCAATATGAGAGATATTTGAAGAGTTCAATTTGGCAAGACTCGGAGCCCAAGAGACCACACTTAGTAACAAATCCTCAACAGTTCAGATTCTTTCTAAGTGTGAATCCTAACTTGAGTCTTAAACAAGAAATCTCTACAAATAAGCAAACAAGTCCTAAAAGAGAGGCGATTCTTTGCTAAAAAGGAGGTATTAACAATTATAAAACCAACCCAAAAAGGGGGATGGAGGGGCATCTCACGTTCAACACTCCCTCTCTCCAATTCCCTTATTTCTTTTCCTCCTTTCTTGTTTTCCATTAGTGTTTTTTTTTTAATTTATTTATTTTATTTTGGTAGCCTTGGGCCATGTCTAAGGATTTATTTTGGAGGAGAATTTTTTTTAAGGAGAAGTTGTAAAGATGCAATTTTTAATAACAAATCAAGAAGCATTCTTTGCAATAGCGGGCTAATTTTCTTAATTAGAGCTATGGATGAAGGTAGGTAACTTCTTTTTATTTGTTTAGTAATTCTAATTTGTGTTCCATGATTATGTGCTTAATGATTAATAGGCTTGTCTTCGTACCCTAGGCAAGTCTCCATTTTTTATTTCTAAAAATAAAAATTAATTTTGACTATCCATGCTTAGGTTTGATAGGCCATGCTTATGACTTAGATATTTTTTTATGGTTTATGCTTACTTTTGATGGGTAATGCTTACGTTATTTTTATTCTTTTATGAGGTGAAGGAAGTCTTAGATTTTGAATTTTTATGATTAAAAAGGGATTTTAAAAGTTAGATTTTCCAAATTAAAAGCATTGATTTGTCTTTAATTTGAAGTAAAAATTGGAACAAGTTAGGGTTACTTGATAAATAATTTACGGATGCCTATTGGATTCCTAGGCTCTAGTCACTTTCATTAATTGGTAGTTTTTCATCTTTCTAAATTGATTGCTTTCCTCTATTTTTAAATACTCAAAACTTTCTTTAATTGTTAGTTAATTAGTTTTCTTAATCTAAAAGTTTCTTAATTAGCTCCCTGTGGGTTTTTTCATGTTCTTGCCACTGTCTTATTTAGACACCTGTGCACTTGCGGCATTTTATGATTGATATTGATCACATCGCAGTCATTGCGGCGTGAATTTTTTTTTAATCCAAAAAAGTTCTCAAAAATATCCAAAAAGTCCAGAATATTAGAAGATACTGGAAAACAATGTTTTTTTTCTATTAGTAACAATAATAAATAAAAATATCAGTCACCTTAAGTTATGAGTCCTGACTGTATCGCAGCTCGCTGTCTTCTCCATAATTTCATATAATGCAACCACTATTGATGCTCATGATCAATTTATTAGTGTAGAATATAAGAAAATAAAGATAACATATCAATCATCAATTAATACTAACTCAATCAGCAAATAAGTTATGAAATTCAAGACCATAAAGATAACATAATAAGATTTGAAACATGATAGTGAGATAGATAAATCATAAAGTACTTGGGCATCAAAAGGCTCATGGTTTACCTGAAATTAGAGGGGACTAAAGAGTAGAGACTAGAGAGAGACTAATGAGTATGAGTGTATGACAGACAGACAGCCTAATTCCAAGTGGAGTGTCACTCAAACTCAATATCATCATCATCATCGTCATTTCTTCGGTATTGGTTAAAAAGATATGTTTCATGCTGTTACGCAACACTATTATACTCATGACCATATTCAAATTGTTCTTGTTAAGATGATGAACTATCTTGATCCCCTATAGATTGAGATGGCTATTTGTAATCAAATGGCGTGAAATAGCAATGAGGGGAATGAAAAGGTCATTGGGGAAATAGTGACGGGGTAATCCTCCCCTGCTCAATTAATATATGTCTAGAAAGTATCGGTGTTGGTAAAGGGGTATCTAATTAGGATCATATGAATAATCCTTATACTGTCCATACATGGCACCTTGTTTGCCAACATTACCCCCATAATGACCATGAGTACCTTCCCCCACTCCTTGCCCAGCAGCGCTACTACTACGCCCTGCCTCGGTCCGTCCAACATGTCTGACATAGCCACGGCGAGGATCTAACTCGGTAGCACCAAGAAAATGCCCAACTGTCTCAAAAGTGACAGGCTCATCATCTCTATAATGACCCTCATTCCCGGGAGAGTCAAGTGGAATTCATGCTGATGATGATGAAGTAGAAATACTTGACTTACTCTCTCCATCCACCTCCTTTTCCCTTGGTTCACTTCTATCAGGTGCACGCCCCTATTGCATTGTCAAGTTTATTTCTTCTATCCTTTCTGAGGCCCTCACTAGCTCAGGCCTATCCCCAGTCAATTCCTCCATCAACTCCTCAAACACTTGGTCTTGGTTTAACACCGATTCTTCTTATTCCTCCAACCATTCACCTAACACAGTATCATCTTCTAAAAAGATGTAGTCCAAATTAATTGGATAAAGATAATCTCGTTGATCCTCAAACTGTCTTCTCTTTTTATTTCTACTCAGGAGCTGGAGATTGTAATGGATGTAGACCAACTTATTTAGCTTCTGCATTGTTAATCTATTTCTTGGACTTGTATGGATAAAAGAAAATGTGCTCCAGTTTCTTTCATAATTGGAAGACGATGTAGTTTGACTAAGGACTTTAATAGCAATCGTCCTTAGTGCAGGAGCACTCTCTCCATAATTCAACCACCATTCAGCCGAAAATAAAAATAGAAATGATATTAGAGTCAACAAAATAATAATAAGTCCTTGAATAATATAAAGATGACATTACAATCAATACCAGGATTGGTCTGTGTGATAGCTCTCCGCGCAGTCGTAATTCCAAAGCTTTCAACACATACATTGTATATGTCAATTTGAAGACATTAACATAGAAAAATAAATTGGAGAAATTACAATGTTATATACCTTTTCCTTTAATTAGCCTATCTGATTAGTAGCCCAAATTGCTTCATCTATACTCTCTGCTAGTCTTTCAGTTACATTTTTTAGTCCCAAACGGATTTCATCAAATATGTGTCCATCCGTAAATTATGGATTAAAGAAGTATCATGTAAAACTAATGAATTTTAGTCAATGATAAATTAATATAGTGATGAGAATTAAATATAATAATTCAAGTATTAAAGGAAATAGCCTTCACTTATCAACAATGTGAAAAAACACGTTTCAATTGTCGTCTCCATCGATCGTTAATGATCTTCCAAAACTTTTTGTAACATCTATAATCTGCTTGCATAGCCAACTTTGATCTCTCCATTACCTCATGTAAGAAGCTCATTGTTGGCTTATCATTGCGATCAACCAATCAAAGAACCTTTATTAGCGGATCAAAAACATTTAAAATACCCTTCATATGAGGCCAAAATTTGTTGGACTCAATTATTTTACATACTTCTTTTGTAATGGGACTTGGCCTCTTTCCCCATTTTGAATTCATGAACTCCTGTGATTTTATCAATTGGAGAAGTCCTTCTCTATACTTGTAAATACTTTCGATGGCAATGAAGTTGGTGGCAAATCTAGTGATGCCAGGCCACAATAGTTTATAGTTGTTTGTATGG
Source organism: Persea americana (assembly GCA_029852735.1). NCBI lineage: Eukaryota > Viridiplantae > Streptophyta > Magnoliopsida > Laurales > Lauraceae > Persea > Persea americana. The sequence goes on along the minus strand of CM056820.1, from coordinate 33,219,799 downwards.
ATTTTCATCATGGAAATGAGTCTATATGACTGATAAAAAAATTTTGTGATCTTCTTTATCTTACCAATCACTTGCAGCATGACCTTTCATTTTGCAATATCTTCAAGCATTAAATCTAGGCAATGTGCTGCACATGAAGACTAGAAAATCCTTGGCATTTGTTTCATAAGCAGCATTCCTGCAGCCTTCATGTTTGCAGCATTGTCAGTAACAACCTGAACTACACAATCTACCCCTCTTTCTTCAATCACCTCATTCAATAACCTATTAATATATTTTGCATCTTGGATGTAATCAGTTGCATCAACTGATTTGATAAAAACCGTGCCCATAGCCGAGTAGACTAAAAAATTCAAGAGATGACGATGTGTGATGATCGTCCACCAATCGCACATTAGTGTGCAACCTCTTTTCCTCTATGCTCATTTGAAAGTTTGCACCCAAGCCTGCAACTCTTCATACTCTTTCTCAATACAGACATGCCCAATCTCATAAGGGGTGGGTACCTTTATACCTGGACCATGTTCTGCAACTGCATCTAACATGATGGTGAAATAAGGAGAAGATGCCTTGTTGGGTGAAATGCCTCCATTTAAAAAAAAAACTTCTCAGTAGCTCTCACTAGATGTTCTCTTGCTTTACCAAACTTGCTCTTTAGTGCTTTAATGATGCTGGGCTGCTTTGATGTTGGCTTTCCATAAGAAAATGGGTCAGTTGGCCCCACCGCACCTGGCCTATGAGGTGCATGTGTAAGAGGTCTTTCAACCTCCTCAATGTCTGGATCTTGACAAGGTTGTTTTTTACTAGATGCCCAACGCAAACTCGCTCCCCCCGGTCGGGGACCCACCACCCTGCTCATATTGGCTACCTCTAGTCGCTACTTCATATTCCATTCCTCTCCTCTATTTCTCCTCCTGAAGTGACCTCACACTTTCTCTCCTAGAGCTCCTCATTTCCGGGTCTTCATCGTCATCATCGGAGGAACCAAATATTTCTTCTCTACATGCTTCAAGTTCCTCAGTTCTTCTTTCTTGTACAACTTTTTTTTTTCTTTTTTTGATGTATTAATGAACTCCTATATTTCCGCTCTCACATTTGGTGGCACTTTATTACATTTTGCCACCTATCCTGATACATGTGCAAAATGTTGTTTCAATAAGGTAATCCCCCCCATTGTGCACTCGTCTACAATAATTACATTTTACTTTACTTTTGCTTCCGACTACTTTACCGTGGCTCCATGCCGGATCTATGTCTTTTTCTTTTTTCTTTTTTGTGGGAATGCCGGATCTATGTCACGCACTATTATTCCTATAAAATAAGAAATTCATGTAATAGTAATACTCTAACAACAATTATTTTTAGAAAAAGTAGAAGATTTAAAAAAATCATTTTGAAAACTTTAAATATACAGATCTAGTATAAAAGTATGAAGATCAATCATTTACACACCATACAATGATTATGAATCATTAAAAATGATGAAATCCCCAAAAAATGATATAATCTAATTCAAATATTAGAAAATTCAAAAATAGAATAATTAAAATAAAAAACTAAATCATATTTATGACTATGAGTAGATGTAGATGTAGATCTATCATCTATACACTATTAATAAACCTTTGGTAGTTAAAGAAAGTATCATGACATAAATACACTTGAAAAATTATTTTTATAAAAAAATTAAGATTTAATAAAATCATTTTCAAATTCCTAAATATATGGTTCTAACATAAAAGTATGTAAATCAATCATTTACACACCACACAATGATAATGAATAATTAAAACATCATATTTATGATGAAATCCCCAAAAAATGATATATTATAATTCAACTATTAGAAAATCTGAAAATAAAATAATTAAAATAAAAATCTAACTCATGTTTATGACTATGAGTAGATGTAGATCTGTCATCTACACACTATTAATAAGCCTTTGGTATCATAAATACTCTAACAAGTAACAACAATTATTTTTAGAAAAAATAAAGATTTAATAAAATCATTTTCAAAATCCTAAATATATAGATCTAGCATAAAAGTATGTAGATCAATCATTTACACACCATACAATGATCATGAATCATTAAAAGAACATATTTATGATGAAATTCCAAAAAAATGATATATTATCATTCAAATATTAAAAAATCCGAAAATAAAAGAATTGGAAAAAAATCCAAAATCACGTGTATGAGTAGATCTAGCATGAAAATATGTAAATTTAACTTCTAAGTAAAGAACACAACCAAAGTGACTAACCCATTGATTTCTATGCTTCATCTAAAAATAAAAAATAAAAAATAAAAAACAAATAATAAAATTCTTTAAGATGATTTTCTCTTACCTTGAATAATATTTTCTTTAAGAAATAAATGTGGGATTTGGAAATATGCAAGAGGGATGTATGATGGAGTATGACTGCTGTTCTTAGGAGTAAGGAGATGAGAGGAGAGGAGAAGAAGATGAAGATTGGGGAAAAAGTGTAAAAAGTAGGGATTTTAGGGTTTTTAAATCATCTAGGCCGATATTTTGAAAAACATCGGCTGAGATCTCGGAAAAACCGAGATGACCAAAATATCGGCCAATATAGACCAAGATTTTGGCGATATTTAGCCCTGCAATACCGATATCGCATGCTCGTATTGGTCCAGTATGAGCCGATACTGGTTCATATCGGCCAATATGAACTGGTATCAGCCGATTTTTTCATCCATGATAACATGACTTCATCAAAGAGTGGTTTTGAAAAAAGAATTAGAAATAAGAAAAGTGAAAAGTGAGAAAATTGCAATTTTTTAGAGGTTGCCCTAGTTTGTGTATCAGTTCTGACATTAGTATAAAATGTTGTTTTCAATCAAGCATAGTTTTTGTTTGTGTAATCTTAAATAAATTCTTTACTTATTGTAAGCACAATCAGCTAGGGATTTTAAATAATTCATAGTTAGGTGCATTACTTTTTAGTGTTTTTAGTATGATTGTGATCGCATACCTGTGGGCTATTGTTTTAATATTTGTTCCTTTTAAGGCTTTGGATTAGACTATTAGACTTTTTAAATAAACCTAGCTTTGGCCATTAAACCCGTGCACCATACATGTTGTCATTTTTTTTAGGCCACCAGCATGCATGACAATCAAGGGAAAAGGAAGATTGGATGTGGCCAAGGACCGCAATATTACTTTGGTCAAGTGATTTTAGCTCCTTAAGATTTAATAGGACATATTATACTACTTTGGTAATGTGATAAAGTCCAAGGTTGCATAGGTCGCATGAATGACAAACTAGGACAAAAATAATAGGACAGCCTATGGTAACAATGTCCCATCTCGCACGCCCTGCCCAAAATCGATCCCTCGGAAGGTAGGTTGCCTCACACGTTTCGTACCACTCACCCATCCTAGAAAGAAAAGAAAAATTTGTCAAACTAAGATAGGGTAAACAGCAAGTGTGTTTGAATGTGTGGTGAAGTGAAGTGAGGTGAGTTAAAGCCTTCATCGTCCAGACAATAAAAGATAAGAGGTCATATCAAAAGTACACAATTTCAAAATTCTCTCCATCTTTTTCAAACAAAGTAAAAAAAGGCAATATCATTCCTCCACTAAAAGACAAACAAGCTTCACTTTTCAAAACAAGTAAAAAAGATTACATACCAAACAACTAAAAATAAAATACAATCATGACCTCTTATATTTTATTCTCTCTTGATTGGATGCTTCACCTCACTTTACTTCAATTCATCGTACATCCAAACACGCGGATCGAAGTACGTAGTTGTTGCTAAAAGGCCCCTGGTCGACTGTTTCAAATACTCCTGCAGATTATCATTCTTCCTTCTGTGTTATTCTCCATATCTGAAGGTATTCATGGGAATATTAGTTCTTTAATCAAAGAATTAAGGAAGATCTCATAGAAATTCAAATGTACTCACTTTTTGTTGAAATAAAGATAATGGTGTCATGGGTTTTAGCTACCAGATAGTCAAATGGCTCTCAATGTTGTGTACTATGAAATCAAGTAAAGTTCACAGACACTAAGTGCATCCCACTTACCTAATAAATTAATAGGTTTTCTTGGTGTGTGGCCAGTAGCAACTGTGGAGCTCCATGTTTAGATTATAATAATACTTTGCTTCTACCTTTATTTCATTAAACTATTCCTAGGTTAGACAAAAGAAATCATGCTTATAGATATGTTCTCAGATGGGAGAGCATGCCCTACTCATTTCAATAATGCAAGCATGTGTGGCCCAATGAAGTTACTATTAAAAAGTTTCTTTATTGGCAAATAGAGCTAGAGCACGTGTGGGGTGTCGATCTCAATGGTTCACAGCCCTTTGGTCACTTGATTAAACCTTTTCAGGTTTGTTCCAAAAGATCAGTATAAATTAACTTGTTATAACATGTGTGAAGATGCATCTGACCAGCATCTAGTCTTGCCCATACTTTGTTGGATTGTATCATGATCTAGATCACAGTGATTCAGATCACGGGTTGATCCTAGGTCTTTGTATCAAAAGACAAGGTTACATAATTTGGTTTTAGAATTCATTTCATCAGTTTGTTAGAATCTTGATTGTGTTGTATTTGAACCAAGATTTTCATAATCTAATATTGAGATCGCAAACAGATTGAATCAGGGGATGGCCGATCACGTCAACGGCTTGGAGTTTTAGACCTAAATCTTTGCTTTAATTTGTAAAAAAGAATGATTGAACAGTAAATTCAATCATCAACCTAGTAAATTAAATTCCAGAAACTTGAGAGTTGCATCTATTTCGGTACTTGTATGATTATATGCTACACCTCTCTTTTCTGATCTTTCACCCTTGGCCTCTTTAAAAATCTTTATGGTGGAGCTCATTTCACCATAAATTCTTATATACTGGAGACCTATGTATTTTATGCAAAAACACATGCTCATTTAGTTGTGAACAACAAAAGATTAAATGAGTAGATAAAATTGTCCCCACTACAAATTTGAACAGTAGACTGTGCTCTATACTATTATATTCCCTGCTTTGCCTGCATATAAATGGCCCTATATGTCCCCTAAGCATCTTATTTATATTCCTAGGTCTCTAAGATTAGATGTTCTATACCCATGGTTACCTTCAGGGGATGTTTGGCAATTAACTAGTTAAAGTAAAGGAAAGTGAATCTAGACAAGAAATAACAAAGGGTCATATTAAAAGTATACAATTTCAAAATTTCCTCCGAATTTTTTCAAAAAAAAGCCAAAAAAGCAATCTCATTTCTCCACTAAAAAATAAAAAACTCCACTTTTCTTTACAAAAAGTCAAAAAATTTCATATCAAATAACTAAAAATAAAACACCATCGTAACACCTTATATTTTATTCTCTTTTGATTTGATGCTTCACCTTCCTTTACATCTAAACAAGCCCTTAATAAGGGCAGCACCACCTCATGCTTGGGTTAGCACATAATGTCTTATCATTACTTTAATGAAAAGGAAAGTACCCACTTGGGGTCCCTACAATCATTAGGTTCCTTGTGCACGAGTGGGGGCACTAAAATAAGCATTGGATACACATGCTCACATGCACCTTGCTCATTCCCATGTGACCATGCCCCATGGGGAAATCAAACTAGGACTCCATCACCATCAAAAGGACCAAGAAGGCAATGAACACAAATCAATCCCATTATAAAAATGTAATGTTAATTATGGAAGGTATTAAAAGGAAACTTTTGCCTTGTGAAAGACAAGGGGGTTGGGAATCCACGTGATCATGTGATGTTTCTGATTCATTATAAGCCTTTTCAAAGTACTTACTCTAAGAAAGAACACTGGGGTTCCCTTCCTTTCTCCTTCCCACTTCTCTGTCTAGGAACTTGAGCCTTCTGATTACCCATGCGTCTTGCCATTGATTGGCTAATGATATACTGATCAACATGGTCCACATTCCACTATTTGTCTTTCTTCTTTGGTCAAAAGAAAATTTGGGAAAATATCCTTTTCTTCAAATGTAGTGATATTTTCAAGTTTGAGGTTTTTCCGAGGATGTTAATAGGAGGATGTTGTGAAAGTAAATTAATTTTAACTAAGGAGACTTATTTTGTACCTTCTTAAAGGTTAATTCCCATTTTGTCAGATTTTATATGTAAAACTCTTTTTTAGGCGGCGGACCCAAGTGTTGTCATGGGAATCCCCTTATAGCATCCTTAAAAAGTTGATATTATTATTTAACATCTTCATTTGACCATATACCGCACTACCCAAATAAAAATCCCGAATCCGTCATTGTCTATCCCCAAACATACCTAAAAGCATCTCTTGTGAGTACTAAACACAACCCTATTTTTCTGAGGTTTGATAATGGAAAGTGTATGTGAGTGCTCCTTTAATTACAACTTGTGATATAAAAAAAAAAAAAAAAAAAAGATGTGGGACTTACTTTGGATGTTATTGGATTCTTTTTTATTTTGATTTGTTTGAATCTAGTCATATGAGTAGGTGTTTTACAATAACGTTGAATGGTATGACGACTTTCCGAGTTGATTGTTTGGATGGGTCCGGTCTATGTAGGTTTGTTATTTTCTTGTCTAACAAATGAGATTTGTGCATTCAAGAAGCAAGTGGAACTTCACATGTAGGATCCATTTATTTATTTAATGCCCTCCTTTCCACAATGAGATTAAGCAAATAAACAACACATGAATAAAATATCTAGAAAGATTCATATATTTTATATGTTTAATGTGCTTAATCTTTTGGGGAGACAAATCCTTATTGAGTGAGATATTTCTAAATCTCATATAAGAGGATGGTATTTACGTCGAGTAACTTAAATAATTTTATTAGATGGGTCTCACTATTGAGTTTAACTTGAATCACTCACACATCCCGTGATTCCTAGATTTAGAGGATCATGACTAATGTCTTTAACAATAATTAGCTAATCTTATTGCTGTTTACTTAAAATTAAAGTTCAAGTTCTATACTGATTGATTAGTTATTTAGTGCCAAATCCAAGTGAATAAAACGACATTTGATGCTTTAATGAGGCTTAGGCCTAATTATGCTAACGAGCTAGGTTCGGGTCATGTGTAGACCTTGGATACCTGATGTGGGCTAGGCTTGTACACAACCCTCATCCAAGTTGTGTGGAACATGCAGTTCAGGTCAAATTGACCTGCATTGGGTGCAAGTTTGAGTTGACTGTTGACCAACCCATTTATTAAATGGTTAGATAGGGGTTGAGCCTCAACCTGCAGACTCCCTATTAACCCTCATCTGCCACCCATACATGGGAAAAATATTAAGACATTTCTTCAAGTATGTCTAGCATGGATAGGATCTTTGAGCACATGGACTGGTGCATCATAAATTCATACAGGGGCTGATACTTTCAAATTCAAGTTAAAGTCTGCATACCCCAATTTTGATTCCAGTACACACACCATTCAAAAACTGCAAAATGATTTCAAAAAAAAAAAAAAAAAAATTCTTAAATGCATGAATTTCTTAGCTTTTTATTAGGGTCTGGCTAGTATTATTCCTATGTTAAACATTATGCGTAACTATAAATGAAATGTGCTTAGAATTTTCTCTTCTAAGAATGAGCTGTGATGAACTTATTTGATAATGTTATGTCAGAATTATTTTCCAATCAGCAGAATTAACAAAATGTTGTTGGCAACAATATTCCTGAGTTTGGATAATTTTAAAGAAAAACATACATATATCCATATATATTTTTTAATTAAGAATAAGAATATTCTTGTCATACATAAGTCTTGAAAAACCAAAAACTAATTATTGGCAAAGTAAATTAAAAAATATATTTGAATGGAATATTAGATATATATTGATTCATCATCGATAAGAAAAGGTGATTTACTCATAGGGGCTGTTTCCAAACTCTTATTTTATGGTTTAGAGCCCATTTACATATTATAGTGTTTGGCAAAACTCAAATCGTATTTTCTAGCTTGTTAGAAATAGAGCTTTGGGCTCTACGAAATAAGCTAAGGAAGGCTATTTTTTTAGTAGAGCTTTTCTAGTTAAAGTGGGAGGAGGTGGACAATGCAATTTTAGGAGTGTTTTGGATGAAACCAACCTCATAAAAAATTTCAAATTATACAGATGGTGGGTTCTATATTATAATTTCTAGAAGTTCGGCCCCAGTTACTGCACTTCTTAAAAGTGGGTCCCATGTTCACAATCACAAAGAGCAACCCCACTTTGCCTAAAAGTGGGTCTCGTGTGTACTATCACAAAAGGTTGGCCTATATTATAATTCCTATTAAGGTAGGCTTCATGTTATAATTCAATATAGTCACATGTTCTAAAGGTGGACTACTCATCGTCATCATCAAATCCTTATCTCAACTATGTTGTTACGAGCAAAGGTGGGCTATTAAGAGTATATTTTGTAAACACGGTAGGATCCGAGGGTCTTAGACAGCCTTAACAAATAACAATTGTGCTATAATTCTTTTTTTCCTTTTTTACCAAAAAAAAAAAAAGAGTAGTGCTACCTTTGATTTTCTGTGTGGCTCTTGCTGGTCCATTTAGGTAGACGGGTTGCGGCTGAGCCCAATGTGCTTAGAAGCCTAATTTTGAGTCTTAGAGTTGTGAGTAGGATGGGCTCCAACATTAATTTGGCCATGGACTTGATCAGGCCTTAGTATTGGGTCCAACAGTTAATCAGGTTGGGCATGGAAAACTTTGGTTGGCTCGGCCAGTCCCTGCCCAGCTGAATTAACAGTATCCTTAAAATAACCATGCCAGTGTAGGAGCATAGTTCTTAAACTTGGTGGGGCTTGGAAAAATCTGACACAGTTGCTTCAATACTATAGGTAGTAAAACTGAAGACTCAATGAGAAAGTCCTTAACAAGTTTTCGCCTGGTCTTGGGTTAACTCAATGCAGACTAGGTTGGCTCGGCCAAAACTTGATAGATGCAATTGACTCAACCAAGGTCATGAGTCAGAACTCAGAATTGAAGAAGAATGGACTCTAGCTTTGTGCCTCTATCTTTTATACCTCTATCTTTTATATATATCGAGCAGAGTTCTAACTTCGCCCTGTGAACCCCGAGGGGTAGCTCAGTTGGCATGGGATCACGGTTTGCTCCTGAAGGTTGAAGGTTCGAAACTGCACAACCACACTGGGGCCATAGGGCCATAGGGGCTTTACCCTAGGCCTGTAAGGATTAGTCCAGCCCAAAGGACTAGGACACCCTCCGTTATCAAAAACAAAAAGATTTCACCCGGTGGCTTTCCGAGACTTTTAGGACTACAAGTATGAGATTGTTAGATTTTGGAAGATTGCGATCAAACAAAGGATTATTAAAGATGTGATGGATAAAGGTAGGGGTGCACATGGGTGGTTCGGATCGGTTTACAGGGGAAACCATCAACCAAACCGAATCCATCGGTTTTCTATTTTGCCAAACTTAACCGAAAGGAACCAGTTCGGTTCAGTCATGGTTTATTTTATTTTATTTTATTTTATTTTATTTTTTACAAAAAAATGGCAGTTAAATTAGTGAGATATGTTGGACTTCCAATAACAGAGTAAGGGTTCAAATCTTCTTCAAGTAATTTTTAATATTCCTTTATATATTTTATAAAAAAGAATATATACTTATATAATTGGTTCGGTTCAGTTCGGTTTGAACGGTTTAACTGCAACCTTCAAATTGAAAATCAAACCGAACCGAACTGTTTGAAGGAAATCAGAAATGTTACTGAACCGATCTACCACAAAACCGATCCGAACCAGTCCGGACTGGTTTAGCGGTTTTTTTGTGCACTCCTAGGTAAAGGACATAGGATGGAGTTGTACAAGGGCCCCAACTTTCTTATGATTTGATTTACTATTATCTCATGGCTTGGTATTCATTTTCCATATCTCCTTAATTCACTTTCCATCAAAGGAGGCACTATTTGATGGCTATTAATGGATTTTCACCTTTGGGTCATTTGCAAGGATGTGAGGCCCCAACCTAAATACCTATGAATGGATCCATCCATCAGTGTACTTGCCATGGATCTTCACCTTTGTTTTTTTAATTTAAAACGCTTTTAGAGATAGATTAATTTGAATTCCTAGTAATTCAATTTTATGCAAATAAATAGACTCTTATTTTTACTCAATGGACCTTTCTCTATGTAGAATATAGGGTGTCGCCTTTCCTGTGATCCCTTTATTGATCCACAAATTAACAGATCAGCCCATCCAAGATGCAACCAACCGTATTATTTATCTTGAACAGGCTGAATCTTCAAATGAGCCCACTTGTAAGCTCAAAGGCTCAACTGATACCATGCCAAATTGTAATTAATTTCTTACCCTACCCGTTTCTATGGCTCTATTTGTAGGTCTAGTGGCTAGCCCATTTGGCTATTGGGTTATAAAACTGGCCTTGGTCCAGTCCACAGGCTGAGTTAGTCAGGCCGAATCCAGCCCCAAGCCATAGGAGCCAATGCTGGGCCTCTGCACTGGCCGTGTTGATTTGAGGCCCGTTGGAGGCATCTACTCTAATAAGACAGTTCAAAAACTTGACTGTCTTGACTAATTTAATTTCAAGTTGTTGGACAAGCTTGAGCCCAAGGAACCCAGTCCATTTTCATCCCTATTCTTGACTCAAGGTTTCATGAGCCTCCGGTTGACCCAACTTGATCTTTCAATCCCCAGACTGGATAGGATGTTCAAGGGCCATGTCAATCCAGGCCTGGCCTGAGCCTAGTCTGTATTGGACTGTGTACTGGGCTCCTGAGTTGGACCAGAGCAAGCCTTTTGTAGAGCTAGCAACGGACTTAGCCTGGGTTCAAAGAACTGACAATATATATGAATAGGCCTGGCCAGACCAATTCAAAAATTGGTCTAAACAAAGAACTCATGCCTAGTTCTTTGCCCACTCAAGTTCTTAGCCTGATGGTTAAATACACTAGGTCTTAACCTAATCATGTTATGACCTGACTGTAACCCTTATATTGGGCAATGTATTTCACAGTTCACACAAAGGGACATTAAAACTAAAAAACCCCTTTAAGATCCAACACCTAATCCACAGTAAGTGAGTGAGAAAGAGGAGGAAGGGCGGGCAACATAGCCTTATAAAAAGGGGAAGTTCACCTAAATGCAAGACAATCAAGGAAGGATATTAAACAATGAGTTTGATTTTGATTGTATCTATTTGGACCGTAACAATTTTCTGATTTACACCTTACTCATCGCTTTAAAGAGAGTCACCCTATCAATAAGATCACAACTTATATTAAAGTCCCAAGTATTCTTGTTGGGGGATATTTGAACTCCCAAAGTGTTGACCCTAATTGGATTTGCAAATGCTCAAGGAACCCCTCTCATTCTAAAGAGCAGAAACATGGAAGATTATAAGCCAAATGTGACAATCGCAAAACTGGAATTTTGGGATTGCACAAATAAAATAGGTAATTCCTAATGTTTAGGGGACACAAGGACAACAAGAAACATTGTTGTACAAATTTCCAACATATGGAATTCTCATTTGAAACTCTAGGGGCACTATTGTGTACACACCCTTTCCTCGAAAAAGGGGAAATTGCCACTTCAACAAATTCCATTGAAATGGAAACCTCGGAAAATGATTTCCATAGAATTTAGAAATTCATGTTTGGTGTAAAAAAATTTCCTCGTTGAATTGGTGCCAATGTTGTTTGGTGCGGCTGTGGTTTCCTTATAGAAAATCAAATTTTCATATTTGACGAAACAATTTTTTAAAGAAATAAAAAAATGAAAGAACTATAGGGTTTTGTGTTGAAATGGACAAGAGTGAGGAAAAGAAGAAGAAGTTTTCCGAGGAAACTCATTTCCCATATCACCACCCCCCCCCCCCCCCCCCCCCCCCCCCCCCCAAATAGGAAAGTTATTTCCGCCATTTATCAAGAAAAATGCAGACGAGGCAAAAAAGTGTTTCTGTGGAATTGTTCCGCACCAAACGCCTGAAAAATGGGTTCCGTAGAAGACCGTCCACTTTTTCACTAAAAAGTGTTACACAAACATGCCCTAAAAACAACAAAAGCAAATTCTTGGAATTCTTTGAAAGTTACTAACACTGGAAATTCTAAAAACAATGTCAAAGGTTTTTACAAACACTTGGAATTCTCTATTTGATTAGTGAAAACCCAGTAAAAATTCTTGCCATCGGGGAATTTTGACATGTCAAGTGTCAATAGTTGACCCCTAGCTTTTGGAAGTCTTTGTTTGGTTTCAACTCTTTAAATATCCAAACAATTTTGGCTTACAAAATTCTTCAGATTCTCATATATCCGCCTTGCAAAATGCTAAAGGCATGTTAGAGATATATACTAGGGGAAAATTCAAATAAGGCCTCAATTTTTTGCCTTATTTAAAAAAATGACACAAGTTTCAAAACTTTTTAAACTAGTCTCTACGTTTTCAAGTAAGTTTTCAATTAATGAGATCCGGCCATTTAATCATATTTTTTTATGACTTCTTCCCTCTATCTTTAAAAAAAAACCCGAAGTACCCTCATTGAAAGCCATGACATGGTTACGACAGCCATTACATTTAGCTGATCGCCATGGAGATGCTAGCTAGTTGTCCTCGATTGTTGTGACGATGCTAGAGTACCCTCATTTAAAGTCATAACATGGTTCCAGCAGCCACAACCTTCAACTGATCGTCATGGATATGCTAGTTGTCCTTAATCGCCGTAAGGATGTTGGTGAAAAAAAGGAAGAGAATAAATAGGGGAAGTAAAGGAGTGTTTTATTTCAATTAATGGTAATGTGAGCAGTTTAAAATTTCCAATGGAAAAGTCACAAGAAAATAGCTTTAAATGGACAAATATCCCTAATTGAAATCATCCTGAAAAACTTAGGGACTAATTTGGAAAGTTTTAAAACTTTTATCCTTTTTTGAAATAAGGCAAAAACTTAAGGCCTTATCTGAAATCTCTCCATATTTATTATGGGGATTCTCTATTTTCGGAATTTTACAAAATAATTATGGCTTCTATCCCAAAAAAACTTGAATACTCTATCTAAATGTTGAGAACTCATAAGACCAATCATGTGAAATGTCACTTTTTGGCCGATAGGATTCTTAAAATTTCAATTTCCAAAAATGTTCATTGTACTTGAACAATTGTGAAACCAAGTGGGGGGACGCATTTGTGCAACTTGTAAAATCTCCCAACAAGAACTCTTAGACTTCTTGTAAACAAATCAGCCTTTGGGTCCTCGAACATTTGAGATTCTAGTTGGAGAATGATATTTTTAATTCTAAGATGTCCCCATATAATTCATTCTAAGATGTCCCCATACAATAATTCTTAGATATTTTCTAAGGGCGTGTTTGTTTAAAGGTATTTTTGACAATAACTCCCTCTGGTAGAAATTCCTTATATTAGTTACAGCTGTCCTCTAAGAATTTTGAAATTCTTGTTTGAATCATGAGAATTCATGAAATAGACTTTCTAAAATTTCACTTTTGGCCTGTAGAATCCTCATAATTCCATTTCCTAAAATGGTGTGGGCCATATTTCTTTTTTGCCTTACATGGGAGAGAAAAGTAAATTGTCATAATCTATCACATGAGGGGCCATCCTTGGTGTTGTCTTCCATGCACTGTGTATGCTCCGCCTGAGTATGCTTGTACTGTCATCCTTCACGGGTTGAAGGTCATTTGGGATTCTTCGCTTGACTGGTTCAATTATGAAAACCAACATCCTAAAAGGCCATTTTTTGGATTTTGAAATTATCAGAATTTTAGTTTCTTAAACGTTGGATTGTACTCAAGCATCATGGGTGTTTCGACATTTATATCATAAATCTCCCAACTAAGAATTCTCAAAATTTCTCTAACCAAACAAGCCCTACATTATACTGAAGCATATGTAGAATCAGGGGCAGCAGCATTTGCAAAATTCATATAAACCCAACAAGAATTCTCATAATTCTTACAGAAAAATAAGCCATAATTAGACAAGCTTTGAGGAATTCAGACATCCCCAAACAAGACTTCTTAATATCCTTTATCATCTATTTTAAAACTTGTTTGTACAACTAGAGGATTCCAACTTCAAGAATTTATATTTCCTTTAAAGAGAAGAATCCTATATTCCTAATCCTCCAATAGAAAATTAAAAATCTTCCTAATCAAAGAAAGCCAGTTCATTTCGTCTTTTCTAAAAACACAATTGTGATGCATGGCACCCAAACAATAGGGCAACTAGCAAAAATCAGATTGACTTTCCTTTCTTAACATAATCCTCTTGTGGTACAAATGCACCCTCTATGGGCAATCCAAAGTGTGACATAATTGGGTCAGTACATATGTAAAATCTTTTAGGGCACGTTTGTATATAGGCCTTTTGTGTGGAAAGAGAAAATTGCCGCTTCAGTAAAATATATGGAAGATAGATGCCATAGAAGATAATTTCCATGGAAGTATCAAATCTATGTTTGGTGCGAAAAAGATTTCTTCGATGAAATGGTAATTATTTTGTTTAGTGCAACTGTGGAAACCTACTGAAAACCAATGACCCCCAACATCAAACTGTATGAGTGGCAGGAAGAGAAGAAATGCTCATCAACTGAGATCTAAGAAACATACATAACAAAATCCCAATAAATCAATCCATGTGATGAGGTTGTAGAGATATCACACCAATCAAATTGAAATAAAAAATTTGCAGAGAAATAATGTGATGAGATTGCAATTGCAGAAAAATAAAATTTCTTACAGAGAAAATAAAAATACCTTGGAAAGAATTTATAGAACAATGGCCCACTTTGGATTGTCTAATGGAAACATCGTCATTTGATAAAAAAAAAACCCTAGCAAACATCAAATCGAGAAATGGCCCACCTTTGATTATCCTTAGATAGTTCATCTACAGCAGAGAGATGGAGAGGGCCTTGAACCATAATCAAACATCAAACCCCTGTAGAGAGTCTCTTGAATGGGTTTTGCATGTTGCAAGCATGGAAAGAAAGAGAGGTCTTGGAGGGGTTTTGCGAGTTGCACCAAAGAGAAAGAGGGGAAGAAGAATTTGAACTTCGTAGGAGCATTTTGTTCAACCAAAGGTGTTTTCTGATGGCTTGGGCAATGGAGAAGTTGAACCAGGGCTAGGGGGCAATGTTGAAGGAGGAGGTTTTCTTTTCGCCATAAATATTTTTTGTCCGCTTTCAAGGAACCACATGTTTATAAACGGGCGAAGAATTTTCCATGGAACTCAAATTCAAACCCCCCCTGTCAAACTTTAAATTCCAAACTTTTTAAGGAAAATATTGGTCCCATGAATTTTAATCTCCATGAAAAACTGCCGCACGAAACACCAAAAAATTTACTTTTTCAGAAAAAAAAAAAACCAATTTTTTTCCCAACACAAATTGGTTACACAAACACGGACTTAATCGACAAGTTTCGTACTTTCACATAACTTTTTACCAAAGAAAAGAAAAGGTGTCACATAATTAGGTCAGCATTGATCTAAAAACATACTTGACAGTCTCCCTATTAATTTATACATGTTTCAAACACAGCAGCAGCATATATACACTATAAAATGCAAACAAAAGAGTGGGAAACACACAGTGATTTGATAGTTCTTGACTCTCCTCTTCTACCGGCGACCACGACTTTCAATTCCATTTCGCCACCATTACTACTCTTCGATTTTTAACTTTCTTTCCTCTTCTGTAACCCTAGAAATCTGATTTTCTATCGGCCCAAAACTCGACAATCGATTCCAATAGCAGCTTCAAGTTGCTTATTCCGACAGATTCATTCATCTTCTTTTCCGTCTGCTCTATCGCTGATCGAAACCCTAACCCGAAACTTCTAGAACGAAAACACCGCATTTCAAGGTAAATTTTTTAATGTGTTCTTCCATAAACTCTGATTACCTGTAATTGGTTGTTGCAATGATCAAAAGAAGTGTGTATTTGTGAGAAAGTTGCATTTTTTAAAACTAGCTTTGGGGTTTTCTTCTTTGGGGAGATAGTAGAAATGTTGTTGTGATTGATTCTGAAATAAGAAGTTATCTATGTTCCAATGGGTGTGCTATAATTTTGGAAAGGGAAGTGATATAATTTATTGTATCTGGTATCCAGATACTTCAAAACCGGCGTCGTATCGTATTGTATTGTATCTGATATTTTTCTTCATGTGTAATCCTTCAGGGGTTTGATATGATATAAAAACTTTGCATTCCTTTATTTTATTTTTTTATAGAGACAGATTTTATAGGATATAAAGCATGGGATTTAAGTGGGAATAAGTAGATAAGTGATGCAAGGGACCAGAACATGTTAAAGGAATTGCTAGAGGGAAATCAACTTTGAGTAGGGATGGCAATATGGGTAGGATTAATGGGCGACCACTGAACAATTTTTCGGTAGTCAGTTACTCTTTTTTCTTACTTGCTTATTTTCATTCGGTGTGCAAGAGATATGACCATAGTTTTTGTTTTTGGAAGCAGAGGATATTTGAAAAATGGCATCACGAGCAATTTTCAGAAGGAAGAAGCTACTCCTAGATCACCCGAACATGCCCGCTTTCTCAATCCAACGTCTTTCAAGTTTTGAGAAACGGGGATCAAGTCATGAAATGGATTCACAGTCCTCAAACTGGGCTGTTGGTCGCCCTCTTGTACATGCCGATGATGGAAAGGAGAGAGATGGAAGTCTAATTACTAGAGGAAAATTGTTGGGTTCTTTGCAAATTGGATTGCTTACGCAAAATTCTTGTGGCCGATATATAGCTGCAGCTGGTCATAGAAATGTAAGGGCAGAGATCATTGCCCCATTGGGAATGACGTGGATGTCGCAGTCATTATGTTATGCATCAACAGCCACAGCCCGCCAACCTGAAATGGATGGGGATGATGATAATGAAGAGCATAATCGGAATCATCTAAAGGAAGCATCACCAGAGGAATGCGATCAGGCAGTTGAAGGTCTGAGTTCCGTTAAATCTAAAGCAAAAGCTAAGCAGTTGCAAGAATCTCAGAAGGCTGCTAAATCTGTCATACAGAAATTCTGGGCTCAGCTTTCGGGTATTGGACTGGCTTTGAGAGCTGTTGCTTTTATGAGCAGGTTATTGTTAATTATTCTTGGTTTTTGGAATTTTAATCCATTGTGATTTTACTTGTCACTACAGTGAGACCTTTTTCTTTCCTTCTGTGCCAGGGAGGATTGGGCCAAGAAGTTGCATCACTGGAAAGATGAATTTGTGTCTGCTTTGCAACACTATTGGCTTGGCACAAAGTTACTTTGGGCTGACGTGAGAATTTGCTCGAGATTACTCTTGAAACTTGCAAGCGGAAGAAGTCTATCTAGGAGGGAGCGTCAACAATTGACACGCACCACAGCTGACATTTTCAGGCTAGTCCCTTTTGCAGTTTTTCTCATAGTTCCTTTCATGGAGTTCTTGTTGCCGGTGTTCCTGAAGCTGTTTCCCAATATGTTGCCATCTACTTTCCAGGACAAGATGAAAGAACAGGTACCAACTGCTTTATTTTTTTACTGAATTACTTATTACACTGTTGTTTGCATTCGGACCCTAACATCTTCCAGTGGATTGAAAGATGTCTAATCTTGCAACATTTCAATATAATTTAAGCTTATAGAATTACTTGTAACGAGAACGTATGCTGACTTAAGAATGCATAGACTTAGCCACTCACATTCGGTCTGTAACCTACTTATCCTTAATATGCATGTATGCATGCTGTATATTGAGTATGGGTGTTGTATATTGAGTATGGGTGTTTTCGCTTGTGTTTTATTGCATAGTTTCTTTTCACAAGGTCAATCGTTGTCTCACTGCCAAATATCCGATGCTTAACCTGCAGGAAGCACTGAAAAGGCGTCTTAATGCAAGAATAGAGTATGCAAAGTTTTTGCAGGACACAGTCAAAGAAATGGCAAAGGAAGTTCAAATCTCAGGAAGTGGAGAACTTAAAAAGACAGCAGAAGATCTTGATGAATTTTTAAACAAGGTAAATACCATTACATTATTTGTTGGTCTTGACTATATTTTGTTCTTCTTTTTCTTTCGTTCCTTAGAGGGTCTTATTATATTTTGTCAATTCTTAAATCATTTCGTAAAGATTGTTGCTTATCTCCATCTTTTGCTTTAATAAATGCTTTGATGACTATCAATGCTCTGATATTGGAATTTGCAAACAGGTCAGAACTGGTGCTCGTGTTTCCAATGATGAAATTTTAGGCTTTGCAAAGTTGTTCAATGATGAGTTGACGCTTGACAATATTAGCAGGTTGGGATTAATCTGATCACTTTGGTATTAGTGCTTACCCTTGACATTTCCTACCTGTACTTAAGCTGCATTCTGTTATAATCAATTTGCCAGTGGTTCTCATAGTTTTCTTGAATCCATTCTTAAATCATTGGTAATTATCTGTTTCCTACAGGCCTAGGTTGGTTAATATGTGCAAATACATGGGAATCAGCCCTTTCGGAACAGATGCATATTTGCGCTATATGCTTCGGAAAAGGCTGGCATGGTAAGAATTTTTAAGTGTTCACTGCAAGAAAAGTTGTTTTTAGGATCTTTTAGATTAAAGCTACGCACTTTGTAAACCTTGGGCAGATTCTTTTCAATAAATTAGGGTTTTTTAATTTATATTTTTTAGGGGATGTTCAAGATCTTTTGCTTATGGACAATTTTGTCGCGAGCCTTCATTCTTGTGGATTGTGTTCTTGTATTTGTTTCTATTTTGTGACTTTTATTGTTTGACAATGTCCTCTTGTTACTTTAAATCACTTCCCTTTTCATTTCACTATGCTTTTGGTTATTAATGACCCAATGATTGTTGGTTCTCATTCCTTGAATTAATCAAGGGATTCTCAGAGTTGATCCAGTGCATTCTAAAATCGGCGAATCAAACTTCTGTAGTAAGTTCTTGGTGCAAAAGATTTGGCACTATTTGTATGCTGTTCCAAGGTTTATTTTGAGGCATTGCATCACCAGACCATGCTTTTATCTGGCTGAAAGCCATGGTTTGTAGAAAATGTGTTTTCTTGCATCTATTCCATTGTTATTGTAAATCATGGCATATGACTGATTAACCAATGTTCTGGCATCCAATGGCCTAGCAGCCTGCGTTGTTATCATAGCGTATAATGTTGTCTATAAGTTTCCATTGAGCTTTATTGCTTTAAGAGGATTGATGGGACTGTGAAGCAAGAGCATACATTTTGTTTCTTATGCTAGACTCCGTGTTTATATATTTTAATTTGATATTTAGCTTCCTTATCAAGGAAAACTAACTTTATGAAAAAGGGGATAAATTCATACAGTAGAGGAAAGTGGCACAAAGAAAGCAGCATAGCAAAACCCAATATAAAAAGGTGTGGAAACAAGGAAAAGGAAAAGCCCCACTTACAATTATCATCAAAAGACATTTTAATACAGGAATCTCGAAATGCTATATACCTTCCTAATCTCAACTGCAGCATTCTTACAATGCATTGTCCAGTCAAAATGTTTCACATTTTAATGCCTAACGCGGATAAAAGTTAGGCTAAATGCCAGTATGATCTGACGAACATAACCATCCATTTAAGGGCCCCAAAATTTAATGGGCATATACTCCATTATAGAACTGCTCAACTTTGGAGCCCTCAAATAGATGATCAAGATCATCAGTTTCCACTGCTTTTATTTGAAGCCCTAATCCATGTTAGGCCTTCCAATTCCATCCTTAGCCTTCCAATTGCATCCTCACTAGTGTTTTGCATGCATTAACGTGAACCCCTCAAAAAATGGTTTGCAACTTTGAATGTTGCAACCAGTTCGTAGCCAAGTTTTCATTTTGAATATAATGGGTCTTATTGTCTGCCTTATAGGGTCTTATCATCTGCCATATATCATTTCAAGCATTGCTCCTCTAGCTGGTATTTTAGGAAGAGAGTGATTTGCCTTTTTGGTTGCCTATTGACTTGATGGAACACTCAATATCAAGCCAATATATTTTGCATGATCGTGCCGGTGATTCTTTTTTTTTTTTTTTGGTTGACATGGTTCAAA
Source organism: Persea americana (assembly GCA_029852735.1). Taxonomy (NCBI): domain Eukaryota; kingdom Viridiplantae; phylum Streptophyta; class Magnoliopsida; order Laurales; family Lauraceae; genus Persea; species Persea americana. The sequence goes on along the minus strand of CM056820.1, from coordinate 33,199,755 downwards.
AGTGGGAACTGTTTGCTTTATCATATACAATTAAGAATTGTTTCTTTTGATAAATTTTCTTCATGTTAGTATCAGAATTTCCCTATGTGTTTACTTCTGTTTTTCTATCAACACCTACCTGAGTTGTATTGTTTCCCTTGCTACTTTATTTTAATTTTCACACGGAGGTCAGAGATTGGTTGCTAATGATCATACTGAAATGCAAATTATATGATTTGGTTAGGATCAAGAATGATGATAGGATGATCCAGGCTGAGGGAATTGAGTCTCTCTCAGAAGCTGAACTTCGCCAAGCATGTAGGGACCGTGGGAAGCTGGGACTGCTTTCAGTTGAAGAAACGCGCCAACAGGTTTACTTAAGTTTTAAGTTAACTTCCACCAACGAATAATTTCTTTTGATCGAGAACGATATTTTTGTGAGAGAATAATGTTATAAAGTTGCTGTTTGGAATAGGCGAAAGATGATTTCTTGGGAAGATCCCACATTGTGTCGGTTATGCTGATACCTTTGTTGGCAGGGGGGTCCCACTGAGAAATCTTTCTTCCTTGCCACTCATGAGGAATTTCTTTTTAATGTTTTATCAGCAACAGTTGATTTCCAATGTTCTGCTGCATAATTAGTTTGAAAGCGTTCAACATAGGGTCAGTACATGGATGTGTTCAAACGATTTATTTATCTATTCCAATAGTACCTTTAAAGGAGTCCAAATAAAGCATGGCACCTACAAAACAGTCAGAGAGTATTCACTTTGTATAGCATGCACAGGCATGAAGTTAATTTCTTCTCCACTCTATTGGCATGCTTATGCTTCCTTAGCAGTAACTAGAACAAAACTCAAAGGAACTTGGATAGCTACCTTTGGTTAATGCCACAGAAGGTTTGTCCTGGTTCTTGTCATTTGATGAACGGTTTCTGTTTGCAGCTTCGTGACTGGTTAGACCTGTCCCTTAACCATTCTGTGCCATCTTCACTCCTGATCCTCTCCAGGTAATTAGGTCTCATCATCTTGCATCTGGCTTCTAAACATTATTCTGCATTTAACTTTCTTCATGTTGATATAATACCCTTTTGCCAGAGCCTTCAATGTGTCTGGAAAGATGAGGCCTGAGGAGGCTGTTCAGGCTACATTATCTTCTCTGCCAGATGAGGTTGTGGACACTGTGGGCATAACTGCTTTACCTTCTGAAGATTCTGTTTCTGAGAGGAGGAGGAAATTGGAGTACCTTGAAATGCAAGAGGAACTTATCAAGGTCTTATCTAGAACTTACATCCTTGATGCATGTTGTTGGTTCTTTCTGTAGTTCCACTGTTCTACCAATAGCAGTTCTTTTCTTCTCATCCCTTAACTAATGTCTACAGTGTATGTAATCTTTTGATCATACATTGTCTTTGCGTGTGAGCATGCTCATTCCACTCAACTTAGTGCCCTGTAAAGATGATTTTACCTGGATATTTAATGTGCACAAAATGTGGATTACCATTCTGTGGTTTAGCATTTAGAACGTTACATGGGTGTCATACCTATCCATTAAAGCAACCAAGAAAGTTCAGTTTTGAAGATTGTTCTTGAAATTTTTAGTACATCAGAAACTGGGAAACTAGCTTCTTCTTTTTCTTTTTCTTTTTCTCTTTTTTTTTTTTTTTGCAGATTGAGGAAGATAAAGAAGAGGCAAAACAAGCTCGCAAGAAGGAATCTGAGATGGATCTGGAGGACTTGGCTTTGAAAGAGATGATTATTCCCACTGCTAAAGAAGCACAAGACCTTGCACGAGCAAAAGTAATGGAGAAACAAGAGCAGTTGTGCAACATTAGTCGTGCTCTGGCTGTTCTATCTTCGGCCTCTGTAAGGATTGAAACTCTTCCCATTCGTATTTTCTCTATCCTTTACTTTTTAATAGCATCCCATGAAGTGATTCTCTCTACCCATTAACTTTACTATTAAACCAATGCTTGCAGTCAGTAAGTAGGGAGCGTGAAGCGTTTTTGAGCCTCGTCAACAAAGAGGTAAGTTTCCCCTTGGCAAAGGGTCTTTGGTTTGGTTGTCTCATAAACGTGTCTCTACCACCTATGAAACTCACATACTTCAAAACAGGCAAAATATCTGTCATATTGTGTCCAGTACTTCATTTTTAATTGTAAATTTGTCTCGTTGCCATATCCATGCTGCATGGGCATTATAATCTGCCATATTCAGTGATCACATTGTTTTCTCAAAAGACCCCAATTTTTTTCTCAAAAAGAATTTTCAACTGCCTTGTGTGTGCATAACTCTGATTGGCAAATCTTAATTTTCATATGACATACAGACAATTTTCCTACATGTTTTTTTTTCTTGCTATCCCTAATAAAATATTGATATAATTATATATTTTTATATTGTACTGAGATTTCAGCAATTTGAGTTCCATAATGTTGCCCTTTGCAGATAGAGTTGTATAATAGCATGGCAGAGAAAGAAGGAACAGAAGGTGAAGAAGAGGTTAAGAAGGCTTACAGAGCTGCTAGGGAGGAGAGCGGCCAAGCAGCTGAAAGTTCTGTAGGCAGCAGGGTTTCTTCGGCTCTTATTGATAGGGTAAGGAAATTGTTAACAAGCTCCTTATTACATCTGCATGTCATTCATAACACTTTGAAGTGCCATAGAATAAATTTAGTTTTCACATCTTACATGTGCCTACCATTTCAATCACCTGACCTTAGCCTCGTAAGAATGTACCCGCAGCATAGATGATCTAATAGCTCGGTCTCCAATTCCTATTGCCAAGAGAATGTTCTCTGCAGGGTACTAAAACTTGTGCTGCTCATGTATAGGTCCCCATCTAGTATTATTATGATTATTATTTCTATCTTTGAAAGTCCTTCCATATTTCAACTGGTTTATTGCTTCACAGTTCATAATTTGCTAATTTTAGTCACATCGGTGGGATATGGCGGTGGGAATATTTGAACCAAAGTTGCCCACATGAAAGTGAATTATCTGTTGCTTGCTGGGCACAGTCATTACCCTTATAGAGGAAACGCTGTCAAGTTTTCTTGTCACTTCGGATCACTTTTTGAAAATTTTCTCAGTTATTAAGAAAATGGAAAAGATCTAAAAGGGATTTACGTTGGGAAAGAAGGGAAGTGAAAAAAGGTTGATCTTTTGGTGTTGGAGGTAGTAAAAAAAAAAAAAAAATGGTGGCTTGATGTGAAGGATAATACAGTTTAGAAACTGAGGCCACCTTGGGAAATGGCAGGGATATTGGTACAGAGAAGATGCTCTTTAGAAGAAGGTGGTATTGTAAAAATTGTAGTTCTACTGTGGGTGGGTGGGAGCTGCGTAGTAGAGGTTGAGAAAGGAGTGTCTCAGGTATTGAAGTTAATTAATTTGTTTAGAGTTTTCTCCAGTTGAGAATGAAAGCTCCTTGCTGGAGGGTATTAGGTTCACTGTGTGAACTGGGAAAGGGTGATACTTGGCTTGTTAGGCATGTGTATTCGAGACTAGAAAACCACTACTACTGGATATATTGCATACATGTGTGTGGTACTGTTGTTAGGGAAATATCTTTAGCATCTTTGTGTTCTAGATTATTTAGGATTTTAACAATCATTTACCCCTCCGAAAGAGCAGTCATTTATTTTGTTGGTCATAGGGCCAAACAAACTTTTCATGGCAGATAGTGTTATAGCATATTAGCATTAAAGGAGGCTTTCTTTGAGATTTTTTTGGTGTGCTGGATGTGTACACGTTTCAAAGTCAGTGGATAATATTTCATCGATTATGTACAAGTTCAAAAAATTAGTGGATTATCTTTGTTTTGGAAATCGAAATTGTATCTCAAAATCATTCTAGGGGTTGAATCAAATAGAATCTTGAATTGTATTGCGAATCATAGGTTCTTTTACACACTGAAAAAAATGAGAAAAAAGAAGAAAAAAAAAAACACAGTTATTCATAATTCATCCATGCCATGCAAAAAAATAATAATTCATCCATTTTCCATCCATAGAAGCATCCTTAACATATATAAACCTGTCATAAATGATATGTGTGAATAGTTGAATATGTTTAAATTATTAATATTACTAGAAAGAAACTGAATTCATGTAGCCGACCCCAAAATTGTTGGGGCAAGGCTCTGATGAATGGTTGGGATGTGCCTCCTGAAGTTAAACAGTGATTTGTGAAGAATGAACTGGAAAAAGAAAATGTACGATAAACCCAGAGTGAGATTCAATAAAGCTAGTACTGAATCATAAGATTCACTCTCAAGTCCTAAGACTTACCTATACATGGGTTATTTTTATAGAGATGAATCTTTTCTCCAAAGATTTGACATGAATCATAGGATATGGGATACAATACCTTGGATTTTAATAACAATGGATCATCTTTCATCCATTTTGTGATGGCTCAGGTGATATGGTCCCACCTTTCCTTCAATGTGGTTCAAGTTAGGTGTTTTTCTTAGCAGTGAACATTGTGTAAAAAAAAAAAAAAGCTCCTTTAGAAAGGAAGAGGTCAGATTATGTGAGATGTGCTTGCTACACCGATTTCATCAGGTATATCAGTATATGGAAAGAAATGAATGGATGTTTTAGACCCATGGAGAATCCTGTCGCTAGTTCGATTGAAAAAAAAAATGTATTCTTGAGGAAGGTGGTCAAGACTCAATAGCAGCAATCTTTCATGCTTCTGTAGTGTTTTATACCCGACAATACTAGTGGTAACGAAACACAAATGAAATCGAGAAAGAGTAGTGGATCGCCCCTCCTGTACGTTAGAAGATTAAAGTATCCGAAGGTAAGTTAGCCTAGTGGAAGCAGGAGACAAAGGAGGTGAGAGCACTAGTTGTCAGAGAAGCTTTTAGGGTGTCTAAATGTTCATCTTCAACTCATTGTAGATGAATCACTAGCATAGTTGAGAAACTCGTTGGGAACCCCGTTTCAGTTTGGCCTCCAAAGCGAAATATTTTGGCCGAATCAGAATTTCGGCAAAATGTTTTGGAGTTTGGAAAATATAAAAACTAGAAATATATATGTAGAAAATATAATATTAAAATTCAAATTTTAAAATATGATTTGATACATGTAGTTCATCATAGCCATAGAGTTTAGAATTTAGATACAGCCCTCAAAAGTCACAGGTCACAACCGTACAAATCAAAACAATTCTATAAGCATGCAGTGAAGCATGCAAAACTTTCAAAGCTCCATGATCACAACGAAACAGTTCTACGAAATGCTGCACTTGCATCAACTTCTCCATCAAAGATTACTGAAGGTGTAGCAACAACTCATCGAAACAAACATACAATCAGGGGGAGGAAACAGTGAAGGTGATTCAAAGAAATTAGATTTTCCAGTATGGAGAGAGAGAGAGAGAGAGAGAGAGAGAGAGAGTACAATGATATCACTTGGATCGCCAACTTCTAAAATCTTTGGGGCATTCCTTGATCGAAACAGTCACAAGAGAACATGGTGAGGCACGGCTCTCCTTGAGATGACTCCTTTGCACTTGACCTTGATGTAGAATAAGCATTAGCAAAAAGCAAGCAGAGCTGCTTCTTCTCCTTTCTCTTTCCCTCTTCTTTTTTTTTTTTTCCTGTTTTCAATATGGAGGATGAAAGCTAGATGATGGTGCAACAAAGTGGGAAGAAATGAAACCTTCTACATGTGGCTTGATGCAGTCTTGCAATACCGTAACTCTGTCTTGGTAAATACATTACTGCCCTGTTAGGATTTCATGCACTATTTTGTGATTGCAAAAGGAGTAGGCCCTTAACTGATTGGGATGAGGCTTTCAGACGATGCTTGAAATAAGTGAGTCAAAAGAGAAATAAAAAAGAATAAAAGGAGAAAGAATGAAAAAAGAATCTAACTCTAACCCTAAAACTAAACCTACCAAGTTGAAATTTTTGGGGTATATCCGGACTCAATTCTTTTATCTCTATTACTGTGAATAGCGAATGGCTATTTATAAGATACAACCAAATATATGAATTTAAACTAGGAAATTAAATCATCATAATAGGAAACTTTATCATAGCTATACTAGGATACGTAAGTATATCATAATGGGTAATTCTAATCACTATTCATATCATAACTCAAATTTAATCTAATCCAAATTTATGAAACTTACTCTTAACCATTGACCAAAAAGTACAAATAAATTCTCAACATTTAGTATTGTTATCACTTTAATAAAACATTTTCTGAATCTCAGCCCCCCCTTGTTAGTCGGTTATGGACATCAAAGTTCACTATGTAGGAACGGATATGGGTACGGACACAGATACATGGATCATGGATTCGACTCTGCACTTTTGAAAATCTAGGACACGGATACAGATACATATGTCGTAATATTTTCTTTAGATCACTTTTAAATTAATGGAATTATCGATGTTTACATTCCTTTCTAACATTTTTTTATTTTTAGACGTAAACAAATTAAAAGAACTATATAAAATATTGGACTTGGTAAGTAAGATATGCTGAACTTGTACCCTAGAAGTATCAGTGCAGTATTAAATATCAATACAAGTGTCGTATCGGTCCGATACAAATATTTGGGGCTTGTATAAGTATCCAGGTATCTTAGAAGGCGGGAGTGGCCAATTTACAAGCTGTTGGTAGAGTTGATATTGTTTAGATGTGTTCCTTGGACCATGTGCCCTCTGTCACTAGGGAAGATAGCAAAAAAGAAAGAAATAAATAAAATAAAATAAAAAGAAAGTACATTTCCTAATTTAATATCAGGGCTTTCTCAATGTTTTTGTATTTTATTTGCAAGTATTTATAGTTGTATGTTTTTAATACATTGCAGGTTGATGCCATGCTTCAAAAGCTTGAAAAGGAAATTGATGATGTGGATGAAAAAATTGGAGACCGTTGGCGACTACTTGACAGGTATTAATTTCTTGGAGATCTTTTTTGTGCATGTCCAATTTTTCTCGATCAAGATTTAATGACCACACGCAAGCGCACACACGTCTCAGAGAGAGAGAGAGAGAGAGAGAGAGAGAGTTTCACACTCAGTACCATGTAAACATAGAGGCTGCTATATCTGGCGTAGTGGTCTAAATGGTATTTAGCGCCGCTCTCGTCTGTAGCGGCCACTATGGTCAACTACGGGACTGTTACGTAGTAACTTTCCAAAAAAAAATTGAAATGCATATTAAGGCTTATTTCTTTTCTTCTCTCCAAATAACATTTTTATGCAACTCTTCTACCCTTCTATGTTTAAAAAAACACTTGATCTCACTGAATTGGAATCGATATAGTGAGTTCCTCTCAATGGCTCTTCTCTAGGTATATCCTGGTAGACACCCTCTTTAGTAGAGGTATTCTATTCTCTACACTCAACAAAACACATTGTTTGTTTTGATGACAGTTAATTTGTTATTTGGTTTGAACTTTAAATTTGAATTTTAAACTTTATTTAAGCATTATTTTATAATTTGTATATCCTTTGTTACGTACAATTGCACTAAATTGCTTATTTGAATTATGAATTTAAAAATGCATAATAGGATCTAACTTAGTATAGCTAACCAAGATGAATGCATGGGAAAAATTAGATTAATATTGGTTTTTTTTTTTTTATAATCATTCAGTTATACGTAACTTCTATGTATTAAAGGGGCCTGCTACACCTAGGGTTGTAAACGGGTCGGTTCCGGTCCGGGTCCATGGTGGACCAGGAACCGGAACCGTTAGGGAGATGGTTTCTTGGCTCCGGAACCGGAACCATAACCATTTATGGGACAGGTTTGGATCCGGGTCCTGGTCTAGGTAGAGAATAATATTAAAAAATATAATTTTTAGGGGAGATTTTCGAAAATTGTGGTAATATGTCGGGTCTCGGGTCCACAGGTCCGAACCAAGGTGGAACCGGACCTGGACCCATTTATTTATCGGGGCCTAAATAAGGACCCAGACCCGGTTTCTAACGGGTCGAAACCTTCGGGTAATCGGAGAATCGGAGACCCATTTACATCCCTAGGCCTACACCCCCTATCTTAATTATTATAGGAAAAGAAAAATGCATCAGATTCTAACTTTTTTCAATATTCTAGATTTTTTGGATATTTATTCGAAAGATTTTAGCAACCTTTTTGATTTACATTGCTACACCACTGTGTATCGCCACTATGCCTCCCACAACCGCTATTTTGATCATTGCTCAGTACCCTCCCATGTAATGGCCCAAGTCGCCCCTTGCTTCTCATTTAGGGCAACCAGTGATCAATCCAGTAGCCTTTCACACTAGGTACCCTCCCATGTTATGGCTTTCGCCCCAACCTGACACCCATTCACCCTATTACCAATTATCATTAGATTGATAGACAGAAAATAGTATCTTTACAACCATTGAACTTTTGAGGCTGTAAATCAAGGGGGTAGAGTGATGTGACTGGGCTGACTTTTTACCCATCCTTATTCTACAATGCATCCTTTCTCCCGATACCCATCATGACTGTCATGCATCAGGTCAGCATCTCAGGGAGTTACCTACCTAGATGAGCACCATGCTTACCTGGTCGTGTTTGCATGTATGTGTGTATGTTTTATTGACCTTTAATTTGGTCAGTGGAGAAGTGGAACTCATAAAGGATGACCCCAAATAAATGTGATGAGGCTTTGATGATGATGATGACTTGATATTTTTTATAATCATGCATCAACAATTGCCATTTCAAGGAAGAAAGTGTGGCACTCATATGACACCAATTTCTAAAAAATTTGCCCGGTTCAACCTCAATGTTTTTGAAAGAACACATTTTCCCATTTGTACAGGAAAGAAAATGTGTTTATAAGCATTAGAGTAGGTTTAGTTTGCTTCAATATGTGTAGTTATTTATCTCATGTATTTGTTCTGTGTCTGTACAGTTGTTTCTGTGTTCGTGTGTGCATTCCTTCAGTATGAACAATATTTTTTTCCCTCATAGTGACTTTAACTATTTTCAAATGTTGTCAATGGCATAGAGTTCCATGAGAAATTACTTTTCATATGCAGGGATTATGATGGCAAAGTAACCCCAGAAGAAGTAGCTGCTGCAGCCATGTACCTCAAAGACACCATAGGCAAAGAGGGAGTCCAAGAACTCATCAGCAACCTTTCCAAAGATAGAGGTGAGACCTATTGATTTTTCTGAAATCCTTTTTTTATCCTTGCCTGACCTTTCCTGTGATCAACATTTTAACTGGATCTTGCCATGATCTTGCCATTGTCTTAACAGAGGGCAAGATTCTTGTCAAAGATATCGTCAAATTGGGTGCACAAACAGACGACGTTGAGGCAGCTGAGGCGAGAGGCTAAATGCAAGACCTTATCATTTTATTTTTACTCCATATCTTGTGGTGAGTTAAATTGAAGGGGCCTTTGCATATAGTGTCTATTTTATCAACTAGGTGTTTGCAAATGGAGGGCATACTGAAGCGTAGATGCCAAGTGTATGACCATATTCATCGTAGTATCTGCCCTCAAAGTCGTTTGGCATGGGATATAAACCTTTTAATTCATTGTACGATTAGAGAGCCAAAAGAGGGACACATTGCCTGCTGCTGTAAAAATTACTTGAGGAACGAAAATTCAAATACCTAAGCATGCTACAGTACTGAGTCTTTCCATTTTGTTAAATTGAATTATAAAGATTAATAAAACTAGAAAAGTATATTTTTTTTAGATGGTCCCATTCAATTTGAATATATTGTTAGACTGGATGGTTCAATTGTCCTGAATTGCATATGGTGTGGCTTTTTTCACATGATGAACTTGACTGAATTCTATGAGCTGATGGCTTTTTTTTTTTTTTTTTATTATTTCTTCTTTTTGGCCTTTTATTCCTAACAGTATATGGTATTATTAGCAGAGAAAGAGTGGACTATCCAAGAGTGAAGGGTTATACCAGCTCAGATAACATGAAACAAGAGTCAAATAAAATACCTGCCTGGTTGAGGTGGTCCTCAGTGTAGGCAGGGGGCTCGACCTTGACCAGGCCTAGTTGGATTTGTGTATGAATCTGGAATTTGAGGCCAGGCTTTAGTGGGTCCCATCTTGGTTATTTTAACTGTTTGAAGCAGGGATTAAAAAAATAGACTCGGACTCGGGCCGAGTCCGAGTCGACTCGGCCGAGTCGCATGGGACTCGGCCGAGTCGGTCGAGTCCCATATTTATTATAAAAAACAAAAAAAAAGGAAAAAAAAATTTCTCCTTTTTTCCATCCAATCCATTCATAATTCCATATATAAAATTTTACTCTCTTCATTGATCATTCTAATATGTTATTTAAGAATAGAAATATAGAATAATAATAACAAAATTCGCAAGCCATTTTATTATTTAATTGCAATTAAAATTTAAAATTTAAAACTAAAAAGTAGAAAATACAATATACATGTTTCCAACTTTCAATATCCACTCTCAAGTCTCAATTTAGTCAATTATCAAGTCAACTAGTAAGATCAATCATCAAAGATGTAACTAAGCTTAAAATTTCAATTATATTTATAGCATATAAAAATGTAAAATCATACCTTAGCTCTTTCTTGTTAAAATTTAAATGCTAATTCCATGTTGAATGCCTTGCGAGTTCTAGATCTTTATCTTCGTCGTTATTTTGACTTTGACGATAGTATTGATCAACATCAAAATGAAAGAACCCTTGCCCGCTCTTGGAGTTATAGGACCTTCTCCATAGTTTGATGATGGAGCCATAACTTGAAGTTGAGGATATTCATATGGCGGTTGCACTTGTAGAGGTGTGGCCATAGGTACTAGTAATACTCCATACTGTTGTTGCCCATACCCATGCGAAGGACCACCGTATCCACCATACTGCTGCGGCTGTCCATAATCAGACGAAGGATTATGAAATTGATCTCCATATTGTTGCCCATATCCGTATGAACTATCAGAACTTGTGATCCAAGGGCTTGATGCCATTTGATGCGGTCGAGGATATTTATCTGTTGGCTCACTTCCATCACCTCTGCCCTACCCACGTGACCCACCAGCAGGCTCACTTGGACTATAATATACATTAATGTTGTTATGTCCACCACTACGTCCATCATCACTACCTTCGTATGCCTCCTCGTTCTGGCCCTGTTCACCTCCTTCTCGTGAGCCACTCTTGCTAGAAGATGATGTTTTATGCTGTTCATCTTCTTCTTCATGAGTGGCCAACCTTTGGCTTTGTCTTGTCTTTGCATGAGTGCTCTTATCCTTTGACTTTCGCGTGTATTGGAAAGTTGGTTTTGATCTTTCTCTAGCCCCCTTGACACAATCTGAAGTAGAACGTGTCAACTCTGGACCACGGTTATGACCATGTCCCGAGCCTTGCGATGACGAGGTTGCTACACCCTTACCCTTATCGCGCGCTGATCACGCTGTAGAAGTAGGCGTAGCAGATCTGGAACTCGGCTGCTGCGGTGGAGACATATGTCCTTCATTCGACTAAAATTCTTCAACATCAGTCATTGCTTCATCGAGGAATGTTGTATCATTTAATACTAGCTCCTCTCTTTCAGCCAACCATTCATCAAAAGGGTCATCTTCCTCGAATATATAATCCAAATTAATTGGTTCGTAGTCGTCGTTGTCTCTTCTTCCTTGCCCGTAACCTCATGTTGTAATGGACAAAGACCAACTTCTCCAACTTAGCCATAGTAAGACGATTACGGGTCTTAGTGTGTATCAAGCTGAATGTGCTCCAATTCCTTTCACATCCCGAAGATGAGGCTGTTTGGCTCAATATTCTTTTTGCAAAAGATCTTAAATGGGGAACCTCATCACCAAATGTAGCCCACCATTCAGCTGTGTTAAAAGACCAAAATAATAAAATCAATTGTTTGTTATAATTCATAAATTACTATATTTCATCTAATTTAAGTATTGAAATTTGAAAATAATACTTGGATCCATCTGCTTACGACCCAATATGGTTGCGTCTGATCCAAAACTACCTAGAGCGCCCTTGTAGTTTTTCAACTATAAAAGTTAGGATTTAAAAGTTAGCACTTAACAGTTAGCACTTTTTCAAATTTCAACTAATCTGTGAATAATAATGTCATGATCTATGACATCTTTACCTGGTTAAGAATTGTAACTTGATATTGCGCGTTATTTGTCATAGCCTCTAACGTTTTTTTCAAGCCACAGAAAACTTTTTCATAGTTAGAAAAGTATTTGCTATAGAAGCAGCTTGGGTTCAAGTAGTACGCTGCATGCCATGACGTCATTAAGTAATAAGTATTGATTATTATATTCCAAAATAAAGTAATAAACAATAACTAGTTAGTATTCTATTTATAATAACCATAATAGATTAATAGTAAAAAGTTACATGCCGCATGTATGTCTTGATGCATCTGGTTGTCCCATCGATTATCAATGATTTTTCATATCTTCCTATAATAAGTCTTATACTTTCCTCTGGACCTTTGCTCTATACCTAGCTTTGCTCTATCCATGGCATCATACACAATGCTTATTGTGGGCTTCGTATCAACATCCACTAGTTTCAAAACCAAGATAAGAGGATTGAGTAAGTTAGTAATTTGTTCTACCTTGTTCCAAAAATCCTCCCCAAGGACAATCTCTTGTACTTTGCGTGCCAAAGGTTAACGTGAAAATTTTGATTTTACATATGTTGTACTGGTCCACACCTGCATTATGTTAGCCTTGGCACGACAAAGACTCTTAAGGGCTACGAAGTGCGTAGCAAAGCGTGTGATACCGGGCCTCAAAATCTCACGACCCTCGTTCATTTCTCTTAGCAGATCTGTCATGAATTGATGGTTATAGATCAAAGATGTCACCATCTTTTCCTCATCAATAGTCTCACGGACATCATCTAATTTGCCAATGTCCTCCAGCATAAGATCAATACAATGTGCCGCGCACGGCACCCAAATAATACCCTTGCCCTTTTCACGCAATTTCTTCGCCGCGGCCTTAAAGTTAGGCGCATTATCTGTCACAATTGCAACAATATATTTATGCCAATTATTAACCATGGCCAAGGTATCATCAATTAAACTGTACAAATATTCAGCACTCATTCTATGTCCGCTTGTATCTACAGATCTGATAAAAACTGTTCCCGTTACACAGTAAGCCATCAAATTAATAATGTGCCGCCTATTGTTGCTTGTCCACCCATCACAAAAGCGTGCACCCATACTCCTCCCAAGTTTTGAAGTGATCTTCCAAATATCTATAATAATCAGAAACTTCCATGTAAAGATACTTTCCGCCGATCTCATAAGCGGATGGAGGTTTAACTCCGGGCCCCACCTCAGCTATAGTATCAACTATGGAGCGATAGTATGGTGAATTAGCAACATTCGGTGGAATCCGATTATAATGGAAGAACTTTGAGATGGCTCTCCCCATTTTCATGGCTCTAACTTTCATATCGCCCATGATAGAGCTATTAATCTTTGGTTGTTTTATACTTTGAGACCGATGTAAGAATGGATCCATTGTCCTTCTCCTTGCTGTGTCCCAATATGGGTCAAGAGGAGCTCTAGAAAAATCAGCCACAGCCCGTGTCTCATCCATACGAGCCTGCTCAGAAGCAAATTGTTCACGGCTCGCTTTCAAAGCCCTCCTTAACTCCCTCGCCTCAACATCACCATCACCGTCAGAGTCATCCTCAGAAGTGTCAATCCTCTGCATATTTACAACCCTCTCATCAAATTTTTTCTTCTTTTCTTTCTCATTCTTCTTTTCAAGCAACATGTCTCTCATTTGTTTCATCACTTCAGTGGGGACATTTGCACATGGTTTAGCTTCCCCTTGTATACCTGCTAGGTGTTGTTTAAATCTGTGGATCCCACCACTGAGAATCTTATGACACCATTTGCATTTGACCTTATGAAGGTCTCCTGCAACCATCTCCCCATGTTCCCATCCGGGGTCAACTTCTTTCTCTTTCGTTTTTGGGGCCATTTGTGATATAATCTAACTATCTGAGTGATAGTAATCTGCACAATCATGAAAATCACATTCCTCTAACCAAACAATAGTTGAAATTTCATCTACAAACAACTCACACATGTAATCATCTACTCTACATAATTTAAGAATGTAAAATGCAAAAAATTCATATTATTAATAATTATTTTTACAAGAAAAAGGAAGAAAAATATTATTATTGCACATATATGCACAGATCTAGTGTTAGAACCATAGATCCATGTTATACAAATCCAAAATAATAATTTCATACAAAGAACATAAGTAAATAATAATAAAAAATTGGATTTCTGAATTTAAAAAAAAAAAAAAAACGACCCAAAAATTAAAAAAAAAATGCATTTTTAGAAAAAATAATGACCCTCCAAACCATCTTCAAGCAATATCTTCATCTTAGCATCTTCTCTAAACCATATATGCATGTAGAATCAATGAAACAAACCTCAAAGTTGAGAAATAAAAAAACCCTCTTTGATGTGAATAGTGGTTGGATTCTTTGGTAGGCCTGATCTTAAAAAATGGATGGATTTGATAATGTTTGATGCTTGAAACACAATTTGGAAGTAGTCTCCTTCACTCTCCACCAAGTATAATAGGAAAAAAAAAAAAAGAGGATTTTAGGTTTTTGGCTTCGTCAGTAGGTGGACTCGGATGAGTCCCCCTAGACCTGTATCGAGTCCAGGGGACTCGGCTCGGTTCAGGCCGAGTCCGAGTTGATTCGGACTCGGCCGATTTTTTATTCCTTGGTTTGAAGTCACAGTGTCCCGTTTATTGCCACTGGGTGAAATTTCACTTTAATCGCGTAGAGCCCTTGTCAGATTAATCACATGTAAAACACATGATCCAAATACAAAATATATGAGATTTTAACCATGTATTTTATATGTGATCAAGTTTGATAAAAAAAAAAATTTTAAAACAAAAATTTTAATGTCATGAGTTGAACTTATGGGCAGCTTTTGACCCCACTTATTTTACGAGTTTCACTTCACATTAGCTAACTTTACACATTTTCCTTATTGTTGTAGCAGTAAACAAAAGTCACCATAAAACACCCACGGCCTAAGTTAATGAACCAACTGTTTACCAAATAAAGAAAAAATTAATGGGCCCACATTGTTGATATGTACTCTGGCAATGAGTTTTTAGAACTTAAAGGAATTTGTGGCATTGCTAGAAAATTAGTGGATATAGAAGGATATCGTATACCAATTGGTTTATTTACTTCTAAAATTGGCATTGATTTTACCATAGCGACTGTGACAATAGAAAAAACTTTTTCAGCAATGAAGTATGTAAAGAACAGATTGCGTAATCGAATGAGAAATCAATTGATGAATGGCTGTTTGGTCACATATATTGAAAATTATATGTTCGCTAGTGTTGATAATGAAGCTATTATGCAATGATGTCAACACATGAAAGCCTATTTTGGGCAGCTGTAGGAGTTTATGTATTTGATTAAAAACTATTAGTAACAATGTATTAAAATTCCTTTTTTTTTTAAATTCAATATTATCTTTGTCGGATTATCTGAAATAGATTATTTCAGAATTTTATATTATATTTGTCGAATTATCGAAAGTAGATGACAGATGTTGATAAAGAAAAAAAATAAATTTATTCGATTTACGAAAGATAAATCTTTTTTTGACCCCACTTACTCGAATTTCTAGAGCCACAGCGAATTTCTAGAGCCTCCAGTGCAGCTATTCTAGTATACGCTTTGTTTAAAGTGAAAAAAGTAGTGATTAGTGCGGCCTTTGAGGCCTCTGGAGAGTTGAGAGATTGGCAGATTCGATGCTTGGTTGATGCGGGATGTGGCCCGGATATGATAGCAAATCCAAAACACAACACTCTTGTCTCTCCCCCTCTCTCTCTCCCTCTCTCAAGTACTGGTTTTGGCCCTACCTGATAAGCCCTTTAATGAGCAGAGAATTATCTTAAGCCTTATCACAAATCCATCATTGGTGGCTTATAGAGACGATCAAGAAGAGAAAATAGGCAAAATGGTCCAAAAATTAGAAAAAGAAAGATCAAGAATTTAAGGATTGCAAATCTATTGTGATTGCCATGGGGCCAGATGGGTCAACTATCATCATCATAGCTCTTATATAGCGAATTTGTCTAATCACTTCCCTTGCAGAAACGAAGAGTTTTTTTACAGAGTATCAGTAAGCAGTTTTTGTTGCTGTACCCCATACCGAAATAGAGAAAAACTCACACACACACGCACACAATCTTTACTCTAATAATTATATATAGACTTGTGGTGTTATAAAATGAGAATCCCATCTTAAAATACTGTAGTAGGAATAAAATTAAAATGTTATTCTTTTGACTCTTTTTAAGGGTTCTTTCTTAAAGGTCTTCACAACCTATAAAAAGCAACGTGGCAACTAGAAAGGTATAATGTTATCAGTATCCTTTGATAAACATTGTTCTGTCGTTCACTAAAAACTCAAGCTTTTCATATTTCTCGCTTTCAACAAGTACTACTTTCGTTGATTTTAAAATCTTTTCCAGTAAGTGTGTAGATATATATTCTGAGGTCCTTTCAGAAACGAATCAAACTTTTCCCACAAGTATGCCCTTATTATCACCTATTTTGACTTTAGTGGATTTGGTTTTAGGAATTGTACCATGCATCTTAACTATCAGCTAAGACCCTATTATTTCTACATTAATGATGTTATTGTTGTATTGTCGTCTTCATCGTCTAAGTTGTCATCTTTTGTCATAGCTGTTGTTCCTGTAGCAAGTTAAAATAGCATGCTGGGTAAAACTTTCACAGTAAGCATGCCTTCTCTTCGTTTTTGCTCTCGTTTTTTTTAAGAGATAATGATGGTTTAGCTGTGAGTTCAGATCCTCTTAGGGCTCTCAATAGTTGGGTGAGTGATGCAAGTGGAAATCCACAATACAAGTGGAAATCCACAATGGGGCTCATCTATTGAAAATTTAAACTAATCCAAATGAATGTGATCCTCTTGCAGAGAATGAAGTCAAATCTTAGTCCTATAAAGTGTTGGTCCTTCAGTGACTGGTTTAAATTTTCAATTAAGTGGAAGTGGATTATCACTTGTCTCACTCATCCAGTGAGTAAGTGAGACAAGTGACTTTGGAGACCTATTTGTCTGCATAGAATATATAGAAATTCATTATCAAATGAGCTGCACGGAGGGATTATTAAAGAGTTATGAGATTAAGGATTCCAAGGATTTGAATTCCCAAGGTGATGGCTGAATATTCATTTCCATCCTTTTTTTATATAATTCCTTCTAATAAGGGGTTATTTGATGGTCATTTTTAGATTATGCATTTTTATCGCTTATAAAAGTGCGAAGTCTCAGAATTCCTATGAATTCAATTGCACGAAAAAGAAGTGTCTTTCGTGTACTCTTCACCAGCACACACTGCTGTTCTTTTGCGTCACTCATGACTCAATGCTTTGGTGGTATGTTGCCACCCATATCACCATCTATTTCACCTTTTAAATTAAGGGTTTTTAAGAAGAAAATAATTTTAAATCTTCATTCAACGGTTTTTTGAAGAAAAATCATAAAATGACAAGAAAGTTGTTTGCACATTTTTTTTTTGACAAAACTACCCCAGTTGACGGTATCGTCAATTGGTTGATGATATCATCAGCTTCCATTGCAGATAACTATGAGTTGCTTCATCTTTCTCATTATAGTGATGGAAAGTTTGTGAAAACCATTGCATTTTGTGTCCCGGTTGTCTTATTTAGGTGGTCTTAGCAATCTTCCTCAGGTGTATAGGTCTCATGCTTGATTTCCACTCATTTCTCGCCTCTTATTAAAGTGTACTCTCATAACTTTTGAGGGTGTGAATTTGGAGTCCAAGGTGTTCGATGAAATGTTGAAATAAGAATTTTATCACGATTTAGTCGGTGGCTTTGAATGAGGTTGGAGGGCATTTTTTTTCTTTTTAATTGTATGCTTTGTGAGCACAGGCCTCTCTTGATGAATACAAAAAGATATGAGAATACCCAAATCCATCCTCTCCAACCTCACTCAAAGCCACCGACTAAATCGCGAGAAAATCCTCATTTCGGCCTTGTACTCCAAATTCACACCCTCAAAAGTTATGAGAATACACTTTAATAAGAGGCGAGAAATGAGTGGAAATCAAGCATGGGACCCACACACCGAGGAAGATTGACAAGATCACCTAAATAAGACAACCAGGACACAAAATGCAATAGTTTTCACAAACTTTCCATCGCTATATTGAGAAAGATGAAGCAACACAAAGTTTTTTGCAAAGGAAGTTGACGATAACATCAATTAATTGAAGATATCGTCAATTGAGGTAGTTTTGTCAAAAAAAAATGTACGAACAACTCTCTTGTCATTTTATGATTTAACTCTCTTGTCATTTTATGATTTTTCTTCATAAAATCGTTCGATTAAGATTTAAAATTAATTTTTTCGTAAAAATCCCTTTAAATTATGGAGAACAAATAGGCAATATTTTATATACATGTATGTTATATATAGCACTATTGCAGAACTAATTGGTCTGATATACAGAAATTATCTTATGTACGCACCCATAGTGGAGCCCACCTGAAGGTCCATCCGATTGGCCCCTCCCCCTAACAAGTTCCCTAGGTTTGCACCCATCTAAATGGACCGGACTATTGGATCAATTGTAAATTAATCAGAATGGACTGTACACTGTTAATCTTGTAGGCCCCAAATGAAGATGATGGGATGATCATTTAGAGCTTATTTTTTGCGGAGGAGGGGACCATGGAGATCTTTCACTTCCCCAAGTCCCAGTCCCATGCTAGGGCCATGTAGGCCCCACATTAAGGTTCGCACGGTCACCCAATGCGCGACTATAACCTTAAAAGATCATTCCAGGGCCTGTTTGATAAGTGAAACTTTGTATGAAAATCTCAAATTCCTGTTAGACAGCTCCTCTTTTTGAAAGGCTTTTTTTGAAGGTTAATTAGGTTAGACAACTTTTTGCTGACTCCTTTGAATGCTCCGTTTGAAATAGTCCTTAAATTCCTCAAAAATCTAGAATTCCAAATAGCTTCTAAGATTAAATGAGATGTTTCAGTAGCAGCGTCTCTTACAAGATCTTGGGAGGTCTTGAAATTCTCTAGGCAAAAATTTCTTAAATTCTTGCTATCCTAACACACTAATATCTTAGAATTCTATAAAACTTAAACTTTCACCGAGTTATCCAAGTGTCAGGAATTAAAGGGTTTCAACAAAGATTTTCTTTTACACAACATTTAGAAGAAAATAATCTGATCAATATATTTTTTATGGTTTGAATGCTTCAAATAAAAGGAATACCAGTAAGGAAATCTGAGGAAATAATAAAATGAGGTTAAAAAGATTTGAAAAAAAACTTTAGACTCAATGTTTTCTTTTTTTGGTAAAAGATATTTCATTAAAAAAGCATAAGAACAACAGGAGGGAAAAAAGAAAACAGTTAACCCCTAGTCAAAAGGATACTTGAGACCCATTTCCAGTCTATATCCTGTCTACTAGAAAAGCAAAACTTAGCAAGCCTATGAGCTTGCTCATTTAGAGCCCTAGGGATAAATTCAAAGTCTACATAAAGAAATAAGGAAGCCAAAGATTTAATATCTAGAATAATTGAGTTAATAGACCAATCAAGGCCTCCCTTCAAAGCATAAACCACTTCTTGAGCGTCTGTCAAAACACGAAGCCTATCAAAACCACTCTTCCAAGCCTTTTCTAATGCAGCTAAGACCGCTTTCGCTTTGGCCTCCTTTGAAGAGACAACTTTGGGCCCTTTGATAGCACCTGCATCCACAATGACATCATTTAACATCATAATGAAGCCAAACAAAGCATAACATTCCTTAGCCTTAAAGGCAGCATCTAAGAAGATTATAATATCCTCTTTGCTTGAAATCCCGAAAGGATCTAAGGAGAGTTTCAAATATTTTTTGAAGGGAATGTCCCTATAGTGGCATGTAAGATCCTCAAGAATCTTATGGACTAATTCAATGATCTTAGAGGGATCTAATAACTGACCTCTATGAATATAGTAATTCCTAGCTTTCCATATAGTCCACCACATGGAAAGGATCCACATTTTTTAGTGAACATCCCTAAGCGGAGGAGTCGGGTAGCCTTGCTCACATGAGATCTTCCACCATTCCATTAAGTCTAAAGGGTGCATAGAATCCGATAAAAAAACCAATGCGACCCGAACCAACTTGCTCTAGAAAATTCACACTACATCAGAGCATGCCCAATCGAGTCTTCCTCTTTTTCACATATAGGACATTTGTCATCTAAAGAATAAGTCTTAGATGTAGTGATGGCTCTTACCGGAACAGCATTACTGAGACATTTCCAACCAAACATTAGGACCCTTTGAGGAAGAGGAAGTCTCCATAAAGCTTTCCAATTTACCATCGGAAAGGAATTAGCAGCATTTTTAGTGCATATTAATCTATAAGCTGATTTAGTAGTAAGTTATTCGTTTTTTTAAACGGGCCAAACTCTTTCATCCTTAGTAAAGGATCTAGATATATAGATGTTACCGATATCCTCAATGTCAATAGGGTTGTTAAAATACTCTTTTAGAGCGTTACTATCCCAATCTATAGTAGCATTCAATAGATCTTTAACTTTAAGATTGGAGTTAATAATAGAAGATAATGGCTTTCTCAAACCATTTTTTAAGGGAATCCAGTTACATTTCCAAACAGATACATTCTCTCCATTACCAATTTTCCAGCTAACTTTTTCATTTATGAAATCAACTCCCTTTACAAACCCTTTCCATAACCAGGAGTTGCCTTTTTATTGAATTTAGCTTCCCAAAGGTTACTTCTAGGGCAATATTTAGCCCTTAGAATCTTTGAGCAGAGGAGGTTCTCATTACTTAAACATCTCCAACATGTTTTGGCTAGAAGGGCTAGATTATTACTTTTGGTGTCTCTTATTCCTAAACCCCCATGGGCAATAGGCTTACACAATTAAGCATATTTGATAGTATGAAATTTTCTTTTTCCTGCACTCTCACCCCACCAAATGCCTCTAAGCATTTTATCAATAGAGTCCGTAGTTCTATTTGGGAGACAAATAAACAGGAATAGCCAAGGCCAAAGACTTGATTAAGGTGTTTCTGCCAGCTTGGGATAGCAAAAGGATTTGCCAAGAATTAATTCTGCTTTTGATTTTGTTAGTGAGGGCCTCGAAACTCAAATTTCTATTTTTCCTATTAGTCAGCAAATTTCCAAGATATTTTTCATCCTTGACCATAATTCTCATACCTAAGATCAAGGCAATACAATTGCATCTTTTTTGGCAAGCCCTTTTACTAAAATAAACTACAGATTTGTGAAAGTTTATGAGTTGACCTGATATATCGCAATAGTCCTCCAATAAGTTTTTAACTTCCCGAGCTTCTTTTAGCTTAGCATTACAAAAGATGAAGCAGTCGTCAGCAAAAAAAAGAGGTGAGAGATACTAGAGGCGTTTCTGGCTACTCTAATTCCTTGAATGACTCCCATCTCTTCAGCTTTAGTGAGCATGTGAGACAAAACTTCGACCCCTAGGATGAAAAGGAAAGGGGAGAGAGGGTCTCATTGTCTTAACCCTCTAGACTTTTTGAAATTTCCAAAGGGGGACCCATTTAGCAATATAGAGTAGGAAACAGAAGAAATACATTCCTTAATAAGTTGAGTAAAACTAACACTAAAACCAAAAGCATTGAGAACTTCTAGTAAAAAATCCCACTCCATTCGGTTGTAAGCTTTAGCCATGTCAAGCTTGATACCCATAAATTTTCTCTTCTTCTTGGTTTTAAAAGAATGAATAACTTCGTGAGCAATATTATAGTTGTCAGTAATAAGTCTTCCTTTTAAAAAGGCGCTTTGTGAGGGGCCAATAATATTAGGAAGAACACCCTTAAACCTATTAGCAATGATTTTCGATATAATTTTATAAACAACATTGCATAGGCTTATAGATCTAAAATTACTCATAGTGGTAGCTTGACTTTTTTTTTGGGGATGAGCACAATGTAATGGCCTAACAACCAAAATACAACCACAAACACGCACCACCCAAATTAAACGGATAAAAAATTGGATGGACACCATCATCACAAGTACAAAGACACAAAACATTTGTCACAAACTCTCCACACCCATCAAAAACCATCGATACTATAGATAAAATGCTTAGAAGCTTCTTTTAGGGCGACTCTCCTGACAAAAAAAAATGCACACTATAAGGTGGAAAGAAATCTGCAGCCCTCTCGAAGATGGAGAACTAGAGATTCGGGATACCAAGGAAAATAATCTAGCCCTATTGGCCAAAACATGTTGGAGGTGCCTCTCTAATGAGAATAATTAAGTTCGAAGATTTTGAAAGCAAAATATTGTCCAAACAAACTTTTATGGGAGGCAAACTTCAAGAAGGGTAACTATTGGTTTTGGAAGGGATTTGTAGAAGCTACTAATTTTATCAATGATAGGGTGGGCTAGACCATAGGTAATGGGGATCAAGTCTCGGTTTGAAAATGCAATTGGATCCCTTCAGAAGGAGGTCTTAGGAAACCGAAGTCCAGTGTTGTTAACCAAGGTCTTGTAGTTAAAAATCTTTGGAATGGGGACAAAAATTGGAACGAACAACTAATTAGAAATGTTTTTAATAACGCCTCTAATGTTGAGGATATTATGAAAATCTATATTCCCCGTTTCAGAAGTGATGACAGGAGAATATGCCCCTTTTCCAAAGGGGGCGATTTATCTTCAAGATTGGCATACAAAATCATTCATGAAGAAAGTAGGATTACCGAGTACCGACAACTCTCCCTTTAATTAGAAGACATTGTGGTCCCTCCCTCTACCCCAAAGAGTCCTTCTGTTTGGCTGGAAATTTCTTAATTACGCAGTTAAGGTACACAAGTTACTCCATAATAAAAATATTTCTAATGATGCCATTTGTCTTATATATACAACATTAGGAGAATCTGTTGAGCATGCTCTCTTTCTTTGAGATCATGCAAGAGCATCATGGTTTGGCTTTAACATAGGGATGTTATCACATTCTATTACTTCTCTAAGGATTAGAGACTGGTAGAACTCCTTTATGGATTATTGTGGCAAGATGAATCCGCCAATTAGTCCTCATACGAAATCCTGCTTTCTCGCTCTTTGGTGGGCCTTATAGAAAAGTATGAATGATTTTATATTTAGGGGCACAAAAATTGAGCCTAATAGCACAATTATATGAGCTAGAAGATTGGTTGTTGCCTCAAGGGCCAATAATAAAAAGGCCTTCAAAGGATTCTCATACAATCCCTAAGATTTCAGTCTAAGGAGCCCTAGAGGCACGGCTCAGGTGTTCTCAGATGCATATTTAAGAGCCGTGGATGGAAAAGCAAGCTTTGGCTTTGTTATTTGATTTGACTGTTCTTCAATTCATGCAAGATCAACCAATGGATCTAAGGTTTCCTCTTCAAAAGAAGCTAAGGCAAGAGTTGTCCTTTCGTAATGAAGGAGGCTAAGTCATAGGGATTTCGCAAGATCCATTTTTTATCAGACGCCCTTAAAGTGATTAGAGCCATTAACAGGTTGACGAACAGGTTGACGGATTAGGCTATCCGACCAATTTTATGGGACATCAATGAGTTGAGGTCCAAATTTGAAGACATTTCCTTTTTCCATGGTCCTAGAAGGCTTAATCAATTTGCTCATGAATTTGCTAAGAACTCATATAGACGAGGGTTTTGTGTGGGACTAACAAGGAATTGATCTCCTATGTAGTTGAGGAAGCATTTTTTTTTCTTTTTTTTTTTGCAAGTTGCTTTTTACCAAAAAAAAAAAAAAAAAGCTTTCCACGCCCAAATTCACCTTACAATTAAAATGGTTGAGACTTGAGACCTATCAATCAAATCAAAATACTCACCTTACAATTAAAATGGTTGAGACTTGAGACCTATCAAACAAATCAAAATACCTATCAATCATCACTCAACAAGACCCTACAGGTTCCCATCCTACCCATCATCTAATACAATCAACTTCTCTTCTAACAAATGATCTTAGGAGAAAGAAGACTTCTCTGGACACCACCCATAAAAACAAAAGTAAAAATAAGCCCACATAAAATCAGTTATTAGGTCTGGCCATGCCCATTACACAAAGTTGTCTGACCCTTCCATTTCACCAACATCCCCACAAAGTCTTCAATGTTCTTATCTGAGCTCCCACCTTCATCAACTGCATCCTTGGCCAATTTCTTCCACTTGATGGTATTCTTTTTAATTTCTTCTGCCTTTTTCCCTTCCATCACCTCTCTGATGCAATGTTTTATATCTTCTCTCCACACAATCCCCTCCTCATCCATCTTAGCCCTCACTCCAACACCCCAAATATCCCTCACCTGCTTAGCATTTGTGGGCTGATCAGTCCACTGGGGTACTGCCACAAGGGGCACACCTACGCTCAGTGCCTCCAATGTTGAGTTCCACCCACAATGTGTTACAAAGCAGCCCACCGCCTGGTGGGCCAGGACCTCAAGTTGGGAACACCATGTGATCACAAGGCCCTTGTCATCATCTATGGATTGAAGGAACTTGTCTGGCAACTTGGGCTGCTCTGATTCTTTGACCACCCAGATGAAGTGCTTGTTGCATTCCTTGAGTGCAGATGCCACTTCCTCCATCTGATTGGGGGGCATGTGGGCCATGCTCCCAAAGGACGCGTATACGACGGAGCCACCTGGCTTTTGGTCCAGCCAATCCATGCACTTGCTTCCTATTGGTCTCCAGAGATGGGCCCCATAGCTTTTGTCGCACTTGATCCGGCCGTCCAAGTAGAATGATGGCACCATTGGCCCTATCAACTTTGCTGGCCACAGGCTTGAGATTGCTTTCAGTGCCTAATTGAAATTAGCAGTACTGTTTAGATCATTAAAAATCAAAGGGAGATTTACAAATAACCACCAATAGTCATGTTTGACATTAAAAGTAAACACCTTACTTTTCTCATATCTTAACAAAATAATCACCATAAAATTTGACATTATCAGCCAACCCCCTTGAAAGACTGCCAAAGGTTAGTTTTGGACCAATAAAAAAAATTGGCATATTTTTTTAAAGGACGAAAATTATTTCAAGTCTAACCTTGTTTAGACTAAACTAAGGGTGTCAACACACACACAATAATAATAATAATAATAATAATAAAACCCACAACCAAAGTTAATTTCCAAGATTTAATTTGAACCATCTATTTATGATAGAATATGTCATAAGCCATCAATCCATAAAAACTGGTCTCTAATTCTCCATCAAAATAATTATCAGATGCTAATACACTCATGGTTGAGTGGTGTTGACTCTTCAGTTCCACTCAATTTCACAGATCCATCCGTATATCACTCCTCAACCAGTAGTCCAACATAGCAAAAATAAAAATAAAATAAACAACATTTGAGATTCTTAAATTAAGAAAGGTCGTCATTTTCAAAAGTAAAAAAATATGAAATGGAATGGTTATTCTTAAATTCAGGTACATATAAAAATATATTATATTATAAAATTAAGTAAAAAATTATAGTAAATAGAGTTGAGTGGGAAAGAAAAGCTCACAAATGCAATAAACAACCACAATGCAAAACATTGATGGTGATGACTGATGATGCTGCTGGCCAAAAATTGAAAAAAAAAAAGAAAAGCCAAGGGGGTCAAAACCCAAAAGTAATGTTCCCTGTTTTTTTCTGGGTAAAAGCACTGTTTCTTTCACCACATCATGACAAAAGCTGGAAATGGCTGGGTCCGTAAATGGGCAGCTTGGTGTTAAGCGTACAGACTGACCATCTGTTTGAATCTTTGTTTTTTTTCTCTGTAAAGAGAAGGGGATGGGAATCATGGGATTCCCACACTCTCTGCAATTCATCAGATGATAGTGAGCGGCTAACTTAAATGGATGGAGTTTCTTACCATGGGAGCATATATATATATATATATATATATCTCCATGCCCCATGGGTGATGCTTCTTGTTGGGCCTACTCATTAATATCTCTAGTCAAAATAAATTGTCTTTCTTCAAGTAAGTCTTGCAAAACTTTACTTCAATTGGGCTTAAGCCAGTTTATGCAGGGATTAACTGTATGATAAGCCCAATTTTTATTAGAATAAAATTTGGCAAGCGGCATATAATTTAAGAGAGAAGTATTTAATTTGAATGATTTAGATTATGACAAAGAAGCCCCACCAAGGTGGGCCACCAAATGTCAAGTGATTTCCTATATAAAAGGCCTAAGGCTCATCCACATATCAACTTTTTTAACATCATCCAAAAGTCTATTCCTCCAAATAAAACCAATGACTACTCAAAATCATGATTTCACCTAGCAATACTAGCCACAAAACACAAAAGGCAGGGTCCCACCTAATGCATGGCTCTCTTTTTTCCTCTTTTTAGGTAAATAGTCCTGCACCCACCCCAGTCCTTCACCATCAACTTCATCGGCCAAGAATTAATCCTAGGTTATTTTTATGGAGGATAAGTCCCTCACTACTAAGCTACCAATGAATTGGCTTTTATACTAACACCTTTTTATGCCAAAGTGATAGTGATCTCTCACAAGAGAATGTGTTACAAGAAAATGTGGGCCCATTCATACAACCCATAATTCCTGTAATCGGGGCAAGCATGGATTTGTGGACTAGATCGGGTCTAGTACGGGGGATCAGATTTTGTCAGCTATACAAAACCACGACTCTCTGTGAGAGCCCCTTCTCGCTCACCAACTCCTCATAAATTAATGTTCACCCTAATTGGATACTAAATTACACTCTCCATTGATTAAGTTTTGATTAAATACATAACTTAAGAGATGATTAAATTTTAAGGGCGCGTTTGGATAACATCCTTAGGAGAGGAATCCTTTCAAAAATAACTTTAAAATTTATTTTGTGGGACCCACAATTGGAAATCCGAACCGTCCATCATCTACAAGGCCAAAAACTATTAGGCGTTCAAATTTTAGGGCTTGATGTGAGAAAATTGCAAAAACTTACGGCAGTTGGATCTCCTATATGTAAATGCACAAACTCCCTGTGTTTGCTGAAGGTGGATTGCAGTGATTGGCTCCCTTTTGAAATCCTCACAGAGGATGACATGTTCTAGAAATATGAATGAATCGTTTGGATAGAGGATTCTATCTGTTAACCAAACGTGCCATAAAAAACTCTTAGATCGAACTTTAAATTTGACCCTTCACCGATTGCGTGAGAAACACCTCTTAGTAGAATATGACCCTATGTTAGTATACTTCTCTGTAGAACATGACTCTATACCCTACCAAAATGGCCCCAGCAGGTAAGGTGAGTCACCCATCAAACCCAACCCAATTAACCCCATGGGTGTGCATTTAA
This sequence comes from Persea americana, assembly GCA_029852735.1. Classification (NCBI taxonomy): domain Eukaryota; kingdom Viridiplantae; phylum Streptophyta; class Magnoliopsida; order Laurales; family Lauraceae; genus Persea; species Persea americana. Next base: position 33,172,367 of record CM056820.1, on the reverse strand, counting down.
AAAATAGATCATAGGCTTAACACAAATAGATCAAGTACTTGAGACTTGAGAGAGAAAAATAATACCCTACCTCGCCTTCCAACCGCTCAAAAGTATTCCCAAACACCCAGTCGGCCTCTCTGACATTGGAAAACTGGTTAAGCACCATCTTCTTATAAGCAGGATAAACTTCTGCAGATGTCAAAAAGTTAGGCAAGTCCTCATACTCCAAAACAGGCAGGCCAGGAAATGAGAAGGGCCTCTGCTTGGGATCCAAAGGCACCTCAAAATGCCCATGGCTGGCCCTGCAGAAGATCGAGCAGACGGTAGCCGAGTTGGTGAAGAAAGACGCACCAACTAGGCCATGTTCTCGAACCACGTCCAAGGCCCATATGAGGAAAGAGTCGTAGATCACACAAGTGACTGGAGAGCTTGTGTCTTTGTGTTTTTTGATGAGGTCTGAGAGGGTTTTAGAGCCATGGGTTTTGAATTTTTCCAAGTAGATGTCGGCATTTGGGGCGTGTGAGAAGCCACCCTGGTCGAACCCATCTGAGATGGGTTCGATGGTCACACCCTGGGCGTGGATGGTGTCGACTGTGTAGTGGGTGGTGGCTAGTGTGGCTTTGAGGCCTTTGGAGGAGAGACGTTTGGCAAATTGGAGGAGTGGGTTTATGTGGCCTTGAGATGGGTAGGGGACTACTACTACATGGGCTCTCTGGTTTGCCATCTCTCTTTCTCTCTCTCTCTCAGCACACAAACACACAGACCAAGTGATGTTTTTAGAGGTGATTGAAGAGAAAGTTATATAGGAGTTGGGGAGGTCACAAAGGGGTCTGTCATCTGTGGTATGATTTCCTCTCCCTAGTGCCCTCCCACTGCTTGGGTTTCATGGGTCCACGGCCCCTTAGCTGGGGCACCTAAACAGAACAGAAGTTCTTGATAATTCCGTAATGTCATTTATGAATACAGCTTGCATGTACAGCTGAGGACCGGATTCTAGAAAAATACCTATCGGTGGAGTACTTATATTCGTGGTGTTTTCATCTTTATTTGTCAGATGACAATTATTTGTATGTATTCTCTATTTCTCTCCCTCGTAAATGCCTATGTAGATGCAATTATACGCTATCCAATTCATCTGTCGTTTCTGTGAAAGGAGAAATGCCCCAATGGCACTCCCAGTCCCACATCTTTAGTTTTCTTATCTTGTGGCAGCCAAATAATTTTGACATCTCAATTTTCAATGTGACCGACTTATTAATTTTGACTTTATATGGACTGCCTGCAGAATTTTAATGGGCAATAGAACCTGTTTTCAACTAAGGCTAACAATGGGTAGATCTAAGGAAAAAAAAGAAGAACTTTTACAGGATTAATACATATTATTTTTTTATTGTTATGTGCTAATAGCACGAGGGAGAGGGAGAGGGAGAGGGAGAGAACCAAGGACTTCCCAAAATTGGCTTACTGCTTTGAAGAAGACAAAAACATGTGGCAACAATTCAATGTCCCTTTAAACATTAGACGTGACTCGTAAGTAAGTTTCCCACACGCAATATGCAAGAAAACATATGTAAACATGAGACACACACACCATGTGCGACACCGAAGAACATGAATCTAAAACTAGAAGCCCTTGGAGTCGAAGCTACAAAATTGCTCCTCTCCTAATGAACATGCAAGTTTAAAATCATAAGCACTGTTCTCTTTTCCGGTCTTCTTCACTTGTTTTCACCAAAACCCTTATTTTCTGATGGGCCATCCACAACAACCAAAGTAGAGCAACAAATCCTATGAAAACCCAATTCAAATGGAGGTCTCACAATCCAACGGGGGTTAAGCAACCCCTGCATCACAGGAGCTAGATCCAAATTTGGAGGACATTTCAATAAAGACCAAGGATCCCACAGATTAAAACAAAAGGCCCCATAATTTGATAAGAGCTATCAGGTTTTTCTTGCAATTAAGGGTATACCCGCTCCAATTCACATAGATTGTAAGGTCATTGATGCGAATTCAATGAGTTTCATGTAAATTGATGCATTATACAATATTTTTAGGAATATATTCACCAACGAATTCCCTTCATGGAAAAAATTCCGTAAACACCGAGTAGGTCAAAGGATATATGATTGTAAGAAGTGGAGTAAGCTCTTAGTGACATGTTTTATGCTTTTCCTCATTTGCCCTGAAATCAAGTTTAAGAGGTATTAATCTGTCAAGATAGATTTCACCACCTCGGACTCTGTAAACCTTTTGAGAAAAGTCAAATTTCTATACAGTGCAATAAAAAAATCTCAAAGTAGTTGTAGAGAGGCCAATGGGCTTAAGACACATGAGAGGACAAAGATCACTTCAAATGTAAAGATATGAGCTTGCACGTTATGGAACATTTGCGAAGGAACATGTTTTTTCTTTTCTTTTTTCTATTTTTCTTTTACCCAACTTAGGGGGGTGGGACTCTAGCTCTGGAGTGAGGGAAGCAAACCCTGTGTGAGGTATGACAGTTCTTGAGTGGGGAAAGATGATTGTCTAAGTTCAAGCCCTGGGTAGCTAGATACGAATTCACACCTCTTACCATACTTTTTCACAGGAACCGAGTTGATACACACATAAGTAAATAAAGAAAAATATCTCCACTTAGAAAGGCATGTCGTAACAAGGTCCAATGGAACATTAGAGGAAGAGTTTTCAAAAATATGAAAATAACTTCTTATTCGAGTTTTAGTCCAAATATTTATTAAGTCCATTGCAAGCCTGCCCAATAAAAATCAACTTCCTAATGATGTGATATTAAGAGCACATTTGGTAATGAGAGAAGAATCTCCAAATTTGGAGATTCAATGGTTCCCCCTTTACCATACTATCCTCAATGGAGATTTTTGAAAAGATGATTTATCACTCTCCATGTTTGCCTAGCATAGTGGAATCATATCATTTACACTATACTACATCCATGAATTCACCATTTTTTATAGAGGAGGGTAAGTGGGGGACTGTGAGTATCTTGTAATTGCAAGATCATAGTGCTTGATGTGGTTTTTAACCCGGATAGGGATTTTCACATTGTATTTGGTGTCTTTTGTGATGTATGCTTTTCTGATTTTATTTTTGTTGCATATCTTATTATTTTTTCACACTCTTTTGACTCTTGAGTTGACCAATCTAGGGATCCCAAAACATTCGGTCTGGATAAATAACGCCGCACAAATGAGAATTTTGGAGTTTCATTTTTGTTTGTTTCTCTTCCCTTTCAATGAATATATGCTTATTTACCAATCTCCATTTACACCAAATACGAATTTTTCTAGTAAGTGTGAAAAATAAGAGTGAAATTCTAGCAAAAAATAAATGTTCTCTGTGAATTTGTACCAGACAAGGCCTTTGGTTGTTCTGAACTTTAAGTAACTTTCCATCATTCCATAATGTGGGGAAGGTATTTGCTTGAGCCACATGACTTGCCCACACACAGCACTGATACCCTAGCTGATGGTAGTCCACTGACGTTGTATGTGATCTGTCCCGGCCATTTCATTTTATTTTTTATTTTTTTTTCAGTGGGGCCAACATAGTGAACTTGAATCTGAACCATCTAAATTAAATTTGCTTATGATGTTTTATTCAGTGTTTGGGGCCAACACAGGGAATCCGAACCATTTAAATTAAACTTGTTTATAATATTTTATTCAAGTGTTTTTCACATTACTAGTCTAACACTATGTTTGGAAAGGGGGAGGGAAGGGGGAAGGAAAATGAAGGGGAGGGGAGGATTTTCCCTCGTCTTATTTCTTTTAGTCAAAAAGTAGGGGAAAGAGGTAGAGAGACAATTATCGTTTTAGCCTTACTTTTGTAAAAGCTTTGAGTTGAGAAGAGGACAGTTTAGATTTGCTCTTTTTTTCCCCTCTTTGCCTCCCTCTTTCCCCCATCTTTTAAGGAAAAATTTTGGAGTGGACCCCACTCTTATTTTACCCCCAAATTCCCCTCCCCCACTTTCCCTCCCTACTTCCCAAACACCCTCAATTTCAACATTCCCTCCATTTTCCCCTCATTTTTTTTCTTCCCCTCATTTTACCTCCTTCCCAAACATAGTGTAATGGTGAGCCCCTTTCTTTTTTCAAGGTAACTCAATTTTTATTATTTCGATGAAATTTTAATGCTGAAGGACTCTCATTTAAGCAATTCATTTGCATATTTTTAATGGGAGATGCTCCTTTTTGGGGTAACTCTCCTGATACGGTGAACATAGCAAATAGGGTTCTCACATTTAGGCTGTTTCCATTGGATATAGATATGAGGCAATCCACCCTTACTTTTACAGTATTATGAGAGTCACTCTCACAGGAGCATCTCCATTTTTTATTAGTGTATTTTTAAAGCAAGTTTTAAAATACAAAAATATGTCAATAATGATAAATATCTATTTTTAATTATATTACAATAATTTTTTTATTTACTTATTGAAAATGTGTTATTATTACTGGGAGATGAGATTTTTTTTTTTTCTTTTCTGATTTTTGGTGCCCATTCCTATAAATGTACCAGTAATGCTTTTTCTTTCAATTTTGATGACATCCACTTTAAAATTGTATAATTTATTATTCTTTACTACATTTCATAGAATCTCATTATTTTGACTTTCAAATTATATTCTTAGAATTTTGACCCTTATTAACATCAATCGGTCTAATTTTTATTTTACTTTTATACATATCCAAAGTCCCATGCCCATGCTTTAAGCTAATATATAATTTCAATTTCTACATGAGATAAGTTTACAATTCCAATTGGAACAAATTTGGGACAATGCCTGCAAGGGTGGGTCCATATTTTAAGTGATTTGACCATTCAAAAGTGGGGTTCCCGACATGGGATAAGCATGTTGTCCCAAGCTAGAGCTGAGAAACGACGAAGAGGTACCGTTGTAACGATGATACAATGTTTGCAGTACTTGATTAGCACTAGCTGTCCTATACTCCTATTTAAAAAAAAAAAAAGGAGAGGTTCTGAACTGTCCAGCTTTCAAATCCCCTGTAAATCTATACTTAAATCATTTAGTCACTAATCTTTGAGAACGACACATTTGCTCGCCCCACCAATCCACATTCGCCACCCCTCACTCAGGTCCACTTTCACGTGCAACGATTAGATTACGACAGGAAGATGCCAATTTTATTTATATACGCCAGTGGAACCCCGCAAGAAACACACTCTTTTTCCGGTCTTTGAAAATTTTAATATTAATTATCTGAATAGAGATGGCCAATTTACGTATAGTAATTTTTTTTTTTATAAATTAAAGAATTTATAATCACTCATTATTTTTATAAGATTCAGTAGAAGCTTCAATAGAAAAAAAGTAAGAAGAAGATAGAATAACAAGATATATAGAAGGAAACTAACTGAAAAAAAGTTGAAAACCAACCTTTTCTGGCTATATATGATTAGGCAAAACACTCACCAATTTTAATATAGATCGATCGTCTGGCCTATTTTCCATTAAAATTTGTCTAAAATCTAGCGCTAAATACATACCAAATTCATGTTGAGAAGCACCGAATGACAGTAATACCAATACAAAGAAATTTGAATATCATGGAAAGAAACAAGATTGATATGTCAAAATGAGGGCCAGAGCAACAACTTAAAAAGCTTTCTTGAATTAAGATAACACCGCTACCAAATTTTGAACCATGTAAATTTGTGGTACTTTTGTTGGCTTTTTATGTATTATAAATCAATTATGTTACATTCTAATTTTGTAGCAAGTAAATCTTTGAAACAAATATCATAATTTGAAGTAATTTGAAGCGAGACAACCAACTACAAAGATATCTACCAAATTTTGAACCTTGTAAATTTGTGGCACTTCTGTCAGATTTTTATGTATCATAAGTAAGTTCTATTACATTCTAATTTTGTAGTAAGTGAATCTTTGAAACAAATATCATAATTTGAAGCAAGACAACCAACTACAAAGAGATCTTTAGCCATGCATTCTCATGGTGGCACAACTACTCCATTCAAACTTCCTAAGAAAATTTAATGGAAAATTCATTGTCCTGGCATTATAGTAATGTGGTTACAATGTTGGACAGGAATCAAGTCCAAAAATAATACTGGCTCGGCTTGAGATGATGCCTTGGATGAAGCATGCATAATCATAAAAAAAAAAAAAAGAAGATAATTAGCACCCTCAAACAAAGTTTAGTACTTAGAATGATAATGAAGGAATGCATGTTGCCAGAATGGCCTAAAACAAAAAAAAACAGTGGCCCTAAAGCAATCACTTTAAATCAATATAAGAGGGTGGATCTAAAAACCTGAGTTGGCATATCAAAATGATGGTTTGCATTACATTATACTCATAAAAACTTGAAAGGAAAAATCAAATACCTGATCATAATTCAAGAAGTAATAAGATAACCCATTATTAACTTGCATTGGATGTTGGTTTGATATATAGCAATAAAACTTAAAAGAAAACCAACTTGCATGGAATTAAGAAATCAAGAAAATGCTTACATGACAAAAATCTGCATACACTTGCATATTCACAAAAAAATTTCATGACACTGAGATTATCTGACTACTAAAAAAATGAAGCATGTAAACATACCTTAAGCCTTTCCACATCATCTCCGTATCCCACACATCAATGAAATATTTTCCGCATTTCAACCCACTAATCTCACCCAGGTCCTCATCACTAAGTATGAAAACACCATACTTTTTTTAGTAAAGGGGATATATATATGTCACAATATTTCTTTTTCTGATATGACACAAGCATACTATCAAACAATGTAAAATATTTGTCTATATTTTTTAGAGTGACTATTTGATTAGATCTACTTGTGCATAGTGATTTGTATTGATTACGGATTTCTACTGCACCCTAACAAATTTGCTAGCATACATAGGAATTCATAGTGAAATAAGCTTTGCTAAAAGATTATTAAAGAAGTGAGGGGTGAGAAACACGAGGTTATGGATGCAAAAGGGACCTTGACCATCGTGGGATTTGAGTTACAGGGTGATGGATGAGCATTCATCTCTCATTTTTCCTCAAATCAATTTCCATTAAAAGAGAGGTTATTTGATTGGCATTTTTTAATATTCATGTATAATTTTACATTTTTAACCACTAATGAAAATCAAAAGATCATAACTCTTAGGAACTACACGAACAATTTTTTGTCACTCCTCATAAAGTTCTCTTTTATTTTATATATATATATATATTATAATAATACTAAGTGGGGCCCACAGATGTATTGATGTAGAGAAAAAGCATGACAGGTTCTTCTCTTTTATTGGGGCCTACAGATGTGTAGTTATTATTCATTTGATATATATATAATATAATAATACTAAGTTGGGCCCACTAAGTGAAAGATAATGATGAAGCATGTGGCCCACCACAAAGGTGTAGTGAAAAAACATGTCATCTTTCTCTCTTTTATATAAGGGTATATATATAATATAATATAATATAATAGTAGATTTATGATTTTAATAAGGGTTATATATATAATATAATAATACTAAGTGGGGGCCCACAGATGTGTAGTTATCTTTTATTTTATATATATAATAATATTAAATGGGGCCCACTAAGTGAAAAATAATGTCGAATCATGTGGCCCACCACAAAGGTGTAGTGAAAAAACATGTCATCTTTCTCTCTTTTATATAAGGGTATATATATAAGGGTATAGATATTATTTTATTATCATTATAATATAATAATAATAATAATAATATATTACTATATTATATTATATTATAATATTTGGGAGTGGGCCCCACAATGGTATAGTAGAAAAGTTTGCATTATAATATTTGGGGTGGGCCCCACAAAGGTGTAGTAAAAAAGTTTGCAATTTCTCATATTAATATATTATTATATTATATTATAATATTTGGGGGTGGGCCCCACAATGGTGTAGTGAAAAAGTTTGCAGTATCTCCTCTTTTATAATGGTAAGTATAGGTAGAAATATTTGGGGGTAGGCCCCACAATAGTGTAGTGGAAAAGTTTGCATTATAATATTTGGGGGTGAGCCCCACAAAGGTGTAGTGAAAAAATTTACAATTTCTCATACTAATATATTATTATATTATATTATACTATTTAGGGGTGGGCCCCACAATGGCGTAGCGAAAAAATTTGCATTATAATATTTGGAGGTAGGCCCCACAGTGGTGTAGTAAAAATGTTTACAATATCTCCTCTTTTAGAATAGTATAGTTAGATAGTAGATTATAATAGTAGATAGTAGAATTGCTGGATATCTTCTGATAATGTACCTAATTTTGTTCCTTTTGAATTGCTGGATATATTAACTGCTTAACACAAAGATGAGACTGTATTTTATATTGATGAATGATTTACTGGAAATATAATGTTTTACTTTGATTTGAATTGTTAGACATTGAACTCTCAAAAATACAATTTCTTTTCATAGAGTCACATTTAAATTAATGCACGTGTATAATGTAACATAGATTTGCTACATTTAGGAAGTGATTAGATAGTGTAATTCTCATAAGTCCCTTATGTTCCTCATCATAAAATCCCATTTCCCATGTACTCGCCTCTCTTAACGCATTATGGTGTGGTGTGGACATCCTTAACAGTGTCATTGACCCATTTGTTATATTCTCCTCTCTTTTTTTTTCAATAAAAGATCTGATTTTTGGCAATTGTATTTTTCTTCTTTTGTTTTACTACATCTAGTTTAATAAAAAAAAAAAAAAAGAATGAGTTTTAGATCCAAGAGTCTAATGATAATGCTGCATTTGAGGTTCTATTTCCCATGATGTTTTATTTTTCATCTAAAAAGTCTGATTTAGGGAGAAGTTTCTTTTCAAAAAATCATATCTAAATAAGAGTTTTCTTAATCCTAGCATATCCAATTCAAAGTGAGACCTTTTTAGGATTGGAAACTTAGGTCTCTTCTATGGATTCTAGCATTTCCGTATTATTAAAAACAAACGCAAGCTCAATTTCCAAAATGGGTACAACCTTCTTTCATATCTATTCGGCAAAAAAGTAAATTTCTTTTCAGGATTCATGCCAATAAATTAAGATCTAAAATCGATTCATAGTTTAATTTGTTTCAAAAGAATCATGTAAGCATTGCATTACTTATTTAATTTTTAGGTACTTTCCTTATTTTTTTTCCCAACATTATCTCTGTCAATTTCTTTCTTATTCTTCTTCCTATTTGTCTAACCCTTTTACATATTATTTTCTTCTTTATATTTTATCATGGATTCTGAAAAAATCACAACAAAAAAAAAAAAAAAAAAAAAAAAAAAACCCCTCTAGCTAGACCAATAGAATTGTTTACTAAGGATTTATGCCCGGTTTCCAGGAATTTAATGAATCCTCTAATTTGGAGATTCTCTCCCACTAGCAAACATGCCATTAATATCTTATTTTTAATATTCAAATTAGGAAAAAAGATTGGGGATATAGCACTTTTTTACATTTTCTTTCTATTGATTTTATTTTTATTTATTTAGTTGATGTCATATGTAAAAAAATGTAATTATTGTGACAATTTTTGTTTATTTATTATTGTTGTCTTATTTTTGCACTTTATTGTAATGCCTTATGATTTTATTATGATAATTGAATATTTCCCAACTTCTATAGTATTATTGAAAAGTTTTTTTTTATCATTTTAAAATTTTAAATTATAGTTTTGAAATTAAAATTCTCAACTAACTTTAAATAAATTAAAGTGCTCTCATTTTGAAATTAACTAACTATGTTTTTATGTCATCATTATAGGCTTTTATTTGGGATTTTTATGAAAATATCAAGCTTAAATCCTAAATAAACAATTTTACAAAGAAAAACTATAAAATGACGAGATAATTGTTCATTCATTTTTCTTGACAAAATCACCATAGTTGATGATATCATCAAATCAGTCGACGTCATCGTCAATTAGTTGATGATATCGTGAACCTTCATTGTAAAAAATTGATATTTTGATCCATCTTCTTCTACCTGATGGTTGAAAGATATGAAAATTATTGCATTTTATGTTCCAGTGGTCTTCCTTAAGTAGTCCCAGTAATTCTACTTAAGCATGTTGCTCTTGTGCTTAGTTTCTACACATTTATTGCCCCCTTCACATGAGTTTTGAGAGTTCAAGTTTGGAGTGCAAGGTGTTCGGTGAAATGCCTAAATAAGGATTTTCTCTCAATTTAACAGTTGCTTTGAGTGAAGCTTAAGGTAATGAATTTTAGTATGCTTTTGTGAGCATTTAGAGTTTGAAGCTATTTGCTTTAGGAAAATTTCATTAGTTTTGATATTTATGAACAATATGTAGGGAGCCACATTGGGCAATCTTTGAGTAGTGAATGTGAGGTTTTCTCCTAGATATTGTATTGCTTGTGTGTAGTTTTAGATCTCAAGAGTGCTTTTTTGTTTCTTTAATCCGAAAGCTTTGAACCAACTTTAAGAATGAGTTTGATAGTAGACGGATTGAGCCCACACTTCATTATTTGATCTGCGAAGATGCATTCATCACATCCTTTCAACTTTCCTTCATTTGTTTGAAATGAATATTCATCTTCCGCCAAATTTCAGCATCATCCCCTCTAAACCCGAAATAATTAGGTATGAAAACCATCAAAGAAGAAGAAAAGTAAAAAAAAAAAGAAAAAATATTGCAAGTGGTTGACGATATCATCAACCAAGTAGATGATATTGTCAACTGGGGCAATTTTTTTCAAAAACATATATGAACAATTATCTCGTGATTTTGTCTTTTTTTTCTTAATAAAACCATTTAATTCAAGTTTAAACTTATTATTTTCATAAAATTCCCATTTTATTTTTATTGCAAATTTTACCATCTTAATATAATTTAGACTAAATATTATTTAAAATTTATATTTTCATGGTATTATAAATATTTAGCACGGGCATGTTTTGCTAGTTCTTTATGAATCCAGTACACACTATAAATATATTCAAATTGCATTTTCACCAGCATTATACCATATATTATTATATTTACATAAAAAAAAAACCTTTAAAGCAATTAAAGATTAAGCTCAATGATATATATATATATATATATATATGAAAATGCTCTTATGAGAGTAACTCTCATATAAAGATCAACACAAAGTGAAATATTATTTGTTATGAACCGATACGTGAGCCATTACCCTTTGGTTTTTTCATTGCAATCCAACCTATCTATTAACCATCTTTTAAAACCATATCTAAACACAATATCTTTATTGAGCTTGTACCCAAGGTTTCATCATTGGTCAATGGAATGTCTCTAAAAAAATAGATTTATTAACCATGTCTTAACTCACAAGATACATCCCTTGCATAAACATCCACACACAAATATCTTCACTGTCTATTAAAGTGATGGGAGCCTTATCAAAAACCGTGGTTTATTGTATTCTACTTAAACTGAATTACAATCAGCAATACATAGAAAACTAAATGTAGACATGCAAAATTAGACTTCTACCCCAGACATGAAACACAACCACAATAAATAACTATAATTCTCATCAACCTAATAAAAGAATATTCCTAATAATATCCTAATCTACAAAACATCAATGTCTAAACCCTTTTCGTGCTTGTGCTGAGTTAGCAATGATTTCAACAGGTGCTCACCGAGACATCCACATGCGGCTGTTCTATAAGAGAAAATTACCCATATTAATCCGATTCCCCCCTAAAACCATAAGTATATTTTTAGATGACTATTGATTAGGATTTCTTTATGATTAAAGGATACCATATCATGTGCTTTGGGTTGTTATGAACTTTCTTAAACTTTTTTGTTATCAGTTGATGATGTGGCAAAACATCAGCATTCCCTTTGGCAGAGGAATAGATGATACTTGACTTATCGAGCCACATGAATCATGATATTCATGTGGGGCTGTGGCCTTGTTGAAGGAACATATGACCCACCTCATGTGCATGTCGAATGGTTGATAGTAGTACACTGACGTTGTATTTATTATTTCTGACCCTTGGATTTTTCTCGGTCATAGGAGTTTTGGTTACAGCTACTTCTTGGGGGCCACTTGTTAAAGTCCATCCTCTTTTGTGGCTATTTTCAAAATCCCAATCTAATATCAGCTGGGGACAAATATGTGAATCATAATAAGTGGGCCATGCATTGCTAAATCTCCCTTTTAAGGCACACTTTAAAATACATCGAAAGTATCTTTGGGTGAATTATGATTTGGCCAGTGATGTCTGTAATGAGGACATTTTAGTGACTAAACTGGTAAACTGAGACACAAGCTTGAGCTTCTTGTGTATGATTTCTTCCATTTAAGGAACATTTTAAAATACATCAAAAGTATAATTGGGTTCGAACCCTAGGTACGCAACTCTTTTAACCTGTGTGAGCCTTTTTCCCGCTTATTCGGACTATCTTCCCATGTGTACGCGTGCTCTTTCTTCGATTCCAGCCCCATTGACAGGGTTAACAAAAAAAAAAAAAACTCTCGGTTATAGTGGGACTCTCCCTCTTAATATAGAGTGGGAAGACTCTTTAACATTTTTAAGTCCATATCTTATCAATCAAGAAAAGAAAGAAGAAAAAACATAATGCCTTATTTTTTGGCATCTGAGTGTATCCACCTTGAGCGTGTAATCATATGGACCACACTTAAGTTCAATTACTCTAACAATAGACAATTAGGACCCTCAAAAGATTGGTGGTCACTGAAGAGAAACTCAGATCTACTTTTTGTAAAAGGTACGTTGACAGTGGTATACATTTCTCCTTAACCCGTTTGGCACTTTACTAGATTACTAAAAGTCAAGTAAAGTCTCCATTTTTTAAACAATGGGTGACATCAATAGCACTTTAATCCAAAATTTCTTCCATCTTTTTCAAAAAAAGTTTAAAAAAAAAAAAAAAAAAAACCTCCTTTTTGCACTAAAAGACAAAAAAGCTCCATTTTTCTAATAAAAAGTCCAAAGATTTTCATACCAAACAACTAAAAGTAAAATACATCATAACCCTATTATATTTTATTCTCTCTTGATTTGATGATTTACTATACTTTATTTTAATTACATGTAAAATTACCAAACGGGCCATGATGTATACCTAATTTGTGTACACTAATTTGATGAAAATCTCTTCAAGTGAAGCCTCTCCTTTAATCCATTATCAATGTTCCACTATTACAAGACTCCTTCCACTCTTTTTTTTTTTTTTTTTCACTTGAAAGAGTGAGAAGAAAAGAGCACACAACATCAATCCAAAAAGGTCTCTGGTTTAAAGCAACTATAATTTATCATATCTGCAGTAAAGATTGACTCCGCCATCAGCTAACCAAATTGACCAATGCGGTCCCTCCACGAAACCAAATCATATATATATAGCTACTTTAGAATCAAATTACATAATCATGGGCCTTGTAAGTCTCAGTCAACAGCGCTTCTCTAAGAAAAAGATAATTTACATTAAGACTACTTGACATTAGTGCCACTCGTGATCCATGCACAATTGTTTAAAGAAAAGGAGGAAAGTTTTAGGGAAGATTTTAAATTTGTATAAAATTTTTAGCTCATTTTCAAAAGATTATATGAAGATTTGAATATTTCAAAATAGTATAATAGTTTTTCATACTTCTTTCAATCAAGTCCTCACTATAAAAAAATAATAATAATAATAAAGGATGAAAATACCCTTATGTCATTTTTCAAGTTTTTTCTTTTATAAATCATTTAAGAAAAGTGATCAAGTCCAACCCAAACAACCTAGTGGGGGCCACTTCAGCTACCTTTTATGCAAAAATTGTTAAAAAGAAGAGTTTACATGGATTCCAAATGACTGGAAAACTAGCTTCATTCAATGGCTATAATTAACAAATTCATGTTGAGACTTAGGCAAAGACCAATTCATGCATTCTCATAGCTAATTGAATGGTCAAAAGAAGATACTGCACCATCAATATTTGATTAGTGAGGCTCACAATGTGATCTTTATATTAGTTTTCGTTCATAGGGATATTTTTTTCGTCTTTAAAAAAGTTATAGAGAAGACTTGATTGAAAGAAATATAAAAATATATATATACTATTTTGAAATATTTAAAATTTTATGTACTTTTTTAGCCTGAAGTTATATACTTCTTTGAAAATTTCTCAAAATCTTATAAGAAGATCTTCATAGATGTAAAAAAAAAAAAACTAAGAAAAACTAAAAAAAAAAAAGACATGGGAGCCACTATTGACAATGAAGTCAAGTTTAACATCAGTACGTATCTAAATGGAACTGTCAAAACACACAACTCCAACGTTTAAAATAAGACTTTTTTCAACACACAACTCCATCAGAGCCATAAATACCTTTTCTGTCCATCTTGTTTTCAGTGAGAATTTAATGGTAATCAAAATTTTTAAAAACTCTTGTTTGAAAAACTTCAAAACCCTCAACTTTTTTTTATGGATATTATGACTCAAATCCACGACCACTAAGTTGCAAGTGTGAGAACCTCCTATTAGAAAAATCATAAAAGACCTAGAAATCTGCAATTAAAAATAAAAACAAGACAAGACACACCACTGAAGTTGCTTTTCTTTAAAGATAGTGAACACTTCAGTATGTTGGTGGACTCACAGGAAAGCTTGTCCTAGATTACAATTACAATCCTCTACATGTAACCACCATCATGCACACCAAGAAGAGACTGAATCAAAATATGCTCAATGCCAATAATAAGAAATAAGGGGTTCTATAGAAATGAATATCCTAATTATTCCTTCATACTAAGAAACCAAATGGAATGTCCCTATATAAAACATGGAAAGATTTCTCCAAGAGACACTTGAAAGGTCACACCCTTTAACAAAATATATAAATAATAGAAAATTTTAAATGAAGGGATATATAAGAACAAACCCTTCAGCAAGAAACTATACTTACTATGAAAAGATAACAAAAGGGCCACACCTCTTTGCAAATATAATAATATAAATATAATTTTTATTTAAAAAACTCCAGCACCTTCCACCTTGCCATTGGCTATTGTCACCCTTAAATTCTTGTTAGAAAATATTGTTGGAATTTCTTAAATGCAAATCTCCAAATAGAATTTAGAATTTAGGGATTTTAGAACTTCATAAGTTAGTTTTGAGATTTTATTGTAGTTGATTTATGAACTTCTCATAAGATGAAGCAATTGGAGAAGTAATTAGGAAAGAAAATCTAACAATCATTTGAACTTTTTTATTTTTTGGATATAACAAGTCTGAAAAAAATTATTGATTTAAGTGGCCCCAACAAAAAAAGGTAGAAATGGCCATCACACATTATGTCTAAACCCCCAACACCACCCCAAATCTAGCTTTATTGGAATTCAAAGAACTCCTTTATTGAAATCATTTACTAGAGTTTCTGACGAGAATTTGCTATGTTGGGGTTTTTTTGTATGACATGACATCTTATCCCGTGACACTTACAAATGTCATTTTTATTCACAAGCATTTTAAAATTCCAGCCACCTAAAATGTTCCAAATCACCCTTGGAATTTTAAAAATTTTGGCCCCTTCATTTTTTGTAGGATTTCTATATTCTAAAGTACAATAGATCATTCCGGAGTTCCACTATGTTTGAGAATTCTAAAATTCCTGAGACAAGATTTCACGAATTTCAATAAAGATATAGATCCCCATGAATACTTTTGAATTTTTAAATATATTGGAGTTCTCGTATACTCCTTCGTACTAGAGCGCCCAACAATCTAAAAATAGAAAAAAAAAAAAAAAGTAAAGGAGTTTGCATTTCAAAATTCTGCCAAGGCATTTGAAATATTTCAAGTCGCTGGAATTTTGAAGTTCTTAGTGAAGAAATTTTTAAATGCCCCAAATACAACCTATCACATCATATCCAAATAATTTCAGCGCCCCAAACTCTTATTAGAAATTGAAGCAAATAATCAGGCCAAATGGAATCTCACAACACTTGGGACAGGGAGCACGTGACGTCAGTACCATGCTCAAATTCTATTTCTGTGGTGGCATTTGCAGACGTGGGGCATTTTATTCACGAGACAATTCATTTATCACGTGGGGAGTCACATGAAAAATGCAGGTTGCTGATCATTCATACATACCTATGTTTGTGGTCATTATTCATGTGACTGAAACGACCACTAATATCTGATTTATCCTCTATTGATTGATTTGTGTCTATCTAATCTTGATGTGTTCCACACACTTACGGCTCAGTGGTGTTGGCCCCTTGAATTCACATATATGAAGATAGATCCCGACGAATCCCCGGATACATTATTAACATATCGTGCCAAATAAGTAGCGCAACCCAGTAAAAGAAAAGATGCTTTCTTGTGATACTAATTAATTCCATAAATACATATATAATGTTATGTCTCAAATTTGCTTGCATTTGGAAAGTATTAGTGTAGCTTTGTAGAAAACCAGGTCGGCAGAAAATCAAGTCTGGCAAACTGATTTTATGTAGAATTATGAAAAACTGTATTCATTTTTGTGCTTTTCCTCACCAAAAAATAGCCCACGAAACAAGAATTAGCTGTGGAGTGGAAGAGCATTTCCACTTTTCACACTTTTTTCATAGAAGAATATGTATACAAATGTGCCTCTGGAAGTGCCACTTCACTACTGAATTATCATGTATATTATTTTCTACATATA
Organism: Persea americana; assembly: GCA_029852735.1. Lineage (NCBI taxonomy): Eukaryota > Viridiplantae > Streptophyta > Magnoliopsida > Laurales > Lauraceae > Persea > Persea americana. The sequence goes on along the minus strand of CM056820.1, from coordinate 33,155,689 downwards.
ATTAATTGAGACACTCTATTTGGAGTGAAATATATTGGCCAACTTGTGACATTGCAAGATCCATGCACTATGAGCTCCTTAGATTAAACAAAGGGGGCCTGCAAGAATAGATCATAGAGACAACTGCTTTTAGCATGGAACCATCACACATAAGGTTTGTAGAAGTATGTGGAACCTGACTAGTACTTCTTTGGTTAAAGACGTGTAGAGTGCGTGAGAGTCTACAACAGCTGAAATGAAGATCAAGAGGAAAAGGAAATCTATTAGCAGAAACCTGACTTCAAAAAGTCAATATCCCCATTCCCCCACCACTTCAATTTTGATCTGACCAACTTAATGGTGGACCCCACTCAGTTGGCTCATAACTAATGGTTCTGCAACAGATGGACCACAAGCAAAATAATAGAATTAAGTAGAAGGATTCCAGCTGTCTGTGGAGATGATTGTAAACAGTAATGTTGTGGATCTTTTCAAAGTGGCCCGATGGGTTCTGTAAGGTTGGAGTGTGCGGGGTCTAATGGTTGGTTCCAGATAGGTGCCACCATGCACATTCCGTTGACCTCTATCAGGCTTGCCCACTCAGGTAATGATGGTTAGGAAAGTGAAATGATCATGCTCACAGTACTGACCTCCTTGAGGCCATCCTTGCCTGATTTGATCAACTCGGATCATCCAGCCTTTCCTACTGTTTACTCTAAAAGGAGTAATATATGCAGTTGGTTTTCACAATCATGTCCTTACACAATTTTACCAAAAACAATGTTCGACATATCAATCTAATCCTATTTTTTCTTTCTCGTTTTTTCCTTTTGTTAGAAAGGACTTTAATTCATGAACTCTCGCCAACTAGCACATTAGTATGAGCATTTAATGTTGCTAACTAGCTGAGCTACAGTCCAGAAAAAAATCAATATGGCCATTTATATCACTTAGGTTAGGTGAAATTCTGCCTATCGCTTAGAAGCTCTATTCCAATTAATAAGAGCTAACGTTATGGTTTAAAATCAAAGATTTAATTTTTAGTTCTAGTTTACAATGCCTATTTGGTAAAATTATAAAAAGAATTTATCATTTCCTTAGGTAATTGAGGCCCACCTTTAAGAATTAGTACCCCTAAATTAAAGATTATAATGTAGAACCCACCATTTACGCCATTTTAATAATTTATATGAGGTCCTTATTAACTGGGGTTGATAGAAGTTTAATGCTTCCTTGATGAGCCTTTGAAGCTACTTGGATGGGGTGTGCACATTTGGAAAGAGAGCTCTATGAAGGATTTGAAATTAGAATGTTGTTAGCCTAATATTATTCCAATATTAGATGGTAATTTACTAATATAGTAAAGAGTCAAATCGAACGAGAGAGGGAAAAAAAAGAGGTAGCAACTTTTCCCCGAGATATATTTTTATCATTTAATGCCACAAAAAAAAATTATCTTTTTTGGTAAAAAGAAGACGTGTTTTTTGTTATTTAGTACTTTTAACTTTTGATCATCTTTTCTTTTCTTCTTAATTCAACCATTTACTTAACTTCACTTTCCAAGTACTTATACATACATACATACATATATATCTATAAGAGGACCCATATGGGGATGGGGATGGGGATGGGGGCGTTTCAAGGACTCCCTAGGATCTTTATCTCTGCAAAAAAATCAGCTTCAACCGTGATATCTATCATCTACATGTGGGCCCAGAAATTTAATGGTAAACTATCCATTCGAATCGATACATAGTCGATCCACCGGTCTAGTAAATTTAGGTCTGACCGAAAGTTGGTGGATATGTGCAATTTATGGGGGGTCAGGTGTTTGATCCATTTTGACCAAAGGTGGGCCCTACAAGGATGAGCTTACGAAATTTTATTCTAAATTGGAGCTTAGGAGAGCATTGCTCACATATATATATACATACAAACAGATGTATGTATGCATATATGTATGTATGTGTATGTATATGTATTTATGTACCAAGAAGAGCAAATTTGTTTTGCTAGGGAATTGAGTATATTTGAATTCCAGGTAAATAGGAGAAGCGTGAAAAGGTGGAGAAGCATTCGAGACCTTGACTTTTCAAGAGAAAGTGTTAAGTTATTGTGGCTTGATAGTCATTTCACATCTCCCCTTTATTCATTTTACCTAAGGGTCCGTTTGGCACTTTATTAGATTAGTAAAAGTCAAATAAAGCTTCCATTTTTCAAACAAATGGTTACATCAATAACACTTTCATTCAAAATCTCTTCCATCTTAAAAAAAAAAAAAAAAAGTTAAAAGCAACCTCCTTTCTCCACTAAAAGATAAAAATATATCCACTTTTTTTATACACAAAGTAAAAAGTACTCCATACCAAACAACTAAAAATAAAATATTATCATAATCTCATTATATTTTATTCTCTATTGATTTGATGCTTTAGTACACTTTATTTTACATGTAAAATTACCAATCGAGTGATGAGACTGTTTGATGGTTATTTTGGAATACGTGCTTTTTAATTTTTAACTAAATATGGGTCTTGAAACTTCTACAAATTCACTTATATGAAATTGACAAACGGGCTAAAACTATGAATTATATCTCATCTACTTATACACTTATTAGCTTGGAGGAGACTTCACCGCACGACCATGCGTGTTTGGCAATTAACTAGTTAAAGTAAAGTAAAGTGAATCCAGACAAGAAATGACAAGAGATCATATCAAAAGTACACAATTTCAAAATTTCCTCCAAATTTCTGAAAAACAGTAAAAAAAAAAATCACTTTCTTTCTTCACTAAAAGACAAAAAACTTTACTTTCCTATATAAAAAGTCAAAAATGTTTCATAACAAACAACTAAAAACAAAACACAATCATAATACGTTATAGTTTATTCTTTCTTGATTTGATGCTTAATCTCACGATACTTCAATTTACCATACATCCAAATAGATCCACCGAGAGCCTTCGTAGAAGAGGAAACATGATTTTCTCTTTTATGGAAAGAAATGGCCCTCCCAAGTCCAAATCTGACTCCAAAATCTACGTTGTGGGAGAAAAAAAAGCATCTTCTTAATTTCCAATTTATGATAAGCGAAAAAAGCTGATCTTTTCTTATTTCCAATTTGATAGCCTAAGTCCAACTTCAGCCCCCATTCACCTGCTGTATATGGTACGAATCGAAGAAGTCCAAATTCCCATTCACCTTTTCTTTTTGGTTGATATTTGAGATAAACTTACACGAATGCTGCAGAACTACATCCGCAGTATTTCTGTAGTGGGGCCCACTTTCTGTGGGGACCGGGACCGGTTCCTTTTTTTTGTGGCTCACGGCAATACTGTACATCATCGACTGACGACAACGACAACGACCCGCATGGAGAGATGAGAATGATGGCTGTTGCAGCCACTCCTACCTTTCAAACGGTGGGGCCCATTCTGAGTGCGCCTACGTTTTGATTATGCTTGAGTGGGCTAGATCGTTTTCCCACTCCTCTTAAGTAGAAAGATATGAGATCATCTGCTCCTTCTGAGGTGCGGCAGGAGTGGCGGTTTTCATTGGGAGGTCTTAAGTTTGAATTCCGCCTCCTTGCTTTTTGTATATGTAAGTTTTTATTATTTCACATGTGTGAGTTGTGTCTATTCTCATCGCATGTATGAGTTTTCTTCACCTCACATGTATGAGTTTTCTTCACCTCACATGTATGAGTTGTGGTTTTGTCTCCTTAGTGGTATTGCAAATGAGTATTAGATTATCCGGAGTTTCTAACCCTCAGAAATTCCGATCTGGAACCTATTTTATGTTCCAATTCATAAACGGGTTCAAGTCCGAAACCCAATTTAGATTCTGATTGATAAACGGGCCTGGTTCTCGATCTATATAGGTTATAACCCGTGGATCCGGGACCCGCCATATGAGTATTTGATATTACAAACTGTACCTCAAAATTAACTCTCTCTTTTTTACGTTTTTATGCATGATATTGGAGATAATATATATTTGATGTACTGTTATAATTTGAATGATATGCTTACTGTAAAAAAAAAAAAAAAAAAAAAAAAATGAAGAGAAATCAGAACCAATTTTTAAACTAAATTCCAGTCATCTAGGTGGACCCAGATCCGAGTTTTTCCATCGAAACTAGGTCTGGAACCAATAAATAAGTTTCGAGTCAAAACCGGAACAGTTATTTAAACCTTACTGTTGTAAACTTAATTTTTTTTTTTGTTGTTATTGTTGTTGTTGTTGTTGTTGACAGTTGATGGGGCTAAGACCCATGAAATACCTAGTCATCGGGAGATAATGGCTGCTTATACAAGGAGAGATTGGGAGATATGCGCATGCAAAGAGATCAATAATGTCTACTCACATGGGGAGAGAACCTAAGGACTAAATCCTGAGTGTTTTTGGATGAGAAACTGGATATCTAACCAACTGGGACGTCCCTTATGTTTTCTTTTTTTCTTTCTTTGTTTCTTTCCTTTTTTTCTTTTTTTTTTAAGTTAGGTTTGATCTTATGAAACCTTTTTATATTGGTAAGAAAATGGGTCTCATAAACCATGTGATCACATGCCATATTTTGAAAAGCAAAAACAGTGTCACACACTACTTAAGTAAAAAAGAATCCGAGCCCTAAAATAAAAGGGACTGTATTACTTAGGGTGCAACTTGGGCCAGCCCAAGTCTCGGTCCATGTCTCCTGATCCAGGTGAGAATTCAAATTATTCACGCTAAACCTGTTCAGATTTAGGTCCAGGCTCATACTTAGATTTTTAAGGCCCAAGTGGAATTTGGGCAGGCATAAGTATTATTAGCCTCATTTGTCTACTCTGCTTGATGCCATCCATCTTCAATGGGTTTGTTTAATAGGGCATTGGACCATTGCAGATAAGGAAGATCTCTGAAAGCCAGATTCTTCTTAAAATGATCAGATTATAAGAACCTGAACCATACAGATGTCAACAATCTGTGCTAGGTCTGGATCAGTTCTAGTTCGAATTTATAAGTACTGAATGTAGGTTATCTGATGGACCCCAGGCTGGACCATATTTTATGGTCCAGTTATATCACACACACACACACATAGAGAGAGAGAGAGAGTGTTGCAAGTCTTCCAGATAATTCTGGGAGGAGGTCATGTGAGGGTGTTCAGTACAGTTTGGCTTTAAATTGTCTTCTAGAGAGAGAGAGAGAGAGAGAGTTCCAAGTCTTCCAGAAAATTCTGGGAGGAGGTTCATGTGAGGGTGTTCATCACAGTTTGGCTTTAAATTGTCTTCTAGAGAGAGAGAGAGTTCCAAGTTTTCCGGATAATTCTAGGAAGTCATGTGAGGGTGTTCAGCACAGTTTGGCTTTAAATTGCCATCTAGAGAGAGAGAGAGAGAGAGAGAGAGAGAGAGAGAGAGAGTTCCAAGTCTTCCAGATAATTCTGGGAGGAGGTCATGTGAGGAGTTCATTACAGTTAGGCTTTAAATTGTCTTCTAGAGAGAGAGAGAGAGGGAGAGAGAGAGAGTTCCAAGTCTTCTAGATAATTCTGGGAGGAGGTCATGTGAGGGTGTTCAGCACAGTTTGGCTTTAAATTGTTTTCTTCTCAAAGAAGCAATATGTGGACTTAAGAAAAAACATATCCTTTTTTACAAATCAAGCCACAAGAAGAATGTTGTAGACTTCAAACGGCCATGACTTTTGATTGAAGTCCTATTTTGACACACATGCTTATTTGTTTCTGTTTAATAACGTGGGCAACAACCAATTGGTGGTTGTTGGTTACTGGGTGAAATGAGGCTGCTTCAAATGTCAAAATGCAAAGTGAATCTGGTTTTCTGGGGAAAATATTTTAGGGTATGTAATTAGGGTTTTATAATCTTTACTATTTCAAAAAAGTTAGGATATGAGGCTTATAAACAAGACATTGTTATGTTGCAACTGGACGCATACGAAATTCAATTCTTGTTAGGTTTTTTTTTCTCACTTTTTCCTTGGAGTATTAGGCATTATATCTAATCATAGTAGAACATACTTATTATTGGTCACTTTCCTAAAATTTATTTTACTAGTTGGACGGCTAGGTAATCATTTCCGAGCGTAAAACTATTTGATGGCACTTGGTGGATCTTCACTATTATTCCTCCATTGTAGCTGCATTGATAGAAAAGCATCGCTCCAAAATTGCTACAATCTCAATGGCAGATCAAGCAAGTACGCCCTAAGCGCCATATTCAGCGCAAAAATAAGCAAAAAGAGTTCGACTTCTCAACGAAATCCTGTGAAAGGATTATAACCTATGCATCTAAAGCATATTTCAAATTCAAGTTAATGGGAAAGTACTAGAATGGACTGGGTTGATTTCAAACAAGCCAATCAGAGCCCAACTTTTTTTTATTGTCAAGCTGATGTTCATGGACTGGGCCCTAACCTCCCGGATAGTGCCATCTCTAATTTCAAGAAGTCCTAGCCTCCTAGGCGTGCTCCTAGACCAGGCCGCCTTGGGCCCGACCCTGGCTCATCCTGCTTTGATCAAGATTTGGAACTTCAGATTTAATTTTCAGGCCTGGCCTGATACAAACTTTGGGCCATTTAATATTTGGCCCGGCTTGGATTAAGTGAAAGAAAGCCTGAACAAGTAGTTTAATATTTGGCCTGTCCCAAACAAGTAGTTTCCCTTAGTTTAGATGTTTATTGGCTGATTTGTTGGATTAAGTGATAGAAAGCCTGGCTAGGCCCAGCCCGATTAATTAAATCGGTAGGTTGCGAGGCAATATGTTTCAGGTGAGCTGGGCTAGGCCAGGCACTTACGGCCCATTTCAAGGTTGGGCCAGATATGAACATGTTTGAAAAGTCAGGCCACCTCTGGATATGCCTCAGCTCGCCCTGTGAACACCCCCTTATTATTCCTACTCCAAACCATGGCAGAAGGATCAAAACAACAGGGAAGGGCTTAAATTGCAGTCCGATCGGCATGGTGGGGTCCACTTGACAATCCATGTGGACAGCAGTTGGCGGATAAAGAAGGGCATTTTATGTCTTATGTCCCAGCTATAGCTTAGCTAATTGGGTAAAAGTTGAATCCGAATCCCCAGTTTTGTTGAAGAGTCCTCCCAAATAGGAAGAAGCTGTTTCTTCCCATCCACATTCACTACCTATACAAAATCTCTTCCTCTAATTTTTTTTTTTTATTTTTTTGTTTTCATTATAAGGAAGCAATTGAGAGGATACATTAACTAACATAAGATTTTATATAGGTGACAAATATGGATTGGATGAAGCAGCATCTTTTTGTTTCTACGAAACAAGATCCGAACTCTTCATTGAAAAAGGAGAATACCGTTTTATCTAATCCTAAGTCGCCTCCTTATAAAGAGTTTGCAATTAAGAGGGTGCAATTAGTGACATCACATTTTATACAATGGCTCTCCGGGCACTATTCTCCTGTTTGAACGAAATAAGGTACCTCATGAGGATAGGGCCAGTTTGGTAACTCTACTAATAGAGTCAAGTGAAGTAAAGTAGATTTTGAAGAAAGAATAAAATATAAGTGGGTTATGATGGTATTTTGTTTTTAGTTGTTTGTTATAAAATCTTTTTGACTTTTTGTATGGAAAAGTGAAGTTTTTTTGGATTTTAGTGGATAAAAGTAGTTGTTTTTTGACTTTTTTGTTGGAAAATATGGGGGGGGAGTTTTAAATAAAGTACATTTAATGTGAAATCTCGTTTGAAAAAATTGAGACTTTATTTAACTTTGATTGAATTGGTAAAGTACCAAACTAAGGTTTTTCCCTCCAGTGACAGTGGGGAGGCCAATGAGTCTTCGCCGTGTCTCTCTGTGCAGCAACTCATTGCTAAAATATTCTATGTATTTAATGAGATAGTGACATGTCTCTGTGTGTAGCAACTCATTGCAAAAATATTCTATGCATTTAATGAGCATCACTATCTTATAAATTGGTGAAACAATTCTCAGCAATCATTTATTTTGAATACTCTAGAATAATTAGTTCTGATCATTTAAATTAAAACTTAATGGCAAATTATATCATTTATATCCAACCATCCATGTGGTTGTTGAATAAGCCAAGAAACACTCAAAAGAACATCCTCAACTGGAAAATTCCTTTTCTGTACATTTAGGGTACAACTGTTATGAATTATTTATCGCCCAAACCCAGATCCTCAAAGTAATTGGGCCTTTTTTCAAAGAAAAAAAAAAGAAAATTAAAAAGTTGGGCCACCTGTAATGTTACTAATTACTTCAAAAAGGTCTGGTTTGAACATCATAAGGTGCACACATGTGCCCAACGGGGACCTATCCCTCAAATTAGAATGGTCAACCTGAATCCTAAATTAGCTGGTTTGATTTTAGATCGAGTCGGTAGGTCAAAGTGCAACAAATCAGGTTCTCAGGTTAGGGTTGTTTATGCAAGTATATTTCCAACTACGGATCTACCCAACCAGACTTGTGTATGAACGATTTTAGAATTTCAACCAGAATCCAACCCAGAAATAAGAAGGGTCCACCCAAATCATCAATTAGCAGGTTGGATTATAGAGCCCATTAAAACTCTACATATAATCACAGTCACTTTCCTCTCTATAATCAATGTGGGACTCATGTACTAATTCATATCTAATTAGAAGCCCTGGCCGCAGCATAAATCTAAGTTCAATTGTTAGTGTTGATGTCATTGGCTGGGCTTGGGCCAAGTTTTAACCAACGGTGGAGCCAAGCTGATTTTGGGCCAACTGATAAATGGACTCCTCTAGGGTGCATGTCTTGACCCATTTATATCCCGTCTACTGATGGATTGCGGATAGGGCAAGCCGAGGCCCAATTCCCATAGGCGTTGGGTGAGATTTAGATTCAGTTGCGAACAGGTTGGCACTAGATGAGCTTATGGGCTGGCCTCATCCAGTTGCAACCATAGCCGTTGTCAAGAATGAGCACAAAATTGCATATTTCTGCAGGTGGGCCTACAATCTAATTATCCTTTTGTGTCTATGTCATGATGAATCCTATAATGGATGGCCGATCCACTGCTCCTTGATTGTAAGGCCATACTCATCTGATACTAAAACTGGCAAGGCAGCACTAGAGACCAGCAAGACAAGGCCACTGTGTTTTTAGACCCATCAGATTGCCTAAAGGGACAACTGGGCTGAGATTGGCAATATGCTTATTTCATATCGTCAACTTTCATTATAAAAAAAACTATGTGTTGCTTCATCTTTCTCTATCTAGTGATGGAAAGGTTGTGAAAACCATTACATTTTGTGTCCCGGTTGTCTTACTTAGGTGGTCTTGGCAATCTTCGTCAGGTATGTGGGTCGCATGCTTGGTTTGCACGCATTTCTCACTCTTTTTTAAAGTGTATTCTCATGAGTTTTGAAGGTGTGAATTTGGAGTACAGGATGTTCGAAGAAATGTCGAAATGAGGATTTTCTTTGATTTAGTCGTTGGCTTTGAGAGAGGTTGAAGGGGATTTGGGTATGCTTTGTGAAAATTTGGGGTCTTATACCCGTTTGTTTGAAGGGAATTTCGTAAGTGTAGATGTTTGTGAGCAACGTGTGCATAGCCATATTGTGTAATTTCTGGCAAGTAGATGTATTATTAACTATTATAAAAATAATTGCATTTTGTGGAGAAGATTTAGTTTGTTTCGCCCCTTAGTTGATTATTTGTCATATTGCTTATGTTTTTTTTTTTGTGTTTATAGTGGAAGGAGATAAAGTGCAAGGTTTGAGAAAAAGGGTTTTGGATTTTTTTCGTATAAGAGGGACTTGACGATATCATCAACTCAGTTGGCGATATAATTAACTGGGTAATTTCGTCAGAAAAAATGTACTCACAACTTATTCGTCACTTTATGTTGTTTCTTCATAAAATCGTTTAATTAAAATCTAAGTTTAATTTTTTTTTTCGTAAAATCCCAATAGTTTAAGGTGGAAGTGCAAGAATTAAAAGAAAAAAGGTATTCCTTATACATTTAAGAATTGAAACCAAAAACCATAGAGGAAGAAAAAAAAATGTTTACGACTTCTAGTAATGATCATGAACTTCCAAAATATAGAAGGAAAAAAAAAGGAGTTTTCACAAAAAATTGTTACCTTAGATATGTATTAATGAACAAATAATAGAAATTTGAATATTAACAGCAAGAGTGTCTGGACAAAAGCTTTTTTCTTTCCTTTTTACCAAATTATACTTAACTCACAATATCACAATGGATATTGCTCCTGCATCTTACTTTCCAATCTTCCAATTCTTCTCAACATTTGTTGCGGAGATGGTATAATTAGGGCACATTTGTGTAGAGACAACTTAGATGTAAAAATGAAATTGCCACATCAGTACATTATATGGTTTTTAAATACATCGGAAAAAGTTTTCTAAGGAAGCTAAAAATTCATGTTTGGTGTAAAAAGTTTTTCCTTGATGAATTGGTGCTAATGTTGTGTAGTGTAGCTGCATATTTCTTTAGTAAAAATAGAGGGTGGAGTGAGAAAATGGTGGGGGGATCCTTTTTCTGTGGAAATGATCTTCTAATATCCCAAGGAAGTCTATCTTCAAGCCTATGAAAGAAAAAACTGATGTAACGAAAAACCATTCTGTCGAAAAACTGTCGTACAAAATATATATAAAAGGAGTTTTCCTCATAAAATCATCTCCTTATATGCGAAAATGGGCTACACAAACATATCCTTAAATAGAGAATCTGGCACATCAAAAGTGATGCATGGCAAAAAGTGTAAGAAATAGAATCCATACTCTTCTAAAAAGTGGAAAAGGACTCTAGGTCATTAATGAGTCCCCAGCGACATTTGGAGATTTCCAACTAGTCCTCGACAAGTTTGCATGTCCTTTTCATTGGAAAGAAAGAGATTCATGTTGCAAAGTTATATTGGGACCTTGGGGGATACCCAGTTAGTCCGTGTACAATGGGTGTCTTACTCGAAGGCTTCCTCTGACCTCATGAGAAGGAGAAGAAATATGTCTCCAGAGAGTGTGATGCCTAGCATCTGCTCCAGTGAAGCTCTCAGATTTCCTCCTGACTGAGACATTGTGACTCAAAGATGGCTCTCTAGTCCAAGCGCGTTGCAGTTGACATTCATAAATTTATCATTTGTTGATAATAAAAAAAAACATGTCTATACGAATATGTTAGAGATTCTCTCATTGGAGTGGGTTGTGCCAGACTCAAACAAAATAGCATGAGCAAAATGGTAAATCTCATACACTTTTTAACAACTCTTAACTCTCATGATATGTTTGTGTAGCTCCAGATATATTGAAGAGGAAAGGGAAAATGTAGAAAAACTTTCATGTCAAATATTAGGGGTGTGTTTGTGTGAGGGGACCGCAAAAGTATGAAATAAAATCCATTTGAAATCTGCACTGCTTGTTTGGTGCGATCCTCTTTTACCGAGGAAAAGGCCAAAATGTGCTACTTTTCCTCGCTCGCGGGATATAGGTTTCTTATTGAGGTGATAAAAAAAAAGTACTATCGTGGAAAAGTAAACATGGTTTCCTCTTCAATGACAACTGCACAAATGAGTCTATAATGTGAAAGTTTTTATTTTGAACGAGTTGTGAAAAACAAATGTTTTTATTCACTAGCAAAGGATATGTAGATCCACCCCACTCAAGAAAAGAATTTCTACAAAAGAGAGAATATGATTTAAACAAATGTGCCTATAATCACAATATTATCTTCAAATTCAAAGGAGTGCTTTGGAATTCCTATTCATGAATGGCTTTTTATAACAAAAATAATAGATAAGAAAAAACTTAAATTAACATGATGCTCATAATAGTTGTTCACATGATTTAAACTGTGCGGGATCTACTTTTACTTTGATCAAATCCGTTGTTATGCAATGATGGAGCCAGGAACGTTTCTTTGGGTTGGGATAATTTGAGTAAAATAATTTAGCACAAAAGAAATTAAGAAATTTTAGGAAAAATTGAAAATTAACATGTTAACATAGATTCATATTTTTAACCCAACCTTTACTACCCATAAACTAGTGATTAGATTACCCAAAAAACGATAAATTTGTATTGTCCTCCACTACCATCAACATTTAATAATGGGTCAAGAAGTCGAGAAAAATTACAAATTGCATGATTTTATGATATTTATGAGTGAGCACATGATATGGTTAAAAAATATAAATTGAAACTCTTGAAAACCTATGAGGATGATGATGTACACAAAAAGTCTTGATCTTTGGGCCATTAGTGGTTTAAAGCTCAAATTCTTATATATTATAGCGGAAGGCTTATAATTCAAATGTAACTGCAATCTTTCAATTTGACTCTCATCGAACCTCGCATCAATTTATTTTTCTTTATATTATAATGGAAGCTTTCAACTCAGTTATAACTTTCAAATTTGACTTTCTTGAATCCACATCAACCTATTATCATATGTTATAATTTGTAGGGAAGGTTTTCAACTCAATTTTGGCTGCTATCATTTAATTTTAACACTCATTGTTCTCCACATCAACCTAGTATCATATCATATTATTATTTAATTTGCTCATCAAACATTAGTTTAATTATGATAGGTTTAGGAGATTATTGCCGATCATATTCAAATCTTATATATGATTTTTTTGGTTGTGGATACACATGATGATATTTAACGAAAACCAATTGTTAAATTTAGATAATTGAAGTTGAAAAACTCATGATTTCGACTTTTTTCCTTGCCCCGGTGGCAAGGGGGGCTATCTAAACCTTCCCACCATGGGATCAATCCAAGCGATAGAATGAGAATGGAAGTCATGATTTAGCCTTAACTCGTCCAACACCAAAATCTTGACTTGATGAGTCAACATGATGATTTAGGTGAGTAATGTTTTCTTTTAAAAAAAGAAATCAATTACTTAACATTTGTTTACATGTTTCTCGAATAATCAACTTAAATTATATGATTAGTACATCCATGACAATAGTTAAAAAAACAAAAACTCTTTTCATACAACCACTAAACTCACCAAACTGTATTTTTCTTTCTCTTTATAATGATAAGCCAATCACCTTACAGCACAGTTGATGAGACACACCTCCCTTGTATAAAATCAACTAGGGATTAATCCTTAGCTACAGTGCTAATAGTGAGGGGGTGAGTGGGTGTATATGAGTTATAGGTTTTCAATTAGGCCAAGTTAAAGGATTCAGGTTATGAGATTTGCCGATTTAATGACCTATTAGGAGTTGTCATTATTCAAATTAGTAGCAGCGTTGAGGGTTCACCCTCATTATTGCATGTCCTACTACAAAAACAGTAGTGTTAATACTATGTCTAGATTAGTGGGGCTCACCCATTCAAACCCATCTCCTTATCTCCAAAACTTTATTTTGTGACACTTCTATCATTCTTTTTATGTGACAATTTGGATGAGCAACATATGGCACAATAACATTTTTATAGTAGTTGGATTGATGATATTTGTCAATCATTCATGACTCTCTTAGGCTCGTAGTTTATAAATGGGACATCCTCTTCCATTTTAATCAAAGCATTCCCACCCTCGCACATTTTTTTGTTTTATTTTGCTCAGGGAAATAGGTGCTATCGTATTGCCCATTGTGCGTTGGGTTAATCAGGTAAGTATTACTTTTCTCGTGTGTATATATATATATATATATATTACAATATTATTGTTATATACTAGAAAAGCAAATATTACCATATAAATATATGTAATTAAAAGTAGATTTTTACAATTTAATTATATTTTTTAATCTATTCAACATAGGTCCTAAAGCCTTGACCAGTTGATCTAAGTATAAACATGCTTGGGCATCTCCACTTCCTAAATAGGTGCACTCAAATTTTAGTAGCGGGTTCTCAACATGAGTCTAAGCTCTTTAAATGAAACTGAACTTGGACATGGATACACATGTTACCTAAACCACATTCATTGATGGGATATATATTTTAAAATCAGTAGAACTTGTTAAATGGGCTATTTAGATATTGAAGATTACTTGAATATATTTTGGTTCATTTTGATGCTTATTCTTTCTCTCCGAGTTATACTCATGTTGTTCTGAGTTTCTATCACTTGCCTTTAAACATCCTCAATTACTATGATGAATTTTATGATTTTAAAAATACATTATTACTTTATTCTTCTAAATTGCAGCCACAAAATTAATATCCAGAATATGTGGCATGGTAAAAAAAAGGTATGTTCAAAATTTATTGATTTAAGAAATTGTAGCTATTATATAACTTTATTTTTTGAATTTTCTTTATACAATTTGCGCTGAAAGTAGGGCAGTCAATACGTCCCTTTGATGGGGGTCCGACCCCTAAAGCTCGTAAAGCAATTGCTTTTAATTTTTTTCCTAAGATCCGAGGGTGGGGTTGGGCCTAATTTCGAAAAGCCCGCAAAATTGAGGGCTGCCGAGCTAGGGCTTGACTTAGCCGGCACGAGGTATCCTGATCTAGCACTTTATCTATTAATATATAAAATAAATAATATGTTAGTATATGATAAATAGGGGATCTTTACAAAAAAAAAAAAACACTAAAAAAAACCTCTAATTAGCCATTAATTATATAGACTTTATATTTTGTCAAACAATAAAAACCCAATCTTGAGTAAAATCTTACGATGGATATCCCTTTAGAGCACAATATTCCCGCCAGTGTTTGATTCTACATTTGTCCAAAATGGGATTATTACTCAATGAAAATGGAATTAAAGTTGTCATTTATTAGATTGATTTTCATTATTAATGTAAACTACTAAAGGTTGAGAGTTTATATGGATGGCCATCAACATCATTATTGAGTGGGCTTGAACTTCAGCCACTAACCACTCATCGATGTCAATTTCTTTTTATTCCCTTACTTCTGTGACTCTTTGTTTGATTTAAGTGGACCCCACATCTAAAATTAAAGTTCGTTACTCATGGGTTAAAGATATGGCAAAGATTAAAAAAATGATTTTCACACATGCAGAACCCTATAAAAGATACATAATTATTGATTTTCGCCTTAATCTCTTAACAGGGAGAGAGAGAATGAAGAAAAAAAATCAGTGTTTTGGGCTAATGAATTTGGAGCAAAGAGAGAATTATGGTTTTGGAGAATGGGTTTTTAAATTAAAGGTGATGGAAAATTTGACCTTAAATGGCAGAAAGTATTATCAGCTGCTAATAATTCTAGAAAAAATACAGCTTTCAGGGGGAAAATATTAAGCGCAGTTGATAATCCTCTTTAGTGATGAAGAATCAAAACCACCACTATATAAGTGACACTAAAGGTCACTTTTCTTATAGTGCATGTTGAGATGGTTCAAATTATCTTCATTATTCATCTTAGGTAGTCAAGGTTTAATTGCTTTGTCATAAAATTCAATAGTGATGTATCAAAGAAGATTTTGATTAATGTTAATTTAAGAGTGGGCAAATGTCTATTTAAACCACACACACTAATAATTTATTTGGAAAAGTTCTAATGTCTATTTGAAATAAAACAAAACATGATGGTAACTAGTAGAATGACGACAAACAAAACATTGCACATTACTTAAACTAGGTAACTACTTCCTTTCCTCTAAGGTCTTAAATAGCGCATTCCATGTCCTAATTTCATGTCACAATACTATCAAATTAGCTTACTTCATTTAACTCTCAGTAATATTTTCATATAAGGACAAAGCAAATTGTTTTGTACATTCTTTTAGAAGTATCTCAAAAAGATTAACTTTTGGATTGCATCAGTCATTAGCTTGAATAAAAGAGGATTAACATTGTGGTATAGAAAAACTATTATATATAATAATATTAAAAAAAAGTATTTCTTTCGGCTTTAGCCAGACCCTAACCCCTGAGGGTAGGGTAAGGGCCAAAGTATTGTAGGCCCATCGAGGGTAGCATATTGGCTCACCAGCGCCCTATCATTTAACAACCCTAATTGAAAGTGGTAAGGCATCTCCTTTTCTACAAGAACAATTGTGGATTAATACGAAGTCATTTATGCAGGTGTGAGTTGAGTAATTACCAAATTTTTTTTTCACAAACCCTTGAAAAACATCTTCTGTCCCAAGTACACCCTCCCTTTCCTTCATCATCCTCCATGTCCTTCATAATATTATGATGTATCATTCTTTGCTAGGTTGTGTTTAGCATCGGCGTCTTTTGCTAGCCTTATATTTTAGTCGCACAAAATTGTTGCACAAAATTTCTAACTTACAAATTAAATATCTAATTGAATTTAGAATGTTGAATTAAAATTTAAAAACTCAATATGATTATAAGTTAAATAAGCAAGTGTTCGAAATATGCTGATTATGAGTGTCAAACTTGAGTGGATATAGATTCTAGACTTAATAATAAGAGTGAATAAAAGCAAAAGGAGAGAAGCAAACACATTTGTCATTGCATAAAGAGAGGAGTAAAATAAGGAAATCAATGACAAATTGTCTTTGGGCAAAAGCAAAAGACTATATATAAATTTCCCTAACATGTTTGAAGTACTCCTCTTTTAACCAAAAGAAGAACAAATGCAAGAAAGAAAGTTGCATAGGGGAAAAAAATGATAAAACCAAATTGCACATGAAAAATCTAGAATTTCCTTCTCATATAACAAGGGAAAAGGGGGACACTCTCCCTGCCGTTAATTTATAAAATATAGACTTGGATATATCATTGTATGTGGGGGCTTAATTTCAAATTAGATGAAAGATAAGGACTCTTTTGAAAACTCTCCTAACTCCCCTTCTTATGTATTAGCATTTTGACACCAAAACTCGCTCAAAGACATCATCACATCACGGCTCAAGTCTGAAACATTTGGTAACTTAAGTACTCATTTTACTCTCATTTTACCAAATCATCTTTAATCACATGACTACTCAAATCTAATCAAAATCCATCACATCAACGGCTATTCTCACCCAAAGCAGTCGTGGCCCACCACAACCGAATTCCTCAATCCTCATCTAATTCTCAACTGAAAAAATATGGTATTTCCTCAATTTCCCCATCTCTTCTCACCTTGCATGCACAGTAGAAACTATCCATTATTCAGTCAAGAACCTGACTTCTCCTCAGGTTCTCCTATATGTGGCCCACCTTCAAATGATCATAACCGTGGAAATCTCTATATAGAAATCATCTTAAGTTTCACTCTAAACAAAATGATGCACACCATCAAATTGATTATGTGTATGAAACGTGGAGTTCATATTCTATGTCATAACTACTGCACAACGATTGTGTAATACATCCCAAAAACTCTATCATGGAGCCCATATAGACTCATCAAGATGAATCCCATTCTTTTTTTTTTTTTTTTTGGTCAAATATCATTATAGCAAAAGTGGGTCTCCCTATTCGATTGAGCACATAATAGCGTCTTATCTCACACTTTTAATGATGTGACCAATCTTATGGTGGGGCCCTGTTCCTATAAAAGTGAAAATTGAAAATACGCCACGGGAGGGGATGATATTTATCTTCAATGGTTCGAATCATCTCTGGGTAGGCCCTAAGATGGAGTTCTCAACATGGGTTACATACACCTTTCCTGTATAACGAAACGTGTCAATATTTTACATATGATCAATCCAACGGTTAATGTCACAGCTATTCAAGTGAGATTCGAAAAAATCCCGTTGCGAACATGCACCGTGGTTTATCGTAGAGGTGTGGGGCCCACACGCAGATCGAGTATAAACTCCCGTACGGACAGCACCTCAGGATGGATTTTCTCAGTATACATATATAGATTGTAGCGTGACGTAGTGTTTAGGACCGCCACCCTCCGAATCTCCTTTTTTTTTTTTTCTCGTTTCCGTAGACTTCGAGAGTTCAGACAAAAATATCGCCCCAATTTCCCATTTCCGATCTCAAATCGGAACGGATTCCGATTCGCTTCTTTAGAACCCTAGCCACGTCTTTTTCCCCAATTCCTTCACTCTCTTTCTAATTCTCCCTACAGAGATCTCCGTTTCGTTGCCGAATTAGGGTTTTCTAAGGAAGGCTCCAAAGCTCGCGACTGTCGTCGACAGCTGCGAATTGAAGTGGTTTGAATCTCCGTGTTTTTAGGGATTGAGGTCTTTTTTGGGGGAATTCTTCGAAATGGAGGTGATTTGGGCAGTTTAGTAGGGTTTGTTCTCGAGGTTTTTGGTGGAGGAGAGCTGAATTAGGGTTTGTAGGATTGGAAGGAGGAAAAGGTGGGTTTTTTTATTTAGGGCTTTTGGTGGGGGAGAGCTGAATTAGGGTTTGTAGGATTGGAAGGGGGAAAAGGTCGGTTTTTTTTTTTAAGGGTTTTTGATGGGTTTCGAGTGAGAAGTGTTGGAGAAGGAAGATGTTTTATTCACAGTTTATATTGGCGAAGAAAGGACCTTTGGGGACGATATGGATCGCTGCCCATTTGGAGAGGAAGCTCAGGAAGAATCAGGTTGCAGATACCGATATTGGCGTCTCTGTAGGTGGGTGTATTTCTGTGAGTTCTTTTTGTTTTTCTCTCTGAAATTTGCTTGGGTTTTTGTAGTTTCAGTTTGAATTTTGGTTTTTCTGTGAAAAAAAATAAATTTTTGGGTGTAAAGTTACCATTTTTATGCCTTTTTGGGCCTCTAATCACTATTTGGAGCATTACCAGTGTCCTGAAATGTAAGAAGTGTCAGGTTGGAAAGAGTTCCATCTGCTTTTCCTATTGAGGGGCATTCAAACATGCTTTAAAACATATGTGTGCAATTTTATTGTCAATTTTGCATTTTTTTAGAGTTGAAAATCAAAATACAAGAGCTTTATGTCTCTTCTAAGTCCCCCTTTTTTTGCGGTGATGTTATGCTTCTGAGAATGTTGAGTTTAGTCTTACTTTTGAAATTTTATGGTGATTTGGCTATTGGTATCATTGAAAAGTTGAGTGGAATGTGATATGGGTGGCAGTATTGGCTGCCTGATGCAGCTTCAAGAATAAAGTACTATTGAAGGCGATGTTCTCAAATTATCCTTTTGCTTGTATTTATTGACCCATACCTAATAGTGAAGAATTGAATTTATCTCGTCTTGTCTGACATTTCTTCACTCTCTAATTTTACAGACTCAATCCTTTTCCCTGAAGTACCAATTGCACTACGGCTGTCTAGTCATCTTCTCCTCGGTGTGGTGAGGATATATTCCCGAAAGGTGAATTATCTTTTCCATGATTGCAGTGAGGCTTTGCTAAAGATAAAGCAAGCTTTTCGCTCGACTGCAGTTGATCTCCCACCAGAAGAATCTACTGCACCGTATCATTCCATCACTCTTCCGGAGACATTTGATCTTGATGATTTTGAGCTACCGGATAATGCATTCTTTCAGGGGTTTGTTCCATGCTTTATCTCATAAGAAGTTTGTTCATATATTTATTTGTTGGACCATTCAATCCTTGTTTAACTATGTTTTCAATTGTGCAGTAACTATGTTGATCACCATGTCAGTACAAGGGAGCAGATTACACTTCAGGATACTATGGAGGGCATGGTTTACTCTACATCACAGTTTGGACTGGATGGTTTGTGTTTATTTTAGCTTGCATGGAATGATTGATGTTTGACCCAGATATTGTTCATAGTGTTAATACCGTAGCAAAGTTAAATGTGAATATTTCCATTTGCTTTTGTAGAGAGATTTGGCGATGGCGATGCTTCTCAGATTGGCTTAGACCTTGACGAGGTAAGTTGGTAGTCTCGATCTTAATTCTTGAGTTTTAATATAAGAGCTTCAGTTTATATGTAGTGTTGCCTTTTTGCTTGCATTTTTTCCCTCTTGGTTTATTGATTGCTTGTGAAAATACTTTTGTATGATTATTTCAGCTGCTTGGAAAAAGAATTGGCTATTATCTTTTACTGCTCGAACCAAGGAGTTTTTCCATGTATTTTGTTAAAACCAACAATGCATTTTATGCATTGTCAGCTTTTTATCATGCTTAAAAATGTTCAATCCATCATGGTGATTACACCAGGGTTTTTTGGCATGAATACTTGATGAGTTGTTGTCAGTTTCCCTGTATTCACTACCATAGACCAACAAAGCTTAATGTAACGTGGGCTGTTTTTCTGTGGCTTCTCAGTATTTCCCTCTTAAATTGTTTGGATTTTTTGGTTTCTTTGTTCTTTTAATGAAATTCTGGTTGCCATTAAAAAAATTCTTAATGTACATTTGGTTTTTCATTCTCAAAATATGACATATTATAACTACTTTTATTTATTATTTATTATTCCATTTTCTTTACCGTGATATCAATTCTTGGTCTGGTCACAATCAGGAATTATTCTTGGAGAAAATCCCACCATCTGATCATCCTTCAGCTCCATTGGGCTTCGGTGAAGAGTAAGAAAACTTGCTTCCCATGCTTGCTTCCTTTCGTTCTGTTGTTGGGTATATAGGTAGGGATGAGAATTCCTTACTGGGCTTGCCAACTCAACTTAAACCCAACCCGGAATTCAAGGTTTGGGTTGACCTTTTTATGTCCGTATTGGGTTAGGGTTGACATTGCCAACATGATTAAGAAATTGTTTGGATTTGTGTTGAGTCCAGGTTTGCTATTCAACCTACCACGTCACCAACCGAAACTAACTCATAGCATTTGTCACGTTGACCTGATCCAAACCCAACCCGGTAATCGAGGTTGATTCTTTTAACTTTCAAGTTGGGTTTGGTTGATATATTTACAGTGTAATTATTATTGAGTTGAGTCTGGATCGAGCCCATATATGCCAATACCTGACCCAAAACTGGCCTGAGCCGATACATTATTATTGCTGGTTTTAGTTGTTGGTGCTCAACTTGATAATATAATGATCATGACATCAGTTAGTTAGTGACTGGTTGCCAAATGTATGGTTACTCTCTTTTGTCTATTTTACTATAAAATAGGAGTTTGTAGAAACGTTGGAGGGTCCTATTTTTTTTCCATTTCACATTTCCTATATAATTTGAAAGTTTTGAGTGATGTGTCATGTGTTGAATAAATTGTCACTGACTCACCCTTTTAAAAAAAGGGCTAACCTTCATGGGATCAGCTATAAGCACCTACTGTGAAAATGGATTCTTGGGGGCAACCTAAATGGGTTGACCTGCCGTCTTTTGCTGCTGGATTTAATGTTGTCTGGTCCAGTTGTTAAGGCTGTTATTAATTCCATCCTCATTCTTACTCTTAGTGACATATATTTTGAATTACCTGTCTTCTTTTGGAGAGAGAGAGAGAGAGAGAGAGCAACTTTATCTGTTTTGTGGCTAGCTGACTACTATATATTCCTTCTGCGTCAGTTCTTTTTTATTCTTCTTCTTCTTCCCTTTTTTTTTTATTTGGGTGGGTTGGGTGATATTATTAAATTCTGCTGTTAATACAAAATAACCCTAACCCTTTCTCAGATAGACATCATTTCTCGACTTACAACTCACACACATGAATTTTCCTGTTCCCAGTGCTGATCCTCAGACATCTGGTCAACAACCAGTGACGCCTGCTGAGATGGATATTGATGGTGTTTGCGAAGACCATATTGACTCGAATATTCTAGATTCAAACACAGCTGAAGGCTCTTCCTATCTGCATGATGACCATATCTATACTCCAGATCTAAATGATGGGCTTCTTCCTTGTGAACCTTGTGAAGGTCCCATTGCAGATCCTAGTGCTATGGATTTTGCTTATAGTGCTGCTGAAGTTCTGTCCTCAGATTTAACCGAGTGTGCTCATGCTCCATCAACGCCTGGGTTAATGATGGAGGCAGTCCCTTCCTTGAGTCTCTTGAAGAAAACTTCACTAAATTTTGTGGGTTTGGAGTCTGTAGCTACTGATTCAACAAAACTGATACCCGATGACGGCTTATCAAATCCGCTAAATGGAACAGATTATCATATTGAAGGTACACAACATGCATTGAACTGTGCTTCTTTGAATGACAAGAGCTGTGAAACTGATATACTTCCTGCGCAAAACATGGAGATCGAGTCCTCTTGTGGTATCCCTCGGAATATGCTGATAAATCACACTGGGAATGGTCTATTGCCTCCAGTTGGTATGATATCTTCAGATATGATCCAGTCCGTGTCTTCGCCAACTTCAGTTTTAAGTGAACCCAAGCCTATCTGTCCAGCACCAGAGTGTCCAAATAGCCTATCTTCAGATGAGCATTCTTTGAAATGTGGACAAGATAGGATACAAATTCTGGAAAATGGAGCTCCATGTAGTGGGGTGTCAAGTATACCCATTATCGATCCAACACATAATGCTGCAGAGGCTGTGGAACCTCAAGCAGATCCGTTGGTTGTGACCACACTATCTCCTGGCTGTACTGATGAATCATCTTCTTTACAGACATCTTGTGATAGACCCCTAGATGGTGTTGCAACTGTTCCTGCATTTTTTGTTTCAGCTATTAATGGTCAGCCATCATCGGAAGGTTCACCAGCAATTAAGAGTCTTGAGAGTGTTAAACATAACAATAATACTGGCCTAGAACTTCTTGCAAATGGTGGTCCTGTAGGTGCTGTGGAGGATTCATGCCCCTCCCATGCTGCATTACCATCTGATACTGAGTTTCAATTTGGATCGACAGATGAACAAGAAGTTGAAAATCCATGTGCTTGCACCCCTGTTCTCCAGGCATGTAGCTCATCAATGAACCAATCCAACGCTTTACCTCTAGAAGACAATGTTGATTCCCATCAGTTATCATCCACAGAAGTACGGCCATGTGCAATAGAGGCACAGGAAAATCTGGCGCTTGATGTTGATATAGCTTCAACTGAGCTGCATGGTTGGTTTGACATGCTTCTATTATTCCTCTGAATACATTATTTAGAATTTGGAAATTAATATCGATGTACCTTGCTTGCTTTGATCTTTACATTGTTTTGTCCAGGTGAAGGCTGTTGCTTGACTAATATTACGGATGCAAACCTTGACATGCAGCAGATGGGGTCACCCTCATCCAAAATCAGGTCGTGCTTGGACGGTGTTGCTTCCAAAGATAATCACTTGGGAACCATAAACTCTCCAACTTCTGAATTTCCAGCACCCGAAACATTGCTTTTGGCCCCAACAGAGGTTTCTGATGTACCGAATGATTTAGCATTGCAGTCTACTTCAGGCAAACCAGTCAAAGAAGGGGAAACTGTTGACAGATTTGATAGTGTTTCTGGAAAGAAACGCCGTACTATGGAGAGCACACCAGAACTTGATAACAGACTTTCTGGGATGACACGATCTATAAGAAGCCTGGATTGCATTCCTAATGATGATGATGTCTTGGCATCCATCTTAGGTATCATATTGTTTCATGTTTTACATGCTTAATTGTTTTTATAGACTTTAGTGCATTTGAATATTGCCAAAGGTGCTCAAAATTTATTCTTTCATCAAACTATATGATGGCACTCATAAAGTCATAGCTTTACATGATTTTGTTTTGATAGATATCTGGTCTAAACAGTACTTCTTGTTTCTCCAGTCGGAAAAACTCCATTCTTGAAAGTGAGGCCCACTCCACCTCCACCTGAAGTAATTTCTTCAAAGCGTTCCCGTGTGACAACCAGGGTTAATGTGTCGAAAAGGAAGGTGCTTCTGGATGACACCATGGTCTTGCATGGAGAGTATGTCTCCTATTCCATGTTTGTTTGTCATAGTTTTAAGTTTGCTTTGTTTCTGATTTTCCTTTATATCTTATTCAGTACTTTTCAATGCGGTCAGTCATATTTCTTCTAACCAATAAAACCATCATTATCTGGTGTTTAAGAAAGGTTATAGCTTGATAGTTTTTTTTTTTTTTTTTTCTTTTACCCGTATATCTGTATTTGACATTATTTATCATTCTCTCTCAGTGTAATACGGAAACAATTGACAAATACTGAAGACATTCGCCGCATAAGGAGGAAGGCTCCGTGCACACGAAAGGAGATATGGATGATTCAAAAATATTTATTAGAAGAGGAAATTTTCACTGAACCCTTATTTAATGGTGAGTTCATTGTTCATTTGGCCTTTGTCTTAGATCCTATCCCACCTAATAGTCTGTCTTTTGACTTCTCATCATTCAGCGCAAATCATACTTCCAAGTCCAATGATACTTGATTGATTTTGATCATTGTCAAGTCTATTATCCTTGGACTACCATGTGCTAGCTCTTGAAGATTTGGTAAATACCCAAAACCCAGTCCGGTGATTGTTGTTGCATTTGCCTATGACCAGGTTTCCAAATAAGCTTTTCTGTGATCCTCTGTCGGTGTCACATGGGACCACGACCAATCACGAGGGAAAGCCTCAAAAAGATCACTCCTGAGGTTTGAATGATTGATGACCCAATGTTCTTGGCGTAATCCAACATTGAATGAGTTTGTATGAAGAGTTGATGCTTGCCAATTAGTAAGGAGAGGATATTTGATATGAGTCCACAGTACAAGGGTCGTAACCCCCAAGTTAAGGCTTCAATGATGATAAGAGAGAAAATTGGATACAATCGTGAATCGTGATAGCATCAAGTGGGGTTTTACATGTGGACCAGACCTGGTCATTCAAACATGTATGGGCCCACTTAGTCATATAGGAGATGTGTTCATTGCTGGACTGTGCACTGCCCATTGATGGAATTAAATCCCATAACTGAATGGGAGTTGATTATGCTCATTGGTATGGTTTGATCCAATATGATTATTCTCTTACAGGTGATACTCAAAACTCTTCACCCATAATGGTGCAGGTTTTGATCTCTTGTTTTGCCACCCTCGCGTGTTCCAACTAAAAAGAAGATTTTGTAAGGCCTACCTGGAGCTTGACAACTCATGGTGACGGGTGTGATGTGTGGGGACCACTTGCTGGGTGGAACTTCACTCCCATCCTAACCCTTGTGGGACGGGCCATGCAAAATCATTGGTTTGATGGGTCATTTTTAGGTTCCAAGTGCCAAAATCAGAAGCTAGACTCCCATTGGCTGGCTGGTGGGTGGGCCTTACAAAATACTGCCCAGGATCCATGTATAGGAAAATTATCAAGCACGAACCATAGTTGTCAATTCCGTTGTGGTTTGACTATGTAGTGGAATGTTTCGGCATTTCGGTCAATTCTGGTTTTCCGTTCCGGAAAAGACGTAATTGAAAAATTAAAAAAAATATATAAAAGTATACTTAAGATTGAACAAATAGTTGAATGCTAAGATAATACTAAAAATGCATACTCATAGTTTTGAAAATCGAAATCGCACCACTAATTGTTCATACCCATTAATCGAATCGTGAATCATGAATCGTAGGGTTTTTTATTTTTTAATAAAAATGAAAAAGAATTACAAATTAAAAAGAAAAGAAAAGAGTAGTTATTCATAACCATCCAATTTTCCATTTATAGCAGTAGAAATACAATGACAAATAAGTCTATCATACAATTATATCAAGAACATCATGACATTAATACATAATAAATGATATGTGTAAATAGTTTAATAATTTTAAGGTATCAATATATATATTTGTTATCTTTAAATCAAAATATAAAAGTAAAAATAAAATTCAAAGCATCAATCTTGCATAGTAGGATTTCTCTTGAAGTTAAGAAAGTGTTCATGAAGAAAAAAAAAAAAAAAGATTTAAAAAAAGGATGTAGACAAGTACCATACTTACAATCGAACGCTTTAATTAAGTGCATGTTCTTTATTTATCTCTGAAACCTACCCAAAGTTGCGAATATTCTAAAGAGGTTTTGTTAACTACTAAATAACTTTTAAAGTAAAAACACTAAACGAAAGAAAGAATAAAGGTAAAAAATTGTTAATGTTAATTTAGTGGTGGTAGCTATTCTTGTTCAGCTGAATCGCTTGAATCGTAAGATTTGGTAAAACGAGTATTGAATCGTAGGACTCACACCCGAATCCTAAGATTCATTTATAAATGGGATTCATTGCATAGATACGAATCATTTTCCTTAAAGATTGGGGATATGAATCGGGACTCGGGATATGAATCGTAGGATTCTGATAACTATGTGCATACTTACATCACTTAAATTAAACTATACTCTACAAATGACCATTTTCTAGTTTTCACTACATATGAATGGAAGTATGAAACCTTGGCCGCAATTGGGCATAACTGGAATTGAACCCGGAATTGGGACTGGAATGACAGGAATGGACCGGAAACTTTTAGGGGGCCATTCTATTCCGCTTGAACAATTCCAGTAGATGGAACGGAATCGACAACTATCGCATGAACGGTGCACGCCCACCAAAAATGCCAATAAAGGTGTAGTAGGATGAAGGAATTGATCTGAAGAATGAGCCCAAGCCAAAGCTTAACTAATATGTTGGAATCAACATCTTAAGGTCATCCAGGAGGGAATGTAGCTGAACATATTGAATAAGCAAATAATCTGTAAGAGAGAAACTGCTGCTTATTCTTTTTTTAGCTAAAGAGATTGCTGCTCATCTAAGGGAGGGGGATGGACTCAATCTGGATAATTTCCATATACCTAGTTCACAATTCGATTAATTTGTATTCGAATTTGCAGTTCGTAATTTGAGTCTTTTGCTGGATCAATGAATTCGATGGAGTAGGTTCATTTGATTCGCATCTCAATTCGTCTAATTCGCCGTTCGAGTTCAACAAGTTCGATGAACTAATTCATTAGTGTCCATGCTTAGGCAATCACTAGGGCCCACATCTAAAATCCAAATCATCAAAGATGACTGTTATTTATATTTACTATGGTGAGGTTTTACTAATTAGAGTTGGGCCTACATAGATTGATTGTGTGTAAAATACATGGTTCAAATAAAAACCAAAGTAAAATTTCATATTTTACTGGTAAACAATCTTAAGGTGCCACTTTGATTGGAGTCAGATTTGGATTAGCGCTAATAGATAGGGGGCGCCATGCTTTTGAATTGCTTGGATTTTCAGGTGGGCACCACAACTGGACTCAATATAGAGAACTACATGAGACTAGTTCAATGACGGTTCGTGAATCGAACAGCAAATTATTCGAAATGAACTATTCAGAGTTCGAAGGCCCCGTGAACGAACTAGGTAACTATGATTGGAACTAATTGCATCTCTTACTAAAAAAAATCCTACTTAACCAGGACTCAACTTTCCTAACATGACTCCTAAACTTAAGACAATAATTAAATGAAATTCTTCTTTCTAGAATAATACAAGTGGTCCCTATTATAGTTGATACTTCTAAGTAGATCCCCACTTGTGTTCCACATGATCCAGCTGGAACTATATTAGGGAAAATGAACCATTGTGAACGCTGGATGTTCCCCGTATAAAACCAATAATGGTGTAGTGGGATGAAGGAATTGATCTGAAGATCGAACCATGCCAAAGCTTAACTAATATGTGACAATGAACATCATAACGTCAAGATAAACAGCGCACACAACCAAGAGAGAATGGGACTGAGAATTTACTGAATTAGTGAACAATAGTAAGGGAGTCATTGCTGCCTATTTAAAAGACGGATGGACTCAATTTGGATAATTTCCTTATGGTAACTAATTACATCTCTTACTAATAAAAACAAACTTCTTAATAGGACAATTGACTTTCCGTACATCACTCCTCAACATTAAACAATAATTAAATGAAATTTTGCTTCCCAGAATCAATACAAGTGTACCCTACTACAGTTGATTGTTTTAAGTGGACCCCACTTGTGTTCCACATGACGCATCTGGAACTATGTAGGGTTGTGGGCCTTCCTCACTTCGTCATTGTGCCTGGGCGGTCCCATGGTCTTACTTGGCCTGCTGAGCTTGAGGTCCATTGGGCTCTTGGGGTGAGCCCACCGGGGATGTGGCCCTGTCCTGCATCGCTCATCTCCCAAATTGGCACTCATTCAAATGTAATCACAGGCCACGGCTAGATTGAAAACCAAAATATCATCATCAAAACCTTGTCCCAACTATGTGGGGTCTTAGCTACATAAATTTTGTTTCTTTTAAAAGAATGAATTTTGTTTCTCCATTCCAAAAAAAATGAATTTTGTTTCTCCATTCCGATCTATGTTGAGCCAAATCCTAGGATAGGTTGCACTGCTTTATATCCGTCCTTGAAAACCAAAATATCAGTACCTTTAAAACCATTAAACTTTGAAGGCTGAACATACGCGGGGATGATGTTGGGCCCCACAGCTAGCTTTGCCAACACTAGGTGCCAATGAGATTTTTTGACCCCTTCTCATTCATTGGCTAGTATTCAGTTGGGCCCTGCAGCTAGGTTTGCATGTAAGTTAGGTATGAACAGTGTGATCTGTTTATAGATAGTTCAATACATGCATCGATCATGTATATACATATGTTTGCATGTGTGCTCACATGCTCACTAGATTACACACACTGAACTCCATGATGGCACCCACTTGGACGCATGTATTGAGCAATGAGTACCAGGGGGTTGGATTGATCAGAGTGGCGCACGTGCATCACAAGCTAGACAGTTTTGCACGACGATGGGCGGACTATCTGGATGATAGTGGGCATGACCCTTCTCCAGTTTTAATATGTATCTTTTTAGTTGATATTCTTTGAATCTCTCTCTGTTGTTCCATTTCCATTGGTAGTAATGCTCGTCTATTTTGGTGGTGGTGGTCTTTATGCCACCATTTTTCACATCTTACCATGTTTGTATAGTTTAAAACCTTGATTTCTCTCATGCTTAATCAAGTTTTTAATCTTTTCTTTCAATTGGAACTCTCTCCTTTTTTTTTATTCTTTTTTTTTTAATTTTCTCTGACATGGGGATTTTGGATTGTGTTGATTTTTCTTTCTTTTATTGCAGACATGTCAAAGACACTGTCTGGTTTACACAATCAAACATATGATCTGACAGAGACAGGGGTCAACCACATTCATGTAATGCAATCTCCTTCGAAGACACCTGAGGAGCTTGGCCTTTCCAGAAGAGCAGAGCTTGTCCAGGAAACTGTTGTGGAAGGGATAGATGGATCTATTGCTATACCAGACAAAAATGTTGTTGCTGCAAGGGAACCTACTGAGGCAGTTGTACAAGTTGAGAATCACTCATCTGATCATGCTAGTAGTTCTCTTGGTTCTGATCAACAAGAGCGAAGAGAAGTTGCCATGGCAACCGACATGCTGGAGAATGGTGGCAGTGGTGATGTAAACCCTGCTGCTGTTAGGATTGAGATGCCAGAAGAAGGTACTAGTAATGATGTATATCATGCTTTCCCTGTTGGGGATGAGATGCCCCACCCTGGAGATGATGGCAATGTATCGGCTGATGTAAGGATTAAATCGTCTTCAATGGACAAAAGCGGTGGAACACTAACAACTCACCAGAATGATAATGGGGCATGTGTTTCACCAAGTCAAGAGTTGCCTATTGTACCTGGTGATGGCTTTAGGGAAATGAATGATGGAAAATTGCATTTATCAGATAATGCTTTCATTGAAAAGGATGTTTCCATCACAGAAATGAGAGATTGTGCAATTGGAACCATTGAGATCAATCATGAAACTTTGACTCTGGATAAAGGTATCGAAGGGGAGGAATCCGTTTTTGATGAAGCCAAAGGAAATGTTTCAGTTGATGTGGTGCCACCGAGCTTGCCTCAAGATTTACATGATGATGTTAAAGAGATTGCAAATGATGAGATATCGGACCCCTTGCTCGATAACTGTTCAATTGAGGCTGAAGCAGATGTGCTAATGAATTCCTTAACCACTGATCCAAATATGAATCTTTCTGTTCCAGATGTAGCTGCAGAAAGTGAAGGGCTAACTGATATGGCTATTGTCACAGATGACAAGGGCACGGCTGAAATTATGATGTTGGGGACTGTGGTTGAGGATGAATGTGTGGCCAAAGAAGTGACTGTTGATGAGCATGACCCTTCTTCTACTGGTATTTGTATAGAAGGGCTGCAAGGCGATTCATGTCCATTGCAACTCAATTCTGACATGGAACATGGCCCTTCAAATGGAGAAGTTCCAGGCTGTCAAGAAAGCAGTAGGGTTTGTGCCATGGATACAGAAATGCCAGTCACTACCGTTTCAGCAGAGGGAGATTCTGGGGTAAGTTGGGCATCATGTTTCTCAGTGCTGTTTTAACCACATTTTCCAGAGTCATGAGCACGCTAAGAGGCTTTGCTCCAAGGGTTTAGTTCATACACACATGCACATGTACACAATGGTGATGTGTACTATAGAAGCCACTTATAAGGTGGAACCTGCAAAGAGTTCTTATGGTCTGGTGATGAACACAGTTCAATCCACAGGCTTTGGCCAATTTAATCTATCTGGTTCTAGTTTTTAAGTCATGAGGACTTGAGGTACACATGAACACATTGCTATGCTAGATGAGGCCCGCTGTTGAGATCTTATGGCCTCATAGTTCACATATACAAACTATTGACAGTTTTATGTAACTGGCCTGCAATCCACATTCAACATAAAACTTGATGATTGAACTTGCTAATTTCCAGGCCAGAAAATCTGCATGGTTGACCTACCTAAATGAGCAGTTCTTATCAAGGTTACCTAGATTGTTGCACCATGTGAACTGCAATCTGGGTCACATCAAACGAATCGTGCGTCAATTCTGTAAGAATCACAATGTTTAATGATCTACATTTTGATTTATAATTCAGTTCACCAAAGGGATGAAAACACGATCCTCTTGAATTGTGAACCAGATTTTCGTGACTTAGTATCAGGAATAGGTCATGTGTTAATCGTATTGTATTAGTGTCTTGAAATCTTAGATCTAAAACTTGACCTGACTGTAAATTAAAAGGAAATGTTGTATTCATGTGAGCCATCCATTATAGGAATTATGTAATCCTACCCCTGGCAGACAGGGATCACTAGCATGAAGCTAACCGTGACACACTAACCATGAACCGCAAATTGCAATTTGGTTATCTAGGAAACCCTGGTGAACCGTAGAAAGAGGTGCAGGTAGGCTTAAAAAACTAATATATCTATACATCCATGAAGACCTACATACTTGCATACTGAACATCTTGGTTGTGATGTAGACACGTTACAACTGTGTTTGCATACTTTCCATGAACGTACCTCCTGATGCCAATCAGGAATGGTTCTGACCAAGGCCCGATCGGGTTGGACCAATCTGACCTGAACCTAACCCAGGCTGAAAATTTTCTGATGCTATAGTTTATGTACTCCATAGGATAATACCAAATTGGTGCAGTTTTGGATTGCTATTATTTGTTCAGCACAATTGTTTTGACCAAATCTGGGTCAACCTTACAATATTTGACTGGCTTAGAATTTTTCTAACACCCAAAATATCATAAGAAAAGATTGAACTCACCTTAGATTGTCAAGGGTAGAATCATATTGTAGCTATGGTCCAAACCTTTTCAAGTTGCACACCCAAATCCATAGATACAAACTTTATGCATGTGACACCAAGGAAGAACATGAAAGCAAACCGAATTTACCAACTATTGAAATATTAACAAAAATATCCTAAAACATATATTATCGAACATACTCAAATTTGTTCCAATCAAACATTGTTGGACAAATGAAAGACGGTGTTTATACCAGAATAAGAAAAAAAAATTCTAGTCAAATAGTTCTGTTTGCATGAATTATGTGTTTCTTTCACGCTTGGTAAGCTTTGTGACACACACAGACAAATTCTCAAATGAGAACTTTCTAATTTATACCAACTAGGGAGTTCCATTAGGGTACACCTATATTCAGTCTAACCTGCTGGCATCACCCCCTTTCCTTTGTGAATTGGTGTGGCCCAGTTGGAACTGAGCTGTTTGTACACACTGGTGAGCATGGTTTTTTGGGGACATTCTGGGAGTCTGACAATTCATAGGGGTGGGTGGGATTTGCCAGGGAACACATTGATAAGGGATAGGTGAAAAACAGAAAATACCCCCATCCAATTATTCTATTCTTGTAATTGGATAGCAATCTCGGGCCACAAAAATCAACTGTTTATATACTTAATATTTTCCTCGTACCCCTATCAATTGCTTAATGTTATTCATGCAGCATGTTTTATTATCATATGCACATGTAAGTTAAAAAAATATGCGATACTGATTATTTCAATTTCTAACTTCCCTGCAGGATTTTGGCTACATATTGGATGATAATGACACAGGTTCTTTTTTCTTTCTGTTTTTGCTTCCTGTTTTTGATGAATGCCATATCTCTTTCTGCTTGTTTTATAATTTATTGCTAAGTTTTTTTTTTTTGCTTGAATATTACTCAGTTTTTTTATTTTATTTTCTATAATTCATTATTTTGATTTTTTTTTTTCAGTCTTTTGTTATCTTTGAACAACAGTTGAAATGATGCCCGCTTTGTTTTTCTTGTTGGGTTTTCTTTTATTATAATTGTTTTTCATTTAGACTGAATCAGTCTCATAAAAGATGAGATCCAGTTACTCCCTTTTCTTCATTAGATGTGCTTGCTTCCTGCCTTATAACGCCATTATATTGTCTCTAAAATTCCAGTTGCATTTGCATTGTGATCTTATGATGTAGGGTGGGAAAGCATCAACTGCACTTGATTTTTGGACATTTTACTGTTTAAATTTCATGTACTATGCTGATGGTTACTTGAACACTATAACTGTTTGCAATTTTCTTTTCATCTAAGAGTATTGCATAATTTTTATTCTTGGATGATTTGCTGATAGAATGCACCTTTTTTTACCTTGTTGGGATGGGCTTACAGCTTGTGTGTTTTGATTATTGACTTGAATGGACATAAATGTGTTATGCATCAAATTGGGTGGCCTAAATCATTTGAAGGGGAAAAAAAAAAGAACTTGTGCTTTTTGTAATATTCTGGTGATGTGTTTCAGAGTTTTTGAATGTGGATGATGATGAGGCAGAACCTGTGGAAGAGGAAGATAACAACACGCAAACTGCCGAAGAGGATCAGTTTATTGATAACAGTGGATGGTCTTCTCGCACGAGGTAGGATATCATTTTTATTGATCCTGATTTCACTTTGGGAACTGTAATAAACTCTTTTCCTTTCTTTTTTTATGATTTTATTTTTATTTCTATTTAGGTTGCTAAACAAGTTTGGAAATTGTTGAAATTGTTTTGGAAGTTCTATTATTTTTCCACTGCTATGTTCTAGTGTTGTTTTAAGGTATTATTAGTTTTAAATGAAGCTTGTAATCCTTTATAGGGCTGTTGCGAGATACCTGAGATCCTTATTTGATAATGAATCTGGACGTGGAATGAAAATGGTTCCCGTTGATAACCTTCTAGCTGGCAAAACGCGGAAGGAAGCATCAAGGATGTTTTTTGAGACTCTGGTATGTCCGTCCTTTTTGTTTTATCTTATTTATTTGAAAAATCTAATTCATCTACTCAGGCACTTTTTTCCAGTTACTATTGTTTGAACTAGTAGGATCTGTGGCAACAAGTAAAATGTTGATGGCTACTAACTTTATAATTTGTGTGAATACTAAGGTTCAGACTTGTTGCAGTTATAGCTGAAACATTAAGGGGGTACACCAGATCCCAAGAGGCTATTTAATATCATATGAGAAATGGATCAGTTCTTTCTTCAAATATTTTATTAATCTATTAAGATAAGGGGTACAATGGATCCCAATAGGCTATTTAATATCATATGAGAAATGGAGCAGTTCTTATCTTCAAATATTTTTACTACTCCAATGAAGATATATATATATATATGTATAGTTCCATTGCAAAACTCGAGAGATGGCGGGAGGCTTTAGAATCCAAGGGCTTTAAAATAAGTGGTACAAAGACGGAATATATGGTTTGTAACTTCAGTGGGTATATAGAAAGAGCTGAAACTACTGTGAGAATTAAAGATAATGAGATACCACAAAGTGATTCTTTCCGCTACCTTGGCTCTATAATTAGTAATGATGGGGAGATTGATGAAGATGTCGAGCATAGGATAAAAGTGCGATAGTTGAAGTGGAGACTTGCTTCTAGAGTTCTTTGTGACTGACAAATGCCAACAAGATTGAAGGGAGAATTTTACAGGACAACGATTAGACCAACTATGACTTATGGAGTAGAATGTTGGTCAATCAAAAAGGAACATATGCACAAAATGGATGTAGTAGAGATGAGAATGCTGAGGTGGATGTGTGGTAAAACTAGGAAGGATAAAATTAGAAATGAGCGCTTTCAAGAGCTTTTGGGGGTAGTAGCAACAATAGGGGATAAAATTAGATGAACCTGTATGAGATGGTTTGGGCATGTCCAACGTAGGCCGGTAATGGCGCCGGTAAGGAAAAACTTGGCCATGAAGGTTGATGGCCCACCAAGGGGAAGGGGTAGGCCAAAGATGACGTGGATGGAGGTGGTAAAAATGGATATGAATAAATGTAACTTATCTGAGAATTTGGCTCAAGATAGATCGGAATGAAGAAACAAAATTAGTGCAGTTGACCCCAACATAGTTGGGACAAGGCTTTGATGATATATATATTTATATATATATAAGGACCGTCATTACGGTCCGCACAGTTCGGAACGCCCAATGGGGCCCACCTTATGACCCACCAAATTGATCACACATTCACAACCCCCTTATAGGCACCGAATCCCATGAATTTGCATGGATTCGAATGAACTAGACCGAGTCCCCTTATATATATATTGCCATGTGCTTCAGATGTTGCGTTCATTTGGTGCATTCATTTCTGGTTGAGTTACCTGTGTATATGTTTCTGGAGTTGCCATGTGCTTCAGATGTTGCGTTCATTGGGTTGCATTCATTTCTGGTTGAGTTACCTGTGTATATGTATCTGGAGTCCCCCACCCCACTGCACTGGGCCTCTTGCAGAATTTTGAACCCACCCATTCAAAGGTTTTTCCGAGCATAGGAAGTGCACATGTGCATGTATGTTTATGCATGTCCGTGAGACACAAATTGCAGAAAAATTGGCTATATATTCCAATCCAACAGTTTCCAAATGTATTGCAGTAAATAACTGGCAGTCACAATAAGCGTATAACAGAAATGCAAAATTGAGTGAAGAAAACAGTAACCAAGTGCATGTTAGATTATATTGTCTCTAGCAGATATAGATCGAAAGGGGAGACACTGCAGAAAAACAGACACAGAGAGAGCATCAGGAATGAAAAAGGGCATGAGCAAATTGGAAAAAAGAAGACATGAATTGAATTCTGTGGTAATGTACACCAAAGACCAGAAACAGTTTGGTTTTGTGAGTTGAACAATTACCAGTTCAATGCAAAGTCTCTAAAGGTATGGTTTCGGGTAGGGCCAAGTGGAAAAGTAGGACACAAACGATTATCCTTAAAACTAATTACACAAGGCTACAATGATGGTGAAGTTGATGATCTGTTGATGGGGAAGCAGCTAGTCTAAGTTTTTCTCATCAGGTGGTGCTTCTGTAGGGGTTGTGCATTGTAGGATTTTAAGATTGCCTTCTGGAGTACTCTCTTTTTATCTTCCTAGGGTAGCATAATCGGTGCTTAATATACATTAGTTATCAGACTGAGGAGAGTTTATGTAGGAGTGCTTACTAGGGGATCTTTTATAGGATATTCTTTTTTTCTTTCTGAAATGTGAATCAAGATCTGTATTATAGGATAATTATTTTTTCTTTTTGAAATGTGAATCCCATATTATAGGGTTTTTTCCCCCTTATGGAGCATCCCTATATTCTCAGGGTATTGACTTTTCTCGCTTTGCAGATTCCAATTAATCTCTTTTGAGACAACCTCACAACCCTATATTCCTACCATTTCTTTTCTATACCAGATAGATGGGATTAGGCTTTGTTGTTGTTGATCATGAGAGAGAGAGAGAGAGAGAGAGAGAGAGAGAGAGAGGAATTATGGCCAGAGCAGAGCTGAGACTTGGTGTCTTGCTAGTGAAGAAAGAGTTGCTGCTGACTAGATCTCTCCTCTCTTCCCTCCCTCCTGTTTCCTTTCCTGTCTCACCCATTCTCTCTTAAAAATAAAATAAAATAAAAAACTAAAAGAGAACCACCATCAGATTAGGTCTTACATGTTTCGAAATAACAGAACACCCCAGATTTTAGCAAATGCCCCCCCTGCTCTCTCTCTCTCTGGGGCACAGACATACATGATGAGCGGGGCACAGACATACATGATGAGCTGTGTATGTAGGCATAGAAATATAATTGCTCTCCTAGCTACATGTATAAAGTGCAACTACCCTCAGCGCATCGTCATGCGGTTACAGCTCTCATGGCACACACGTGAGGTGATGAGACACTCACTGGTGTAAGGGTGGGGCACTTGCTAGAGTCATGATCATGACTGTCCAAGTGGTTGGAAAGCCACACAATTATATGTACGTAAGGATCTAGATTAATCAGCAAAGATCTTGAAGGATCCAAAAAAGTCTAGGAGGCTATAGGATAGTCTTGAATTGTAGAGGAATATCTATGGCATTCTCATAATTTGTGGAAATGTGTAGATTATGCTGGATTAGTGTGGTTAGGATTGGTAGAGCTGTATAGATGTTTTAAGATTAATGTCTAGAAGGTTCCTGTTAGTTGCATGACTGATGTGGAATAATCTGGGCCATTGGTTTGTATGAATATGCTTATGAATAAGGTAATTGACATTCATTTGTGACAAATCATTTAACCAATGGAAACTTTTAGGAAAGAAACAAAATAGCGGTCGCAGCAAGTGTGGTGGCCAGTGGCTAAAACGCTACGTAGCAGGCGATACGCAATGACAGCAGCAGTGTGAAATTTTTAAATGGTAAAAAACTTTTGAACCGTATGTAGCAGCCAATTTTGTGTCTTTTTAGTGATTTGGAACCATATATGTGTAGAAATAAACTTTAGGAAAGGCTATTGAGGAGAAGAAATAGGAAAAACTGTGTTTTAAATTAAAACTTCTTAGCTTTACCAAGTTTTAGATTGTAGGATCTCTATTTTCAAAATAGCGTTGCTGCCTCAACTGCTATGGCCAATATTGCGGCCACTGCATATCTATTTTGAACCAGGCTTTCAAGTTATAAGCTTTTGTCTTTATTAGGTGTGAGCATGCCTTGGGGTGAGTTTTGGTCTAATGGTTAAAATTGCAATTGGGAAGATCTACTCAATAGCACATAGGTCTTCGACGAGTGCTGCACCATGATAGCCTGAACCAACACCTCAATCCATACTCTTACGCACGTTTTTAACAAGTAGGAATGATTTTGAGTATTATTTCTATCAGGGTGATGCTAACTATCTGGAATCTCTTTTCATTGCTGTGTTCATCCTTAATATTTTAATTTCTAATTTTCATATATTTTTGTGCCTACTTTAGACATATCCAAATGGGCTTCTTCCTGTACATCTATCTGGTTTCTTTCAACATACATTGAAAATCTTAATTGCATTATAGTTGTATAGTTAGATATTTATAGAATACATTTGTGCAGGTTCTGAAAACGAAGGACTACATCCATGTTGAACAGGAAAACCCCTTTGTGAAAATCAATATTCAACCCAGAGCGAAGCTCATGAAGTCTGAGTTCTGATCCTTGAAGTGGCCCAAATGAATGCAGATTCCCTTGTAATCCTAGCTGGCTGACACTTGACTCTGCAAACCCATTGTTCTGTAACTCGAAAAACTTCAAAAAGAAAAAAAGAAAAAAAAAGTGTTCTTTAGGTTATGTCCTTTTTCTTTATTTAGCTGATATTATTTTGACATGACATGTAGCAGAGTCGAGTTCATATTTGTATTTGTATCTGTATTTTGTATACCTATTGAATGCTCTGTATATATTTTTGTAGAATTAGCCGTTTCTCTTCATTTGATAATTGATGTAGCATATTATTAGTTCTAAGTGGAAGTATG
This sequence comes from Persea americana, assembly GCA_029852735.1. Taxonomy (NCBI): domain Eukaryota; kingdom Viridiplantae; phylum Streptophyta; class Magnoliopsida; order Laurales; family Lauraceae; genus Persea; species Persea americana. Next base: position 33,117,889 of record CM056820.1, on the reverse strand, counting down.
CTGGATTTTCATGAGCTGCACTGTCAACACCTGCATGGTTTAAGCCCATCTACTGTTAAATATAATGAAAGGTAATTTGACTTGGTGGAGAATATGTTGAGTTGAAATATAAAGTTTAAACCTATTAGCAAAGAGAAAGGACAATCAAAGTTAACAAGATCGTGAAACATATTAAAAAAAAAAAAAAAAAAAACACTATTGTGATGGCTCATCTTCTAACATTATTTCTAGTTCTCGTGATGTTTTTGCTATATTCGGGATAGGGGTAATCTTGGGTGGGGTTATGATGGAGGTCCATCTGGACCAGGCCCGACTACCAGGGACCAACCTAGATGAAATTCCTCTAATTCGAACTTTACCAACTCAGAAATCTGACACCCAACTTGCCTCTTTACTTAAAAAGAGAATAAAAGGTTCTCCAATGCTTCACCTGGTAAAAAGGATTCAAAGAAGAAAATCTTTAAAATTACATTTAAATGGGCACATTTGTTTCTATGGGAATTGAATGCATTCAAATTAAGGTCAAATGACTTTCTTAGGATTTGAATTAATAGGGTGATGCCTGGGTAATTGTTTCTCATCTCATGAGTGGAGTGCAGAAACAATATTGTATGAGATGACATGCAGAGTGGATGCGAATTTTTCTTTTCTCAGAAAAATATATTTATCAAGAATTTCAAAAATGAATGTAGAAATCATTGATGCACAATAAACAAGAAATTCTTGGAAAAAAGGGAAGGGATGTTTTTTCAAAATATTTCTTCTTATGGAAGCTTTAAGAATGGGAGGTGAAAGTAACCCATCCTTTGCCCGGATCTTTGTTAAAAGGAGTGGAACTCCATAGTAGGGTTCACTTGTTGTAAGCTGAACCGTTTAAATAAATTGCTATTCAAATATTGCATTCTCCTCAAATATTGCGTTAGTTTGAGCTTTCTCTACTGTTGAATTGATTGTTTGATAAAAAGCATGATAATTTATTATGATTTTTCATTGAACGGCCAACTGAATGGTATGAAAAACTTGGATTGAGGTTAAAAATTGAGGATACTCCATGTAACTGGAGTGCATTTATTTTGAACTAACATGTGAACCCCTCTCACGAGTTAAAAGTGACCCTAAGATGAATGATGCCATGTTTTAAATAACACTGGAGTAAAATATTAAGGCATCAAATAACCCCTCTTACTAGAGTAAAATCTTAAGGCATCAATTAACACTGAGGGTGTCCACTTTGAACAACTTGGATTTGAAATATGTGGGCTCCACTTTAAAGTACTACTCCATCGCATGAAGATTTCTCTGAACTAAAAAATTCAGATACCTCACCAGCAAGTTCCAGCATCAAAGGCAGAAATGATGTACTGGGAACCACAGCCCGAGAAGAAAAAAAGGGAACTACTGCAACAGATAAGCTGCGTTGGAGCGTTTAAATTGCTCCTGATCAGGTGCATGGACCATTTAGGTGGTTCTTGTCTGGTTCCACTTCCCAAAACCCTAACCCCACATTATCTGGTGATTTTCTTCCATTCTCCTTTGTCTTCTTCTTTTGTGGATTAAATGTATTAGGATGCACAATCTTTGCTGGTGTGGTAGAATGAACTTGAAAGAGCTGGAGAACTTTGAATGAATGAATGAATGTTTGTTTTTACAATTTCAGAATCTATGTGCTAAATTGGTATTTTAGAATCAATCCATGAAAACTCTCAGAGTGAGCTAAATGAGTAGCTGTGCCTGCTATGGTACACAGATATGTCAGAGACTTTGAAGTTGGGATATCAAAAGTAGGATGTAGTATTTGCCAAAACTGCTCCATGAGCAAGGGTGGCCCACTGACTAATCCTAATTTCTATAATGAAAATTTAAAAATTGCCTGAGATTTGCTACATATACAAAGTCTCAGATTTGGCATCAAAGACATTTTGCTTAAGCCAAGATAGAAGATACGGATGATATCACAACTTCAAATCTGCATATCTAGACTTATTTGAGAAGATTTTGTTTGCAAAGCATGGATGAGCCCATTCACTAATCTACAACTCTGTCATAGAGTCATTGGATATCTAACAACCCCAGGTGAGTCACAGAATAATTGATGTTAGCTCTTAGATATAAGAGAAGATGTAGAATTTTTATCTGAAATACCTTACATGGTTGCGATATCGCGATATAAGGGCATTTTTTAACCAAAAAAACTCCTCCATGTAAGAAGCACTCGATGAACTATTTTAAAATTTGTCTTTGTGCAATTGAAAACAAGTTTAAGGGAAATTTATCGCAAGAAATTTCAAAAAAATGATAGAAGTAAATATGAAAAATGTAACCTATGAATAGGTCCATTAAAGAATTAAGGAGTGTCCATTTGGAATAGTGTAAATATATGAATTTCAAAATAACTTTCTAGATTTTGTTAAAAATTACGTGTTGAAGGAGCTAAAAAAGAGCAGGACTTATATAACTTGAATGGAGTAATGAAGAAATACATAATTAATTCGAAGTCACCCTAAAATAATAGCAAGATGCATCGTTTGTTGTACAAGAAAGGAATGCTGATAGAAGGATGGGAGATTGGGGGAATGAAGAATGTTAGTGTTGGGCCCTGGCAATTCCATTTTCATTTCATGGAGTTTCAGTTTTTTGTAATTTTTTCTCAAATATCTGTCAAGCATATTAATAGGAGTGCAAACAAGATAGCGGATGCTTTAGCCATAAAAGGGGTGATACAGGGATACAGGGAGTCAACTTTTATTGATTTATCTCGTTTTTTGTTGTCTTTTTTGGTAGGGTATAGTTCTCTTATGTGTATTATTTTTCATTTTGTTGTCTTTTTTTTTTTTTTTAAATTGTTCAATGTTCTCATCCATAATATAATTACTTATTACCTTCTTTCAAAAAAAAAAAAAAAAAGAAGATTAGGGGATGAAGAAAAGGAACCAAATTAAAAAAGAAGAAGCAATTAAAGATAAATACAAAAAGATCCATATATCAAAAAGGCCAAAAATTTTTTTGCCGCCCCTATATGGAAAAAAGAAAGAAAGACATAACAGATGGAGATTTTCTAATCTTATTAAAATATGTTGCTTTCTTTAGAATTTGTCAAACAACAAAAATATTAAAATATTTTAATATTATTATATTTTATTATATATTATTTTAGTCAAGCAATATTTCAATATATAAATATTTTTATCATGCAGACAAATGCCTGAATGAGCCTTAAAACAAGTAGAATTCGTCATCAATAGAGGGTTTTTTTTTTTTTTTTTCCTTTTTTGCGTGCTATATACTGTACATTGGTGCTGCTCATCACAGGGGATGGGTGAAATTCAGGGGGTCCCACCTTTTGCGACTGTCTTAAAAAAAAAAATTCTGATTAAGAAAAATCCATTATGAAATTAGTAAAAAAATAAAAATAAAAATAACCTCAGGTGTCCCCATGAAAATCTTCCTGAGACTAAGCCAAGTCAAAATCCCCTGGTCCAAGTTTATTACACTCCCAAAGTCATGGATTCAATCCTGCCAATCAACCTCCTCCCAAGTCTTGGCTGAAAATAAAAAATGTCGTCTTCAAAAGCCCCAAAACCGTCTCTGAAACCATGAAACCACCTATAAAACCACTCTCCACCATCATCTCCAATATCTTCTCCGCTTCCACTGCTGCAAAACCACCAATACCCCACCTCAAAACCACCTCACTTCAACCCTCCCTCAATTCCACCCAAATCACTACTTCTCCTTCCCCAACACCCAGAAACAAACCCACCAAAGATTCAACCTTTACCTCCCCAAAGCCACCAATACCCCACCTTAAAACCACCTCACTTCAACCCTCCCTCAATTCCACCCAAATCACCACTTCTCCTTCCCTAATACCCAGAAACAAACCCACCAAAGATTCAACCTTTACCTCTACAAAACCACCAAAATCCTTCAAAGAGCCCATCTTTCTTGCTGCAAAACCGCCCAGAAAAACCACCCAAACAAGGCCTTTCTGTTCTGAAACTGAAACCCCATCTCAGGTTTCACCTGATTCCATGGACCCCAGCTCTCCAAATACCATCCCCGTGTTTTCCACATTCACCTCTCCCTTTGAAAATTCCCCTCCAATTGATGCGAGCTCTTCCATTAGAAAGCCTCTCAGCCTGTGGCCCGGCATGTATCATTCTCCGGTGACGAATGCGCTCTGGGAGGCGCGATCGAGCATCTTTGAGAGGCTCCTGGACCCCTCCAACGACGGGCTGCCGCAGAGCGAGTTGCTTACAAAGACCCCATCTCAGAGCCGGACCAGCATTCTCTACAATTTCTCCAATGATTATATTCTCAGAGAGCAGTATCGGGATCCATGGAATGAAGTCCGAATTGGGAAATTGCTGGAAGATCTCGACGCGCTCGCTGGCACCATTGCAGTGAAGGTATCCATTTTCTTTTACCATTTTGCTGGTTTTTAGGATGTGTTTGGATGCCCCAATTGCTTTGGATTGTGATTATTAAGTGGCAACTTTGTGAAATGCCTACACAGGAAAAATCAGTCCCCCAACTGTGATTACATTCATTTATGTTGAAATTCAAACAAAAGGAATCACATCTGATGTCTCTGGAGAAGTCATAATCAATAGCTCTTGAAAGACAGTACATTACAGTAGATTAGTGGAATTGGAGTTCAATAGTATGATCTCTGTGGGTGGAAAAACAAGAGCTTGTAGTGATCAAAACTTTGTCATGTTCTTTTTCTTTTAGTTAATAATTAACCTTTCTACAAAAAGGAATCAAGTCAACCTTTTTCTTTTTGATTAGCAATGATGAAAAAATTTCAGTAGAAATGGAGAGGAAGTAGAAGAAGATTAACTAGGTTGACATAGTATTTAAAAATTTTAACTTTTGTTTGGATGTTTCAAAAGAGATTTCTTTATTCTCATTTCAGTATGTATCATGGCTGTGATCCTTTTTCATAGAATTTCACCCCACATAATAGGAGTTGCCAACTTTTGCAGACTATATCCTCTCTTCAATCTGTATGGGATGAATTACACATCTTCATTGCATTGAAAGTTCCGTGGATGACAAACTTGCAAATTATGCCTTCTGACTTTTGTTCCAAAATGACTTGGAATACATACCACTTCTGTAATTTTAGAAATGATCTTGTTAATTATCACCTCAAAATGCCACCTTGAAAGTATTCATCTTGATTTACGTTTGTGCCATGCCACCACAGTTTTTTGTTTTTTGGAATGCCATTTGTCCTGTAGAAACTCCTACATTTTTTTAAAATATCCCTTTTTATTTTTTTAGTTTATTTTCTGCTCATGTTTACCAGCACTGTTCAAATGATGATAGCACAACAAGGCCTCTCCTGTTAGTTACTGCTTCTGTCGATAAGATGGTTTTGAAGAAGGCGATACGTGTGGACACCGACTTGAAAATAGCTGGTGCTGTTATATGGGTCGGGCGTTCTTCCATTGAGATACAAATGGAAGTGACACAATCACCACAAGGTACACATAAATTTTATTTTCTGAATTTTTAGTAGAGGTAATATCAAATGTTCAGCTAGTATTGCTGGCCTTCTATTAAGATTTAAACTCTTTTATATGGTTGGAGACCTGTTTTAGTGATCTTGACCATTCATCTCTTCATCAACACTGAAATAGCCGTATCCTGCCTATTTAGGGTCAGCTTTGTGACTTCTACTTCTTTTAACCCTCTTTAAAGCTATTTTTTTCTATTTTTTCTCTGTTACTCCACAACATCACATCTTTCTGTGTTACTCCACACTCAATCCAGCAATTGAATATGGAACTTTGGCTAGATTTCTTTTTAGCGATCCTTTTCCAAGGGGAATTTTGAATACTGTAATTGTCGAGGGGGAGGTTTCTGTGCAGTGTCACATTTCCATTTTGCAACAAGTTAGCAAATTTGAAACTTGCAAATGTTTATGAGTTGCCATTTGCAACAAGGTTGCATATTTGAAACTTCCAAAATAGTAATTTAAAAATAACGATAATGAAGCATTTTATCTTCTTCTGGCTCCAAGGCGACAGTAGTTGTGACTGTGGTCTGTTTTCTGACAGACGTCTCTAACCATTTGGATCCCATTGCTTTAACTGCAAACTTCACATTTGTTGCACGTGACTCAAAGACTGGAAAGGCTGCCCCTGTAAATCGCCTCAAACCAGAAACTGAACAAGAAAAGCAGCAGATGGAAGAAGGAGACACAAGAGACAGGCTAAGGAAGAAGAAGAGAGAAGAACAGAGACGGGAGAACGGGGTGCATAGTCTGCATGGGGATGTAAGCAGATTGAAGGCCTTGTTGGCTGAGGGTCGTGTATTTTGTGACATGCCCGCATTGGCAGACAGAGACAGCATTCTGATAAGGGATACCTGTCTTGAAAATTCATTAATTTGCCAGCCTCAACAAAGGAACCTGCATGGGCGGATTTTTGGTGGGTTTTTGATGCATCGAGCATTCGAACTGGCCTTTTCAACTGCATATGCCTTTGTTGGCCAGATGCCATGCTTTTTGGAAGTTGATCATGTTGATTTTTTGAGACCTGTGAGTGCCTTACTATCATATTACATTTCCAACAATATATCATTTTGCTCCTTTAGTTGTTTTTTATAATGCCATTTCGCTATTCCTTCATGCTGCTATTACTTACACAAATTGCATGTGCTACAGCAAATGCTTGTAGGACTGTTACTATTACTGCACGCTCCTACTTGAGATTAAAACTCATCTCTCACTGGACAATGAAACTAAATATGTCACTGCATGACTATTCATTTCAGCCAAGTGGGAATCAGGCAATGAGCTGTAACTGTTTTAGTCCCCTTGCGAGTCACGCTCCAAAATCAGATTCTAAAACTTTGATCCTACAACCACTGCCATGGTGCCAGTAAAACTATTTCTACCTTTTTCTTTTCCTTCTTTTCCAGAGTGGCAGGATTATTTGATGTTTTCCTTCTTTGCATGCTGGATTCTAATCAAGATTTTAATGTTGGAACAATCTCTAGTTGGTTGTCAAATGCATAGGCATCTCTCTAGGACAACTCAAGCTTGTGTTAGAAAATCAGTCAATCATGCTGTGCGAAGTACTAACCAGGGTTTTAGAACTTGGACCAGGGGTGCAACTCAGTCTGACTTGGTGCGGCCAAGTCATTGTGTTTTAATAGTTGTTATATAATTAACTACTAGTGAGTGACCTCATCTGGTTTTAAGGTTCATTGTTAATGTTCGAATGAATGATAAAACTGTAAAATCAGATCTTGGAAATATATATATATATATATAGTTTTGATGCTCACAACTTAACCTAAAGGACTTGTTACAGACCCTTTACATCCTCTCTAAACAAAGGGATTGAGAAAGAAACCTGACGCCACCCACGTCCATGACCGATTCCATACAAGTGAGCTGAAGGCCCATGAACCAAGCCCAGCTCCACCAGGCCCAATGAAACATATGATCACGCCCCATGTTGGCATAGGCTAGGCTCACGGACCTTCGCCTACTTGAGTGGGCTCAGTTAAGGAATTCGCCTAACATTAGAACCCCTTACGTGTAAGGACTCAGTTGCGCAGACACACGTCTATGTATGTATGTCTGTATCATTTATGTAACCCTTTGCATATAAGGGCGGAGGGCCCAACCGCATGTGTGTCACTCAGATTTGAGACCTACCAAGCCAAGTCACTCCACGAGTCACCTTCCTAATCAAGTTCTATTAAAGAAAGCCTAATGCATTTTAGGAGAAGGTTTGGAAAGCTTTTGGAACCTTTTGCACTATTTTTGAAGATTAAAACCACAATTTTTTGGAAATGTAAGCATTTAAAGACTGGATATACTGCTGATTCAATTGAGCGGAAAAAAGGTTGGGTACCTATGGATACTTAAATTCATTCTTAATAATTAAAACATGACAAGTTTAAAAAAAATTCTTACTTGGGAATTTTTTTATTTTTATCTTTCTAAATCATTTTTCATGTTTCTTTTGGCATTTTGAGCTCTAGGGTGCTGCTCAATCTGACTTGTTGAGTCCCATGCAACTTGTGTCGACTCCAAGGGTGACCAAATCACCCACCGAGTCTGATTTTTAAAACCTTGATATGTATGTATATGTGTATCAAGGTGTGACTCAATGGCTACTGAGTTTGATTTGACCCATTGAGTCGCTACTGGGCTCGACTGGACCAATTTTTAAAACCAATCTACTGAGCACATAAGTATCAAATACTGAACAATTGACTGATTAGTGATTACTCTATATTTTGATCTCAATGGAACCCAACCTTGAGTCACAGTTGTAGAGATTTAAGTGCTCAGTTGGAGACTACCATATTACATTGATCAGGATCATTTAGATATTTTTCCTTAGTTGATGGGAGTGTGATGAGATTGTGCGTTGTAGCCACTTAATCCTAGTACTGTCTATAAATGAGGGTGACAACCACAAGGGAATCACCAATTCTTCCACATTTTCTTCTTGTTTTTTTAATACCTAATTTAATAGATCTGTCAATAATTACTAGAACAAAGGTCCAACCTGAAACCCAAATTGTATGATGTACTGTTGTTCCATCACACATACCACATGCTGCTATTACTATCATTACAGCTTTGTTTGTATTTTCGCTAAAACCACAAATATTAGTTGGCATAGCTATTCGCTACTGTACCACTTTTACGTAAGACTGTCACTGTCTACAAATAGTATGCTAGCACTGTTACTAGCTACTAGTAGCACTACAACAACAATACTCTTTATACACCACTACTAGAACTAGACTTCTAGTAGCCACGACTGCGTGCTTCATGGCAAAATGAAATTCTTTCTCAACTATTATAGACTTTTCGTTTTTCTATGGTAAATACTCACCCACACAACCACAAGTTAATCCATGATTGTTTCTGTGAAGGGGAGGTGCCTCACCATTGATCTACCAGTGGATTGATAAAAAAAATTTCTCAATTGTTATTAGACTTAACATAGGGATCGTGGTTTTGATTACGACTTACTTTCTAGGTTGTACTCATTCTGCTGATGTGTATTAAAATTGAAGTCTCAGTTGTGAGTTTGTGTGCGCTTTTTTTAAATTTTAATTTTAGCTGTATACGAGCATTATGAAAAATCATGAGAAAATATGGTGAGTTTTCAACTGGTATTCATTTCTATTGTCATATTTTGCTGCAGCTGGAAGTAGTATTATTACCATATTGCTGCATCTAACCACAGTTACATCCAATTTGAGTGTACCACCATTTGGTATTTACTGCCGCCATGACTGCTAAAGGATTGGTATGAATACCTGACTGTTGGGGAATGCAGTCACACAAATTACTCCAACTACTACACTGGCACATTCTTCATAGAAGTATTATATCTGCCTCTGCTGAACTTGGTTACCTTTCCGAGATTAAGTTTCAACAGATTTGGGTGTCCATAGATATCGTTGTTGTTTGTGGTATCAGAATCATAACATAACATAACATCACAGGTCGTTGCAAAGTACCTATAATTCCTTATCTTGCCTGAATTTCTTCCCCCCGAACCATTGACAATCATTAAGGGATTTCACCCAGTTCTGGAATGTGGAATGGATGCAGTGATATTTTATCTGTTGAAGCCTTGGAGGTATTGTATGTTTCTATTAATTAATATGCCTGAACCATGAAAGTTATGTACCAGTGTATCTGTTGGCAAAAATGTTTATATCACATCTAAGAAAAAAAAAATCTGGTGCAGGTGGATGTGGGAGACTTCCTACGTTTCAAATCATGTGTTTTGTTTACACAATTAGAGAACCCAGCTCAGCCTCTCATCAACATTGAAGTTGTGGCACATGTTACAAGGCCAGAGCTAAGAACTAGCGAGGTAAGCTCCTTGGACTAAGTTATAATAATTAACTTTGGTAATTTCAATGTCGTTCAATGTAAACCTTTGCAGTTTGCACTGGACCCACAATGCTGATCCGTCTATCCCACTACATTAGGAAACTTCTCTCTTTTATGATGTGTATTCCTCTTCTAATTTATTGCTTGGCTTTGGGGCAGGTGTCAAACACATTCTACTTTACATTCACTGTTAACCCAGCTGCCTTGGAAAGCGGATTGAAAATTCGCAATGTAGTCCCTGCCACTGAAGAGGAAGCTCGGCAAGTGCTTGAACGCATGGATGCTGAGAAGGATGCCGAGAACTCATATTTTGTTAATTCTTGAGGTAATGCACAAGAGAAGAAGTGAATCTTCTGGGAAGTTCAAATTATACGATAATTTACTAGCAAAGTAGCTTTTGCTTAAAACCAGGCGGTGGTTATACAAAATCATGGAAGCTAAGATGTCAGAGCTTGTAGCCTGAAATGTGAGTGATCAAAACTGGGTACATCTCAGGCTAAATAATGTAAGGCTGCTTGAGCACAAGAGTGGGATAAATCTGTTGGCTTATTGTGCCTTGTTGTGTTGGAAGGATATTTTCTGATTTACCTTCCTTTTAATTGTATGAAAGGAGGCATGACTGTATTCCATCCTTATGTGGCAGTGGAACGCATCGGTAATTTCTGTTAAGGCAGCATTTACTTGGACATGACTTGGTGTAAAATCAAGCAAAGGCTCAACAGGTTTCTCACTGGGCCATGTTCCATTCTTCTACACTGACAAACCTAACTGGGTCTACTTTTTTGAGTTAGTGCTCTACCTAACATTGTTGAAAGTTGATAATTCTGAATGGTGGCATGATTTTGTCAATTGTTTGTATGGGAAGAAGATGACTGTGTGAACATGAAGGATGCTGTCTTTTGATTTCTTAAAATATTTAAGGAGGGACATACATTTGAGATTAAGGTTTATTAAAAAGTCTTAGTGAGTCATTGACACCATGTTTTGAGATGGTAGAAAATGTCAAACCATTTCCATGTAATTCTGTACCTATTTTCAGGAGCCCCCATGTGTCGGGTTACTTGGGTACTGTTAGCAGTCATTGTCTATTGGGTAATGACACTGCAAAAGCAACAGCTACAACTTGGTTGATTCAGCAACAAGGCAATTCCTATTTCCCGAATCTGTCGGTTGGGCAATGTTCTCTTGCTAATATGCAGTCCAGCTCTAGGGGACCACTTAGCTACAGTTATCTTATTTGGGAGGGCAGATAGAAAGGTCTCTATGGACAAGGACGGCCAAAAAAATCAGTCCCGCCATATTATCCTAACCTTTGATTTAACAGCTTTAAAGTTTAACGGCGTCTTACCAGTAGATCTTTTGAGATCGATTCAATGGTGAGTTGGGGTTTAATGAATGTAAAATTGGTCTTGATTGCGGATCATGGGATGACAAGAGAATCAAAAGGGCTGCACTGGTCAAAGGTTGGCTCGAGTGGGATTCATAGGGACTGCTTGTAGAACATTATCTGAATCTGAAATAGAAATTATGCTGTGGCTCAGCCAAGATGAAATATTACGCAGGCTGAGTGATGCTCATTCTCATTACAACTACTACCAAATACCAAGGCCCCCACTTGCCGTTTGTAATGTAAAAGCCCTTTTTATGTTGAAGTCTTATCTTGTGGGACACCATTGGTTGTTAATATATTCTTATTAAACTAAAAAGAAAAAGAAGAGTCCTCCTAGTCTGATACATTAGTTTTACTTGTAGTATCCTTTAATAGTTTAGGAGAATTATTGATTCTTGAAAACTATGTTACAAGATTTTCTATCTACAATTTTTTTTTTTTTTTTTTGCATCAGTTCTTACTTTTCATCCATTTTATATTTTTAAAATTACTTAGAAAACTTGGATGATTATTTAAATTTACTCCCTGAGATGCCCCATTGAGGCATGTGACTCCACTCTTCAACTTCCCAAGTTGAATCTGAGTCTCAAGTTGGTCAGCCATGCTTTCATTAAAAATGACTACTTGTCTTTGCCTTGGCAATGGGTAAAGCAAGGACCCCATTGAAAGGAAAAGAGATGGGCACAGGCGCACAGCATTTTATGGGCTCCTTTTCATTTTCAAATTTATCTTAAACCATTTAGGTGTACCTAAAACCACAATTTAATTTGTTATGTTATTATATGTTCTCCATCCAAGGGTAATGGTAATGTGTGTATTCTTGAACATGAAGATTCTTTCTGCATGTGGAGTCCAGGATCACTGAGTCAATGACCTTCTCAAAATCCTCCCATTGAGAGCCTGGCCCTTTGATAAGTCGCCCGCTAAAAGCACCAAAAAATGATAAGCAGCAGTCAATTAGAGACTAAAAAAGAAGGATCCAAACTCAAATTCAAAGCTCGCATCATGTAATCACCTGATTAAGCATAAGGTGGAGAGATGATCAATACTTATCATTGGAATTCCATTTGTATTACTGAACTGTGTTCATCAAGGAACACCAATAATACAGTTTTCAGCAGATTTACATAACCAATTAACAAATCTGGCACTTCCACCTTATTGTCCTCTGCATTTTAAGCCCCTCCTTTGTATATATATAGACTGAATTTCCAAAATCTTTTACAAGGATTTCTATATGTACAAAAAGAGATGTTCAGATGATACCCGATGGCTGAGCGCCCACCCAAATTCTTCTGACATGGCATTTTGGTAGGGTTTGGCTGAAAACCAGCAAGAGATTCTTCACCGGTAAAATGTAGGCTCCCATATGGGCATCCAGCATTATTAAGATGATGATGTTGAACTGTCATCATCGTCCCAACTGCCCGCCCGCTGTGCATGAAATTTAGGGAAAAAGGATGGCAGTGTTGGATTCACCGGCACAGGGAATTGACGTGCCGAACTAACAAGTGTCCTTTCATTGATCTTTCCAACTTCTTTGCAGACCTGGTCAAGGATTGAAAGAAAATCTCTCACCACCAAGAAAATCCTGAATGGGTGAGCTTCTTCCTTAGCTGAGTTCCCATGAAAGTACTCGGTTATTTCTTTCACAAGAGAAAGAGCAACGCTTTCTTGAGCCTGAACCCTTATAATCTCCTCCTCAGCTCTCTTTAAAAACTCGTTCATTGCATGAGAGAACTTCGGGCTGCTCTCCTGCGAGCTCAATGCATCATTCAACCTCACAACCTCTGTGATTTTCCCGACTCCACCAGCTAGTTTTGAGACATAGCTGCTGAGCACATCCGAGTCCATGGCAGCAGCCTTCTTCACATTGCTAAGATCCCCACTGAGGCCTGAAACAACTTGAAGGCCGCGCTTCCTGAATTCAAGGTCATCCCGGAAATTGGGTTGAGCAGTTTTTCCAGGTGGAGACTGGTTCGTGTTTGAGACTCGGGATCCTTCGGATCTGATGATCTCCTGGACAACAAAGTGCAAGAGAGTGGTCTTCCCATCTGTGCCTTTGACATCAACGAGCTTCAGCAGCGTGTCGAGCTTGAAGGCATGTGCATCGCCACGGTTGGTTCCAACATTCATGCGGTTTCCAGTCTTCAGCACAGCTTCTAGAAGCTTAAGGAACATCCGGCTACTCCTAAGTTCTTCACAGGCAGCCTGAGGAAAGAGAAAATAATCAGTATTGTCAAAGGATTTTAACACAACATGTCTGGACTTTGGAGTCACCTTCCTATATAACAAGGTCACTGCAATTTAAAAAATATAATAATAACTCTGGAAGAATGTAGGAAATGAAAATTGATATCAAGAAGATGCCTTCAATTTCATTGAAACGATGGCGTTCAATGCATAAAATCAAAATGGTTTTGACCTACACTGATTAATTTGAATCGGGCTTAATCATCTAATATTGTTGGGCTATATAATAGAATCATTATATGCGTCTGTTTGTGTGTGTTTATCAGACAGTTCTGAATGTATTGTTTGCACAAAAACACATAGCAGCAGTGCAAATTATTTTGCTTTGGAAGGAACATGTAAATAAGAATCTATACATATTTCAAAATCTATGAAAAATTAATTTAAAAAAGTATTGTTGTATTTATCTTTAAACATCCCTGTGTGCTGATACTTTATACGTCCACGGGCTATACCAATTTTGAGAGTTGTGAGTTCATGCATCTGCATCTTCTACAGAACAAGCCCCAAAAATCCATGATATTAGACAGTACGATTTTCACCCAGAGCTATTCCCTATTTCCCATCAGTCTCACAATGCTCCTGAGTAATAAATAACAAATACAATATCCTATCTCAACAGCATCTGAATTCCCATGCCCTGGACTTCGTTCAACAACAACAACAACAACAATAATAATAAAGTATTCATTGTAACTACACAAAAAAATTGATAGTGCTTTCCAATTTATTGTATAGATCAAACTGCACAGTGATCTCTGTACGGTTATTACCAGGATTTTGCAGGACACCACGTGCATTTTAGACTAAACACCACAAGCAAACATATCAAGATTACTAAAATTATCTTAAAAATGCTAGCACCAAACAAAGTATAGCAGAGAAGGATTTGTCCCAATAGCCATGCTAATAATTATCCAGCTTTTCTTTTTATTTCTCTCTTGAAAATTGTATTTTACAACATGTGTAATAAAAAAACAATAAGAATGAACAGAGCCTTCCATATTTACCTCTAGAGTTTCGAATGACTTTATGAGGTACTTAACCTCTGAATCGAAATTGACTATATAAAGCATTGCATCTACTCTCTTAAATGCGAAAGGAATATCAAGAACTGCCTTGAGAAATCTCTCTGCAGGCCCGAGCTTGATTGGAGAGTCATCCTTGAACTCTTTCAGTTTAAGTTCCTCCTCCTTCGTTGGAGCCATTTTCAATAAAGTTTCCAAAAGATCAACTCCTAAGCTGTCAGTGTTACCTGTTTGTATCAATCAAATTAAGTGAATTACTGAAACAAGTGTTCAGATTTCTGAACATAAGAAAAAAGAGCATTAAATGACAAACAACGACCAAAGAAAGCCATCTCAAGCTGTCATAGACTCATAGTGCAAAATTATACAGAGGGAAAAAAATAACACATTAAGGGGGAATGGAACTTATGCAGAGTTTGAGTTCTTTTCTTGAGTCCTAGTAATCCAACATCAGTGTTGTGCCAGTCGAATAAACACTAAAAGGATAGGAAGAACTAAAGTGCAATAATATGAAAGCAAAGCAAGCAATTCAAGGCCACAAAAGGACATTCTATCTAGCTCAATGAAACCCTAGTCCAAAGAAAGAAAAGGAAACACCATTAGTACTCAAAAGAATACTGGGGTATAATTAAAGTAAAGGGGTCCTTAAATAGTTAAATTCATGTTCCAACAAATTCTCACACTACCATTTTACGTTCAGATTAAAAGCCTTAGCTGAACTTTCAAGACCCTTGAAGATCCAGAGCTCCGCTTTTTCCCCCTCCACAGTGTCTGTGTGAGGAACTAACCAAAGATCACATGAAATTCATTCTCAAATTTGATCACCAGTGTCTTGAGGCTAAAAATGATGATAAGAGCCTTTAACACTGAACAATCACAACATTGGATAATTTGGCTCCCACTCATTTGATCTATATAGCACTTTATGATGAGAGGAACATGCCTAAAAACCCGAGCAATTGTGGGATAAGATACCATGTCAAATGCATCCAACTCGATGTTCGATCAATGGCCAAAGAAAAACCAAGCAGCCTATCTAACAAGGAGCCATCTCTTAGAAAAGAGAGTGAGTTGGGTGCAGATGTTGTTTCCAGGTAAATTGGAATCCACCATAGGATTCACTTACAGCAGCTAAAATATAGAATGGGAGAAGAGATGGTCAAAGAAAACAGTGCCAACAATCTATGTATGTGAAGTTTTATCAATTGTGAGACTGAAGTGAACACACACCTTCTAAAAGGGCTTCACAAACTTCCTCTTTAGTCACATTCAGTGCCCTCAACAGAATTGCAATATTCTGCGATTTCTTTGGATCAAGCACTCTATTCTCTTGAATTGGTGAAGGAAGAACAGATCGCCTTGTGGTCTCCTTGGGGTTGGAATTTGTGGCGTTACAAACAAAAAGCGTCTCGATCATCTCCTCATTTAATCTGCAATCAGTCAATGCCACAAAATGACACAAGAAACAACAAGCACACAAGAACAAAGGAGTCCAAGTGATAAAAGTCACAATCCTAGAGGCAAGAAACCATACTGGAATGAACTTGATTTCAACTGATCCCACACCATCTCCCGATCAGAGCTTGCCCGAACTTTATCCCAATGCAATGGCTTCAGCTTTGGTCTTGGGGTCTCCTCATTTCTCTCTACAGAATCCGATTTCTCCGTCACTTCCTTTGGAGAAATCTCTGCTGGATTTTTTGACTCCACATCTCTCCAAGGAGTGACAAGAGCTGGAGGCCTAGAACCAGGCCAGAGAGTTTGACGCGTCAGAGTTGGATTATCCCAAAATCCAGCGGGTGGAGGTGGAGGTGGTGGCGGTGGGGTAGGGGGCAGGTTTGAAAATTGGCGCTTTGGAAAATCACCAAATTTCAATTGGATGGAAATGTCTGGAAGTCCCCCAGCTGAGACAGATCTCTGATCCAAATTTTTCTCAAAAGGCAATGAAGGAGGGGATGGCGACGGGGGTTTTCTCTTCGGAGGTGAAGGTGTCATCGGCCGTGGTGGTGGAGGTGGGGGCGGAGGAGGCCGGGGAGGCAGCAGGCACCCATCGTCTCCAGCAATGCCAATGATTGGTGGAGATTTGAGTTTAGGCCTTTCAGGGCTGTTTGAAGGTTGAGGTGAAGGGCTCTTTAAAGAATCTGGGGAAGGGCTGTTCCAAGCATGTGTTGAAGGGGGTGAAGGGCTCATTGAAGAGCGTCCTTGTGAAGGGATGTCCCAAGCCCGGGGTGAAGGGGGTGAAGGGCTCTTCAAATGTGGTGGTGAGGGGCTCTTCCAGGCCCATGAAGGAAGGATCTCCGCAGCCTTTGAAGAGTTGGGTGAACTCTTCAAATGCTGCGGAGAGAGGCTCTTCAAAGGCCATGCTGAGGGGCTCTCCATCTCCATGGCCTTTGAGGAGCCATGTGAGGGGCTCTTCAAATGCTGAGAAGAAGGGCTAGAGCCCCTCCAAGAGCTGTTCAAGGGCCCTGGTGAAGAGCTCTTTGGAGACGAAGGAGTGGGGGAGCTCGAATTCGAAGAGCCACCACCCAATCTACTACTAGAATTCAAGCTCTTCCCCTCTCCTTCCTCCATCTCCACAGCCGGAAACACCCTTCTCGAGCTAGATCCGGTACCCGCCGGGCTCGAAGAGCCTCTAGGCGAGTAAAACTCTTCATCCTCTTCCTCACTCCCCGCCCCAGTGGCATTTCCGTAATTTCTCCTCGCAAGCGGCGGAAGAGGGTGGAGCTCCGGCGACCCCAATTTTCGATACGGGGAACTCTGGGCGGCGGCATTGCCCGAATCTTCATCGCGATCGACCCTATGAGAATTCACCAAAGTACCCAGATAGAGGAAGTCCGAGCTGGGGCCGGAGACACCGATCTTGTGGCTGTCGGAGACAGTCCCATTTGCCGGAAAAAGGCGGTGGCTGTCGGATCTGGAGCTCTTCTTGACGAATTGACGCCGGCGGCGATAGAGGAAGAGGGAGAAAGCGAGGAAGAGGGTGAGGGCGAGGAGGGAGAGGAGAATTGGGATGAGGATTTTGGGAGAGATGGATCTTTTGGAGGGGGGGTTGTGAGGGAGGGCTATGGAGGAGATGTTTGCAGGGAAGGTGGCAAGAGAGGAAGCAGCAGGAGGAGGAGGGGGGGAGGGGTAGAATGGGAAGAAGGGAGGGGTATTTGAGGAAAATGGGTACTTGGGCTGAGAAGGAGAAGGTGGGTCAGAAGGAGGAGCAGACTTATCTAGAGGGAAGAAGGGCTGATGGAGGATCCTCCGGTGATGGAAAGAAATGGGAGTGTAGGATGAGTGTGAGGGTGTGTAGGCTAAGATGCATAGGAGGAAGAAGATGAGCATTGTGAATGAATGTGGAGAGAGAGAGAGAGAGAGAGAGAGAGAGAGGTGGGGGTGTGATCTTTTGGTGGGGAGGTGAAGAAGAAGAAGAGAAGCTTCCAACTTCCAACAGGCAGTGTGAAAAGGTAAAATTTTCTGCCAAAATGTGGAGAAAGATAGAGTCAGAGAGAGATTTGTTTATTTTGTGTATGGTAGGGGCATTTTTGGAGTGATGCATCAGAACAGATTCACTCCAAGTTTAGTAAAAGCTACAAAAAATAGCTACAGATCCATGGTGAGAGGGAGAGAGATAGAGATAGTGGGTTGTATTGTTGGAAAGAGGAAAGTAGGGCGAGAAAAATCTGGGGTGTGGTTTGATGGGTGATTATTTTAGTGTAAATGTGCTTTCAAGGTGTAGATGTGGGTTATATGTTGAGAAGGGGGATAGATTAGTTTAAAGGAGGTGAGTTCTAGAGAGAAATGTAAAACTTGAGTTTTGTTTTTCACATTGGGATTAGTTAATAATCAATGAGTTGGAGAAGAGGGAGAAGGCTGTATGTGCTGTGTTCAAGGCCAAAGCCTGACAGTTGTATGTGAACACTGACAAAAGAGAATAACATGTATTTTAAATCTGAACTTGAGTTGGGGTAGATTAAAATATAATCTATGCAGAGAGATCGGGACTCAAATTCAAGAGAAAGGAAGTGAAATTAGAGGAAGTGATGTTAATAAATAGAGAGGCAGTTGAATTTGAGACAGAGGATTAGTATCATAGAAGGTGAAGTGATTAAGAAAATTATGAAGTCCTCGACCAAAGTCCAATTAAATCAGAAATGAAGAGAAGAGAAGTGAGACATCAGACAATAATAAGTAGAAATGATTAGGTTGTAATTGAGTAAGGTTTTGACCTTTGCTAGATCTGGTAATCCAATGTGGGGCTCACCTTACTTAGATCCCTCTCACTCATATTGTGCGGCTCCATGTAACTGGCCCAAATTTCATATCAAAACAATTAGGACTTTTTTTTATTGCTTACATACATGGAATTGAATACATTAGAATTTATAGTCAAATAAGCTTCACTGAAAGATTATTAAAGAGGTAAAGGGTAAAATGAGCTAAGAGTTGAAGGATGAAAGGTAGAAATATGAATGGTATCATGACTTTCCTAGGATTTGTATTGCTAGGTTGATGGTTGGATATTCATTTATCATCTTCCCTTAAATCAATTTCCAGAGAGGTCATTTCATGGTGATTTTGTAATGTTTACATTTGACATTCATTTTTAACAGCTTAGGGTATGAATTCTTATCTGATTTTACGAAAACAAACAAACTGTTAATATAAATAATTGGATTTCTATGTGTAAAATATGTACTTCTATTTTCTACAAAATATTAATTCATTACCGTATAGTAACCAATTTGACTTTGTATCCTCTGCGCCTGAGCACAGCCATGATATCTGAGATTTTCAATCCGAAGTTGCATGGACAGCAGGTTTGGATCGGCGATTTTTGGAAGAACTGAGTGAAGTGCACTTTACACATCAGAGCCTAAAAATTTTCATTTTCACTAATGAAAAAGACTTGTGAAGAGCAAGTAAATGAGATGGGTTCTATGATGAGCTCCTTCTCATGTGCCCTTTTGGCATTTACCAGGTTCCTATCACAAGATACATGCAAACAAATGGGTGGAGTACTAAGGCAGAAGTATGCAAAATTTATGAAAAAATAGGTACAATGTACTGATAGTTTCAGTTTGTACAACTTAGGGTTCTTGCATTCTGTGATTTGCATGGGAGATATGATGCTTCCTACCATGATGGTTCATGCACCCCAGTCACTGGGTCAAGTCGGCGGCTCACCCAAGTTGACTCTACTTGACAGGTGGAGTTGAGACAGGTGTATTAACTCTTGGATGTACAACAATCTTCTGACTCCTAGGATGCTCTTTCCATGTGGGTCATCCATCAAGGTACCCATTGTTTCAATAGTTTGGATTCTAAACCGTGGGACCCCACTTGTACTAATTTGCAATTTTAGTAGATCTTATATTCTAGGTCAAGCAGTATGCATTTCGAATAGATGAATAACTTTACAATAAATTATCAAAATTGAAAAGTTTTGGGAGAACCAATGAATAAAGCTATGAAAGTAGATGAGGGAGCCTCTGTGAGAAAGTTCTTTATTAAGGGTTACACATTCATCATAACATTCAAATGGAATCTCTATGTAGTAATGAGCTATCTAGCGTCAAAAATTTTCTTTGGCAAAATCAAAGAAAAGTAACTTTATGAAACAATTAAGTTTTATATATATGAAAAGACGGCATCGCTAAATAAAGCCATCACTTTCTGATTTCACCCTTTTTTTATCACTTAATTTCATCATTTACCTCATTTCACTTTACTAGTGAAGTTACCAAACCGGCCATAGGTTGGGTTTCCAACTGTCAGTGTACTTGGACAAATTGTGAGACCCACACAAATTGGTCATCTTTCCTTCGCATGGTTTTAAGAACTTCATGGTCATATTAGTATATGCATGAAAATCAAAAAAATAAAAAACTCTTTGAAAAGCCCCGGCCATGATTGGTTTATTTCAGCAAAGTCTTCCATGTGAAAAGGTAAAATTATGAAGCCATGGAAGGCCCACCATAAAACCCAATTATAAGTCTACTTTAGTTATAAAGTCTCTTGGCCCTATGGGGAGATTTTTGGGCTTTAAAGGTGTACCCCCACAAAGTAGGCCCTTGCATGCATGTATATTCCAAAGGAATAAAAGGGGGTGAAAACGGTTTAATATGGATTAGAGACTGGGAAACATCACTAGGATCAAATGATCTTAATCTTGAAATGAAATGCAAGGGGCTACTGGATGAGTGGTCGTGACCACGGTTCCTTCCTCTTTCGGAGCTACAGGTCTTAATATCGATTTCCGGTTCTCCCTCTTCAGGAACCGAAGGTTGAGTCTACTTGTGCTGCCACTTAGAACCAAAGGGGTTTTACTCTGCTTCTCTCTGAGCTCGGAAGAATTTGTTCAGCCCAAAGAGTTAGAACCCTCCATTAGTTTAAAAAAAAAAAAAAAAATCTTGAATTGAAATGCCTCTTATTAATGGTTTGTAAAGTGCAATTTTTGGAATACTTCAATTCCACAATGGATAACAGTCGGATGGGTACTAAAAATTAGGTTGAGTGTCAATTTATGAAAGAGCATATGTGAGCGAGAGACTGGATGGGTGATAGGTGTGCACATTCGCCATGAGGGGAAAAACTAAAAAAAGAAAGTTCTCGCATTCTTTTTTTTATAATAATCTCAATGAACAAGCTCACGCATGCAATGTGATGGGAATTTGCACATGTAAGGAGCCACAACTCAAACATGTGAAGTACTAGCCACACACATATGCAGAGAGTGGAGAGGCCAGGCTCGATGTGTAGACCTTCCAATGAGAACTATCGTTCCTCATCACCGGAGCCGCTCTGGCCTCTCCAAGGATGAATTAGTCCATGCATTATCGTAAGATCAAAAGTCAATTAATTCCTAGTGTTAATTTAAATGAGATTAGTCTCTAGTTTTAATTTTTCATTTGCAGGCTCGTTTTCTGATTAATCGCCGATCCTGATTCAAGTCGACAGTGCAACTCACGGCGACCGTTAAACGTAGCGGCTTTTTCCTCACAGCTGCACTCCACGTTACCATACTTTACTTTACTTTGCTTAAGATCACCAAATGACTGCATTACCCCTGATTACCAAATGGTGAAGTGAAGTAGTCTTATGTATTGTTGTAATAACTTGTAAATATATATATATATATATATATATAAAAACATATCAAACTGTAAAAGCTACCAAACAAAGATGAGAAAAGAGAGAGGTAGAAAGTGTAATAAAGTAAAGGTGAAGTGGTACGCACTTTCCTTTTTCGGGCATCGTATCAGCGATTCGATCCTACACACGTAACAGTGGTGTCGGAGAATTTGAACTGCAAAAAGGGTTGGTCCATGGCTCAACTTGTCGACCTACTAACCTATCACTTGCAGGTTTTGATTTTTTGCAGTTTCTTTAAATGGTCCACTTGTTCTACAATCTAGAGCCTTTGTCTTTTCTTTTTTCTTTTTCTTTTTTTTTTTATGGATTTTAGCAAAAAAAATTATGGGTTAAGTCTAATTAAATCAATAGGTGAAAATAAAAATAAAAAACTTGAACGGAGGGTGTCGTAAATTACTTTTTTTTTATATATAAAAATCCGTTCATGGCGATATCATCAGCCAAGTGGCGATGTTATCACCCATTTTCCCTTTCTTCTCCACCTCTTTTCCCTATGGAAAATGCAACTCTAACTGGACCCCAACATAGTTGGGACTTTACATCATAATTAATGTAGCAATTGAATCCCATATCTTGCCCTCAGTGTACAATTTTATAACGATGGTAGCATGAGGTTTTCCAAATAACAATGTTATTTTTTGGATTAACTAGCTTTTTTGTTATTGATAGTCCAATACAAAAGGCCAACACTTAACACCATTCTCTCAAGAACATGGTTTTGATCTTTCATTTTTCATAGGAGTGCCAATTTCCACTTCTCTTTCATAAAAATATATAGGGATCAATATCTGACTATAGCATTAAGGGTGAGGAACTCAGATGTTGATAGGTGTGTACTAAGTAGGGACCTTTAAAAAAAATCCTCAACCATTGTAATCAACTATGTGGGCTAAGATGTTCTACCAGAGAGATAAGTAGGGAACCTCCATTGAGTTCAGTTG
Organism: Persea americana; assembly: GCA_029852735.1. Taxonomy (NCBI): domain Eukaryota; kingdom Viridiplantae; phylum Streptophyta; class Magnoliopsida; order Laurales; family Lauraceae; genus Persea; species Persea americana. The sequence goes on along the minus strand of CM056820.1, from coordinate 33,095,248 downwards.
CCATGACTGTAATCATTGTAGATGTGAAGAATATGTGGACAATGACTAGGTACTACTGATTATAGCACAACTTGAATAATGGATTAACTGAGCAGGTGATTGCCAGTGGATTTAGCATGCAAAGACACATGTCAAGCAAGAGTCGCAGGCTGGTCAATCATTACACTCATTGATTCTCTTACTATAAGGATGCTGATGGAGTTGAATTAAGACTCCCAAGTCAGCACGAATGAATGTGTCGATAGGTAGCTTGAGAAGTTTAATATGTGGCCACACGCCCAAGAGTAAGAAGTACACTCTCACAGATTATGTGAGAGCTATACTCTAAACAGCTTGAGAAGATACACTCGGATGCATGCTCATTATGAAAGGTTGTTACAATGGAAAGGTCTTATCATAGACATGTTTTTGGGTGAAAATCATCTCAATCCACCATAATTATTGATTTAGAGATGTTAAAGTTTAATTGCTTCTTAAATTATATGCATTTATAAATTTTAATCCAACGGTGAATATAATTCCATTGATTTTATTATCAGGGGTTTCATATAATAGTGAGTGCCAACCATGCAGGGCATTAGGGACTGAAAGATCCTAATGACTAATGAGGCTAGGTATGTGCAAAAAATCAAGTATCATTGGAGAAGGGGTTCATGAATTGTGCTAAGAGGATCTTAAATGGACTTTCACTCCAATGAGAAAAAGATTTATGTGTTCTACCAAAAAAAAAAAAAAAAAGGTAAAAAGACTTGTGTGGGATCTCTCTTCACCTCTTCCTTTTTATGTTGCACCTTTTTTTTTAATGCTTTATTCAGCTGCCTTTGGGTTGTAAGCTTTTCGTTCTTTTTGGGTTCTTTGTGGGTTTCTCTTTTTTCTCCTGCTTTCTGTCTGCCTCATGTCTCATTGTATATTTAGTTCTTTTTTTTTTCTCCACTTTCGATCTTGTATTCTTTTTCCCTGTTCTTTTGCCCTCTATCAATATATACCATTTGCAACTTAGCAAAAAAAATAATTAATGAATTGATTATATATATAGGAAAATCCACTCCTAAAGACGGTCAGCCAAGTGGGGCACACCTGCACACTATTTACACCAAATCCATTGGATTTGCATAGATCTAAATAGACTAGACCATTGGATCGAGAGTTATTATATATATATAAACATTAAATTTGTGGGCGATCAATCAAAGGAATAGGATGATCCGATGAATTTGCAATTTTACAAGTAGGTAGGTCACATCTAGATCTTTCATGGGTCCCCATAAGGCCATCCACATGGAGGTTCACAGGAACCATCCTTGGCATATCAGGACCCGAATATATAATAGAAATAAATCATCATACCAGCAGGACATTTTTCTAAATCTGAGATCAAGACTGGTTATTTTTCCAATGAAAGCATGAAACCTACCCCACTCAAACCCTGTCTCCACCAGCCGGGCACCAAACATGGAAATTACAGGGTCATGACTCATGACCCTCACAGAACCCTAACTTTCCTAGGTTCCATTATTCAGATTCCCACCTGGCCTCCAAACTAGATGATCACGTCATCATGACGATTGGGATGATGGCTACTATAGACTGGTGTGTATAATATAAATCAATAGTACCCAGAAGAGAGCAGAAGAACAGATGGCTACGGTCAAAAGGCCCAGAAAGCTCTCAAACCCTAGCCATTTCACAAGGCCCCACCATTTTAAGGCTAGAGATGACTGAAGAATGAGTATGGATCCTGAGTCCATTGTGGGAGACCACACTATTGAAATTCTGATTTGACCTGCTTAAAATAAAGTCTCTTCCTTTCTAGCCCACCAGCAAATTAACTGAATTATCATCATCATCAAAGCCTTGTCCTAGTTATGTTGGGGTCGGCTGCATGAATTTTAATTCTTCATTCTGACTTATTTTAAGCCAAGTCCTTAGATAAATTATATTTCTTCAAATCAATTTTTCTTATCTCCATTCACGCTTTAGCTTAACCCTTTTCCTTTAGTGGGCCATCAACCTACACACCCACCAACAAATTGACAATTTGATAAGAAAAAAAACTGTAACCCACACTTCCTTATGCATTATGCATCATTACACTTTAAATCAAACGATCAATTTTACGGTGGAACCAACTTTTATTTAGTACAATTATTGGAGCTACCCAATACATTGGAAGGCCTTTATATTGAGCAGCATATATTTTCAATGGGTGGGCTGCAATGCTGCATGGTGAAGTTTCACTACAAGGCATAATTTTGATGGACTCAGTAAACAGTGTTTCTCCTGAGGCAAAAGATCCAAAAATTCCTCCACCAACCAACGGTCAGATCCAGCTGTCGTCAGCCCTTACCGTTGAAAAAGATGTAAAGAAATATGAAAAGGTCAGAGGGGTTTAAAATCATAAAAGTGTCGGTGAGAGAACATGGTAAAAAAAAAAAGGTTCTGTGAAAAGAAATATTCCCACTAACAAAGGAAAGGAAAAGGGTTAGGTAGGAATTGCAAAGGTACCTAAACAGGGATGCAATAAACAGACCCAATTGACAGTACAGCTGGGCCAGGGTTCACACTGATCAAGTGATTTGATCTGATGGTCCACAATTCCCATAGAGGATCACTCACATTAGGAGACTTTAATCAATGATATTGGCCCTAATAGACTGTTTGGGGAAAATTGACAGGCAGACATTGAATGGCTGATATTCAATTCTCAGTGGGGCCCATCATTTTGATGGTATGGATAATAATGTGATCCTTTTACATGGACTAGGCAGGCTTGTGTGCAAATTTTTTTGCTAGAGTAAATTTCATGTTTGGTACCGTTTGGAAAGTGGACAAATAAATTGATGTTTTTGTCGAGTGTTTCTCCCACCGACATTCACAATAGGCTTTGTTTGTGAAAACCAATAGCTCAAGGTGGGCCTGGATGGAGCAGATGCATAGAATGTTTCTCATGTATATACTTTGATGTGGACGTTTATAGGTGAAAATATTTATCATTTTCAACTATTTCATGAATATGACTTTGGATTCCATAATGCTACAAAATTATGAAAAAGAGAGAGATAAAGAAGAGAGATTTTTGTCTATTACTTACCTCTGAAGATGACTTTTCTCTCTCCAAAAACACGTAAGCCTATTAGTACAGGATATAGAAATGAGGGACGGCTTTGATCACTTTATAGTGGGCCATCCCACCATCATCTTCGCCATGGCATCCTTTTTAGGGACATAAGAATAGAAAGAATAATTTGAGATTGAGATTCTTTCTGTTTGACTTCTGCTTTCACTAGTCCTTCCATTTTCCTGACACAGTAGTCGGCAGCAGCAGCAGCAGCAGCAGGCCTGCATTCTCTCGTTTGCTTCTGCATGAGGTGACTGGACCTTGTCTTACTAAAATTGCCATTCGGTTTCTTACCGACACCATTAGATTTTATTCATCTCTTGAAATTAAAGTAAATACAAGCATAACAAGAGGGAAAAAAAGGTGGGATGAGTCCAATTCAGTCAGATAGGTACCATAGAGAGGATCAACCTGGACTCAACCTACCATTCATTTCAACATTAGGTTAAAATTATCAACCTAAGTCTAACAATTAAAAAGATCAATCTGAACTCATGACTCAATTTAGCACGGCGTTCGGCTTTGAGTATGATAATTATGGATTTATGACTATCCAATTGGTCTAATGGTCGGGCCCATACCTAAATTTAGGTCTAGATCACTTATCGGCTGTACTTAGCCACAGGCTCAAAACCAATCAGACTCTGGCTATGGAAGTTCTCATGGAAATCTTCTGTGAGAGAATATGTCGGTCCAGCACAACTCTAAGTATTTGTAACAGCCCTAGTTTTAACAATAACAGGCCAGACTAAGAGCTCATTTGATTTTACCTTTGGAAAAAAGCTTAGACTCCCAAATTCACATCATATGTTCATAAATACCAATTTCAAAGAATACGTGCAATTTTAGAATATCATGGATTATGTAACTTATAAGAAAGAAGTGATTCTTTTTTCTATTTTGTAGAATTTTACTTGTAAGATTTTACCAAATGTTGTTTTCAAGAAATGAAATGTTTCAACTGTCTAAGGTAATCTTGGGAAATTAAGAAAAAATCCTTAACAACGAGTTTGGTAATTTTACATGTAAAATAAAGTGTAGTAAAGCATCAGATCAAGAGAGAATAAACTATAATGGGGTTATGATGGTATTTTGTTTTTAGTTGTTTAGTATAGAATTTTTTTGAGTTTTTGTATAGAAAAGTGAAGTTTTTTTTTTTGTCTTTTAGTGGTGAAATGAGGTTGCTATTTTACTTTTTTTTTTTTAAAGATGGAGGAAATTTTGCATTAAAGCGTTATTGATGCGACCCATTGTCTGAACAACGATGGTTTTACTTGAATTTACCGATCTAGTAAAGTACCAAACAAGGCCTAAGATTTTTCACAACTTTCAAAAAATGACGTTCAAAATTATTTATTTCAAAAGAAAGTCTTAAGTTTTTCAAATTTCTTGCACTTGGGTCCTTTCCCGCGAAACATTCTTGTCCCTGGAAACAGTTTCCCCCATTTTCTTTTTAGTGACTAAAATGCCCTCATCCCCTCCTTGATTAGGGCATGTTTGGTTAATTCTAAAGCGAATTGAAGTGAAGGTTAAAAATTAAGATACATGAATGAAAAGGAGAGGGTCAAATTAAAAAAGTAATAAAATTTAAAAAGTTCTTCAAACCAGCACAATCAACTACTTTGAGGCTGCCCACGTTGGGGGACTCCTGTCCAGTCAATGCAAAAGATTCCAAGATTTCAATCCAACTCTGATTGCTGGATCTCCTATTGCTGATATGTATGTCTGAAGCAAATGCTGAGGTAAAGGAAGGGAAGCCATAATATAGATGAGAACCCTAATAGAGATGAGAAGCAGAGGAGATGGGAAGAAAGAAGCCAATTTGCAACAATGGAGGCGACTTGGAAGATGGGTTTTCCAGAAATTCATGGAATTGGAAGTTGGATTTTGATTTTTAGAAGATTGGAGGTTGATTTGTAGGGAGAAACTGGATGGCTTCTCTTGTATGCTAACATGCACAAGGGTTTCGGCAAATCCACATTCGCTACCTGTATAAAATACATTCATTTCTTATTTTGTGTTGTGTGTGTTATGATGTATGAGATTGGGGACTTTATACGGATGGCGAATGTGGATTGGCTAAAATAGTGTTTTCCTGTTTCAACAAAACATGGAATCCGGACTCAACTTTGTGATATTTTATGAGGACTAAGATTAGAATAGATTTGGATTATATTAGGCTAGTGTTATTTTATGACTAGTTTTCCTATTTATTATGTGATTAGGCTTTTATTAGAGATGAGATTACATTTCCAAGTCTAAGTGGATATCTTTGGTTGTATTCTTATAGATAGTCATTGGTTATTTTTAACGAAATCAACGCAGGAACTTTGGTAAGATGTAGTCTATAATTCTCTACATGGTATAACCTCCCTAGGGCCTATTTTCCTATTTTTAAGACTCTGGATTCACCCTAATTTGAAGTGGTTATTTGATGGGAATGTTATTTGATGGTCATTTCTGTATATTCACCTTTACCTTTGATCTTAATTTTAATCCAATTACGATGTGAATTCGTGTATACATAATTCCTACGTATTCTATTCAAACAAACAACCCCACCACGGGTGATCAGTGGGTTAAGAATCCAAGTCAATGGTCATGAGCTTGAAATTCTGTGTGCATTGTTATGCATATGTTAGTACACCTTAGGTCCATATATGTCCATTATCATGGATCTATATCGGGTTAAGGTCCGATTCACCATGGATCTGTATCGAACCATCTATCCATTATCATCTAATCAGGCTTGGGGGGCATCCTTGGGGTTTAGGGCTAATACTATCAGATTGGTTCAACCTAAGAAAAGAAGGATGGTGTAGTAAATTTTCAGATCCAGCTGATCTACCATGATCAAAATAATGACCCTAAAAATCAACAATCAGAAACCTCTCGTCCTCAAATCCAACGGTTAGATCGGTCCATACAAATTCCAAATCAGGTCTGGTGGGTCACTCATAGGTCATCTTTCATTTGAGAGGAGAAATCAAGGTGGTCTCTTATGGAGAATTATTATGTTTGCTATTTTATGATCTATTTGAAAGGAAAGAAACGATAGGATATTTATAAGTTCATCATCTTCTGTGGTTGATTTGATTTCTAAGGTTGCATTTAGGATTGTAAAATCGGCTTTTTCAAACATAAACTTAAATGATATTATCTAAAATTGGGAAGCTTGTATGAGGGTATTTCCCGTTCAAGGAATGAAGATTTGTCCCTTGGTCGCCCCCCCTTTTTGAGGTTTTAAAGTTCATGTTTGAATGAAACTTCAAGGGGTAAGCGAGGGCCGGCGCAAGTGTCTAATGGAACCCATACTCATGTCATTTTCGAATACACATCACAAAATATTTGTTCTGTATTTATAGATGCTTACAATTTCCGAATTACGTTTTCATGAATTATAAAATTTCATTTCTATCCTGGAGATCACATAGAAAACCACAAATCGATCTACCAGTTACATTATTACACCTCCATCGGATCAACCGTTATATGACTATAACCCTTTCATCCGATTACAGTAGGTTGTCTATCCCGTCGTATTCTCCTATCCCCTTCACTTTAAAAATTATAGTAATTTCTTGCCTCAAATTCCATTGAAATATAAATATTTAAGAAGCTTAGGACTTGAGAGTAGCATCCCCACTAAAGTGGAAGACCCTAACAATCGACACAAAATTTGGAAGACGTTGATCAATGACCATAGTCAACACTTTATAAATGATCCGATCAACCTAGTTGTCAATCACATATTTATCAGGCAATTAGTAGTACAACATGCATAATAGATTATCTACATCCGGAATCTAGTGATTTTTATCAAATTAGATAAATTTAAATGTATCTGCTAAAGTCATCAAATGGAGTAACAGTTTCCATGGGTGGGTGTGATTATGTAAATGGATTGGGGGTGGTATAATACTCTTGTACCTTCTCCCTACTTTTCTCTCGTTTACTTTCCAGCTTTATATTTCTTGCTTCTTTCTAATAAAGTTTTGTTACCGTTTAAAAAAAGAAAAAAAAAAACATTTGCCCCCTCAGGACAACATGGCTTACCAGATCAAATTAATATTAATTATATAGACTAAGAGGACTGTTTCTTTGAATCTCATGTGGGAAGCACGTGCTGCCTCCTGATTATTAAAATAATGTATTGTAATGTCCCTTTGTAAATCACCTTTCACTGGCAATGCATGGAGACAGTGACTATGCACTGGATACTGTGAGCACCGACGAATCGCACCCATTTTTAAATCCATTTTAATTACTCATGGGTCGTCCATAATCTATACAAAAAGCTCTTTTTAAGGTCACATTGATGCATGTCACTTGGGAAAGTGGCCCCCACCAACTTGATTGCTATTCTATCTTTTTTTTTATTGCTAATTATATGATTCTTTTTCATGGGGACCCAAGAACCATGAGATCCAACTTTTTACAATTCTTTCTTTCAATGGCCCACATTGGAATGATTTTCAATAACATAAATGCAATTCCCTGGATTAGTTAGTTACTTTCTAGTTTTAATCATAGAAAGGTGTCAATTACCCAATAAGTGCTTTCATTCTTGTACCAATGCTTTTGGAATTTGTGGTGCCTCTGTTGATAAAGAAAATACATGAAGGTGGGCCTTTTTTTGGCAAATCTAATGCCACCCACCATCCAATTTCTTGGGTTCTTGTACTGTTTGTTGTAGAGGCACCAACAAAGAAAGGGGTGACCTTTTGGAGGTGCTCAAAATAGTAGATCTCATACCTCTTTCTCTGCAGTAGTGGCTTTTTGAGGGATAGAAGATGAAAATACATTCTATAATCATGCAACTTGTTTAAAGTTCATTTGATGTGGTTGTTATTTTAATTCTTCTGCTGATCAGTTGGTGGTTGTTGTTATTGTTCTCCGTTTGTTAGTATTCCATGATAAACCTCAGCCACTTCCTCTTCTCATGGGGAGAACATGGGTCACCATGATAGCTTTTGTGGAAAGTTATTGAAATTTCTCACACTTTTTTGAAATGAAGAATGTCTTTGAAAACATGAAATGTAATGCTTACACTTGAAAGATATGGCTAACCTAACTAAACCAAACAAAAACAAATGAAAATATGTCCCAGTAACGGAATTTTTTATTATCTGAAAGTCATCCAAGGGGTCCCTTTAGCACTTTCTCTGCTTTTCAGATCTTAAGGCTTTTTGATCTTTTAACAGGAATTGTAAATTGCAGCTCTATGCCTTTGTTAGATGCGCTTCAGTGGGCTAGGCCTGAGAATATGCAACCTATATATTATGAAAGCAGGCCTAGTAAGTAAAAACATGCAGATTAGCTGGCCCATTTTCACATACCTAGAGAAAAGCAAACCAAGTGATCATATAAGGATGAGTAAGTGTTTTGGTTCTCCAGGAAGTGTTTTGGTTCTCCAGGAATTGGGCCATATTGTAAGTCTCCTAAATGTTACAATCTGAAGAGAGAGTTTTGGGGTATTCCCATCCAGTGTTGACGTGGCCCATGAGATCATTGGCCTGGGTCACTTACATACTTGCTCTACCCCAAAAACTATAAATTGGTTGAGACTCAGGCTGCCATTATCTCTCATAAGACAAAATTCATGGAATCTAATAACTTAATTGTGTTGTCAATTGCCATAATCATATCATCTCTTTGATTTCAAATCAAAGAAGAACTGTAGAGAGGATAAATTATCTTAAACTCCAACTGATCTGAAAGGCAAAAAAACTTTGTGGAATTCCCATTCTTGGTGTTACAATTCACCGACAGCGATCACCATGCTCTCACCTTTTCTTTATTAGGCAGAAATAATTATAAGAAGACAAACACATGCAGAAAAACACACACACACACACACACAGAGAGAGAGTTTTCAAGCACTATTCTATGGATGCTTTGGCAATTTCTTAAAAGGATTTTAAAAGGGGTGTTTGAAAAGATTAGTTAGCTACTTAGCTGATTAGAGAAACAGTAACCCTTCACCAAAAGGAGAACAACAAGATTCCTCCGTGTCATGTCTTGAATTGTCCCATACCTTATTTGTCCCTATGCATTTACATAAATAAAGTTAACTCACATTGTTTGTTTCTAGAGAAGTGACACGCCAAACACACACACACTTCATAATTCAAAGTCCAGTTCAAAGGGCTCCCTGAACCCATATGTTTGTGTCCCAGATCTCTAAGTTGTCAGGGTGGCATTGAAGAATAATTTTTGACTCACAAGGAAGCTCCCAGAAATGTACAGACACGTTTCTTCTTATGTGTGATTAATATTGAAAAATGCCAGCTAAGAAGAGTGCATGAGAATTTGAACTTTGGATCCTTCCAAGAGTTTAATACTGTTGTCAATAAGATAAATAAAAATAAAACCCTATGTTCATCACATGGCCAATCCAACACAGGTCAAGCTAGCAATCTCAGAGCCTTAAGATTGCAGCTGTAATTTCTCAACCACAGAGGGCCGATGATCAGGTTAAATGGGTAAACTGCCCCAACCGACAACCTGTCCTAAAAGAATACGACCCTTATTGGGGTGATTTTTTGTTGTGGTTTTAAACTTTTAATGGGTCCAAGGTGGGGATGGCTTTTCAATCCTAGTTGGGTCGGTATTGGCCACTCAAACCCAATTAGGCAATTACCCTTCTATTCATGGAAATACCATTTACAGAATACTAAAACATAGATCATCCTCTGAAGAAGTCTTTAATGGCCCTCCCCTCTTCATTAGAGGCAGTAAGGACAGCCCATTACCTGACCTGATGGTGTGGAACTGAAAAAATTAAAAAGGCTGCATATGGATTCAGCCCAATCCATCCTAAACCGACCCATTAGCATCCCTACCCAAGATGGCTATTTCTGGTGTCACTTGTAAATGCTAGATGTATGGTCAAAATCATAGGTTTGGTGCAGTTGCCAATGCATATTGGCCATTGATTGTCTCAAATTCTTCAAGAGGCCCATAATTAGATATGACCTGTTTGAATGGTAGAATTTAGAGAAATTCACTTTGGGAGAATTTCAAGTTCTCAAAATGCTCTCTCCCTAAAATTCTCCACATGCTATTCTACCAAGTAGCATTGAAGATTTCAGAAATTGAAGGAATTACAGTGATCATCCCATAAGATCCACGCGTGGCCCCACATCGAGGATGTGGATTATCTAGCGGTGGGTCCCACGGAATGGAAACAGAGGAAGAGGCACACGCATGGAATTAAAGGTCCACCATACCTAGCCAACTACCCCCAAAAAATGGCTCTCACACCTGCCAACCTCTTTCCTTGCTCTCTTTTTAATGGTGAGATTTATTTGTAGTTGGTACCAAAGTAGGTATATAAAGATTATAAAAAAGACAAGTCAATATGGAATCGTACAAGAGGAAGTAGTTCTGCTTTTGTAAATCTGATGAGGGAAAAGATGCTTTTAGAAATACAATGAACTTCCAAGGACAAACCTTCACATGCAAATGTGGAGTGCTATCATTTCCCTGAAAGCCCCAAAAAATATTTGTGGTCCTTAGTCTTTACAAGTCCTTGCACATGTAGTGAAAGTTTGGATGGAGACCCAATTCAATAAAAGACAAGATAGACTCCAAGGTCAGGTGGCCCATGGGCTGGCATAAAGTCCTCCGGGAATTGAGGGCGTCTAGTAGCCCTCATCTCTTTTCAGATTCAACATCTTGTGGAGAGGGATAGGCTTATTGACCCCAGATACAAAGCATCTGCTCCTGTGTGTGATATGGGTTCTGGTGTTAGTGTTGGTGTTGAGGGAGAGTCTCCCAAAATGTTTTGAGCTCGAACTCTTATTTTTGTAGCTGTAGTTTCTTTTCTTTTTTTTTTCTCCTTTACTATTTTAATGAAAAGTCATCTTTCTTGATGAAAAGAAAAAAAGAAACACAATGGTTACTGGAGAGTAAAATTGCTGCAGATTTTGATCCATGTTATTACATTTTGATGTTTGGATTAGATTTCTTCTTCTTCTTCTTTTCCTCCTATATTGAGGAGTGGAACTCAGTGCCTAAGAGGGTGTTGGTGTCCCTAACCAGCCGAGCTACGGTAGGGGACCATGTTTGGGTTTGTTTAGACCAAACTCTGACTAGATTGATTGCACTTTCTCAGAGCCTAAGACCAACCTACCAGCCAATTGAATTGATACTTGATGGCTTGCCTTAACCAAATCCTTTTATGAAGTCTTAGAGCATTTCTTATTGCCTCGCTTCTCCAGACGCTTGCCTTTTACCAGACATATAATGAACCATGAACACAACTAAAACTGACCCAAATACATGTTTAATAAGGCCTAAACTCAAACCAGCTGAAAGCATTTCACAGATTCTCTAGCAAGATAGAAGCTGGTTGGCAGGGGCAGGTCGAAGTGGGTTCAACCCAAGCCCAAATTGTGTAAAACACCACCCTAGTTTCAAATCCTAATCCCGCACTGAGATATGCCAGGCCAGATTCAAACCAACTCATTGACAGGACTATGTCCAGGTTCCTGCACTCGGCAATCAGGACATGTCACACATTCTTGCAATATAAAAGGGGAAATTCAAATAATATTAATAATAACAACAACAACACCAAACAGCAGTTTCATTAGAGCCTGCACATAAACCAAGCTTTTCTTTTCCTGAGTCAAGGGCCAGCAGGCCAGCCAAGAAAACATGCATTTCAAAGTACAGAAACCAAAACCAGATTTCTGGTTAAAATAAATGCTCATTTGTTATTTATTTCTACATTTGTCCAAGATGAGCATTTTCCGACTGGGACAGGGCCTTGAATAGAGAAGAAAGTGAAACAATCCATTTAAGGATAATCAGAACAGCGGATCAAATAAGAGGGTTTCCCATTGCAGTAAGATGCAAGCCGGATATATGGAGCATAAAGTGAAACAGTTCATTAAGGATAATCAGAAAAGGGGATCATACAAGAGAATTTTCCATTTAAGTAAAAAACAAGCCTGATATATGCAGACATCACTTTTCCTTCCCTCCCACACCTTGGCTGCCTTTTAAGAAACGGGAAAACCAGATGGCTGAAGACTTCGGATGCCTCGAAAGCCCATTCTTGTAGTCCACATATACCAACCCAAAACGTTTTGTGTATCCTTGACGCCACTCAAAGTTGTCCAACAAGGACCATGCAAAGTACCCCCTAACATCAGTTCCATCCCTATTTTTCACAAGAGCAAATTTCAAAGAAGATGATCAGACTGTAGCATGCTCTTTCATTGCTGCAACCATGAGGTTGCTAGATTCAATCACAGGTTATCAGCCTAAATAAAACTTAAAAAATGTCAAGTTCACACCGCGAACACAACAGAGTTATATCTGTGGATATGCATAAGCACCTTCATATGACAAGAAGCATTAATACATCTAGAGAAATGCATGAGGTGAATATGCTTCTTACATGGTTGTACATGCTCATCATATGCAGTGGATTCATGTGAATTTGAATACCTTTAAATGAGTCCAGACCCCTGAGTGATCTGCCACACCCACACTGTTTCTGGGATGTCCTCAAATTTTACACCAAATGAGTTTGTCCCACCGCAAAATTGAGCATATCATTGATAACGGGTTAATGAATGAGTAATAATGTATAGGACTGTGCGGATGGGACCGACTTGTTTCAGAGTAATGTTCGAGAACATCCCTTAGACAGAGCAGGCATTCATTTTGAGTGGCTCAGATTTTCAAAAGGTGGGCCCCATTGTGGTTTCCACTTCTTCCACTCATGGGAAGCATGTGGGAGATCGTTCCACCCCTGAATATATGGCTAAACATTCTGATACCTTAAAGCTGTACTTGGAGAAATAAGGGCCAACTCTCTCTCCTCCTTCAGCCATATCAGCAGTAAGAATTATTGTTCACAATCTCAACTTAACTATTTGGAGCCCATTAAATGAATATCCTGCACATCTTACCGTTTACCTAAATGGGATCTGCCGTAAGCGACCCACTTATCCAACCCATCCTTTGTCTCAATATACATGGGTTTGGTCACATCCAAGATCCAACCCATCTGCCCCTCCATAGAACCCACTGATCACATATTTATCTAATGAATTTCAGAGGTGGAAAGATTTGTTGGATTTAATGGGTATCATATGGGTTCAGTATCATTTAAGAGAGCCACTATCATTACAATATTTACGTGATCACACAATGATTATGTTATTTAGGTGGGGCCACCTTAAGATTTGATATAATTTTTAGTCAAAGGACATTTTTGGTAATTCAAGAGTCATTTTCTTGTACAAGTAGACTGAAGTGAACATTTAATTACATATACTTTAAAAGGTTCAAACTTATACAAATAGTTAACTAAATACACAATCATTTTAAGCTGGTACAATCGCAAATTAATTTACATATATGTACTCACAAATTACTTAAGTGTTATAGAAGGGTTTCTTTTTAATTAACTATATTATAATATGAATTTATATTCTAATGATTACAAAAATGGGTTAATCATTCAATCAAATCATGTATTTCTTATTAATTAATACTTAATTAGGATGCTAGTTTTATATTTTTTATTCAATTTGTATGAGACTACCGGAAGGTTAATTTGGCAATATATTGATATTGTCACAATCTGACATCCATACTGAGTTACTGACTTGTAAGTATTCATAGTGAGACAAATAGAATTAAATGCCTTTCTCCATGAAGACATGTCAGCATCTCAATCTTTCTAGTAATTCATTATTCAAAACCTTGGTTCCATGTCATACCCCTACATGAAGGGCACGTGTCGAGATAACATGTTTGTACATTCATGCATGTAACTTCGCAAATCATATATAAAAATGCAAACATGTGTATGAATAAATCATTACATTGTTGTCAAAAACATAGTTCTCAGCTCCGTTCCGACTCCCATTCTGGTTTGGCCCTATAGTGGAATGCTCTAGCATTCCAATCAATTCCGGTGTTCATTCCAGAAAAGATGCATGAAAAATGAAAAAAATAAAAAAAAATACCTAAAATCGAAAAAAAGAATAGAATGCTAAAATAATACTAAAAATGCATACTTACATCATTTAAATTAAACTACACTCTACAATTGGCTATTTTCTAGTTTTTACTATGTATGAATAAAAGTATGAAACATATGAATTTATCAAAACTAATTAATAAACATAACAAACTGAAACTTTCGAGGCCATTCCGGAATGGCCATAGTTAGTAAAGAATTGGGCTGGTATTGGGCCCAGAATGACTAAAATGGATCGGAAGTAGGCTCGGAGTCTTTAGGGGAATTCCATTCTGCCCTAGGCCCATTCTAGGACGTTCTAGCTAGTTCCAGCTGGAATGGAACGGATTTGACAACTATAGTCAATTGCCTACAAATTTGGAATATGAATCCAACAATTTGTATAAAATTCTAGGGAAAAAGATTCATACCAATAGAACAAATCTCATTTATAGGTAAATCTTAAGATTCAAACGATTAGATACTTGTATCAAATCTCAAAAGTCAATCAATTCGTTTAGGCAGCAATAGCAATAGCCAAATCACAGTTTTTCTTATTTTTGTTTTCTCTCTTCCATTTTTGTTGTTTCTATTTAGAAAAAGGTCGTCTAGTGATTGAGAAAACCTTTCAAGGTTCAAATTCATGGAATTTTGGAGAATTTGCAGAGAGAAACAAAGAAACGGTGTACTAGAGTGTTTGATGGTAGGTAGGGATTTCACCCTACATTCTTCTTTTTAGACTTCTTCACTTTTCTTTTCCATGAATCAGTTCTTTAACTTTAAGCACTAACCATATAATGTTGATGATTTGGATTTTATTTTCAAAGAGAATAAAAAACTGCAAGTGGGTTACTTTTCCTAATAATATTGACATCTTGAGCATATTCAATTATCCCACATATCATAAATAATAAAGTGATATATGTCAATGATGCTCTTCACATGATAGAATCAGGATCTATTGATGCCGCTATGGATGAATTATGATTAGCTATTACTTTTTCCTAATTTCTTTAAATTTTATATGTTTCATTTGAAAAAAATAAAAGATCATACGACTTACTATATGATACATGATTCAATGATTCAACCCCTTGAATAATCTGAGATACGATTTTGATTTTCAAAACAATGCATGTTTATTACAAGAAAGCAAGTAAAGAAGTAAACTGGTGACAACCCACCTAATCGATTGAGCCACTGCAGCAAGGTATCCTTTAAAATAACCAACTCTCTTCATATCCTCCAGAGCCTCAGGGAGTGATGGTATTTCTGAATCTTCTTCATCCATGCCTGAAAATTGCAACATTTTAAAGATGACAACAATGATACTGTGACAATAATGTTTCAGTCATAATTTGCTCCCAGTCGGCATGTCACATCAGTTTGGCCAGGTGTTTAATACATGTCTAATCCTCTTGGAAGGGATCAATCAGACCAATGAGGAAAACCATGTGTCCACCACCAATAATAAAAAAAAATGGCAATCACATGTAATTGACGGATCAGACAGTTCTTTTGAAAAATAAGAGGAATGTGGAAATTTTGTGGTTTTAACAGGTACATTGATTTAGAATGATCCTAAAATAAAACAGTATGGATAGCTCTATATATACACACCATTCTCAGTAACATATATCGGAGGGTTGTGATATCTCTCAGCTATGCAATTGAGAACTTTCCGGATGCCCCAAGGAACTATGTAAAGCCATTCAGATGCAGCCTGCAAGGAAGAAGGTTTCTAAATGTATTATATTGGAGATCACAAATATTGACAATGAAAATGTTTTCAATGCCTACTTACTTGAGGCAAGACAAAATTGTTAGAATACAAGTCCATAAATTAGGAGAAAAGAATTATACTGTATCCGGAACCAAGTATAGTGGAAACATCTGTGTTTTGATAAAACATGTATGGAGAGAGTGTTTTGATAAAAATGTGTATGGAGAGAGAGAGAGATTCATACCCTGTCACCAATTACCTCGCCCCCTGGCCACTTCTCTGCAGACAACATATGAAAATTGAAATAAATAAGGGACAAAAATGGAAAGCTATCACATCAAATGATGATAAAGCAAGTTGGAAAAGCACTAGCACAAATACCTATTCTCTCCAGCTCTTGTTCATTATAGAAACCAATCTCTTCAGGCCTCTTAGGTACGTGAGCTATGAGTCTTGATGTATAGTGGTTCAGACCAACAAAGTCTGTTGAGTTCTTCAATAGTTCCTTCTCTTTCTCCGAGAAAGTAGGAAGTCGATCTCCAAGTCTTTCGCGCATAGCTGTAGGGTAATCTCCATAGTATATTGGATCAAAGAACCTTTAAACAAAGGGAATAAGAGAACAGGAACAAGCTTAAGAAATCTCATCACCTAGCAGTTTGAAGGAAAATTAAAGTTGACCCAAATATAAAGATTTAAATGATGAAAGATAAAAACTATTTTTGTCAGTAACAAAACATTAATCTGTAAAAAGAAAGCCAAACGTCTGGAGAGAGAGGAGTAGATGACAGAGGAGAGAGACCATCATGTGGCTGGTGTGGGTGAAGCCAAATTTCTTGAAGTGGATCATGGGGACGAGAATCAGATACAATGCTGAAGGCCTTGATCTCTTTAAGGATGATTTATTTCAGAAAAGAGAAGGAGAGGGTGATGACAGCAGACAAGAAGAGGATGATGGCGAGGGTGGAGATAACCTCTGCCCATCTTGTGTTTGTGTTAACGTCTCTGTGAGAGACCAAACAACAATCGAGAGAGAGGCATTATGTTCCATCTTTTTGTGGACTTTCGTTTCTTTATTTCTTAGTGGAAATAAAAGCTGACTTGCATTTTTAATTTATATTATGTGATGTGCCACTGCAAGTTTTAATAAATTGTTGCCTTGTTAATATATATAAATATATATATATATATTTATTGGGAAATGCTTACGTGAGAGACGCTCTCACCAAGTTGGTGAGAGATGGGTGGGGGCCCTCACATAAATATCCACTCTCACCAACTTAAATGCAAGGACCCCAAATATTTATGTGAGAGCCCCCACCCATCTCTCACCAACTTGGTGAGAGTGTCTCTCACATGAGCATTTCTCATATTTATTTATATCTTCTGGCAAAAGAAGATATTTTTATTTTTTGTTTTAGTTGGCATGAAGCAAGTTTTATCAATATACAAGTAAAGAGTAGGAAAGACAAATATGCAATCCCCTACAAGGGTGGACCGAGGCACAACCACACTGGTGTGGTCGCACCCGTTAAACCACGGTGCGCTTAAAAAAATCCAAAAAAAATTTTGGGTCCACCCTCAAAACCCACATGAAAATCCTCAGTTTGCCCCCAAAACCAAACTACCTATTAAGGTTCGCACCCCTCAAACGAAAATCTTGGTCCGCCACTGATCCCCTAACCTAATAGGGAAGGGTCGATGCGAATGGGAAATACATTCCCAGTGCCTCACAGCTCACATGGATCAACTCCCATGTCATTCTTTTCACTTTCCTTTCTTGCAGGAAAAAAAAAAAAAAAAAGAAAAGAAAAGGCACCAATAGCTGAATGCTGAATTGGATTGATAATATGAAAACATCACAAACTTAAGGGGTCATTTGTTTGCACTCATTTACATATGTGAACGATACCCATGTGTAATGGTTATATATCATCACTTAAAAAAAAAAAAAAAAAAAAGGAAACTATATTAATTGTCGAGAACTTTGCAGCATAAGAGATCTATACTTAAACCAAAAAAACCCCACCAAAGAAGTGGGGAGAGCAAACAACCAAAAAGGAGCAGAACCAAAGCTCCAAAAAGCTGCGCAGCAGCCCCAAAAGAAGGAAAAAACATCTTAACAGGGAGAAACTATCAAGGAAGGCTTAGAGATTCGCTCTTTTGTCAGTTTGTCAGCTTCCACATTCGCCAAATGTTTAATATGGGAGAAGGAAATATTCAACCTGCTAGACAGATGAGTCATCTCTTCAATGATATCAGCCAGGTACCAAGGAGCAGTAGAAGAATTAGACGGCCACTGAATGACGCAAGCTGAGTCTCCTTCAACCAATAACCTATGAGGATTTAAATGAGAAGCTTCACGCAGGCCAATGTTCAAGGCCACCAATTCAGCCTTATGGATAGTACATACCCCAGCTGGACCTGAATAGGAGAGGATGAGTGCATCCTCATTTAGTCATTTCTGAAAACACCATAGTTGTGAAATTCATTTCGTCTTGGAAAAAAAATCTGAGAAATTTCATTACGGTCAACATACTAAAAAGAAACAGCCCTATACAACTTTTCAGCTAACTTTTCGGTCAATTTCAGTGGGTTTCGGAAATTTCGGCCAAAATGATCGTTTTAAAGGACTGGCTTCAAAAAAATTTTCCTAAAAATCCGCAACCCTACAATAAGGCCTCTTTCGAGCAAACAAAAAGAAAGGGGCAAAAGGCCCTTTCACCTTGAATAATCAATACGTCCCCTTTTTTTTCCCCTATTGGTGGGCTACCGGTCTAGTCAACAACCCGCCCACCCATGCTGGGCTATCAGTCCAGTGAGACCCACACCGCCCATCTCATTGAAATTTTATCCATTCAGTGGGCTTCACCATATTTGAGCCCTAAACTGAAATAAAAACCCCACTTAAAATAAATCCCTAATAAAATTTCTACACACACATATATAAAGGTATATTGTTTCTGAAACATAAGACCAAAAAGTTTCACTGAAATTTCTGAATGGGCCAAAAATTTTTGTTTGGAGGCTAAACCAAAACGAAATTGACAGCTATGGATAGCACCCCCAACACCCTCCCTACCTGGGTTGCATCATCACGTTTGTTTGCGCTCATTTATGCATGTGATGCGTAAATATTGTGAAAATGGTGCGTAAATAAGGTCATTTACACACCAAAATTGTTACACTTGAAAAAATCACTTTCGCACTAGTACAGTCTCTCACACTCTTGTGGGCCCTATCAACCACCTTTAATTTTATTCATTCCTACGGGCCCCATATTTGTAATCTAAACCGTTCAGTTTGTTTATTGAACTAATAAGCCCCAAGACCTTGAAGCTATTTATCTTAAATCTTCATAGATTTAATTTGTGAAAAAGTCCAAACCTAAAAATATAATTCTCTACATTTTTATGGGCTCCCAATTCACGTTCGAGCCATTCAATATTCTTGTATTAATAGTATATGTCAGCCTGATTAGTTTCGTAACTTAATTCTTCATGGATTTTGAGAAATTTGTGAACAAAAAACGTCCAAAAAACTCAAATACATTAAATACCGTTGGATGTACTCATTCACTCATGTGAAATGGCGGTTTTGATAAACATGGTAATGTGTGTTCACATATTGTTTCCTATCACATGTGTAAAGGGCAAACGACCCCTAAAAGAAAAGCATTGGACAACAGAAGAGGAAAACAACTGTGCAAAATGCGAAAAATCTCCAATGAATAAAAGAATCTAAGCCCTATACAAGTATAAACATAAAGCCACCAATGAACCAAAAATTGCTTCAAAGGCAAGTGCAAGAAGAAAAATAAAATAGATCAAAATTGGCCATATAAAGGCATTGCATTTCCTACCATGGGCATGTAGCCTTCAAGACTCCTCACCTAACTATAATATCCACTTCCTTATTAGATAAGAAACAAAGATTTTGAGGTCATTTGATTCATCTCATGAACATTGACAACCTACCATATGGCGGTCCTCTTGTTTTTTGCTCACGCAGTAGGACCCGAGAAATCTCTTTAACCACTTCAATCTAAACATCCTACCTTTATAGGTATTGATACACAACTATTTATATTCATGCAACTTTCTACTTCTTGCACATTTTTCATTTTGATAGGAGTCTTTAATTCCTCCTTAATGAAATTTCATTGACCCCTTACTTCTAGAAAGAATATTTTTTTTTTGCTTTTCTCATCATTATTAGGGGGAAAAATAAGTACAGAAAAACAGTTATTGATATTGTAGGTAAACAATCCCATCCCCACCACCCCACCCCACCCCCCCGCCAAAAAAAAAAAGAAAATCATGGCTCCGCCACTGTGCGCAGGATAAGATGGTCTGCAAGAATATGCTTTTGTGGAGGATTATAGATATCATGAACCTCATGCATGCTCCACTAGTGTGCCACTTAGATTCACATAGTGCTCTGAAGGTACATTTTCACATCGCCATTTCACAAATACCCTTCAACAATGAGACGTCCCAAATGATATATTGCAGTTATTTTCAGCTGCCTTCCAATTGCAAGAAATCCTGCTCCATCCTTCAAGAATACTAGCAACTTCTCCATGCATTTCCACCTCCCTCGAGCCTTTGTCACTCCAACATCTTCCACTCACCTTCTCCCTAGAATCCAAAGAAGCTCACTAGAGAATTTGCCTCACCACTGCAGCGATAACAAAATGAACATTGCCACAAGGATTAACTGTGCCATCCTAGATAACCCTCTTGATATTCTAAGCATCCATGATCTGGTGTCAAGACCAATTTTACACTAATTGAACCTTCACTCACTGTTCGGTTGAATCTCTAAAAAAATCCACAGTTTAGACAAAATTAAATTTTAAAGTTGTTAAATCAAGGGCTAGTATAATCTGATGGGGCTGGATTTTTGGCTTCCCCTTGCCCATAGGAGACCTTTCAATCTTTCCTTCTCCCATTGATAGACATGGTTTTAAGCGGGTCCAAGAGCTGGACTGCATATTAGCAATATGCATTCTAATCATAGGAGAACATTCCTCCAATGCAACACCTGGAGAGCTGGCAGATGTTGTAGAGGAGCCTCATGAGACGATTGAGGGAGTTCTTTTGTCAATGCATCATGCATCTAGGGTTGCTAATGAGGAGGGAGGTAACTTTGCAAAACAAGGTATCTCAAGGCCTACTTTTGCAATGGGAATTGTTGTGACCTTGTCATTCACAAAGAATATGAAAGAAAATGAGTTGATTGAAAACTCAGTGCCCTCTTAAGTAAGATTCACACTGTTGTATGGGGTATTGCACCCACCATTTCACATTCGCAACATAAGTACTCTGTTATTTTTATAGATGATTTTAGCTGTTTTATGTGGATTTATTTTCTTCATGCCATCCGAAGTCTTTGACGCTTGTAAAAAAAAAAAAATCCTAGAAGTTTCTAAGAGTATCAAAATACTTTGCTCTAACTTAGGGGGAATGTGCTTCTCAAAGGTTCTAGGACCTTTTGCAAACTAGGGTATTATCTCTGAAAGGACATACTGTTATACACCTCAGCCATGTCAAAATTACCCTTTACTGTTCTGCCAAAGAACACATACACCAACTTTCTCTCTCTGTATGACTGACACAACAACTACCACACTCAGCGACTACCTTAACTGATCATCTCTCATTTTCTCATCACCCATGGCAAATGCTAGGAATACACGTGAAGAGATCCCCAAATAGGTTTCCATAAGTGATTTTCCCCCAAAATTCATCTTCGGAGTTGCCACTTTTGCTTTTCAGGAGACATTTATTTCTAATTATTTCACTTTTTCCGCTTGGTAGAGGCTTTGCTTTTGAAGGCTCTGTTTCATTGTTTAATGGAAGAAATTATCAGTTATGCCACATTTGAGATTCCGTTGTTCGAGAGCTTAATGAAGCTGGATTCTCTTTTTCTTTTTTCTTTTGTACTTCTTTGTATTTTATTTATTTATTTATTTATTTTTGTTGTATCTGCATTTAACAACCTTTTTTAATTACAAATAACCGCATGTCTTTTTTTCTTTTTTTTCTTTTTTACAAACAACCACCTCTATTAAAACAATCGAATTAATGGGGAAAAAAAGAGAGAAAAGAAACATGGTTTTGGCACAAAAGAGGGGATTGTGCTTAAGCATTCCTCTTATAGGTATCCTAACAGATTTAGTTTCTCTAAGACACCGCACTGTTCATTAAGTGTTAATGATGTCAAAAGTAGTGGACTTTGTCACCTTTCTTGGAACTTGGAACACCAAAAATGTAACAGAAGCTTTATGTAACACCTTTTAAATAGCAGGACCAATCATTGCACTTGCACAAGCTTGTCTTCAATAGTTCTTATGAACAACGCAGCTTTAGGCATGACGTTTTCTATCTTGCTTCTTATTACACTTGTTTTTTTTATTGATCAAACAAATATCCATTAATATTATCATTTGATTCAACACTAACAAGTTTTAAGATATGGCTAAAACAATTTAGCCAGCCAAAACATGTAAGTTACAAGAATATGTACCAGCCAAGCTGAAAATCGATGCGCCTTGCTGCAGCAGTTTTATCATGTGCATTATCCGAAAAAGGTTCTGCCCATTCACAATCGATCACCATGCCTATCTCACCACCTTGCTTGGCCTAAAGAAAATAAAGACACAATAATTTATTGGACTGCTACTGAAGCAATTTTTGTAATGAAAACAGCAAGGTAAACAAACAAGGTTTCATTTTACATTTATGAATATATAAAATTAACCTTCTATGAACTCTTGTCATCAAACTTCCTTAAAACAATTATAATAATTCACCTTTAAAACATCATTCACTTCAGTGAAGGTGAGGCAGAATAGTGTTTTTACTCTGACAGTTCTATCAAATTATTAAACTCTGGGACATATCTTTATAAATTTTGCAAGATTAGAAAGGTTTCAGTAATTATGTTAAAACAAAATTTATCTTCAAATACATTATAACACTAGCATGTCTGAGGTGCATGGTCTAACAGCTTGCTAGATACGATTGTGATTTTGGAGGAAAACCACACCCCTCCCCCCCCCCCCCCCCCCCAACGACCCGATTGTGAGGTTGGGCAATATATATTTAGTGAATGTTTATAAGGAAAATGGATAGGATGAAGAGGGTAGTCCAAAGAGTACATGGACGAAGTAGTAGGGATAGATTTGAAGGAGGGAAACCTATCCAAGGATTTTTTTAAAGATAGATCGAAATGGAGAAATAGAATTCATGTAGCCAGCCCCACATAGTTGAGACGGCTTTGAAGATGATGATGATGTTTATAGTATAATAAAAGTATGTTGTAAACCCTTTGTAGGGGTGCACAAAAAATCCGCCAATCCATAAAACTGATACGATCCGATCCATGGATTTTTAACCGAACCGAAGGTAAACAGATTGGTGATGGATTGAAAATCTTGTAATCTGTTAGCAACAGATCGATGACGGATTTCACCCTCAATCTACAGATTCAATCCAATCCAATCCGTTGACATTAAATATATATATAAAAAAAAAAACTTAAGGGGTCTAAATATAAGTTAAGGGGTCTAAATATAAAAGGAAAAAACTTCAGGGGTCAAAATGTAAGGGTTCAAGGTTTCAATAGATGAAGTGTGATTTTTATGAATTTAATTTTAACATGTTTGGCTTTATTTGTTGATTAGATCTCTTTTGGTTATAACGTAGATAAAAACAGCTCTTTGTATTGATCAATTGGGTAGCTTTCGGGACAAAAAACCATATTTGTAATTTGCATTTTTTCATGGATTGTTAGCTTGTATGTTGAAACTCTTTACAACATGTTTGACCTGTTTCTTTAACATTAGATTCAACAGATTTAATGGATTAAACCGATCCGATCCAGTCCTCCACGGATCGAATTGGATCGATTTTTAACAACCATGGATTGGTGACGGATTCCCAATCTATCCATCCGTAGGTAACGGATTGGTGACGGATTTGGCCTAATCCACACCAATCCGATCCATGTACACCCCTCCCTTTGATTAGGGATAATCATAATTTAAGATATGATTCATGATCTCTAGAATATGGTACCCTGCACGGTAGCACAAAGAAATAAATAAATCCTCTTATATACAGTGTTTTATAAAAATATGCAAAATCATGTGATCGTCTCATCTGGATTTCCTTCACATCAGATACAAGAAAAAACAGAGGATGGGAAAACAAAACTAAAAAAATGGACTAGTTAAGCAGGAAAATACAAAATCATGAATGGGAAATCCAACGATATCCTGCAATTTCCGTAGTTTTCTAACATTTGCTAGTAGAAATTGAGGATTTTGTTAGTAACATTTTACACTAATCTTCTACTTGCTGGACACATATTTTCATCATTTTAGCTGTAGCTGCATTATTTACTGATTTGCATTTAGCTTAGGCATGACAAAGAATCAGAGTCTATTTTTAAAACATGTCTTTTTTGTTCCTTTGGGCACAAAAAGTTACAAAGTTTGGCAAATGGCTAAAGTAGAAAAGATTACCACATGCATGACCATGATGCTTTGACATGAGTACCTAATCAACTAAAAACTTTACCAGTTGTGGCAAAAAAAAGAATCGTGCAAATGGATCCTAGCATCAAAGAACCATGACAGGTCCCAAGAAAAAAAATGTTCCTTTAGCCAATAAGATAACAATCTAATTGAAAGTAGACACACGCTAGATGAAGAAAAAGAAAACAACAATAAAATGCATCACTTCACACCTTGAATTTCTCTCTGTACACAGCAACAGCAGCCGCATGAGCTAATAGTTGATGGTGTGCAGCCAAATATGGTTCAGTTGATGAATGTTCACTTCTTCCAGGAGCAAATATTCCAAAACAATAACCATTTACCGCAGTCTGAAGAGGCTCATTGAGTGTAATCCAATGCTTCACTCTATCTCCAAAGTGAGCAAAGCAAGCTTCGGCGTAGATTGCAAAGTATTTTCTGGATATGCATAAAACAAGAGCAACATCTTTTTCATGAAACACGAAATGCAATCCAAAAGAAGATTCTTTTCATATGATTCAATTTTTCCAAACGCGTTACATTTATGAAGTTACCAACGCAAGTCGGCAGTATCTCTAAGACACCACACCAGTCATACACAAACCATTTCCCATGAAGAGTATTTTGTAAATGATTGTTTTCAAAAATGCTCAGACTTAGAGAACTATCATCAATCTTCATCAAAATAAAAAAAAGTTTCAGAAAAGCACATACTGTGCTTTTGGACACAGGAAATACAAAAAATCACCATGATCACTCTCTGCAGGTGGACTGCCCCCTCTACATAGAACAAAGTTTCCCAGGATCGATGAAGAAAAGTAAAAAATGGATCAGATATTTATTTTCACCTTGTTCATCATTCTGAGGTTCTCAGAAACTGTACTTCATTGAGTAATTAGGGATAGGCATTGAGCAGAAATATAATGAGGCCCTTCCCCTCGTTACTAACCAGTGATCAGACCAAAGGGTAAATATAAAACCTAGTATGGTGAGGCCATATGAATATTAGAACATGATTGATATTAGCACTTTCTTGATGCATATGACGAACTTACACAATTTCTTTGTTTAACCATCCACCCATTGAATCATGCAGATAAGAAGGGAGATCCCAGTGATATAATGTCAAATATGGTTGTATACCTGCAAAAATGAAATGCACCGGTAGCATGTAATAACACAAGTAGTGAAGAAGATCTCACACAAATGATAATGTACCTTTTTCTAGTAAAGCATCAATCAGGTTGTTGTAGTAAGTAATCCCTGCCTCATTGATTTTGGTTCCAGTCCCATCTGCAAAAGAAAGCCAAAACAGCAAGTATGTAATTGACAGCAGAAGGTTCTTGACAATATTATATGCACCAAGGATGAAAATATCGGCCACTACGCGATATATCGGCCATGGCGGCCAATGCCGCCACGTTATTTAGCTTTTATCGGCCAACGCACCGTATCTATACATACCGCCACGTAGCGGGGGGTTTTAAAACCCCCCCAATTCATCCCTGTGCACTTTCCCTTTCACTTTTTACACTGAAACCTCCCAAAGTGCTGTATTTTCAAGATTTTAGGCCCACAAGATCCACAACAAAGTGACAAACATCAAAAGTCAAAACAAGGAAATAATCAAACTAAATCCATTCCATCTTCATCAAGATTCAAGATTCTAGGTATGTTTTTTCTTTTAGATTTTTTGTAGTAAGTTGACTTTTTAGATCACATTCAATTAATCTCTCTCTAACTACTATAAATGCTTCCTTGTCTTGTAATATTGTTAGATCTATGTTTTCCTTTGATGATGCACACATATTTTTGTGTTTTTTTTAATTTTTTGCTATTTTTATTTTCAGATTTATTTATCTTTTGAAAAAAAAAAGTGAATACTCATGGACAACTCATGAAACCACTTGGAAATGCATTCTAAATTATAGATCTATGTTTCCCATAGATCAATCCATCACATTTTGAATGTTTATTGATTTTTCTCTATTTTTTATTTTCGGATTTTTTTTTTTTTAAATGTGAATACTCATGGACAACCAATGAAACAACTTGGAAATTGCTTGTAAATGAGAGATCTATGTCACCCATAGATCAATCCATCACATTTTGGATTTTTTTTATTTTTTGCTATTTTTTATTTTCGGATTTATTTATTTTTTGAAAAAAAAAATGTGAATACTCATGGACAACCCATGAAACCACTTGGAAATGCATTCTAAATGATAGATCTATGTTTCTCATAGATCAATCCATCACATTTTAAATGTTTATTGATTTTTCTCTATTTTTTATTTTCGGATTAATTTATTTTTTTTTTTAAAATGTGAATACTCATGGACAACCCATGAAACCAATTGGAAATGCATTCTAAATGATAGATCTATGTTTCCCATACATCAATCTATCACATTTTGAATGTTTCTTGATTTTTCTCTATTTCTTATTTTTGGATTTATTTATTTAAAAATAATAATTTTTAATATTTAAATACCAATCAAATGTCTTGAAAATGGTTCCTAGTTTTGAGATTTATGTTTTCCATAGATCATTCCAACATATATTGCTTGTTTTTTTACTTTTTTAATTTTTTTAATTTCGTATTTTTGTTATTTTTTGAAAAAAAATATTTTTAATAATGGAATGCCAATCAAATGTATTGAAAAATGCTCCTAAATGTTATATCTATGTTTGGCATAGATCAATCCAACATATCTTTGTCTTTTCCTAATTCTATTTTATTTTCTTATTTTCGGATATTTAAATTTTTGAAAAAAAAATTATACTTTAAATAATGAAATACCACTTAAATGTAAGGAGAATAATTCCTAAGCGTTAGATATATGTTTCCTCTAATATCTTTCTTTGTTTTTTTAATTTTTAATATACTTATTGTTCATATTTAATTATTTATAACCAGATATTCAGTCTTCTATTGATAACTTAAAATGCCTCGTGATATTGATCCCACATGGAGCTTTGGTGAGGCAATTGAGAATAACAGGTTAAAAATCAAATGCAAGTTTTGTGGGAAAGTGACCAATGGGGGCATTACAAGATTCAAGCACCACTTTTGGAGATAAATACTTTAATGAGGAAGATGCACAGATGAAGGCTGCACGCCGAGAGTCCATCATGAGTCAACAAGAACAACATGAACATCATGCATTTGCTGCAAGCAAATATTATGATGCAGGGGGCTCATCTACTGCGCCAAGCAAGGGCAAGGGCATTGCGGGGCCCATGCATATGGCATTTAGCACCCGGGAACGGGATGTTAATGTAAAAATTATCTCTACTAGAAGAGCAGTTCCTCCCCCTATTGATCCTCTAGCACATAAAAAAAAGGGAAAAAGGGAGCTAACAACCAAAAATATTGAGTATTGTGAATGGGGTAATGAAGGCTGCAAGAGATAGGTTAGCCAAAGCTACAGCAATAGCTAATTCACAAGAACATACCACCTACAGCAGTAAATTCCCCATATTTCCAGACCATTCTTGATGTTGCCGCCAAAGCTAGTCGGGGTATTCAGGCGCCCTCCGTATATGATGTGCGCACTAAATACCTTGAAGAAGAATATACAGAAATAAAGGCTTGGGTGGAAAAGTTTAAGCCCATGTGGCAATAGAATGGTATTACCATCATGTGTGACGGATGGACCAGCGGCACCCAAACACAATTAATAAACTTTTTGGTCCATTTAGTCGCTGGGACCGTCTTTCTGAAGTCCGTTGATGCAACTGAACATAGATGAACAGCCACATATATATATACACTCTTATGGATAAAGTTGTAAAGAGTGTGGGAGAGGAGCACATTGTACAGATTGTTACAGACAATGGCGCCAATTTCAAGAAAGCAGACAAGTTGTTAATGGACAAGAGGACCCATTTATTCTGGACCCCATGTGCAGTACACAGCATAAATCTCATCTTGGAAGAGATTGGAAGGACGACAAAAGTGGCTTCATTGATCAAGGCATGTAGAGGAATTATAAGATTTATATATGATCATTCATGGGTGTTAGGCTTGATGAAAAGATACACAAATAACCATGCCTTGGTGCGTCCACGATTAACTCGGTTTGCAACCCATTTTCTGGCTATGGAAAGCTTTGTAAGGTTTAGAACGGAGCTGATTCAGATGTTTGCATCAGAAGAATGGCTTCGTTCGAAATGAGGCAATGCAACTAGTGGTCTGGAGTTTGAAGTCTCAAACCTTATGAGGGACAATAAATTTTGGAAGAAAGTGAAGAAGGTATTAAATGTTTTTGAGCCTTTAGTTTAAGTGTTGAGGCTTGTAGATGGTGATGACAAGCCGACAATGGGCTTTATATATGAAGCAATGGATCATGCAAAGTAATCCATTATGGAAAATGTTAGATATCACGAGAAATATATAAAAATTATTGATGCCCATTGGAACGATCAGTTGCACCATCTATTGCATGCTGCAAGTAATTAATATATATCTTTGATACTTTTTTGTTTTCCTAACTAATGTATTTATTATCTTGTATGCTCAGAGTACATTCTAAAAATTTTTTATGTAGGTTATTTTTTGAATCCCGAATTCTATTACCCCAATGCCGAACCACACACCGAAGCAATAGATATGGACTTGCGGGTAGGATTATGGGAGGTATTGAAGAGATTGTTAAACCCAGATGATCAAATTGATGCCATACAAAAGGTGAGTGGGTGGTTACTTAAGAGAATTTAATTATGCTGCCAAGTTCCAATGGCCCAATTGCCATACATACTGTAGGGGTTTACTAACTTATTTCTAATTTTTCATACTGTAGATATCTATATATACACAAAGGAGAGAAGCTTTTGTTGACCCTCTTGTGCAACGATCGATCAGAAGGATGCCACCTGGTAATATGACTATGAACAAAAGACCCCATCGGCCCACCCAATAGTCTTGAATCTTGATCTATTTATCTTAATTGATCAGAATGACTTGAGGGTTACGAATATCTAATTTTCTTTATTTATTTTTTGTATTTCAGTTGATTGGTGGATGAATTATGGAGAGAGTGCTCCACATCTAAGGAGAGTGACTGTTCGCATCCTTAATCAAACTACAACATCTTCCAACTGTGAGAGAAATTTGAGCACTTTCTCCTTGATCCACACGAAGGCCAGGAATCGGCTTACCAAGCACAAACTCAACAAGCTTGTATACTGTCATTATAATCTAAAGTCGAGAAATAGAAATAGGGAGAGAAGGGCAAGTGATGATCCTGCTTATTGTCCTATTAATTTGGATCACATATTCAGAGATGATGATCCTTTATTCCCATGGCTAGCCGAGATAGAGGATCCACTGCTAGATTCAAATCCGGTTTTTCAGGGAACAGTTCAAGAGTTGATAGATGAGGATATGGATGAGGACCGTGAGGCACCTGCAAAAGGTCAGCCACCTCAAGGAGAAGGTACCAGCAGGACGAGGAAGAGTGGGAAAGAACCTGCTCATATTGGATCTTCTGAGAAAGCTAGTTCCACCACCGTCTCTTCGAGTAGCCATGGTGGAACTAGAGGAGATGGAAGAGACAGTGGGACAGGTGGTACTAGTGAATACTATCAACATGATGAAAACGATGTCGTTCCTGTAGAGGAAGTACATGAGTTACCTCCATCTGAAAGATTTGATCCAAGCCATGGTTATCAACGGCACCGAAGAGACTCGCCACCTGGGGCTGGAGGTAGTAGTGAGCAAGGACATATGGCTGGAGACGTTGGTGGACAACAAGTGGCATCATGGACTGATTCGTGGGACTTTAGTTACAGTGGACAAGGACTCTTCACTTTATTTTCCATATGGTCAAGTACAACAAGGAGAAGAAGTCTTCAGCTTCAGGGTCCTACTCATATGGATATGGTGACTATGGTAAAATGCAAAGATATCCACCTCCACCTCCTCCAAGTTCCTATGATGTGGCTACCTTCTTCGGATTGTGGATCCCAATTCTCATCAATATCAAATTCAATATGGAGCCGATAGAAATGATAATAATGATGGGGATGAGGATAACCATGGCGCCTTGAATCTTGGTAGACATTCCTTTTGGTGGTAATTAAGGTATTCCTATTTCCTTCACTAACTCTCTACTCTGTCATTTCTAAATTGGTGTTGATTGTTGAATGTTGATTGTTGATCACTTCATAATTTATTCACTTGATTGAATTTGAACCTTGAATGTTGAAGTATTGATATTTGATTGTTCAATGTTTACTAATGACCTAACTCTTAAGTCTTATGCATTTATTTCATGTTCTAGTTTTTTTTTTTTTTTTTTTTTTTTTTTTACAAGCTTTCCATTACTTTCTAAGTTAGCATGACTGAGAAAAATGAATACATGTGAAAAAACTAATCATTACTATTTTTTTCTATTTATACAGCGATACAGGACCTCACATATTGCAAGCACCGCTACGCCCCCTTTTCTTACTGACTTTTGCAAAAGAATCACAATTTCTTTCATTTTACAATTTTCTGGATTTTTTGGGTGATTTTTTCAAATCGCACCGCTACGCCCTATGTATCCTTGCTACGCTACGTATCGCCCGCTTCGTAGCGGTTTGGCGGCGGGCCGCTACGCCTACCGCTACTACTATTTTCATCCATGATATGCACTACTGTTATAAGTGCCATGCCACACATTGGGAACCCGAAGATCTCCATAAGCTCTTATCTGAAAGACGAGTGGAAAAATTATGCTGGAAGCAAGCAATTGATCTTGAATAATTCAAATTTTAGAAGGTGATTACTGCAATTCAGGAAAAAACCTTGTGGCACAGCGGAAGGAGCTCACTATTGAAACCTTGAGGTTGCCGATTTGAGTTATGTTACCAACTAAAAAAGCTTACTGCGATCAGAAGTAAAATCACATTCATTTCACAATGAGCAATAGTTTGTAGGACATAAAAACTTAGTTCATATATGGATTTATGTGTGTGCATGTTTTTGGTGGGGAGGGGGAGTGTTTGGACATCCAGGTACTCCTGAACTTATGCTTTGTTAATTAACTTGTTATGTGGTTATGACCCTTATCAGATGTCATGTGGTTATAACCCGTTTTAGTTATGTAATTAAAATTTGGAATAACAAATGCCCATACAACCCAGTTCGTTAAGCAAAAACTGAAGCCTAGTCTTCAAAGTACCGGCTTACAGGCCTCTGTTAGATGTAAAGTGGACTTAAGGCAACTTCTGAATGAGATAGAGTTTGCAATAGGACCTAGAACTTGGCTAATTTTTACCAAGGTTGGAAAACTCGAGACTCGGACTCGACTCGTCCAATGCAAAAAAACAAAAAAATTGACTAGAGAGAGTCGGCGTGGAGACTTTAGAGAGTCATGTCTTTCTAAATAATTTCAAAAATATTTAAAAATGAATCAAATACTTATAAAACATAAATGTATATTTATTTACATGCATTCATGATAATCAATTCAAATCAATAAATCTATATATGCAATAAAAATATTATAATAATAGAAAAAGAAAAGAAAAAATATTGCATATTACATAATTTGTTAGTCCAAATATCAAATGTAAACAATCAAATATAGGTTGCAAATTACATTCTAATCATCATTTTTAAATTGCTGACTCCAAACCTCGAGCACAATTACTTGTGTATATATTAATTGTTTAAAATTCGATCTACTTGTCAAACAGCTTAGAATGCAAGCAACTTTCTAATATGAGGTGACTCGGCTGAGTCTCCCATGCATTTGACTCAGTACTTCATCAAAATGAGATGACTCGAGAGAGTCAAGAGTCAACACGGAGAATTTTCCAATCTTGATTTTTACATATATTCATTTACTTCTGAGAATTCTTCAGACTTCTAGATGCCAATATATGAGATGGTGACAAATCCATATCAACATAGAACCCAGCAGAACAGTCGGTGATTTGGAAAAGGAAAGGCAAAAAAAAAAAAATGGATCCACTTCATCTCATAAAAGAATAAAACATGGCAAAGTTAAAGGGAATGGATGGTACCTGGGAAAATGCGTGGCCAAGATACTGAAAAACGATAAGCATTAAATCCCAACTTGGAAATAAGTTCCACATCCTCCTGCATTGAACCATCACTCATTTATAAGAAAGTCATATGCTAACTGACAATAATAAACTAAATCACGAGTTAATTGATCCAGGGTCTAGAAATGGAGGTTCAAATTAGAATAGTCAAAACGCACTCTTTTTGTTTAATTTCATAATAATCATCTTCGAAGCTTTATCCTCTCTATTTGGGGTAGGCTGTTAGTTCTACTTTTCCACCCAGAGCTATTTGTAGCCATGCTGTCAATAACTCCCGTCTCCATCATGTGTTTTCTGATTTTTCAGTACTTCATATAAGCTCATTTAGTACCTTGGATATATGTCTTATAAGGTTGTTTTAATTCTTTTATGTACAAACTCATGCTATTTCAACTTGACATTCTTTGATCCCCAAAACTCACCTCCAAACCCACCCACCCATACCACAACTAAAAAAAAGAAAAAACAGACAGACAGACACACACACACACACACACAGAGAGAGAGAGAGAGAGCAATTGCCCAATACCTGCAAGTTTCCTTTTGTGTGACCATTCCCAAGTCTTTTTTTCATAATTAAATAAAGTGTATTTATAGATCGTTTCTTTTCTTTTCTTCTCTTTTTCTAGTAGGATGTACTTTATAGATCATTCAAATATATAAATAAATAAATAAAATTATTCCATAAACATCTAAGCCAAGAACACTTGACCATCCACCTTTGAAGTTAAATAATCTCAGCTGACATTTTGAACTAACTGACCTTGTAACAATGATACTGGTCAACTGCAATGTCTCCATTGCTTCCATCCACAATATTACCTGCTTCGAAAAAATAAGACATTAAAAGAATGTAATAAGCTATGCAATTAGGATGGTTCTCATATTCATGTATATTAGATGAAACACCGTAATAAGAGAAAAATTTTCAAAATGTACAAAATGTATGCCTGGTGTGTCTGAGAATACATCCCAAATACTATCACCCCTGCCACCCTCCTTTCTGCCTCCTTCAACCTTGGGGAAAAAAAGGAGAGAGAGAGAGAGAGAGAAACAAGAATAGGTTAAATTAGAAACCTTGTACTCTGGCAATGTTAGTGACCATCAAACTCAACTGTCATTTTTCCATTTTGCTTCAAATGAATGATAAAAAGGGTACAGATACCACAAAAGCATCACTACTGAACTCAGAATCTCAAGATGCTATTGCAAATTTATGGCAAAAAGAAAAAACAAAAAGCAAATTTACATATAACCACTTGTATTTTTTGAC
Organism: Persea americana; assembly: GCA_029852735.1. NCBI lineage: Eukaryota > Viridiplantae > Streptophyta > Magnoliopsida > Laurales > Lauraceae > Persea > Persea americana. The sequence goes on along the minus strand of CM056820.1, from coordinate 33,061,544 downwards.
AATTATAAATAACCACCAGTATCAATCTGAAAGTCTTAATCAATGGCTAGTTTTCAATCAATTTGCCAAATTCATTCTATGGAAAAGATTCACCTGCACACTACGCACCTACCCACCACGCATCCAGACCATCCCAGAGATGGGACCCACCGCTGATATGTGTGACCCACAGTCCAGATGTACAGGTAGTCAATTTAATCAGGATTAACGCCCCTAATTGAATCTGAACAAGGTTACTCTTTTACAGTGAAAAATAGGATTTCATCAATCCATGAGAAACTAATCATTAAATTATTTATTTATTTTGTCCTTTCTTTTCTTCGTCTTTTTCTCTATAAAATATTTAGATAATCTCTCCTTTTGTGCTTGTCACTGTCATCTTCTCTATATAGTTCCAATTTCACCAGATGTCTCCAAAAACCATTGATTTTAAGTCAATCTGGTGGACCCATATTGTTTTTGCATTAACAGAGCTGGTTGTTATTAAAATCCCAAAAAGACAGGCCATCATTTATAATTAACTAAACGTCCCTAAATGCAATTTCACCAAAAAAACAAAAGTTGCAGAGCAGTAAAAACAAAAAATCAAACTTCTCTAAGATCTCCAACAGCAAAATCTCAAATGCAGCGTAACCAACGATTCCTTCCATTAAAAAAACCAAACACCAAAACAATAGAAATAAAGCAGAAACCGATGTTTCATCAAAACATCAGAAACCCATCTCCCAATAAACAAAAGGGTAGTGAGAAGAAGAGTCTCATCGCACATCTTCCAGATTCAAGTGAGAGAAAGAACTCAAAACAGAGCATTTCCATGATCGAAACCAGATTGGGATGCAATCAATAGAACATGAAAAAGTTCTAACCTAAAAAGAAAAAAAAAAAGTGGAAGGTTGAATTGAAAGTGATGAAAATGGAAGAACCTCATCAAAGCTCTCCAAATTCAAGTGAGTGAGAGAGGGAACTCAGAACAGAACTTTCCAAGATCCAAACAGTTTGAATTGAAATCAAGAGAAGATGAAAAGTTCTAATCTTTAATGAAAGTGATGAAAATGGAAAAGATTGGATCTTTTCCATTCCTTTCTAGGTTTTTACTTTACCTGAAAAGCGGAAGTGGCGACTCCAAACACAAAGTCTGGGGGAAAGTCTTTTCTGGAAACATCTTTGGGGATTTCTTCTCCTGGATTCCTGGTACTCGCCATGGATGATGAGGAAAATCAGTCGTTGTGGTAGTTGCCGAGTGTGGCAGTTGTGGCGGTGGCACTTATCGAGGGGAAGGAAGAAGGTGTTTTTGGGAAGGGGATCCCCTGTTTGGACCAAACAGATGATGGGGTCCCACATGGGGGAGAAAAAAAAAATCACTAGGGAGATGGGATGTGTTGATGAGATATTTTCCCCCCATGTGGCACCCCCTAATTGGACCAAACAGGTTTCCACTTCCGTGTTTTTGCGGTTGCCAAGCAGTGAAGGGTCAGTTCCATGGAAAAGTATAGATTTCGCTTTCTTTTTCCGTATAGGTGGGACCCATGAGTGTTTATAGTCACCTTGAAAAAAAGGGAAGAGGATCCCTGTTTGGACCAATCAGGGGGTGCCACATTGGGTGGAAAATTTTTTTTTTTTTTTAAAGGGGAGATGGGATGGGTGATTAGACTTTTTTTCCCCATGTGGCACCCCCTGGTTGGTCCAAACAGGGTTTTCCTGTTTGATCCAAACAGGGGATCCTCTTCCGAAAAAAAGGAGGGTCCCTTTCTCCTTTGTCAATAATAATAATAATAATAATAATATAATCAATTATAAAAGAGGCATACACAATTGCATGTGTGGAGGAATTGATGCGGAGGCATCCATTATGATAATACCTATTAGGGCTCTAGGCCCTTCATCTTTGGTTCACAAAGTTAATGAATTTTTAACTTTCAATCCAGCATTTCAATCCATTCCGATCCATGCAAATTCATGGTTTTGATGAACCCAAAGAAATTAATTGTATGAGATCTATTTGAATGGGTCATAAAATGAGCCCCGCCAGGTAGTGTGGTATGTACAAAAAGGCCGTAAGGACAACAGTCCTTAGAGAATCTCTACTCTATTTTAAATATGTATGAATGTTAGCCATGTGAAGTAGATATTATGTTAGTCAAAATCACCATTTTCACTTGAATTGAAGAGTAAATCAAACAAATTTAAATGTGTTTGGATGCTTTGGACTTTCTCATGAATTTATGAAAATTTAAAATATCAAACTATATGCCTTGATGCTTATCGTTAATATGAGAATATTGAATGGCTCAGATCATGAATTGGATACCGAAAAAAGTATAGGAAATTAGATCTAAAGGCTTGAGTTTTTTGGATGTTACAAATTACTCGAAGGATAGAACAATTTAAGGTAATCAACTTAAGTATTATGGGGTTTATCAGTTCAATAAACAAACTGGACGGTTTGGATTGAAGATCCGGGGCCCATGAATATTACAATAAGTTAATGAGTACTGGCTATATGTATGTACGTAATTCAGGGAATTTGCAGGAAATCAACAATTGGCCCAAGTATAGCAGGTCTAATTAATCAACCTAATTATAACAATTGAATGATCTTATGTTAGTAATGCTGACTATTGCACAGAAGCCCCATGAGACCATTAGTGTTTGTGGTCCCTATTGTCTCTTACGTAGAAAGCAGCTTTAAATTGAGGATTTAAGATAGGCCGCTTCAGCTTTCATGACACCCACCTGCACAAATAATTCCTAGCATTTGAGGACACAAGTGAAGAGGCAAGAAAGTTCATAAAACATAGGGACTATTTCAGGCCTCCTAAATTAGCTTCCCTTCCCCCAACTGAGAGTTTGTTTGCATGCAATTGGACACTTTGGAACTCATGGTAAATTGTACAGTAATATAGGAAGATTAAAGAGGTGAGGAGTGAAGATGATAAGGTGAACAGTAGGTGGGACATTGACTATCCTCTCTTTAAGCTTATAGGGTAATGGTTTGGTATTTATTTTTTATTTTTCGTTAATTCATTTTTCATTAAAGATGATATTTTTTATAATCATTTTTTAATATTCACCTTTCATTTTTCACAATTTTAATGACTTTTATAAATTTTTGGATATCACCATTCTTTTTACACAATTTTAATGACTTCTAGAAATACAAGCCTTATAATTCAAAGAATTCAATTACATGAAATAAACGTGCTCTAAAGTATTAGCTACTATGTTTTGGTAGGAATCTTCCTTTTTGCATTGATGATCAAGGATTAATACATTGCCAACATTGTTGGTTAGGGGCTTGTACAGCGCATGTGAGCGTGTGAGTATCGATCTGTCAAAGCCAAGAAAATAAAAGACAGCCCCAAGTGTTTGAAGGCATAGACTCGGGTCTGTTTTCTTAGTGGAAAAAGAGTTTGAGTTGGGCTATGGGATTGCACATTAGGTAACCAAATGCAGCCCATGGTTGGAAAATTCTTCAAGTTGACTCTTACACTCTCCTGAGTCATCTCATTTTAATAACTTAATTATATTTTGAACCATTAAATGGACATATTTAATTTTAAATAATTAAAGTTTATTTATATGTAATTATGCACAAGGTTTGGAGTCAATAATTTAAGAACGGTGACTGAAATGTAATTTGAAACTTATAATTGACCTTTTACATTCAATATTTGGACTAACAAATTATGTAATATGCAAAAAAAATTATTTTATCTTCCTTATTGTAGTATTTTCTTGCATATATAAATTTATTAAATTAAATTGATTATTTTGAATGCATGTAAAATAAATGTAATTTTATATTTGATAAGTAATGGATTTATTTTTAAGTATTTTTTAAATTATTTTAAAAAAAATATGACTCTCCTAAGTCTCTATTTTGCCTCTTTTTGAGTTAATTTTTTTGCATTGGACAAGTCGAGTCCGAGCCACAAGTTTCCTAGCCTTAGTGGAACCAGAGTGCTTGCTTATAGAAATATTAGTGTTCACTTAGCATAAATTATTGCAGCAACGCCTAATTAGAGGAGTTGGTGAGATGTGGAAAGGGCCATGCTCTGAGAGGGCCCACTCCAAATCTCAAATCTAAAGAATCTAGATGATAGAGATATATGCTTTCCAAAGTCAATGGCTTGAAAGAAAACCATGTGGGATACGCTTTTTTATTTATTTTTTACTACTAGTGGAGCATGCTTGTGCGCAACGGAGGCCATGATAAAAAGTAAATAATATTTTAATTAGAGATATTTGTAATTTTTAAATAAATTATAAGAAAAAATTAATATATATTTTATAATACAAACACAATTAATACCAAAATCAAGGTTTAAAAGAAAAAAATAAGTAAAATGATCTAATTGAATCATCTGATTGTGATTGGACTAAAACTGTAACATTGAGTAATAAAAATCCAATGAAAAATAAAGTGAAAGGAATTTATAGATCATCACAAAAACCCCAATGCAAAACGCAGCTTCTTTTAAAAGAAAATTGCAATTTCATGTTAAAACATTTACTAAAAAGAATACAAAAGAAAGAAGTACAATAACCAAAAACAAAAAAAACAAAAGAAAAGAAAATCATACCTCTAATACTTGAATTTGAAGACTATAGAAGGAAGAGAATGACAAAAAAGAACTACAATAAAAAAATCTATAACAAAATGCAAAAGAAAAGAAATCATACATCTTCGTGAATAAAATCTCTTGTTTCCCAATGTGGAATAACACGCATGTCTCTTTGCTCTTTTTTTTTTTTTCAAAAACAAAAGATGACGCAATCTCTTGTAGATCAAGATCATTAAATAAAAAGTTCAAAAACCCATGAATCTATTAAAAAATTATTTTTTAAAGAAAACATAAAGTCCTTGTAGATGAAGTGGGTATAGGGGATGGAGTAGCAAGATATAGATTGATGGGCTCAGTTTGTGGGTTGCACAAATCGAAGGCTAGTTTCAATGGGTGGGTCAATAGGTGGGTTAGATAAGTCCAAGGGTGGGTCAATAGTGGAGAGATTTTAGAAAATATATATATATATTTTTTAAGTCTTAAAGAGATTATGTTGCAATTAGAGAGAAGTTAGAGGAGATTTAAATTGAGAAATTTTAGGGAAGATTAGAAGGGGAATTCTGGAATATAACATTGCAAAAAGTTTTAGGATGCACCACGTGTCTCACTCTGACAAAGAGGGCTACTGGGGCCCGCGCCCAACACGAGCCTTTAATTTATCTAAGGAAAACCCAATTTAAATTGAAAGTAGACACTCTGTAGACAAACAAACTACATTTAATACAATTATACTCGAACTGCAATATTGATCACCATCTTTTTGAGAACCCCATATACTAGATCTATGTACCCGATATGCCATCTGTTGCCCACCTGGGCCCCACAGTGCCGAAAATGAAAAATTCCATTTTATTCCTCACTACCATCGATCTCTCTTTTGGTTGCTAGATGGTGGACCAAACAGAACTAAGTGTTTCTTGTCCAAAGCAACCGGATGGCTGGATAGTGGGCCCACTGATCATGGCCCAAGTTAGCCCCCACCAATATTGTCGCCCAGGCCCCCACTACCAGATATATGGCCATAGTCCCAAAAACGGATAATGCCCTTCTCCCACCCACCCACCCACCCCCGGTTGATGGATGGTGGACCAAACAGGGCCATCTCACATGGGTCCACATCTCTAAGGTGAAAATGAGTGTTGCAAATACTTGGTAAATATAAAAGGAGTTTGCATAGAGAAAAATTTTGAAGTTGTAGTTTTAATCAAATATTATCATAAAAAGTGGTGTTAAAAATGAATTAATTTTTATATGATTTAAAAATTCAAAACCAAAATCAAGAAACTACAAACCTATATGCTTTCAGGGGCTTCTGATGGGGTGGGGTGGTATTTGTCGTCTGGGCCGATGGCAGTGGGGGCGACTGATGAGATTGCAGTGGAGGGTAGGGAGAGGAGCGTAGAGGTTGAACAGAGGAAATTGAGCTTTGTAGGAAAGAGATAAGGGAGATTTTAGAGGAGAAATTTGAAGAGATTTTAATTAGGGGCGTCCTGGGGATGTGCTACATGTCGCTCTCTAAGGAATTCTCATGCCTCCGCATGTTGCTCTCCTAGAGATCACCTACTTACGAAAATAAAAAATCGTGATAATAAAAAATCGTGAAAAAGATGGAGAGTCAAGAGGGAAAATTTATTTGGTTAAATTAATAAATATAAATGATTATATATTAAGTGTGAATTTTGAAATTAACTTGCTTCCACAATGGTCCCCATGGATTAACCATACCAAATACCGAAAGAAAAAATAGGTAAAAAAATAGCAAAATATTGCCTACGAAAATGCCTCAAATTTCTTTTTTTTGTTAGTTTAATAATACATGGGGCCCATTGAAGGTAACTAAAGAGAAATTATTATTGTATGATATGTTTTAGAGAATGGAGAAGTATCTTATTTCAAGAATATCTTAGATTGGCATTGAGATATTTTAGGTGGTGAGATTAGATGAGAAAGGCAATTCCAGAATGTAGCATTGCAAAAAGTCTGAGGATGCTCCACATGGGCCCACGCACAACGCGGGCCTTGTTTAAAGAGTTCTTAAAATTTTAAATAGTAGTATTCATTTCATTTAAATGAAATGTAAATGACTATTACATATGAATCATTACATAATCATAGTTAAAATAAATAATTTAAATTCCATTATTTTAATGATTAAATAACCAAAATGAACATTATTTTGTAGTTGGATAATGGATATGCCTGCGCCCAACGTAGGCCATAATTAAAAAATTATTAAAATTTCTAATTAGAAATATTTCTAAATATTTAAATAAATTATAAATAAATATTAATATATAATTCATAATAAAGATGGAAACTCATTAGAGAAATTTTAGGTAATATTTAGGGACATATCAAGTAAATAGTAAAGATTTTAAGACCTTGATTTGATTATATTTGTGCTTAGCCATAAATTGAGTGTCATTTCAGAATTAAATGTGGATTTTGGAATTAATTGGCTTCCACAATGGGCCCTATTGATTAATTAATCCTATCAAATATCCAAAGAAAAATAAGGAGAAAAATGTCCAAAATGGGCCTCACAGATTAATCTTACAAAATATTGAAAGAAAAATAAGAAGGAAAAAGTAGTAGAATATAACGTATGAAAGTGGCCCCCGCTCTGCTATCAAAACAGCTCTTCATGTGTTGGTATAAAAAAAAGTGGCCCCCGTAAATCGTAAGTTTGGAAAGAAAGAAGACTTGTATTTCATAATGGGACTTATAGATTTATTTGGTTAAAATAGTAAATATAAATGATAATAAAAAGTCGTGATAAAGATGGAGACTCATGAGAGAAAATTTATTTGGTTAAATTAGTAAATATAAATGATTATATATTAAGTGTGGATTTTGAAATTAACTAGCTTCTACAATAGTCCCCACAGATTAACAATGCCAAATACTAAAAGAAAAAAAAAGGAAAAAAAGTAATAAAATGCCACCTAAGAAAGTTCTCCAAATTTATGCAACTTGGATATGACATGAGGGTCTATAAATTGATATGCAACAACATTTAATTTATACATGTCCACCGATCACTTAAATCATAGCCAAAGAGTATATTCTTTTTCACGAGTCCCACAAATTGATATGCAACAACATTTAATACATACATGTTCACTGATCACTAAAATCACAGCCAAAGAGCCTTTATTCTTTTTTTTTGTTAGTTTAATAATATGTGGGGTCCATTGAAGGCAACTAAAGAGAAGTTATTACATGTTTTAGGAAATGGATAAGTATCTTATTTAAAGAATATCTTAGATTTGGATTGAGATATTTTAGGTGATAAGATTAGAAGGGTAATTCTGACACATGGCATTGTAAAAAGTCCGAGGATGCTCCACGTGTCGCTCTTCCAGATAATTACTTGCTGCTTTAATATATATAACTAGTGTGAGTGGCCCGTGCCCAACACAGGCAAAAAAAAAGAAAAGAAAAGAAAAAACCATATATTCAAATATAAAATCAATATCTGTGCATATCAAAGAAAATACAAATAGAAAATATAAAAATAAAAAAAAAAATATTTGTATAGAAAGCAAGATGAAGGAAGGAGTAAGGGAAAGATAACAGATTTGGATTGAATAAGTGGACCCATAATGATATAGTGCTCTAACTCAAACTATAATAATAATAATAATAATAGGAAGTGGGGCTCACATGATAGACATCATAGATTAGGGATCACAATTTTCATTCTTTGTGTTTTTTTATTTTTTTTATTTTTTTATTTTTTGCGGATAGAATCTTGATGGGAATGGAAGATATTGAGATAGATTTTTAGTTTTAGAAACATACCTTCTTTTGAGGTATAAGATAAGGATTTATAGATTTACATGCTCTAAAATAGGTAGTACTTCAAAATAAGTAGTTAAAAAAATATTTACACACTCCATCGGGTATCTATAAGGATTGAGTGTGCCACATGTAAATGTGAAAGCTCAAAAGAGAGCGCCACGTGCTACTTTCTCGAAAAGAGGGTTGTTGTTTTTATTATATAATAAGTGTAGGATTTGATTTTGAAATTCTATATTCAATTTTTTATTTTGCTTGGAATTCGATTTTCGATTTTGCTTGGAATTTAGATAGAGAGTCCAAGGCCTGTGCCCAACGCATGCCATAATTACAAAATCGTTAAAATTTTTAATTAGAAATCTTTTTAAATATTTAAATAATTTAAAAATGAATATTAATAAATAATTTAAGATAAATATGGAAACTCATTAGCAAAATTTTAGGTAGCTAAAAATATTTAGGGAAAGATCAAGTAAATAGTAAAAATTTTAGGACCTTGATTTAATTATATTTGTGCTTAACCATAAATTGAGCGGCATTTGATAATTAAATGTGGATTTTGAAATTAATTGGCTTCCACAATGGGCCCCACAGATTAATTAATCCTACCAAATATCTAAAGAAAAATAAAGAGAAGAATGTCAAAAATGGGCCCCACAGATTAATGTTAATCAATATTGAAAGGAAAATAAGAAGAAAAAAATAGTAGAATACGGCCTATAAAAGTGGCCCCCGCTCTCGTATAAAAAAAGTTCTTCGTTTGTTGGTATAAAAAAAGAGTGGCCCCCATAAATTGTGAGTTTGGAAATAAAGAAGACTTGGATTTCATAATGCGACTTATAGATTTATTTGGTTAAATTAGTAAATATAAATGATAATAAAAAAATCTTGATAAAGATGGAGACTCATGAGTGAGAATTTATTTGGTTAAATTAGTAAATATAAATGACTATATATTAAGTGTGGATTTTGAAATTAACTGGCTTCCACAATTGTTCCTATGGATTAACCATACCAAATACTAACAGGAAAAATAGGAAAAAAAGTAGCAAAATATTGCCTATGAAAGTGCCCAAAATATTTGCAACTTAGATCTGACATGAGGGTCCCACAAATTGATATGCAATAACATTTAATACATACATGTTCACCGATCACTATAATCATAGCCAAAGAGCCTTTATTCTTTTTTTTTTTTGTTAGTTTAATAATACGTGGGGCCCATTGAAGGAAACTAAAGAGAAATTATTATTGTATATTTTGTTTTAGGGAAGTAATAAGTATCTTATTTGAAGAATATCTCATATTTGTATTGAGATATTTTAGGTAATGAAATTAGATGAGAAGGGCAATTCCGAAATGTGGCATTGCAAAAAGTTTGAGGATGCGCCACGTGTCGCTCTTCAAGGGATTTCCATGCTGCCACGTGTCACTCTTCTAGAGATTCACCTGCTGTCTTTTATTATATAATTGATATCTCCATCGTTTTAGATTTGAGGAACGACATTTGGTGAGCCTGAGCAGACTTGTGGGAAACTCTTTTTTTGAAAATGGTGACTGTGTATTTATGCATGAATAAGGAGCACATGTAAAATTAGTATGATGAAATCTGGTTATAAGTCAATAGTAAGGCTTCAAAATAAATTTATACAAAATAGGCTTCAAAATAAACAGTAAAAAGGCATCTATACCAAAAAATGTGTAAGTTTAATGAACGCATGGAGTTCAGAAAATGTTTTTTCTTTCAACTTAAGGGAGTATTTGGTTATATCCGTGGAAGAGGAAGCCGAACATTTATTCTTTGCAGAGATGCCTTTCCTACCACCCCAATGATGGCCTTCGGATCTTCTCTCGTGTGGAAATGTGGTAATCAAGTTAAAAAGGCTGCATTTTGTCACTGCACCAAATGCATCGAGCAAGGCACTAAAATATCCGATGCCTCATCGCCTAGCCTTTTACGCTGAAACCCATATTTTACAAACGTCCCCTAAGGGCGTGTTTGTGTAGAGCTATGAAAGAGGAAATCTGGGCTTCCTCTTTTGTGGCTTTGAGTTTTCGACGAGGGTAGATGAAATTACCAAATCCTCTATAGCAACAAAACATGCGTAAAATCTGAGAATTTCCAGCTTTTTCTTTGCTGCACCAAACAAGTGGATTCCGGTGCCTTGTCGGCAGTCCCTTTTCGTTGAAACCTTGCCTGCACAAATGGTAAAAGTTGCATTTGAAACAAAGAAAACTAAATTGGTTCCAATACATTGAATAATTTTATTTGTAAAGGGGTTTGTGAAAATAAATGAGGCCCTAGTGGACCCATGATAGTACAGCCCATTTAAATCTAGAGGTTTTTAGAAAAGGCCCTACATTTTTAGGAAACCTAAAATGGCTCGTCTTTTATGTTAGAAAAAAAACCCCCCTAATTTGACCGTGTAACAGGTAGTTTTTCTTTTGGATAAATGACAAAATACTCTTTACTTAAGCTAAGTAAGTATTAGGGGTGTTCATGGCTCGGGCTGAAGAATATCCAGGCCCAGCCATATTTCCAAACTCTTTGACCGAGCCTGACCCGAATACTAAAATTTAAGGTGAATCCAGAGCCAAAGCAGGCTGGGCCGGATTCAGGCTCAGACTACCTAGGTTCATAATACCCCTAGTAAATATCACTAACTCAAAATAATTTTAGTGAGTCCCAACTAAATGCATAATGACCAAAGAAGGCATGGTGATTAGAATTAGAAACATCTAAGTGGCAAATTTATCTTTTAGTCATTTTAGCTAAACTGTAAATCTGTCAAAAAAATAATAATAAAGCGGAACGGTCGAGATTTACAATTTCTTCAGGGGCCAGCCCATCTAGTAACAAATAGTAAAGATTAATTTGGTGGTACACATTCATGCAGCCTCTCTCATATCAACCTAGTTATGCCATACAACTTCAAATGGCCTTTTAACTCCAAGGAGTTGGCCAAGTGGTCAGGACCACGGTTACTCTCTCTTTCGGAACTAGAGGTCAAGGTATTGACCCCAGTTTTCCTCTCTTCAGGAATCGAAGGTTGAGACTACTTGTGCTACCATATTTGATGTTGAAAATTGTACATCAAAATCAACTTTTTTCTTAATATTTTTATTTATAACATTGGAGGTAGTAGACTTCATACATTGTTATAAGTTGAATGATCTTATTTTAAGAAAAATGAAGAATAAAGAGAGATTAGAATCCATTTTTGAAATAGCTTCCAATCTTCTAAGTAGATCCGGTTTCGAAACCTGATCCAGATTTTCTTATTGAAATTAGATTTGAAACCAACAAAACACATTTTGAGTCAAAATCGGATTCAAACCTGAAATCGGAACCGTCATTTAGAAACAAATTAGGTCCACTACGATTCATATTCGGAATTATCCCGTTTGCAACCCCAGCTGAGCCTCCGTTAGTGTAAAAGAAAAAAAAAAACAACTTCAAATGCCCCACTGACGCCAGTCCCACCGCAGATCAAGTCCAATGGCCCTCCCGTGCCACGTGTACGGTTCATAATAATCTGGACCCACACCTGACCCACTCTTTTATTTCCTTGGTTCTCCCTCCAACTCAGTAACTATACAATCAAAACCCCACGACTCTCCTCTGTAAACCACCCCACACACCACAACCCCCACCAAGCCCCCCCCCCCCCCCGCCATCTTCTTTCGATCCTTCCTCTTCGAAATCCAATCGATTCTCGATGTTTTGATGCGTTCCCTACAATCTCACCATTCGATTCTCTGATGGGGTTTCCAAAACTCATCGAGTAAACGAAGAAATCCACTCAAATACGCACGAATCTCCCAAATCTCTCTCTCTCTGCGCATCGATTGATCCTTTTCTTGCTTTCCTTTCCCAACTTCATTCGTTTTCTCGTCTGGGTTTCATCCAAAATGGGGAAAAATCAAGCATACAAAGCTATGCAGAGATCGAGGTTGGGGTCGAGCTCTGCTGGGCCGGAGGAGATTGAAGATGGAATGGTTTGTACCCTTTCATACTATCCATCGTTTTGAATTCTATCATGTTTGCTGCATCCATTAAGATTAATCGTTTTGGCTGTTCAGAGGAATTTGCGTACTGCATTTGGTCGTAGAATTGATTGTCACCCACTTCTCGGTTTGGGCATTTCCGATGTTTTTACGGAATTGATGAGTTTTTGTTGAAATTAGAGTGTGTTCAATGTTACATTTTTAGGGGATTCCAAATATAAAGGTTGAGACATTGTAAGATATGGCATTGATTTAACCTGAGTATTGTAGTATGTGGTAAACGACAGGAACTTTGCAGCATTCCCCCTTTGCCCCAGATTCACCCTTAGTTAATTAGTCTGTTACATTTGTTTTTTCTCGAAGACTTTGATAGAAGATTATTCTGTGATCAGTATAAGCAAAGGCTCAGCTTATTTGGTACATCAATGAGCATGTGTCTTACTCTAGGAAGTTGAAGATGTGATAGTTCAATTTAGTTTTTGGAAAAGAAATTCCATTTTATAGTGTGTTCTTTTGATTCCCATCTGTGAGTGGTGTGCTTAAACTTTTTTGCGAGAGACCAAGTACGTCTAACGCAAGAACCTTCTTTTTGGCTATTGCATAGAGATTTTATGTGAATCAAACTCAATTTTAGTTGTGTCTTAAATTGAAATATGGTGGTGTAGTCTTATGCTTTTAAGATTCATATCTTACGGGTTCACTGTTGATCTTATCATGCTCATAATTTAGTTCCCTTGGGTCTCTGGAATGATGCATTCATTTTCTTTTGAGACTTTTGATCTCCTTGATTATATTGTAGAAATGTTTTGGTGTAATGATCCTTCCAGGTGCTTGTGGTATGCCATTCTTTTGTTCCCATTTTATCATGCTTCCCTTAAATTTCTAAAATATCCTGAGCCCTTCTCTAGCTGTTACTACACTTCCAGTGTAACCGGTGGAGGCTTAGGAAGATAGGAGTCGACATGGAATCTTTGCAAGGCTCCAAGCCTCTTGAGTCTTAAGTGACAGAGATCCAGTTGAGTCAAAATCATCGAATGACGAGGGATTCATTACCAAACTCATGAGAACTGAACTCTATTGTATGAAAGAGGATTACATCTACTTAGATAGGATGGATGGGATGTCTAGCTCTTCTTATGTAATTTGAGAGACTTTCATACACTTAGGTCTTTGATCCAATAAGGAAATGATGACACTAGCATACTCTCTTTGATACATCTTGAAACTAGTGCCCCAATAGGGTCTTTTAATAAAATCATCATGGCAACTCTATTTTTGTTAATATGACTGTTCAATATGGCATTTAAAATAACAAAACAAAAATAGAACCTATCTAAGTCATCATCCCAGGGTCGCTTGGATGTTTGACTTCTGGGAATCATGCCATGTGTCCAATTGCCTTTACTTTAGCGATTCAAGTGATGACCATCTATTGGTTGAGTGGGGGGCCTTTGGCTATTCTCCAGTAGATCCTTGGGTCATGTGTTGTGTCAGTATGCCTTTGGTCATACGTGTGTGCGTGCGCCCTTACAGAGATGGATTCAGGCTTGAGAAATCCGTGGCAGTTTCCAAGTGTTGTTGGATCGAAGGTGACCTTTCCACTTCAAAATGAACTTCTGATAGCCTATTGTTCTGTCAGAAATAATTATATTATATAGAACATATTCAATCTTTTCTTTTACCTTTGGAATTGGCAGTAGTCACTGGGCTTGTTGTCATGTCCTCAAATTGGATTACCTTAATGGTCCCAATTCCAAGACGTAACTAGTGTGGGAATTTGAGTCATTTCGACTCTAATAATATTTTACCCCCAAGAGTAAGCATTTTGGGATTCATATGGAGAAGAAGTCTAAGCTTCATAGGTATGCAGACATTTTGGGATGCAGGGCGGGGGATCTGCCAGCTTCTAAGGATTGCTCCAGTGTGCGGGATCAGTTACTAAGACAATGTGGAACCTGGTGGTGAAAAGGGTGGAGAGAGAGTTGTCTTCCTGGAAAGCCAATTACCTATCCATAGGAGGTAGTGTCACCCTAATCAAGGCAACCATATCTAATCTACCAGTTTATTACTTCTCCCTTTTCAAATGCCCAGCTTCAGTTATTAAAAGAATAGAAAGGCTGCAACAAGAATTCTTATGGCATGGAAATAGCAACCATAAGAAGTAGAAGTTTCATTTGGTGGACCGGGACTCTATTTGCAAATCTAAGGAAGAGGGGGGCTTGGGAATCAAGCGTCTTAGACAGAGGAATCAGGCTCTCCTGGGCAAATGGTTATGGAGTATAGGAGGAGGAACAGATGGCTTATGGAGACAGGTCTTGGAAAAGAAATATGGCCTTCCAAGAAATGGGTGGGACCTCCTTGATCTACCTAATAAGTCGTCAACAATTTGGAGAGGTATCCTTTCAGTTAAGAAGCTTCTTATGGATAATATAAAATATCAATCCGGGACAGGGGAGAGAATCCTCTTTTGGAAAGACCAGTGGGTAGGAGATAGGACTCTTGCTGCTCAGTTTCCGGACCTGTTCAATTGTGCCATGAACAAGGATGCTAAGGTTAAACCGTTAAATCCTACATGTTTAGAATTGGTGATAAGGTGGCTTGGAGCCCCATTCTAAGGAGACACTTAAAGGATCAAGAGGAATCTCAATTCATTACTGATGCAACCTAGGATTAGGATGCAAGTGCCGGAGCACAATTAGGGTTCCCATAGGAACAATCACGAGGAAGCAACTCTCCAACGATAAACCTACGAAGGGAAAATTCTATTAACTCAATTCACTGAGATCATTGATATCTACAATGCCATATTTATAATAAAGGAAACTTAGGGGCTAAGAAGTCAAACCTACTCAAAATAGGAAACAAGAATAAAATTCCTACCCAAATTAGAAACTACTCCTCAATGCAACTTCTTAAATAAAATTTAGAAACTAATAACAATTACTAAAGAATTCCTAAACTTGCTTGTGTCCCACAATTGGACCGCGAGACTTGTTCCAACGGACAGATAGTGCTGCTGCATCAATTACCCTCCTCAATCTTCTCAACGGTATGTATATACCGGAAAGTGGAGAGCATACAAGGGTGTGGACTGCCTCAAAAGATGGGTCCTTCTCAGTCTCTTCTTTCTTCTCTTCCATTACTAATGGTATGAGGGATAGGAATGTGGTTTGCAGCATTTGGAAGATGAAGGCCCTGATGAGGGTGCTAATCTTTGGGTGGCTAGCTACCCAGAAAAGAATCTTGACCCAGGATAGTTTAAGGAGGAGGGGATGATAGTAGTTAACGGCTGCCCTTTGTGCTTAAGAGAGGAGGAATTTGTGGACCACCTTTTGCTAAAGTGCAAAACTGCTCAGTTTATCTGGAGCTTGGTGGTTGAGTGGTTTGGCTGTTGTTCGGTTTTCCCAAATTCTCTCACAGAGCTCTTCCATGCTTGGAAGTCCCCATTTGGAGTTCTTAGAGGAAAGGTGTTACGGAGCTTGTCTTTCTTAGCAGTCCTGTAGACCATTTGGAAGGAAAGGAACTCCAGATGCTTCAAAGGGGTTGTATCAAGTGATAGCTGCTTGGTGGGGAAAGTAAAGTTCTTAGTTGCTCTCTGGGTGTCCATCAGTTTGTCTTTTAGAGGTTACTCTATCGAGCAAATTTTGTTAAATTGGAAGGAGTTGGCCTTTTCATTTGCAGGGGCGATCTAGTTCTGTCTTAGAGGCTTCTCCTTAGTTCTTTTGGGGTCTTTTTGTTCAAGCTTGTCAGTATAATCCTCCTGTATTGCTTGTTTTTCTAATGAAAGTAACTATTCAAAATTTTTTTTTACCCCTGCACTATACTCGCAGGATGTCACGTGTTAGGTTATATGCATATTTTCATCACATTTTAAAATTTTCTTGTGGTAGCTTGTATGAACAATAATCTATGAAGCACGGACTCGAATACGATATGATACGGATATGCAGATATGCCATTTCTAAAAAAAGTAGCATATGATACGTCAAGGATACGTTGATTTTTTTTTTTTAATATATTTTTATATGACTGTAATAAAAATCTAACATTATTTCAATCAAAATAGCCATAAAATATGCTCTTTCATTAATTTAATCATCATTAATCTGAGATGTCATGATCTGATTATTTCTTCTAATCACATTAATCTGAGATAGAAAAATCAGAAAAAAAAAACCCATTGATAGTTTGATACAATCCAACATCTGGAATCAACAAACAGATCGTTTGATGACCAAATATCCTCACAAATCCGGTCATGAAAAATACCCCCATACCCGATTTCAGCCATTAATCATTTCCAAAAAAATCGGACAATCTGAGGAACTACTGCAACTATAATCAACAAAACATGCTTGTTATCATTAAAACCGTTTCAATCAATCAAGACCCTACCTTCCTCTCCATAAATCATCCATTTCTTCCAAAAATCAAACCAAACAACAAAATCGAATCTTAAAAAAAAAAAAAAGGCTGCAAATCAAACTCGGAAATGATCAATTCAAATAGCAAAACTACTCATTCACAACAATATCTCGATATAAACAAACCCAATATAAACCCTAGGTCTACACATCATTTTAAAAGAAAAAAAAAGGAAAGAAAGAAGAGAAGAGAGCCTATCGAAGATCTCTGAGATGATGAAGAGAAGAGTCTAACGAAGAGAAGAAATCCACCACCTGCGAGTACCTCCCCGTCGGCCACGCAATCTCAAACTCCGCCACGAAATCCACCTCGATCAGACCCTGCAACTCTCCTTTCCCTGACTGCCGCCGATGACCCTGCCGGAGCTCTCCAACCTCGTCTTGTAGATCCCTAAGCCCCGGTGCAAGGTACTTTCTCTCCTTTTTCTTTTTTTTTTCCATGTCTCTGCTTGTCTCCCGCCTCGTCTTTTTTTTTTTTTTCCTTTTTGATTCAAGCCCACCACGATGGGTTTCTCTCTTTTTAAAACATGTCGTGCACGTATCCCTTAAAACATGTCCCGCATGTGTCCCTCATGTGTCCCGCACGTGTCCGAAACTCCAAAAAATAGAAAAAATAATCAAATACGTTTTTGGCATATCCCGGACGTATCCGGGCGTATTTGTGTCCGATACGTCCGGGATACGGATTCGTCCACCCATTTTACATATCCGTGCTTCACGGACAATAATAAACCTATAACCATGAGCGTTAGCATATACAGAGCATACACAGTCCCAAAATATGTACAATGCAGGAGTGTTTAAGTTTACAACTTAAAGAAATTTTTTTTATGTACAATCCCCAAAGTCAAATAGTCTATCACCGCCATCCATAAGAAACTCTCCGAAGTACTGACCAATAAAGGTTAATACAACCATCCAACCAAAAACCATCCCCTGTGATGAAGCTCACATAGCCAACTGAGCAAGTAAGTATAATAAACATAAACACAATGTATCAAATGTGAATAAAGACGAGTGATCATAAGATAATAGATAAGTCTACAACTAAGCATGCTTGAATGTATGAAACATATAAGAATCAAATAAAGACATGTCTAACAGTGAATCCTAGCAAAATGACATAATCCACATAAGCTATATTCTCCCAGGACGGTTGTAACTGTGACGAGAGCACGCATATGAAGAAACAGAGCACTGGTACCCAAGATTCCACAAGGGGATTTAAATATTATATTGTGGCCATTATACAAATAACAAGGTGGTACCTGGAGGACAGAGTCAATCCCACACAAGTACTATGCTGGACCTAGCCAAACAAATAAATATAGTCCATACCTCGTCGTGTCCGACTACAGTAGGTCCGAAGAGGAGTGCCAACTCATGAATCAAATATATGGTAATACTTGATAAACATCTCTAATGATAACAGATACTACTCTGCAACATGCTTAACTTGATATATCATGTACTTAGTGAGTAGTTGTTATCCCAAAATTCATGTTTGGGTTGTGACAAAATTTTACACTAGTTGTCAACCTACATAATGCAACCCTCCTCCTTGGCTTGGGACCAACGGTAAAAACTGACGGAGTTTTGGAGTGCTTTGTGACCGACGAATGCCAACAAGATTGAAGGGAGAATTTTATGGGACAATGATTAGATCAGTTATGACCTTTGCAGTAGAATGTTGACCAATTAAGAATCAACATATGCACAAAATGGATGTAGTAGATATGAGAATGTTGAGGTGGATGTGTGGTAAAACTAGGAAGGACAAAATTAGAAATGAGCGATTTTGAGAGCATTTAGGGGGTAGCATCAATAGGGAATAAAATTAGAGAAATTCATTTGAGATGGTTTGGGTATGTCCAACTTAAGCCGGTAGCAGCACCGGTAAGGAAAAGTTTGACTATGTAGGTTGATGGCTCACAAGGGGAAGGGGTAGGCTGAAGAGGACGTAGATGGAGGTAGTAAAAATAAATCTGAAGAAGTGCAACTAATTTGAGGATTTGGCTTATGGTAGATTGGAATTGAGAAACAAAATTCATGTGGTCGACCCCAATATAGTTGGGACAAGGCTTTGATGATGATGATGATGTACTTAGTGAGTAGTTTCTCAATCTTAACAGAGTAGGTAAAGAAACAGGATGCATATAATAGATAAACAGGTCATAGAGAAGCATGTACTAGCCATGCAAATACATTTGCAGAGGTATGAACAATGCATGATCAATGATAATCTCAAAATACTGCAAATATCATTCCTAGGGGTTGGATTGCCTAAAAACATCACCAACCAATATTGTGTAGCTTTAGGATCTCCATCATTCGCGTTGCTGAGGTTAATTCAACGAGGAAAACTGTAAAATAACATATTTTTGATTTAACATTCTTTACATAAATTGTAAGGCAATCTGTTTATGAGCCTTAAAAGCAAAGATACCTCGAGGATGATAAACAGTGATGATGATCTCATCAACAGTGATAATGAAGTTGAGGTGTTAGCCATTTTGGAGGTTCTTCGGTGCGTTTCTTGGAACATCCTTGGAGATCTCGTTGTGGAAAGTGACTCTTCCAATGCGATTGCTTGGACATTTAAAAAGAAGGTCGACCCTTGGAAATTTCAATTCCTATTCAATGAAATCCAGTCTTTATCTACATGTTTTAATGTTATCTTTCATCATGTCGCTAGATCAGCTAACTCTATGGCTGATGCTTTAGCTAAGCAGGGGGTTGAGAGGTCTTCCCCTTGGGAGGGTATGATTATGTAAGTTTTGGGCAGTGTCTTTTGTATTTGTTTGGTAGGTGAGGGTACAATACCCTTGTACCTTTTCTTCCCTCATTGTAATCTCATTATTTAATGAATGAATGTTTTTGTTACTGATAAAAAAAAAGACGATCTCATCAACATAAAGCAAGAAAATAGTCCGTCCTCAAGTAGTAGTCCTTGTGAAAACTGAGCGATCATTTGGACTCTGAAGAAAATCAGCTTGAAGTATAACATCCTTGAATTTATCAAACCGTGCTCATGGATCTTGTTTGAGCCTGTATAGAGATTTCGTTATCCAACATACCAAGCCAGGTTTACGAGAATAACAAGGGGCAGTGTCGTATAAACAACTGAATGTAAATCACTATGTATGAATGCATTTTCCACATCTAATTAAAACATAGAGCACCTGCAAGCAGTTGCAACTACTAATAAAGCTCTGAAATCTGTCCTTTTGCCAACAGGTGGGAAAGGCTTTTCACTGTCAATCCCATTTTGCCAACATCTACTAATTGAGCCTTATATTGTTCGAGAGTACCATCCGATTTGACTTTAATATCGTATATCCATTTGCTGCCTATAACAGATGCAGTTTCAGGAGAAATATACAAGATCCCAAGTCTGATTAGCTTCCAATGGCAAAAGTTCTTCTGCCACAACCCTTTTCGAGCAGTCATCTTTAATAGGCTATTTATAAGAGGTGGGAATAGAGACAAAATTGAGATTGTAAACAAAGAAGGAAAACCATGGCAATCAGGGGTTTGATGCTATGAGTAGAGAGGCAAAGAGGAGGTTGGGAAGGTGGGAAAGTAACACGTGCAGTGGTATAAGGGGATGAAGCCTAATCTAGTGTTGGAGCGGTATTCAGAGAGGGTGAAACAAGCGGCAGATCATTTTGATGAACACAGACTTTGCAAAAGAGACTGACTGGACAAGGCTTGCGGAAAGGGAGGAGATAGTAAATACCTTAGATTTTGGGTTCAGGGGCACGAATATAAAGAAATATTTTCAAGAAATACTACATGATCGGAGACACATATAATCATAACAATGAAACCCCTTAGGGCCTGTTTGTCAATTTACTATTAAAGTAAAAGTAATGTAAAGCCTCCATTTTCCGGACAAGAAAGACTAAGGGTCATATCAAAAGCACACAAATTCAAAATTCCCTCCTTTTTTTTTAAAAAAAAAAAGTAAAAAAGCAACCTTCTTTCTCCACTAAAAACAAAAAGACACCCACTTTTTACACAAAAAGGAAAGAAGGTTCCCTACCAAACAACTAAATACAAAATACCATCATAACCGACTTATATTTTATTCTCTCTTGATTTGATGCTTACTTTATCTTTATTTTACGATAAAATTACCAAATGGTTATGATCAGTATTCAGTACTTTAGCCAAAAAATACACATTTTTTTTGCGTGTGGAGATACTTTTTTTTTTTTTTTTCTTTGCGTCATTTAAATTCCTATGGCAGACTGATATTAGGAAACTTTGTAGCCAATTGATTTTCCGTTGATAATATGAGGAAATGTATTGATGCCATTATTCATAATCATTATGTCCTTTTCCTTCGGCCCATATGTTGGAGAAAATTCTAATTCTACTAATCTTAACTCTCTGCTTGTTGGTTCTTGAGACCTTGTTAAGTTTGGAGTGAGGGTTGCTACTGTGGAGGGTGACTGAATTCCTTTTGCACAACCAGATGGGTGTCTACAGCTAGTATTTCTTCTAGTATTTCTTCTTGTAGACTGGCAGATTCAGTCTAAGAAATAATGAAATATTACATATATCACAAGAGCAGCAGTTTGCATTTTGTGATAATCTTTGAGAGTCTAACAAGGTGGCCAACTGGTTGGCTTAAGTCAGAGCCATTTGTCCAACCATTTTGTATGATGCATGTTGTTTATTCCATAGATTGTAATGCTTTCCTATATTTGTACTAAACTTTTCAGTTATTATTCCACAACCCCACCCCCCCCCCCCCTCCACCCCCCCCCCCCCCCCCCCCACCCCCCCCCGACCCACACCCCCCCGGCGCCCCCCCCCCCCCACACACACCCACACCTCCCCCACCCCATCCCACCCCCCGCCTGCCCCCCCACCCACCCCAAATAAAAAAAAAGAGGCTTAGGAGTCTATATTTCTATTGCCTACTGCTTAATTTGGCCTGTATTCACTTTGATATTCAGATTCCTTTTTATCACTGAGGACCTCTCTGTTTCATGGAATTGAATTCCTAGGATTGTATTTCTATGTGGTTAAAAATGAAGAATCAAAGGTGGATATCCAAAAATGACCGTCAAACAGCCTTCCCTTCAATGAAAATCTACTCAACGGTAGATGGAAAATGATTCAAATGAATACCCATCCATCACCCTAATAATTCAAATCCAAGGAAAGTCAAGGTCTATCTACTTGATATCCTTCACCTCTCGCGTCTTTAATAATCATTTGGCGGAGGTAATTTGACCATGAATTCCTATGTATTCAATTCCTGCGTATTCCATGTAGACAAACAGGCCCTACGATTTTGCATTTCATATCGTAAAAGTGGGACTAGATCCACTATTGCTGATTACTAATCTATCATTTTTACATGCGCCTTTGCTAATATTGCTGAACTTTCCTATGAATACCTTCATTTCTGCATTTTTATTTCTTTTTGAAGCTCCATTGGGTTGAGCACCGACTAGATGCTTTTGAGTAATTATGAAGCAGCATAGTCATATATTAGATGATCATCTTCCATGGATTTTTACTGACGAGGACAGTCGCAGATGGATGGTTCTTTTCATTCACCAGAGTGGCATGCGGCTCGTTTGGCCAGCCTGAAAACTTCACACACAATAACATGGGAGGAGTACAAAAAGAAACAGAAGGTAAGGACTGTTCCAAATATGCTAGATTAGAGTTTCCTTATCTTTAAGCTTAGATTGTGTTGCCTTGCATAAAACTTTTGTCTTCATGCAAGGTCATTTGAAATCTGGACTATTCACCATACCTGCCACTGTAAAAGCTCCTTTATTTTGTGCTGCCCTGTTTAACGTCTCTCTTCCTTGCCTTCTATCGCAATGGCTACTTTATTTTATGATAACAGTGTTTAGGATGACTAGACTATCTTCTATCTCACCACCACTTTGAATGTCTTCTATACTTGATTTTTGATAGGTAAAGAGTTTTATATTCTGATACAATGTTTCAAATCTCTCTTCATTTGTCGTCTACCACCACCACTGGCACCACTATTGTTTTAAACATACTTGTCTGGAATTTAATACTACCTTGCACGGGTTGTGTTTATAAAATGAAATTGACATGGGAGTGTGGGACATCATCTATGTTGGGAACGTAAATTATGTGGGATCTGTTGTTTACTTATTTAAGCAAGGAGTTTTTTTTCCTTTCTGAGAGATAACGAAGAAATTTTTTTTTTAATAGAATAGTATTAGGCCAAAAATAAAAAAGGAGACCAGCAATTAAGTCATGAGGACATATCCAGCTTGATTCTTGATTGCTATGAAAGTATTATCTCAACCATGTTGATTGTGGATAAATAAGTGCAAACTGTGAGTCATCATCAGAATTTCAGATTGTGCCAAATTTTTTAAGAGGGAGGGCTTTTGTCATCGAGGAATTTAGTTATAGGTCCCTACTATGTGATGCATGTTTGCTAAACCTTAAATTCTCTACATCATGGTTCATTGATCCAGATTATTAATCCAATTTAGCTGTCCTTAGATGGAGGATTTGTCAAAACTCTCCCATTTTGGAAGTTTCAAGTCATCAAAATTTTTTTTTCTGTCTATATATTTTTAACTGTCTATTTTAGGTTGCAAGTTGAAGAGTTGGATAGTCCAATCTAAGAGGTTTTGGGGGAATTATTCACAGTTTAGCTCATCCGATCAATGAGCTGGAATGCTGGATTACTAAACCTTGCATGCAACTAGAGGGACAGCGACGACTAATGTTTGTTGCTAGGTTGGATACCGCTGCACTGCCATCCAGTCTTTTGTAACTAAGGAGATTATAAAATTAGGGATAATTCCTTTAAATATAATAGCACCAGACAATGTGTCATAAGGCTGGAGGGTGGTACAGTAGTATTAAGGTATCTGAATAATTTGGATCATCAGCGAATTGGCCATATATAGAATGGCCAGTAGTCTACAAAATAATGTTGATATGATGTATGTGCACTGCCATCCATCAAAGGGCCCACTTGCAAAAATCTAAACCATTTAAAATTACAATCCACTTGTTAAATAGGATCGACTCAAGTTTCACTTCAATTAGACTTTGTCCCACTGATAAATTTTTAGCCATTTGAATCCTATGAGAGGGCCCCACTGATGGATTTTTAAATGGGATAAAAAATCACGTGATACAATGTATGTGGACCACCATCCATCAGTGTGCCCTCCTATAAAAATTCCAACTGTTTAAAATTGTTGTCCAGCCCACTTGTGAATTTTTAGCAGCTTGTATGTCATAAAAAGGAACCCACTGTTGGATTTGCAACTTTTCCCTGAAAGTGATGAAATAAATCCATCAGTCAGCCCACTTATAAAATCTAAACCGTTCAAGATTACAAAAGTTTCACTTCGATCATACTTAGGTTCATCATCAGATTTTACAGGACGGCCCCTCCCGCAGTCTTAGAGTCCAAGTATTTTCTATTTTGAGATTACGAAAGTAAGGTAATCTCAGCTTCTTTAAGAGAAAAAGTAGGGAAATTGGGTTAGCTTTCTTTTCTTAAAATTAACACCCTTTCTTAAAAAGGATAAAAGGGATAAGAACACCACGTGGGACGGTTTACTCTTGTTCCTCAAACAAGAGGAGCATTTTCACTTTCCAAAACACCCTGCTGTTTTGTAGTGTGCCTCATACATATATATGTATGTATTTACGTATGTGTATATTGATTACTAATGAAGAGTTCATCAGAAGAGGAAAAAACCACTTCGGCCGGTCTTCTTAACTGATTAGTCATTTTCTCCATTTTGTATCTACATGCATTTGGGGCTGGTAGATACTGTTGCTTCACATCTTGAGTTTTAATCATTCTATCTTTGATACTTCCACACATGCAGCCTTGTTGCTTGTTTGGAATTTTTCTTCCATAGCATGAAAAATCAATTTTTTCTTTCCTTTTCTTATATATATTTCCAGGAAGATGAACTGAGAAAAGGAGAGCTGGAGGCGGATAAGGATAAAATGATGAGAGAGTACAGGGCTCAATTAGATGCTGAAAGAGCAACCAAGCTTGCTCTTGGGAGAAACCATTCAGGCAGTAAATCCAATCACAAAAAAGGTAGGCTGAGGAATAGAGAACTGTTTTTATTTTATTTTATTTTATTTTCTGGTACTTTATCAGCTCATTTTCTAATTGTGAGAGACTTCTGTGTAGAGAAGAGGGATAAGGATTTGAAGAAACGAAGCAGCAAAAAGAGGAAGGTTTGTTCTACTTTCAACTCTACATTTATCCTCTTGACGGTTGACACATAATAGATCATTTGCTCCATTTTGTATTAGCTTTCTTTTTCTTCAGTGGAACCAATGAATCCATAAATTCCTTAGGGCCATGGTAAATTTATTTGACCTTGAAACTTTTGCATTCAATGTCTTCTAGATTTAGTCGTGTGCTTGATTGGATGTCTTGGATCTGCTGAAGAGATTCCAATATGTTCTATATATATGTTGAGAGAGATCACACCACCACTCCTCTCTCTCTCTCTCTCTCTCCCCTCTCCTCTACACACATTTTGTGTGTTTTGCCTTAAAATGCCCACTTTCAGTGGGACCCACTTGGTTGCATGACAATCAAGGGAGCATGGCAATGGAAAGGTTTGTATGTGTAAGGAGAATACAAGAGATCAAGTCGATTAAGTAGTCCTAGAACTTAGCTTTAGGTCCTCAAAGTTTAATGGCTATACATCGTGTAAATTTATTATGGAAAAATCCAACGGGGACTAAAGTTTGGGTAGGATGAAATTAGAATTGATGGCAATTCTAGGGGGTTCCTTGGGTGTGGAGGGATTGGATTGATTAAAGGTGGGCTCCCTGTATGAAAATCTGGTAAGGGTCGTAAAAAAGTGTGTTATATGGAGATTTGCCAATATATATACATATATTATATGGGGGATTCTACAAAACACCCTTTTTAAAAGCGCCCCCTTTTTCAGACCAATTTTTTGCGGTGTTGAACCCACCTTCAACCAATCCAATCCTTTTAACACACACTACCTCCCTGTGAATTGACACTCGCATAAATTTTACATTGTTCTGGACATTATTCCCTATTGGATTTCATCAAAGAAAGGATTCATGATGTATAGCCGTTAAACCTTAAGGACTTAAAACTAAGGGTTAGGATAATGGGATCGGGCTGATATTTCATATTCTTATCATTATATCAAAACCTTTCTATCCTTCAACCTTCCATGATTGGCATGCATCTAGGTGGGCCCCATTGAGAGGGGTGTTTACGCCTAGGGATGCAATGAATCAAGTGGGGTTGGGGTTTAGGCCGACACAAACCTGACCTCATTGACATATATCCCACGTCAAAACCCAACCCAACATCTATCGGGTTTATTATTTTTTAATACCAAGCCCAACCCTTAACAAGGATGATTTGGGTTAGATTTGATACCTTTTTTATATAAAAGTAAAAAAAAAAAAAAGACATTTCCTTTCATGTGGAGGACACTACTCCCCAACATATGACTTGTTGCTCAAAACATATGATGCCCATATTTGGAATGGGTATGGTAATTGATAGGTAGACGCCGTGAATTTGGCAAAGACATAAATTTTATTGGATAGGATATGACATGATACTTCGTCTATTTTGAAGTATCAAGGCATCATAGCTCAAAACCCAAACCCGGCTCCTAACCCGATTCAGGTCAAACTCTAAAAATCCATACTTGCACTGAACCCGAAAAAACTACTACAATACTTGCCCCAGAAGGAGCAGGTCGAGGCAAGCGCTTATTTTGACCTAACCCATTGCCATCCCTATGTATGCCTGGGCATTTACGAAAGTTATGAGACATCTCTTAGGGGAAGGTTATATATATCGCTGTCATCATCAAAGATTGTCCCAGATATGTTTGTGTTCGCTACATGAATTCTGTTTCACCATTCCAATCTATCCTTGGCCAAATCCTCGGATAGGTTGCACTTCTTTAGATCTAACCTAACTACTTCCATTGATGTCCTCTTCAGCCTAACCCTTTCCCTCGAGGGGCCATTAACTTGCAAAGAGAAGCCTTTTCTCCCCGACACCTTTGGTGGCCTGCATTGAACATGCCCAAACCATCTCAAACAAATATTTCTTAATTTGTCACCCATTGATGCTTCTCCAAATGCTCCCGAAATCGAATATGCTCATTTCTAATAATCTTTCCTAGTCTTACCATACATCCATCTCAACATTCTCCATTTTGCTACTCTTTTTTTTTTCTTTGCATGTTTTATTTCCTAATCGGTGAACATTCCTCTCCTTAGGCCATAGCTAGTCTAATTGTTTTCTTGTAAAACTTTTTCTTAAATCTTGTTGGGTATCTGTTGACCACAAATTATTCCAGGAGCAAGTCTCCACTTCAGCCATGCAACTTTGAACATATGTTCAACATTCTTCTCAATCTTACCATCCTTGCTAATTATAGAGCCAAGGTATAAGAAAAAGTCTCTTTGTGGTATCTCCTAAGCTTCAATTCTCATCAGAGTTTCATCTTCTTGCACATTCCCGCTGAATTAACAATTCATATATTATGTTTGAATTCAACTTATTTTAAAGCCACTGGATGCTAAGACCCCCACCATCTCCCAAGTTTTATATTCACACCGTTTCTTGATTGATCCTTTGACATTATATTATCAGCAAACGACATATACGAAGGTACCTCTGATGTAGGACAGGCCCATGGTCCCCGATGGGTTGACCCGTCAATGGGCCCAACCCAATTATCATGTCCAAGCCTTTGGACCCAAGTCACCCAACCCTTTTGTTTTATGTTATTTAGGCCCTTAATTATGTTTTATATTGCTTATGAGGATGTTTTAATCATGGCCATCAATGTATTTGGATGGTCCAGATTAGTCTTAGGGTTATTTATTTTCCTATATAATGATGTAAAGCCTCTTTGGCTAAGGTGATGAATGAATGATTGATGATTAATGAAAATGAGTGTTCTTTGAGTTCTCCTCCAAGAAATCCCTAATGCCTCATGGATTGGAGTTTGGAGAGAGCCCAAGTTTTGAGTCTCTTGAGCCCTACTTTGCTCATCTGGCGTAACGCCTCCGGATTGGAGTTTGGTGAGAGCCCAATCAAAGGTATCCTCTTCTCTTTCTCTATTTCTTTTCCTATGAGCAGTCTTCCTGCACTAACCCTAAATATCCATTTAAGAACCCAATCATTAGATTTGCGACCCTTGTCGCTAGATCTCAACCCCAGGTTTTCCCATTAGTCCATCTCTAAGAAAGGTATCATCTTCCCTATCTTTTCTATCTTCATCGCTCTCCCGCATCTCTATCTCCGCTGTCCGCTCCTATTGCTATTAGAGCCGAATATCGATCCAACCATGGATTCGATTCTCGGCAATCCATCATTGCTACCAAGCCAACACAGTCAACATTTGCTAGTCTCAGCCATCACAAAGCTCAACACCCAAATCCATTGTCGTTATCCAGTCCACCATTCGCCAGTCCCCTGCCATCACCCAAAATCTAGTTCCTAAACCAAAACCCTAACCATCCATCAACTGAAATCCCTAAATTGAAAACCGTAAAACCCAATGGCCGACACGCTCACCCATCAAACCCCATTAGTCAATTACCAAAATCCATAAAACCTATCATCCTACCCAAATCCTTTGGTCGTCTACCCCAAATCCAACCAAAACGACCAGTGGCCAAAACCTATAATCAGTGCAGATCCCCACCCTGCTGTTCACAGGGACCAAAGTCCTAATCGCATGCCATCAACACGCTTTCATTCCAAAACCATCACAAATGGGCCCATAACGTACAGATCTTCTTGATAACAGCCATCATCGCTGCCATCATCTCCCAATCAAGGCCTGTTTTGATCAAATCGGACGGTTAGAATTTGATTTGCTACTATTGAAGCCATCCGGACTCCAATTGTCGATCTCTTTTCAACTGCAAATTTCTGAAAATCAGAGCTAACACAAAGGTCAGTTCAAAATATTTTTTTTTATTGAGCCTTCAAGTCAATATGAAGTTGAACTGCATAGAAACTTTCAATAAAATTCAAAGAGTACAGTACAGGCGCAAGTATGGAAATTGGTATCATACTATCATGAGAACATAGTTTATTTTCTGCGATTCTTGAGTTTGCAACAGGAAGAACTGACAGTTGAATAATATGATAAATTTTCATGGCTGCAAAAAGTATGTCAACTAGTTGAAGATGACACACATTATTGCCTCAGCTTTCTCAGAGGCTTGAGACCATGCATATTGGAAAACATGAGAGGCTGCATGACCCTGTATGAAGCATGTAAAGAAGCAATTCGTATTGAATGCAAGCTTAATCGGTACCGCATAGAAATTTCTAAGCCTTTAGCAAGAGAATCTCAACGATCCACAAGAACACCTATGGTGGAGATTGTTGCAAATGAGACCAATACTGATGTTGAGAAGCCAATTCATGTTTCCTCCCAAGTTGATGCTGCCACCTTCGATCAACTTGCCAAACAAATACAAGACTTGTTTGCACAAATGATTGCTTTACAGGAGCAACCTGAGGCAATCACTACACCTGTTGAGAAAATTGAGAGGTCTTGTCAAGCTGACATGGGAGATCACCATGATGCCAATATAAACATTGAGGTACAAGAATAACATCCAGAAACTTCCATCAATACAGTTGTCTTCGAAATTTCTTCTTTGGACAATGTTTATCAACAAGTGCAAGCAACTCAATAAGTAGACCAGCACATAGAAGAATTGGAAGTGATATGCAAGCCAATTGAGCTTCTGATAGATGAATCCATAGAATGTACACTTCCAAAACAGTTAGCTAAAGCATCAAAAGAGCAAGCTATTGATCAAGGGGTTGCGAATGAAAATCAAGTGATTGAAGTTCCACATATTGATTTTGTCTTCGGAGATCGATCATTAATGCATGGAGATTGTATGCAGCCAATTGAAATTCAGACGTTGATGCATCAAATGGTTAGATCTCACTCAAAAGCAAGTTCCCGATTTCTGAAGCAATGGATTCCCCATTCTACGTCTCTGTGGAAGACATGCCTGAAGTTGAAAGTATTGATTCCAGCCTCCAAGTCATGCCAAGAGGTTGAAGATCTAGAAGCACGTCGAGGATTTGTACGCTTGATATTTGATCCTGGAGGACCTTTATAAAAATCGAGATCGAGTTTTCTTCAAGAAGGGGAGAAATTGATGCAGGACAGGCCCATGGTCCCCTGTGGGTCAACCCGCCAATGGGCCCAACCCAATTATCCTGTCCAAGCCTTTGGATTCAATCCATTTATTTTATGTTATTTAGGCCTTTAATTATGTTTTATATTGCTTCTTAGGATGTTTTAATCATGGCCATTAGTGTGTTTGGATGGTCCAGATTAGTCTTAGGGTTATTTATTTTCCTATATAATGATGTAAAGCCTCTTTGGCTAAGGTGATGAATGAATGATTGATGATTAATGAAAATGAGTTTTCTTTGAATTCTCCTACAAGAAATCCCTAATGCCTCCTGGATTGGAGTTTGGAGAGAGCCCAAGTTTTGAATCTTTTGAGCCCTACTTTGCTCATCTGGCGTAACGCCTCCGGATTGGAGTTTGGTGAGAGCCCAATCAAAGGTATCATCTTTTCTTTCTCTATTTTTTTTCCTACGAGCAGTCTTCCTGCACTAACCCTAAATATCCATTTAAGAATCCAATCATTAGATTTGCGACCCTTGTCGCTAGATCTCAACCCTAGGTTTTCTCATTAGTCCATCTCTAAGAAAAGGTATCATCTTCCCTATCGTTTCTATCTTCATTGCCCTCCACGCATCTCTACCTCCGCTGTCCGCACCAACCTCCTCTTAAATATGAGCAAGTAACTTGTCCAGAATTAATGCAAAAAGATAAGGACCTTAAAGCTGATCCCTGATGCAAACCTATGGTCACTGAAAACTCACACGTCTCTTTGCAAGTAGCTCTCATACTAGTTATCGCTCTCCCATACATATTTTTAATGATATCAATGTAACCTCTTGAGACCATCCTCTTATCTAAAGCCTACCAAATTGAGTCTCTGGGTAACCCGTCGTAAGCTTTCTTTGATCTATGAAAACTATATCAAGATTTTTCCTCTTCTTTCGGTAGTTTTCAATTAATTGTTTGAGTGAGAAGATAGCTTCCATAGTTGACATCCTTCGCATGAAACCAAATTAATCTTTAGATATTTTGGTCTCTTGTCTTTGCTCCATTACTCTCTCCCACTTTTTCCTAGTGTGTCCCGCAAATTTAATCTCATGATAACCAGTGCAGCTTTGTATATACCCTTAATATTTTATTGAGGAGCCTAGTTAACCAAAGCCATTCAATTTATCCTAAGCATTTTTAACCCTTTATTGGATATGTCATCTGGCTCCATAGCCTTTCTTGTCTTCATTCTTTTTTTATTTTGTTTTTTTTTTTTTAATGGTAACTTTCATTAAATCAAGCAGTACAAGAGAGCTATATTGACAAGCTTACAAAACAAGAAAAAACAGTAGAAAAACCACCCAGGCAAATACAAATAGAAAACCAAAGAGAGACACAAAAGGCAGCAAACTACAATACAGAGCAGCCCCTGCCCACCACTTCCTTCCAATTCCTCATGATCTGATCCAAAGAGTATCCTTTAAAAGAGTTGTTGACTAGCACCAAAGAGGCTACAGTAAATTTAATTCTTCCCATCAAAATGCCCCCATCTACAGCCACCCTCTCAAAACATCTCGTGTTTCTTTCCTTCCATATAATCCAAATAACCTCAAGGAATGAGAGGCTCTACATTTCCTTTCTTGTCTTTATTCTTGCCAATGCTTTCTTCACTTCTGTTACCCTAATTTTACGATAGAAGGTATGTCTTGCTAATGAAGTATCTTTTCTCGTTTTGAAGCCTCTTTTAGAATCTTCGTTTTAAAAGTTTGTTAAAGTATTCTCTCTAGTTTTATTTAATGTCATTGTATTTCATTAAAATCTTTTTTTTTTTTTTTTGCTCTTTATAAATCCGATGTGATCTAAGTCCCTACTTTTCTTTTCTCTCATTCTTGCGAGCTTGAAAATATCCTTCTCTCCTTCTCTTGTTCCCAACTTAGTATATAGGTCATCATATGCTTTGGACTTAGCATCACTTGCTACTTTCTTAACTTCTTTCTTTGCGTTCTTATACATTGCATAATTTTTCATAGTTTTTAGTCCGTTGTTGAACTTTGTAGCAGCACATTTTCTCTTGAGCAGCTTCCAAAGCCTATGCACTCCACCACCATTTTTTTTAATATATCAAATTCTTTTCTCTTTTGACTCTCCAAACACCTCTTTTGCAACCTTTCTAATATAGTCTTCCATTTAGTTCCACATCACCGTACTTTCTCTCTCCTAATTCAGTTCTCCCCCTTGATCACTAAATATCTAAATGTTGCTGCCCTTTCTCCGTTTCAAATCCCTCCACCTTGTTTTAGGGCACTTTTTATTTATTACCCTTCTCTTTCTACTTTTAATGCAAGTATCTAAAACTACAATTCCATATTGTTTGGTCAAACTCTCTCCATGAATAACCTTACAGTCTTGTTGATCATGTTTTCTAAGTAAGAAAAAAATCTATTTGGCTTCTGTTAGTTCCATTCTTATAGGTAAGTAGATGTTCCTCTCTCTTTTTGAAGTAGGTGTTTGCTATTACAAGGTCAATGCCAATGCAAATTTCAAGAGATTGTCTCCTAACTCATTTATTTCTCAAAGTACTTGTCCTCCATGTCTGTGTACTCTCCAATACCCTCTGCTATCCTTTTCTACATGCCATTTAAGCCCCCCTTGATGGAAAATCTTTTGTACCGAACCATCTGTCTCTTCCCAAAATTGTCTCGTAGCACGCTCATATGATCCTGCATAGGCTGCATAGGCACTAATGATATGTATTATATTTTTCTCTAACACTAGTTTAATTGCTACAAATCTATTACCCAATCTCTTCCGCAATATTTTCTTTCAGATCCTTATCTACTACTATACCTTACCAAAAAAAAAAAAAAAAATCCTTATCTACTACCGGACCTACTCTAGTTGAAAATCTCATTTCAGACCTCATTTTGATTTGGCCTCCAAACCGGAATGTTTGGGCCAATTCAGAATTTTGGAGAAATGTTTCGGAGTTACATTTTGAAAAAAATATGTATACAATAGAAAATAAATATTAAACTTTAAAATTTACATATAAATTGATACATTTAATTTATTCTACTAAGTAAATATCGTAATATGTTATTTCTACATTGCTGAGATTTAGGATTTTTTCATTTATTTTTTAAAAAATTTAAATTTTGGGTTTTTTTAATAACTTATAGCAAATTAATATTTGATGGGCCCATTTTCTATTAGAGTGAAATTTGGCTAGGGCCCTATTTACTGTTAGAGTGAAATTTGGCTAGGGCCCATATATGATTGGTATGCTTAGATTGATTGATTTAGGTTTTTAATAAATGGGCCCCATTGTGGAGACCACGGATTTCTCCCACGTCAAATATAAAATGAAAGTTAAAATGCATATAATAGATGTGAACCATATCGCCCCTTATATCCAGTGACAAAACAACTCAACTCATTAATTGCCTTCTAGAGCAGACAAGGGAAAAAGAGGAGCAAGAAGTTTTACCCCTTTTATCCGGCGAAAAAATAACTCAGTCTATTTGTTGTCTTCCCAAAGCATTGGAGGCAAAGAAGAAGAAAAAGAAGAAGAGGAAGAGGAGGAGGAGGAGGAGGAGGCAGCCGCCCACCAGTCTCTCTCTCTCTCCCTCCCTGAAGGTTCAAATGGCTTGTAAACCCACCTCCCCCCTCCCTCGCCTTCTTACTCTTTTTCTAAGCCCTATTTGGCAGCACATGTTCGTACCTCTTTGGCAAAAATGTGATGTTAGACTGATATCACATTTTGGCCAAACGTGTCTGAGATTATTAGGGAAGTTTTATAGGGGATATTCGGCTCAGATCATTGACCGAACCAAAAGTGCGCCAAGATTTGTAACTATGATTCCTGCTCGATTTCTGGCATTATTCTTTCTTGTGCAGTAGAATTGGTAGCCATCGGTGTACTCCTTAGCTCTATTCCCTTTATACTTGTTTTTCTTGTAGACAAGCTATGCTAATTCTTCTTCTTTTCATTTTATCAACCAACTTCACTCTCTTGCTCGTCAAAGTTCATATATTCCAAGTAGCAAGTCGAATCTTCCTCTTCTTCTGGACTAACTTCTGCACCCATACTTGTCTAGATTGGTGCAGAAACCCTTGCCTACTTTTTACTGCAAATTGGTGCCATTGCAGTGCATTGCTTATAGCTGGGGAATGCCCCAGCATAATAACAGAACCTTTGCTTACTTTTCGTTGCAACCGGGTGCCGCTGTAGTGGGCCACCGTTCCTATAATGGGAACACCCTTTCATGATTACGGGCTTGTGTCTTAGAATTCATGTTGTATATGTGACATAGTCCTTATTAGCAAAATCGGTGGATCAAAAGCCCATTTGAACGATCAAAAAACACTGTAGGGCTTGATCAATCACATGATCCATGTAATCTGGACCCTTCGCTCGTGTCAAGATGGACAATTTTTATGCTAGTTTACTGCCAATCTTGCGTCAAGTTTACAATTGACGTAGAGCTTTTGTAATATCTAAAGAATGATGGCGATGGCGATGATAGACATACATACATAAATATCCCATATTTATGAGCAAGGCTCTCCTAAGCTCGAGCTTAGGATAAAATTTCGTAAGCTCAATGCTTGTGGGGCCCACCTTTGGTCCATCCAAATGGATCAAACACATGACCCCTCTAAATTGCACATGTCCACCAACTTTCGGTTAGATCTGAATTTACTGGACCGTTGGATTGACTATATATCGATCTGAATGGACTGTTGATCATTAAACTTTTAGGCCCTTATGGAGATGATAGAAATCACGGTTGGGGCTGATTTTTTTGCAGAGAGAAGGATCCTAAGGAGTCTTTGAAATCTCCCCATCTCTGTGGGTCCCTAGGTGGGCCCCACCACACACTTGAGCTTAGGATAAAATTTCGTAAGCTCATGCTTATGGGGCCTACATTTGGTCCATCCAAATGGACCATACACATGAGCCCCCCTAAATTGCACATGTCCACCAACTTTCAGTCAGATCCGAATTTACTGGACCATTGGATCGACTATGTATCGATCTGAATGAACACTTGACCATTAAACTTTTGGGCCCATATGGAGATGATAGAAATAACTGTTGGGGTTGATTTTTTGCAGAGAGGAAGATCCTAGAGAGTCCTTGAAATCCCTCCCATCCCCATGTGGGTCCTCAGGTGAGCCCCACCACACACTTGAGCTTACCTTATCCTAAGCTTGAGCTTAGGAGAGCTGCCCCATATATATATATATATATAGAGAGAGAGAGAGAGAGAGATTCCTAATGTGCCTTTGTGCTATATGCGTGTACAAATGTCACATGTGCACACCCATGGATGACAAAACATTTATAGCGAACTCTTTTAAGCAAACGATGCAAATGAACTGAGAGAACTGTAGTACTCAATCTTCTGCTCCAACTGTACGTATGGCAGGTTTGCCAACCCACACATCCCCTTCATGGAGGGGCACTTAATGACCTTCCTATGGTGGATGCTTTAGCAAAACAAGGGGTACATAGGAGTATTCCTTTTGTAGCATCTACCATGTAATTTTCTTTGGGGTACAGTGCTCATATAGCCAGAGTTCAGATCTTTTTTTTATTGTAATCTAATTTTATCTGTTACCCGAAACGAAAAAGTTCTAATGACCCTCCTGCTAGTCACTGTGGCAGCAAGCATAAAAAATTCTAGAGCTGGCACTGGCAGGGGGGACAGTTGATCAAGACCATCAGTAGGCCCCTCCAATTGAGGATCTGTGGTTCGGAGTCCATTGTAATTGGATGATCCAAGGCTTTCAGTGACTGGAATTTGAAAGGATAATATGAATGGAAATGGCTGACAGCAGACGATCAGCAGGGAGAACTGGATGGCATCAATCCATGGATTGGATATTGTGTCAGCTATCCTCAAATTACAAAATTAAAGGGTGATTTAAGTTTGGGAAGACCAAAAAGAAGGATCTCACGTTGCACTTATGAGGGGTTTATATATGTGATTTTTTTGTTCTGGTGAAGTTGTAATTTTGGTGTGACTAATTTTATTTGCACAGCATTCACGAAGGAAGTCTTCAGAGTCGGGCTCCTCCAGTTCGTCATCTGAACCTTCCAGCAGTGATGAGGAGAGAGAATCTAGGAGATCAAAGTCAAGGTCAAAGAGGACAAAAATAGAAAGGAAGAACAGATCAAAGAGTCGCAAGCATTCTAGCAGTGATAGCGAGGAGAAAGGCGGCCCTTTGCCACTCTCTAGATTCTTTGGGAGTGCAAAGAGCTGAGACCATTCAGTATTCACTCTTCCTTGTAATCTGTGTTTCTTCTGGTAGTGCTTAGATGGGTTTGTTTCAAATGCATGGTATTTTAGAGGAAGTGAATGATTAATGTATTCTTGTGTATTTTACATATTGAATTTCAATGTGGAGATAGGTGGGATTATGTTTGTAGTCCTCTTCAACGGATTAATTTGAAATTATTCTCTTTTAACATTATACGGCCAGAAAAAAAATTAATTCTCTTTCAGAGCAGAATTCAGGATATGTGCTTGGCCTGATAATTATGCATGGATTTCTTGCTCACCTTTAGTGTATATGCTGATAGGCTCATGGTTCAGGTATCCAGATTGTTGATATGATGAGCCCAACTTCCCAAGCATATGGATGGCCCACACTAATAATCATATTGAGAGAATTATAGTTAGGCCTATTTCATCTAATTGTTTTCTGCTTGGTTAATTCCAACTTCACAGCTGCTACGTCAATTTTAACTTCACAGCTATAGAAGGGAGAATTGCACACCTTAAACTGGTGGTTGGCTTGGAATTTGTCTCCGAGAGGAGATATCAGCAACTGCCCACATTCAACGGAAAGTTGAAGGAAATTGGATAGTTAGGATCTTCCAATGGTGAAATATCTTGTGCATCAGTTAATATCCATGTGAACTTTTATTCTGGGTTCTAAAATGGAACAAGGTCTCCACCTTAGTTGTTCATTCTGCTCATAAGCTCCCTTTCTATCTTATTTGTATGGTATCTTGAAAAATATTTAGATAATAACGTAATAGTAATATTTCTAATTGTGAATAGATTTATTTAGTGTGAAATCAAGAGAAACTGTTTGACATGGTTTGGACATGTCAATATAGGCTGACAATGGCGTTGGCTGAAAAAAGTTTTTCAAAGCAGGTTGATTGCCCCTCAAGGAAAAGCGTGAGAATGAAGAGGACATGAGTAGAAGTAGCAAGGATAAATATGAAGAAGTGCAACTTATTCGAGAATTTGGTTTATGATTGATTGAAATGCAAAATTAAAATTCAAGTGGTTGGCCAAACATGGTTGGGATATGGCTTTGATGATGAAATAGCAAAATAATACTAATCTCCTATTTTAGTCTCTCGCTATAAAACTTTAGAAAAAGGAAGCCCAATTTTAATCAGTCTTCTTATGCGAATAGCTTCAGTAATTATGTACGGCAAATGAGCTTGATTTGATTTGTTCATGTTGGGTCTGTTTTCTATGGACTCGTTTCCATTTTTTGGCTGCTCCTAATGAATGATTCTTATTTATAAAAAGAAAAACAAAAATGAAGACTCACTTGAACAAGCTGAAAAAACCGTGCAAAGTATGTTCTGCTGCTAAATATGCTGGATCACTTGTGCATATGCTGGCTTATCAGGCTTTAGTCCTTCAGTGCAGTTTGGTGTTGGTTCCAGAATCATTTTTCTTTCTTTTTGCCTATAGGTTCCTGAAATGGTTTTAATATACACAATCTTTAAATGAGCCAAGGTTGGGGGAAAATTCATTATAACCCTAAGGGTCATTTGCATTAACTTCTGAGTTTTTAGGATTTCTTGGGGCTTCATCCAAGGTGTAAAGGGCCATGAAAACAGCCCCCTTTAGATAAGAAATGTCCTCCTCTCACGGAATGACAATAAATCTTTCAAGAATTTGCAGGTCAGGTTAGATCTCCACCTTTGCCCTCACCCGTCACCCCTTTCACCCCCTTGATAGAAGTCCCTTTCCAATGATGATTTCTGAAGAACTCAATAGGAATTTGCTAAGAAACAGGAAAACTTGAGAAGAACTTGTTACAAGCTCAAATATGCTATCAGAGAATAAATAAATAAAAGTACATTAAAAAATTGATTGATCGCAAAACTTCTCTTTTAATCTGCTGATGATCGCCATTGATACTAAACTATGGCAGCCCTTGCTTGTATATTTAGTTGAAAACAGCCTCAAGGATCTACACTACAACACTAACTCCTCCCAATTGCAGTTCCTCTGTCTCCAATTCCTTCACTGCTCTAATAAGACCACGCGTAATTCCATTGAGATACAGCCCACTCTCTTTCATTTCCTCCAACAATTTTTCTGCCGCAAGCCAGTCCAGAGACTTGAGGCAAAGAGATTGAATGATTTTGTTATACTCATCCGCATTTGGTTTAACTCTGCTTTCCTTCATCTCACCCAAGAATTTCAAAGCCTTGTCAAATTCTTCAATCTTGCAAAACCCGCGTATCAGCGTATGGTAGATGGCAGGACAAAGCTTGGAATGCACTTTTTTGGCTTCAGAGAAAATTTTACAGGCATCATCCATTTGACCACCATTTGCAAAACCACTCATGATCACAGTGTAGGTATACACATCAGGTCTCAGTCCTCTACTTTCCATCACTTTCATCAGAGAGATTGCTTCATTCATGTCTCCAGCCTTAGAGAGACCACTGATAACAAAATTGAAAGCTGCATTACCAGGAGGTGGATCTTCATTGATCATTTTAAGTATAAGTTTCTTTGCTTCATTCACTTCTTGCTTCCTGCACAGACCACGAATGACTGAAGCGAATGGTTTGATTGCATACTTGCGCAACTCGCCTGAGAAATCTTCCAACAGTTCAGCAGCTAAATGAACAGTTTCATTGTCCACAGATAGCTTCTTGACAAGAAAATTCACAGAAGATTTTGGTGGGCATTTCTTGTGCTCCTTCGCCTTCAGATAAACTAAATATGCATCACGCGCCTTACTTCCCTTGCACAACCCAACAAGGATCTTTCCAACCTCCTCATTACTGGGCAATCTTCCCGAATTGAGCATCTTCTCGCAAACAGACCAGGCACCGTCAAACATGGACCGAGTGAGAAGCGCTTCAATCGTAAAATAATAAGAATCTGAGTCATGTTCACACCCAAACTCATCAAACTTATTAAAAACTTCTAGACCAGCCTTCCCCTTTCCCAACTTCCAAAACAAGAGAATCAACCCATTAAGGATCTCATTGTTAATTAACCCTTTCTCCTTTTGACCTATTTCCTTAACTAAATCCCACAATGAATACACCTCTCTCTTCCTACAAGCAACACTGATGGTGCGAACAAGGCAATCTATAACCCGGGCAGTAATCAGAATTTCCGGTTTTTTGGAAGCCCATCTGAAGAACCCAATCAGATTCTCACCTGAAACTTGTGGGGTTTGAATTACTCTCACTACAAACTCCTCACTCACATTCAAAACCAGCTCATCTAAAGCAGATTCTAGAGGCCCCTCTAAACTACTTTGAAGAACAGATAAAACCCTCTCAACTTGCTCCATATCGACCTCATGAACTTCACTCACCATTTCTTCCTCAACTAAGCCTCCATCAATACCGTCAACTACTTCTTCAGCAATATGAATTGGGCCTTCACCAATAGTATAATCTTTCTCGGAAGAATCAACAGATTCTTGTGAAATAAAATCTGGGTTTTGACCAAAATCATCTTCTCTTTCAACCCCATCATCAAAAACCATTGAAGAATCATCCAATGCCTGTAAAACGGGATCTGGGTTTTTATCAAAAACACCATCTTCCCCAATCCCATCACCTAAAATAGTCGAAGCAGACTCTGTTTCCAGTGAAATGGAACTTGGGGTTTTATCCAAAATGCAATCTTTATCAATGGCAGGAAAGTTAGTTTCCTTTTCAGTAGCTGAATCAATGGCTTCTGGGCTGTGAGAGAAGAATCTGGGGTGTGGGTAAAAGGGGATGGTTTGCGTAGTTTGAGGAACCCATGTGGAAGGATGAGGAGATGAAGATGAAATCCTGGCTAGGGTTTTGAATGGTACCTGGGTTTTGATCTTGGGGATTGAAGATCCGAAGATGAAAGCCTTTCCCTGAGATCTCCACATCTCTCTCTCTCTCTCTCTCTTCTAAAAAGTGTTTGGTAGATTACCAAAGATAAACCCTTATTTCAGTTCAGCTTGGGTTTTGTATGAGTCATGGATCATGGGAATGAGCTAGTGGGCCACACTTTGATTGGACCAAAGGTCAACTACAGTGAAGTCCAGTTCTACACTGAATCTGTAGGTGCGTCCCACCTTTGCTAAATCTAAACCGCTCATCAACACTGCATAGTGACCCTTGCATCTGAGCGGTTAGCCTGTAGTAAACAGAGGTGGATAATTTTGATCCAAGCAGCGAACCCGGCCCAAACCCGTGCATTGGAACTGTGGACCTATAGTAGTAGAGGTTGCAAATTCTGACCCAGCCCATGAACCCAGCCTGAATCCAATCCATTACTACGAGTTAGGGTTCGGAGCTTGTTTTGTTGCAAGCATTACGTGATTTCTCGTGTGGAGTATACGTCGAATTTCGAATGTTGGTCCTTCAAAGTGAAATTGTGGAATGCTCATGCCCATTGTAGTATTAAAAAATCTGAAATTGTGAGAGTTCTGCAGGCCACAAGTGATAATTTACGTGGTCAATTCAGCTAATTCTGTCTTACCTTTTAAAGTAAATTAAATAGGGAATTTAGAATTCCCATGAACAATATTTGCATTTCTGTCCCTCTGGTGGAAATGCTCTCAACCAAACATATCATAATAACGGAAACATGCGACAATGATCGTTCTAGATTAGAAATGCTCTCAACCAAGCTAGCTCTAACATTGCAAACTTTGTAATTGTGACCATTCTAGGGGCGAACCTACTATTTAGTTGTCATTCAGCCAACATTATGGTGGTCAGGACCACGGTTCCTTCCTCTTCCTGACGGTTAGCCTGTAGTAAGCAGAAGTGGAAAACTTTGATCCAAGCTGCAAACCTGGCCCAAACCCATGCATTGGAACTGTGGACCTATAGTAGTAGAGATTGCAGATTCTGATCCAACCCATGAACCCAACCCATATCCAATCCTTTACTACTAAGTTAGAGTTTAGGACACGTTTGGTTGGAAGCATTATATGATTACTTGCGTGGAGCATGCGGAGAATTTCGAATGTTAGTCCTTCAAAGTGGAATTGTGGAATGCTCATGCCCATTGTAGCATTAAAAAATTTGGAATTGTAAGAATTCTGCTTGCCAGAAGTGATAATTCACTTGGTTAACTCAGCTAATTATATTACCTTTCAAGATAAATCAACATAGGAAATTTAGAATTTCCATAAACAACATTTACATTTCTATCCCTTCGTATGAAATGCTTTCAATCAAACAGGCTTTAACAACAAAAACACATGACTAAGAGATCATTCAAGGTTAGAAATGAACTCTACCAAACATGATCTATTACTGCAAACCTTGTGATTGTGACCATTCTAGGGACGAACCTTCAATCTGCATGTCGGGTATATATAATGTAAAATACTGGCTATATAAATGTTGGGTGAAGATCCTCAAATCTACGGCAGTCAGGAATTCCCAAGTATGACGGATTCTCTCGTGTTACCAAACCAAATGATAATTATGGCAAATTATCAATAATGTGTGCCATTCTGCCAACACAATGGTGGTTAAGTCTTTGATGAGAAAATGCTGTAATTTGCACACTATTTTTACACCATACAATAGGGCAATTTACTCGGAATGATTTGAATTTGGGACATGTTCTTTCACTAGAATTTTTTTTACAAGAATTTGGTGTTTTATAATTTTTCCAATATGATGTGATGGCCTTAAATAAAATTTCAAAATTTCAACCACCTAAAAAGTTTCATGTGACGTCTCCAATTCTAGCCTGTTCGGTTTTATTGTAAGTTTTGAATGTTTAATTACGAAGGAGTACTCGAAATCCCACTTTATTAGAGAATTCAGAAATTTTCCGATTGAAACTCCTTAAATTTAGGTAAAGAAACAGGCCCGTAGGTCCCACTTAGGAGCCTCACAAATTTGAGAGCAAGTGGAACCTTCTTGGAAGCTTCTCCATTTTCTCTTGAATCCTCCTTTTTTTTTAGGGAGAATTTAAAAGAAAGTCTTAAAGTTTCAGCCTTGTTTAGAAAAAGGACATAAATTTCAAAACTTTTCAAATTAGTCTTTTAAGTTTTTCAAGAAGATTTCAATTAAAGACATTCATCTATTTAAAGCTATTTTTCGGCAATTTTTTTTCTGTTTGTTTTTAAATACTCAAATTACCATTCATTGTAATAAAACTTCCCTTCACTTCCTCTATATTCTCCTCATTTCCTTCGCTGGGATCCTCACGGTGATCAATGACACCCTGTATTCCCACAGCAATTGGCTGCATGCAATGGCCGAAACCATGTCATGGCTTGAAATGAAGGGTAATTTGGGTATTTTCAAGATATTGAGGGAAAGTCACCATAAAATACATTTAAATGACCGGATATCTTTAATTGAAAATTTACTGAAAAGCTTAGGGACTAATTTGAAAAGTTCTAAAACTTATATCATTCTCTGAAATAAGGCAAAAACTTAATGCGAGATTTGAAAAAATTTCTCTTTCTAAACCAAACGAGCACATCATTCACACCTTAGATAGAAAATGAAAAGCCAATCATGGTGTGGCCCACCACAAACTTTCCCCAAGCCACTAATTGAGTGGGCCATCTTACACATACCTGGCAGGGATTCAAATGTTTCCACTTGGACCCACTCTGCCAAATAACTGCAGACAAACGGAAATGGAAATTACCACACAATTCTCCACAATTTCACCATTACTGTCATCCCTACTACAACTGGCCCACCTATGATCAAATCTATTTCCATCCTCACCGTTAATTCATCTCACAACAGCCTTGATCAGGTGGGCCACACAAGGGGTGGGCCACACCGCTCCTCCTCCGTGACTCGATAACTATAAAAACCATCTGCTGCTATCTAACCTGTGAGAATTCCACTTCACCACAGGTTTTCTCTGTGGCAAGGCGAACAGAGAAACACAGAGAAAAGGTAAAGATTTCATCTTTCTTGGAGATCTCATGGAAATGCTCCAACTTCCTTCGCATTCGATCTAGTTCTCTCGAAGAAAATCATCCAACTTGATGTTTTGTTTCGATTTGCAGAGCTCCTGATTCTCAATCGAGAGAGAATTTTCCGGATTTCTCGATGGATCGCGCTGATCTGACCACGGAGCAGGTTAGCAATCGAATCGTATCCTGTTTGATGGAAAGCCGTGTTCTTGACGATTTTGATTGATTTCTAGGGTTGGGTTGATTGAAAGGATTCGTTAGGGTTTGGGAATCTTCTATTGTTCGTTTCTCTCTTTGTTTTCAGACTGAAAAAGATTGGATTTTTGTCTTTTAACCTTCTATTTGGAAGTGTTGAAGGCTTTCTAGCTGATGGATTAAATAATCGGATTGGTCATGATCAAGTTTTTTAGTGGTATTTTACTAATTGGATTGAACTGTGTGTGAATAAATGATTGATTGGTACTGTTGTTGTCATGATTGGATGCTTTCAAGATGTCCTTTTCTCCTTCCGTCACCTTTAAGAAAGTAGAAATGCATTACTAGTAGTATATATGGTTGAAAGACTTTAAATTGAAGTTGGAGATAATGGGGTTCATGCCTTGAGTGTTGTTGTTGCTAGGATGCGGGACCGATGATTCGATTTTGGAATAATCTTTAGTGTTTTTAGCAGAACAAGTAGGTTACTGATCATCTTGGGATGAGCTAGTCTTGTTTCATTGCCGGTCTTTAACTGGAGGC
This sequence comes from Persea americana, assembly GCA_029852735.1. Classification (NCBI taxonomy): domain Eukaryota; kingdom Viridiplantae; phylum Streptophyta; class Magnoliopsida; order Laurales; family Lauraceae; genus Persea; species Persea americana. Next base: position 33,017,654 of record CM056820.1, on the reverse strand, counting down.
TGCTTGTTTGTCGAACTCGGACTGTTTATTTCGTAGGCTATACCGCGGAAGGATCATGGCAGCTAAACATTCTGATGAGGTAATTTGGGGTAGGATTGTCCAGCTGCTGTATTATGGGTCATCCTCAGTTGGGTGACTGTTCGATGTTGAGTCATGTGTGTCAATGGACCAAGATTGTAACAAAGTGGCAAGGTTTTGTTATGACAGGAAATTAAAATGTGAAGGCTTCTCTTTTGATGGCATCTTTTCTTATCCATCCAGGTTCTCAAGAGGGACATTCCTTGGGAGACTTACATGTCCACTAAGCTGATCACTGGAACAGCCCTTCAGCTGTTAAGGCGTTATGATAACAGATCTGAAAGCCACCGAGCAGCACTGCTTGATGATGTAAGTATTATGTTGTTTTTGTCTTTTCAGCCTTAATTTTAAGCAGTGCTTTTCCATGTATTGAAAATTTAACCACGTCATAGAATGTTGAGTTCTCTTTTGTATGACCTCAAGTTATAATTGTGACGTTTGGCAACTTTAAAGGTTCTAACTTCATTTTTTGTTTGATTGAGGTTGCAAAGGTTTAGGTTTGGGTTTTTTTGTGCTACAAGCATGGAAATAGGCACTGTAGTAAGCCTGATTTCTTTGCATCGGTTTATGTCTAGTTTTTTTAGATGCTTGCCTCAAACAACCAGTTCCATCTAGGGAAACACGTATGTGTTGTATCACTGTCATAAATTCATTGCTGCGTGATATTGGTTTTCATTTGCTAACTCTATGATTTGTATTTAACTAGTCTTCCTTAATCCCAGATCTTATACTTGTCCAACTTTTGTAATTACGTTATAGGATATCCTAAGCTTTTTCTTTGAGACTATTTGGAAGAGGTTGAATGAGGTTTTGTCTGAATACAAATCTCTCCACATACACGCACATATTGAAATTAGTAATCTCTGCACATGTTACTGAGCAAAAGTCTTCACATTGCCTGGTGGGCTTGCTGCTGATACACGAGAACCATCTGATGAGAAAGGTCTATCTCATATGCCTAGGCCTCCATCACCTTGTTTAGATGAACCTTACTATTTGTTAAAGAGCTGAACCAAATTTAGTGGGACAGTTTTTACAAGCTCATGGTTGACACCTAAGTCTTCCAATCAAGGTGATAGAAGGGCCCCAAGATATCCATGGTTGGACCCTTATTTTTAATGATCCTTGTGCATAAAAACTGGGACTGTCTCTAGAGTGAAGACCTTAGCCTTGTCGATATGGTGCAAAGGATTGCAGCTTAAAGGTTTTGCATTGAATTATTCCTCTTTAATTCTGCTCCATTTAAGCTTCTAGGCATTGAAAAACAAGAGACACCCCAAATGGTTAAGGGTGTCTCATCCCAAGCATCGATCCCTGGGCAGGAAGGTCTTGACAAAAGTACTGTACCACTTACCCATCTAGCAAATAAAAAAAAAAGAAGCTCTTCTAGGCATTTACAGAAAAATGTGAGGAATGATTGAATGACCACCAGAGAATAAGAAGGAAATGCTTTGGCTTCTGTTTCATTCCTTGCATTGGCAATGACAATTGACAACTTTGACAGGATGGTCCAGCTTACATTCGTGTCTTTGTGAGCATTCTACGTGACATATTCAAGGAAGAAACAGTGGAATATGTCCTTGCTCTTATTGATGAGATGCTAACAGGTAATTAGGAATCTCTTCAGCATATCATTCACATCAATTTTTTCCTACATTTCCTCCTCATTTTTTCTGAGTGCATTTCCTGTTAATGCACTATTCATTTCTTTTGGCAGCAAATCCAAAACGAGCTAGGCTTTTCCATGACAAGTCTCTTGCAAACGAAGATACTTATGAACCTTTCTTAAGTTAAGTTTCTTTTTCATCTCTTCCAAATAACCATTGATAATTGTCTGATTTTCTTTTAATTTTCAATTTATAATTCATTCTAATAAATAATAGGATTGAATTATATTAGTATCCAGTCAGCTGACACAACAATCAAGAATTCATGTTCATTCTTATAATTGTGGGAAAACTCACCTTTAACTATGTTGCATAATCTTTATGTACATATTAGTGTTTTTTTTTTTTTTTTTTTCCTTTTCCTTTTCTAGTCTTGTACCCCCACATTGTGAGTTTGAGACAAAACTTAAGAAAGATTATTCACGCTACCTTGGCATTTCAGATTGCTCTGGAAAGGCAACTGGTTCATACAAGAGAAGAGCTGTAAAATATTGACTCTTATTGTAAGGTACTTGGTTGAAAACGTTGGTACTACCCCATGTTAAGAGTTAGAAACCACCAAAAGATTAACTTTTGGAGATTAATAATTAAATAAAACCTCTAAAGTACTAACAAAATATCCTGGGGTTACAGTGCTAGACCGAAAACTAAGGATGGTATCATTTCAAATGGAGAAGCCTCACATTTGAAGAAAAAGATTACCACTATTGATGATGTTCTGAAAGGCTTGGTGGAGTGGCTGTGTGCTCAGGTTAGTAATCTGCTCAAAACTGTATGGTTTTTTTTTTTTTTTTTTTTTTTTTTTTTTTTTGTAAAAACAAAACTGTATGTTACTGATGGTGATGTCTAATGATCTTGTATTTTGGTGGAAATATTTAGACTGTCCATTGCACATTGTATGGGTCCAGTTTTTGTTTTAAGACAGTAACTAAGCATTTTGTGTGCTGTGCAAATCAGGTAGCAAATTGCAATACCATTCATTTTCCCTATGATATTTTTAAAAAAAAATTGGTAATGGGTATTTTGACTTGAACCCACAATCTCAAGGTTGCAATAGTGAGTAGTAGTGATTAATATTCCCTACTATCTTGTAGAGCAGTTTGTTTTACCTGGGTTAACTAATTATTAGTTTTTATCTTAAAAAAAAAACTAATTCTTAGTTTTTTAAATATTAATATTCATTAAAGAAGCTTAACAGTACGAGAGGATTATACTGACACCAAACAGCAGAACAGAAAAGGGAAAACAAAGATAACCCAAACAGGGCCTACTTGGGAAACCTGCCTCCCCAAAGCTTCTCTCCCTAGAGGGCCTCAAAAACCAGGCAACCCACAAAAATAAAGCTTCCGAGAAGGGAAAAGCCACCTCCCTCCTGTTGCACACTATCAAATCCATAGAGATGCCTCGAAATTGATGAAGGATGGACACCATGATGCATTATTGATCTTTAGCCTGTCAGCCAAAACGTCCCTTGGAGAGGCCAAATTCTCAAAACATTGCGAGTTTTTTTATTTCCATATTATCCATAAATCCGCCAAAAAAGCAGTTCTTCTCCACATCACCCTGTCTCTATTTGAGCTAATTCTTAGTTGCCTTTGCATGATATTTGCATGCATGTGGGTGTATTTATGTGTGTTCGTAGGGTATTCCCCTCTCCATACTTACGTCAGACAAGATGAGCTTAACTTTTCATGGAGATAATACTTGCTTTTGACTACACCGATAAAAAAGAGCTTCTAAACTGTCAAGACCAGCACAGATGCGTTTTAACCATAAAAAGTTATGATCTGTTGTTTGTTTTGTAATTTGGAAAAAAGGGTTTGAATTCAGTCCAATTTTTCCAGAAATTTGGGCTTTGACTGTTTTTTTTTTTTTTTTTTTTTTTTTTCCGGTAAATGAGCTTTGACTGTGTTATGGACTGCTCAAAGCAATGATTTCTTGTTCTTTTAAAGATTGATCGAGGGTAAGCCTTTTGGCTAAATTTTGTCTTTTCTTCTTTCCACCCTTTAACTCCTTACCTGTAAACTGGATGGAATTTTTGGGCTACTTTTCTGGCCCTTCTTTGTATTGGTTCCTTACCATGCTTGAGCCTTTTGTTTATATGGGCTGTGGATTGTGGATTTAAACAACAGTATCTACTTTAAGTTTGTTGTTTTAGAGGTAGCATGTGACCTGCTGCGTGAATCAAAATCAAACAATGCTGTTGGGTTTCGTTCCTCATTTTTACATCAATGATTAGGAACTAAATACTAGGGCATGATTTGGTGCATGCAGTTGAAGTCGCCTTCCCATCCCGCTCGTGGAGTCCCAACAGCTGTCAGTTCCCTCGCAACTTTGCTGAGAGAACCCTTGGTCAGGTCTTTATTTGTTCAAGAAGATGGTGTAAAGCTGCTTGTCCCTTTGATTACTCCAGCATCCACTCAGCAGTCTATCCAGGTAACTTAGTGTGTGTGGAATTCTTGCAAGTTATTTTTGGAAAGATACAAAAAAGCAAACAGAAACTCAGAAAAAAAAGGAGGAAGTAGAAAAATAGTTCACGCGATCTCAAGCTCGAGGAATGCTTCATTTGTATGATCTCAAATGTTGTGTTTTTGTTGATTAATTTTCCTTGCGGATCTTTCCATTTTGATTTTTCAGTTGTTTTGACACGTTCTTTACTATTTCTCTTTTTCATTATGCTTTGTCATGTTTTAGTTCTAATCTTCAATGGGGTAAAGGAGCCACTTTTTTTTATTCTTCAACTCAATACTCAATAGATATGATTACATTAGAGGTAGCTTCGCACCTGATCTAATGTCCTAGCAGTAGTACTGTGGCAACTTCTGATCCACATTTCCTGATAAAACAGTGTATGAAAGAATCTAACGTGCCGTCTGAGTAGCTAAATTTTCTGGATTTGTCTGGTCAAGATGCATTTAATTTCTTTATTTTATTCAAGTAACACAGAGAGAATTATCCAATTGTAGATTGAGGTTATTAATTTGATCAGATCTGGAGTCCTGTTTGAGAAAATCTTAATTATTTCTCATGTCCATATATGATATCAAAGAATTTCCCCATCATCCTATACTTCATGTTTGTTATCTTCTTAAATGATATTCTTTGTTACAGCTTCTTTATGAAACATGTCTCTGCATTTGGCTCTTGTCTTACTATGAGCCAGCAATTGAATACCTGGCGACTACTAGGACCCTGCCACGGCTAATAGAAGTTGTCAAAGGTTCTACTAAGGAGAAGGTATAAAACTCATCTTTCCATCTTTTAGGTTACTCATTAAACTCCAACCACATTGGATGTATTGGCTTCTTGTAGGTGGTGAGGGTTGTTATCTTAACACTTAAGAACTTGCTCCCAAAGGGGACATTTGGGGCTCAGATGGTGGATCTTGGATTGCCACAAATTATCCAGAATTTAAAAGCCCAAGCATGGAGTGATGAGGTGACTATTCTGCTGTGCAGTAATTTTTTGTATGTCATGGATGTTAACAAATGGCCTCGACTTCTGGGATCCAGAAGTAAAATATCCTTGAATGTTTTTATAAATCAATGACAGCTGAATCTAAAAATGATCAATCTTTCTCTCTCTCTCTCTCTCTCTCTCTCTCTCTCTCTCTCTCTTCCAAACCTTTTAATATAACGATGAGAGTTAAACCTCTTGGGGTATCTTGATTTATCTTTTAGTTTTTTAATTTTTTCCATAAAAGGAGAGATAAAAAGAAATAGGTTTAATAGTTTATAGATACTTTGATTGTAATGATTTTAACTCTCGAATAGTGTCTTCTTCCAACACTTCTTAAAAATTATGGAATGGTGAATGATGGCTCCATTTTTTCATTAGGATTTAAAAGCCAAATCAACAATTTGTTTCTTTTTTTTCTTTTTCTTTTTTCTGATAGGTATTCACACAATTTAGATTAAAAGGGAAGTGAACAGCTCTGTTTTTCATTCCCTCTAGACTAGGAAAAGACCATTCCTTGAAATTATTTGACATAAGAAGCCATGGTGCTCAGCTGAATTTTGGGTTAATCGGCCCATACCCAGTCCATGTCGGCTTTCTAGTTTCTCTCTCTTCCATTTCGTGTATGTGTTAGCAATACTGTGTGTGCTCTGAGTCAACAAAAATTAAATAATAATAGTAGGAAAGAAAAAACCGTGGATACAACATCCAGATTCCTACATCTGCCTTGATTTTCTAACTGTGAATTACCATTATCACCATAAATCATGGTGGTGAATTTAAGAGCAATATTTTGGATATTTTTTAAGTGTATATACTTATAATAAGCTCTTTTTTATTTGGGCCATTTTCTGAAAAGTAATTGTATAATTGAAGTCATTCAGTGAAAATCTAAAGTCATCATTTGAGAGGGGGATTTTCTCTTCTGTCTACACCTAAGAGACTGATAATCTTCTCTTTTTTTTTCTTTCCAACTTTGTCCTTTGGAACACTCTGTAGGATCTTTTGGATGCTTTGAATCAAATGGAAGAGGGGCTTAAGGATCACATAAAGAAATTGGGTTCTTTTGACAAATACAAACAAGAAGTCCTTCTTGGCCATCTAGACTGGTCACCTGTGCATAAGGATCCTGTGTTTTGGCGTGAAAATATTACAAAATTTGAAGAGAATGACTTCCAGGTATGTTCCCATCTCTATGCTAGATTCTCTCTCTTCCCACTGCTCACACACAAGCGGTTTGAGTTTCCATGGGATGTTGTATTTAAGTACATGTAAAATTTTATGTTTTTCATTCTGCAGATCTCTCTTATTCATTTCCTCTGAGTTTTTATTTTTATTTTTATAACAACTGATAAATTACGGATAAGTTGAATAAAATAACATACTAGCAGCCCATGCCATGATTGAACCAAGAAAACTATAATCATTGAATGCAGATGCCATTGGCCTTAGCTATTGAATATTCATCTTTTTATCTTTTTAAGTTTTAGATCTGATTCCTTTTTGTGTGATTTTAAATTTTGTCTGGGTGACAGTCTGAAAACTCTTTCTTAGTTCCAGCTGTTAAACTACTTTGGGAATCTTTTGTTGTTTTCTTATTATGCATATTCTTAGTATCATATCTGGCGATTGTTTCATGTTATTCATTATTTAAACTAAATGATCAATACAGTTGCATCAACCAAATTGAGTCAAGGTTTCAGCCATGACTGTGAAGTACATTGGGTTGCTTGTGCTCTGGAATCATGCAGTTCTTAGGTCTCTACAAATCTCAAAATTCTAGATGCTCTGCTTCATAAATCATTATACACATGAATCTACTTTTTGGTTTCCACTCCCACTTCCGGCCAAAATCTTGCAACTATAGGTCGCAGCATTATTCCTTAGAAGGAATCGCATCAATGCACTTGCAACTTTGTGTTATGTTCTCTTGGGTACCAATATTCCTAGTGTTGCATAATTGAATTGATGATTAAAAAAATTTTGATTTTAAAATCAACACCTTTTGGCTCCCTCCAGTCTGTCAAAAAGCAAAACCACCTTGAGTATTTCATACGATTTTGCAATTACAAAATAAAATAATAACTGAAGTTACTTTTCTTGCGACGAGAGCCCATGGCAGTGGATGGTGTTCACTATTGCAACCTTGAGGTTTTTGGTTCAAGTTAGCTTAGTCCCAAAAGAAAAAAAAGTTACTGTTTTGCTGGAAGATTGTTTTTCAAAGCTAGAAGAATGCCAAGCCCTGTGGAGCCTGCAGAATTTTTAGAACAAAGACCAGAGATGTAGCCTAAACTAAGTAATCCCATTTTTCGGAAAAGATGTAGGCCTCGGAGTTGGACTTGGAAAATGCTCTTTTCTAGGATCATCTTTCTTTCTAAACCGGGGTCCAATGAGACACTAGTTTACAAGAGTAACTTCCAGTCTTCCCTGTGCAAATCAGAGCTGACCGAGTGCTTCCAACTCTTCGAGTATGTGATTCGTCATATTGTTCTTTTTAAATATTTTATTTTGATTGCTCCGTCTTTCCATGAAGCTGAGTAGGTTTTCATTACACAGCCAGATAACCTCATGATGAAATCTAGAGTACTAGTTACTGAAACTCAGAACACCATTGCAGATTCTGCGTGTTCTTATCACAATCCTCGACACATCTAGAGATCCAAGAGCCGTAGCTGTTGCCTGTTATGACCTGTCTCAGTTCATCCAGTACCATCCAGTTGGGCGAGGTATTTTGACGGACTTAAAGGCAAAGGAGCGGGTCATGAAGCTCATGAATCACGAGAATGCAGAAGTAACAAAGAATGCACTGCTTTGCATCCAAAGGCTTTTCCTAGGTTCCAAATTTGCGAGCTTTTTGCAGTCCTAGCCCATTTTGCTCCATGGGTTTGAGCTTCTACATGTAGACATCGGAGATGTGGTTAGGCCGTAGGTGGTGCATGGCTAGCATTCATGTAGTAATCTTTGCTGTTGTTGGGGTTGCTACTGTGGCTCAATAATTGCATGTTGCTTCTATTACAACCTTGATGCTGCTGCCGGGTGAATCTGACTTGCCTAAAAGTGGAATCGAGTACTGTATTTGAGTATGTTTATTATTCTTTGCCCTTTTCTTTCAGTTGGGTCTTCTTCTCATTTTTTTTTTCATGCTGTTGAAGGAAGAAATTGCTTGGATTCCAGAGAATAAGCTTGCCCGCTATATTTCATGAATTAAAAGTTTTGCTTAGGTTTGTAACAGAGACCCGTTTGTTCATTATTGGTGGTGTTTCCTTGTTGATCTGTTTTTTATCAGGAATGTCTTTTTAAATGCCCAATGTATGTACCGAGTTGCTGCATGTTCGATGGGATTCTGTGTTGCTGGGATATATATAATCTAGGCCCATTTAATATTATTTGGGCAGGGCTTAGATCAAGTGCTAGAAAGGCCAAAGCTCGGCCCGGCCTAAATATGAAAAGCAAGTGATTAATTACTCCAAATGATTCACTGAGCAACTTTCGATTCATGATTGGGATCCAGATCATGAGCCAGTTCTCTCTGTATCGAAAAATCTACGTAGTGGTGTTTCTGGGCTGAGGCTCGGAAGAGTCGATCCTCTTGCAAACAATTCTAAATCCAAATATAAAGATAAGAACTTGAAGAGGAAAGGATTGAATTGGCAAATCTCTTTCCAAAAGGAAACATCCAGTTAGCTAAAGAAACACTAATTTATCTTTATTTATAAGATAATTAGCCTAAGATTCAAGCTAGTATATGACCCACAACCGCGTAGACGAATTGATTGAATCATAAGATTCATTTAATAAAGTATTGAATCCTAAGATTCACTTATAAATGGGATTCATTGTATAAATAAAAAAAATTTCCTGAAGATTTGATACAATTCGTAGGATTTTGACAACAATGGCTAATATTATTAGATTCTCATGATTCTTTTAGGACATGTTTAAAAGTATCCATTCCATATCTGGCCCGAAATCTTCTTGTATTATAAATATTTCAAATGATATAAGGATTTTCGATTAAAATTATTTTGGTTCAATTGATAAGTTTTATTTAAAATGCAATTGATAAGACCCTTCTTCTTTTTAAATAAAAAGTTCAATTAGGGTTAAAACTCTTTTGGATTTAATTTTCGATTAGTAACTCTTTCTTGGTTTAAACTCCAATTGATCAAGATTAGTTAAAATTGAATCAAAGTTGAAATTGAAATTGAACTCCAAAAACGATATTTACAACAAAGAAACAACTAATTAGATTTCTAATATGATTTTTTGTCCATGCAAACTAAAAATATATTAAATTTGTTAATTTCTTAGCACTGAAAAATATGGAAGACTTGATGGAGCTTGAGAACGCAAAGTAAAATGAAATATTTGATAATTAAATGAGATGATAGTAAAATTAACATTGTAAGTTACCCAATTGCCAAACGTAATATGTTCATGTGACCATTCCATTGCACTACATTAAAAAGAAATCAGGTATATATTAATGTTCTCTTTTCTGATAATCTTACAAAAATTTGATATTAGATGAGGCAAAAACTATCATACATCAGTCAACATGAGTTGATTGGGCTTAGTTCTGAAACCAAACTCTCAAACTTAATGAAGTACAAACAATGATGCATATGATTATATTATTGAGAGAAATATTAAAAAAGAACAAAGTGTTTTTTCGGGTTAAATCATCTATAAAAAATTATAGATTTTAGAAAAAAATAAAAAAGGTTATGAGAGTACCTGTTTAAGCAATCCAAGGGCTAGTGGCGAAAAGGAGAGAGTTTGAGTAGAAAGGGAATTGTAAAATTTGGATTAAAATGGACCTTTTGAAGTAAAATAGAAGTGAGGAGTGGTTATAAGTGGTTTTGATTATAACAAGATAAAGTAAGTACTTACATAAATGGGGAAAGAAGATTTGAAAATGCAATAACTTACGGTCAAAATTCCAACTTACAGTCAAAATTAAAACCAAACCAAAACCTTCCACTTTAATATAGTATAATTGAATACTTTGCTTATAAGATAGCAGGCTGAACCATGTTTAGTCAGTCCGTATTTATGAATATATAATGAAAGGATATTGTAGCTCAGCTAGTTACGGTCGAACGTTTACGGACCGAGTTGAGCAAGGGTGAGCCATACTCGGGCCTAGTCCAACTTAAGCGGTTGGCCCAAGCTCCAACCGCCTGAAATAAATCAGGCACAAGCCCCACCCCTACAGTCAATTGTGCCCATTTCTATTGCTTGTTTGGCCAAATCAAAACACTAAACTACAAGCCCAGCCCCAGTAGTAAAACCAAAGACTCGAACACAGACCAAAGCAAGCTAGGCACTGATCAAGCCCCGGCCTGTTAACATCCTCATATGAATTTGTTCTACGATGTCTTTGAGGAAACTTTTCTACCACCAGACCTCGTGACTAATCTAATCTCTTCACACTCACCAATCACCAAAGAATTCATGCTCACCCTATTTTGACACTAATCTAAGTTATTCACCATCGCAATGAACTTCATAAAAAAATGTTGACTTTAAGGAACCATTAAAACTTGACGCCCTAAATCAATGGTTGTTATGATCTGCTTTAGATGATTTTTTTTTTCCATAATCATATCCACGACGAGTCCTTTCCATCACATTCAAATAGGGTCTCACAAGCGTCTAGATTTTATAATTGCAAAACCTATGTATGTAAGTTTGCAGATCATGATTCCCGGACACTTAACAGATTGCTAAAATGACTAATCCACTACTCTGTTTGTACCAGACACAAACCTGATTACAACAGTCCATGTCATCAAGAAGAGCATGAGAAAGCATCTACAGGAGAAAAACCCTGGTTGTAAATGCTGTCTTTCAAAACCCATCAAAAGGATGCTATCCACATGCACAGGTTCTTCCTTCCTTTTTCTTTTTGAACTTCTTTTTGGTTTTTTACCCTGGGATCTGCCCATTGCTCCTGTTAAGTGTGTCAAAGAAAAATGTCTCCCGGAATAGGGCTTTAACCATGAAAATGCATTCTATTTCCTTCCGCAACCTCACACTGCAGGGAAGAATATAGTCTGGGAGCTATTATGATACATTGTGCCATTCCTCTGAACATATCATTTTTGCATGCCGTCTCCATTACCTGCCACTTCTAGGTGCTGATTCTTCAATTTTGCTGTTCAAAATTTCGAAAGCACAACATGTGCAAGCATAGTAGCCTGTAGATATCTTCTGTTGCAACATATCCTTGTTATGAAGGCTTCACAAAGTCGCCGCGCAAGGGAATATCTTCATTTCAAAAGCATCATATCCTCTAGCTCTCCCAACAAGTAATTTTGAAAGGATTCAAGAAGCTGTGCAAGGGAGTATCTTAGAGAATATGACCTTGCATATTAACCATTTAAAATACATACATGAAATGCAGGTCAGTCAGCATGTAAATCCTGGTTCAGTGACACTTTCCATCAAGCCAATCCAGAGACCAATAAGAAAGAATGGCTTGTAGCTGCAAAGTCTTCATTGCCGAACAACCATAAATCACCGAAGCAAATACAAGAGATTATTATGTATTTCTTGAAACTGATCAAAAGCCGGAGCAGGCTCTTTTGCTATATGCTTTCAAGTTAAGTCAGAAAGAGGTCAATTTGCTCTTTTTACCTTTGGCCAATGTCGACAGAATAGTCTGCTTAAGGAAATTTAATCTAAGAACTCCATCTGGAACAAACCCACTTCATCCACGTAGAAAAGCAGTGCATACTGAGGTGTTCTGGTAAATCTGCCTGCAAAAATACATCCACATCCATTATAAAAACCTGCAGTAAATACACCAAGGACTACATCCAAATGCATCTATCTATTATATACACGAAATGCATCTTTTAAAAAGGTTTAAAAACTCTGACTAGGGGGCCAACTCAGTCTCTCTCAAGTCAAATTGGCCGAGTCACATGCGACTTGGTCTAGTCAGACTGAGTCACCCATGGCCCAATAAACATTGAAAAGAAGCTATACAATGGGACTCGGCTGGCTCGGACTCAGACTCAGACTCATCGGACAGGGACTTGGCCGATTTGCTTTTAAAAAGGGGACTTGGACAGTTGGACCTTGATTCAACTCAATTAGGAGTCGGGACCCAGCCTGAGTCAAGCCAGCTGAGTCAAAGTCGATTCGGCTGAGTTTTAGAATCACTTTTGATATCAATAGAATATGCAGATATCATTCTCACAACTTCATCACAGGCTGATAGCATTATCTCCAACAATAAGATCTGGACAAAATACCCTTCGCAGCTCATAAAATAACACGTAAACAGATGTGGATTTTTAAGGGATAAAGAATATACACGAAAATTGCATCTCCTATTTTTTTATAAAAAAGTAAGAATCTGCTCGTCGCACAAACAAGTCCTAAGAAAATAAAAGGAAATGCAACAAATACAAAAGAAAAAGAAACCAGAGGCCAGTAACGAACAAACATAAATGGACCTCAACAAAGTCAAAGATGGTTGTAAATAAAAAGGTTGGACGTCCAAGTCAATATAAAAGATTCATCTTGGTATAATAGGAAATTCACAGACAACGAAACGAATGTATTTCCTTGAATATGAGGCTTTCTAATAGTAAAGTCTTAAAAGCTTGGAATTAAGTAGGTAGTCTGTCAAGCTTTTCAATTTCAAAAATATCCCTTTTAGTGTGGAAAAAATCAGCAATAATATCCAATCATCAAAAAGCAAGGGGGAAATGGTCCCAAATTCCCAATATATCAAAATGATTTTGCCAACCCCTCGAGTAAGGGAATCAATGCTGTAATTTGCATCCTTTCCCACAGACATAATTATAACCCAATTTCTTGAATTTAAATGTACTTAATTGTCTTTTCGAGTAATTAGTTAACGTTCATTAGGTTCTATAAGTATTCATCTACACCAGTAACTTTGAATGTCATAAGAGAGTTCACTTAATTTGGAAAACAATTCAAAAATCCAAAAACATAATCAAGAGTTTAGAACTTTCTTGTGAATAATGAAGTAGGATTTAAGTATTATCAAGCAAGCTGGTTTAAAAACCATTGGCAAATTGGTTATAGGAAAACGGTTATGAGAGATCAATAGGAACCAGAAGAGCACCAGAAGCAGAAATGGATCAAGGCAAAATGAACTTACACTGCTCCATGAACACGAATAACCATCAGTTGATAGCAACCAACTTCCACCTCCTGACTTCAAATCTTGCCATCCACTTGAACTTTCAAACTTCCACAGCTCATCACCACTGCTGTCATCGTGATGGTACTTCTTCCTCCTCTTACTAGTTTTTATTTTTTTCTTCTGTCTATGTCGAATCGAACCCCCATCATCTACATCAGACCAATTTCTATCAATCTGTACCAAAGAATAGCTATCAGACCACTGAAAACTTATGCCATTCTTGGCGAACACTGATTCACATGATTCCTGGGTTGTGCACTCTCTCAACAGGATATAGTGAAGAGCCCATGACTGAAGCCCAAGAAACTTGATTGCCTCTGTCTTCTTCATCTTTAAGCATCTCTTCATGAGTGCCCAATGATCCGTGTCACATGAATCCTTGCCACTATCTAATAGAAGCCCTTCAATTTTCCCTTTTTCCTCCACATGCTCGTCATCATGTATGAGGCGTAGTAGTTGGCGACCTTTATTAATAACAGCAGTTAATAGAAGCAATTCATCAATAGATGCATGATCATTACATGTCAAGAGCACTATCTCAAGCCAGTAAGACTGAGAAGAGACATCCAAACAGTTTAGCCTTGTGGGGAGAAATTTGCTAAGGGAAATCAAGAAAGCACAAAGCTCATGCTCATCCAGTAATATGAGAAGATGCTGAGATAGAATAGAGAACTGTGTCTCTATCAAAAATTCATTTATCATTTCCCACGCATCTTCTGAATTCTCTTCATACATTAAACGTACAAATTGATCTATGAAGAATTTTTTATCAATGCGCAAAATTTCTCCATCTTTCAGAGATTCTGCAAACTCATCTGATGACCAGAAATCGGGAACATTTTCAAGAAAGTTCTCCACTGTTCTAAGTACATCTAAATCGAGAAAATAATGAGGCTTTGTTGCAACCATTGCAGGAGATTGTCCGTGTTTTCCCTTCCATTCAAGTTCTTCCCAGCAAATGTCACGGTTCAGAAAAGCAAACTGTGAGAGTGCTCTGGCACCTTTTCTGTGCCCAGCTTCACCAGCAACAGAAAAATTACTAAACCATTGTAATATGCGTTGCGGGTTTCCTGCATTCCAAATGATGAAGAAATGTATGATTATGAAAGCTATCCAGATACTAATCCTAAGATACAGCAAACAAGTGTAAATGCAAAACAAAGTCATGATAGCCGCCTAACATGCTGCGATTGCCATATTCAGTTGCAAGATGGTGTTCGAAAGATATTAAAAGATACAGTATTAAATGTATGAAGTTGAATTGCAAAGGCATGTAGATAAGTATAACAATTTTTTTTTTTATTGGTAACGTAAGAATTATATTAAAGATTAAAGAAGATACAACAGATAAGTATAAACACATTACGCTCACAACACACAAAAACAAATATTCAGATGAGAACTATCTGCATGGTTCTTACGTGGGGTTTGGCCCATTTGTGAGGCCACCTGGCCTACCTAACCTACCCAATGGACTGCCACAAGCCCAAGCCCAAGCCCAGTTTGACACTTATCTGAATTATTCACGGATTGAATTTCATTAAAAAGAATACATAGGTTAAGAAACCATTAAGCATTGAGGGTCGTACACAAACAGCATGAGATTGAGTTCTCTCTAATTTATTGAAAGCACTTGCATTGATTGACATAATTTTAGAAGCTAGATCAGCGTAGACCTGACGACAACTATCAAACCGACCATATTACGCAAGAATACGATCCAAGCCATATAAATTGTATAAACAAAGACATAGAAATTTACACCCGGAATATATATATATATATATATATTGTAGACCCACAAAAATAAGGTGGTTTTTGGTTCAATGGTAAATTCTCAAATAAGCACATGAACTATGGGATCAATGATAATGATGATTCATCCACCATACATACAAGTTCGTCATTGCACTACCCAACTAATGAGCCCTAAAACAGATGAAGAATATCATGGAAAAGCAGTTATTATTATTTGCTTGAAGAAAAGCAGTTATTAGATTGTAATTGTTCTAGCTGTAATCGTCAAAGGGATGAATAAATGTAGAAGAGGTCAGTGGTTCAAATCCAATAGGAAAATCCCATGGTTATGGTTTTCCAACTAGTGTAACATGTTGAACATGTGATGGGATCCAATGATGAATGGAATCTTCATACATTCACCATTGATGTCTGGCCTAGGAGTCAACATCATGGGTAACAGAGTCGTTACACAAGGAGAAATACTTGCTAAGTGCAATCATAATAATGAGAGGAAAAGAGTAAATTTTCAAAAATTTCATAATGAGAGACTGCAAGGGAAACTATGGAAGATGGGATGACAGTCTTACCTATTAGGGATCCTATATAGGGTTTCCTTTCCTCTATATGATATAATTACATTTCAATCTCTTTTTCCTAAATGGGATTATGTGACCATCAACTATCTTGTAAAACCTAGTAAATCTTCTTAAAGATTTTCTAAACTAAGAATATAGATCTGGGCAATCTTATTGGAGATTTTCTAAACAAATAATGCAAATCTAAGAAATCTTCTTGAAAGTTTTCTATACTAAGGTAGTGGGTAAAATTTTTCCCAATGAGCTAGTCGACCATGGGCAAAGTCCAATGGGTTAGTCAACTATGGGAATGGCCCAAACTGTTGGCCCGCTATGGATTAGGTTCAATGTGCTGGAAAATTGCAGGCCTATTCTGAGGCCTCCTTCTGTAGACTTTGAAGCCCATGATGCACTTGGCCTGCATCAACATGCCCCACCAACATAGTGCTTACAATTTGAATAGCATGGATGGGTAATGTTGATAAATATGAGTAAATATGCCAAATTGCATCAACAAAAGGAAGGAAAAGATCAACACTAAACTCTTCTTCTTAGGTTATTGTCAATATGTACCCTGCAAGCATTTTTCTGAAAATTGAAATCATATAATAAACTCGTTGAAGGGATTCAATCGAATTGTATCGTAAATTATATCACGAATAGTATATATTTTTTATTTTTCTTGCAAAGATGAAAAAAGAAATAAAAGAAACAAATAAAAAGTAGTTATTCAACAATCCATCCATAGTTGCATCAATACAGTGGCAAATGAGACTGATACAATCATATGAAGAAGATAACTGACATATTAATATATCAAAAATAATGTGTGTGAATAGAGAAATATGTTTAAGATACCACTGTTACTAGGAAAAATAAGCAAGTTTCTCTTTTTTTGTTCTCTTAGGATCAAAATCATCAGCGTTGCATGGTTAGGATGTCGGCTGAAGTTAAAGAAGTGTCTGTGAAGAAAAATAAAAAGTAAAAAATAAAGTAGGATGAAACCCATAGGCCATATGTACAATCAAGTGCTTCAGTCACAAACCTGTCCCTTATTTATCTTTAAAAGCTCCCTCAAATCCAAAAAAAATCTTATGAGGTTTCATTAATCACCTTTTAGAAGTAGACACACTAACAAAAGAAAAAAAGAAATTATTAATATTAGTCATTCAGCTTTGGCTATTCTTGCCCAAGCAAATCACCTGAATCCCAAGATTTGAGAAAATAGGCATCAAATTGTAAGATTTAAAAGGAATCCTATGATTCGCCTATAATGGGACTTGTTGCAAAATCATAGGATTTGGGATGTGAATTGTAGGATTTTAGTAATAATGCATGGAAGTGCTACTCTCTCTCCTTTTATATATATATATATATATATATTTTTTTTTTTGAGGACATCATTGGCTTGAACATTTTCCAATTAGGTGAAGTGCTACTCTCATTCAAAGTAGACTTGAAATTTGATTTGGAAAGCTTTTAGGGTCAATTGTCGGTCAGAAATCAACCATCCTCTTTTTCAGGCTTGAGCCTAACATATGCTTAAAAAAAACATAAAGCAGAGTATAGGCCGAAATGGACTTCGGAACAAAATAAATGGCATATGAGGGTCCACCATGATATGCTCGCCAACTGTTTGCTCAGTGAAGGGCCTTTGAGTAAGAGACTCTTCAAGGTGAGACTGTTATTAAGGTAGTCATACGAATATAATATATCCAACAAAGGGAGCAAGAAACCTTCAAAAGGGGTCGTCGCAATTTGACAACACTAATTCATTCAAGCACGTTACTAATTAGATAACGAGGGATTTAGCTACCTTAAGAGAGATATGTGGCTACATATGGCTACATGCCATCAAACAATATATATAGTGTAAAAATAGTTGTGGAAATAGATGCAATGATGAAAAAAGATGCACCATGCATAAAAAAAAAAGAGATGCAGCCATGGATAAAGGGAAAACAAACTAATGAATGAAGTTTGAGAATTTGCCTTCAAAAAATTTCTCAAGCATGTAACTTTTCTTGGCTATGATAGGACCCGCCTTTTGTGGTCTTTTCTCAAAAATCATCTGCACAAGTCGAGCGGCGACAAACTTCTTTTTTGGTTTAGATCTCAAGAGGTTGACAAATAGCTCACACTGATTGTGGGGAGTAATTGATCTTATGCATGAAATAGTGGTGCAGAGCCACAAGCGAGCCTCGGATCGGCCTCCTGACATAATCACTGACCAAATGATAGATTCCAATTCTTGCAGAAGAGATATCTTCTTTTGTGCAGCATTTTCATTTCCAACATCGCCCAATGGGAGTTCAAGTAAAAACAAGTGAACCATATTCTTTCTCGAAAAAGTGTGATCCTTTCACTCCAATGATTTTAGTGACAACTGAACAAGATGAAAAAAAATGGTCAGAAACACAAACTAATATTGATGAAAGGAAAACCCAAATGAATTTGAAAAACTTGGTGTCAAGTACATCTGCCAGATTGCAAGTGCAAAATTACAATCCAAAACAAATTGGATAAACCTGACTCTGGACCCTATGTTAATTGTTAACCCATTTAGATTTAGGTATATGAATATGCTTGAAAGGTATAGGGAGCAGCATAGAAAACAGATTCATTCCCATCTTGCCCATGATACTAAAGCCTAGAATTTTTTATTTTTTATTATTTTATTTTTTTTAGAGAGAGAGAGAGAGAGAGAGAGAGAGAGAGAGAGATTCAATAAAATAAGGGATGAAATAACTAACACTACCCATAAAAAAAAATGAGAAGAACAATGCCATGAAGAAAATTGACAGAGAAACAAAGAAGATTCAATCTGAATTGATCTGAAGAACACAAGTGCTGAGAAAAAAGCAAGAGATGCCATAAACAAAAAGTAATTTTTTTTAAAGGCAGAAGCTACCAAACCATGTTCCATATCTAAAGAAACCCATCAACCCTAGAAGAGACCATAAACATTGTCATACAACACAAATGGGCACATACAGGGCATTCTTGACTAGCGCATGGCAAAATGTAGAATGCCTTTAAAACAGCATGTACTGCATAGTAAAGAGCATCCAGGTATCACCCCTGTTTCAGGAACAATCAAATACAGTACCCAACAACTGTATTAGCCCTTCCCACAGGAACAACTGATTTTGCAAAAATAACAAGTACCCAATAATCAAAACCATCAATGAAACAAAAACCAAAAACCAAAATCCTTTATGGGGTTTGATGCTTTTGCAGAAAAAACCTGTTAACTTTGCAATTTCCAAAGATCAAGAAAAATAAACTTTAGCTCCTAAAACTGAAAATGGCAAAAAGTATAGAAAAATCAAAACCAGTGATTGCTTTTTTTAATCTTCCTCAATTTTAAACTTCTTCTTTGGAAGGAACAGAGATGATATTGCAATTAACGACACAGTCACCTAATCCAAACCAAGAAAAAATTATTCTTAAGGTGCACAGCAAGCAAAACAACCAAAATCTCAAATACCCATATGTAGATGTGTAGAGAGAGGTGAATAAAAATAAAAATAAAACAACTCAATCTACAGAAGGATTGATTTGATTTATCATACTTGAAGAACATGAAGATTATTAAAGAGAAGCAGGAATCCGTGAAACCCTAGAGACAGAGAAGATAAAATTGTTTCAAAAGTACCTGGGGTTGGGTTTTCTACTGAGAAGAGCTTGTTTCACTCACGATGGATGGAAAGAGCTGAGGAGGCTTCGTTCATGAGAGAACTCTATATTTCACTTTCAAAGAGAGAAAACAAGTAGCCAGGAGGGGAGAAGCTTTTGACTGGAGAATGAATGGGAGAGACTCTCATAGGTCATGAAAATAAATATATATATATATATTTTTACCCATGAGAAGTCACCCTTGGGATTATGGGGAATTAAATTCTAAGGAATTTAAGGTAAAATGAGTTAAAAAAAAAGATTTTTTTTTTTTTTTAGAAAAATATAAGGTGGGTGGCTAAGAAAATAATGTGAAGATATAGATCATCATCCAATGTGGTCCCGCCGTAAGTGGGATCTTGAAAGTGGAGATATAGATGGATCCTCACTATTTTATAATTTAATTTACGAGGGTGATAACTTTCATCTACAAGAGATTATATGATGGCGATTGATGATTCTTCATTTTAATTTTTTCTGTTTTTTTCAAATTTTTCTCTCTTTGATAAATATGCATTTCCTAGGATTCAAGTTTTTAAATTGGACAGATGCAATTCTTTATTTTAAATGGTTTAAAAAAAATTGTATAAAATGGCTTACAACCCCCATCTTGCAACCTTTTATGAGTCATGTTGACAAAAATTGCCCAACATATATAGCTTCTTTTATCACTCTATTTTGAGTCAATTTTTTAAATTCACATGTTTTATTAATACTTATTTCTATAAATATAGTGGGTGGACATGCCCACGATCCTTGCATGGGTCCAATTTTGACCAGAGTCCAAATAACTTTATACTCTAAAACAAGGCTTAAGCACATATTCAATTCTAGATGGTTTTTTTTTTTTTTTTTTAAGTTACCCTCTTAGAGAAATTCTTACATTTCAATTTCTTATTCCCTGTTTTTCAAGTTAAGTTCATTGTTATCTCAGAGAGAGAGAGAGAGAGAGAGAGAGAGAGAGTAGATTCTCTAATACTGAGATCTGACATAAACAATACCAGAGAGAGGTACAGGTAAATAGGAGAGTTCAAATCCGCTAATTCTTAGATTCACAGGAAATTCATAAATCATCCAACAGTGGTTGGGCCCAGATTTAGAACGATCACATAGACTAGACCTGATCAATCTGAATGTGGGCCACCTCCTTTATTTTGAGATGTTCAAATTCTAACTAATGGGTCCTCATCAAAATCGGCCTATGTTCTCTGGAATCTGAAAGACAAGTCTGTGTGAGAGAGCCATCAACACCATCTTTACAAGCTGATTTTAATTAATTCCTCTCCAATTAAAAATCCCGAGGCATCATCTTTAAAATTTCTTTATTGAATTTTATGCATATACATGCCCATACTTTAAGCACGGGTGGTCAAGCTAGTACAAGAATATTTCTTGGCAGCAAATCCCAAACTCAACTCTTCCCCTCCGTGTAGGACTTTTCAAATTCTATTTCTTGCGTTGGTTTCACACTTCTCCATGATTAAGTTCATCATATGTTTTAATTCGATGTAATTCCACAAAAGAAGCTGTAGTTGTTGGATGTAACCTAAGTTATTACTGATTATAGTTCCTCTAAAGCCGAAACTTTACTCCATATAGAAGCGGAAGGCTATACCATGTAACCTCAATTATAGTTCCTCAAGGGGAAGTGCTTCCTCTTTGGCACCTATGGTCTTGATTATAGGGGACCAACGGTGTGATTAATGCAATTGAAAGCCTTTAAGTTGGTGAGGATCTGAGTTAGAAATTATTCCTCAATCTTTAACCGATGAAATCCAATAAAATGGGCTATTTATTCGATGAAGAAGTCCAGAGAGACCAAGTAGGAGCCCAAATTTCAAAAATAAAATGTTGAAAAGACATTTAAATGATTGAGTAAAAGACATTTGAGGATAAAGATGTCATTACAATCCAATTCAGGCTCCCAATCGGTCTCTCTAGGCTTCTTATTCGATAGCCTAGTAGGGAATTATCCAATACAAACTTCAGTCATCAAAATTCATTTTTTTCCATTTTTTTGTGTTTTGGAAAAGGGAACATGATTTTCATTTAGGCCATCTTGTTTCATGTAATTGGATTCCTAGAATTTTTAATGCTAATATTTCAAAATTAGTTAAAATTGAAGGGAAAAGATGAATATCCAGAAGGGAAAAAAAAAAAAAAAAACCCCATCAAGTGATAACCCCCTTCAACGGAAGGAGAGAAATGGAATATCCTCCAACCCTCACCTTCTCAATAATTCTTTGTAGGAGCCCATTTGACGATAAATTCCTGTGTATTCAATTCTATGAACACAAATAGGCCACAAATTGGCTCTAAGGGCCCACTTGTTAGATTGAAATTGAATTCCTAGAAATCCTAAGAAAAATACTGCCACCACAATGGCTAAAATTGAAGAAACAGAGGCAAAGATTTGAGTGTCAAATAATCTCCCCTCAGGTGGAAAATGAACCACCAGCCATCATCACAGTAGAAAAGTCAGGTGCCAATACCATCTACATCTTCCACGTCGCATCTTTCACCTCTTTTAACATTCCTTCGCTAGAAACCATTTTTAACATAAATTCATAGGCATTCATTCCACACAAACAAAACAGGCCCTTCAGTTTCCAGCAAGGTGTAAGTAACGCTTGCATGATTTAGATCTGCAGCAAGATGATTTTTATCATTAAAGGCTCAGTTGTGCAATAAGAGGATTCCTCAATATAGAAAAATGGCTCCAATTTTCTGTGGTTTGATTATCTGGCTATTGGTGAGACACTTCTGAGCAGAATCTAACTGTTTTAGTTAACAAAGATATGACCAACAAAATTAAGCATGGAAACTGGTGTTCTAAATGTTGCAACTCCTCGAAATTGTTACGCGGGCCACTATTTCAATCTCTGGTTCAAAAGCAGCAATCAGCATCCACAGCACAGGATGCCTGAATCCATAAACTGGTATTGAACACTCATACTCAAATATCTTGCCACTGCTGCTCAACCACCTGACTCATAAATACAGGATATCTGACATGGGAACTCAACTAGCAATTTACATGCGGCTAAATAGATCGCATGATGCGAGCTTAGTCAGCCTCAAGCTCAGCACCAAATTGCTCCAATCTAGCAGCATCTTCATCAAGATCTCGAACAAGGGCATGATTCACAGTGCCATCATCCTCAGCGGCATGTATCTGCCTACCCCCAAACCTAGAAAGAGAACAAAAATACATGACCAAATAAATATAAGCAGTCAGGGTTTTAGACTATATATAACAGGCAACAAATTTGAGCATCAGCTTTGGGCGGGCACCAAAGGCTTTCCAGATTTTCCCTGTATTGTAGTTGTACATGTTGATTTAAACAAAAAAAAAAAAAAAAAGGCAATTGCACTCACTAATACCAGATACAGTTTGTGTGAGGCAGTGGATAAGATGGATACGTGCATTCATGGGGTAGTTTAAAAGTGGCCACATTTGGTCAACAACTCTCCCAAGTCCAGACATCTTTATGCAATTGTTAATAGATGTGGAACCCAAAAGGATTGAATGCAGGGTTCACCAGCAACATGTTCCCAACTCTTAACTTCATGCATGTGTAGTGCATGCAGTTTGTATTTGTAATGACTTGCTCAACCGGTAACTGAGACCACCAACTATGTGTTTTTATAGTGGTTTCACACTCGCCTAAAAAATGTGGCCACAGAGATATTCCCATATATGCACATGATATGTTATCACCCTTTTTCCAGTTAAACCATTCCTAAATGCAACTGCATATCACAACTTCAACTGCATATCAACTTCAGAGCATAATGACCCCCCATGTCAAGTAATTATCTCATAAATACCGTACTTCTATATTTGAGATTATGATGTCCATTGCAAGTAGCCATCCACAGAAAGTTGGGGTAAAGGCTAGAGTATTTATGGTAAGAGTCCATTAGTTTCACAAAGAACTCCATTTTCCTTTTTTTTTTTTGGATATCAGAGGGTGTCCCAGCCCTTTGGGCTAGACTAATCCCTTCAGGCTCAGGGAGAGTCGGGTAAATCCCTTGTGGCTGCAGTGTGGTAGCGCAGTTTTGAACCCTCGACCTCTGGGAGCAAACCGTGGTCCTAGGCCAACTGAACTACCCCTCAGAGTTTATCTTTTCATTTAGTGCTACACTTTTGTCTCTATACAATGTCAGCAGGTTCAGGTTTGAAGAGGTCTAATGCTTAAGGTGCAAGTTTTGTGGGAGCTTCATCTGCAACAGCAAATTAAAGGCACTGCCAAAAAATAAGTATTGAGAAACTATGAAGATCATTAAATTCATTTCTAGCTATGTTTGTATCATATCTGTATGATGACTATCCATAATAAGCAACGAAATCTCGAATGTAAGCAATTTTGTCCTATCAGAGGTGAAAAAACAATGAAAAAATATCCTCCAAATTCATCTAGCTCCAAAAAGCATGCAAAGTAAAGATGACTGACCATCTCCCGTTCATCAACTCAATGCACTTCAAACCATCCTTTCTGTCTTTAAATCTCACCAGAACAACACCCTGTGGGTGGTTCTCACAAACCTGCATATATGAACCAGAACCTCATGCATCAAAAATAGCAAATTTCCACCATTAATCTTTTGTTGTTTAATATGCTAAAGTCTCACTTGGCAAAACATTAAAATATTATACAATTCAAAAAAATATTAAAATCTAATACCAAAATAGATTTTCAATACCACATATTAAAAAATCAATTTTTATAATAAAAATTCACTATACTGTGTAGTACTTAAAAGCTTTGAAAAGCACTCATTCCATATGCAGCAGCATGCAACAAGTCAAATCTCCATGTAAAAAAAAAAAATCATGAAAATCGGGGTAGCATCATGAGCAAAAGAGGTGTTTCATTTAAGTTTACATCATATTTCAATCTTTAATTGGCGCCGAAATTCATGACTTATGGAGTGCTTTTAAATGTACTCTTACATAACCCTCTTTGGTTTATGTCTTGTCTCATGAAAGAATGCAACATCAAGTTTTACACGGGTTTGACCCAAAGAAAAACAAAATAATTTTTCTAGTTAATTGACCATTTAACCTCGAACGTTTCAATGGCTAGAGCACCCTCACCATCAGTGTTCAACTGGCCACGCCAAGACAGCCAAAATGAGACCAGGTCATAGGCTCATACAGTCATACCACTATCAAGGCAGTTAAATAAGCAGGAATTGCCCATGCTAACTGCCATGTCTTGTAGGCAAGACTCAGGATCAGGCTTAACAAGATTTGTTATATGATCAAGCATAGGCCCAAAGTCACTACCTCTCTCACCTGTGACACAGTTACCACCAACTTTTGAGCTATAGAAATGTCATCACACCATTTCACGAAGAGTTATTTCCCTGATAATGAAACAATAAATTCCAACTATGGCTAATATCAAAATATATGCAATGTAACTAAAAACCCAAGAGGGGTAAAAAGATAATTCATAAAAACCTCTTCGTTCTGTTATTATTATAGAAACCTATTTTAAGATTTATTCTTTTCATTGATATTTCCCAAAATTATCCCAAAAAGTTGAATAACACTGATATCATCTCCCACTGATATTATTTCGAATCCCCAGTTATGATATTTGTGGCAATGCCTCTCCAGAGCCATATTATTACAATGTGATGGGTACAAGAAATAAATCTTCGACATGGGTGATTTATAGGAGTCAGACTATCAAATTACTAATAATTGGAGTCAGACTATCAAATTACTAATAATTGAATATCATTTTTTTTCCATTCTTCCTTCTATAAGGATAGGTTGTTTAATTATCTCCAATTCAATCAGGACTCAGGAGTGCCTTTTTTCAAAATTTATTAGTAACATTACACGAACCAGCAACCTTGTGTTTGCGACATTAGCACCATCCAACTACAATCAGAGTGTGCCTTCTTATAATTGATTAGTAACATGACTCAAACCCACAACCTCATGGCCGAGGAATTGGGCACCTTCCAACTACAATCGAAGTGCCTTTTTTTAATTGATTAGTAATATGACTGGAGCCCACAACCTCGTGGTTGCAACAATGAAGGCCTTCCAACAACAATCAGGAGTTCTTTCTCTTAATTGATCTGTAACATTACTTGAACCCGCAACCTTGTTGCTACAATGAGCACCTTCCAAGCGTGCTATGGGGCTCTTGTCAATTAGGAGTGGATGTTACATATTGTGCTTACCTTGACTGATTCCACTGGACCAAGCTTGCTACATTCTTCTTCAACATCTGCCACCAGTTCTGAGAGAAGATTGGCATCGCTCTGTAAATATCAGAAGATGACAAAATTAGCAGAACATACATTTCACAGTGTCAAAAGCAAAATAGAAAAACATGTCATATTTCAAAAATATATTGACTAAGAAATGATGAAATCTAAGCGGTTGGACTACAATAGTGATCCAACCTTACTTGTGAGGCTCACTGTAGCCACTTATTTGAAAGGTGAATGGTCAGATAGGCGTAATACAAAGTTCATCACATACGGTAAAAATCTTCAAACCGATTCAATGATCATGCCCAGGGAATCAAGAGAATGCAATATGAATGATCAAAGAATTATTCCAGAGGTTTATTTTTAAGGCCCCTTGTGAGATTGTTATAAGAACAAATGAAGGCAGCTTTTTAGCCATAGACAATCTTACCATCCAACCATAGATCATCAACATAGGTTGTCAGAGTAGGGCCCAATGCGATGGGTCGGAGGCTCAAAGTATTTTAAGTCCAGATAGTTGTGTTTTAATATTTCTCATTTTTTAGGTTATCAAACTCGGGATGGAATCAATGAATTCAACTTTACTTCAGCTAAGTCAATGAAAAAGATGTTAATTTTATGAAATCAGATATTGGATTAAGACAGAAGAATAAAAATCTACCCTCAATTCAGCAGGTGTGAACATATGATGAAGAACAATGGTAGCTGGAATAGTCAACTTTGCATCATCATGTCCCCCTGTTACACAGCAGGGAATAGATTAGCATCCCAAAAAACAAAACAAACAATGAACTTGAATCAAGTTAAGAGGTATAACAAATATGGCACATCAAGATATATTAAGAGAGCACCCATATATATATATATATATATATATATGTATATCATGATTAATGTACATCATGACATTACCATATAAAGGCAGAGTTGAGATGTGCATGTTTCAATGTCACCAACTAAACCCCCAAAAAAAAGGCATGTCAATTACATTAGCCCATGAAAACAATCCAAGCACAGTACAAACAGATTCAGAATATCTAAAAATTAGCAACTATTACTTATGCTTGCCACCATCACATTCAATTGGTGTCAACTGATCCAGATGTACATTAATGTGCATCAATGCACTGAACCAAATGGCCCCTCTGCATTGCGAGACACACTTAGAATCCAGGAAGTGTTTGGAGCTATTTACCATCCACAGTAGTATATCGATGGCCTGTCCATAGCAGACATCCGTCTCACTCCATTCAATCTGTCAATTGCTATTGATTCCATCACTTATTGGCCAATGCAATTTGATGTTCTATCCCAATATATATGTGATGGGATCAATAACAATTAACAGATTGGATGGTTTCAAATAAACAATGATTCAGACATACAAGACCTATATGCTTTTGGGGGACCAAAAATTACTTATGATGTGCCCTAATAGGGGAAAAAAAAAAGGCTTTCTAAGCCGTATTTTTTTATCATTTTTTTAGAATTTTTGGGGGTATTGAAAGTTTCACGCCTGCAGTATATCAGTTTACAGTACCAGCCGCGACCGCCGACGCCCACCATAACTGTGATTTTCAACCATTGACCAGTGCCTAGACTTCTGCACCTAGAGTATCCAATGGAGTCTTTGTCACTGGGTATGTTTTAAGTCTTCACCTAATGTAAAACTCAATGAGAGCAACTATTGAAATTTTGTTGATTTCTGAAGTGCAGCAAGCTTACAAATATAAAGACTTGAAACTTGAAAGACTTTGCTTGGAAGTCACATACTTCCCCTCTCTTAAACATAATCAACCACTTACTGCTCACAGCAGTTTTGAGAAATAAGCAAAGCACTTCTAAACTAACTAGGACTCCCTCTACCTTTAACAACTAAAATTAAATAGAATCCTCATTTAAACAGAACTCTTGCTGAACTTAACAAGACACAACAATAAGAAAACCTAGTTGATCCATTTAAAAAAAAAAAAAAGAAAAAAAGAAAAGAAAAAGAAATCTAGTTTATTCATGGAATACTGTGCACAAGTCACAGTAAACCCTATGGTTTATTGGGCCCATGGAATTGGATCGGGTTGTGGAGTGGCTCCAACATGGGCTTCCTCTTATGCACTTTCAGCCTATGGATGCTACACCAGTTAAATGGAGGGAAGATATATATATGATTCTGAAAACAGAGTAATACAATTCAAACAGATGAACAGGTTATACCTTACACAATCCACCAAGAAAGTTGATTAATTTTGGATCTAAAAATTTATAAGAGCACAGCTGAACAAGCATATACTTCTTTGGTACTCAAGCCATCCGCTAAAAGTAAATCTGACCATATGAAGTCTTTTAAAGTTCATACCCCAGCCAAGTATCTTGTCTTCAACCCTCTTTAGTTTCTTTTTCTTTTTCTTATCCATTTGCTTGGCTATAAATGCATCCCCTGTGAAGAGAATTCAAAAGTAGGCCAATCGAGTCTCGTTATACATCTTAACTTCATTTACATAACAAATTTGAATCACCTTTCATCTTTTAGATGTTAGAGGGTGAAATAAATATCAAATTTCACAGTAGTCAGTATTGAAACCATTACCTTTTTGCTCAAACTTAGCTATGCTTACAGACATAGGAATCTTCCCACCAGGACGGAGTGGTGTCCCATCCAAAAGCTGGATAGCCAAACTGACAGATGGTTCCTGGCATATCAAAAATCGGAACATTAACAGACTGAATTCTTCCTCCAACATGTTCAATGTGATGATGATTGCTACTATAATAGTACCTTCAAGAATGAGACAAGCGCATCCCCCTTTTTTTTACCTGTTTCTTTATCAACATATATCTTCACACGAGGCTTTTTGGTCTCGGGGTCCTACAAGGAATGGCATTGGCCAATTAGGTAAATGCTATATGACATGAAAGAAAAAGGTTTTTTGTTTGGAACAGCAAGAATAAACTCATAGTTAATTTTAAATGAAAACCACTATAAATAAGAGACAAGATAGTGAATTATTTCAAATGAATCAAGGAAAATCTCGTATAAACTCATAGTTAATGCTTGTTTTTGGTTGGCAATAGGGTATAATCTCTTATACCCATGGTTTGTCTTCTTGTACTGGCTTTCCTCTTTATGTAATCATTGCTTGTTACAGACTAAAAAAAGAAAACCTCCTATACAAGAAATATATTTTCCTAGGAGTGAGAAATATTAAATGAGCTCAACAGATTAGATTTATAAAGGGCCATAAATGACAATCAATGTAGAATAGAAGAGCTCCAAATGTAAAACAGTCAATCTGATTAGCAGACCTCGCGTCCAACTGATCATATGGAGGGGAAAAGAGCTCACATCATATGCTAACAGCAAAATTTGACACCATCCTTGAAGAATTCAGGTCAATTTGATGATGCAAGAAATAAAAAATAACTAGCTCAGATGATTGGGAGTTGAGCAGCAGGTTATTTTGGAGAGAAACAAACTATTATGTGAAAGTTAGTTGCTTGCTTTAGTACCTCGTTGATACCATGTGATGCACCCATAGATCTATGTAGTTCAAGTTTTTTCTCCTCCAACCCTTGTCTTTCACTTCACTTCATAATTCACCTTTATCTAATTGAACTTCTCATAGTTATTGATAAAATAAAAAAGCAAAAGAAAAGGTATGAGAGCAATCTTTCATCTGAGAGAGAACAAATTTTGTTAGAAGAGGATTTATTTCTTCCTCTTTCAGAATTCAATGTCGCCTGGGAAACCATTGCCCTCAAGATTACACATGTAACCTACAGTTTTGGTGATATAAATGCTGCTTCTCTTTCTGGATTTCAAAGCTGTTAATACTGAGAAAGTCAATTATCAGATTCAATATGTGCTGCACCATGGGAAATTGTTGCCAAAAAAAAAATAATAATATGTAGTTTAGGTGCTTGAAATGTTGCTTCTCTTTCTATTCCAAAGCTTTTACTACTGCAATAGTAGAACAAATATCAGATGTGATGCAAACTCTAAGCAACAGAGATTCTAAAGGCACGGAATTTAAGAAGTTCAGCTAATGCGGACCCATGAGATTAGGGGTCTACGTGTGTATCTAGAAGTGGATGGAGAAACATTTTATTAATGGAAAAAAAGATCAATAGCAGAGGGCCTGCAAAGGGAAGTCTGAACGTGGGATCGAACACAAGGTGGATGGAAAAGGATTACAACATCAAATGCATATTTGGAATCTATTGTAAATTCGTAATCTAATGCAAATGGTCCCTCTGGTGTTTATAAGGGATCATAAGGGATTAGGAGTCTATTCATAATAGGTTTAGAAGCTCTAGTTGTCTTAGTTGTTATGGAGTTTAGATACCAACTATTCGATATAAAAATAGGAAAAGGGGTCTTGTGATATGATACATGAACCATCTAGTTATGCAAACGCTAAGAGTTTTCCTGCTCTGATATCAACCTGATATTTAGAAGAGAGAGAGAGAGAGAGAGAGAGAGAGAGATCCCTAATCCTTCTCCATCTTCCTTATCTTTATTCTAAATATTAGGTTGATACAGAGCAAGAAAACTATTGGCGTTTGCATAACTATGCAAACCCAATTATAAGACTAAGGACTATTTGAGGTTTTCCTCGATACTTGCATGATTCTAATAAGAAAATCAGAGGATTTGAAGCACTGTGTGCATGTGGGGTGTGGGTGTGCGTATTTTGGTGTGGGGGCAAAGGCCGTCATCAGCAGCTGATCTAAGGATTTGGCAATTGACCAGATAATTCAAAGTCAGAAAACAACAGTTGACTCCTAATCAGGTACTCCAGATCTGATTGGCCAATGGATTTGATGGATCAAATCCTTAAACTTCAAGGGTTTTGGCAGTCATCAGGGTCCAGCTATGATTAAGAAGAGGGATCAAAAGGAGGTGAGTGCAACCGGCCGCTGCGCACGGGCAGGTTCCGCTATGATTAAGAGTTTGGGATTTGAGTTCATTGGGGCTCGGCAGTCAACCAGGATCTAAGGTTTGACTTTTGCTTGTACTACCGGACCATCATGATGGCTATAAGATGGAGGCCCACCATCGCACCATGATCTTGACTCTATTGGAGTCTCCCTCCCTACTAAGCCGGGGAAGGCCAAAACAATATTTCCATGACAGCGATCAATTAGCCCACTTCCAACCTTTCCCAGGTTGCCTTTAAAGCTCCCGACAACATTCAATTGAAATCCCCCTACCGGAGGCGGCAGGCACTCTGAGTGCCCACCTAAATTCAAAGGCAGGGCCACGAGGGTGGGGTTGGGGCATGAATATAAAGAAGCAATCCAATACTATGAAGACCAGATTGTGGGCTATGATGCCCTGATACGGCATTGACACGACGAGGAAACGGATTTTACACATGAAAGTGAAGTATCAGATACGATACAACAAGTTTGAAGTATCCATGCATCATAGAATCGTGGGAAACCCCAAAATTCCTTTTCTTGGACGCTCCAATCAACCAGAGATGCATTGATCCTTTCAAACACCGCATTCCATAGAACTCCCTTGCCTTTACAGGTTCTTTTATTACATTCTATCCAAAAGCAAGGGATAACATTTTCTATAAAATTGGAGGTTGAGGGTTTGAAACTGCACTACCACACTAGGGCCACAGGAGATTTACCCGGCTCCCCCTGGGCCGTAGGGATTAGTCCGGCCCAAAGGGCTGCGACACCCTCCATTATCAAAAAAAAAAAAAAACATTTTCCATAAAAGTTGCCCCATTTGAAGAACCAGAAACCCATCCATCCAAAGGGGATAAAAAAGACTACAAGAAGACCCACTGAATATCTACCAGATGAATCTAACAAAAGGACAATGCTAGAAGGGTTCCCAAATCCCAAATCCCATGTTGCAATCTTTGGCAATAAGGTACAGCAAGTGAAGTCTCTTTCATGGAGGGCAAATTTCTTTTGTACGGGTGTTTAGAATCTTACATTCACAGGTTTCAGTAGTCATCTTTAATGGTATGTTTTGTCCTTGCCGAATGAATGAATTTGCTGTGTTCATTGTTTCAACTTTACATTCCAGGTTCAAATCACTGAGCAGTTGTTGAAATTAAATATTGAAGGAGAACTTCACCATAGGGAGGGATACAGCATGGGCAATGAAGCAAATTCACAGAACAGATTAAAGTTGTTACAAGGGCAAGTATGGACAAATAACAAGACAAAAATAAATAAATAAATAAATAAAATTCAATAACTACAAATTGCTGTTAAAGACATCAACGTATATGTACTTCTCACCTCCTTTATAACACCGCACTTTGAAAACACCTCCACTATCTGCCAAGATTGTTTAAATATCAAATAACCATCATCTCTGGTAACATACTAAATGCACAATAGAAACTAAAGTGTGCTGCTTTTCCCCAATAATAATAGTAGTAGTAGTAGTAGTAATCAGGGACTCGACCCGTCCGAGTCCAGTGGACTCGACTCGTCCCTTACCAAGTCCAAGTCGACTCGGACTCGGACGATTTTTAAATCCATGGCAGTAATAATAATAATAATAATAATAGTAAAAGACCATGTTCATTTTATATCCCTTAATCTTGTGTCATAAATGACTTCAGAAAGGAACCTAAGAACGCAGACAAGCATCCCATGACAAGTATCCCATAATAACAGCAAGTCAGAAAAATAATGACTTAAACTTACTTCCTCTGAGGTAACATCATCAGGCAACCCTGTAACATAGACATGTGTATTGACTTTCAAATCAAACCAACTATCTGGTGGCTTATTTGCTTCCTGTTAAAGTAAGATCTCAAATGTGTCAGCACACTCGCCGTCAAATTTTTATAAGTGTGCATCTTCTGCATATATTCACAGAACTGCAGGATTCAGAAAAGATAGATTGCCTCATCCCTATCACCCAAAATGCATAACAAATAAAAAAAATCCAATCACATAGCCATCTGATAACAAGCTGAAGAAAACTATAACAAATGCAATATCAAAAACCAAAGAACAAGCATAACAAAAAACAGCCACGTTACAATAAAGTGCAGATAGAAAAACCTTTTTCTCTGCTGGCTTCTCCTGCAACTTCCTTTTGATTCCAGGCTTGGTTTCCACTTTTTCAGCAATAGCATTCATTTCTTCTTCAATAGCGGTTTCAGCAGCCTTTATTGCATGGAAGACCTCCTCCTCCTTTAAAAAAGTCATATCTTCTACTCCATATTGTTCGGTTTTAAAAAATGAGTGATCCTAGAAAATTACATATTAAAAAAAATAATAATAAGCCAGCGTAAACCCCTCCTAAATTAACAAACTGAAAGGCAACCATAATGGCAAGAACCTAAAATTAATGAGATACATGTATTTAT
Organism: Persea americana; assembly: GCA_029852735.1. Taxonomy (NCBI): domain Eukaryota; kingdom Viridiplantae; phylum Streptophyta; class Magnoliopsida; order Laurales; family Lauraceae; genus Persea; species Persea americana. The sequence continues at coordinate 32,984,680 of CM056820.1, read as the reverse complement.
TAACACAAATTTTAAGGAATGTATGCAGAAAAAATGCACTATAAGTAAATCTAGTTAACTAAGAGCAAAAACAACCATGAGTACAAGTAAAGAGGATAATAAAAGACACATAATAGAGCCCCTTTACAACTTAGAAACAGAGAAAAATAGTTAACAGTCTGAAGGGCACGCTCATTCAAGGAAAACCCATCATCATAATCATCTGAGTCCTATTCCATTTATCCAGGACAATGTTCCTGAGGTCTACTTTTCACTCAAAATATTAAGTCATATTAAAGTATCACAAGTTTGTATAGCTTGCTGCCAATCTTACAAAAGCTTCGTCTGCCCAAGCTAAATAATATCCAGAATGAAAAGACAACTGAAACAAAGAGCGCATTATAACAAAGTTTCTGCAATGCATAAGAAAGCTTTAGAGCCATCAAAAGATGAATAAACAAGCAGGGATGAATTTCACAAAAGAAAAAAGATCAAGAAATAATCCAATAGCTAGCATGACTGACACAGTATAAGATATGACTAGCACAATAACCCGTGATAAGCACGGGCATGCTTTCATGCAATATTCGTAAAAACATATATATAAAAATATTGTATAAATTAAAAACTTGGCTCAAGATAGAATAACATAGGAATGAGATTCCAAGCTTTTTTGACTCACATGGGGTATGAAATATGGAGCAGTCTAACAGAAAAGTAGTCTTTCCAATATCCATGGTAGAAATTGATATGTACAGCACTCAGTCAAGTGAAAAAGTAAGGTGGGAACGGTTACATGAGAATGAGATAAAGATAAAAAGGAAGTTGCATAGGTCGTTACATTAGATAAAGCCAAGGGAAGTGAACAGGTGGAGAGAAAACATGCAAAGTTTGAGCAAAATAGGGATAATGGTAGTTTCAAAATCAAAACTACCGATTAAAATCCAATCCAAAAACCTCCCAGCTTAATATATTATAATAGGATGAATATAAAAGCATACCAAAACAGGTGATTTTTTTTTTAATACAAAACAGGTGATATTAAATCACAATAGAAACAAAATATTATGTTTCTGCAGATGCAAAAACCAAAAAACCAACCTGAGGAACCCATGCTCTAAGACCACGATCCCACTTGTAAGTCGTTCCATCATCATCAGTAAATTCTTCCTCACCATCTGGTGGAGTAAGGGGCCTGTCATCAGGATCTGTCTCTGTATCCTTTAATGTGCTGTTACCTACCGAGTGCTTGGGTTCATCTAATCCACCAACAGCACTCTCTTTCAGTGCCTCTGCTTCAACCTCTGCCTCTCTGACCTCCTCCTGCCATTTGATGAAATCATCATCATTGTCTGAGGCACCTGCAAAATAGTTTGCATTGTAAGATCCCTACACCTACATTCTCCTGGATGATTACAAAACAAGACCTGGAGATGAATTCACCTGTAGTAGAATGATTAGGCACCCGTGAGGACATCACTGCATACAATTCAGGAATCGAGGAGAGGGGCATCCATTCGCTTCTTCCTTCAGACCATAAGAGTGAGTTTTCGGAGAGATACCCGTTCACGAAATGCTCTGCCCATGTGAAGCAAATATATCTAAGTAGATCGTTCAATAGCTCATTAGAGCATTTGAAGTTTGAAGTTTGAACTTTTGAACACGATGCAGATGGAAAAAGTACCCTGAAACCACGCTATTTGTTACTGGTAGATTTTAAATACAAAAAAGTAAAGACACTGCCAACCTCAAGATATTATCAACAAAACTGAAAAATAAGGAAAATGTAAGCGAAGGACAAAGGTCCATCATTCCCTGAGAAAAAGCATTCATAATATGCCACTATGCCAGTCAACTAGAGTTCTAAGTTGTTCCTGTTGGTACCATGTGCATATGTAGATGCAGTGGTGCACAACATAAGACAGAAAGGAGGGGGAAAATACATATATTCTTTTATCACAAGTGCTATGCTTCTGGCATCTTAAATGTAGCAACTCAAACAGCATGTCAAACCAGGAACAAGCCCTTCATCACCATCATAGTGGTCATCACCATATCATCATCATCACCTTCATAGTTGTCATCACCATATCATCATCATCACCTTATTCCATCATCTAGGATTCACTTAATTCTAAACCAGTCAACCACCTCCAATATTTTATGTAACAATTGGTGTTACTAGCATGGTTGGAATTTGACAAGAAATGATGCTTATGTCATGATGATTGAATTTTACATCATTTTCGAAAATGCAATCTGCATGATGAGAAGCAACAGTCACATGTCATAACAACCAAGATGGATGGACCTACGGAATCTGCAAACAGGCACCTCAAAGGAAAGGGGCATTGAAAAGCCACCAAGGTTTTCTCTAGCTTGATACTAACTGCATAAATAGTTAAATACAGTGAGAAAAACCAGTAAGGCCAGAGGGTAGAGCCCTGATGACATGAAAATCCACATCAACCAAACCACCATATGATGCTTCATAGAATGCTCATGTGGATGTGAGCACACAAGTCCGTAAGCCTGCAAAGAAAGGGTGTTCGTTGGTTGGATTTTCCACATTTGCTGCAGACTATACATATCCAATACAAATAGATAGTGCCTTTCATGATTCATACAACTAGTAAAATGAAAGACCACCCATTTAAAATGCTAAACTCACCTTGCAACTCCGAAAAGGCGTATGGACCAGCATTTTCCTGATTCGGGCCAAGTATGTACCACCCCACTTCAGAAACAGTTCCAGAATTCATACCAGAAACACTCTCCATATCTATAAAAAAAAACCAAGAGACTCAGCTTAGCTCATTTATCTTTTCTTTTTTTATGGGGGGAAAACAGGATCAAACTAGCAACCCCAAATTCCAACTCCCAATTCCCAACCAACAAATCTGAAGCTGTTTACTTATAATATCAAAACAATGAAAAGACAACCAGTTCTATGGAAATCAAACCAAAAAACACCTTCATCTAAATGACCCAAAACTGCAAAACCATAACCACAACCATATCCATCCAAAAACTGATTTCTTTAAAACCATTTCCACATATGAAGGACGGAAACAACATATCCATGACAACATTCTTCAAAAACAATCCTTACAAATCATTTCTTTCTCTAGATGAAATCAAACTATCACCTGAATTCCTCATCACAACCCCTAACTCCAAAACAACCAGAGATTTTGATTTCTATCCGAAAAAAATGCATACCCAGGACAAAACCGGCTGGTTTTTTTAGAGAGGAAACAAGATTTGGAGAAGAAAAATCGAAATCATAGAAAGAGAGATACCTGATTCCATGAGAGATTCGGTTTGGAGGAACAAAGAAAGAGAAGGAAAGGGAAGAACAGATTCGCGTGAAAAAGAAGAAGAGCAGAAAGAAATGGATTTGATCAGAGGATTAGGGTTTTTCTGTGCCGACGAGAGTTCGAGAATGCAGCGCAGGACGCGCAGGTCGGGATACTACCCGTGACACTTGGCTAATCCTGGCCTTCGATTTTTAGTTGGCCGGGCCCACCTCTAATTAGCAATCAAGGTACTATTATATATATAGTAAATCGAATTTACCACTTTTCCTCCGACGTGAGAGGAGGAAAAATTGCATTAATTCAACATATGTAGCAATTTTGCAACTTTTTCTTTGAGATGAGGAAAAGTTGCATTTTCAACTATACCCCCAATGCATGCAACTATAAGGTTGCAATCTGATTTTCCTTCCTTTTTAATTTTCCCCACATGTGGGTCGGGTTACGGGTCGAGGTTTGGAGATGGAAATGAATGATTAACGTTTAAATGCAATAACACTAAATCACAATAAAGTAATAAATCACTTGTTTAATAAATTTACTTTACCGATGAAGTGAAGTGAAATGTTAATACAAGAGACACTAAAAATAAAAGTACGGTGGAATCAAAAGGTGAAATAGTAGATTTTTGAATTTATCTTTTAAAATGAAAAGTGTTTTTTGTAAGAGTGTTCATAGATCTGGCCCTGCCCACTTTGGGTTAAACATTCGGTTTATATTATAATAGATGGGCCATGCTCATATTTTATTTATTTGAAATCGGTCGCTGAAAGCGGAATCCCTGCCCGGCCCAAATATACAAATAATTATAAGGGAGGGAATAGTAATGGGGGACTCAAGCCTATGCCCTCTCAAAGAAAGTGATATAACCAGATCAATTGAGCTAGCCTTGGGCTGTACAAGTAACTCTATAAGTCTATCATGGATTAGTCTCGGGCTTGATCATTTCCATGTAAGCTAGGCTCATCCAGCGACACGTGGCGCTCCCTCTTGGGGTTTTGCTGCGACATGTGGTAGTGGCACACCTGTCTCACTATATCATTCAAAATCTTTTTAGATATTTGATTATCCCTAAAATCTCTCTTTTATCATACTTACTACAATCGGTCATTTTGGATTATTATATTATAATTCAAATGGAAACCAGTTTTTACCCATTGAATTGGAAATAATGGCATCGTCATGATATGTGAAACATGGTAAATATATTATGTGAATATTCATATTAGCTGATATGGCACGATCAAAGGACCATACATATTCATCTGGCCCAATAATTATGATGGTGATTAAGAAAAAAAAATATATTCATACCCAATGCTTTACTTCTTAAAATTAAAAATATCCCAAAGAAGTTTTTTCTTGCAAGACATTTCTCATTGGGTCCATTAAAAAAATTGGTCCAATAAAAATAAATGGCCTCATATCTTATGAGTCCGATCAAATTTCACCCAATAAAAGTTTGGCCCGCTTAAAAGTTTCATAACCTGGCACTCAATGGATCAATGACAAATTCATAATACTACTAAATGGAACCATCTTCTACATGTCCTCATTGAGCGCACTTCTAAAAGATATCCATACCTATCAAAATAATGGCATTATTTTTTATAAATCCAAATCAAATATCACTCCATAAAAGTTAGCCCACTTAAATACAATAATTTGGTATTACTATCTTAGATTTTTATATACAATAATTTTGGTAACGATTGGTATGTTCTCTGTCCTTAATTTGACTTTAATATCTTAACCTAAATTTATATAACTTAGTGGTGTTAAAATTTTTTTTATTCCTGGCTACTAGGCCACTACTATATCATTAGGGGCGCACCTAATCCGTCCATATCTTTATCTTTCCCTTATTCCTTCCCTCATCTTGTTTCCTGTACAAATCGTATTTCAATTTTTTTTTTTTATGTTTTCTTTGATAGGTACGGATATTGCTTTTATATTGGAATATTTTTTTTCCTTTTTTGGCCTGTGTTGGGCATAGTCCTTTCACACTAGTATAGATATAGGTAGAATTGGGATCCTCTTAGTGGTCTTAGGCACGGTGACCGTGAGTGGACCACTCAAGGTTCCCCACGTCACCGCAGGTAGCCCTTGCCCGATGCTTGACAAGCTGTCCGCAGTGACATGGCGGACCGTGAATGGTCCACTCACGATCGCCGTTGGGTTTTTCCTCATCAAATCCGGATTCCCATTTGGCATCTCTATTTTAAAGGTCTATATGTCTTAAAATGGTTTGATACAGACGTTTTTGAAATTTTGGAGTATTTGGATGGTGAACCTCACGTCTGTCTCAACCGGACATAAGACGTTTTTCATCTATTTCATGTGGGCTGAAAAATGGGGCTTTTTGATAAAGATGAGAGTGTCTGACGTGGATAGACCTGGGCTGCTATTCGACCAAATTTGAACCGTTGATTCTTCGTGAATCTCAAGATATTTGGGCAAAATGCAAACCATTAGATCTGCATTTTTTTTTATCTTCTGTGGGATGCTCCATCAAGATCTGAACCCTTGATCCTCTTTGGAATGCCAAGAATGGCTATTGGGTCGAAATTCAGCCCTCTATTCATTGTGAATCTCGAGAAATTATTAAAATGCTATAAACCGTTTATATGCTTTTGTGTAACTGGGTTTCATGTGGTGCACAAGTGCCCAAGGGGCCCTACCTATCCGCAGAGACATCCCCATAATCTGGGTGTATCCTTAATGATGCCCCTACTAAAGAGATGGCAATTCCTCTTTGTTACCTATCTATCATCTAAAAGGTTGGCCTGGCTCAGAGTTAGCATGGATACTGGATAGTTCTAGGCTTCCAATTTTCCCAAGGCCCTGATTGGATCCTTGGAACAAGTTTAACTCATCTATCCAACAGGCCATACTCTTGCCCCCAGCCCATTGACATCACCAAGGACTTTGAAGATGTTATCAATCAATTGACTATCAACGGCTTCAAGGAGCCACCAAGAAGAACATGTAGAATGTTTGTGAGTCGATGGGCCCAGCAAATGTAGGCAATTTGTGCATTAAATATCAACTCAAAATCAGCTCCAGCAAATGATAGTCATGTGAGCAAAGGCACACACCCACAGTTTGTTGAATTCTGCTAGAACCCAAAACAGCTCTAGCATTTGCAAGTTGCACCAAAAGAAATAATAAACACAAATTTAGGAAGAAAATGCAAATGGCAATATCTATCTAAATTCATGGTCTATAATGCAAGATTTGGAATCTCATATAGTGAAAAGAAAGATAATGGAAAAAAAAAAGAAAAGAAAAAAGAAGCCTTTCAAGTATCAGAACTCAATTAAGGTATTGAATATGGCAGATGTCAGTCAAACTGTAATTTTCCAACAAGGATCAGGAGATAAATGAAGTGGTGCGTGTTCTTGTTTTCCACTTCAAACTATATATTCTCAAAACTATGCTTCGGAGAGGTCTAAATTCTCATTTCCAGGAGTTGCTGATTCAAGAGGTGGATCTTGAGCTTCCTCAGTATCAGATGGTTGAGATTCATGCTTTGCAGCTGCCTGTAGAACCCGGCTTTGAACCTCTGTTGACGAGGGCGACGTTGGTAATCCGATCTTGTTTGGTTCTACTTTGCCGGCAGCCCATGAAAACGCTTGAGCTCCAAGACTAACAGGAGTTAGCAAAAGCCTATGAAACATGAATACAAGAGTAAAAACACCCAGGCATCAATCAGCATCCCATCAACACCAATGAAATTTGAGTTACAATTCACCACAAATCTTCTGACAAATTAACAAACACATCTCCTATATCAAACCACAGCAACTCTCTCCCACAAAATACTGCAATCATATGAATGGATCATTTTTAATTGATTTATGAAATTTCTAGATATTTTGCTTATGTTAAACTGCAGAAGTAATGCTACTAAGTTTGCACGTCAAGCTCTCTCTCAACCATCCTGACTGTTGATGTCCTTACCATTCATTTCTGGATCATCCTGGTTAGGTCATCCAGTCAACATGTTGTATCAAAAAAGGTTGTCACTGTCAATATTCTTAATGTTGATTTCTGGATCATGCTGGCTAGTCCCGTCCCGTCAATGTGATGTATCACTGAACAATGGAACTCACTGTGTAGAATCAATGTGGGTTGGCAGGTGAAAAGCAGGCCAACCCTCTTTTTAGTATAGTTCCTTTCCAACTCATGTTTAAAGCCATTGCTGATTATTAGAGGCTCAGGAAGTGAACCCACCAAGAATATCTAGTCCTTCAAAAGCAAATCATAATAATGTTGGTTTGAGACATAAAATTTACCTCACATCTTGCTTTAAATCCTCGGCGTCCTTATATGAAGCAACCCGTCGATAAATAGTCTACAAAAAGGCACAACCGACAGAATGAGCAACAGTGGGAAATGTGCATTTACCGACATCTCAAGAATTAGATGGTGGGCAAGTAAGATACTTTTTTCTTAGATCAATATTTTTTAAACTTTTGTTTAGAAAAAGAAGATAACACAGAAAAAAAAAAATCTAACATCATAAAATGATCAGTCTCAGATGTACCATCTCTAGCTAATCCACTAGCTATATAACTTCCTTTTCACAATGTATGCTTAAGAACATTAAAAATGTGCGTACTTTCATTTTCAAGTCAAGAAATCAGATCTCCTCAAGCCAAACAGGATCAAAGAATGACTATTACTTTCAACTGAATAAGAAAGAAAACATCTGGCAGAATGCTTTCCCCTTTTCAATAAAGTTGCTGATGGAATAACACAGATCTCTTTTCTTCTTCTTTTATTTGAGGAAAACCGTATATGACTACATGTATGCATGTGTCTTATGCACTAGCAGTCTGCTCAACAAATGGATGGCACACAATCATTTAAATGAAGTTGCCAACATGGAAAATGCGAACATGTATACACATGGACATGCACACATTCTTCTAAAAACTGTTAATGATCCTGGACCCGTCAGGCCAAACCCACCTGTATACTAAGGCCCAACCCATTTGTATAGTCAAACACCAAATAAAGTGTACAGATATTAGCTACTATATTAGGACTACGCTGACTGTATTATGATTGTATCAACTACTGGATTGTAGCCCAAATCAGGGCATGTACAATGTTATATAATGATAATCGATCCTGGGAACAGGCATCCCATTCCAAGTATTTTCTGTATTTCCCTTGACAAACACAGTCTCTGAAATGAGAAATATGACGATACACACATGCACACACCAACTGATTTTTATGTAGCTATCTGAATCAGGAGATCTTATTGGGCAAGCTAACGTGTTAAGTGAAAAAAGCTCTTTTGTTTTCTTTGGCAAGAAATACTGAAAATACTAATCCGAGAAAGACTACCTGTCCAAGGCCAAAAAGACCAATGTACTGCAGAGTTCTCTCCCATTCTGCAACCAGTAGATGCAAGTTAAATTGTAGGTAAAGTTACCACTTAAAAAAATCAATGTGCAGCCTTATTTGAATGATCTAAATAAAATGCGAAGCTTCCCATGGTTTTTTTTCTTTTGGAGAGAAAAGGCTCAAAAATCAAAAGCTATCAAAAGCTATGAAAACACCCACTTTTTTTTTTGGTAGTAACAAATAAAAATGCATTAGAAAGAGCAGCAAAACTACAAGGCATAGCCCAGAGCAAAAACAAAAAAGACCTCCAAGACACAGGAGGGCAAGCACACAAGGTCTATGAGATGTAACATCAACACTTCTTCAAACCAAAATAGAATCACACATGCACCGCCCAAACCAAACTGAAATAAATGGAGATTTGGAGATGACTCTACTGATGACTCTCAGGATCATTTCTGGTTAAAATATAACTGGAATGCGAGCTTGCAAATTTGTTTCTATTTGCAGATTCTAGATGATTCTATAACTTTCACCCAGATCCTTTTCAAGATTCTCAAAATCCCGTTGTTTTTCTCTCCTTCCAAATTTCAAAAACCTTCATGGATGATTGCCAAAAGGAAAGAATGCCTGATAAATTTCATGGATAATTATCATTTACAGATACAAAAGGTGAACATTGGAGGCTTGAAGCTCAATCATGGCAGCATAAAAGCCTTGAGCTCTTGACACATCTTATTAACATAGTCATCTTAAGAAGAGCCTAAGATCTCAAAGATGACCTAAACTGAATATTCCAGATGTGCCAAACTTAAGAATCAAAGCCTTAATGATTGCTGGTCAAGAAAACTAGGAGTTATACATGAATGGCATGTGTAACCATCAATAAATCCATTTTTTTAAAATGAATGCAAATGTAACCAGGAAACAAAGTATCAACTGTGAATGCATTATTTGCTTTCTTGCATTAATGAAATTGTAATACTTCAGCATTCTTGGTGCAGTATTCTAGGAGAAAAATGGATGAGATGTTAGCAGCAAATACTGAACATTGACTTATGGGCCATGCTCAGGTGTGGACCTTCTGTGTAGACCGCTTTGTGGGGCCTACCTGGGGCCATGACAATCATGGGGGATGTGGCGGATCGAAAGATCTGAATTGGACCTAGATATGTCTTCAAAATTTCAACTCTGTTAGATCATCCTAACCCCTTCATCCATGGGCCTCCAAATTAATGATTTTAGAAGGCATCATTTTTTTAGGATTTCAATCCCACAGTGAGTAACAGTTGAATGAGTGTAAAATTTGAGCTTGTGCCAATTCATTGAGGATAATGAGTCTGAAGGCTGGAATCAGTAGAGTGCGTGAGATCAAGTCCCCAATGTCGCAGAGAAAAAATGTATGTCATTGGCAGCATGCTTCCAACAAAACAAATGAAACACAAAATAGAAAAAGTCTCACCTACTAAAGCATAGATGCTTGCAATGAAACCCTGCCCACATCCACCAAGGAAAAATATTAAAAAAAAAACCAGTAATCCGATTAACTAACCAAAATTGAAAGCTTTAAGAAACTAACAATATTATAATTATTACAATTAATAATATTATTATTATTGGGCAGAAGGAACAGAATCTTACTGCACCATATCCGATGATTTTCAACGGGGTAGGCCGGATTTCCTCAAGGATTGCTTCTGCTTCCTACAAACAGTCCACAATAAAAGTACTATTAATTTATTAAAAAGATGGATCTTAAATTCATAGCACTCACGTACAACACGTACAACTAACAGTCAAACTCTATGCGGTTGTGATGTACATCCTCCTCCTTGAAATTGAAAAATTAGGATATATGGTTTAATGGCTATACATTGTGCAAATCTATTGTGATAGAAAACAACAGTGACTACTCTGTAATGGTATAAAATTAGGAACAGTTCTACTAAAAGAGGAGAAAATGTGAAGGGATTAGATTTATCAAAGGTAGGCCCCTAATATAAAAACCTAAAAAGGGGACGTGAAAGAGTGGGTCATGTGGGCAAACGACATCTATCTATGACTATGAGAAATGATCTCATGCTGCCATCAATGTGGTGCTGAGGCAGCTAAAACCTTATTTGTCTAGTGTGGGTCCTACCTTTGTGTGATTTTTTACCACACGAAGAATGTTGTATAGGACACAACCCGAATCTCATTTTAATTGGATTGATATGAGCCGTTGGATTGATCATATGTGAAATATAACTATGTTCTACACATACGCAATCCATCGGTGTATACTAGTAGCACTACATGTGGAGAGAAACCTAGGATAGTAATCGGATAAAGTTGATATGATTTGATCACGTATTGGTAAATCGGGTATTACTCTATATGTGTGTATGCATTGTTGTCAAAATCCTATGATTCGTATCAAATCTTAAGGAAAAAGATTCATATATATGCGATTAATCCTATTTACAGGTGAACCTTATGATTCAATACTTATTTTGTTTGAAAGTTATGACTAATTCGATTTGTGCAAGCGGGGGTAGTTATAGCTAAAAAGTTAGTATTAGTAATGTTTACTTCCTCTTTTATTTATTATTTTTTTAATAATTTGTATTTTTAAAAGGTTATCTAGTGATTAACATAACCTCATAAGAAATTTTACATTTTGGGAAGGTTTTAGAGATAAATAAAGAATAGGCAAGTAAGTAGTGTTCGACTGTATGAATGAGTCTGCCTTGCATCCATTCTTTTTTTTTTTCAGATTTTTTTCCTTCATGAACAGTTTTTTTTTTTTTTTTTTTTAACTTCAGAAGAAATCCTAACCATGTAAGGTTACAAGATTTACATTTTATTTTTATTTTTTGGATTAAAAGGGAATAAAGAAAAAACCACTGAAAATTATTTATTTTTCATTGTAACATTGATATGTTAAACATATTTAACTATTCACATATATCATTTATAATATATTAATATATGTCAATGAGCTTCATAAGATTGTACCATAGTCTTATCTATCACTACATTGATGATGATGCGATGGATGGAAAATAGATGAATTATAAATAAATACTTTTTTCTTTTCCTAATTTTTTATTTTCAATTTCAATTACAAAAATAAAGAATCCTATGATTTGCGATACGATTTCGATTTTCAGACCAATGTGCATGTATATGGATTATATATATATAGAGAGAGAGAGAGATAACCATATCCTTTTATTCCTTATCCATTTCAAGCTTATTCATTTTTATTTTTTTTAATTTTTTTTAATTTGAGTAGAACACATTAAGCATACCCTAAATAGATGAGATATTGATGACAATAACAAAGCAAAAAAGAAGTTTGGATAACCATATACATTTGCTAAAAGACATTCAAGCCAACTGTAATTTGGACATCCAAATGAAACTGGTTCTGTTTTTATTTGAAAAATACCATTTTCGACAATGCAATATGTCCATCTGAATACAGATTTGAAACCCCAGCTGCACTAACATAGTCGTGCCTGTTCAGAAGTGCTGTGAACTGGTCCTTTATTCAAAGCCCACTTATACATAGTATTGAAACTGCGGATGTAGCCCATCCAAAAGATTATAATTACCTCATTCAATATAGTCAATGTTGTTTCAGGTTTGAGTTCTTTAACTCGGAGACCATTCTTCATCCAAGCTCGATATCCACCTTGAACAAGGTACGGTTTCTGTCATCCAAACGATGTAAAAGAGAATAACAAGAAATTGCTTGTAAGAAAATTTAGGTGAAAGAAAGCTATCAAGTCTTGAAGCATAATTGTAGAGACTAAGGGTCTGAAGAGCACTTACCATGACACCAAGTTTCTTCAAAGATCTAGCAATTCCCTTAGATCGAGCTCCACTTGCATCCATAACAATGACCTTGGACCTGTCCTATAAATGTCAAAATAATAGGGTCAATGATCATCTTTTCTAAGGTCAACCCATGCATCTTTAGCACAAATATCAGTAACCCATCAAAACTAGAAACCATACTTGAACAATTTTTAAGTTTCGAATGACAGCTGCAACTAAGGCATCATCAATCTCTCTTCCCTTCTTCAACAGCTTCCTCAAAGAACCATCCATCTGAAGATAACCAAAAGAATACGATATTACTAATCAGCTAACATTACAGCATCATTAAAAAAAAGAAAAAAAAAAAGAAAAACACACATCAGTATTAAAACTTCTGAATTCCTAAAATCTACAAAGAAAAAATACACATAAAAAGACAAGATGATAGGTTTTCCAACTTCAAGCAAGAATGCTGGTTACCATGTAATACTTAAATATGGATTTTCAATTTCATATTTTGATACAAACACGTCAAACTTCCATCTAAAGAAACCAAGACATAAATTGAGGAATTGTGATAAATTGTTTTCCTGTGTTCGACACTTATTTATTAAAAGCAAACAGAATAGAGAAAACTGCATTCCCCTAAACCTTCAAAGGGGTCATCTTGATATATTAGCCCTCAAAATTTTGCTATTGACTAAATATAATCACGTTTCCCTGCTTTACCAATTAGCTGTTTTGGCTGGCAATTTACCAATTCAGCATTAATCCATAATAGATCTCATTCTCAACCATTTCTTGTAGCAGAAAAAATTTCCAAGTATTGGGTGTCTATCACGATAAAATTTGGAAAGTCTTGCAAAAAATAAAACTATTTTAAAATTGAAAATAGGAAAATTTATTTATATGCACAATAAAAATTGCTGAAAAATAAATACATAGAACATTTTAGAAAGTTTAGGTAAATCTATCTGAAAATTTAACAAAAATATCAAAAGATTCACTGATAAGGGAAAGATCTTGAAATTTTCATGATATTCACAGGACACTTTCTTATGATGAACATAATACAAGAAAATAACAGTATTTCAAAATGCTAGCCATACTAAAGAATGCTAGAAACCCTGCAACCCACCAAAACCTATTCTTTATAATTAAAGAGTATAAGAATCTTATCCAATTCGAACAATTTATAAGCACTTAGCAACCATCACATCGCTGAAGAATTCTACTACCTAGAAAAGAGCTTGTATTAGCATTGGATACAATACTTCATACAAGGAAAAATACATGCATGATGCATAATAAGCATGTTGTAAAATACAGCAGAACAGTCTGACCAAAGATTGCCAAGATGAACAAGTAATTGAAAATCCCTATAATGCATCACTATCCACTACCCTCACTACATAAAAATTACATTAAAATGAGTAAACCAACCTCAGGTAGAGTTATATTTGCGTATTTAAACCGAGCTCCTCGTCGAAGATCAGGAATACCATCTCTCTCCCTCAGATCCTTCACAAACGCAAACGCCATCAACAAAGTCTAAACAATAATTCATTATATATTTGCAAATATAACCATTAAAGAAAAAATATTTGCAAATATAGTATGGTATACAATATTTCTGGTAGAGGGAACCCATCAAAATTTGACAATAATCTTCCACTCAGAACCAAAAGGTTAAAATTATTTAAGCGCTGCAAAATTCAGGCACACTTTAATCAGTAAAACTGTACACCTATTAACATCAGAATTTGAAAGTGTAGAAAACATTTACAGATACACAGTAGCATTAAATTGGTTAAAATTTTAAATTCATAGCAAATGTGATCTAGAAAAGAAAAGGCTGGTGAAATTTACAGTCTCTTGCCTCAGGCCGGACATCGATGAGTACAACATTCTCTTCCTTAAAGAGCAAATCCAAAGTTGATTTAGGAGACAAATCTCCAGAATACCCTCCATATGTGAATGCCCAGTAAGAAATCCTGCAAACATCTACTGAACTCATGAACATATGAAAAGAGATGGGGTCAAGCAAATATAAATTAGGGCTGTTTCTTTGCATGGAATTGAATTCCTGGGAGTTTTAAGAAATGTATTCTTAAAGTAGCTAAAATTGAAGAAACATATGTGAAAAATCTAGAAATAGCCATAAAATAATCTATCCTTCTATAGAAAATGAATTAAGAGAAGACTGGAAATGAATACCCAGCCATCGCCCTAGGAAATAAAATACTAGGAACGTGAGACCTCATTAGCATCTCCGCCTTATATCCTTCACCCTTCATCTCTTTAATAATCCTTTGTTAGAACCCATTTTACCATGAATTCCTAGGAATCCAATTCCATGCAAATAAACAGGCCCTTCAACACAAGCAACACACCAATGCCCATACCCTAAAGTGGCTGAACTGCCCAGGAACAGGATGAATGGCACAATTGGGTCATTGGGGTCAAAACCAAGATATTTCTCCAACTCTTCAATTCCAATATATACCTGCTTTGCAGCATACACAAGCAATGAATTTATAGAATTAACAGGCACTAATAAAGCAATAGCCTATAGAAAGATGGGGTGAAATGTGAACCTTGAACAGATCAGAATACCTGTTGAAAAGCAGTCCCAATTGGTCTCAGGACTTGCATTGCTCTCTCTTCATACATATTTAGCACATCCTGAAGTTCTGGTGGAAGCAATTCCTTTGTAGACCCATATGAATAAACAACAAAACTTCCAGCATTTGCTAATGAATCCTCCACCATAACAATGGTCTGTCTTAGAACATTAATAGCCACATTACCCAACTTATAGGTGTTTTCTTTAAAGTCACTTGTTAAGCCTGACAATTTATTCCCAGCTAAATCACCAGTGTTATCAATGGAGGAAAACACATCACTGGTAGCATTTTCAAACGACTTTGTTGCACTCCTAACAGCATTTGTAAATGATGAGGTAACTGAATCGTATGAGTTCTTCAGAGCAGTATCTGCATTTCCAATTGAGGTATCCATAGATTTATTAATCCCAGATAAAAAATTATCCAAATTTCCTTTCAGCTTGGACATTGCGTCATTAGTCGCATCAACTGTATCAGAAGCTGATGTTGCTTTCTCCAAGACAATGCCCGTGTCAGCAGTTGATAAAGATTCTGAAGCTGCAGAGTCGGATACATTTGTACTTAGGGTAAGTTGGTCAGATAGTTTTGGAAATTCACCTCTGCTGGGAGAAACACCGGACTGTAACTCTGCATTTGATGATGTCAATGGTTCTACTGCCATACCTTCACTGCTTTGCCCATATGAATTATTACTAAACACCTCTGTGGAATCTGATTCATCTAGTCCAGATATGCTAGAAGTTTCGACATAATGCAGATCATCACTTACAGGATATGATCCATTTATATCTCTCCATTTCTGTGGTTCTCTTTCAAGACAATCATCCGAAATTCCACATACAATGTCATCAAATTGATTTTGGTTAGGAGAGATGTTAGCCAACTCCCTTGAACCTGATTCATTGGACCTTTCAACTACATGGGCATACAAAAGTTTGGTAGCATGAGTTTTGAAAGAAACTTCTGGGGAATAAATACCATTCAGTCTGCCAAAAGTGACCCTGTCTTCCACAATAGACTTATGTAGTGGAAAGAGGGTTCTCGGTCCAACTTGAAAAGAAATCTGTGCAAGCATGGGAAAAAAGAAAAGGAATCAGTTGCTTATGCACACATGAAATTTCGTCTGAAATTGAAAAAATCTATTCAATTAGGCTAAACAAAAAAAAAAAAAAAAAAGAAAAGAAAAAGAAAAAAAAAGAAAAAGAAAAAAAAGAATGGCAACAAGTTGGAATGAGAGTGGTGGTGATGATACTAAAATGAGTAAGCAACCCACTAAGGGAACTGTATTAACCAATAGAAGAAGTTGAGCATAGAAAAAAGCTACACCTTGAAGGACTTAGAGGACAACAATTTTATTACAATGAACCTGTCTCTTGAATTAATGTCTGATTTGTCATTATCTTATACATAAGGATTTGGGGAGAAAGTTACTTTGCAGCTTTATGTTGAAATCAAATCCTTTCTCACCTGCCTTTTAAAACTGATGTCTTTATTCCCCTAGAATACTTAATAACTTCACTTGCAATAGTTTAGTCCAAAGAATATATTCCACATTATAATGGCCTATAAAATATGCCACTATATTTATATAATTACAACAATGAACACAAATAGTACACTAAATGACTAACAAATTTAAGAAGAACGATGAATCATGTTTTCCATGTAACTGTGAATTGTGGTTATTACTTGCCTATTGATGATCCAGGTTTTAAACAAAACCCTTCAAAAGAGAGAATAAACGAAAACAAAGCATTGACCAAAAAGCAAATCAGCAGTTAACTCTTCTTATGCAAAACCAAATGAATTGACTTTGAAAAAAAGATACATTAAACTTGCAAGTTCAGCTAAGTTTTTGCCCAGGCCACGCTTGATGCAGCTAATGTGTGCCACAATAGCATATAACTGAAAGCAAGTACCATTACAAACATTTCTGAAGCAACCTGATCAAAATACCTAACATATTAGGAATTCGATTAAATGAATGCGAGTATGAATCTCACCTGGCAGTGAGAAGAACTGCTAGCGGTAGCAGAACAAACAGGTAACATTCTCAAACCAATGCAATACACTCGCAGTTGTATCTCAGAAACTTCTCTTTTGCACTCACAAACGCAAAGCTAACTCGAAGCCAACAAAACTACTACACATGCTTCAAAAATCAAAGCAACCCACCAAACAAAACCCCAATTTCAGTATCCCCAACGATCGAATTTAATAAGAAGCAGGCAAAATCGGATACCCCAACAAAGATCACATCATTTAGACTAAATTTTTCAAGTGGGTTTTCGAAATACAATCTCAAGTGGCTCAGAAACCACCATTTTGGAAGGAGGAAGTGAGTATTTGGGGCAGTGTATGGATGGGAGAAAAATGGATTGTGGGTATGGAAATTGAAAAATCTGAGACATGGGTTTTGTTTCTATTGAGGGATTATCCAATGAAATCGAATGAGAAGTGCAGATGGAAAGGAGGAGATATGATGGGGACAATCGTATGGCCTATTGAGGCCGTGGCTCGAGATTGCATGGCTGCACTTCGTCTTTCATTTTCTGCCGCGACAAATTTTTAGGTTGTCATTCTATCAGAAAAGAATTTTTATGTTGTTATCCGATTTCGTGCGGGGAAACGTGTGATCCCCTGGACTCGATGTCGATGACGTGGGGTTTGAATGGGTGGGTGGAGCCTTTCATTTGGTCCCAGGAATTCATGGTCATATGTGAATGATCTGAGAAGTAATGTAGAAGTCATGTTTCTCTTGTTGGAATTTTGGGAATTATTGTTTTGGAGAATTACTGTATTCTCAGATGTTGTAGTAGAATTCCTGAATGCTCCTTGGGCTTTAGCATCGGGAATTCCACCAAAAACGCTAAGTGAGTAGAATTCCTAAATTCCCAAAGGTCAAGAGAAAACTTTTATATTGGCCGGAATCTAGAAATGCTAGTGAAGAAACAAGGAATATAGAAATTCTAGGGAATAACTTTTCACATCATGTCCATGAATTCTTGGACATGGTGAATTCCTGATAGAAATTCCACTAAAGAAACACGTGGATCTAGAGAAGTTTGTGAAAAATACCTTGGGACAGTAAATTACGATGGAGAATAAATGATTTTCCATGCAACCCATTATTCCTTCTTTTGGTGAAAAAAAACTTTCACCAAAAAGGAAAAAGTGAACTGATCCATCTCAAGAGAAAGAGTTTTAACTGCGAAAAGAAAGTGTGCAACAGAAGAAAATTGGTCAAAATTGTACTACTTTTAATGCTTTTTCTTTAAAAAAACAAAAGCATTAACACCAAATGATAAAAAAAAAAAAAAAAAAAACTTTTTGCAGGAAAATGTCCATTTTTTTTATGTTGTTTATTCAGAAAAGCGATTACAGAATTGTATCATAAAATATGAGATAGAGGAATCTTGCATTCCTATTCGTCACATAGAAAATTGAAATTATTATCTTTCTCGAAGATCTTCAGTTCATTTTATAGATAATCGAAATCATTTGTAATGAGAAAAATCGGTTCATTATAATTCTTTTCCACAGGACAAATGTGTTGGACCAAACAACGGAACATTGCATCACAAATTAGAACAATTTTCCTTACTTTTTGTGAAACCCTATCGCTTATGAATGCAATAAGTTTGTGTAATGCATTTTCTGCGGAAGAGCAACGAAACGCATTCCAATTTTCTTTGGACTTTATTTTCCATTGTTTGGCATGGACAATTACAATGAGGAAAAGCATACTTAAATTTCATCATCTTGTCATTTAATGTTTACGATGTATTTTGATAGTAAAAATCCCTTATTATCATTTGCTGTATGTGAAAGTTCTCAACGAATTGAGGAAGTTGGAATTTCGTTTGATGATGTTTATAGGATGGTCTGACTTTTTTTTTTAGAACACACAATTTCCGAAAGCAAACCGTGGTCCTAGTACAACTGAGCTAACATCAATAGGAAAAGAAAAAAAAACAGGGCATTTGACCATAGTAGTAGAGTTATCATTCAATTAGGTCAGAATTGTCAACATTCAATGGCTGAAAGTCCAATGATTATAGGCTAAATTAAGGCTGCTCAGTGGCCTGAGTGAGGCTTATATCTTCTATAGAAGATAGTTTTACTTGAACATAAATGCACCCTTTCTCTCTCTTTTCCTCTGATACTTACTCTTGCACCCACACACACGTGACAAAACTGCTGTGGACCTCCACCTTTAACAACTCGCAAATGGTTATTGTGTGGATAAAATACCGTAATTAAGGGAGAACCACGGTAATAGAACTGGTCGTTCGCTTCGGTCTCGGTAAATACAGCACAGCAGTTCGGCGGCTTGGTAAGAAGCGTCGGCTCAAGAGGCTCCCCCGCTCGGCAGCTCGGTAAGAAGAGTGCTAGCTCAGCGTTAATCAGCTCGGCAGCTCGGCGTAAGTGCCAGCTAAATGCCAGCCCAGCCGGGCCATTCCTGGTCCAGGTAAAAGTACTAAAGGCAGAGTGGGCCATCACGCTCTTATGAGAAGTACGGGCGCGTCCTGACAGATAGGGGCGCTCATTTATGACGATAGGATCGCTCATTTATGGCGAAAAGAAGTTGGCTTTATCATCCCTTGACATCAACTGACCGAAAGTAAGGAAGTTTCTAATGGGATGTGAGTTTCTAATGGGATGTGCCATTTTTACCTACCGCTGAATGTCAGGGTAAGGCTCGATGGGACCTTACCCCACTTACCCCCACTCACAAAGAAGAATGAACGAGGAATCATCTACAAATACACATGGGATCAGGCCCATGAAGGTACACGCTAACTCATAATACTAAAACTTTCATTCTCTTCTTCTTCCTCCTGCTTAGTTTTTTCAAAACTAACTCAGGCATCGGAGTGCCTTCGGCTCACAGCAGCCAGGGGCTCTGACCCAAGCCATTTTCCTTCCCTTTTCAGGTTCTCAGCGTTCGGTCTTTCCTAATCCACAAATTCTACATCTTAATCTAAGTGGGTGATACTTTTATCGTCTATAGTTATATTATAAAGCACTAGAGTACGCTCTTAAAAATGGACACGAATGGGATGAAGAACATATCTTTTGATACGATATCAATTAAAACAATCAAAAGAGGTACAATGTCGCTCATTTACCTTGATCCGCGACCTGTCCCCATTCCCATAGTGGGCTAATGCCATTACAACCAGCAAATCATGATGTTGCCAAGAAAACTGTGTATTCTTTTTCCAATATACAGATATTAGGATATTTGGTTCTCTATTTTTGTTACAACAGCAGTATCAGAAACTTCAACAATACATGGGTTCATCAACATTGAAAGAAAAATGGCTATGATACAAATCTAGGCAAACAACTTTCCCTTTTTCCACCTGTGTTAAACAAGTTGTCTGCATTAACTCCTGGCATTCTGTACATGTCCATCCACCAGCAATTTGGTGGTGGCAGCCAAAAAAAAAAAAAAAAACCTGAAAAAAGGGTGGCGGCAGCAGACTTTCAAACTAGTCTCTCTGCCAAGAATTATTGTATTTCCTATAAAAAAAAAAGAGAGAAACTTCAAAACTGTATCATTCCTTTTCAGCAATCACGACAAAAGCATCCTTCAGCGACCATTTGCGTTGCTCATTTTTGGCAGGGGGGTTGATGACAGCTCGTTCTGCACTTGCAAGACGGTATCCGATCACAATTTCTTTTCTCTGTCGAGCACGTAGAATTATTTCGTAGAAGCTTAGTTCCTCGTTTTCTCGAAGGTAGAGATCTGCTAGCCTTATATGCAACTCATTTCCCTGCTCATTAGAAACATTGTTGGGGATGAAAAGCTAGTAAAAAGTGCATATATCAGGAAACAATTGCATGAATCAATGAAGTTAAAATATCTTTAAAACCACTAGAGCCCAATATAACTGCCGATCAACATTATGGGGCCAACATGATCCACCTCCATTCAACCCGGGGGCCGGCCGGGGTGAGGGGGTTGGGGTTGGGGGTGCATTTACCATGATAACTACCATATTCCACGCCTGCAAAATGGAATGGTGGTCCAACCAGACTTGAAGCTTCACCAAATATGCATAATTGTATATCATGGGATTCAGTTGGTGGGCTTTGAACTTTAAACTGCAATTCAAGACAGTAAGTCTTTGGACACTTAAATAGGAAAGCTTCAAACCATTAGCTCTCTTGTTGCATAGACTAATTGGTTCGGGCAAGTAAAAATCAGAGGGAACTTAAAAAAAAAAAGGAGTAAAACTCCTTTGCTTTTGGTCATGATGTTAAATTATCAGTTCAGGAACAAAATCAGTAAAACTCCCATGAAGAACAAAATCAGTGAAGCCTGATTGTTGATAAACAACCAGTGCACCACCCACACTTTTGGCTTCAGATCACCAGCAGAACAAGCTAAAAATAGAATGGTAATCTGATCATCACCCAATAAGAACTCATAGGAGCTGGTCTACTCCATATTTTCCTTTTGATTCCGCTATGATGAAGAAATCTAGATAGAACCTCTGAACCTGAATATCTAGAATTATCAATCTCTCAGCGGCTAACTCTTTCTTTTTCCTTCTAAAATCCAATTCAACTTTCTAGGTCTCAGTATCATTTTTAAGTTTCCTCCATGTTAAAGACAAAGTACATAGGGAATGAAAAAGTAACAAGTTAAAAGGAAATCTGGAATGGAAAGACTACCTCCTCAGCAAAGAGTTCCTCCAATACATCATTTATTTGTCGGTCCTCTGCAACCATGGCTAATGCCATGCTGACAAGCTCATTTGACAAAACATAATCACTGATCTTTGACATGGATAATAAATTTTTTGTCCTTGGATCCAGAATCTCACTTATTATAACTGACTTATCTGATGCTTGTTGCATTTCTCCCATCCAAGAACCCTGTGAAACGCTTCCTCGATGATTATGTGTTATCATTGCTTCTCTATAAGGGAGACGCTTTGCCTGGAACAAGTGAAAAATTGCATATAGGCATCTCAAATCTCAATGATAAACTTCAGATTTCAGATTTATGCAGATCATTGTCTTCATTTTCTTAACCATAATTAGAAGGGATAGGTAAAGAGATAAGCGGGAGAGAAAAGTGACTAAGAGATCCTGATGGAGCCCACAGTGCCAATATAAATTTGATATTCTGATTGAAGGTCACATTTCATGTGTCAAATGTGGTCTAAATAAGAACAATTTCATCTTTGTGGCTGTTTATTAGCTTTCTAACCAAGCCCAACATCTTGCAATTCTGCCATAGTACTTCGAAAGTTGTGGCCCATTTTATGATGGTTTATTGTATAGTTAGGGTATGCTAATAAATTTTGGGGTTTTAGGGTATTTTAGGGGATTTTTACCATTTTCCAGTGGTATACATAGTTGGAAATGGAGGAGTTGGGGAAGGCTGTAAGGCAAAAAATGACGGGCAAAGGTGAAGGACCAAGGTTGATCATCAAATTATCTCACATGTGATTAGCTTTCATAGGAGTTGAGGGTGGGGAACCTTTTTTCTTTTCCCCTTTTTTCCCTTTTGGGGTAGAGTGGGGAACCTTCTTTTTATTGTTTGATTGGTGGGGAACTATCTCCCATCAGCAGGAGGAAATGTCATTGTCACCTAGTGTATATCCATCATTGATCCTTCTCCTCTTTGATCATGGCCAGTTTCCAGCCTAAACCCTAGGAAATGACAAATAAATCAATCAACTCAAACTAGGTAACCTAATTACATCATAATAGGAAATCCTAATGACACTAAAGCTCAAGCCTAAAATAACTCTAATTTAGACTAATCCTAATTTATGAAACTCAATCCAAAAATTACAGTTAAAACCATCTGTTTCTCAACGGGCCTTCTTTAATGATCAAGTGGTCATGGCAAAGACTTTATAGAAAACTAATCACTATTATCTAGCCTCCGAAGACAATGATCATCTTCAATATCCAGAGTAGAACTCCTCAAATAACATTCCATAATCCAGCTAAAGAGAAAACACTGTCATCACAAAAGTTCACAGGAAGCAAGAGTCAACACAGCTAATTGTCCCAATTGATCTCATTATTCAGAAACTTTGGCCGGCAAGTTAGTAGCAATGGTTTAAAGAGAAGGGAAAACATCAACCAAAACCTCTTTTTTTTTTTTTTGGCTTAAAGAAAAAGGAAAACATCAACCAGAACTTCTTCTCTCTTTTTTTTTGCCTAGTATGAAGTACTGTTGTGAATACTACCGTGAGACCTACCTGCCGAGGGATCAGTCCCTGGGCAGCTACTATGGTGAGAACTAGCAGCCTCTTTGCCACGGAGTTGTGAGGCACTTCTTAACCAAAACCCTTTATCTACACCACTAATTTGTCTCCAACCAAATAAAAGAACTATACGGATTTGTAACCTATGATGGCCATATAGGCATGGATGCGACAGGGACACGCCAACAAAATGGATTTTACACATAAAAAGTAAAGTATTGGATACAATATGACACGATATGTTGCCTTTGGTATTTTCCATCCAATATTCCCAAGTTGCACATGTAAGAAACCATATACCAACCCAAAGGCTTAAGCCAATAGGTTGAAGGCCCATACAGATATATTAAGACATGTCAAGCCTATTACTTAGGCGATGTGGGATGTGGGACTTCCCAACAGCACATACTATTGTATGAAAAGTGACTTCTTCAAACCTTTCCCCTAATTTTTAACACAAGACTACCCAAGTGTGTGGTTAATTAATTCACAAAACATCTTCCAAAAAAACTTATGTACACTTTAAGAAACTCTAAATACACTTTTCATTTTCCATTTTCAACTTATAATTATTTTACTATTCTGAACCTTGTATATCCCCTGAAAAAAAAAACCACCAAGCTCTAAAAATTTCTGAAATTTTCTTAAGAAGAAAAATTACCAAAAACGAGAATTAGAATTATGACAATGCCTTCTGGAGGCCATTCAGGGTGGGTGTCCCTATCAAGGCCAAGTTTCAAGTGCTGCTAGTGGAGTGTTAGGAGCTATCACAGGTTAGGTGCAGCTATGTTTTAGCCAAATGGGAATTGAAGAGTGCCCTTTAGAAAGATTATCAAGGAAAGTCAGGATGTGGCCATTGGCCTCTCTCTTTTTTTCTTCACATCTCATAGCTAATTAAATGAACCACTGGCCTCTCTAGGGAGGGGAACTCTCTCTAGAGAGGCACAAAATTCATTATTAACTGGAAAACTCTCTCTCTCTCTCTCTCTCTCTCTCTCTCTCTCTGTGTTGTATTTTGCTAATCAGTGTTTGCTTTTATTATTTAGGTTTTGAGAAAACTCTCCGTAACCTTTTTTCAAAAAAAAAAAAAAAATGAAGAAGAAGAAAAGGAAAGAAGAAATATAATGTGTGTATATATCACTATTTATGTATGCTAAGAAACAAATAAAGGAAACTGCTTGGCCTTGGAAGAAAAGGAGTTGCAACTCAAGCAGCAGTAGTGATAAATAGCACGTGCTTTAATCAGTTCTAAAGTTGAATGGGGAAGCAAGAATGATGCATATTACAAAGGCATGCTTGAAATTTTTGTAATCCCAACCATGATTGGAAAAAATCAATAGGAGTAAATTGAATATCACTGTATCAATATAAGAGAATAAAGCTGAAATGACACATAATATATACTGATAGCATGGATTGGTCATATAAGTTTCAGTGAAGTCTTACGATTTAAAGCTCATAGGAGATACCTGAATATCTCGTATCAATAGCAACGTGGCAAGAGATCTCGAATCAGCTTGAATTGCAGAGTCTTCAACAGATTCATCAGCCAGAATCAATATCTGTAAAAGAATAAGTGAAGCCACATGATGGGCTAACTAGCATATACACTACAACCCATATCTTAATCTCAACTTCATGCCCTTGGGGTCACAAATTACATTCTGTTACTTACTGAATCAAATGACTCCAAGGGAAGGCTCTCCAAGTGGCGTCTAATAACAGCATTTCCTTCACGATTAACTAGTGATATATTCTCTAAACGACTGATATCAAGACCACCTTCGATAAGCTTCTTCTCCCTCTCTTTTTCAGGTACATCATTGAACATCCACAGCTCTGACCCAGGTGCTAAAAAGGCATCTAAAACCTTAAAGAACAGTTATTTAATATCAAAGGTTCTGAAACTAATATGCTGTCTCAATAGTAATAAATGAAGTAGCCAGTCATTCTGGAAATAAGTTGATGGCAAGCCAAATTATAAGCAGTGCAATGATGTAGATTATACTTATTAAAAAAAATCTCCAATTTTTTTACTTGCTCGTAACAGAAAAACAGTACCAAAATTAATTCACTCATATCCACTGATTACAGTACCTCAATATGATTAAAAAAAATAGTATCTCTTCATAGATAACTCAAATGGATTCAGTTCTATAGATGCAAGACCATAGGTCTTCAGATCTTTGGAGATGTTGATCTAATTCCGGTTGGCTCTTCCATGAAGCAAACCTCACGGTGGTGACTCTGCCAATGTGTCTTGAAACTCTATATGGGCTTACTATGGAGGGGTGATTCGAGATTCAATATAATTGAACTATGGAATTTTAGGAGTCATTATTACGGTTTGATTCAAATACTACTAAAGATATTGCTTTGTTGGGGGGACTGTCGGAAGTTTTGCACGATTGGGTGCTATGGGGATAATGGAAATGATTCCAATTTGTGCCCCCATTTCAGAATCAGAATAATGGGAATGATGATGATTACAATGATAAAGAAGTCAGAATCACAATAATACCAACAACGATGATGATGATGAAAAAGAAGAAGAAAGCACATGCTAAATCCTAGTATACGTACTCCAATGGATGAATACCCAGCACTGTAAGGAAAAAATTACCCCAAGAAGAAGCTAAAAGTCAAGTATTAGTACACCAGGGGATGTATACCCACCATGTAGGAAAAAAAAATCCTAAGTTAATTCTGAAATGCCTACCAATCCACCATATTGTGCAACACCAAAATTGCATTCAAGTAGTGTGTGCAAAGTCATTGTGGATTCTTCTAACATTACCATAATCATATCCTCCATATCTCGTCGCCAACCACAGAACAGTATCCTTTCTGGAGACTTTGGAACAATAAAATCTTTGGGTAGATATCCTCTCCAAACCTGCAGCATCGAGGCGAAGAAAGAAAGGAATTAGGGGCTTCGACAGAAAGAACTCACCACAATCATATCATCAATGTCTCGTCTCCATCCACAAAGTAGAATCTTCTGTGGCTTTCTTGTTGGCCTGGCAATGTCTATGAATGATGCTTCTTTGACCTGAATGATCAAATTGATTATATTTTTGTGAGTTTTACATGTGGTATGCTCCTAGTATATTCGTGGTAGGAATCACCATGACATGTGAAAACTTCAAAATCAATTCTTCTATAAGTGGCCAACGCATGCTGTCTGCTAACTTTCTACTCTTTCAAATCATCCAGACTTTTTGGTTAACTTTTTTCAACTTTGTTCCAAATGTAAGAGGTCTCTCATAAATAAGCCATGGCTAAAGTCAAAGTCCTTGAGACAATCATTACAGTTCGAACTACAGAGACACTAATTATCGTTGAGTAGTTAAATACATATTGCAGAATAATGACTAAGATCTAACATGCATGCTTAGATCATCAGTACAATTAACATTCAATCTAGCAGGATACACAAGAACTCGCTAGTATCTTATGACGTAAGTAGAGAATGTCAGTTATTCCAGACTCTGCAACCATCGGACAATGGGCCAGTTAGGTAAGTTGATAGTTTATTCTGAGTCTGAAAATGCTTTCATTGTAGTAGTCGTAGTCCTTATATCCAAAAGTGTAAGTCAATTTTCACTTTCTTATTGGCAATGTTGACTTGTTGAGTTTCTTGCCTTCATTTAAAAGTTTTTTTGCTAGGAAAGAGAACTTCATCAACTGACACAAATGAAACAACAGTACAGAAAAACTATTGAAGAAAGAAAGAAGGCAGAAGACAAACTCATAGAAAATGCATCATCCTGCATTTTTTATAAGTTGCTTGTTAAGACTAAGGTTTTTCTAAGGGATCAGTGATGGGGTAAATATAGTTATTAGGTTTCCCTCTTTGTTGGTTTATGTCTTTCTCAAAAAAGAAATGTAATTTAACAAATTAATGAACCTGGAATTACAATACATGTCTCTGTTAGCTGTTATACTTCTCTTTCTTTGAGTTACTAGATATCAGCACAGAAATGCAAAATTAATTCCTAATCTGCCCAAGTATCAAAGTTAAGATATTGAATAAAAGAAACCTAATTAAGAAGCAAGTGTAACTTACTTAGTCATAATTAAATAATGATAATTTTAGATGTTTATTGTTACAAACATAGTAAAAGTCTATAACTTGTTACAATGCCTAATAGTGGTCATGGATTGGAAGCACTATTTTTATCATCATATTGAAATCACAAAGTTGGGAGAAAATAATATTGTGGACAGTCTATGGTTAGAGGAGCCTAAATAGCTAAAATGTACCCGAGACTTTGTAACCGAAATCCTTCTTAGGATATCCTTGTGAAAGGTTGCTTTAGATGATAGTAGGCAAAATGTTCCTAGTATATCTTTTAGAATGGAATTGAGAAGTCTTCTCACGGAATTACTCCCTATTTGAAGAGGTAAGATTGTCATGGAATGGAAAGAAAGAAAGAATCAGACTCCTTCCACACAAGACAGCTCTTCCATCAAGGTGTTCCACATGACTCCCTTCCTAACAAGTCCAGTTGCTTCATGTCTTAAAAGTATACGTGCATTGATTCCCCTGAAGGAAGCAACTTTTCCATTCGATGGCAACAGTGAACAAAATTCTCATTTTAGAGCACATATAACGTAAAAATCAGGCTTCTCCCAGCCTATGTTGAAGAATCTTGACCACTTGGGAATTAACTGAAAAGTAGAATGCATATTTAATGTTTCTTCTTTGAGCTAATCTAAATTCTTTATCCTCCTACAGTAGCCAGATGGTCATCAGGCCCTTCCAGTGGCCCAAGCAAGCCCTTACTCAAGGATATATCAAGTTCCTAGTAATAGGCAGCTTGTTGTCCAAAGAGTTTGATGATGTGTCATAAAGTCTTGGTGGGCATGCTCTCTAGAGGAATAGTGAAAGTTAGGTGTGAATACTTTATTCAAAGGGAACCTTGAGAACTCGGTTATTGGTGCTAAATATTAAATAAGGAGTGTGAGCAGTGCAATATTTCACTCATATAGTGTAAGATTATTGATCAACAACACATAAGACAACAACAATGCTAGAAAGACATGGCATGTGCACCCAAATGAAGTTAACAAAGCACCCGATACAGTTGTAAGAAGCATTTCATGGTATAACACATTTTTAAGGAACGGAAAGCACCATTGGTAAGGCTGTGGGAAAATATGAATCATCATCCTCTGCAATTACTAAAACTTCATCCCCCTCCTGTAGGATATATGAATCATCAGGATTTAAAATGATCTTCCCTCCACTAGCTGCCACCTTAATCCCGCAAGGGATGGCATCAGGAAAGCTTATCAGTACATCTTCAAATGGCATTCCATCCAACTGTGGCCATCTTTGGATGTAGAATTCACAATTTTCAAACCCAAGAATGTCCTCCCATATCTGTACAAATCATGTCAAGCTAAGAGAAACATTCATGACAAATCAACATGTCCTACCAGTTTCCATGAGCTCAACAATGATAAAAATCGCAAAAAGACAACTCTGAAAAAACCTAAAATTATTGATACATCACAAATTTATTTATAAAGATAAGAAAAACATTAATGCAACCCAAACAAATGTTTACTTGTATATAGTGTCCGGATGTTTACTTGTATATAGTGTCCGGTTCATAAGGTATATCATAAGTCATAAGTCATAACTATTGATCTTCCATCATGCTATTTAGCATTAAAAAAAAAAAAAAATACATATAAGTGTTTAAAGTATATGTTTGAGGGTTGAGAAGAATTTTAAGATGATACCTTTATATGGTCACTACAACATGTATAAATCCAATGCGAATTAAAATGAAATCTCGAATAAGGATCAATACAAGTGGGTAAAGATAAGTGAAACTATGGCTCTTGTCATACTAAAACTCAATATGGATCCCCCAATCTGTTGAAGTCATCTACATGAGATTAATATATAAAAAATTCCCAATTAATACGACCAAGAGGCGGCAAGAGCTCAAAGGTATGCTGAGAAGGGACTAACCAGGTTTCAGGGAGTCAAAACAAAATGTGTATCAGCGAAGGAGGAAAAAACAAAACATGAAATACTCTATATAATGAAAGACTGATTTGGGATTTTAATTTTGACCGACTTTCAGTTAAATTTGACCAGATTGAAATGGGTCAGGCTGGCTTTATATTTAGGCCAACCTGAATCTGACCCATATGGCCATTCCTCAGCCCCATAGATGACCTGCCCCGTGACTGGTACTGATCGGGTTGAGTTTCTTGATGGATGATCTTCTATTCATTTTAGAATTAAAAAAAAAAAAAAAACTCATGTGGTGCATGGGGAATTGAACCCATGGCATCAAGAATGGTATCATTCCCCATTAGAAACTGCGGATTGGTTTACACTTTCAATAAATAACAGAATCATACTCAATTTTAACCATTACAGAGAAAGTCCAAATTTTCTAAACTGAAGAAATATACATAGTTGAAGCCAAAATTGCTTTTCGAGTCATGCAAGCCTAATGATCTGAAATTGACCTGTGCAAGACCTGGCTGACGAGCACATTGAATCATCAAACGACCAATCACATCATGAGCTACAACAGTTTCAACAAGATCACCCCCAACAAGTTTAACAAGAACTTCATTATCAAGATCACTCAATTCCACCACTATGTGTCCTCTGAGCCCTTCTTTGACTCCAGTCAAGCTTAAAACTGTTCTCAATGCACGCGCATCACTCTGTCCCAATCCACAACAGTAATGAGACCAGTTAACCTCATTCCAGGAATTAAGCATAAAACTTATAACGACTAGAATATACCTGATCGGCATTTCCATCTTCAGCAAGGACAATCACAGCACGGGCTTTGGAGACAGACACCTATAATAAGCCTCTCCATTAAAACACCAAGCAAGGAACTCACAAAAATTATGAATAATTATTGCATAAAATAAGCATTGTCAACAGTCAAAAAACAAATTATCCTGTGAAGCTGAATAGTTCAATCCAGATAGACAGCTTTTTATAATTAAAAAAAAAAAAACCCTCAGAAACTTGCATATTTATCATGCAGATTAATACTAGAAATCAATGCAAACCTTCTTCAGGTCAGCTAAAATCAAAGGGCTTCCACTTCTGCATATGACAGATGTTCCCTTGAAGTCAAATTCCATTTTGGCAATATCAAGTTCCATTTCTTCTTTGTCTCGCTCAGCCATCACTACTACAATGCCTCCACCCAAACTCTCATTAGCTATTGCAATCTGATTCAACAGTGAACCCTGCACTTCCAGTGTTGTCATTAAAGCATAAACCCAGATCTTGTAAAGTATAAATAAACGCAAGATGTAAGCAAGAAAGAACTTAAAACGTCTTTGATCAACTCAGACTTGATTCCCAGAGGCCGCTGATAGACAGTGATATACGTTCCATTGTTTTCTTTTTCCCTAAGACATTGGAAAAAAATTATATATAGCAGGTGAAAGAAGGATCTGAGTCATACCAACTTGTCACTCCACCCAAGAATTAAAGTATGATTCTTTTCTATCACTTCACTTCTTCCTTTCCTCAATGAATCAAACTTTTCAGAGATTGCATCAGAAACAAGTCCAAGCATCATGGCGAATATAAGCATCCCGCCAAAACTGATGGAAACCGAAACTAACTTTGGACCAAATCCAACAGAGTTTGCATGGTTTCCAGAATCAGCAACATACGTCCACGATAACCACAGACAATCTGCCAAACTATCATCCGTCACGCCAAAGAGTGCCAAGCCACCAAGCCATATAAGTAGTAGAGTTGCAAGGAGCAAAGCCAAAGACTTAGCATATGGATGAACTGACAAAAGAACATCAACCCGATACGCTAATCTCTTGTTTAAAGAAACCTCTTCTGAACTTTTGTGATTCTCAGATGATCTTCTCAACCTTGAAACATAATCGAAATACTTGAATATAACAAGAGGAATGGATAAAAAAGCAAGCGCAGCAAACAGAGCAGAATTCTTTAAACTTTTATTAGGATTCTGATCACTCTCTTGTGGTACAATGTTGACAATATCCATAGAATCCAGCAAACAACATGCTCGTAATCTAAAATTGAGCTCTAAAAGCTGGTCCTGTCAAAGGGAAACAAATTGATTAGCATAAATGCTACAGGCAGTATAGAATCTATGCTCATTTTAAATAGGAACTTGACAGAGTGCTCAGATCAGACAGTATCACATTCATGGACAAATCACTATATCAGAAACTTGTGAAGCACCATATTTCATTTCAACTGGTTGACTGTAACACCCGGACCCCGCCTAGGTGTGATTAACGCCTAATTAACCTTGATTAGGTGCCTAATGCATATTTTGGATGATTTGACGATGGATTAGGTAGATTAGTGGGATTTTGACCACGTCGGGTAGACTTATTACCTTTTTAATGTTTTTAGGTCGCTTGTGTTATTTCAACCTCGACCAGTTTTCATGTGCATTGCATAAGGCATTTTTCGTACATCGATTCTTGTGTCGTTGGACCCAACCCATTTGGACGCATCGGGACTCATTTCTACTTAAAAGCCCTTTCCCCAAATTTATTCTAACTAACCGGACTTGCATGCAAAACCCATGTAAAGGTTCATTTAAAACCGGCCATTCCCATTTCAGCTGGTTATATCTTCAAGTGCATTTCCTGGGCAGCCACTTCTCTTCTTCTTCCCTTGCAATTCTGTTGAAATCCAGCATCTAGGGGCTATGCATGTGGAATCTCGAGTTAGGAGGCTTCTACACCCCTCACTTCATCTTCCCTAACAGTTTTTCTCCACCTACAAGTTCACACCCATCTCCATCTTCTTCTTCCTTGCACCATAGGTGAGTCAATCTTTATCAAATCACTTTCCCTTGTTTCAAATCAGTAGATGGAAGTTAGCATTGGGCATGCATGTTAATCACAACTCATTTATGCATATATTCATTGTAGAGATTTGAGGAGAGCTTGTATATTTGGGGACTTTGCTCAAATTGAGTCAAGAAGAAAGATCAGAATTGGAAAGCACCATTTAAGGCAAGCAATGAGCAATTTTAGATTTCACATGTTGATAATCTTTGAATGAAATGATATGGATTCAGTTGTGTAGTAATTCAGCCAAATTTGCATAATCTTATATATGAATTTGAAATGGGTTTCTTGAATTTGGAATTGATAATGCTTAAAGTATGAATATTGTGAATGAATGGATGATGGGGGAGCAAGTAGGCCCATTTTATGCAGGTTTTGGCTGTTGGGAAGCCTTGTAAAGGCTGATTTTTAAGTATGGAGAATAGACTCCATAAAAGCTGACAATTCCGGCCAGTTTCTCTGAGTGCAGAATGAGCCCAGCATGCTACCCGCTTGAGCCGAGTCCTTCGGCCGCTTAGCAGATCAGTTTCTATCTAGAAAACTAGGATCAGAATGCTGTTCGCTCGAACGAATAGAGCGGGCCGGCCCACTGGGTCCAATAGTGTCAATTTCAAACGTCCATAACTTTTGATCCATACGTTGGATTTTGGAGTTCCACGTGCCGTTGGAAAGCTCTTGAAACGTAAAACCCGACGGTCTACACATCTTAACGATTAGAGGTTGGGAGAGAAAGTGAATATGTGGATCAATGAACCGGGCCTTATCTCTCTTGGAAAAAAAGGGGACTGTGAACCTAGTTGAACCTATAGGCTAGAACCATTGACCATTAAAGGAGTTAATCCCACTTTAAAAGGCCTAAACCCCGCATAATCAATTCATGAGGATGATTGTGACATAAAAATTAAACCAATAAGGCTCTTTGGGTGTAAATAATTGACCTTGTAGGTCTATAGACATGGAACCCTTGACAATTAACATGGTCCAATGGAAATCATAAAACATGAGGAATCTTGGGCTGAGATTATCTCACGTGCTTATCTGTTCTGTCTAACACTTTACCATGGATGTTGGTTTAGAGATTTTAGTGTAACTCGCACACACACAAAGTGACATCAACGAAATGTAGCACGTGCATCTAATCACCTAAAACTACATTGTAATGGACGGTTAGAGACGATGGGTAATTAGACGAGGGTTGACTAGTAAATATCCTTGACTCTATTAATCCAAATGCTTTTGCATATTGATATTGACTTTATTATTGCCATCAAATATTCAATTAATTGTTTATATGCATTACTCATATTATTCGTAAATTGTTATTGCTACTGTCTTATAAATGTTATCATACATTGATGTGTTACTCGAATGGAGTAAGTATATGATTCGATTCAATTGAAAATGATTTGAAATTGTGAATAAAATAAATGGATTCGATTAGAAAAGTCTTACTATAATTTTATTATTATTTGATTCGAATGGTTCGGCACTACTTAGCTTCGACCTTGTGATACCTAACGGGATTAAAATTTGGTTTTATTATTTAAGACTACCGTAGTAAGTTAATTGTAGTGTCCGAACTCCAGAACCAGATAGCCAGGAGAACCTTTGGTTGGGTCATTAGTAACATCTCAACATGATTTGCTCTCTTTCGGAGAGGATGGGCAAAATATAGTAGCCAACTAGTAATGTGAGTATTCGATTTATGATTCAAAAAGCATGAATTATTCAAAATGCACAATGTGCCTAGTGGACCAATATTTGATCTCTTTAATTTATTCGTCTTTAAATTTGAATTAGAACAGCATGTGTTAAATCATAATTGCTCACATATATATATTGTTAAATCATCATATTTATAGTGCTACACTTAGTGTCACAGGAATTCGAAAAAACTGCGGAGGAGAACTAGCAATCCCGCCGCAATTCGAGTAAAGAAGACTTAAGGATATCTTCTAGTACTTGATTGTTGAAGAGCGTGCTAGAGTATAATTGGGTTTGGGATTAGACTATGCATTATGTCATTTGGCTCTTAGTTCATGATTATACGTGTGATCAATTATGATTTGCATTCGTATTAGGGAAATGTTTCCATTAAGGTATAGCATTTAGTGGTTTTCTTCGTTAGACTACTTTTGTACTATGCATTTAAGAGATTTAAATTATTAATCTTATTTAGGATAATTGTAAGTGTATTAGTGGAATTTTAATGGACTGCTCTAGCTTTGATATTATTTATGTGAATGCTTCTGCAAATTAAAAGTACATTGACAGGTGTCAGTTAGTATTCCTCACACGCGTGGAAGTGGATTTCTCTCCTTTGTGGATTCGAACTTGGTTCGGAACATGTGCAAATTCACGGGAGTACGCGTGTTACACCTTGGGAACCCCCCTAATCGGGAAATTGTCGAGCCCTAAAGACTTCAAGTATCCACAAGACAGTATGTTTGACCATGTAACTGGACACAAAAAAACATGGGAGTTTCCAAATTCATATGATGATAATAATATTGGATAATGTAACCATTAAAAAATGGATATAATATAAATATGAGACACACTGTTATGCAAGACACATGAAGCCTCCTTAGTATTATTATAATATAAATATTTGGGTGCACCTCCTTTGTATTTGGATTTTAGATGCATGGAAGTCCAATTATAAAGCTAGACCATAGTCCAACCTTTACGTACGGCAACATGAGAAAATCACATTGATCAATGTCTACTCAAGCATCCGAGACAGCACTCGCGCAATCCATGCCATGGAGACTGACTGATCATATCAGAAAAGAGAAGCCAAACTACATCATAATTTTACCTCTAAATCCTTGACCTCGTCATGCAAAGCGAAGTTTTTGTGCAGTAGAGAAGAAAAACATGTGACAACAACCTGCAACCAACCAAATATGAGATACATTAATAATTTAGCAGAAAAGCATCCCCTTGTCTTGGAAAATCCACTGCTTGAGAAAACCAAGAAATAAGATAGTTTATGCACCAAATAGAACAAGGGTGAATTAAGATTAAAGCTGTTTGCCACATTCACACCATGGAATATTGATGAAATAGATAGATAGTTTGTAGAAAACACACATGGTTCATATCAAGTGTAACTACATTTTCAAGAATTATGGCTTACGATCTCCCGCTACCTTACAGTTTCCAATTACGATTGGCCTATTTTGGTTGTACGATGTTTTAAAATCTCAGCCGATAACGGTTCATATCGGCCGATATGAACCAGTATCGGCCCATACCGTGACGATATTTTGCCGCGATACCGAGTCAGGTCGATATGGTCAAAATATCCCAAAAATATTGGTTTATTTCGGCCGATATGGTCAAAATATCGGTTTTACGGATATCTCGCCGATATCTCGGCTGATATTTTCAAAATATCGGCCGAGATGGATTGCGATGGAGTAATGGTAAAAAACAATAATTTTTTGTAACTTTTTCTCTATTCTTCAATTTTCTTCTCCTCTCCCCTCATCTTCTTAGAGGAACCATGTCTCCATATCTCATTCTATCATATTTTCCAAATTCCAAAACTATTTCTTGAAGAAATCATTTTATTTAGTAAGAGAAAATCAACTTAACTCCTTTATTTTTACTATTATGTGTTTTTAATTTTTTATTTTTAGATAAAGCATAAAAATGAATGAAAAGATCATTTGCATGTCATTTTTTGGTTTGTGCTGTGTTCTTTACTTAGATCTACACACTTTCATGCTAGATCTACTTATAAATATGATTTTGGGTATAGAAAAATGGTGCTTTTTAAATCTTCTACTTTTAAAAAAAAATTTGTTGAAGTATTTATGCTACTAAATAGTAAATACTAATAGCTTATTAATAGTGTATAGATAGTTTTTATGTTATCTTTGTTTTCTTATATTTTACACTAACAAATTGACTATGAGCCAAAATAATAGTTGTATTATATGAAATACTAGAAAAGACGGCGAACTGCGACACAGACAAGACTCATAATTTAAGGTGACCGATATTTTGATTTATTGTTGTTACTAATGGAAAAAAATATTGTTTTCCAACATTTTCTAATATTTTGAATTTTTTGGTTATTTTTGTGAATTTTTTTGGATTAAAAGAAAAATTCACACTGCGACGACTGCGATGGATCGATCGCCGCGACCGATACCGCTATCATATCGGTTTTTTGTCCCGGCCGATACCGCGACCGATACTGCGGTTTTAAACTATAGTTGTACCCATCCAAACCGATCCCAGCAATAGAGTTGAATGTGTAGCTTTTTCATATGCTTATCATCATGGTATTTGAGAAGGAGAATAATTAAGACAATCTTTTGGTAGAATCCCAAATTACTATTTACTAAACTTCTCAAGCCGATAGTAGAATTTACTTTAATTTCAAAACATACTGTCATTAGACAATTCAATTTCTACTGTCACCAATTCCCACAAGTTCAAAAGTAACATAACAATAAACAAAATGCAAAATACCAAAACAAATAAAATCAGAAGCCACTACAACCAAGGGGTGTAAGTTGGGACGAGCTGCCCAGGCCCGGTATGGCCGAGCACAAAAGTCAACGGCCAATGACCCGGCACGGTCAACTCCATGGGATGTGCTGGGCCAAGGGGTCTTGGGCGATCCAGGGTGCTGGCCATACCCTTCCAGGAAAGGGTGCTTGGCCCGCGGCCCGGCCTGCCCAAAATTTATATAAAATAATTGCTAATTTTTTAGATAAATAAAAAATAAAATTTCAAATAATTAAAATTTCATTTTGTATTTATAAAATAGTATCAAAGTTTGTATATTTATTTTAGAAATTTCAACTTTATTTCAAATTAAAAATCCTAAAAGTCCCTAAAGTCCATAAACTTTATTTCAATTTATATAAAAAAAAAAAAATTAGAACCGACACGGCCCGTTTTACACCTCTAGTACAACTTCACTTCTTTCAACTAAATACAAAAATAGTAAAAAATAAAAAATTCAGAAGAGATAGAGAGAAGAATCATCAGCAAAACAAATCTATTCATTGAAGATTTAAATTAAAAAAAAATAACACTAAAAACTAGAAACGAAAAGAGGAAAACTATTTACCGCCATCGATACCGCCAATTTCCACCGAACTTTCGATCTAGCATCCAAAAACCCCTTCCATCCCCTTCCACCATCCATCTTCTCCCCCAAAACAACCTCCGTAACATCAGATTTCGGCATCTTCTCAAATCGAGGAGGCGGATCGAGCTTCCGATAAATTCCTGCATACTTCACGTCTCTGTGAGGGATCGAGGAGGACGAAGAGAAGCTCCGACTCGTAATGGTTCTCTGCGATCTCGTGTCGGGAATGTAAGGTGGATTCGGAGCCCTGCTCGAGGAGAGGAAAGGTTGGATCCTTCTAGGGTTTCGAGGTTTCGATCTTGAAAGGGGATTTGGGGGGTGGGGGAAAGAAGATGAAGGGAAAAACCAGTCTCTGCTGTGAGTGGGAGGAGGGAGCGGGAGATCGGGGTCAAGGGACATTTTGGGGATTTGGGAATTGTTGGGAGTTGCCTTTTGGCGGGGTTTAGTTTATATTATTGTTGGAGGATGGTGAGTGGTGACTGGTGCCTGGTGACGATGATATTATTATTATATGTATGATGTTAAATAAATAAATGGTGATGATGTCAGAGGGGAATAATCCGGGGGTGTTTTAGCCTGTCATTTCCTTTGTTGGGACTTGGGGGTGTGCCACTTGTGTAGAGACTTCATCATGGCCGTTAAAAGTGGGTCCCACTTTTGATTTAAAACTTATTCTGATCAGATGATCAAAGGATTTCATGTTGCCATTTGGATGGTGTTGACACCAAGAATCAAAATAAGTGTCGCGGAGGGTGTACCGGCTAATGGCCAAAACGTTAGGTAGCGGGCAATAGGTAGAAGCTGCGGGGATACATAGTTGCATAGTTATATGAATTTTTTAGGTAGTAAATTTTATTTTTTTTTAATTTTGCACAGCAGTTAGTCTTGTGTTCTTTTTTACTAATGTTGAGTCATATATCTATTGAGGAGAAGAAATAGGAAAAATAATATTTTAAATTAAAAATGCTTAACTTTGCTAGGTTTTAGACGGTAGTGCTGCTATTCTCAAACTAGCGAGGAGCGGCCTCAACCGCGACAACCAATAATGTGGCTGCTATGCTATATGGCAATCACTATTTTAAACAATGGTTCACGGCATCTAAAACTTGATTTATTAGAGTCTTTATCCCTTGCGCACCAATGCGCACCTCATGATGGAGCCTAGACAACCACTTAGGGTGATCGAAACATTTGGATGGGCTCTACTGGTATACGATAATGGGGGCTCATTTCATCATCCTAATCCCTTGATCGAAGGTCCAAAAGTTCATATTGTCAAAAAATGGTGCACAATTGATCCAACAGTAGAGTCCATTTAGATGGGTACAAATCCAAGGGTTCAATGACTATTAGGGTGGTCCCTTTGTGTAGTCTATTGGAATGAGCCATAAGGTAGGCCCCACTATGCGGTGCAAGAGTATGCATTTAAAAGAGGCATGTATTAGATAAAAATCCTAATTTATTATTAGTATGGCCCACTTGATTGTGGCCCAACCCGCGTTTATGAATCCGGAATGCCCATGCATATATAAATTCCATCTCACATTGGACTTATTTCATTCAAGTTTTGATCAATTTTAAATTTCAAGAAGTTAGTTCGTTTGCACTTATCAACGCATATAAATAATTTACGAGATCATGTTGTTTTCATAAATAATTCATGTGATCATGGTTTTTTGAAATCACCCACAAGTGATGGATGTACTCATTTACTCATGTGAAAATTGACAAACATGAAAATGTGTTTTCTATATGAGAGCTGCTAAATGCATACTAGTACTCTTTGTACTCCCCAAACTTACTTCCATGCACACCCTATTTTGCCCAAAATACCCTAACCCATGAAAATCTCATTCCTCTCTACGCACCCCTTCTTCCCCTAATTCTCAACTCTCCATCACACTCTACTAGAGAAGAAGAGAGAGAGCATCCATCGTCCTTCATTCTCAACTCTCCCTCACTCCTAAACATTATCTTCTCTCCCTCACTTATTCTTTTCTTTCTTCCTCACTCTCCTTTCTTCCTCACTCACTCTCATTCTCAAGCTAAAGCTCTCTTAAGGTAAATCACTCTCCCTCCTTTTCCCGTTCTCATCTTTCTTGTTTATTTTTAAGGCAATGGTTGTTTGGGCTTTCCCTTACGCCCAATCTCTCCCTCCCTCTCTCCTCCTCCTGCTCCTGTTGCTCTTTTTTTTTTTTTTCCATGCAACCGAACAAAATGGGATCAGTTCGGCCCTGAGTGGGCGAACGGTCCCAAGAAAAAAAAGAAGAACGACAGGTTTGAGTGGGAAGAAAAATGAGGGATAAGTGGGAGATGAGTGGGAAGAAGAGTGGTAGATGACTGAGAGGAGTGTAGGAAGAATGAGAAGAGTTGTAGAGGTTGAGATGGGGGGGACTTGCAGCAAATGGGAGGGAAGTAGATGGTTTAGAAGGACGGTGGGTGTGTAGAGGGCAACTAAAAAATGCAATGATTTTGAAGTCTGTCGTTTTTCGTCATTTCGCTTAGGGTATAATGGTCAATGAAATTATTAAGTGTGCAGAGAGCAAAATCTAGTGTGCATTTAGCCATTCTCTTTCTATATATAACATTTGCATTTGAAAAAGTTCTATGTGGACAATATAAATATGGAACGACTTTGTTCGGGTGAGAATTTTTCCCACGGAGTCACCGTTAGAGTTTTTTATGGAGCCCAACTGTGGGTCCCATATGGGAATGTGAACAAGGGGGATGGAAAGATTTGTGTGCAACCATCCCATGTATCAAGTTTTACCACAATTCCATGCCTCTAATCCCTTCATCTGTGACCCACAAATTAATTTAATGACTTTATATTAAAAAAGAACATAACTATCCACCGGTCCGGTCCATTTGAATGGGTGCCAAACCTCAAATCATTGACTATCAGGGAGGTCCCTCTTTATGCACGGTTTGAATGAATTGCTAGGTGGGCCCCATCAATAGTTCTCACGGAAGTACTTGTTCTCACCTAAATATTTCTGGATATGTAAACCCCACCCCACCCCCCCCCCCCCCCCCCCCCTCCTTTCTTATATCCCATGAATAAAGGGCAATCTATATGTCTTGATGTTCATAACATTACAGAGATGACTAATCTTGATCATCCAATCAATGGCCATCAAGTAAATTGGGCAATCCATGGAGGAATGCGGATCCCCTGCTACTTAGTTACACAAAGTATTGACTCGAGAATCTTGAGACCCATTTTGAAATTGAATCGGGTCTGATTCCAATTGATTCTAGGCTTGAATAAATATTTTTCCTAACAACATGCATAATAGATTATGTCGTGGTCGTGGTCATTGTCGCCAAGCCTTGTCCCAACTGCATTGAGTCAGCTACATAAGTTTTATT
The DNA here is from genome assembly GCA_029852735.1 of Persea americana. Taxonomy (NCBI): domain Eukaryota; kingdom Viridiplantae; phylum Streptophyta; class Magnoliopsida; order Laurales; family Lauraceae; genus Persea; species Persea americana. The sequence continues at coordinate 32,944,008 of CM056820.1, read as the reverse complement.
TTTCCATTTTGTTTTATTCTGTACCAGATTCTCAGAGGGGTTGCACTTTTTTAAATCCAATGGCGGGAGAAAAATGAGGTGTATAATTATCTTATGTTTTTGCCCCTCCTCATTTTTTTACTTTCACAACTTATGGAGATATTCTTTAAGTAATGAGGGCATTTTTCTCTCACTTTTATCCAAAAAGATATGAATGGAGTCATGTTTATTTCCTTACTTTGAATTCTGTGGATTTCCATCGCATAGGGATATGAATAAAGAAGATGCAAATCCATAGTGGGCAGGGCCTAATGAAAATCCTAATCCCCTAAAAAATGAATAACCTTCTAGTGAGACTTCTTTAATAGGGACGGTTCATCTTAGATTGAGCATATCATTGATAACAAATTTAGCTCATAAAATTTAGAAAATAGAAAAAGCAAAACACTTGAGAAAATCCAAATCCCACCGAAAACACCCTCTTTTATAAAAAGTTTACTCCAATAAGCCCACTTTCAAGTGTATACAATATTTAAATTTATTTTATTTGAATGTTTTCAAAGTGATTGATCATAGTGGGCCATTTACATAAAATCTAATAACGATTTACACTACTTGAGGAGGCTTTTTTTTTTTTTTTTTTTGTTGATTTAGACTTTTCAAATGTGGGACCACTAATTGGCTTCATGAAATTCTTGTGAGACTATTATGTAGGGATTTTTTTTTAATGTAAAGGGCTTTAAAATTAATAGTATTCCACAAAAAAAATGACTGCATTCAGAATTTTCCTTCTATATGATTTGAGCCCATTGTCAAATTTCCTTTTCTTTTGTCATTGACGTCCGTCAATTGCCCCTCCTCGACAAGAAAAATGAGGTGTATAATTATCTTATGTTTTTGCCCCTCCTCATTTTTTTACTTTCACAACTTATGGAGATATTCTTTAAGTAATGAGGGCATTTTTCTCTTTCACTTTTATCCAAATAGATATGAATGGAGTAATGTTTATCTCCTTACTTTGAATTCTGTGGATTTCCATCGCATAGCGATATGAATAAAGAAGATGCAAATCCATAGTGGGTAGGGCCTAATGAAAATCCTAATCGCCTAAAAAATGAATAACCTTCTAGTGAGACTTCTTTAATAGGAGACGGTTCATCTTAGATTGAGCATATCATTGATAACAAACTTAGCTCATAAAATTTAGAAAATAGAAAAAGCAAAACACTTGAGAAAATCCAAATCCCACCAAAAAAACCCTCTTTTATAAAAAAGTTTACTCCAATAAGCCCACTTTCAAGTATATACAATATTTAAATTTATTTCATTTGAATGTTTTCAAAGTTATTGATCATAGTGGGCCATTTAAATAAAATCCGGTAACAATTATACACTACTTGAGGAGGCTTTTTTTTTGTTGTTGTTGATTTAGACTTTTCATATGTGGGACCACTAATTGGCTTCATGAAATTCTTGTGAGACTATTATGTAGGGATTTTTTTTTTAATGTAAAGGGCTTTAAAATTAATAGTATTCCACAAAAGAAATGACTGCATTCAGAATTTTCCTTCTATATGATTTGAGCCCATTGTCAAATTTCCTTTTCTTTTGTCATTGACTTCCGTCTCTTACCCCATGTGGAAGAAAATTCTGGCTTTACCACTGCTTAGATCTATTTTTACTACTTCCATCAAAGTTTTTTTTTTTGGCCTACCCCTTTTCTTGGTGAGCCATCAATCTGCATTAAATTTTTTTTTCTCACCAGCGTCGTTGCTTACTAACGCTAAACATATCCAAACCATCTCAAATGAATTTCTCTTATTTTCTTACATATTGATGCAACATATAAAATATTATGTTATATATAAAATGTTGTCATTATAAACCAGGGGGATTTACCAGAAAAATCCCCATAGGAAGCATGCACATAGATGAGGACCCACTAGGACTTTGAAGACGGAAAGGGTCCTTTGGGCCCCCTTTTGATTTTTTTATTTGTTTATTGGGATGGTTGATAGTCGATATCCATGCGACTATATAAAAGTGGAAGACCCCCACTTTTCCCTCACTCTGTCTTCTTCCTCTTTCCCTTTTCCCCTTCCATAGTCACTGTCGACGCTTACCCTTTTCATTGGTCCCAGGTAGTGGTCCGAGGCAATCGTTTGGCACTTCTTTCAAAGTTTATTCACACTTGTAAAGCACATGGAGGTATGTATCTTATTGTTTTCTCTTGTTTGTGCCCTATATGTAAACGGAAATTTGAGGGTTTTGCAGGGGACCGACATTGCAATTTTGTTTGACATTTTCATTATTCTTAAACATTACCTTAGATGGAACATACTTAGAGTGGTTTTGTGCTTGGGTTTTTTTCTTGGCTTTTGAAGCAGAAACCTTATTGTCTTGGGCATTACCCGGGGGGGGGGGGGGGGGGGTGTGTTGCATTGAAACCAAACGGAGCACATGCATTTTTGTCTTTGCTTGCTTTATAAATGCCGGTCTCTAGAGGAAATCCATGTTTTAAAATGGATTCTGATGGGTGATCTACCGATTAGGGATTATCTCGCAATGGAACACAAATGAATGTATCAAAAGGGTTTTGACATCATGGATATTCCCAAGGGTTCAAATGTTCAGCTATCATTTACAGTTCAAATGGTGCTCCCATTTTGGTCATTTCTCCTATATTGGATTGGCTAATTGAATTCAAAATTTGATGAGCATCCAAATGCAATTGAAAAGAAATGTTTTACTTGAAAAGCAAATCCTGCATGAGTTCCTTTTTCTTAAGGTCTTCGTGAATGATTTTTCTTCAAAGCAACATCCATATTCATGAGTTTCTTGTGAACTTTAGTCTATAAAGAAAAGGAGGGGAAAGAAATGTTGCCTATCATTCTTAGCTAGTGGGTGAGCTACAACAATATGAGAGTTCTAGATCCACATGCTTGGATCTGAAAGTTCTAGATTTAGATTCAGATGTTTTTGTTGAAGCTTCCGACTACAAAACCCAAGTCCAAATTGACAACCAACCATGTGACACAAATTATGATTTGAGATCCTACCAGTCTAAAGTCCTTGAATCATATTTCAATCACAGTATATATGAGTATGATCATGAGTTCCACTGATAACAAATTCAACCGTGTATATGTATACATACCAACGATAAATGTCATGTTAATGAAATAAAAGTCAAATTAGCATGCTAACAAATCATTGCCAAAAGAAGAATACCGCAATAACACTTTTGTTAGTTACTTTGCAGGCGAATGAAGAACATCCAGCCGAAGCTCCGAAAGTTCTCCTATATAACCAACATAATCATACATCGGAAGGAATTCGTTATAGAGAGGTAATAACCACAAATATACTTTCTTGATTGACATTATCAATTTGCCTTGTGATTTCTTTTTGGATTATATGTGGTAACAACCTTAGTAATTAATGTAACTACCAGGAATTCGGTTGCCTATCGTGGAAGGGTTGGTCATCTGTAGTTCAATATAGTAGAGAGGTAGCATCTAAAAAAACCCTTCGTAAAATCCTTATACTATACGCAGAGCCATCTCTTTTATTTGCTTTCCCGTAGCTAATAGTTGATCCAAATTTCATTTGTTAGTCGTTCATTATCTCATTCGGTTTGAAATGGACATTTTGTCGGACTCTCTATCCATGATGAACTCTGAAATAAGTGCCACCGTTTCTTGTCAATGTGCGATGCCCATCATTGGCTTCAAGCATTGATGGTTAGTATTGTACGTCTTAACTTTTAAGTTGTGGTCCCGATTTGACGATAGAAGCATGAATACGTCAAGGACAACCCTGATCTTTGCAGTGTGTCGTCACCTTGGTCAAGTTGGTCTTTAAGTGTTTAAGAGTAAAGTTGCTATAAATTGCAAACTTAGTTGGAGTATCCCAAAACGTCTGTCGATCAGGGAATTCATGGACAACTCACATTTCCCATGTCGAGAGTCGTTACCAACATCTGTATTCATGTCCTTAGGCACCATGTTGTTTTCAAGATAAATGGCTGAAGTTTCATTGGAAAAATTTGCAGTATTAATTGGATTGGCTTCAGCATCGTTGCTTTTGGCCTTCACCTTTGGGATCTCACGAATCTGTCCGATGGGATGATGTTCATCAAGATTAGTTTCATCATTATAGTCTGTCCCAACGTCTATATCATCAACAGCAATATCCTGTCCTACCGCCTGATGTGGACTACAATTGTTACACACAGATGGAAAATGCATGTTATTATCTTCATGGAGATCAACGATAGGCAACTCTCAAGCAGGTGTTGGATCTACGACTTTTTTTCCCTTGCATGCTCTTGACGAGCTCCTCGATTTTTCTAGACAAGTGCGATTTTTAACAGTCCCTTAAAACCTACAATGCATCACCAAACCAATAAGCAAATAAGAAGACAAACATAGAATTTGGTAACGTATTAATTTAGTAATATAATCAATGCATGTACCTCCGTTGTTCTTCTCCTATACATTGCCCTTTCTTCTGACCGTTAAAGACATATAAATATATTTCATTCGCATCATTTCCTGATGCTTTAAACATTCTCTTGAGATTATTATTGTCGTCAATGCTAGCCATTAAAAATGCCCGTCCATTGTGATGAAGGTATTATATCCTTAAATTCTAGATGAATAAGTCTCAATTAGATGCTTCAATTGCTTTGTTAACCAGTGACCCATACGTTATATCCGTCGGTAAATATTTCATCTTCTGCTTTCCTCTATTGTACACCAGACGAATTATATCGAATTCGAAGTTTCTATCTTATTGAAATATGATTAACATCTTGCTATCTGACATGCTATCATTTAATCACAAGAAAGTAAGTTAGATAGCAGTAAAAGATACATACATTTAGAAAGACATTGCCTATGATGAAGGATTAGAGTGCTAGTGTATGTTTCTAAACCTTTGGCCATTGTTAAAATGCCCAAGATGGGATAGTTTGATTAAAAAAAAATCATTTATAGTCATATTAGAGTAATGTAATGTGGTATTCAAATCACTATACTAAGTTCCACTTTTAAAGAATGCCATTGAGAAACAATGCCTTTTTTCAACCCTAAAACCCAAAACGAATATGATGACAAATACACACGATGGTGATCTTTAAGAGTATATCAACTGTTTATATGTGAAGCTCGATACAAAAATGCTTTCACATTGGACAACTGGTACAATTTTTTAGGATAGAGCCTTCGTATCTTCCACAGGTCTAGGGTTTCTAACAAATCAATATTGAAAAGGAAGCAAGCTAGTGACGTTTTAGGGTAGATAATGCAATATAAGAAAATATTTAATGTGTGTACCGACCTCTTAATGGAGTCTAATCACCACTGTTATGGAGTTTTCTGGTGCTTTCTAAAAGGCAAAATCGCCAGAGCACATGTTGCAGTCAATGAAAAAGGACAATAAAGAAAAGCAAATTGGGACAAGGTATAAAGCAGTTTCGTATAATAGTCGATATCGACCAACTCTATATATTCCATGGTCGGTATCGTCCATATAGCAAAAAGACAAAAAAAAAGAAAAAAAAGAAAAAAAAAAGAAAAGAAAAAAGATAGAAAAGCAACAAGAGGACCTTTTCCCTCTCCAAAGTCCTAGTGGGTCCTCATATGTCCTATGGCGTACTATGGGGTTTTTTCCCCGTAAATTCCCCTAGAAACTACATTAGTAACTAAGATACACAAAAGTGTCCCTCAGCTAGTTAGTGACCCATGTGCATGAGCAGTGCATGAGTTCACATCCTCAATGTAGCATTAAGAAAAATTTAGCAATGCTTGGAGACAAAGCCAAGGAAGCAATGTGGTAGGGGCTTCCTTCTTTCCTTCTTTCTTTCTCAAGATAAAAGATGGAAAGGAAGATGCCCCTCTATTTTTTATTATTTTTCCAAATTTGCCCTTTCTCTTTCAATTTATTTACCAACTAACCTTCTACTAGTGGGCCTAATAAAAATTTTAATTGTTTAAACTCATGTCCTCCTCTTCTACGGGAGTATCGCCAAATTTTACTCCATTAGGCCTCACAGTAAGATTGAACTCATGTAAAATATATAAATGAAATATCAAAAGTAAACGTATTTAGAGACTATTGTATTTGATAAAACATATGAATAAAACATAAGAGAGTATACATATTATATAATAGGGTCTATTTTCTCATTTAAAAGTATAAATAAAATATCAAAAAGTAAATGTATTTCATACTTTAGGACCTATTTTCTCGTATAAAATAGATGTATATATGTTTTATATATTATGGGCCACTTTCTTGTATATAAACACATAAATAAAATACTGAAAAAAGGATATATTTTATGAGATCTCTCTCACCTTATATGAGAGATAGGGGTGAGGCCCCTAACATTTAAGTTGTTGGCATTGGATATGGATGTGAGAGCCCTCACCCAATCTCTCATTTAAGGTAAGAGATATATCTCATATGAGCATCTCCCTTTTTTATATATTAGGGGCTACTTTAAATAATAAACACAATGTACATTACCATCTAAAGTATTGAAATCATGGAGCTTAGATTTTTAGGGACTGAAAAGTCATTGGCAAATAGGATACTATGTTTTTTTTTAAGACTATTTGTATACTTTCAATTAAAACAAATTTTTTTGTCTTGGAACCGCCGTTCATCCCTATCGGATTTTCTTTTGCTCTTTTTAATGACTTTTATCTAAGTCAATGCAACTTCAAAGGCTCAAGTCCAACCTAATAATCAAACTTGATTTTTCTTAAAATCAAGCCTTATCGGTGGAAAAAATTTTACGGAGAATTTTAAAGTTGCAGCCACCTAAAAGATCTGAAATGCCCCAAAAGAACTTTGAAAATCCAACCCTTATTTTTTGTGTGGAATTTCTGGATTGTTCAAGTACAAAGAAACATCTAGGAATTCTACTATGTCTGAAAACTTACGTATTCCCTCGACATGAATTCTCCGAATTCCAGTAAAGAACAGGCCCTTAAGGACAGGTCCGTTTGGAGACGATATAAGGGCTCAACCTTCTACTTTTTTAATGCCTAAGAATAATTTTGGAATCCCAACCCCTACATTTCTTTATTAGAATTTCTAGATCGTTCAAGTACAAAAAAGCATCTAGAACCCCACTAAATCCAAAAATTTAGAAATTCCCCATGTAGAAATTCTTTGAATTCTAGTAAAGAAACATGTCCAAAAGATGACTCCATAGGAGACCATATATGGGCTCCAGCTTCCATTTTTAAAGCCCACTAGAACTGGGTCAGTTACAACGTGACCCAGCAGCTGGATCTAGCCCGCGTTCTCGTGCCCTAAATTCCTCATATCGCTCGCCCATTTCTCCTTCCGCTCATTTCCCGTCTCTTGTTTCTCAGCGAAAAGAAAGAAGAAGTTGCTCTCGATTCAGTCCAGGTATGGTTTTTGAACTACCCATTCATAGCAGATTTGAGATTCTATCCACATCCGAACTGCCTTTCCATGGTCGATTCACATCGACTGTCCTAACTAGTCTTGATTTCATTACATGAACTTCGTGTCCTTGATGCATTGTTTCTCCAATAACTGCTTGATCTGCCAAAAAAAAAAAAAAAAAAAACTCAATCTTTGATGTGTTTGCATCGAGAGTGATGTACTTTTCAATGAAAGGCTGATTGTTGATGAATGTTTGTTTGGTACTTGGAAAAATCCATCCTGTTTGGAATTGCACATGTGGTTTGTTGAGTATGTTGTGCAAAGCTTGAAAGTTTTCGGTGTTTTTCACTTAATTTTACTCTCATTCTCATTCTCGCCTGCATTGGCTAGACTGTCTGCTGTTTCATAGCCGTCTCTTTGATTGTGAGCGTAGGTAAATTTGGATAGAAGTAAATCTCAGTATGGGTGACTAGGTTTATGTGTTGGTTGGTAGATCAAGTGTTTCTTGGCTAAAGTCTGATGTAAAGTTTTGATTTAAAAGTGATTTCCTATTATAGGAGCTTAGGGTAGACTAGAACGGAGAATAGAATTCATGTAGCCACCCTAACATAATTGGGACAAGGTTTTGATGATGATGGTGATGATGATTATGAGAGTGAGAGGTATGTTTTCAATGGTAATTTCTTTGAGAAGGAACTTTTATGGTTGCTTTAGAACATCTTAATTAAAATGGTTCCTTGCTTATCATAATGATAATAGTACTATCTCAGGAGTTCAACATATTGTAGGCCGCAACGGGTCGGGCAGCTATCAGGATTTATCAATTTATCAATGAGATAACATTTGAGGCATAGTTCAGATGAATGAGCTTTCACTTGTATTGCTCTCTCTCTCTCTCTCTCTCTCTCTCTCTCTCTCTCTCTCTCCCCACACACACACACACACATTTGATAACCAGAGTCTTGGTTGAGTGATTGTTGGATACCTTTTTGTGACGACCAACGAGGACCATGCCTATCACAAGATGGGCATACATTGCAACTATTTGGAAGAAACAACTGATGGGACAGTGCTCAAAATTGCAGTAGTCGGGCGTTCTTAACCATTCCATCTACAGTCTTTTTTCCCCTCTTGACGGCTGCTCTATTATTTTTGTTTTGAATTGGAGAATGCTCCTTTTCTTATAATAGAAAACTAAAAATACGTCCAACCAATGCCACGTAGGCCAGGTTTAGAAACAAGGTACAATTGGTTTACCCCATCCTTAGCTAACAGTTGGTTTAGAAATAAGGGGCGTATGTGTGTCTGTTTCTCTTGTAATATATTTTTGGTTATAGTATTTGTTCTCTTGTATCCTAGCCGTACTATTAAAAGAATACCATACTTTCAAATTCTCTCTATGCGGCAACAGGTGCGACTCTCTTCTACTTGCTTTTACATTATGTATAATTTCCTCTTTCTTTTCTGTGTCTTCCAGGATCTGGTTGAAAGTTGGAGTTCAAATTACGAGGATTGTAGCAGGCATCAAAATGTTTGGTATGCCGAGAGAAGGTGAAAGTGCTCTGGTTGTGGGAGGTCCAAGACCTGGAATGGAGTTGTCTACTGTTCCACATGGTTCCTTTCAAGCACCAGGACAAGATCGAAAACAGCGGACCTCTAGTTTGGAATCACCCATTATGTTGCTAACAGGCCACCAGAGTGCCATATATACCATGAAATTCAACCCGGCGGGAACGGTGGTTGCATCTGGATCTCATGACAGAGAAATATTTCTGTGGCATGTTTATGGGGATTGCAAGAACTTCATGGTCTTAAAAGGGCATAAGAATGCAATCCTGGATCTCCAGTGGACCACAGATGGTTGCCAGATAATATCAGCCAGTCCTGATAAGACTCTTAGAGCATGGGATGTAGAGACAGGCAAACAAGTAAAAAAGATGGCAGAGCACTCATCTTTTGTGAATTCATGCTGCCCTTCCCGAAGAGGTCCACCCCTTGTTGTTAGTGGATCTGATGATGGAACTGCCAAACTTTGGGATCTCCGTCTACGAGGTGCCATTCAGACATTTCCAGACAAATACCAAATCACCGCTGTCGGCTTCTCTGATGCTTCAGACAAGATCTTCACTGGTGGAATAGATAATGACGTGAAGGTTTGGGATCTACGGAGAAATGAGGTTACTATGACTCTTCCAGGGCATACAGACATGATAACGAGCATGCAGTTGAGCCCCGATGGCTCTTATCTCCTGACTAACTCCATGGATTGCTCTCTTCGCATTTGGGACATGCGCCCATATGCTCCACAGAATCGTTGCTTGAAGATATTTTCAGGGCACCAGCATAACTTTGAGAAGAATCTGTTGAAATGTAGCTGGTCACCTGATGGAAGCAAGGTCAGCGCAGGGAGTGCCGATCGCATGGTATATATATGGGAGACAACTTATCGACGCATCTTGTACAAGCTTCCTGGCCACACCGGCTCTGTAAATGAGACTGCCTTCCATCCCACCGAGCCTATTGTTGGTTCTTGCAGTAGTGACAAACAGATATACCTGGGGGAGATTGAAGCTACTTCAGGATATCAACTACCCCCAAAGTGAATAATTAACTGATGCTACTGACACAGAAAGTGCTGGTGCTAGGTGTTGATGGAGTTGAAAGGTAGAATGTATTAGCAGTTTCTTAGGGGGGACTATATCTTTCTATGACAGTGTAATGCGCTTCGTGATTGTCCTAGTTTTGCTGTGGGCGTGATGAATAGTTAGTTCATTTCATCTCATTTTCCAGTTAATTGCCTGCCTAGAATGTCTTTTAAAGGTGTAGTTCTATCTGAGCTTTGTTGTATTCCTGATTGGATATGACTATTCTGATTGTTGGCACATTTCATGCTTTGCCCAGAAGCACCACTATCATTACTTTTTTTTGCTGCTGCTGCTTAATGGTGGTTATGCATGTTGTAATTATTCTTTCTTACTTAATGAAATTTTATTAGAAGAGAGAAGGATTACAAGCAAGGAGATATAGGAAGGAAAAAAGAGGAAGAAATAAAGCTCAAGATTTTCACAAAGGAACCTAACACCCTGTAAATGGAATGCCATGCCCATTGAAGCACCCACACTATCCTTGGTCACTAACTGGGTTTCTCTGTTGGTCTTATGAAGAACACTATTCAAAGAAAATTCACCAGGATAAAAAAAGAGTGACTAAGGGATGTTGTAATGTTGATTTTAAAGCTTTTTATTTTTATTTTTATTTTAAACAATGGTGTTGATTCATCTTTTAACATGAAGCTTTCTCTGTTAGATGCTTGTAATGGCAGGGGCATTGAGTAATTGGGGGAGAACCTCTGTGGGTTCATGACTGATGGTTGGGAAACAGATTTTAGGGTGACTGATGTTCCAGTTGTCATTGGTTCTGGTGGTATGTCCAACATGTTGGTCGAGCATGCCAGTGTGATTTTGGCAATGAAGTTCTTTGTTAGCGTTATGCATACATGTGCATGTTTACATGCTTGTGCGTTGTGTAAAACATTAAGCATATCGGATTCCACTTTCTGGATGCAAGTTGATACCTAAAACTCACCAGTAGCAGTCTGTTGGTGGATTTTGGTAGTGACTATTCTTATATCCATTCGCATGCACGTGTGCCTATTCGTGCCAACATCGAGCATGTTAGATTCCTGATTGTGGTTGCAAGTTGATACCAAAAACAAAGTGGTGACTCTTCTTATACTAATTCATGTGTGTACTTTTTTTTGTCTGTCTAAACATTAAGCATATTGAATTCCAGTTTTTGGTGCAAGTTGATACCTAAAACACCGATCTCATGTCTGTTGGTGGATTTTGATAGTGATACAAATTCATATCCTATTTAGGTTGAACACAATTTGACATTGAATGTGCCTTGTATTTTCTTGTTGCCATCATTTTTAAAGGCCCAGAATCATTGAAAGACATGAATGTTGCCATCAGCAGAACAGATTCTTCTTTGTACTTCCCTTCATGGTTAGGGGACAGTTTCACTGCACCTTTTTATTACTAGTTGTGCAGTGATGTATTGACTGTTTGGCTAAAAGGCAATCTGAATCTGGGAATGGAAATAATTGTTATGGTCTTCTCATGGAAATCCAAGACATAAAAAAAAAAAAAATCTAATTAGAGCAGGTATGCCAATTTTTTTGGAGTTCCTACACTGATAAGGACAACAGTCAAATAGGACTTTTTTACTTTTACTTTCTGGGAAAACAGCTGTCCCTACCTTAGGTATCTTGAATTTATATCGATTCAAACACATATTTCATGATATCATATTGTTGCAATTTTGAAACTTAGTAGGGTGGCCCCACGTCCCCCCATTGATAATTATTCTGGCCTGCTTTCCTGGGCTCTTTCTTTAGCTGGATAAAGCATGGCACTGTTCTTTACAGATCCTTGTGGTTGTACACTTAGTGTTCTTGATTTTTCATGCACAGCTGTGGGGAGCATCTTCAAACGTGATCGTTTGCATTTATTGTTTATGCCAATGGTCCCGGTCGTTAATATGGCATGTCTTTTTATAGTAGTGGATGTGGTAATCCTGATGGAAGAAATTTTTTTGGAAAGCCTACTGTAGATTCATTACTGTTGGTGCAAAAAACGACACCTACTTAATTAGGTGAAAGTAAAATTCTTTAGGGAAAGACCGAATGCCTGAGACCTGAAAGGGAAGGAGGGAAACAGAGGTCAGAGGGCTTGACTGCTGTCAGCCGAAGGCATTTTGATGCCTAAGTTAGTTATGCAACTAAGCAAATGTAGAGTGTAGAAGAGAGGAAGGTGAAAATGCTGTACTGTGTATGTATGCGTACCTCACTGGGATTGATCCCATGCATATATAGGTGCATGTCTCATCAAGCTTCTTGGTGAGTGGAGGTAGGTGGGGGTAAGGTCCGAGTGGTAGGTGAAAAGGGAAAGTCTCATCGGATGACTTTTCATTCTCCCTAGGTCTGCTGATGTAATGGTGTGATAAAGTCAACTCCTTATCTCTATCACGCGTCACCCTATTTGTTAGTACACGTTCGTACTTTTCATAGGAGCATGGCTGTATTAAATGACGCTCCGTACTCGTACCGAGATCAGAGATAGCCATGAGATAGATGCGTCTTGGGACCGCTACCGATACGCCCGCATAGTTGGCACTGTTGCCGAACTGAGAGCAGCGGTGCTATTCGACACCATTGTCGAACTACCGAGTTGCACTCTTACCGAGCTGCCGAGCTGCGCATAGTCGAGACCAAGACAAACTGAGCTGGTACTGTTGTCAAAGCTTAGCATAATCTCAGTGTTACGGGATTGCTCCCACACAATTACTATATATCTGAGGGTTGGATCAATGGGTTCGGTGTCATAACAACTTGATCTTCATGCATGCTTATGTTCACCATATCTTTTTTGTGAGAGTTGTGTTTTCTGAGAAAATCTTTCAGATAATACAGTCAATAATGTTTATGCAGTTCCTACTGGTCCTTTAGCTGCTGCATGTTTTACCTTTGGAGTTCATACCATTGTTTTTTAAAGTGTGGATTGCCTACTCCTGGATCTCAGTATGGTCGCTATTATCACTTCTTATGTAAGAATCTCTTCTTCGACCTACTTGTGTCCATCATCACCACTACAACATTTCTTTATCCCTCAATCTGGCTTAAGCAACAATTACACCCACCACTACAAAGAGGACATAATGGGCAAAAGATCTCACATAATTATTGTGAGAAATTTGCTATGTAGTAGAACCCAAATATTTTCATATTAAATTGATGTAGAGACTTCTTGTGTTCCCTCATCAGACTTTGCTTTCTAGCTAAAACATGGTCATTTATAGAAATCACTAATCATGACGAACTCGTTTGTACTTGAGAATGTTACTACTTCGACATACTACCAACTCCAGACGCTGCATTCATCTGGACTCTCTGCCAAGCCTGTGGCTCCCTTTTAGAAGGGCATTGGGTCCGATGAGGACTACGTATGCAGTTGTGCATAAGTCCCACATTGGAAACATGTCGGTCATGTTCTTGGGTATATATATGTGTGACCCGGCCTTAACTTTGCATGAGGCCTTTTAAAACAGTGACCTGAGATTGGGTTGGAATATCATGAGCTAAAGCGGACGATATCATGCGGACAACGGGCCTAAGTTGTTACAGATTGTATCAGAACCGAGGGTGACTCTGTTCTCCAGTGGAGGAGTATGTCAGTGCAGAAGTCCCACATCGGATACGTTACCTGAGCTCCAGTGGAGGAGTATGTCAGTGCAGAAGTCCCACATCGGATACGTTACCTGAGCTCCAGTGGGGGAGTATGTCAGTGCAGAAGTCCCACATCGGATACGTTACCTGAGCCGAGAGTGACACTCTTAATAGTTGAAAAGCGGCCCAGATTCTTCATCTACTCGGTTAAGTACTATCTATCTTTTTCAGTATGCATATTGGACAGTCCTATTTAACTTGAGGCTTTGTGTTCACCATTTGAGCAGGAGGCGTGGTGGGTAGTGAATGTGATGGGGTTGGATTGATAATCCGTGAGCTCTACAAGGTCCGTCCTATGGAGCCAACCTGAATCCACTTCATGGTAAGGGAGGAACAGGAAACTGTGGTGTGAAATAGGGCTAGCCAAATATCAGACATATCATAGTGTCTTAGCCTTTGATCTCAGTACTTCAGATTTTAGTGTTTTACTATAAGCAGCAATTTTTAATGTTTCAATTCATTGTCATGCAGCGGTCAGATCAGTTAAAAATGGGGGTGAGGTGCCATTCAGGAGGGTAGTGAGTGTGATTGGATTAGACTGATCATTAAGAAAGCCCCACTGTTCAAGATAATGGGTGGGAACTTTTATATCTCCACTGGGGCTTTCTTGAAAATTTGTGGCTATACACACACATGCTATATTCAAAATTTAAGCAAAAAAAAAAAAAAAAAAAAAAAAAAAAAAAAAAAAAAAAAAAAAAAACAAGAGACCAAAAAGTGTATTCTATGTCCAGCATTATTGAAGTGCATTTACCATTACCACCACTAGTGCTTAGTCTTATATATTGGTTAAGAATCTAGAAAGAGATATTTCATCCTTGTAGGCAATTATAGTTTTGTTTCATGTTCTCAATCCAATCTCTATGACTATTTTTAACCACTATTATGGTTCAATTTTTTCCCCTCTCTGGCTGTAAGGGGAAAATCAAAACAAACTAGTTGCCCCTTTGATCAGGTTGAGATGAATCTGCCACTTTTTGAGCATTTATGCACGATGCAAACTGGTTGGGTTAGAAGGGAGGCTAGTATTTTAAAGCCTGCAACTGCAGGAAGGGAACAAACTCTTGCACATCAAGAGAACCATTAAAAATGACATTCGTGGTTAATGTTGAGAACACATCCTATCATTCTTTATCTGTTAGAAAATCCTCAAGGTTGGGGGAAATTACTTCAGGGGACATTTTAGATTCTACCAGCCATGAGTTTCTTGATAGATAATTTGTTCATTATTATGTACATATCAAACCTTGCTAACTTGGGACAGACACATATTAGTAGTAAACAAAGATGCTGGTGTTACACAAAGTTACTCATTTATTCAATATATTTGATCAATATCCGGACAGTTGCACAGTTGCTTTGATATCCCTGATATGGTTACACATCTATATGAAACTTTTTATCTTGACCTTTGTATTAGTTTTTCCTTTATCTTCTTCTGAATCCTATTCTTTTTTTTTTTTTTTTTAATATTCATATTGCATATGAAAAAAAAACCCACTAAATAAGGAGAATTTGATAAGGGAGAATACACATTATCAAATGACTTGGTTCTTTACACTTACATGAGAAGAGAAAAAGAAGAAAATGTGGAAAAAGGGAGTCTAAATAATCAAATCACTAGCAGGTCTTCAAATTTGTCTAGCTGAGTTTCAAGAGATCAGATACTTTCCATTTCAAAAAAGAAAAGAAAAAGGAGAGATACTTGTGGGCACAGGCACACACCTGTCCAACAGATAAAATGAAGGGATGTGATCCGGTGAAAACTGTTCTCACGGAGTCATCGTGAAAACATTTTAGTGGGGCCCACTGGGGGCTCCATTTTGGAATGGGACCGGTGGAGATTGAAAGATCTATATGGGACCCCCGCGAATATCAAGTCTGGCCCCAATCCCATACTTCTAACCCTTTCATGCCGACAAGCCCAATCCATTCATATGGGTATATAGTTGATCCAACGGTTCAGTTCAATTGCATTGGTGTAAAACCATGAGGCGTGTGACTATCAAAGGGGTCCCTGCCCATTGCAAGGTTTGGATTGAGTGATAGGTGGCCCCATCCCATAGTTCTCACGGTTTGAACCGTGAGAACACTTCTCACCTGATTATTTCCCTAAAATATATAGGCATGGTGACTTCCCCATGCCTACTATGTTAAATTCTTAAAAAATAAATGACTTATATACTATAGAAAAGTGCCCTAAAACAACTGTTCAACACATGGAAAGTGGAAAGAGAAACTAGAGCTGCATTCATTGTTGTCAAGTGTATGGTCATTTATTAATGTGAACTTGAACATGAACGTTTTACTGGGATTCTTGCATGGTGACTCCAGGATGCCTGTTACATTCACATGGCCACACAAAAATATTGAAATATTAAAAGATGTTCATTCACGAAAATAGCACAAAATAGGGGAAGAGACAATTTATACTAAATTAGTGCCATGAAGAAGGATGGCAAATTTGGCACTATCCTGCATATGGACAAAACCACACAACTATGTACTTAGGATGCTCACTTGTAAAGACAACTGAGATAGATGCAACACATTTGAAAGCCGTTTGTGGTTGCCCAACATGCCTATGCAATCTTACCTGTCAGGGAGAAAAAAGAAAAAGAAAAGAAAAAGAAAAAAATGCCTTCTGTCTAAAAATGTAGAGGAAGTAAGTAGAATACAAAACATGGGTCAAATAGGAATGCATGTGAACACACATTATCATGTGATAAAATGATTCTCACTGAGGAATCTTTTTTCTTCTTCTCCTCAATTTGTAAATAATTTGAGTAATCTAACTTAAATCTAAGGGTGCATTTGGATGTATTAGAAAAACTATGACAGAATGAGTGGATAACCTTTCTCCTGTGTATTTGAGGCAGTCAGAAATTCAGGAAACAATTTAGGTGGAGCGCTGTTCTTCCTAATTTTCTGCTCCATTTTAGTAGAGACATTGGGCATGGAGCTGTGGGGGGCAGAGTGAACAAAACTGTTTTACCACTTAAGATCATATCTGATTTAAGCGAGCTGCACCAAATGCACAAGGAAATGGATCTTCTAAAATATTGAAACTGCTTTTGCCATATGGAGTATATATATCCTTAGATCCATGACTAGGCATCATTAATACGATAATATGTTACTGTTAGAAAAAAAAAAAAAAGAAAAAAAAAAAAAAACTGGATCCATTACCAGACTCAGAAATTCGGTACTGAGGTCTGATTTGTCAAAAAGCCTGATTCTATTTTCTACATCCAAGGCTGCATTTTGTTTCTTTTCATAGTGGAAGCAGAGAAAATTTCCACTCGATTTATGATTTTTGTGACTCTCATAAGATGAATGAGGACTCAAAAAACTGAAAGTAAGTGTAAAGTTGCAGCATCTCTGGTTGATGCAGGTGGAAGTCATGTCTTCATTGTATGAGAAGATGCTTCTGTCTGTTGTACCTCTGGTCTGTAACTGGCTATCATCATTTCAATTTTGAGTAAAACTCTGCAATTCTCTTGTAGTGAAAAATGACTCAAATGCCCTTCCCACTCTGTTGTGTTGCTCCTCTATTGCTTGTTTGTCAGGTGATAAGAATTTAAGTGATTCAAATGGCAACGCGATATTGGCGGGGCTCAATCTGACGCCATTTTACTGTTACTTCCTCCTGTAAAGATGGCCTTCGGATTGAACCCCGACAACATCGCCTTTTCTCCCCAGAAGCTAGCAGCAGGATCTGCAAGCAGAAGCATGGAACTCACTCAGTAATTTGAGAACTAACGTGTCACTTGAATAGAAATGACTCTGGGCACTGTATGCTACAATGCACTCTTTTTTGACTGAAGTACCATGCCTTTTGCAGTAAAGTTTTTGAAAAGATCCAGTGAGAATTGCTATTAAAACTTCTGTTCTCTCTTAGATTCTTCAGAACTGTAGCTTACCTTTTCGTTATACTAGCATGAATCTTACCACTCATGAAAACTTATCAAAACCTGAGTATGTTTATGCATATATTCATGTATTGTGGAGAAAATGGTAAAACTTTTGAGAATTGCTATCTGAACTTCTGGTCTGTTGCATTCTGTAATAACTATAGATTTGCTTTCTGTTATTTTTGCATGAATCTAACTATCCATGAAAACTTATGAAAACCTGAGTATTTTTATGCATATATGCATGTGTTATGCAGGGACAAGAATTTATATATATATATATATATATATGTATATATGTACATATCAATCAATAGAAACATGAAAATGGAAAACTTTTGAAAGTTGACATACATCATTTTTAGGCATAGAAGGTGTCACCACAAGGTTTCATCATCTTTGAAGGAAAAGATTGAGAAATGAAGTGAAAGGAAATAAGGGGTTGGAAAAAAAAGGGAGACTGCTTTGATGGGGAGGATGGGGACTGACCAATCTCTCCTTATAAAGAGAGAGAAAAACAGGGAAAGGAGATCATGAGGAGAGAATCAAAATCATTTCAGTTGGAAAACAATGGAAAAAGAGGAGGAGAGTGGAATGATGTATTGTAACCCACTTTAATTTTCTTGCCACCTGACACTGCCCACTTCAGGCCAACCAGGTGTGTGAGACCCGTTTTGGTACCTGCCTTGGGAAAGATTATCTCTTTTCCTCTCCTTGATGGGTAAGTTTGGATTGAACCCATGTAGGGATATGGGCTCTCTTTTGCTTTTATTCTCTACTTTTGTGGGGCATTAGATTATTAGCTCAAGGAGCTATAATCAATCAAGCTACCAAGCAGCCATTACCTTTTTTAAAGGTTATTTAAAGCTTTTGGATGTTTGTTTTTTGGGTGAAAGCTGTTAAGTATGACCTATGCTATTGACTTTTGCAATACAGAACAAATTCATTTGAGTTAATATGGGGGTTACACTTCATTATAGTTCTTTCTAGTGTTTGTTTTATCATAGGCCTTATTATTTAAACTGGCAATTATTCTGTAGGAAGTAGGAATTTTACAGGTCAGACCAGTTCCATTCATGTAAGATGCCACCCTCATTGGCTGCACATCGCTGTCTGTCCCACCAATCATGACTGAATTTCTTATGAATTTTCATCATGCAGGATTTATTCATTGTTTTTAAGTAATTGGGCCATGTATGATTTATTCAGGAGCATGGAATTACTTGCTTTCAGAAATTGCATTTTGAGATGTTGGATAAAGAATGGGTCAGAAAAACATGCTGGGCATGATTCTAAACAGTAGAAGATTCATCTAGGAGTTAATTGAGACAACTTAGGGTGGTATAAAAAGGTCTTAAAGCATTGAAGGTGGACTAGATGTTAGCAGATCAGATTATGGAAAACATGTAACTAGCAACAAAAACTTAATGGGATAGTTTGTTTGCACTCGTTTACTTGTGTAAATGATACACGCGTAACATTTATGCATACTTAATTGTGTTAATGGAAAAAATGGTGTGTGGATGAGTCCATTTTTATATGAAAATCTTCATACCAAGAAAGATAAGAAATGCACCTCTTTGGCAAAGGAGGTACCAGTACAGAGGATGCCCGGAGCACACAGGTCTTAGTATCAAATGCTTGCTAGCCAGTGGGTCATGGATTTTTTATTCTCTAATGTTCAAATTCTTCATTGACCCACGAAAACCCATAGCATTTTAGTTTCATGTCTTAATTATTTATAGATTTTGAGATATATGAAGATCTTCCGTTTGTAATCTGAACTGTTCCAACATCTATAGGTAAAACTGGTGCTTCCAAACAAACTTAGTAGTGTGTTTGACATGTGTGAAATTTACACACAAAAAACTCACATACGCAAATTCTATATATGTAAAATCCATTTCCACATCCCATGTGTAGAAGACATATTACTGGTAATGATTTTATAAATTCTTATATAACCATTAGACCTTGGGGCCCTTAAATTTAAATGATTATGATATTGAATTGTGCCAACTTTACATGAATAGCTACTTTTAAGGCATTCAAATTTCAACCTAATAAACAGCACAAAGTGGTTCTTTGCAACCTAATCATAGCTGAGTCAAAAAGTAAACCTGTACCCATTTTGGTTGACAACAAGTGTGAATTGTATGTAAAATGTAACCCCAATAAGACTACATTGTTCATCTTTCAATATCATTAAAGATATTTCAATGGACATCCTCTTGTTTTTCATCAAAGGAACTTTTATGGAGCCTACCTAATCCTGTGGTGAAACCTTGAAGTGCACCTCCCCCTTCATGTATCTGTACTCACTCCACTTTGACGATTAAAACAAGTAAAAAAAGAAAAAAGAAGAATCTTTATTTAAAAGTTAAAGCTTTAAGGCTTCCAAATCAAGGGTCATGGTGAATCGATTAAGACAATTTAAGTTTTCTTTTTTCTTTTATTTTCTTTTTCTATATCCTTTATTACATTAGCTCTATCAATCTATCCCTTCCCCTGATAACACCTGAACCCTTTAAAAGATCTTTATTTCTTCTTTAGGAAAAAGGATTGTTACTTAACAGTGGTTGTCATATATAATATTCCTGTTATTTAATGGTGTGTTTAGTTTCACTTCCTAAAAGTGCCTATTGGGCTTTTGGCTTTCGAAACTCTCAACAGCCCTCAAAAGGATTTTTGTTTATGAGTTTTTTAAAAAGAATTTTAAAAAGTAAAATTCAAGATTTGCCTTTTGGAAAAGCAAACTTCAACCAACTTACTTTCCAAAAGTGTTTTTTCACTTTGTGGAAATTGAGTTGAACTATGGCTGGAAGCATTTTTTCTCCTCCCTTTTCTTATCCATCTGTGGGGTCAACTTATGGAATCCAAACTTCTTAAGATCAAAATCATCTTATTTATTGGTTTCATGTCATATTTAACTCCAATGTAAGTCCAAACATCATATATTGATAAATTGCTAAAAGTGCTTAAAATAAACAAATCAAAGAAAGTAAAATAATAGTATTTTACATTAAATAAATCTAATGGTGGGCCAAACTTTAATTTGAGTGAATTTTGTCACCCCCTTGGATACGATTAAACACAAACTAGGTTCTAAGCCCGAGATTAGGGGCCAATTAATTTTTTTTCAACAATTACTATAAGCTACATGCACAGCCCTAGGAAACCAAAGAGAGGGATTGGAAGAGAAAACTATGGTGAAAACTTATGAACGTTAGGGAAAATAGTGGGGAAGACCTAAGGAAGAAGATGTTGGTGACTTAGCTTGGAAATGGCTCCTCCTAGCTTGATTGAGCTCCTTGGTTGTAGAGCTGTCATTCGTATCGTGTTAACGAATTCGGATTACGGGTTAACAAATTCGTGTTAAAATCACCTCAACCCGTACCCGACCCATTAACTTAACGGGTCAAAAAATCCAACCCGAACACGACCCATTAATTTAATGGGTTACACGACTCAACCCGTTAACCCGTTAAGTAATTAAGTCATTTCGAAAATTAAAAGAAAATTCATACAAAAAAATATAAGGAGAAAAAAATATAAGCCACACGAAACTGTTAGTGAGGATCTTGAGTGGATCCCACCTAAAACCCCACTATAAAATAATAAATTTTAATTTATTCTTTTAGAATATAAATTAATTCTAGTACACTTAGGAACTAAAAAAAATTTAACGGGTTAAGCGAGTTGTTAACGGGTTACTGGTTTAATTTGTACACGACCCGTTAACTTAAAGTGTTAACGGGTTGGACTCGTTAATGACCCGAACCCATTAAGAGTGCACCCAAACCCGTTAATATCGTATAGGTTCGTGTCGTGTTAATGGGTCGTGTGGCATTTTGACAGCCCTACTTGGCTGAAGGAGCAAGAGGGAATTGAGATAAAGAGCTGAGGATTGCTAAAAGGAAGAAGAAGGAAATGCCATCAAGGCGGTGGCTCAACTGGTTTGACCCTTGAGTTTGCTCCTAAGGTCTTGAGTTCGACTCTCAACCCTTGCGTTATTCGTGTATTATGCGTGTGACCATGTATATACCCCTAGAGAATAGTCCTTGTTCGTTAAAATCGGATAACCCCCAAGAAGGAGGCCAAAGGTCTGAAGGTTGGGCTGGCTAGGGATAGCCTGGGTCATAAAAAAAGGGAAGAAGGAAACAAGAATTGGGGATAAGGCTTATATTTTGTGGGTTGTTTAGTGAAATAAAAAACAGGTCCCTAAGTCATGACTTTTCAAAATGAAGGAAAACGACAAGTTTTTAGGGGTTGGATCACGACTAGCTCTCTTCACGAAAAGTTTGGAAACGAGATAATCTACCCAATAGACCCAAAGTCGGCGAATTCTAGACTTATAGAAAAACCCTCACAATTTTTTATAAATTACAAACTACCCCCTGCTGCTGCCAAACACACTCCGAATTGAACAAGACTTTGAATACGCTATTCTCAACACTAAGCCAAACTCTCTCAACCACAAATCCCACTTACTTAGCTAGAAGCACAATTAATTAAAATAATTATGTGTAGTTAGGGCTGGGGACTTACAAATCTCTCCTAAAAACTGATATAAAGTTTTTAATTTTTAGTGGTTTGGATTTTGTAAACGGGACTATTAATAAAATTATCTCCTTCCAATTGGAAAAATCAAATGATGCTGGTCTGAACTCATATCTCAGTTTTCTATGAGATAATGATTGTGGAGGTGCCCAATTATATGTGCCCCTTGTTACACATTTGTGAGGTTATTTTATACCTATAAATGGATTTATATAGAATCGCATTGTAAAAATCTTAATATATTATTTAATTGTAATATGATAAAAGTTATTTTTTATTTCATAACCAAAACAGATTTGAGTAATTGAGTGCCTTTGTTTTCACGGGAGAGAGGAGTCTTGCATTCTTTCTTTTGATGAAAATCGATTTATCTTTTTTCTTATTTTATTTTTTTAAAAAAATTGTCTCCTACCAAAAACTCAACAGTGGATTGCACCGAAAATCAGAATAATTTTTTTTTTCTTCCGATGAATAATAGTGTTGTACAAGCATCCAAGGAGTCGTGAATGAGGGTTTTATTTATTTTATTTTGATAAAGAAGATATTCCAGTAACACAAAACCCTCCTAAGCCTTATGCCAAAGAGCCAAAACCCAAGGGTGCAATGAATGAAGTTTCTCATTTTCTTCTCAAGCAAGGAAAAAGAAAATGAATGAATGAATTTTTTTTTTCTCATTTTTATTTATTGGGAAGGGTACAAAAGGGTCTGGCCGTTACGTAAAGATTCTGTGGGGGTATGGTCGTTGCGTGCCGGTTACGGACTGGCTGTCACGGGTCCTAAATGCTGGGCCAGGCTGGGGATGTATTATGTTGTGGGTCCCACCCAAAGCACAGTTTGGGTGCATATGGGAACATGGAATGTGCTGCACGTGATTTTTGCAGGTCTCTCTATTTAGGAATATTCTCCTTCTTCACTTCTTATCTGTTCTTATTTTCCTTTATCATCCCCTTGATTTTAGTAATATTTGCAGCCTCTTTCCCCCCCTCTCTCTCTCTCTCTCTCTCTCTCTCTCTCTCTCCGGATAAAACTTTAGAAAGACATCTTCCTTTTTCAGTTATTGCCATCCATTCTTTGGAGCATGTTTTATTAGGAGGATTTCAAGAGCATATCTACAAAATGTTCTCCCCATCAGTTTCCCAAATTCCACAAATGATTTAATGTGAAAAGAGGTTTACGTTCCCAAGTGATTTCCCATGGCGCGACTTTGACCCGCCCATTTGGAAACTTCACATGTAGAATGAAGTGAAATAAAGCCTCTAATCAAGAGAGAATAAAATATAAGTGGATTATGATGGTATTTTGTCTTGAGTTGCTTGATAGGGAATTGTTTGACTTTTTTGTGTAAAAAGTGGATGTCTTTTTTATCATTTAGTATACAAAGGAGGTTGCTTTTTGAATTTTTTTTAAAAAGAAAGAGAGAATTATGAATTTATCTACTTTTGATATGACTTCTAGTCTTTTCTTCTTGACAAATGGAAGCTTTATTTCACCTTACTAAATTCTCAAACAGGGGCGCATCATGGTCTTCATTGGCACTGGCGGACCTTGGATTTTCATTTGGGTGGTGCAGGTAATGATCAAATTAAGAAATCTAATAAAAAAAATATAATTTCCAAGGTGGTTTAAAGGAGTTTATGGTCGCACTTGCGTTGTAGCACTTAGGTCTGTTCGTTGGTAGGTCAGTCTCTGGATTAGCATTCTTTCGGGCATCTTGATTGCCGTCCCCGTCGGAATTGGGCTTTTGGGCCTTGTCGTCTTTACCATGAGAGAAGCAATTGCCATGGTAGAAGGGAAGAGGGGAGCAGTTCAGGGGCCGGAGAGTAATGGTGTTTTAGGGGGTCAAAGGAAAGGGAAGTAGTGAAAGGAAATAGATCTATAGAATAAAAACAGAGAAGAAAAGAATTGAAGGAAATGAAGTAAGAGTGGAGATGAACCGATAGGATTATTGA
This sequence comes from Persea americana, assembly GCA_029852735.1. NCBI lineage: Eukaryota > Viridiplantae > Streptophyta > Magnoliopsida > Laurales > Lauraceae > Persea > Persea americana. Next base: position 32,919,892 of record CM056820.1, on the reverse strand, counting down.
GGAAACTAGTGTGAGAGGCCTGCACCTAACACAGGCCAAAAAAGAAAAAAAAATATATTCAATATAAAAGCAACATCTAAGCATGTCAAAGAAAATTCAAACAAAAAATATTAAAATATGAATAAAAACTATTTGTTGAGGAAGCAAGATGAGGGAAAGAGTAAGGGAAAGATAAAGATTTGGATTGATTAGGTGGGCTCATAATGACATAGTGCTATAACCCAAGCTATCATATATTAAATAATAATAATAATAATAATAATAATAATAATTGTACTCATGTCTACATGTCTAATTTAATAATTAGGAATGGACAATGGTCAAATGCACGGGGTTTATTATGTTTTTCAAAAAATCTATCATTTATTTACTCTCTTTTAACTACCCAACCTTAATTATACTTACTTAAGGGCTAGCCATGTATGAACTAGGGTTGGCTGCATGGGATCGTGCCACACATTGCATATCACCTATCATAAATTTGAACTAATTCAATTTAAAACTCACAATTACATGGTATGCTTTAGAGCATAGCTCCCTATTGCTTAAATATATATATATATATATATATGGGGAATGTTCATATGCATCTTTCCCTCACCATAGGGTGAGGGAAAGATGCATATGAACATTCTCATATATATATATATATATGGGGATTTGACCTTACAGACTTTCTTTTGAAGAAAATATCAATAGAAACCTGTGTTTGTAATTGGGTTTTTTTGCCCTTTTCTTTTTACGTCTCCCTGACTCTCAATTGGTTGTTTCTAAATTAAGTATGATTGTTTTTTTAATATACCATTATTCTAGTTTGAAACTGAATGTGTATTGTATAGTTATTTTTCTACTCTCAACTTTAATAGAAATGTGTGTTTTTGTAATTTTCATTTTTTTTCTTTAAGAAAAAATGTCAATAGAAATGTGTGTTTGCAAATGGTTTTTTTTCTTCCTTTCTAAGCCTAGTGAAACCTCTCATCCCCTCAACGTTGCATTGGAGTTGTCAACCAACTGTTTTTATTGACTGTTAATAAATTAATTATAATTTATTTTTGTAGATATAAAATATGTGTTGTTATTCTAATTTTAAATTGAATGCATATTGCATGGTTTAAATGATTAAATCAGTCTTACATATGCATTAATTAAATTCATTAGGTTCAACTGTGCATCGCACGGGGCCTTACCGCTCATAAAGTTCTACTATCAAGGCCATCTCAAGAAATGTGTCAAATCCACAGCTCCGCGGGGTCAGAACTAGGGTGGGTTCAGAACTGGAAGTGTTTGGATCCCGGGTCCAAAAGAATTTCGAAACCGAACCGTTTACTTATTGAGACCTAAATAAGGACATATGCCCAATATTCAACGTGTTAGAAATTTTAGATAATCGGAGAATCGGAGACCCATTTACATCCCTAACTGATACAAGCTCACACTTAACTATCAAAGCAAGTCGCAATGAGCTCAAGCTAGTTCCTTTGTAGACACGAAGCTGAATTACAGCAGACTATCATATATATAACCCCTCAATTATTTTGTTCACTCCCAAAGATCAATAAGTTGCAAGACCAAAGAGAGAAATTGCAATTTCCTTTGATTTTCTTGACTTACCTGCCTTGTCAAGTAGTTCTTCAGATATTTGTTCTCTAGTCAATCATTTCAAAATATGAGAAGTGCTTCTTACCCTAGTGGTAAGGAGTGACAGTTCACATTGGGAGGTACCGGCTTTGAACGTGGCTTTCCACATCATATGTGAGTTGTGAGTTGCTGTTATTTCACATGTGTGAGTGTTGTTTCCCCGCATGTATGAGTTCTCATTACCTTACATGTGTGAGTTGCGTCTTTACCTCTCACAGGTCCCAGCCCATTAGCTAGGATACCGGAAAAAAAATAACAAGATGGCCAATATATGACAACATGGTATGCCCTCAAATTCAGACTTTTGACAATTGCACTTCAATTTTGTTATGAACTCAACATCTCCTCTTACAAACCCTGGCAATGCATTAAACCCTTGACAGAGGTTTTGCGAGGAAATCAGCAAATTGATCATTTGTTTTAGGAGGGTAACATCCAGGTCATATATATTTTGCAACTTTAAAAATTCACTTCCAATGTTTTTTGAGGACATGAAAAACAGTGCTCATGGTTATATTTGTTACTTCAAGTTCATTGGCCTTAAATAGACAACAATGCCTCATTCATAGGAGCCTCTAGTCGAAGACCCCTCGAGAAGAAGCTGAAACTATGAAATCAAGCTTGCAGTGCTTGTTTGGCCTTTAAAATGGCCTTACATAGTATAAATTTTTTTTTATTGTGGATAGAGGTGGTCATGGGCCAGACAAGCCAGAGTAGGCTGGATTTGGAGGATCTGTTTTCAGGCTTGTGAGCGATAACAGGGCGTAAATTCTTGGCCCAATGATTTAATGGGGGTGGGCTTGGTCCAATATATGCTTAAGGTGAGATCTAGACCAACATTTTAAGTGAAAAGGGCTTGTATATTTTTTAGAAGGCCTAGGCCTACGACTGGGTTTTGGGCCCAATAATTAAATGGCCTTGGGATTCTACAACCTTCATCTAGCTGAAAGTGGCCCATAAGCACTTCTAGTTGAATTCTTCTGTTGGACGAATCAAAGAAATACTTTTGAAAAAATCATAATTGTCCCAACTTAGTAAAAAAAAAAAAAAAAAAGTTGATTTGGCCTAGACATATCATAACCCAATAAGCCTGGTATGTTTTTCTTTTTTTCTTTTTCTGGTGAAGTCGAAGTTGAATTCTTATACACGATGCTTTCTCCTTCAGACAGGGGCCATGGTCATGACTCATGACTGACCAAGAGATACAATTAGGGACTTGGTAATTAATCTTTTCATGATACATATCCTGATGTGCACAGATTCATACAAAACAATCAAATACAATTTTAGCTGACAACACATCAAGTCTGTTGACACTCGTAACATTCCGGGCCCGAGAATTTCCTGATTAGGGCGATCCCTGAGGTGTGACACGCATACTTCCATGAATTCGCACCTGTTCTGGGATAAGTCTGAATCCACGAAGGAGAAGATACCATTTCACGCGTGTGAGGATTATTCACTGGCACTTGTCAATATACATTTAATTGCGGAAGCCTGTACACTGTCAATTTCAAAGCCTAAACAATCCATTTAAGTTTTAATAATACACAATAAAATTTACAATTTGACAAACTTAAGAATTCAAATCCCTTACATGAATAGTACAAAGGTACTGTAAGGATGATGCTTACCAAATGCTTTCCTAATTAAAACATGTTTCGAAGACAATGCAAATAAAAACTAATCATATGCATAACTATAACTAAGTGCAAGATACAATATCTAATCACAAACCCTATTGCAACCCTTGTATGCTCTTCGTCAGTCAAGGACCAGTAGACGTCCTTTGCAATCCATTGGCTTAATCTTGAAGGGACTGTTAGTCCTACTCCTACTCCTTAATCTCCTGGATTTCCATGGGGGCAGTTTTTTGCAATCAAGTCCGTGACACCTAGAGTAGTACCATGAATACGACGATTCAATAATGTATGAGTGATTATGAATTTTCGCGTGTTGTTCAAATTCGAGTTTAAAGACAAATAATCAAGAGATACCAAATAATCGTCAACTAGGCACATTGTTCATTATGAAATAATCATGTTTTTCGAATCATAAATTGAGAAACTTACCTCTCTACTTGGTTACTACTTTGGCTCTTTCCTCCCAAATTTGAGAGCAATTCATATTAGGATATCACCAATGACCCGGCCAAAAGTTCTTCTAGCTACCCGGTTTTGGAGTTTCGGTGCTCCAGACGACCTATTATAGTGGCCTCAATTAATAAAACCAAACGTAACCTTGTTGAGTATCGTAAGGTTGAAGCTAAATAGTTCCGAACCATTCGAGTCAATTAATAACATTTGAGTAGGACTATTCAATTCAATTCAATTCAATTCTCATACTTGCTCAATTTGAATCAAATCAATATACTTCAAAATTTATACAAGGATGGGAAACTAGAATTTGCAGTAAAAATTTGGAGAATGGTACGATTAATGCATATAAGCAATTATTCAAGAATAAGAGGTCAATAATAAAATCAATCCCAATATGCAAATGCAATTCAATTGATAGAATCAAAGTGATTTACTAGCAAAACATAATCTATTTATCTATTGTCTCTAACCATCCATTACAATGTAGTTTTACGTTATTCGATGCATGTGCTACCTTTCGCTAGTGTCACGTTGTGTGTGTGCGAGGTACATCAAAATCCTCTAAATCAATGCCCATGGTGAAGCTCTAGACCGGTTGGATAAGTACATGAGATAATCTTAGGCCAATGATTTTTTATGTTTGTAATTTCCTATGGACTGTGATAAATGGTCAAGGATTCCTCTTCTTGGTCCTACAAGGTCTTCCAATGTCCTTGAACATTATTGGTTTGTGGTATGCATCATAATCTTCCTCTGGGCTGACCATGACAATTATATACATATGTCGAAGTAATGAAAATTTCATTCAAGGTTAAAAAGAAACCCAGTAGGGGTTCGGTTACCTCTCGGTTACGTGTCAATTAACGAGGTCGGTTCACCGATAACTGACCAAAGTCAGTCTGACAGAAAAAGGCCATCTCGTTCTTTTGACCAAAGCAATTCAGTTAAGTTTAGTGGGCTCTTGGTTAACCGAACTCTAGTTAACCAAACTCCAAGAGTTTGACTAACCGAACTCAATTTTTCTATGTTTTGCCTGCATTTTTCTACATTCCCCTAGTTGTACCGAACCCTATGTCGATTGATCGATAGCTGACCGAACTTCTGACGATCAGAACGTGAAAAGACTCTTTTTGAATTATTCCAAGTCCATTTCCTTCTAAGGCTTTCTCTTCCCTTTCCAAATCTTTCTAAAGACCATTTCTCACACAAAATTGAGCCTCCGTTGCTCTTATACATTCCATTTCATACATCTCACACCCACTTCCACTTTCATTTGCACATTCTAAGAAAGACCCATTTCATTTATCAATCTAAAATCTAAAAATAGGCTGAATTGGATGTAAATTGAATATCTATCATACCATCAAGGAATTATACCAACGTGCATGAATTAAAATTGCTCATACTTGCCTTGCCTTGGTGCTTAACAACTCTAATACTATTCTTTGCCTCAATTGTCGCGAAACCCCCAATTTGCTAACTTCCTCTAAGCCCTACAATGGTGAATGTCATGGATGCAAGGAGATTAGTATTGTGTGGGTAAAACACCGTAATGACGAAGTTAAGCAAAGATTACAGCTAAATTCGCCGAACACCTCAGCCTCTGTGGTAGAAGATCGTTAGCACGGCAGTTCGGTCAATATCTTGGCAGCTCGGTAGATCGGTCAATAGCTTGGTAGCTCAGCACCACGGTTCGGCAGTTCGGCATAAATGCCAGCTCAGCCCAAAAGCACGCCACGGCCAAGCCACCCTTGGACTCAGACCACAATACTAGAATCAGAGTGGGCCGCTACTTTCCTCCTGGAAATACGGCGCGCCCAGACAAATACGAGCAATCATTTATGGCGATAGGATCGCTCATTTACGGCGATAAGAAGTGCGCTTTATCAGCCCTGTACGCCAACTGGCTGAAGGCGTGGAAAGAGAGGGAGGGGTGTTGCCCATTTCACCTACTGCTGCCAGTCAGGGTAAGGATCGATGGGACTTCACCTCACCTACCCCCACTCACAAGAGAGAATGAACGAGGAACGCTCACCTATATATACGCATGGGATCAGTCCCATGGGAGGTACGCAATACACAACTCACAAATACTCCACACCCTCTCATTCCTCTCTTCCTCCTCCTGTTTAGTTTTCTCAGAGCTAACTCAGGCATCGGAGTGCCTTCGGCTCACGACAGCCAGGGCCTCTGACCCTAGTCTTTCTCCTTCCTTTTCAGGTTCTTGGAAGTTCAGCATTCCCTGTCCCAAGGAATGTTACCTCGACCTCATCTCAATCTAAGTAGGTGTCGTTTTTACCGCCTACAGTTTGGCGCCGTCTGTGGGAAACTGAACAAAAAGCTTGCAAACGCTATGCCTCCAAAAACCAGAAATGGCGAAGGACCCTCCAGAGGCAAGGCTTTGTCCATTCAGCCTACGCTGGCGCAGGATCTTCCACCTCCACCCCCTCAGCAAAGGAGGTCTGGGGGGAGGTCTCCCACGGTCCAAACACAGTCGGTCCAGGGGAGTGACCGTGCTCTCCCTTCGCGACGTCCCACCTCCGGAGCAACCCCACCATAGCCATAAGCGGGCTATGCAAGGCGACAAGTCAGTCACCAAGCCGCACGAGAAGTCAGCGCGGGCTGGATCGCAGTCACACCATCAGGCCAGCCTCGATCAAGACGAAGACCCCCGCCTGGAGGACATCAGAGCACAGAACCGCCTCATCCAGGAACAGCATGAGCTTATCCAACGGCTCAGGCAACAGCTCGACAACAAGAAGGATCAGAGCCCCTCGCCCAGGCGTCCGGGCCACGGGCGAGACCTGAGGCACGTCCTCAACAGTAAGAGACGCGACCGAGACCAAGGGGAAGAAGGCTCCAGCAGCAGTCACATGCATGAAGGGCCGAAGAAACAGCGCCAGGTTTTGGAGGACGAAGAGCTAAAGCAGTGGATCGACCAGCGGGTGAAGCAGACCATCCGCCAGAATATAGAGACTGCTGGTATCGTCCGAGACCAGTTTGGCGCCTTCCAAGCCGAGGACATTGGCGCGTCTCCCTTCTCCAGGGAGATAAGAAATTATACGCTCCCCGAGAAGTTCAGCGTCCCGAGGTTCGCTCTGTATGACGGAACCTCGGACCCTGCGGCTCATCTCCGACATTACGTCCAGAGGATGTCGGTCTGGGGGGACGACGACTCCCTAAACTGTCGAGTTTTCTCCTCCAGTTTGGCGGATCTCCCCCTGCGATGGTTTTGCTCGCTTCCTGAAAATTCCATTTCCAGTTGGCGGCAGCTCCGGACCTCCTTCCTCGGAAAATTCCAGGCTCATCGCGTCGTTCCAAAGACCGATGCTGACCTGATGGCCCTCCGAATGCAGGAGGACGAGAGCGTCACCCTGTTCGCTCGTCGGTTCTGGACTGTCTACAGCCAGATCGAGTACGCTTCTGAAGAGTTGGCAGTGAAGTCATTCCAGCTGGCTCTTCGGCCGGACATCCCGCTGCGGGCACAGCTGGTCATGTACCCCGTGACCACCATGAAGGAGCTGATGACCCGAGCGAACCGGTTCATATTGGCAGAGGAAGACGAGGTGCGAGGTCGCGAGAACTTCGGCCTCACCCAGAAGAGCCAGCCAGCCAAGGGTGATAGCAGGTTCTCCAGGAGGGAGGATCGTCGCAGAGACCCTTCCCCCGATCGGCGCAAGGCCTGGTCCTCGGAGCAGCGCCGAACCCCCTCTACTTCGGCAGCGGGATCAAGGAGCGGCAGGAGGTTAGGCCACGAGCCGACCTCCTACGTGGCAGTAAATACCATCTTCAAGGAGCCAATCTATAGGCTCCTCAACAAAATAAAGGCGCAGCCTTTCTTCAAATGGCCGCGGCCAATGACGACTGACCCCTCCTCTCGGGACCAGAGTAAGTTCTGTGCCTACCACAAGCAAAATGGGCACAGGACCGACGAATGTAGGAGCTACAAGTCCCACTTGGAAAACCTCGTGAAGGAAGGACACCTCAGGGAGTACATCAAGCAGGAGGGCCGAGGTGATGACCGACCTCCGCGGCGAGACGCTGACAACCAGGACAGCGAGCCAGAAGGCGTCATCCACGTCATTCACCTCGCCACCCCACCTAAGAAGAGCTCTCAGGCTCGTACCGAGGCCAGGCGCGCCTCCCATAAAAAAAAGGTGCTGACCGCGGCACCAGAGCAGGCCGCAAAGAAGGCCAAAACGGAGGGGGTCAGAATATGGTTTTCTGACAAGGACTTGGAAGACGTCGAGCTACCACACAACGACGCTCTAGTGCTCACCTTGAAGCTGCAAAACTTCTTGGTTCAGAGAGCCCTTGTCGACCCTGGCAGTTCATCCGAAGTCCTCTACTACGATTGCTTCAAGAAGTTGGGACTAAAGGACGAGGACCTCCAGACTGCCCGCACCCCTCTGGTCGGCTTCAGCTCCAAGCCTGTTTATCCCAAGGGTAGGGTCTCCCTTAGAGTCCAAGTAGGAGGCGCCTGCAGGCAAGTCGACTTTCTAGTAGTCGATGTCCCCTCCCCATACAATGTTATAATGGGGAGGACATGGCTGCATAGCATGGAAGCAGTGCCCTCCACCCGGCATCAGAAACTCAAGTTCCCTTTGGAAAATCGGTCGGGCCGAACGGAGGTGATCACCGTTAGAGGCGACCAGCACATGGCCAGGCAATGCCTGCTGGCCGTGCTGCCTGACGAGGCTGAGCCGTCCCAAGTCAATGTGGCCGAACTGGATAGAGAGGCCGAGCTCGGGGACGTCGGCAGGGCTCCGGCGCAGAAAAGCATCGAGGACCTCACCAAGGTCAATATTGATCCCGCCAACCCCGACAGATTCTTTCTCGTGGGAAGCCAGCTCCCCGAGACCGAGAAGACAGATCTGCCCGACCTCCTCGAGGAGAATAAGGCGGTCTTTGCCTGGACACCCTATGAGATGCCCGGCATTGACCCGGCAGTCATCTGCCATGAACTGAAGGTGGATCCCAACCATAAGCCCGAGCTTCAAAAACCGCGCCGGACTGGGGTCCCGCAGACTGAGGCCGTGGTTGAGGAAGTTCAGAAACTCCTCGAAGCAGATGCAATAAAAGAGGTCCACTATCCGCAGTGGTTAGCCAACACCGTGGTGGTCAAAAAGAAGACGGGAAAATGGAGGGTCTACGTGGACTTCACCAACCTCAATAAGGCTTGTCGAAAAGACAGCTTCACTCTTCCGAAGATCGACCAGCTCATCGACGCCACTGCCGGATATGACCGGATGAGCTTCCTTGATGCCTACCGGGGGTACCATCAGATCCCCCTGTATGCGGCAGACCAGGAGAAGACAACTTTCATCACTCCCAGGGGCACCTATTGTTACAAGGTGATGCCCTTCGGGCTAAAAAACGCGGGAGCAACGTACCAGCGGTTGGTGACTAAGTTTCAGGCCCAGCTCGGGAAGACGGTGGAGGTCTACATCGATGATATGGTCGTCAAATCCAAGAGGTCGCAGGACCACCTGACCGACCTCCGCCAAATTTTTGGCATCCTTCACCAGTAACAGTTGAAGCTGAATGCATCCAAGTGCGCCTTTGGTGTCGGTTCCGGCAAGTTCCTAGGGAGCGTGGTCACAAGAAGGGGGATCGAAGCGAACCCTGACCAGATCACCGCGATCCAAGAGCTCCAGTGTCCGACCTCGGCAAAACAAGTTCAGCGGCTGACCGGAATGGCTGCCGCCCTGAACCGATTTATCAGCCGCGCTTCGGACAAGTGCAGACCTTTCTTCCAACTCTTGCGAAAGGGGTCCAAGTTCCAGTGGACGTCGGACTGTTCTCATGCGCTGCAACAGCTAAAACAATACCTTTCGTCTCCACCGCTGCTCTCCACCCCAACCTTTGGAGAGGCACTGTTCTTGTACCTGTCGGTCTCGGACAATGCAGTGAGCTCGGTGCTTGTCAGAGAGGACAACGGCCAGCAAAGGCCTATCTATTACAAGAGCAAAACCCTGCTGGACGCCGAGACCCGGTATTTGCAACTCAAAAAGCTCGCCTTGGCACTCGTCAGCGCCTCTCGGAAGCTCTCCCACTACTTCCAAACCTTCATAATAGTGGTCGTAACAGAATACCCACTGAAGGCTCTCTTCCGGAAGGCCGATTTCTCCGGATGGATCTCCAAATGGGCTGTCGAACTGAGGCAATATGACATCAGGTATCAGCCCAGAACGGCCATCAAAGCTCAAGTCCTAGCGGACTTCATTGTGGAATTTACTCCTCAGAGTTCGGCACCAACCGCGCTCGACGCCGAACTGGGGGGCGATAGGGGTGCAGAGGTTGTCACCGAGACTGAGCAAGAACAGTCCTGGAGAGAACTCCTAGACTCGTCCTGGAAAGTCTTTGTCGACGGATCCTCAACATCCAAGAGAGCTGGCGCTGGCGTAGTTCTCCAGTCTCCCGAAGGCCTCGTCATCGAACAAGCTGTGACACTTGGTTTCAAGGCATCTAACAACGAGGCCGAATATGAAGCGCTCATTGCCGGACTTAACAGTACCAAAATCCTGGAAGCCTGGTCCGTTGTGGTTTTCAGCGATTCCCAACTGGTGACGAGCCAGCTTAGCGGAGACTACCAAGCTCGGGATGACAAGATGGCAGCCTACCTTGCCCACGCCCGGCGACTTCTCTCCCAGTTCGAAAGGGCCGAGGTCCGGCAGATCGGCAGAGAATCCAACTCCCATGCAGACGCCCTCGCTAGGCTCGCCTCGGCTGTGGAAGCCGGTGAAAAGAGAACTATTGAAGTAGAAACACTGTAGGAGCCCAGCATCGACCTCCAGCAACCCCGGCAGCTCATGTGCCTGAATCTCGGCCTGAGCTGGATGGACCCCATCATTGCATACCTGAAGGACGACCAGCTACCCGAGGACAGGACTGAAGCTCGAAAGGTCAGATTGAAGGCGACCCGGTTCTGGCTCTCCCCAGACAGCAAGCTCTACAGAAAGTCATTCACAGGGCCCTACCTCCAGTGCGTTCACCCCAGCAAAGTCGACGATTTCCTCTACGAGATTCACGAAGGAATCTGCGGCAGTCATATAGGAGGTCGGTCTCTTGCGTACCGGGCTATCAGCTAGGGTTACTGGTGGCCGTACATGCAAAAGGACGCCCAGCTTTATGCCAGAAAATGCGAGAAGTGCCAGAAGTTCTCTCACTCTCTCCACCAGCCAGCCCAGGACCTGAGCCCCCTCTCCAGTCCATGGCCTTTCGCCCAGTGGGGCCTGGACATCGTCGGACCGCTTCACCGAACTCTAGGGAACAAAAGATGGTTGATAGTGGCCATGGACTACTTCACAAAATGGGTTGAGGCTGAACCCTTGTCCTCCATCACTGAGTCAGACACGAAGAACTTTGTGTGGAAGAATATCATCACAAGATTCGGAATTCCCCGCACTCTCATTTCCGACAACGGAACGTAGTTCGATTCCAACCTCTTCAAAAGCTTCTGCCAAGAGTACGGCATTCGCAATATCTACTCCACCCCGGCATATCCCCAGAGCAACGGTCAGGCCGAGATCTCGAACAAAGTACTTCTCGACGGAATTAAAAAGAGACTCGACCGAGCCAAAGGTCGATGGGCAGAGGAGCTGCCAAGTGTTCTATGGGCCTACCGAACTACTCCGAGGCGTTCCACCTCGGCTACCCCGTTCTCCCTTGCCTACGGCATGGAAGCAGTCATTCCCCTTGAGGTCGGCCTCCCGACCTTGAGGTCGGAACTCTGCCAACAGGGTCTGAACGATCTGAACGTAGCACGGGAGCTGGACTTGGCTGAAAAACGAAGAGAGGCGGCAGCTATCCGCCTGGCCGCCTATCAACAACAGTTGGCCAGGGGATACAACCCGAAGGTCAAGGAAAAAAGATTCGCGATAGGAGAGTTGGTCTTGAAGAAAACACTTCTTGGCGACCGAGATCCTAACGAAGGCAAGCTGGCACCCAACTGGCAGGGACCGTTCAGAATAACCTCCACGGCCGGGAGATCTGCCTACCGACTCGAAGATATGGAGGGGAAGGCGCTCCCGCGACCATGGAATGCGACGCATCTCAAAAAATTCTACTTCTGAAAAATGTATTAAAGAAATCAAGTATCAATAAAAGGCGATTTTTCTGGAACAAGTCTTTGCATTTCTTTGATTCCCCGCGGCTCGACGCCTCTGTTCGAAGTATCAACTGTCAGCTCGGTGCCATCGCCAAGCTTCGACGAAGTTATACACATCAGGGTCCGGTAGCAGTACCACCCTCGTGGCTCGGCGCCTCTGTTCAGAGGGCCAACCGCCCTCAGCTCGGTGCATGCACCAGCTTGGGCGGCACAGCCATATGCACATCAGGGTCCGGTAGCAGTACCACCCTCGCGGCTCGGCGCCTCTGTTCAGAGGGCCAACCGCCCTCAGCTCGGTGCCTGCACCAGCTTGGGCGGTACAGCCATATGCACATCAGGGTCCGGTAGCAGTACCACCCTCGCAACTCGGCACCTCTGTTCAGAGGGCCAACCGCCCTCAGCTCGGTGCCTGCACCAGCTTGGGCGGCACAGCCATATGCACTTCAGGGTCCGGTAGCAGTACCACCCTCGCGGCTCGGCGCCTCTGTTCAGAGAGCCAACCGCCCTCAGCTCGGTGCCTGCACCAGCTTGGGCGGCACAGCCATATGCACATCAGGGTCCGGTAGCAGTACCACCCTCGCGGCTCGGCGCCTCTGTTCAGAGGGCCAACCGCCCTCAGCTCGGTGCCTGCACCAGCTTGGGCGGCACAACCATATGCACATCAGGGTCCGGTAGCATTACCACCCTCGCGGCTCGGCGCCTCTGTTCAGAGTGCCAACCACCCTCAGCTCGGTGCCTGTACCAACCTGGGCGGCACAGCCAAAGGCATCAGGGTCCGGTACCAGTACCACCCTCGCAGCTCGGCGCCTCTGTTCAGAGGGCCAACCGCCCTCAGCTAGGTGCCTGCACCAGCCTGGGCGGCACAGCCAAAAGCATCAGGGTCCGGTACCAATACCGCCCTCGCTTAGAACCTACAAAACTACTCGGCAGGCTACTTGTGTCGATACTCATTCCACCACAAACAAAACGAGGATTATGCACAGAACATGTAACAAAAAAAAAATGCTGTTTTATTACGAAAAGATCTGCCTGAATACAATGTATAAAAAAAAAAAAATATACAAAATTCAGGGGGCTGCAGCTCCCTTATCACAATTAGCCTCGGTAGCGCTCTCGCTGGGAAGGGCCGAGGCAGTCTCGGGAAGCACTGGAGGAGCAGGGGCGACTTCCAATGAGGGAGCTGGGGGGACTTCCGAGGAGGACGGAACTGGGGCGAATTCCTAGACGGCTCGCAACTCCGAGTCCGAGCGAGGAAACCTGGGGGAATTCTGGAAGATAGAGCTGTCCGTAGGGACTCCAACCCTTTTTAAGGCCGCCTTCCACCCAAGTGTCCATGCCTTGTCTCGGATTCCTGGCAACTGCGCCTTATAGTCAGCTGCCAGTTTGTTGACCTCCTCGTTCATCACGGCCTCATGCTCGGCTAGGTACTCTTCCTTGAGTTTGGCCTCCTGCCCTTTCAGAGCCAGCGCGAGCTCGGCCGCCTTCCCCTCCAGAGCCATCTCCAGCTTTCTTTCAGCCAGCCTTCTCTCGGAGATGAGCCTCTTGTTCGTCCCCCGCAGCATCTGCATATCTTCCTCCTTCCGCGACGACGCGAGCCGGACCTCGTCTAGTTCCCAGGAAAGGTGGGCGTTTTGATCCGCCGCCTCCTTTGCTTCCTCTTTGAGGTGCTCGGCCAAGGCCCGTGCTGCGTCGAGCTCGGCAAGAAGATCCGCGTTCTTGCTCGCCTCCTCCCCCAGGGTCGCGTCCTTCGCCGCTAGGGACTTCAGCAGCTCCTCTCTCTCCGCTGCCCAGACTGCTGCCCTGGCCTTGGCTGCGTCCAGCCATCCCATGCCAGTTTGGCACTTTTGCAAGAGCCGCAGTAAGAACAGAGGGTCACCTAAAGAAATGCAGCAGAAAAAGAGAAGAACATTCAAGTGTACATACCGCTACCAATGACCGCATTGAGGAAAGCAGCAGCGATTCATTATCCATCTGCGCCCACCTTGCCATGTCTTGGGGAAGGGCGCAAGCTCGTCCCAGAGCGGCAACCACTTTCGGGTTGACCGCTCGGTCCGACTCGGCTAGTTGCCTCCCCAGCACTCCCTCGATGTCCGGTCTCCAAGGGACAAAATCGGAGGGAGTGGCGGATCCCCCGACCGACATAGCAGGTTCCGGGGCAGGTGGGGGTTCGACCCTCGGCCTCTTCTCCGGCCAACGCGCCTCGACGACCTCGGCAGTACCCTCTCTGCCTGAGTCGGAGGGCGACTCTTCAACGACAATGGCCGGAGGATCAGCGCCGACCTCGGCCGCTGCAGGAGGTCCTGATTGGGCCCCGTCGATGGCTTCTGGAACCGTCTCAGTCTCGGGAGCAAGAACCTCTGCAGTAGCCGCGGATGACGTAGTTGGGGCGACGTCGGCGCCTCGAAAGGGGTCCGAGGTCTCGCCCCCTACGCCCCCAAAGGCTGCGGCGGAGAGGTCTTCGGACACGAAGCGCTGGCGACGACTGCGCAGCATCTCGACTTCGGACTCTTCCGAGCTGGATGAGCTCCGGGACTCGCTGGAAACGACAAATTTCTGCCTCTGTCGCTTCCGCCCGGTCTCGGCTCTCACAACCCCTGCGGGTTTGCGACCCCGAGACTCTTCGCCCGATTCTGCCGGAATCCCGCTGGGAATCGCGACAGTCACCGTCTCCGATATGGGGACCTCGGTCTGTTCGGTGTTCGGGCTGATGCTTTCCCCGTGTAGCACGGAGTCAATCCCGGTCACCCGCCTCGGGGTGATGAAAGACTTGTAGTGCGGCTTGTACCCCAGGAGCGAGAATGCGGCTCGGCAGTGATGGCCGCGGAACTTCCGCACCTTCTCGTGCCAGTCACTGTTCACCTTCCACCGGTTCCTTCTGGCGAGCTCCCTCCTCTGCCGGAAACCTGCAGAAACAGAACGATGTTAACAGAAGGGAAGAGATAAATAGGGTTAAAACTACAAAACCCAAGGGGCCTCGGTTTTTACTTGGGGGGACTCCTATTCTCCGTGGAATCCGGGCTATGGTGCTGGGCTCCGCCTCGCCGAACTCCCATGCCCCTCGGACAAAGACATGGTCCTCCCCCGCGTATTTATAGGAATCTTCCAGCGCGGTCACGAAGGCAGTTCGGTGTGCCCTTAGCCGGAGGTAGTACGTATGCCCTTCTGCAGATTTGCAGAGGTCATACGCCTCCTCGATGTCCGGGACACCGAGGCTGATTGACAATATTTCGTTCAGCCGCACCACTCCCATGATGATCTTATACCCATTGGGGAGCAGCTGGCAGGGACTCAACCCCCACTCCTAGAGGCAGTCCCGGACCAGTGGGTGCAGGGGAAAGCGGACTCCCCCTTCCACTACAGAGACTAGCCAGAACGGCATCCAGCCATCACGATAGGTGAGGCCGTCATCGGGGCCATCCGGTCTGACCTCCACATTGGAGGGGACCTTGTATAAATCCCTAAAATGATCTATGGAACCTGGGTCTCCTAACAGATGTCTATAGACTCCCATTCTCTACTCAGACAGAGACCTATCTAAAAGAGAAGACGAAGAAAACGGAGAAGGGTCCTACGAATGGGGATTGCCCAAGCAAGATCACCGGAAGTTCGCAGGCACCGGAGAAGTTCTCTCGCAGAGCGCAGTAGAAGTCTGAAGAAAAGCAGAGAGAAGTGGAAACGAAGGAGGCGCCCAGATTTATAAGACCTAGGGGCGTCGATTCGGCTTTCAAGGAGAGCCTTTAAGAGGCGTCCCCTCAATCAGCCCTAACGTCCTATCTCGCAGCCCTAACGTCTCCTCGAAGTAATTGCGAGACAGCCAAAAGAAGCGACACGTGTCACCACTAGCGCGATATCCGAGGGCTATTAAATATCGAGGACAGGCGAAGGGACATCTCTAAGGGGTCCGCACGATAGCAGCGACCTCCAAACCCAAGGGGACCCTCCTGATCCGAAGCTCCCTCGTCCCGGTACTACCCTCATATGACGATCACCCTCACTTGAGCTCGGTAGCAGAGCCAGCTATACGGTCATCAAGCTTCTGACCTCCTCGAGCTGGGAGGCTCTCAGAAGTCAAAAGCTAGGGGCCAATTGTGTGGGTAAAACACCGTAATGACGAAGTTAAGCAAAGATTACAGCTAAATTCGCCGAACACCTCAGCCTCTGTGGTAGAAGATCGTTAGCACGGCAGTTCGGTCAATATCTTGGCAGCTCGGCAGATCGGTCAATAGCTTGGTAGCTCAGCACCACGGTTCGGCAGTTCGGCATAAATGCCAGCTCAGCCCAAAAGCACGCCACGGCCAAGCCACCCTTGGACTCAGACCACAATAATAGAATCAGAGTGGGCCGCCACTTTCCTCCTGGAAATACGGCGCGCCCAGACAAATACGAGCAATCATTTATGGCGATAGGATCGCTCATTTACGGCGATCAGAAGTGCGCTTTATCAGCCCTGTACGCCAACTGGCTGAAGGCGTGGAAAGAGAGGGAGGGGTGTTGCCCATTTCACCTACTGCTGCCAGTCAGGGTAAGGATCGATGAGACTTTACCTCACCTACCCCCACTCACAACAGAGAATAAACGATGAACGCTCACCTATATATACGCATGGGATCAGTCCCATGGGAGGTACGCAATACACAACTCACAAATACTCCACACCCTCTCATTCCTCTCTTCCTCCTCCTGTTTAGTTTTCTCAGAGCTAACTCAGGCATCGGAGTGCCTTCGGCTCACGACAGCCAGGGCCTCTGACCCTAGTCTTTCTCCTTCCTTTTCAGGTTCTTGGAAGTTCAGCATTCCCTGTCCCAAGGAGTGTTACCTCGACCTCATCTCAATCTAAGTAAGTGTCGTTTTTACCGCCTACAAGTATGCATTCAACTAAATTGAATTCATATCACCATTACTAAGCTTGGAGCATCATTATATAGAAGAGATCTTACCAATTGAGAGATGGAAAGAGGATGGAGATGACTATGAGCTTGTTGGAGAAACCACTTGTTGGGAAAGATGACAGAGTTGGTCTTGAAGTTGAATCTCACACATGCAAGGCCTTAGCTAACTGATTTGGAGAAGGAATTTGAGAGGAGTGACGAGGGAAGGAGAAATAGGTTCCAGTTGAGAAGAGATGGTAAAGATGAATGGCAGCTCTCAAACCCACATGCACAGCTCCAGTTGCAGGCTTCTTGATGAAAATGAAAGGGAGAAGAAGTGCAAGGAAGAAGGAGAAGAAAACAAGGAGAGAAGGAGTTCTCTCCGATGAAGTGAATGAAGCAAGGGAAATGAGGAACGAAGGGTGGGTTTTAGGCCTTAAAGTTCGGTCGTTTGCATGCAAATCCAAGGGGTTAAATGAAATTCGGAGAGCGGCTTCGGCTAGAAATGGGCATGGCTATGGGTCAAGAAGAGTCCAAATGGGTTGGGTCCGAACACGAGAATCGAGGCACTCAGTATGCTCTATGTGATGCACCCGAGGGCCCACTAAAACAAAAAAAAATATTCACTTGATAAGTCCTTAAAAATGCATAATTTTCTTATCATTTTAGAGTAATTAAGGACTTAATCATCAAATCATAGACCATTTTAGTAAAAAATTATGATTTTATGTTTTTGAGCGTCAAAGTCTGAATTCGAGTCAAAATTCATCCAAAAATTGCATTTTCACATAAAATAATGAATTTATCTATTTTTTGCATTGAAAGTCACAAATTTCTCATAACTATTTATTCACACATGAAATGATGAATTTTCTTTGTACCATTGATTTAATTGAAGAAAACTTGATAAAATGGTGACATTTTATGCATCTATTTAGTGTGAATTGGGCCCGCATCTTGCATAATTCCTTACCTATATGATTAGATTATTCTTTGATCTTTGCTTTTTTTTTTTTTTTTGTAGGAATTTCAGAAATTGGGGCCCACGGAAGAGAATTGATGAATCAAATGCATCATGGACCCACCTTCCTTTGGCATGGATTCTAAGGTAGGGGCGGCCATGGTAGGGTCCGCTCTCATATGCAAGAGAAAAAAACAGATTTAATCTCTTGAAGATAAGTTCCAAATTTGCGGGCCATGAGATGATGAGGTGTCCTATCTACTCTCCAACAAATATTGCTTACATGTCATGATAGATGGCTAAGATTCAATTCAAGCCAAACAAAAAAGAAGAAAAAAATTGCAAAAGAAAATCAAGCCAAGGACAGGACGTCCATGCATGGTGTGGAGTTCAAAGGTTGCATATTTTCAAGTGGGGCCTACTTCTATTCCATGTTTGAAATTAATTTCAGATTTAAAGGGATCTTTTCAAGAGAGAAAGTGGGCCATGCTAAGAGTTTTTTTTTTTTTTTTTTCAGCCATGGAAAGTTCAAAATATTGGAAGATCTTGGTTATCAATCCAAGTTGGAAACAAATTCAAAGAATCCAAGATTTTAGCACTTAAACTCCAAATGGATAGGCCTCAAATTTTGAAAGTTTGCAACCTAAGATTCTTCCTAATAAGTATTCACACGTCCAACAACTCCATCCCATAATTTCACACGTCCATGAGGGGGACCACAGGCATCCAAATTTGTTTCAAATATGAAATTTCAGATTTGAATTGATTCTTAACCAAAGTGGGACCCAAGATTTTGAGCACTTAAACTCCAAATGGATAGGCCTCAAATTTTGAAAGTTTGCAACCCAAGATTCTTCCTAATAAGCATTCACACGTCCAACAACTCCATCCCATAATTTCACGCGTCCATGAGGGGGACCACAGGCATCCAAATTTGTTTCAAATATGAAATTTCAGATTTGAATTGATTCTTAACCAAAGTGGGACCCAAGAGAGGAAGTTGCATGAGATAAGAACAATCTTATTTTCATTAGGATTGTGGGCCAACCCCTAGAAACTCTCTCAAAAACCCTCCTAGTCCTAATCCAACTTGGACCCCACACTACTAATCCTTACCTAAATCAAAACCTTGCAACCCAAGTTACCAAAAAAATATAAAAAGACCAAAAAAGTGGCTGGACGTGCATTCCATCTCCCCCTATCCCCTTGGACGACCAGCAACTATTTTCCCCCCTTTTCCATCATTTTTTTTCTTTATCTCTCCTTCTTCCATCAATATTTCATCCAAGGTCTTCCCTAAGGCACACCACCACTTGAATTTCTACACCGTCGCGCCGCCGCTGTTGCTATTGTCACTCGACCATCGGACCAACCATTCATCATCTTCCCTTGCTTGGATTTCAGATCGCGAAACGAGAGCCGGTTGGATCGTTGTTAGAGACCGTGAGTCCCTCTCCTCCGTTTAGTGTTTCATGTGTCTATGGTAAGGTTGGATGCACTTTATTTTTATTAAAAGAACTTTGTAATGGTTAGTTGCTTATAATGAGTCTCTCATTAATAAATCAAGTTTATGGGGTCTTGGTCTTTACCAATGGGTCAACATCGAATTTTTGTACATAGTGACAGTGTGCACTTGGTGCGGTGGTCTTGATTTTTCTTGATGGCATCAAGCAAAGTAATTATTGCAAAGTTTGAGAATTAAAATCCAATTTTTTTTATTCTCTGATTTTATTTTATTTTTTATGCACCTTAACAATTATTGCAATTGGTTGGGCAAATAATTCTTATGGTGATGCAGTGATTAGATTAGGTTTCTAGATTAGGATTTTAATTTTCTTTGGTTGTAATTAACTTTTCAGATTTGTAATTAATTTTTAATTCAATTAGGAAATTTGATTTGTATAGTTTTTTTTAGGCTAGAACTAGTTTTTCATTAGGACAGGTTTTGCGATAAATAACTCTCCGTGGATCGACCCAGTTTCACCGGTTATTACTACAATCGCGGCCTTACACTTGGGTCTATGATCATCACTCGAAATCCAAGGCGTCCAAAATACTCAAAAAGTCATTACTCTAATTGGCTTGGTCAAAACCTCACTAATCTACCTAAATCCAACATAAAATAATCCAAAACAACATTATTCATCTAATTAAGATTAATCAGGTTTTAATTACACTTAGATGAGGTTGGGGTGTTACGCACTATGATTTTAGGACTCCAACGAAATTGAATTCAATTGCCCAGCATATATATATATATATAACTTAAGGGCCACTACGCCAAAAATAGGGAAAAACGACAGTCGGGGCCGTAGTTTTCAAAAAATGACGGCTCGAAGACCGGTGGAAAGTGAAAAAAAAAATGACGGACTTGTGGCCGTTGCGCATGTTTATTCTTCATAAAATACATAGGGACTCATGCTAAAAGTGATTAAAAATGAGGATCAAATGCGAATATACAAAAAAAAAAAAAAAAAAAAATTACAATCAAATAACCTTGCCTTTTGTGAAAATTCGAAATCCTAGGCCAATTGGGTGGGTTCTCATGGCCCCACCTTCTCTTCCACCCAAATCCACACTCTAATTTCCAAAAGAAATTCTAAACGCACCCACCTCTTTAGGTGAGTCCACCCACATTTTCAAAAATACCTAAACTACCATCCTTTTCTCCTCTCTCCTCTTCTCTCCTCTCCCTCTCTCCTTCCTATTCCCTGCTCCGACCACCTCCACCCAACCCCGCCGCCGCCGCCGATCCCTCTCCCTTTCTCTCTCTCTCTTGCTCGCCGCGGGCAGCCCCCGTCCCTCTCCCTCCTTTCTCTTTTCCTCTCTCTTCCTCTCTCCTCCTCTCCCTCTCACCCACCGCTGGCCCATGCCCAAAATCCCTCTAACCTCTGCTTCTCCCTCTCCCCCTGCCCCTCTTTCTCTCCCACTCTCTGCCTCTTGCCCGCCGCCCGTCGTCGCAGGTGGCCTCTCCTTTCCCCATCTCTTCCTCTCCCTCTCCCTCTCCCATCTTCCATCTTGCACAGGCCAACACTATCGCTCGGCTGTTGATCTTGCCCGATAAATCCCCACAAAGAGCTCCCCACTCCTGTGCTTAATATACTGCACCGAATCACCAGAAGAAAGCTTCTTCTGATGATGATCGATGAACTTGCTCCACCTATATACAGAAAAGGGTGCACGAAGTCGCAGAACCGTGCACAGAAGAGGTGTACGGCTAGAGAAAACCGTGCATATATAATATGAACAGCGTTTCATACCCGTGCAGATGAGATATGCACGGAATATGCACGGAATTTATGTGTATTTTCGTCATGTGTAAGTTTTTTTTTCAAAAGATGGGTGAGCTCAGCAAAAGAGGTGGGTGCAAATAGAATTTCCCAATTTCCAATTCCAGGCCTGAGGCCAATTAAGTTTTCTGCGGACAGGTAACGTTGACTTGGGCTCATTGAGGGCCTAGTCCACGTGTGAACTCATCTCTACTTTCTAGCCTTTAATTAATGAAGCAACTGCCTATTTCTCAATTCAGATGAGCCTCTCACACAATCCTTTCCTCTCTCTCTCCCTCCCTCCCTCCCTCCCAATGGAATCAAAGGACCATGCCCCAGAGGCTTCTTCGTCTGCAACAAGGTGAGATCCTCTCTCTTTCTCTCTCTCTCTCTCTCTCTCTCTCTCTCTCTCCACTTTCTTAAATCAAATCCATCAACCCAAATTTAATTCTCAACAATATGCAATATCTAAGTACTATTTGTTAATCAACTTTCTTCATTATGGTACTATTCTGATTGTCATAATTCAAACCCGGGAAAAGGCTGGATGGACCCAAACTGTTCCCTTTGGGTCATTAGGAGATACCTTGATACTTTAAAAAGGATATTTACAGAAAGGAGAGAGTGTAAATAATGATTCAATGAATTTCTTGATTGGGCCTTAAAACCCAATTTTGTTCCAATATGGATAAGAGATCTTATGTTATACTACTCAAATCTTACTGTGTCTGCCAAAAAAATTCTAGGAATATTGATGTTAAGTGAAGTTGCAGGTGGTGGTCCAAGGAGACGGTGGCCGTTGTCACAGGTGCGAACAAGGGCATTGGGTTAGCGCTGGTTAGGCAGCTTGCTGAGATGGGCCTGACCGTGGTTTTGACTTGCCGAGATCTCATCAAAGGGATTGAAGCTGTTGATTCTCTTGCAGCCAGTGGGTTGCAAGTTGAGCTATGTCGATTGGATGTTGCAGACCTTGCTTCCATTGATGCCTTTGTCTCTTGGTTGAAAAACAAATTTGGAGGATTGGATGTTCTTGTAAGTATCATGAGATCAACCCCACAAACTATCAACCATACTTATAAATTATATTTCATTGGCATCTAATGATCATGCTAAACAACTTGTTTAATTTGTTGAGTTTATGTGCTTCTTTCTTCGTTTTGCATAGAACTCTAGATAGTTTTCCCAACATCTTTTAAATAAATGATTAAACAAAATAAAAACACAATTTTATGGTACATGCAGACCATAGGAATTCTCATTGGGAGAATTCAGTGTTTTCAGTATTGAAGTGTTACCCTTCATATCATCCTATTGAAACTAAGGCTTCAATTTATATCCAATGCTACTTCATAAAAATCCTAAAAATGTTTGCTCCCTTCATCTATTCAGATATGGAGATTGTGGTGGCTTGAGTGTCACTTTACCTTGTTAAGTTTATTGATTTACAGGATTGAATGGATCCCAATCAGCTGAATAGTTAGATTTCATGACAGCAAATTACCAATCTATTGAATTTATAAAAGGTTTACCCCTATTTTCAAAGGTGGATATCAGGCACTTTCGGTTGCTGCATAGCCCATAGCCCATCCCATTTATCTACGTGGCCATCTAAATATCTCACCAAAAATAGAAATCCCTAAGACTGTAAGTTTCTAGATTTAATTGCACCAAACCTAATCTAGGAAATGATAAGATTGAGATTAGAGACCCCAAAAGGTGGGCCTGAGATTACACTAATTCCTGAAAAAAATTTCAAGGTGAACAATGCTGCTGTTTCCTTCAACGACATTGGGTACAACTCAGTGGACCATGCAGAGACAGTGATCAAGACCAACTTCTATGGGCCCAAACTTCTAACCGAAGCCCTACTACCCTTGTTCCGGCGGGCCGCTTCTGTGAGCCGGATTCTTAACATAAGTTCACGACTTGGACTCCTAAAGGTAAGTTAAACATAATGTGGTATAAACCTTTCTCGGCCCAGACCGGCCCAGCCCATTTCAGTTTTGTTAGTTAGCTTACAACTTGCTCTATCTGGCCTGTAGAACGTGAGCAACACTGCACTAAGAGAACTCCTAAAAGATGAGGAAGGGCTATCGGAGGAGATCATTGAAGACGTAGTGGGCCAGTTTCTCAATCAAGTGAAAAGTGGAACATGGGCCCAACAAGGTTGGCCGAACATCTGGACCGACTATTCGGTGTCTAAGCTTGCGCTCAATGCATACTCGGCGGTTCTATCCAAGCGGCAAGCTGGGCTTGGCCTAAGCGTGAACTGCTACTGTCCGGGCTTCACTAAGACATCCATGACTCATGGCCAGGGAAAGTACACCGCTGAGGAGGCGGCTGAGATCGGAGCCCAGCTAGCACTGCTGCCTCTTGATAAGCTGCCCACAGGAAAGTTCTTTATTGGGTCAAGGCCCTCCTTGTTTTCTAGGCTGTAAACTCAACTGGCTGGTCACTGAGCTGAGTAACTCCGACAAGCCTAGCTGAGTACACAGTCAGATTCAACAAAGCTCGATCATTTGACACACCTGAGCCAATTTACTCAGGGACCTAGTTTTCAAGCTATGAGCTGTGGAAATACTGACTTGTGTTAAGGTCCATTTTTCATGAGGCCCACATTCCTTTTGGCCTTTTGTTTTTATTAGAATAGACCCATTTGGTTATGACTTATGAAGTCAGTATTGTATTATATTATACTAAGAGAGGATTTGTCGTTTTGAGTGTACTAAAGAAATGGCTACTGGGTCGAGGACCATGAATGGGACAAATAAATGCAAAGAAAGTGGAACAAGTTCTTATATTTTATTAGCCACATGGAGTAATACCACATGGAGGTGAAGTGCAGAGACAAGAAGAATCAGATTGGTTGCCGAGGCACTGTCACGAATACCCATGCTTATTTCTCGGGAAACTGCTTGGATATTGTTAAAAACTAATAGACAGAAACAAGATATTATTAGAAAATGTTTTGTAGATTTTTACCTTAATTTTAGTTTTTTTTAAAAAAATTTTATTGAGATATTTTCATTTCTGGGTGACATCTCAAAAATATCGTGATAAAGATAATATCGATAAAATGTGCATCACGATATTTGCCAAAGTATCTTCAATATTTGTGATATGTGATTGATCGAGTGATTAGAAGGCAGTGGCAGAATCAAGAAATTTTCTTAGGGCCCATTACGTAAAAAAAAAAAAAAAAAAAAAAAAGGATTTACTAAATTTTTTGGACACCACCCCCACTTCGCGCACATATATGTTGTGCATTAGCGGTCTACTATATATCATTTTATTAAGATAATTTTAACGTGTACGTTGTAGATTAGCGGCATGCTAATATCATTTTATTAAAATAATTTTAACCTTGATTTTGGGTTCTAAAAAATATAATGGTTTTATAATGCATTTTTCTTTTTGTTGAGACTCAATTGGAAGTGAAAAATTATTTGATCATTGTCAATTGAGATGAAGGGAAATTCACAAAAGTAGGTCTCCCTCTAAGCATTTAATTAATTAATTATTAATATTATTATTTTTGCTAAGTTGAGCTATCTATAATGAGTGATACTTTAAACTTGGAGACCTGATCCTTTTGGCATTTAATTAATCAAAAGTAGGTTTCACCATAACATATGAAAAGGATATTAGTTCTTTTTTTTAAATCACACACCTCATAGGTAGAGGTCATGTTTTGAATACTGTGATAGTTACTTTTTAGTGACTTGGTTAAAGAATGCACAGTGGCAGCTCTATGAATTCGAGTAAGTGGGGTCAACAAAAGACTTATCTTTCGTAAATTGAATAAATTTGTTTTTCCCTTTGTCAACTTCTGTCATATACTTTTGATATTTCAATAAACATAATATAAGATTATCAAATAATCTATTTCCGAGAGTTCGACAAAGATAATATTGAATTCTCAAACAAAAATAAACATAAATTTTAATACATTATTACTAATAGTTCTTAATCCAAAAAGAGAATTCAAATACATTAAAACTCCTATAGCTGCTCTCGATGAGTTTTCATGTGTTAAAATCATTGCATAATAGCTTCATTATCAACACTAGCAAACACATCATTTTCAGTATATGTGACTAAACAATCATTTATCTATTGATCTCCCATTCGGTTATTCAACCTGTTATTTACTTACTTCATTACTGAAAAAGCTCTTTCTACAGTTGCAGTCGCTACTGATAAAATCAGCGCCAATTTCATAAGTAAATAAACCAATGGGTATACGATATTCTTCTTTGTGTCCACTAATTTTCTAGCAAACGAATTTCTTTAAGTTCTAAAAACTCGTTGCTAGAGCGTATATCAGCAATGTATTTTTTAAGTTGATAGTCAAGTGCCGCGAGGTCTATAGTAGAAAAATTGAAGGCATAAAATTGAGCAAGACGGACCAACCTTTCTTTGTCAAAAGTAGAAAATGAATTTGTGAGATTCAAGCACAAGCCACACAAAGAAGAAACTCAGTATTAACCTTTGTAAAACGGTTGTTGAGCTCTTGAACTTGCATATCGATGATTGTATAGAATAGTTTAACACGGTAGTTGTGTAACTTTGAAATTTGTGGGGCTTTGTGTCATGGCCTCCCAAAAGCTACAAATATATCATCAATGTTTTGGATATAAAAACCTTGTTTGTTGCAAAATGAAGACACTTCAGTCAATGGAGATTCCTATTCATCATCTCTCATTTTCTGTAATCGTAGCTTAGACACTTTAACTAGTTTCATGGCATTCACGACATCTTGATCTTTTCTCTGCAATGCTGATGGCAACTCATTTGTAATCCCCAAGATGTTTTTATCTAGTACAAGCCAAAGATAAAATTAAAAGATTGCACCGACCCCATAAGAAAACGAGCTTCAGCTCTTTGCTCGGAGAGTGTGCTATCCTCTTGAACAAACTCAAGTACATCAATTATAGAAGAATGCATCACAATCTAGTTCAAAATAGTTCCATAATGTGATCCCCACTGTATATCACCAGCCCGTTTAAGACTAGTTTCTTGATTCAAACCTCGTCCACTTGAAAGTTCACCAGCATTTAATTTCATACTTTAATTTTTATGTACTTGAAGTACTCAATTAAATATAAAATGATTACCTTTTTACCATACTTATTTCTTTCACAAATTTATTAACTACCATATCTTTTTTTAAGTGTCGGCCCGAGCCTACTACAAGTTTGGGATAAACGAGTGGTACGATGCGATGGAGATAGTATAGACAATTGATATGACATGTCACCATAGAACCCATCACCAGTGAGCCCCACCCTTACTATATATCACATTTGACTAACTAATCATTTAGATTAATTGTTAATTGGTTGTTGCTTTCGTGTTATTGTACCTATTTTTTAAGCATGCATTAACATCTAGACCCGACCTTCAACCCAGGGGACTGACCCATGAGTTGACTCAGAAAAAGGAGGAGGAAGAAATGAAGGAAGAACCCCTAAGTGGTAAAACCGAATTTACAGGTTTTCCGCAGAGGGTACATTGGCGAAAAACTTAAAATGACAGATTTCCCGCCAATCATATCAGCGGGAAGGAGGAATATACAGGTTTTCAGCAAGTAATTCTTGCAGAAAATATGAAGTTACAGGATTTCCACCGTTTGCATCAGTGGCAAAGTTGCATTTTCAAGTTTAACACATTATTCATCCCTTTTTTTTTATTTTTCCCATCTTTCTTTCCTTTTGTATGGGTTAGGTCTATGGATGAGGGTCGGGTCCACACTAATGAATAAGCATCCATGATTAAAAAATAAATGTAAATAGTTAACAATTAATATAGTAGTTAGTGTGTGAAATGTGATCACAAGGGTGGGGTAATATCATGATAGGTCTTACAATATCATCTGGGGGATTTTGAGATTGGATCCTTGTAATGTGAGAGATTGGGCTCTAATCCAGTTTGAGAAGATCTCAATTTGATTTTGACAACGTTAAAAAAATATTGACCCTCTCAATTGCCTCTCCATGTTCCTACTCTTCCAAATACTTTTCTACATCCTGCATAATGCACGTGCAGAAGAACCTTCAAACCACACACCCTTCACTCTTTCTTTCCTCAACCGCTTCTTTCATAGTATTTTTTTAACAACCATCTAAACTTCATTACTGTCAACATTCATGGGGCCAGAATCCTTGTGTTGTTGGAAGCTAAATATCATGAGTGAAAACGATTGAGCTTTCATGATTGGAATCTTTCTCACAGTTGTACACATCGAGACGTGTAGAACTCACGAACATAAACTCTTAAAATAGATGAGACTTTTCATCCGTGCTAGGAAGAGACATGCACCATATATTCATCCATACGGTGACATACTAAAAAAACACTTACAAAAAAAACCTTAGAAAAGTTGAAAAGAAAAAAAGAAGGTTTGACCAAATTTTAAAGAAAGAGAATCCATCATCACGATACCCTCATTCTATGGTAATCTCAAAAATAGCAATATTTCTTCTCAGTAATGACTTGACCATTTTCCTAAAAAATAAAAGCCTGCATGCATGCATGAGATTGAATCATTAATAATTCAATAGATATTAAAATTGAGACAATTACCGTACGGACTGCCTTAAAATTGATAATTACCCCCAGAATAATTGGAAAAAATTTATTTACCGCAGAACATTCCGTTCCGTAGGATATTGCAAGCTGCGATATCCTATAGAAGTAGGATATCCTACAGTGAAAAGCGGAAAATTTTGAACGGTTAGTTTTTTTATTTTTTCCTTGACTGTAAACCACCAAACCACCATCTAAATCGTTGGATAGCTGTATGAGTATAAAAGCTAATATCGCACCAAATTTGAATCGTTGACCTATCACGGTTATCTAGAAATTTGCAAAAAGTCACATTGTTTTGCAAATTATAAGCCCTTTTTTTTTTTTTTTGCAAATTTCTAGATAACCGTGATGGATCAATGATTCAAATTTGGTGCGATATTAGTTCTTACACTCATACAGCTATCCAACGGTTTGGATTGTGGTTTGGTGGTCCCACAGTCAAGGAAAAAATTAAAAAACTAACTGTTCAAATTTTTCCGCTTTTGACTGTAGGATATCCTACCTGCGGTAAATAAACTTTTTCCAACTGTTCTGGGGTAATTATCAGTTTTAAAGCAGTTCATACGGTAATTGTCCCTAAAATTAGGAGGTAGAAGAATTTGACCTAACCCCCTAACCAAACATGTATTCAACCCGCATTTGATTCATAAAAACTGACATGCAACACATAGGGGCTGAAAATGGGTCAGAGAAACTTGACCCATATTTAAACGGGTTGACTAAGGATTTACCTGCATGGCCCATTTGACCCGCAAAGCTAGACAAGCCACAACTAGTAAAAATCCTCCTGATTCTATTCAAATTTTCCTTTCGGAATTTTGACATATTAGTACTCCTTAAATCCGGTTTTCCAATTTTCATGATTGAAATTCAAATAATATCACCATAGTCGCTTGACTCTAGTCACTATTTAATTAAACCTTTCTTTGCTCCAAATGCCATGATATCATGGGACTTATTAGTTTTTGTATCATACGCTAGCGAATTCAATTTTTACATAACACGAAAAATGATATTTTTGTGAAAAGTAGATACACATCTGACCACCATTTCTCAGGTTCAGTCATTTGAAAAAGAATTTCTCATAGATGCTGCATAAAAGTCATGACATCTTGGGACTTATCAATTTCTATGACATATATTGTTCCCATTATATCATGGGATCTGAGGCAAAAAGAGTTTTAGAAAAGCATGTTGACCAAAGTCGTGTGAATCTAATGACATTATCTGAATTTTGGCCATGAAATTGCATAAATCGAATTTACATAGGACTAATATGTCAAAATACCCTTTTTTCCACTCTCTCCAAAATAACTCTACTCTTTACTTTTTTTTTATTTTTCAAAGAAAAATCAAATTAGAAATCCTCCATTCTCCAAGTTTGAACAACCCCTGCATCTACAGGACGAGCATTTGCTCATTGAATAGACCCCACCTTCCTAAGAAACCCAATACCTCTTCAAGAAAGAGGATTCTACTTCAGCCACTAGCCAAAAAAGATGGATTTGCTGGATATTTCCCTAACCATAGAAGACTTGAAAGAAAGAATAAAAAGCCCTAGAATGAGGTTTGCTCTTCCAAATTTTTTTACAGAGGAAAAGTAGGGTTGCAAATGGGACGGTTCCAAATTGGAACCATAGTGGATCCGGACCTAGAACATTTTCTAAATAACAACTCCAAATTTGGTTTTGACTCAAAACCTGTTTTGTTGGTTCCAGACCGAGTTTCGATAGGAAAACTCGGATCCAGTTCCGGAACTGGGTCAACCTAGAGGATTGAAATCTAGTTCTAAACTCGATTCTAATTTCTCTTTATTCTTCATTTTTTTCTTAAAATAAATATCATTCAACTTATAATAGTGCATTAAGTCTACTAC
The DNA here is from genome assembly GCA_029852735.1 of Persea americana. Lineage (NCBI taxonomy): Eukaryota > Viridiplantae > Streptophyta > Magnoliopsida > Laurales > Lauraceae > Persea > Persea americana. The sequence goes on along the minus strand of CM056820.1, from coordinate 32,890,480 downwards.
CTCCAATATTATACATAAAAATGTCCCCAAAAAAGTTCATTTTGAGGTACAATTTTCCATATCAAATACTCATATGTCGGGTCTCAGGTCGGAACCTATATGGACCCGAAACCGAACTTATTTATGAATTGGAACCTAAATTGGTTTTAGGACCCGAACCCATTTATGAATCATAACCTAAAATAGGTTCCAGACCCGATTTTTTGTAGGTCGGAACTTCCGGGTAATCAGAGAATCAGACACTCGTTTGTAACGCTGCGAAGAACTGAACAATGGCAGCTTTATCTTTCTAGTGGCTTCCACATTCATTGAAGAGTAAAAAAGAGAACAAGTTGCAAAATGGTTGGGTAAGGGTGGTGTACTTGTCAAAAATCATTTTTCTTATGGGCAGAACTTAGTGAAGTGTCGTTACATAGTAATACGGTACACTGTAATGAATGGTGGGGCCCACCTTTGAAAGACCCAAATCGTATACCGAACTTAACACCCATTGTACTCATTGCATCTGAAATTTCAAATAGATAATGACCGTCTGGCATGCCTTAAGTCTGACAATTACCTCTAAACTATTGGTAAAAACCTAATTTCCGCAGAATTGCTCATACTCAAAAGGATTCTATGAAAGTGGCGATTTTACCCTTATTCTTGTGCAAAATCCTATGATTGTAGGATATCACACTATGAGATATCCTATAGCCATAGGATATCTCCGAAAAACTTTCACCATCTTGCTTTCTACCAACGTAAAACAAAAATGGAGAAAAATGAAAGTGGTAAAAAAATCCTTTTTCACTGAGTTCATTGTTTGTGATTGTCTTATGAGCTTCCCTTCATTTTCATCTTATCATGTTGCTTTGGATATGGCATGAATACATCCTTCCACACCATTCTCCTTCTTCAATCTCTACAACTTCTTTGATCTTCAATGGCTTAGGGTTTTAGAGCGAAAAATTCAAGGTAGAGAAGGCGAAGATCACCTCCGGCGCAAGCCCCTCCAAGTGGTCCTTCTTCCACCTCCTCGACCACCTCATCGGCCTTGCCCAGAAACCCAATTCGAACCCCCCCTGCCCCGTGATGCCTTTTTTTCTTTTTTCTTGATTTCGTTTCTTGGTTGGGGCTTTTTTTAAGGCCGAGCATTTAGATGCACTCATGTCGATTTCTAACACTGCGTTCACATCTAGGTGCACATCCAACAACAAGACCAAACATTGAAAGAAAATGTTATGGAAAATGGTATAGCAAGAGCTCTAAAAAATTTACAACAAAATGATAAATGAAGAAGACAAAACAAAGTTATGAATTCGTAGTGAAAATGTGCTTTAGATTTGGGTGAGAATTGGTAATGTTGCAATATCCTACGGCCATAGGATATCGCAACTTGGGATATCCTACAACCAAAGGATATTGCATGGTAAAGGATAAAATCGACACTTTCACAAAACAGTTCTCGGGCAAATGTCAGGTTTAGAGACTGCCGTACAGTAATTGTCCCAACTTCAAAGTGAGTTTTAGTGGGACAACCCTTAGATTGATTGCACACGAGGGACTCCCTTCGTTTTTATCAAAGACAAGAGAAAAGTAGAGTAAAATTCATCACGTGTTCCATATCTAGTCAATCAAACGGTGGTTGCCATACTAATTTAAGGTGTTGGTGTATCCAATCAGCTTGGATCTTTCAAAGGCGGGTCCCACCAAGCATTAAATGATGGGCGCTGAACCATATAACAATGCAATGACATTGCACTATAGTTCTGCCTTTTCTTATTCCTTTCCTGTTCCTTTTTATTTTTACTCTTCTTTTACTACTAGGGATTATGCGAGTAGGGTCAAATTAACTTGTAATAGATGTGGGCTGAGATTGTCCGACTCATTTCTGAAATGGGTCAAATGCATATTGAGCTACAACTTATAAACAGTTATGGTCAACCCAATACATTTTTGCCTAACCCAACATGTATATAGGCCCAAATTAAGTGGTGAGGGTTGAAGGATATGAGGTGGGTCTTAAGATTTGATTTACTATGGTGATCGATGGTTATTCATCTTACATGTCCCTAAGGATGGACCCATGTATATTGGTCCAGAGGCTTCAGCCCTCACCAACCTAGAAAAAAAAAATCCAAAGGGCTATAAGGCCGATCCGGCCAGCCCTAGTTAAAAAAGCCCATAGTCCCCCCTCCTCCACTTCAAAAGGACTCTCTCTCTCTCTCTCTCTCTCTCTCTCTCTCTCTCTCTCTCTCTCAATTCCCAACTCAAACAATCCCCAAATTGGTAAAAATATTCAAATTGGTCTCGGTCTCCAGCATCAACATCGACACACCAAAGTCCCTCTCTCTTACGGGCATTCCTCTCCAACTCTCCTTCTCTCTATCCCCCCTCTCCTTGCCCCCTCCTCTCTCCCGATTTTGCCCCGTCTATCTTTTTGCACTGCGGCCCCTCTTTGATGCGTGACCGATCAATGTATTTTTTATTCTGTTGTGTTTTTTTTTTTTTTTGTTTCTCTTGGCTTAAATGTGATGGATATACATCCTTTTTTTATGGTGGATTGTTAGGTTTGAGTTATTTGGGATATTTAATTGTCTATCTAATCAATAGATAAGATCTATTTTTAGTACTACTTAAGAGTTTCGTATTTTTTATTGGTGGGTCTAGTAATGTGATCGGTCATGATATGCAATTGGTGGCTTATGGTATGTTTGGATGTACCCTAATTTGGAATGGATTTAGCTATCCTCATATAATAGATGCACTGCAGTGGGGCAATGTAGAAATCAGAAATGAGATTGGGCCGGTACCATGTTTTCCTCTAGTTGGATGTAAGAAAAAGAAGAAGATGAAGAAAAAGGAGGAAGAAACGAAGAAAGAAAAGAAAAAGGGAAAGAAAGAAAACAATTTAAATGTCAATAGATTGGCATTAGTGGTGGTTTAAACATTGAGAAATGAGAACAATACTGAGAATGCTTGTATAATCATATTATCTACAGAAAAATAAGGTTACTTAGTGCCTACCAAAAACCAAAACGAAAGTAGTTTGATGTTAATTTACCAATCGGGGGATAGTACATGTTATTCTCTTTGTTCTGGATTTATGAATGAAAACCAGCCAAAAAAGGGGTATGGAGGAAATCTTTTTATTTTATTTTATTTTATTTTTTTACTCTTTGGATGATTACTTTCAGAACAGTGTTTGCACCTCACGGAAACAATGTATGGCTGCACCAAATGTATGGCAAAATGTCCTTGGGCTTCAGAATCCTCTGCACAGTGAGTCCATGGAGAAAGTACATTGTTGTATTCCTCTTGAAGAAAATTTCAACCCCTTACACAAATGTGTCTTAAGTGTGATAGAATTTATATGATGCATTTCATATTCTTCTCCACTATTCTTAAGTCCATAAAAGACTCTCATTTCAAATTGAGAAGTTTGATTTTCAATTTATGGGTTTTCTCTGTAAAATGCATCCTTTCATTTTTCTTTTATGAATGTCATGTCTCAATGTTGAAGTTGTCTTTGTGGGTTGTCTCTGCTTTAAATGACTTTCAATCACAAATTTCTAACGTGGGTTATTTTCCATTGCGCTTTTCATTCTCTGGGTGGCTTGTCAAGACAAACTTAGAGACCTTTTTCAATTAACTACTAGCAAAACATGCCCGTGTTAACTAATAAAAGTATTATTATTTTAATTTATTTATAAATTTTAATATTTTAAAATTCAAAATGAGTGATTTAGATTTTGTATGTTTAGAATATTAAAAATCTGAAATAGCATTCTTCCTTTAAACAAAATACTATATGAAGTCAAAATCACCGATAAGAAATATTTTATATTTAAGTAAAATTAGGATATGGAAGTTTATTGGGCCTCTAGTGTGCTTTCGAAGGTTTGTGGCCCAGCTAAGATCTAAATAAATCCATGAGAAGATAATACTAAAAAACCAAAAATTAAAATCAGAAATGAAATTTTAAAAATAGAAAATTTCAAATCAATGAAGACCTATCAATAGAAAAAGTAAAAGAACCTGTTGTAACTGGATAAAGATAATTAAAGAAATCATAATTAAAGACAATGAAAGTGATAAAAACAATAAAATAATATAAGATAGAAACCAAAATCCAAGACACCAGCTAAACTAAAAGATCTCATCAATATAAAAGAAACAACATAAAAATCATGACTTCCACTCTAACAAACTATTATATCATTTTATGGGCATTTTTGTTAAAAAAAAGATCCATCAATTTATCCTCGTGAAGTATCTCAAGCCCATATATGAGATTTAGAAGACATAGAAGAGAAGGGGGGTAAATTAATGAAAAATGAGAAAGAATAAGCAAAAAAAATGGCCTCACTAAAATACACACATATGTACATGTGAATTTGGATGTGTCTTATGCCAATCTCAATTGGTTAGGATATGAGGTTGAGGCTACCTTGAATATATGTATATATATATATTGTTTTTATTGGTTTGAGGTGTTTTCATTTTTTATTTTTTTGTAGCATAGATAATTTAGTGTTGAAAGCCTCTCGCACAAATAGATTGAATTAAACTCTTTTCCATCTTGTTTCAGGCATTTGGGGTAGAATTTCAATGTAAGTTACAAGATTGATCTTATATAATTGGATCATCATCATATTTATTGAAAAATGTGAAGAAGAAATGTAACTTATGAATTAAACATTTCCTCCATTTGACACCCATCACATGACATACTCTAATATATCTTTATTTTATATTTCAGTATTCAGAACTCCATATTAAAGGAAAAGAGAGAGTATTCAATTAAAAGAAAGGAGTTGGATCTGCTATCAAAGGTTAACTTGTTGAAAAACATTAAACGTCTGTGTGTCATTATCTTCTTATTCATTTTTATTAGGTAATGGGTGTTGAGGAGATTGTGGATTTTCAGATAGCAAGCTACAAAAATGTTTATACAATATTCACATTCATTTCCATGTCCAAAATCAATTACTAAGAGGATAAAACCGTTACTATAGAAATGGCTAAACACTACAATATTGTATAGCGAAACACAAAGGATTACCTGTGAATATAAAGGCATTTGGCAACCAGTGAATATCCTATAGGCATTTGGCAACTCATGCACTTCTGCATTGGAGTAGAACACATTGCTCTTTGAAGAAAAATAAAGGCTATAATAAAAAATTGGATTAATTCAAGATCTGAATCTCAAATGGCATTCTCAAATTTATTACATTGTTTCAATAAGTAAAAACCACTTAAAAAAAAATGAATAGAATGTCCATACTATGTCCAACCAATATGACTGGTGTGCTCGACAAAATCGAGATCTCTCGAAAGGAATGATAACACACGAAGTAGATCTGTAAACTCAAGAAAATTTAAATTAAGAATTTGAAAATAAAAACCCCAAGATAGGGTTTTTTTTCTATGGAATAATATGAAAAAGTTAGAGAAGGAAAGAGAGGAGAAGTAGAAGAGAGCGGTGGCGGCGAATGCAACATAGGGCAGGAGCTCAAGGTATCTCCTCCCCCACCACCACCCCCCCCATCCTCCTCTCCTCTCTAGTTGAAATTTATGGTATGATACGCACCACTATCGGCTGATACTTTAAACGATTTTCCTATCCCATATATGTTCTGCATTTGATGAGAAACAAATTAAATCTTATGGTTTTGCAATAAAACCTTATGTTGGGTCATCTCACACATGAAATCATCATATTATATCCTCCTTTGCTGCTGAGGAGGAAGGGTTAGAATGAGTTTAGGGTTCCGGATTTAGGGGATATGGTTTTTTAGGGTCTTGATTGAATGAAGATGAGATTGGGACTGTGGGTTCTGGCTGGGATGGTGAAGGAGAGCAGGGAGGGTGTGGCCCAGGTGATTCAAGGTTCTAAGGGCTTTGATTCAACTGGGGATTGGAGATGATTGGAGATGATGGGTTGAGTGTAGATGGATGGATGGTGAGGGGCAATGGATGGATTGGATGGATGACAACGGGAATGAATGGTGGATGAGGGATAGATGGTAATCACGCTGATCTATAGCTTAGTAGATCATCCTAACCCCTTGATTTACAACCCTCAAGTCGGTTTTTGAAAGCATCATTTTTTTTCTATCCAATGGTTGATAAAATGGTTTGATGAATGTCAAATTTGGACTTGTGCAGGTGGTCAGGAGAGCTGGGGATGGGGGTTGTAGTGTGTGTGAGTGGGGTAACTTGATCGGTGGTGCACCCAGGTGTGTTCATTGCACCTTCATCACACCCTAAGCTCATCGCACTAGATCACAACCCCCCCCCCCCCCACCCACCCACCCCGCTCTTCTCTCTTCCCACGAGGTGGCTTGTACCATAAAACAGTAAGGAAAGCTTTTGCACAAGCATTACTATATATATTATTGTACCCCTTGCTCAATAGGTGCCAAGATTTCCTGTGATAGGTGCTATGAAGAATGAAAATAGCAGTAGCGGGGGCGTAGCTACCCGCCGCCAAAACACTACGAAATGGGCGCTACGTAGCGATGTAGCGATGCGTTATGAAAAAATAAAATAAAATAAAATAAAAAAATCAGAAAATCCAAAATATTGAAAAATGATAGAAAATGTTTTTTTTTATTATTATTATTTTTTTTTGCAGAAGTAACTAAGATATGGTGGCGTAGCGGCCCCCTCATTGTATGAGGTCCTATATTACTGATGTTGTATGAATAGAGTGAACAATAAGAGTTAGGTTGTAGGAATTCAATAGCAAACAATAAGAGTGAGCTTTGGTGGTAAAGGACCCATTTTGTTATTTGGTTAGGGCCCTATTTCCTATTAATTAGAGTGAACTTTGGTTGGTTGGTCCCTAATCCCTAGATCCTATTACAATAGCCTATATTTAGTTAGTATGAAATTTGGCTACGCTCTATTTTCAATAGGTTTGAAAGTTGGCTATGACACTATTCCCAATTAGAGTGAAATTTGACTAAGGCGTCAATTTCAATTAAGTAAATAATATTTAGCTACGATATGACTTTTTAATTTTAACATTGATGCCTCGTTGCGGAGCGGGAGCCCACCAATGGTTACATCAGGTTCTTTAGTTTTTATTGATTTTGGTGTCCACATTTAATTTTTTGACTGGATTTTTACAGCACATTTAGCAACGATCCGTGATGGGGAATCCTCGCCCATTTTCCACGCATGCATGGATTTTTCATGTTTGGCTCATAGGTGATTTCAAGAGAAAAGACACTGCAAATCCACCATTGCAATTATTTATGCAGTCTGACCTCCCCCCTTCAGACACTGGAAATCCTTCATTCCAAGGAAAGGCGGAGCTACAGTGCGGGCGTGCGGGCTACAGTAAAAGACGGTAACTTGAAGGTTGTTGGATTTTGCTTCCGAAACCAACTTTTTAGGTCCCACAATCAAGATCCAAACCGTTGATCGTGTTAAAAACCTCCAAAACGGCCATATGATGAAATTTCGACCATTGATTCATCATGTATCATGAGAAATAGGCTAAAAATCGTGATCGTTGATTTCACATAGTGTATAAAAACGGGATGAAAAAAAAGTTCATTTTTTTTTATTTTTTGGTTTCTGTGGGCTCCAAAACCATGATCTGAACCATGAATTATTTTCAAAAGGTCAAGCACAACTACTAGATCAAATTCCAGCCGTTGATTCATCATAGATCATGAGAAATAGGCAAAAAACCAGTGGGAGTTTATTTCACATATAGTGTATAAAAACGGGATGAAAAAACAGTCCGTTGTTTTCCATTTTTGGGTTCTTGTGAGCCCCAAAACCATGATCTGAACCGTGAATTATTTCCGTAAGGTCAAGCACAACTATTACATCAAATCTCAGCTATTGATCCATCCTATATCTTGAGATATTTTCAGGAAAGTCCAGGTTCTAAAAAAATAATTTTTTATTCCTGTGGGCCCCTTTTGCTCGATCCGAACCGTTCAAATTCTCTTAAATGGCCAAGAACATCTTTAAGGAGAAAGTTGAGCTCTTGATTTTTCATGGATTTTGAGAAATTTTCAAAAAGCTTACAACCATTGGATCATATATCTTACAAATGATAGAAATCCTCTCTCAATACCAAACATAGAATTCTCGTTGGAAATCCTATATGAGGATGTGTTGATTCTAAGGAGATGGAGAGATTCTTCTAAATAGAAGATTCCTCTTTGTTTTCCAAACGTGCCCTTAATGGTTTTTGAATGGCCATGTAATTTAAGTTTGTGCCCTTCATTAGGTGGGCCCATCGTAGGCCCATGACTTACCCGATGATAATAAAATAAAAGGGCCTGCCCCATTAGAGCATTTGTTGCCCACTTGCCCTGGGTTCTGTCCGAAACAGAAAGGGGGAGAACAAAGCACAGAGAGAAGAGGGGAAAGCTGCCCTATACCTTTCGTCCGAAACAGAAAGAGGGGCGGAGGAGGAGGAGGAGGAGGAGGAGGAGGAGCTTGCTGCTGCAGTCGCCGATGCTGCCTGGTATAGGGCAGGTATGTCCTCCTCTGCAACTCATCTCTCTCCTTTTTTCTTTCTTCCTCCGTGTCTCCTGTTGGGTTTTTTTTTTTTTCTTGTTCAATCAGTGGAAAAACGAGGAGGGGTTTTAACCCAGACCGTCATGTAGCGGCCGTATCGGCCGATACGAGCGGCGATAATTTCAAAGCCGACCGTATCGGCCGCTTTTTTCATCCTTGCGTGACCCAGACCGCTATGTAGCGGCTGTATCGGCTGTGAGCGGCGATAATTTCAAAGCCGACTTGTCCCGTATCGGCCGCTTTTTTCATCCTTTCACCGTGCTACCATCAATGTTAAGTTTTTATGAGGTGCTGTCAACTCGCATGGTTCTTGGAATTCACTGTTGCGGCCCTCATTGATAACACTAATTTTTCTCCATGCAAGTACAAAAACTAGAGTCAGACAATTCATTTACTTTCAGGCTTAGTTAAATTAGCCATGTGTTTATCTTAGTCAGTGGCGTTTGTGGGAGTGTTCTTGGCTTTGAAAATTCTCTTTTTTCTCCCTTTTGCTCCAAATCAACTCACCCTCACCCTGCCTGGAGAATAGCCTAGGAGGCTAGGACCAATATTACATTCAAGGTTAACAGGAGAGGGAAGTTGATGATTAAAGGAATGCAATAATGAATATGAAATCGAAGGTGCTGACTCACAATGACATAATTGGTCAACAGATTCCTCACTTTGATTGAATAAATATTGTTCATGTCATTACTAATCTAGTGTCCTCAGTTCCAGATTTACATAAAAGATTGCATACCTTAAAGAAAACCAATGTTATGCAACTTTTTTCTCTAGTATATATTGAGATAGATCGATAGGGACGTGTATTTATTAATATGGATGAATATCATCACCAAAGACTTGTCCCAACTGTGTTGGGGTCGGCTACATTAATTGAAACTATTACTTAACGTAATGAGGACTGAATACATTCTTATTGGCACTTTTAAGGGTATAAAGATGATAAAATTAGCGAGTTCATCTCCTCTTTGTGCATCGCTTGTTTGCGCATGTGTGTGGTCAAGCTTTCATGCTTGTAGAGACAATGTTCATGGGCTTCTTGGTTTTTAATGTTAAATGTGGAAATTAAGAATGTAATTTTATATAACATGAATTCTTTGACATGATCAATGTTGTCGGCACAGGATGTCGTTTCACCATGCATTGACAAAAATTCTTTCATCGGATACTTCACACCGGGACTAGACTTTCCACTTTAGTTAAACATTGTAGTTTGTGAAAAATGGTATTATGTTTGTCCTTTCTTATTTTGAAAAATAATTTTTAAAAAATGTGCAGGAAATGATAGGGTAATAAGAGAAGAGGAAGGAGAGGAAGAAAGGGAACAAGGAGAGGAGGAAGAGGAAGAAGGAGAGGAGAGGTACAGCAAGAAGAAGAAAGTATAAGGAAGCAGCAGCGGCAGCGGCAACACTCAGCAATAACGGCAGCCCGGTTAGAGTGAGAAGAGAGGAAAATGAAGCGGGCAGTGACTTCCAGGCTTTCTACCCAGTTTCTCTGCATCACTTCAAACCTCAACCCGTTAAAATATTACTGGCATTGGGGTGCAGGAGTGGAGGTCGGGTGCATTGCTCAAAGTTGCAGCAATTTCTCAACTGGATGGTCTAGAGTTTCAAAGTGTAATGATTCTGGCAGAGTTGTTCATGATCAAGGCAATTATAGGACAACGGCATTATCAGAGGTTTTTCCTGTTCAAGGAAAGGTTCCACAAGATGCTCAATCTATGGATGGATTTTCAAAGAGTACAAGAACAATACGAAGTGGCCAAATTGGCGAGCACGTTTCGAAAAAAGACAAGATGAAGTTTCTTGTAAACACTCTTTCTGACCTCAAAGATTCCAAGGAGGCTGTTTACAGTGCTCTTGATGCTTGGGTTGCATGGGAGCAGAACTTCCCCTTGGTCTCATTGAAGAGAGCATTGCTAGTTCTTGAGAAGGATGAACAATGGCATAGAGTTATTCAGGTACTTAAGTGGATGTTAAGCAAGGGACAAGGTACTACAATAGGAACATATAAGCAGCTTATTCGTGCTTTAGATAAGGACCGCAGGGCAGAAGAAGCACATCAGTTTTGGGAAAAGAAGATTGGTCATGATCTGCATTCAGTACCATGGCAGTTTTGCGGCCTTATGATATCAATTTACTATCGAAATAACATGCTAGAAAGGCTTGTAAAACTTTTCAAGGGCCTTGAAGCATTCGATCGTAAACCTCCGGATAACTGTATTGTGCAGAAAGTGGCAGATGCATATGAAATGTTGGGTTTATTGGACGAGAAAAAGAGGGTTTTAGAGAAGTACAACTATCTGTTTACGGAAACTTGTGAAAGTCGTGGTAAGAGATCTCGTAAGGATTCACACAAGAAAGGAAAGAAAGGTTTCACATCTTCAGAGAAAAAGAATGATAGGACAGAGACTATGGGAGCAGTTGGAGATACTGATGAGCTTCAGTTGGCTAATAACAAGTTTGAGGAGCAGAACGACAAGAAAGAAGCTGAAACAGGTCTATCATCAGAGTCCTGAACCTTTGCCTTTTCCCTGATGATGTAGTCAGGGCCAGAACCAGGTTATGTCCGCCCCAGATCAGATCCAGAATCTCCCAAAGAGTGGAATGGCACCCCTGGCGCTTCATCCCATTTGTGAAAAGGCTTGCCCCACCTTAAATAGAAAAGAAAACTGTCTCAGAGGTTTTTTCGACTCCTGCGGCCGATTGAACGAGATCACCTCTTCGTCGGTCCTTGCTCTCTCTCAGTAGGGTTTCAAAATGGTAACTTTCTCTTTCTTTCTAAGCCGGTCCTATACATTTGTAGTGTTTTGAGAACTAACTATTTGATGAAAGTCCCCGCAGAGATGTTAGCCTAGTTGACTTACTTGATATTATTTTTTTACAAGGGGCTGAAGTTGCGTTTCTCATGCTTGGAATAGGATTAGGATTTGGGTGCAAACTATCGTATCTCTATGCTGTGGACATTTCATGTGCTTCAGTGTTTTACTTTAAGGTTTTGACTTAATTATGGTTGTGGATATCTTATAATGAACAATCATCTCATTAACTTGTGTTCAAGTATGGATGATCTTATGTGCACATTAGCTGTTTGTTAAAATTCTGCAGTGACTCCTATTATTTTTCTTTTGATTTCATTGCATGGATGCTCTATTTAGTGCGCATGGCTGTGAATGGTTAAAGGGATTATCGGAGCAATGCCAACAAAATATACTTTTTTTGTTTTATGGAAAATCATTTAAGTGAGTTGGTGATGTACTTTTCATAATAAACACAAAGCAATATCAGCATGATTATTGATCCTCTTTGGGTGAGGAAGGTTGGGAAAGAGAGTAAGATGAGGATAAATTAAGGAAGATTTCCATATTTCTTGTAAGAAACTGCAGAAGGATTAGATTTTTTGGGGTCCTCAGTTGGGGGACTTTCTTTGGGCAACAAAATTTAGGTTTGAAAAATTATTCAATCGACAACCAAGAGCAACAACCAAGAGAGAGCAACTATCACGGACTTTTTAAGAGTTTTGGGGCACTGTATAAACAAGGAACTCTTTTACATTGATGGAGATTTTCAATAATTTTTTTACTTTATTACAATTAAATGTTTACCATTGTAATTTTTTTTTTATTAATTTGCAATACATTTTCTCTTTTGCCATGTTAATGTGAAGAAAGTATAATAAAAGAATAATTGCCTTTTTCAGTGGACCGTTATCTGCCCCACACGAGCAAAAATTATGGGTCCGCCACTAGATGTAGTCATTTTCATGGTAAAATCAGTTATAAATAATGTATACCTACAAGGAAATGAATGGAAGTTTTCATTATCTTTTTTAGTTGGACTACGCATACACTTGTTTTATAAAAAATCTATCAAAAGATGTTACAGTAATTGAGTGATCAATCTGTGGTTAGTTTCTCTGCTGGGTGTATGAACTACTATTTGAATCATGCATGGGGAAGACTGCATTGTCAAAATATCTGCCTGAATGTATATACCAATCATACCAGCCCTTTGTTTAATGATGAAAATGGTGTAAAGCCAAATATCAAATGCGGCAATGATTCATCCAAGATTTTGGGTTTTGAGTGGAGTCTGGTTTCAAACTATTCCTGAGTCATGTTCCTTTCTTTGTGAGGGAAATTTGTAAGCCGAAATGGACTCACCTGTTAAAAAAATCTAAAGCCATTCGGGGAAGAAAAAGGCCCTTCGTTGTATCTGTGCTCTTTACATTCTAAGGTGAATAGTTTGCCATCGAATGGGATGTTAATGTAGAAATTTGCCATACATTTCTCATCATTTAAGGCCGGATAGTTAGAAATGTCCATTCAATTTTGATATTCATTAGACCAATAGTTTTCAAAATTTTCTATTAGTATTATTTTTGGATGAAGAGAAGGCAGAGAAGATGAGGGTCTCAATGAAACTATCTACAGTCCAAGTTTCTGCTATTTTTTATTTAAACGGAAACAAGAAATTCATTAAAAGGGACTAGCACTACAAAGAGCAAAGCAGAGTAGGAAGGTACTAGAGAGATGTACCCGTGCCTAAACCTCAATTACATAATAAAAGCCTCCTAAGGAGTACTCCTTTCAACCCCTTGTATGGCAAGAGTGTCTACCATATAGCTGGCGGATCTATCCTCACGCGGAAAGATAACATTAAAGCGAGAAGATGAGGCACGAATTTAATTAAAGAGGAATTGGAATTTTCAAAGATTCACATCAGAAGAGGCACTCAAGTCTGTGCTATAATGAGGTTTCCCTGTGCACAAGGCTCAGTTAAATTTGTGGCTGTCATTCTGGGCATCTTTTTAGTGTTGATCTTCTGTCTTCGTGAGCTCGTTTGCTTTTGTCAACCGTCTGTAGCCTTTAATTGCTACATATATAATAAGATCATTGAAGTGCCTGCAAACTTTCAGGGGGCACTAGCATTGAGAGAAAATCACAGTATCTTTTTACAAGATAGGCTTCTCAATTTATACAAAAGAGAAGAATTATAAAAGAATAATTCAAATATTCAAACTAACAATTTTATCCTAATCTCAAGAACTAATCCTAACCCTACATCTCTAACAACTAATCCTAACATACCTACAACTACTGCAATCACACCCTCCTTCCAGGGAAAGTGTGATTGTTAACCTAAAATGATGATTGTTAACATGATTGCTAAAATAAATGGCATAAACCATCTATATGTAGAGTCTGAGTCCATCGCCATTACAACTCGTTCTTTTTTATTATGTTGGTGCGGGTGGTCAATTAGATTAGATCTGTCGTGTCGTGATTCTTCTAGAAGCATTAGTATATTGGTGCGGGTGGTCAATTAGATTAGATCTGTTGTGATTCTTCTAGAAGCATTCGTCATGCGGTTTCATGGGTTTCATGGCTTTGATAAGGAGGACGAGATCAAAACATCTATGAGAAGGGATGTGTGAATTTACTTAGAGAGAGAAAAATTGACAGTGACATTGTCCCAGAAGAAAAGGAGCCACGACTTTGATACCATGTAAACTTTCGAGAGACACTGCATTAAGATAAAATCAATGTATGTTTTTATTAAGACAAGCTTCTCAATTCATACAAATGAGAATAATCATGAGAGATTAATTCAAATATTCCAACTAATGATTTTATCCTTATCTCAAACTAATATTAATCCTCACATCTCTAACGACTAATCCTAATATCTCTAACATGACCAATTAAGAGTTTGGGGCACATTTATATTTTTAGCATCTAAATTTGAATGGTAGTCCAATTAGGTGGTCGCTAGTGAAGGAGAAGAGGTGAGGATGAACGAAAGGGAGAAAAGAAGAGGAAAATGAAGTAAAGGGGCAAAGGGCCTATTTCTTTACAAGAATCTAGAGTCTAGAGGATTCTAAAATTCTCCAAATGCTGCCTCCCGCTAAAATTCCAAAACCCAATCGGTCCTAAAAGTATTTTGAAATACTAAAGGAGTTGAAATTCTAAGAATTCCGTTCAAGGGCCCCATTTTCCTTGGAGGAGAATATGGAATTTGTCTTTATATGCTAAAATTCAATTTTGCTTGTGAACAAAACTTCATGGTTAGCTACCAATATCAACATAGGATTTTCATCCAAATCAACCCTCTCTATCTCCTTTCTTGCTTGGCTCCTGAAACTGTAAACCACTTATTTACTGAGTGCGCCATGGTACGCCTAATATGGAGGTGAACCTATTGTTTCACTGGTCTCGCCCGAGGAGATTGACCCCTGGTCCACTGGTTCTGATCCACTAAAGGAACCACATGCTCTCTATGGCCATTTGGGCTTATTGGTACCTATGGAAAGTTAGGGACAATCTCAATTTCAACCTTTTCACTCAAGACCAGTTCTGACAAAGATTGTTCAGGCCATCCATTGAATGGAATATTTCTAACCTTATCAAGGTGCTTGATACACGTAAGTGGATACTATTACTGGTTTGGATTCCTCCTCCCCAAGAATAGTGTAGACTAAATGTTGATGGGACTTTCAATCCCCAAGATCAAACAACAGGTTATGGGGGATTGATTCTTAGAAATGCTTTGGGGTAATTGTTTATGGCTTTCTCTATAGCTATTGAAGCCAACAACCCTTGGAGGTAGAAATCTATGCCTTTCTTAGAGGGGCTCAACTATGCAAGACACTCCATTTAAATACGGTAATCTTTAAGGAGATCCTTACGTTTATTTAGCATGCTAGACAAATTGGAGATACAATCCCTTAGCATTTGATGATAAGAGGGAAACAAATCAACAGAATTTTGAAGGAAATCAATGAATTGAAGATGATTTTATGCCGATACTGACGGATCAACTATCGAAATTGGCCACACCTCAAGAGATTATGGTTCACAACTTCCTTTCTATGCATACACGGGGAGACTCGGATAGTTTCGTTTTTTACTGTTTGAGGATCTTTTGTTTTCGGTTTCTATGAGGGTCTAGAGTCTATATATATGTCCTGTGGCTCATTGGTTTTCTCAAGGAAATATTTCAAAATATGGCTCAAGTCTTTCCTAGATTTCAAACCAGGACAAAATGAAACTTACATTTCAAATAAGAACTTAAATTTTCCAGTTATATTTCAAATCAGGACATGCCGGAGGAAATTGAGTTTTCTGGTGACTTTTTCATCTATGCCTTCTAAAATGCCCGGACTGCCCTTAACCCTTTCCTCTTCCCTCCTCCAAACCACCATCTTTTTGATGGCTGATAGGCCCCTAGTGTGGCCGCTCCATAAATTGGACCCAGCGCGTGGGGATGTATCGGTGGTCGTTGGTGTCCTTATCGTAAGCCTGTTGCCAGGGGTCTAGAGCGATCAGTTCTGCTTCTTCTTCTCTATTAACTTCGTTTGCGTTTTTTCTCTATTTTCGTTATTGTAGCTGGTCATTTCAATTTGGGTATTTTGAATGGAGGAAGAGGAAAGGGTTAAGGGCATTCCGGGTATTTTAAAAAGCATAGATGAAAAATTCACCGGAAAACTTAGTTTCCCGCCGAATGTCTTGATTTGAAATGTAAACGAAAAACCTAAGTCGTGATCTGAAATGTGAATTTTATTTTGTCCTGATTTGAAATTTGGAAAAAACTTGAGCCCTATTTTGAAATTCTCCCTTCTTTTAATCTAATGCTTTTTTGTAGAACAAAAGTAAAAAATCTCCAACATTGAAAATCCTAGTGGGAAATACGTGTAAGGAAACAAGCCGAAAAAATGATGGGTGGGGTTTTGAAAGATTCGTAACTTTTTCTTTCAATGAGATATTTTCTTCTGTTGGAAAAAATTAGGAGAGAAGGGCCAACTATATTGATTTCACCAAAAGAAAATAATTGGAACATTTTAGAAAACTTAAATTCTATTAATAAAAACTATGTTTTTTCCGTCCCATTTTGAAAATTGGATAAGAAATATATGAATTTATATGAATTCTCCGTTGTCGGCCGTTGAATTAAATCACATAAAATTAACAAATTCAAGATTCCTTAAAATGAAGGTTAGCCCAACCTAATCAATAGTAGTATTCTACAAAACCCTAATCCACATTAAGCCCCTCTCATCCCCATCATCTCTAATCTCCACCCAAGTGGGCCTCACACAAAAAATGGCCCACCCCAGCAATCATCCCCATCTCCACATTCAAACTAAAAAAAACAAGACACAGTTCACACCCACATGGGGTCAAACGGTCACCCCATTTCCCTATAAAAAAACACTCATTTTGTCCCAAAAACACAGACTCCCAAGTACCTAAAAATGGAGGAAGGCTCTTCTCCTTCTTCTTCTTCTACTTCAAATCTCTGCAAACAAGTCCCTCTCGATGTCTCCTCCTTCGTCGACGCCTTCGTCGACTTCTCCGTCTCCGGCCTCTTCTTCCCCCAAAACCCTCCTCCTACTCCTCCGCCCCAAACCCGCCACCCCTCCCCTCCCCGCCTCCTCGCCATCGGCGACCTCCACGGAGACCTCGACAAGACCCTCCAAGCCCTCTCCCTCTCCGGAATCATCGACGGCCGCTCCCTCCGTTGGACCGGAGGAGACGCCGTCGCCGTCCAGCTCGGCGACGTCCTCGACCGCGGCTCCGACGAGCTCAAGCTCCTCTACCTCCTCCACCGCCTCAAGCTCGACGCTGAACGGTCCGGCGGCTCCCTCCTCACCCTCCTTGGAAACCACGAGGTCATGAACGTGGACAGCGACTTCCGGTTCGCCACCCCCTCCGCCCTCCGCGAGTTCCAGATCTGGGCCGATTGGTTCCAGCTCGGAAACTCCATGAAATCTCTCTGCCAAGGAATCGAAACCCCCCAAGACATTTTCCAGGGAATCCCGCGGAAATTCCCCGGAATCCGGGAGGAATTCCATGCCGGATTCCGAGCCCGGATCGCCGCCTTGCGCCGCAATGGACCCATCACCAAGCGGTTCCTCTCCGGCAATCCGGTGGTCCTCGTCGTTGGGGACTCCATCTTCGTCCACGGTGGGCTGCTGCCGGAGCACGTCGATTATGGATTGGATAAGATTAATGAGGAGGTTTGGGATTGGATTAATGGGCTGGGAGGGGGATTGTCTCCAGATTTTCTGAGGGGGCGCAATGCGGTGGTGTGGTCGAGGCGGTTCTCCGCGGAACTGGAGAAGAAATGCGACTGTTCAACGCTGGAGCATGTTCTGGCGACCATCCCCGGCGCGAGGAGGATGATCATGGGGCACACAATTCAGATGGCTGGGATTAATGGGGTTTGCTCTAATCGGGCAATTCGCGTCGACGTGGGGATGTCGCGGGGGTGCGGAGATGGGTTGCCGGAGGTTTTGGAGATTGTTGGGAACTCAGATGGATTGCGGGTCTTGACGTCGAATCCAGTGTATAAGAGGGACAGGTTCGATGCGAAATCGAAGGAGGCTGGTGACAAGGTTGGATTGGGGATGTTGTTTTCAGATCATGGGCCGAAACAAGTGGAAGTGAATGCTTAGGAGTCTGTGAATTCTGGTTAACCAGGTTCCCTTTACTCTTTATTTTTTTTTTAGTGATTGTGCTGTAAAAATCATTGAAAATGATTTCATATTGTCTTGCTTATAGTGAAATGTCATAGGAAAACCCATCAAAACAATTGGAATTGGGGTTATTTGGATGGCTATGGAAACTGCAACAATGTGCTAGAAAATTGATTGATTGAATGGACCATGTTTTTCTCATGAACTGTTGTTTATCATTGGTTAATGTATCGGACATTAATGGTTTAGGAAGATTTTACTGTAACATCTTTAATTGATCTGTATAAACAAGACACTAGTAGAATCCATGGTG
The DNA here is from genome assembly GCA_029852735.1 of Persea americana. Lineage (NCBI taxonomy): Eukaryota > Viridiplantae > Streptophyta > Magnoliopsida > Laurales > Lauraceae > Persea > Persea americana. The sequence continues at coordinate 32,872,152 of CM056820.1, read as the reverse complement.
ATTCTAAAAATTAAATTACAGAGTTTGTTACTTCATCTCTGATCATCCACGTTGAAGAGCCATCTTTCCAATCAAATCCCTGGAAGAATTGTAACTATTGGATGCCTGTAGTTCAATTTATGCTCAAGGAGAATGTGATATAGGGTGACTTTGAAAATTTGAATGCCTGTCATTGTTGCCATGGTGTAGAAATTCAGAATGTACTCATATGTACTTTGGAAGACTTATCTCCTCTCCGCTAGTTATTTCTTGACGTTTAAGATGGTTGTTCTTAGGCATGTTTTTCCCATGTTAGTGTATGCGTTACTTTCTACAAGGTTAACATGTTACCATCGAATAAGATAATGGTCACTCCGCATTTCTTTTTTGGATTGTGACTTCTTGGATTTTGCTATAACTTGATGGGTCTTACCTTTTCTTTGTTTTCTAACTATCCTAAGATGGGAATTGCATCTAAAGTTCTAAACCCAGAGACTGAGGTTAGCAAGTTCATTCTACTTGATTAGAAAGCGCCTTGATTAGACATGCATATTGACAGTATAGCCTGGTACATTGCTGTGTATGAAGCCATTTGAGTGAAGAAGTGCCATGCACCTCTCAGGCGAAACTCATTTAATATATGCATCTGACACATTATTCTACAGTTTACACTACTTTACCTTAACTGATATTGATAGAAATATTGTATGAATTGTCGTTAGCTGTCAAGTAATTCTTTCTACAAGGTAGTATTACATGTGTTGTTTTCAGAGAACAAACTATGAATCTGGTTTTGTAAATTGCGTTTGTTTGGATGAAATCATATAGGTCTGCTTCATAGTTCATCCAAACAGGTCTACTTCGTAGTTATCACACAGCATGGTTCATGGCGGTGAACTGGCGGCGGAACAGAGACAATGCATATGAGAATCTGATAGAGAGAATTTTAGTGGGGGCACTCTAGAAGACGCTTTTCCCAGTCTCCCCACAAAATTTATCATATGGATTGACATTATTGAATATCATTTTTCTGAGATTCAACAGGAGGGCTTTCCATTATCATTCTTCATTGTAGAAACCTTAGGAGGGACCGTGACTTTTGAGGGTTGGTTATCTCTGAGTCTGACCATCCTAATGCTGGCACGCTAACCTTGTTTCTTTTTTATATTCTGGTTGCCTTTTAAGACTGTAAGCTTTCTGTTTTATATATATATCCTTTGTTGAATTTACAGATAAAAACCCCTTTTTTCCTCTTCTCATCTGGTTGATGATTTGCTGAGAAAATTCCTAGTTCTTCGCATGATCCACGTGGGAGCAGTTTTGATTGGTGTAATGGGTTTGAGTTATGAAAAGTTGCAGTGGGTTGAATTTTTTACTAGAGCGAAAGTTCATGGAAGTGGTTCAGAAGCAAGAAATGGGTTTAATTTTCTTCTGGAGGAAAGTACGTGGAAATGCTGTTTCTTCTCGTCCCCCAATTCGTTGTGAATTGGGAGGACTATATTGTCTTTTCCTCGGTTGTCATATGTGCATACCAAAATTGCAGACTACATGAATATTCTGACCGAAACCAATGGTTATCCATCCCATTCATTCACTTCAGGCATCAAGTATTAGAGACATCCTGATTGGCTTATATTGATGTAGGCTGGAAAAGAAATAGACATCTTGATTCGCAATTACAAAGCCAAGTCAAATGCATGTTCTGCCAATTATTTATTCAGATTCTGAAATGTACATGCAAAGACATCGAATTTGTTTGCCTTTCCTATTATGGTGTTGAACAGTGAAAAGTAATTCTGCAATCCATTGTTTCTTGAACGGCATGTGTGTATATTTGTTTTCTCCCCTAAATTTGTTTTCTTCCACTATGACAAGTTGTGAGATTTGATATTAGAGAACTGGTCAGGCCTTGGGTCTTTTGTGTCATTTGCTTAAGTGGGGCTTCACATATTTTTACTGCCTTTGCTCTTTAAGTTTACCAGTTCAAGCATGCTTACATATACAAAATTTCCTCCTGTTTTTCTTTTGACATCAGGAGTCGGAAAGGAATCCTAAGACCTACAAATAAAGAAAAGATCATTGTGGCCATATGATGACAACATTTTAGGTTGTCTGTTTTCTAGAATTGCAGTCATTTTGAGTCTTCTTTGCTAAAAGGCCCTATAGGGACACCTTACTGATTTTCACCAAAAAGTGAAATTATTTCTTTTTCAAAGGTAGTCCAGCATTTTCCTATTTAGTGCAGTATTTCCCTGTGTGAAAAGGAGAAAAATAAATAAAAAAGAAACACGAAACAACTATTTTTCCTCAAGCCTGTGTAAAATCATTTTTTGGGAGTGGGGATCACTTTTCCATAATATTATAGTTACAGAGATCTACGAGTGCAGAATCCTTAGCATTATGCAAAGAAAGTGGGGCACAATGTAACTGAAATCTGTGGAATGTAGAATCCGCAGCATTACAGACATAATCTGGTTGATAGCAAGAAATTTTGAAATTCTTGTCTTGAGAATTTTGAAGATTCCAAAATCTTGTCATAGATATTAGAATTGGGACTTCATTTGCCGACTCTTTATTTGCATTAAAATACATATGAATTGAATATATAGAATTCATATCATTACTAGTTAAAAATGAAGATCAAAGGTGCATTTTCAAAATTGAGCATCAAATAACATTTTAGAAAACTAGAATACAAAGAAGATGGGAAAATTTCTCATGTTTTTTATTATATTTCCTTAAAAAGAATTGTTATTTGATGCTCATTTTTTAATTCACATTTGATCTTTATTTTTAACTACTTATGGTATGAATTATATGTGTTCAATTCTTATTTATTATACTGTAAACAGACAGGCCGTTTGGAGTTTTAGAAGATGAAGCATTCCAAAGGCTTTTTTAACCACTTGTATTCTAGCTGATTTTTTAAACATTCTCTATTAAATGAGAATTTTGGAGCTTGAAATTTCTAGAGCAAGATCTAATATTATCTGGAATTTATTCACAAGCCAAATTCTACTCATAAATTCACCTTATCAATTAGCCCCTTTTAAGCAGCTCTTTGCAACAGGGTTTGACGGAGCTTGAGTTCAATGTATCAGTGGGGTGTGATTCAAAGTGGGTTGTTGAATGAAGAATATAGTTTGAGTTTGTCTGTTGCCTACTCAAGTAATATGCCTTATGATGATTCTTGGCATCTCTTTGGGAAAGTGGTTTGATGGAACTGGTGTGGGATGTGATCACGTGACCCAAAGTCACATGTTGAATGAGGAGTATGGTTTGCGTGAGTAAGTTTCCTATCCTTAATATGTGCCTAACAGGATGACTTAGGCACAATTCAAATTGGCATTTCAATGCTAATAATACAGAGGGCGTATTTTGGCACCGTATTTTTTGTCTTTTTGCACCGTATAAAATATATATATATATATATACATATTTATAAATTACCCCTCCCTCCTCCCTCTCCCTCTCCCTCCACCCCACCAAGTCTCCAGCAGGGAGGGATCCCCTGCCGACCTCCCTTTCCCCTCCCCCTCGCTCCCTCTTTCTTCCTCCCTCCCCCCTTTTCTATTTTCTCTCCCTTCCTCTCCTCTATTTTCTCTCACTTCATCTTCTTCTCTCTCCTTCCCTCCTCCCCTTCCCCACCTCTTCCTCTCCGTCCCCCCCCTCCCAGTCGTCGGCGAGGAGGGCGATTGGGCAGCAGGGTTTCTGCCTGTTGCACCCCTGTTGCCCGACCTCCCTCCCCATCGGTGCCAAGGGGGGAGGGAAGGAAGAGGGAGAGGGGGGAGGGAGGCATGCTGGCTGAGGATCCCTCCCCGCCAGAGACTGGGAGTGTGGGGTGGGGTGGAGGGAGAGAGGAAAAGGGAGGAGGAGGGATGGGTAGTTTAGGAAAAAAATATTTATTTTTGTCTTTTAGTATGGTGGGGAAAAAAAAAATCCGGTACAATAGAAGCACTCAATAATATATTGTATTTGACTTGAGGACATTCTTGCTATTTGACTAGCCAATCCACTATAGATCCAACCAAATCTTACTAATTGTATTATGACCCGCAGTTCAAAATCCAAGCTCAACCAGTTAATTAGGAAGTTTAGGTTGACCCCTTTCACCTCTGGGCTGGTTTGGGCTGACACTTTCAACGTGATTAATAAATGGGTTGGGTTTGGGCCTATCCTTTACATGTTATCCACGGTGCTCAGCCCAACTTGAACCATACCCAATTTACCCATTGCCAACATGGTTTTCAAAGTGAGAGAATTAGATCTCTATTCTTGTTAGCATATGTTAAATACAATGAGGCCCACAACTGGTGCTGCGAACCATTGGATCTGCACCTTCTGAGTTATGGATCAGCTGTTTATGCAGATCAACCAGCTGATCTCACAGGTCACTCAAACGGATAGGCTGATGATTAATTTCTCCAGTGTTGGCTAATTTCTGGATAGAACTTTTCTGTGTTGCCAGCGGGGCCCAGCTCGGGAAGCCCGTCTTGTGGGGTTTTAGGCTAACCCGAATCTAATTCAAATTTTAGATGGGCAAATTTTAGTCCAACCCAAGGTGCTGTTTTGTTAGGCTTGGTCAAATTGGGGTAGATTTGTTGGGTTGGTTAGGTTGAGGGTCAACCAAGTTTGACTTGGACTCAAAGTTCTCAAACCTGAACCCAATCAATCTTGACCCAACCCAACTTAAACCCGTTTAGTTTAACCGCAGGTCAGGTTTGGAATGGGTAAGGTTTGGGTTTAATACAGATTAATCTCATACGTCTTCTGGTGTAGAAACAACTCGAAACATTTTAAGATAGAAATAAAAATTATTCTCATTGGGAAAAAAATATATGTAAATGGCTAATAAACTAGAAAACTAGATCACGCCTCTTACCCAACTTAGTAAAAACCAAGGTTGAAAAACTCACTGAGTTGACTATTTACTAAGCGGATTTTGGAGAAGGGCTGAGTCAAATTCAGGGAGACGCTATACATATGAAAAACAATTTTGTAAGAACGTTTTTCTCCCCTCTTTCTGGTTTTCTTCTTATATTCATTCATACTTTTTGAATATGCAATTTCATTCATTCAGATTAATAGTATTATAAAAAATACATCCACTTGGGAGTTCATGGAGTATAAGGAGTGGATTCACTCCCCTTATGTTGTATTCAAAACCGACTCAAATTTATCTTTACAAGTTTATGTGAGTTTAGCGGGCGTGATTCAAGGATTAATTCTATTGGATCAAACACCCCATGGATACCCATGTCATCATAGGAAAAAAGGTAAATAAAAATAAATAATTAAAATTATTTTAATAAAAAAATGACTCTCCAGAGTAACCATGTAGACTCTATTGAATAAGTTTCTTTTGAGTTGGATGAGTATGAGTCAGAGTCTTTAGTTTTCTGTGCGGGTCCACAAGTTAAGCTCGACCCCTAGCTCAAATTGGGTCAGCCAGGTTGGTGCTAATAGATGCACAAGGGCATTTGTGTCGCTAGGGTTAGGGTTTGGTGCGCGTCAGGGCTTCTCTATAGTCTATATATAGTGATGCTGGGAAACAATACAAACAGATCGAGGTTCGGGTACAGATAGAGAACGCGGCTAGGGTTTTGAGAGAGAGTACTAGGGTTTTGAGATTGAGAGAAGAGAAGGGGGGTAGGGTTGAGAGAGAGAGAGAGAGAGAGAGAGAGAGAGAGATATGGTGACTTAGGGTTTGGGTTATGGTTAAGAAAGTTTAATGTATGTAGATGTAGAAAGAAGAGTTGAAGAAGAAATGCCAATTTGCAGAGCAAAGGCGTCTAAAAAAATGGCGTGTATTTGCATTGAAGGTTGGCTATATCAATTCTTATTGCAATTCTCCGTGCCTCTCAAATTCCTCCTGTTTTGATGATGGCCTCGAACAAATTGCTACATCGTTAAATGTCCTCTTTTTTTTACTTTTTACTTCTTTTTTTTTTTTTTTTGTAATCTTTTCCACTCTCTTGATCTATGCCTGCAATGGGCATTAGGATGCATGGTGTTTTAGACCATTGATTAGTTGGCCTGTCAATTTGATGATCAGTACTTGACTATGGGTTTGTCTGTCATGGTCCTGGGCAATCACCCTGTAGTGGGGTATCTCAAATCTCAATCCATTTTGATCTATTTCTTGAATGTCAGACATGATATTATGATCGGTGTCTCACAGTTTCTATGATCTGGAAGGCCCTAATCATTGGCCCAATGGATGGGCCATTGCAAAAGATGTTTAACAATTTTTCAGTATTCATTTCACATGAGAGTCCGTTTGTGCTCAATTGTGTTCATCTGTCACACTAAAATCGATAACTTGTTGAAAGGCATTACTTAGAAAAGTAGCCATTGTCACATTTTAATTAAATCAAAAGCATCTTGTAGAATATTTGATCGAAACTCTATCTATAGATCTTTCAATTGAGGTGTTCACTCACATTCACAACTCAATCTCACTTAACAATAACAAAAAGGAGTGGGTGGAAAACACCAAGAACTTCTCATCTCAACAACAGCCAAAGTGAGATGTTGTTCAAACACGATGATAGATATATTATTCTATGCTCTGCCCTTTTCCAAATGCTAGCCAACCTGCAAATCAAGGGAGAATCATAATTCCATTCTTATGCAGGTGTACACTGCATTCCACGTCTAAATCAAGCACCAGGGAGTGCCTCAAATCATGCCACTCTTTGTCAAGTGACCTAGACTGCTAGACTTGACATGCACAATATATTTGAAAAAGCAAAGAACCTTTACAACCTTTCGAATCTTTTATGGATGTCTAGCCCATTAGATGATTCCATTCTTATGCAGGTGTACACTGCATTCCACGTCTAAATCAAGCACCAGGGAGTGCCTCAAATCATGCCACTCTTTGTCAAGTGACCTAGACTGCTAGACTTGACATGCACAATATATTTGAAAAAGCAAAGAACCTTTACAACCTTTCGAATCTTTTATGGATGTCTAGCCCATTAGATGATTGCCCACACCTGAATCTCAGGCCCACCTGATGCATGGTTTGATTGCAGCTTATGGAGCTGTATCGAGAAGGGCTTGAAGGAGTGCACCCCAAAACCCCCAACCACGCCCGCACCCCAACCCAACCCACCCCACCCCACCACGAAGATAATAAAGACGATTTGCAGAAAAAATAATTTCTGCAACTGGGACTGACTCTGTTCCTGGAAACCCAAAGGAAGTCCAGGGGCCAGATAGAGTCTTTTAGTCACAATGTTTAGCAATTATACAGAGTCTCAATCAAAAACCAATCTTTGCGTAAAAATGTAGTTGAGCGGGACTCATATTTGGAACCTCTACAATAAGCTTGAATTTTGGAAACAAATAATATGCGACTGTCATCACCTCCCTTTGAGGGTCTCTTTGAGGCCTTGTTTGTATAATACCACGGAAGATGAAAGATTTGGTCTTGCTTTCTTAGCCTCTTTGCACCTAAATGGATCTTAATAAGATCTTTTGGGTCCTCATGGAAAGGTGTCTCAAGGGTTGCCTAATAAGGGCATGTTTAGCAATTAACTAGTTAAAGTAAAGTGAAGTGAATTCGGCCAAGAGATGACAAGGGTCATATTAAAAGTACATAATTTTCTTTTGAATTTTTTTAAAAAAAAGTAAAAAAATTAACATTCTTTCTCTGCTAAAAGACAAAAAAGCTCCACTTTTCTATAAAAAAAAGTCAAAAAATTTATATACCAAATAACTAAAAACACAACACAATTATAATACTTTATATTTTATTCTTTTTTTATTTGATACTTAACCTCACCATACAACCAAACATGCCCTAAGATGGAATTCCGCAATCATGTGGAGCTTTTCAAAAGAAACAAACAAATATTTTATGACAAAACTTGCCAAGGTTTACTTTCAATTTATAACAAGGGCTTATGAAAAAGAAGAGAATGTATTTCCTTCATGCATCAGGCTTCTAGTGGCAGTCCATCAAATTAGTGTGCGACGAAGACTTCCCACTCCAAGGTTACTCATGCTCACTTGAGAGGGCTGGTAGATCGGTACTTGAACTTTAACCACCTTGGAGTAGACCCTTTCCTAGCAAGAGCTCTTGGAATCTGTTCTTGTTGCCCCTAGAGCAGATTTGGAGCGAAAAATTCTATATATTCAGTTTTGATGGCTGGTATGGGATAAGATCAAATTTAACAGTCTCCTTAGTTAGTCCAGGTCCCAGGCTCACCAGTTTTGATGATTGATAAGCTCTATCAAAAATGAAGGAAAGGGAATTTTAATGCTAGTCTTCTAACCAATGAGGGAAGGGGACTCAAAAAGAGCACAAATCATAGTCCAAGGGAAGGGATGAAGCTTTTCAAAGCTTGTTTCTTGGGTACGATAATTTTTAAGGAGATAGTGATGGTGCCCTCCTTGTCCAAAAGGCAAGAAAGGAAAGGGCCCATGGAGATTCTACTGCATACTTCATGATATTTGGAAGATGTTGCAGGTGATATCATACTAAGAACCTAATAGCTCCTAAAAATGCAAATGACTTGACAGAATCTTTGGCCAAAATTGGGGTATTGTGAGAGTCATTTTTACGAGTGAATCTTCGCTCTAGGTGGAGCAATTTTGTGCTCCAATGATGCTCTCTGTTGGGTTGGAAGGCAAGAGAACAAAGCTGAAGCAAATTCTAGTAGGTGAGATCCAAAAGCTGTCACAGGGGATGATCATGTTCTCAAAAACTATTGGTTCTTGGAAAACAAACAATTTGGCGCGCTGTTTAAATTGGCTACATGCTATTCATACCAAAGCTTTGTTTACAGATGATGGAGAGGATGGCTATAATGTAGTTAATAAAAGTTCATTTAAGGAACCAAGGTGCTCTAATTTAACAAGCTCTGAAACCAAGTAAGAGGATCCTTTAATCAGTAAGTGTGTTTTATGTTAATGTGAACATGCTACAATTTAAAAGAAAAGTTCTGACCTTTTGAAAGTCTCAAATTACATCAGGCCAAGTGCCCACCAATGTTGGGCAGGTATGACTGTTGTGACCATTCTTCATACATGTATCGCATGTATTCTCCCTGTGTGCCCCTCCCTTCCAGGTTTCAATTTAGAAGATGGTACATTTCCTTCCAAATCACACTTTGCAAGTACACTCATCAAATTATCTATGTGACTTCCTTTGCTAATTTTGACCTTATGATTACTTCAACAAACACGTATGACAGGTTGTTTTAGCACATTACTGTTCACACCAAGAAGTTCCTCTAACGTCCCTGAAGAGCACACACAACATCATAACTAACTTTAGATTTTGCTCCTTCATTTGCGAGTTTTATAGAGCTATAACATAGATCATTGTATTGTGATATCATTGATTGTCTAGAGTTACTTTGTACTTCAACACAACAGTTGTCCAACAAATATCTACTCTAGTCATTTCTTGTCCACAATTTCATGATGTAATGCACTGGCCTAGAACCATTTTGTTACTTTGAAGACATTTAACATGTGTCTACAAAGAATGCCTGTACACTGAAACATTTGGCAGCTACAACTTCCTCTCATTTCAGACATGCTATTCAACCACCACATTAGTGTCAATTGCCGCATCACCAGATACTCTGTTTGCAGCATAAGCAAAACATTCAAATAGTCCAACTTGGAACCTTTTCACAAGTCTTTATAATAAAAGTATGCAGGTTGTTTTTCCATAGGTGAGGAGGTCATTAAATTTGATGGTACATGCATTGTCTCGAAATGAGCTTGGACTTCTCTGAATACTAATCCTCTATATATATAGCATTGTTGTATTGCTGAAGGAACTCTTCTAAATGTGTATTTGGTTTCACATATAGATCAAAGAAAGAGTTTGTACTTTCACTTTGTTGGTGATACGTACCTACTATTTAATTTCAGTATTATATATTTTATTAGAATATTTTATTTAGGAAATATTCCATAACTATTAAAACTACTCTACCACTAGCCCACTACTCCACTAACCCACTATTTCTCCACTCTTCCACATACATAAAACATATTTACATACAATCTGGACAACACTATTTTATATGCAATTAAGAATCCTAATAAAACTAATTCCTAAATAAAACATTCTACTAAAATATATAATACTGAAATTAAATAATAGGTACATATCAGTTGGGTCATAGGTGTTTTTGCAAAAAAAAAAAAAAAAGTTTCCTTCAAGTAAATGGGGACTTAATATTGTTGATCTTCATATAATAATTGCAGCCAGTCATACTTTCAAAGATCAAAGGTATAAGAAAGTTTTTTTTTTTCTTTTTTCTTTTTTTGGATCTGTAACAGTAACTTATATTGAAACAGAATAGAAAACAAACATAGAGCATAAGAAGAAAAGAAGAAAAAGGGTGAAAGAAATACAGAGATACAAGAGTAATGTACCCCCTCACACCACAACTATATAATAAAACCCTCCCAAGAGGAAACTCTCTCAACACCTTGCTTGACTAAAACATCCGCCATCATGTTTGATGACTTACTCTTATGCTGAAAGCTAACATTAATGGTGGTGGATAATACCCGAATTTCATTGAAGATGAACTTAAACTTTCATGGACAAGCCTTCCGGTTCGAGACCCAACTCACTGCGTTAGAAGAATCACTCTCAACAATAAGAATGCTATGGTAGTACCTCGAAAAACACCGAAGAAATTCCAGAATACCTAAAACCTCATCTTCATTAGAGTCACAAACCCCACACATATTTGGAAAACATAAATAAAACGTTCACATTACAATTTCAAAGCAACCCTCCAATACCGGCTGGTCCAAGCTTCCCTCTTGCGGCCCCATCAACATTGAACTTAAACAAACCAATAGGAGGAGACCAAAGAAAATATTTTCTTACTTTGACTGGGCCACACCGCATACATGATTCCCAATTAATAAGTATGTCATGAAGACAAAAATTAGATAATTCCTTCATACCCAAAGCCCACTTTGTGATCGTTAAAATGATCTTAGAAATCAACTCCGCAGAAGTTGAGGAGGACCCCCTAAAAATTCTTTCATTTCTTTCCTTCCAAATGGACCAAAAAATAGCAAATGGAGTTATCCTCCAAAGAGTACGACCTCATCCAACAAAACAACCTCCCAACCAAGACTCTATAGCATTAGCAATCTTTCCATTACAGCACCAATCAACACCACACCTGCCAATAAAATAGCCCCAAACACTGAATGTAAACTCATAATGAAGAAGAAGATGGTTCACCAACTCCAACTCCTTATGACACATCACACAAGTGTCAGTGATGGTGGATGATGTCAATCTTCTTCTCCACAAGTTATCTGTTGTTGAAATCTTAGCTGTCACTGCTAACCAACAAAAGGCTTCTAATCGGGGAGGAACCAAACCCCTCCAAACAAGGGAATAAGGAGCTTTAAGGAGATGGTTCCCCTCTAAAGCCGAGTAGAAGGCTTTCACCGAGAATTCTCTAGATATGGATGGCTTCCAAATCTTAAAACCCTTACAAACCCTGCAAAAAAAAAAAAAAAAAAAGATAAAGAGAATACTCAATAACTCCCTATACTGGACATCCTCTAACAAACGAAGACTTCTTCTAAAGGTCACACCCCACAAAGTACAATCATCCCTCACCTCATAACAATCACTGGCAACAGACTCCTTATTGGACATTAATCTAAAGACCCTAGGAAACAATTCACGCAAGGGACCCACCCCAACCCAATCATCCAACCAAAACCTAAGAACCCTAACTCCCATCCCCCACTACAAAACCCACACCTTTGGATAACATTTCCCCACTTATAGAAGACGAATCCCCAACTGAAGCAATTGCATCCCACAAACTCGATTGACGAGGCCTATGACCCGAATTAGGCCACCACCCCGAATTGTCCACCCCATACTTGTCAGCAATGACCTTCCTCCAAAGAGCCCCCCTCTCATCTCCAAACCTCCACCACCACTTCAATAATAAAGCCTCATTTCTATACTCCAAATTACCCAGGCCTAAACCCCCACACGACTTTGGCTTAATCACCTCACTCCACTTCATTAAATGCAGTTTCTTCTTATTACTCTTACCCTCCTAAAGAAAGTTCCAACGAATACGGTCTAGTCTTTCCACCACCGCCTTCGGCATCTTGAAAAGTGACATATAGTACACCAAGATGTTTGACAAGCAAGCTTTTATCAAAGTAATCCTTCCACCTAATGATAAATATTGTTGCTTCCAAGAAGACTACTTCTTCTCAACTTTGTAAATGACTGGATCCCACAAAGACTTAAATCTTGACTTCACCCCTATCGAAAGGCCCAAATATAACAGGGGCAGTCTCCCCCATTTGCAATGCAACATAGTTGCCAAAGACTGAGTACTCTCTTTAGAGCACCCAACTCCCACCAAACGACTTTTGGAAATGTTAACCTTCAAACTTGAAACCAGCTGAAAACACTTTAAAATTCTTTAAATATCCATGATTTCCTCCCTTTTAGCCGGGTTGAAAAGAATCGTATCATCTGCAAATTGCAAGTGAGTGATAACCTCCCCATTTCTACTAGCCTCAAACCCACTTATCACTCCCATCTCTCTAGCTTTCACCAAAAGTGAACTTAGAGCCTCCACCACAATCGTAAATAAAAAGAGGAGAGGGGATCCCCTTGCCAGATGCCTCTGGAACCTTTGAACAACTTCAAGGGAGAGCCATTGACCAACACAGAGAAAGATGTAGTTGACTCATTCATCCATCGTCGCCAAGTTTCCCCAAATCCGAATCTAAAAAGCATGTAATCGACAAAATTCCAATCAACATGATCATAAGCCTTCTCCAAATCAATCTTTAAAAGAACCCCATCAGCTGTAGACCTTTTTCTTGAATCAATTAACTCATTCGCAATCAACACGCCATCAAAAAATTTGTCTTTTCGCCACAAAGGCCCCTTGGATAGGACTGATAATGAGAGGCATATCAAACAGTTTACCAAGATCTTAGCTAACAATTTATACCAACACCCCCACAAGGCTAATAGGTCTATATTCACGTAGTTCCACGGGATTAGGTACTTTAGGGATAAGGGTTAAGAAGGTTGCATTCATCTCTCTATTAATTCTTCCCCTCCTATGAAACTCGGAAAGTATATCACCGAAATCTTCTTTAAGGAACTCCCACCCTGCTTTTATGAAAGAAAAACTAAATCCATTTAGACCTGGAGCTTTATCCCCATCACATTCTTCTAAGGCTCTAGCAACTTCCTCCTCCCCAAATTCCTTTTCTAACCATCTTTGAACATCTTGTGGAATTGAGGGAAAAGAAACCCCATCAAGCTTAGGCCTCACGACATTCTCACCACTATAAAAAATTTTGAAAAAACGAGCAACCGCTTCCTTGAGTTCAAAAGGACTCCCTAAAATTCTACCACCTTTTCTTATCCGCCCCAAAAAATTTACTCTACTCCTCATAGAAGCCAAACGATGGAAGAAACTAGTATTTTTATCTCACTCCTTGAGCCAAGTCACTCTTGATTTCTGCCTCCAAGAAATTTCCTCCCATCGATTTAAGTCCTAAATCCTTTTGGTAGCAGTATGCCTGGCTTCAATCTCTTCTAGCCTCAAATCCCGGCTTTCCCCTTCTCTATCAATATCATCCACTAGTCTAGAAAAAGTTTCTCTTAATTCATCAATCCTACCAAAGACATCTCTATTCCACTTTTTGATGCAATCTTTAAGAACTTGAAGCTTTCTACATAGCTTATAACCAGAGTAGCCAGTAACTTCCACTTGATTCCACCATGAACAAGCCAAAACCAAGAAGCCTTTGTTCTCCAGCCAACAATTCAAAACGGAAAGGTTTTGCCCCCCAATCAAAAGAGTGAGAACACAATTTGACAGGACAATGATTTGAGATTAGTAGCGAAAGGGCTACCTAAATGGTACCAGGAAAATGGTCATCCCACTCCTTAGACAATAAAAACCTATCAATTCTACTCATAGCCACCCGATGTCTAAGATTGGACCATGTATACCTTCTCCCTTAGAGAGGAAGATCAATAAATTCATTATCACTGATGAAATTAGAAAATAACTCCATCGAGCGAGAAGCGAAGCTCCTCCCTTTCTTCTCATGAGGAAATATGACAATATTAAAATCTCCAGAAAAAACCCAAGGAATAGGCCATTGAGATTTAAAATTAGAAAGAAAATTTAAAAAATCACCTTGCTCGGACTGTACATTCAGCCCATGGACATTGGCAAAAGCCCAAACAAACAACTAACTCCTCGAACCTTGACAGCCAAGACCCTATCAGCCAAGAAGACATCCTCCATCACTTGACCTCCTCATTTCAAATAGAAATCAGCCCACCGAAAGCCCCAACAGAGGGAACCAACTCTAACCACACCTTCGATTTCCCCAAATTTTCTGAATAATATTGTTAATTTTAGATGACACTTTCGTCTCCTGAAGAAGTAAATAGTCAATTTTGTGCTTCCTGATCAACTTTCTAATAGCTAGCATTTTCTCAGGCCTACCAATCCCCCTTACATTCAGCAAAACAATAATCATAATGATAAGAAAAGGAACCAATGGCATGTGATACCTATTCATTACATACGTTGTGTCAAAGGTAACCACATCACCAATGTAGCTGTAACCCATCCTTTATCTTGCATTGACCCAAAAGACGGCGGTTAAGCTGTCTTCATTATCAACTTGAATTGCATAAAAGAAGGAAGGATTATTGGTTTGCATACACTTCAAGCAGTTAACAGTCACCTGAGTGTCTCCCTTCGCAAGGTTCCTCCGGAAAGTATCAACATCATTTTCACAGCCTTGTTCATTGGCACCGATATTAAAATCTCAACAAATTACATGCTAGATTCAGTCATTTCATCACTCCTACTCAGTTTCAACATATGCATACTTGCGGTTGGATTTCTTGCAGCATCGGATGCACCTGCATCCATCTGAAATATTTCTACTTCATTTGGACTAAATAGTGCATGGTTATGCTCCGTTTCAAAGCTCTTAACCACTCATTTCCCAGGAACCATTCTCTTGACAATAATTGATGCTCTAAGATCTATTCCTGTGCTCTCTCTTGAATGATTTTGATTTTTTGCGTCCCATTGGGATTCAAATTAACTCCATACCAACGTAAGGGTCATCTACTTTGCACACAAATGAATCCTTTCCTGAAAGAAGAATATTCTTCAATTTTGTTGTCCTCACCGTGTATGGTTCAACATCCACTGCCATGCAATATTTATGTTTGTCATCTTTCAGATTTGTATTGGGTTCAACCAACTCATTTGGTTTATCAACCATGCTCTCCATATAACTCAGCAAGACCTTAAATCAATGATCTTTCTTTAGCAATTACTTAATCTTATCGCATTTAGAGTATGAAACTGATTGATTTCTATCCACTCAAGAGCTTTGCTAGTTCTGTAGAATTCCTATTGAAAATAGTAGTCAATTATGTTCCGTTCTGGTTTCAGATTTGGTCTTGGGCACAACGGAATACCCTCGTCAAAGATTCGGGCCATTGTATCTTTTTACCCCTATCTTTTCCTCTCAACAAGAGCCATTAAATGTGTTTTTTCTTTTACAGCTCATGAACTCAAACAATACATGTGGAATGAAAAATGGAACACCCAAATTTACTAGAATAGCAAAATATTCCACTATACAGTCCAATCATAACAGAGGGATCGGAACGGAATTGACAAATATTTCATCTCTAGCGGTTGTAACATTCCAAAATATAATGGTAATGTCTTCCTCTGTTTAGGTGGGTCCAAATCCTACTTCATCTAGAATGATATACACCACTTGATTGATCGATAACGAATATATAGTTACATTTTGTGGGCATAATCATGATCAATTCAATAGTACATATCAGTATAGGTGGAGTGAGATTGGGAAGTGTCTGATATGAGCTGGCTTTGATAAGCAAACGTGGGCCCACACATGTTAAAAATAGGTAATCAGCTTCCTTGGCATCATAAGATCATTTCTCTTAAATCAGATATAGAACTGAAACTCGATTCACTGGTTATCTGACTGGTGAAGGACCTTGATTTGAGTATTGAATCGAAGGCCCACAATTGCCAAGGGCGATCTGAACTGTTGATCCAGCTGCAACCATGTCAACATGCCACCACTCAAAACTCAAGAACTGCTAAACGATCATGACCACTGGACTAGAAGGTTTTGTCACTGAACAATTTACATACTTATTATTTAAAATAAAATTAATGGTCCAGATTAAATGTTGGAAAAATTACAATGATCTGATGGCTGAGATTGTCTAAGGCATCGCCAAGTGTGATTTCCGACAAGCAATGCTAGCAATTCTCTTCACCATTAGAAGTGTACTAACACAGTTGCATATATTGGTACTATATATGAGAATTGCTCTCAATGACAGTGGAGGGGAACCAGTCAAATCAATCACGACCATCCAATTGGTGGGCCCATTCCATGCTATGGCCCATTGCATAACAATCGGATGCATGACTGTGATTCAGGGGCTAGATATTAGATGGAATGAATGGTAAAGGAAATTGAATACCCTAGAACTGAATCCACTGAAATCTCAGCTGTAAAAATGATAAAAACCTGGTTGGAGAGCTTGTGGCCCATCGACCCGAGTCTGGATCAGCTGAATTAGGGTGCAGAAGAGTTCTTGTAATTTATTAATAAATTGTCCAAATAGTTATTAGGAAGCCCATCCATATGCTAAAAACAACTCAGTTCCCGCAGGCTCCTCTTGACGCGATTGACTAAATGGGAGGGCTTCGGCCTGACATTAATGGCCCATGTCAGGCTAGGGCCTAACACGAGCATGTGTTTCTAAAGTCAAGACAAGCCTAGATATGCTCGGCCCAGCCCGATTCAGCTCATGAATAACCCTAGGGCCGTGAGGCTTCGACTTAGAGAAATTGCAAGTTGAAGAGTGGAACTCCAGAGGAGTTCTTTCTATTGAAAATCCGACCCAGTCAAAAATGTTCCTCCTTTTTAATGGGGGGTCCTTAGTTTTTGCCTAATAGAATCTGGCCCTACCGTAGGAATGGTTGTTTAATCATAATAAAAAAGAGAGCATGATGATCAATAATGTATAAGATTGTGTTTAGTCACATCTTTTTAATCAAATAGCCAAACCTTATCATGGGACCAATTTGTATTGAAAAAAGATTTGAAGATACCCTGTGCCAGTGGTGGACCTATGCATATACAACCTGGGGCACCTGCCCTAGGTTGATTTTGAAATTGCAAAAATGTAAATGGCCTTACCTGTCCCACATATATATATATATATATAAAATAATTAGTTGCCCCACGTTTAAACCTTGTGATCACCCCACGTTATAAAACATTGATGACTGAGAGTACCAGATCATATTGGCGTTGTTCTCTTTTGACATCTTCTTTCTATTGAGAACTCGAGATCTTCTTTTCGCCGATTGAGCTTCTCGTCGCTGGTACTCACTCTCATGGTTAGTCTCTATCTCGCCAAATAACCTTAAATAAAGCAATCTCCCTCCCTCCTCATAATTAGTGTAATCCTAATCACTCTAGCCCTTAATCTCCAAATCTTAATTTCAAACCCTTAATATCCAAATCCCAATTCAAACCCCAAGCCCTAAATCACCTAATCTAAGCATATCTACAAGTCCAAAGATTACCAAATCACCAATGGGCACATTTTAATTTTCAATTCACAAATAAATCAGGCCTTAGGGTTCATATGTTTGGATAATTTGAATTACATTTAAGTGACGATTTTTCTTCTTTGCCATGAGCCCATGACCAACTATAGGGAATTATTTTTATAGCTAGGTAAGTGTAGGCAACCAAATTTCTTAGGTCGAAATAGAATCCCTTTGGGCACCTAAATTGGGTAACTGGGTGCTCACCCAAATCACCGTTTCAAGGCATCTAAACAACTAGGATTAAAAGAAATGTTATCTTAGTTGTTTTTAT
Source organism: Persea americana (assembly GCA_029852735.1). Lineage (NCBI taxonomy): Eukaryota > Viridiplantae > Streptophyta > Magnoliopsida > Laurales > Lauraceae > Persea > Persea americana. The sequence goes on along the minus strand of CM056820.1, from coordinate 32,854,194 downwards.
GATGATGAGTTAATGATCACTTGAATTCGGGAGAGGCAGTGAGAAAACCCTTCAATTAGGCAACAGATTTGAGCATGGAAAAGTGCCCAATCATTTGGTATTTTAATGTGAAAAAAGTTAGCAAACTTATATAAAAGTTTAGGCCCACCTAAATAAAAATCCTGAATCCGCCAATGCCCTGTGCATATGGGGGAGGGCATTTGTTTTTAGAAACTCCGATTTTCAATAAGTGGGCTCCACAATAAAGTTCCACTCCTTCAAACAAGAATTCATGTAAGTAAAATGGTTGATGCCTTAGAGGATCCTGAGTCATGAGTACCCAAGTGCTTTTAAGAAATCAAAATGTCTTCGATACAAAGTTAGCTCTCTAATCAATTATCCATGAAAACGATTAGAGATTTTAATAGTTACATCTACTATCTGGCCTTAACTTGAACAACTAAAGTGTAGTGGTATACGTTAGATTTGGTGGGCCACAAACTTAACATTGTATGTCTATTTTTCAATTATGTTAAAAATGTCAGAATATTTTATATATATAGGTGCCAGCTCTCCTAAACTGAAACAGTGCTGGTTCCACAAATCAAAGTCGATTATCGTTGTTTTTTTCAATAATGATCATTTCCAAAATCAAAATAAATCCAATCAAAACTAGATTTTCCATTATCATGCAAAATCAAATATAATCAACTTTGATTTGTGCGACCAACATTATTCCAGCTTAGGAGAGCCCTGCTCATATATATATATATATATATGGGAGATGCTCCTATGAGAACATCTCTCACCTTACTGTGAGAGATAAGGTGGGGGCTCTTATATTTAAGTTGTTGGCATTAGATATGGATGTAAGGGCCACCACCTTATCTCTCATAGTAAGGTGAGAGATCCTCTCATAGGAGCATATCCCTATATATGTGTGTGTGTGTGTGTGTAAGTGTGTGTGTGTGCGCGCCCGCGTGAGAAATATTCATGTGCATCTATCCCTCACCATATTATGGTGAGGGCAACATAGTGGGGCCGACTTGATGATCCATCCAAGTCATCAAACACACATGGAAACCCCTGAATTACACTAGATCCATCGACTTTTCATTGATCCGAATGAACTATACCATTGAATCGAGTGTCAAATCTTTTTCTTTAGTATAAAGTCATTAAATTTGTGGCCATGGATGAGGGATTAGAGGCATTGGATTGCCCCAAACTTGAAATACGAGCAAATGCAAGATGTCTCTTTCCATTCCCAATAGTTGCGTGATCGGTGGGGCCCCAGGTGGGCCCCATCAAGTTTGTCCCTCACTATAATATGTTGAAGGAAGATGCACAACTTTTTGATCCATCTGAACCATCCACACACATGGGACCCTCTAAATTATAATAGGTCCATCGAGTTTTCACTAATTCGAATGGAATGAACCGTTGGATCGAGGTGAAATTATTTCTTTTTTAATATGAAGTCGTTAAATTTGTGGGCCACGGATGAAAGAGTCAAAGGCATGGGACTGACCCCAAGCTTGATATATGGGCCCATCCAAGATGTCTCTTTCCATCCCCCAAAGTCTCATGATCAAAAAGGATCTAGGTGGGCCCTATCAAGTTTGTCCCTCATTATATGGTGACGAATGCATAAGAGTGGCCGACATTATGGTCCATCTGAACTATCCACACATATCGGACCCCCTGAATAACACTAGATGCATCGAGTTTTCACCGATCCATATGGATTGGACCGTCGAATCAAGAGTCAGTTCTTTTTTCTTTAATATAAAGTCGCTAAACTTGTAGGCTACGGATGAAGGATGTTAGAAGAATGTAATCATCTTCAAACTTGATATATGTGCCCATCTAAAATGTCTCTTTCCATTTCTTGATCACCTGATTAGTGGGACCCTAAGTGGATCCCATCAAGTGAGGGATCGATGCATGTGAACATTCCTCTCTGAGCACGACTCTCCTACCCACCGGGATGCATGATGATCATGCAAGCCCGTTGGATGAAAAGATATATATATGAGACCTACTATGTGCAAAATTCAGACTCCATAAAATCATCCTAGCTCTTTGATCCATGGCCTTAAAACATAGTCTTAGACACATCATTTTCTTACAATTTCAATCCAATGGTGAGGAAAGTTGGATGAGTATCAAATTTTGACTTGTAACTATTCAGAGAGGGCTAGTGTCTGTGTGTGTGTGTGTGTGAAGATTGGATTGACTCAAGGTGGGCCCCAAACCTAAAAAAAAGGGGGCATTTTTAAAGTGGGAGTGTTTTGGAGAATCACCCCTAAATTGAGCTGCATAAGATTATTCCGATGGATCCCATCAACAATGGTAAAGTGCAGTTGGAGTGCTGAGAATTTAAGCAGTTATTAAAATTGAAGGTGTGGAATTGAAATTCCATGTGAATATTGTTAATGTCAGTCCTAATGTAAGCAGGAAAGGAAATTTATTTCATTTCCTGTAGATTCTTGTGCTTTTGTATTTGATTTCCTTTTAATGAATCTTGATTCTAGGATAGAACAAAAAAAAAAGACAATAAGTTTCTGAAGCTTGGAAATGGTCGGGTAATAGAAAGTTGAATCAGGTCGATCATTATTTATCATTAGTAGAAGCCCACGGCGAACTAGATTTCTCACTGAAGGTGGGTTTTGAGCATTGATGGGTAACAAACTTAGACTTTGTAGTGCGAAATGGATATCATTTTTTGTTACCTATTTTGTTCGGTATGGCCTTTTTTTTTCACAATACTGCACTTGCATGATAACCCGTGCTTGCACACAAATACGACCAACATTGCAATTTAAATACTAATGGATTAAAAAAATCCATGGATACTAGAAAGAAAAAAAAGATTAGAAAAGGGTCACATGAGAGTAGTTGTTAATGTTATCCTAGAACTAGTGGCGTAGAAAGGAAAGAGGAGACTTGAAGTAGAAAGAGAATAATAGGATTTGGATAGAAACGAAGCTTTTGCATAAATAGAAAAATGAGGAGTGGACATAAGGATGTAAATGGGTCCCCAATTCTCCGATTACCCAAAAGTTCTGACCCGTTAAAAATATGATTTAGGTCCTTATTTAGGCTCTGATAAATAAATGGGTCCGGGTCCGGTTCTACCTTGGTTCCGACCCGTGGACCCGAGATCTGACATATTACCTTAATTTTCAAAAATCTCTCTTAAAAACTATGTCTTTTTAATATTAGTCTCTATGGATCCAGACCGTTCTCATATATGGTTCCGGAGTCAAGAAACGGTTCCCGGTCCACATCCGATTCCATCTTCTCCTTAATGGTTTCAGTTCCGGGTCCACCATGGACCCAGACCGGAACTGACCCGTTTACAACTCTAAGTGGACATGGGTAGTTTCAATAAAGAGATAAAGTAGTCAGTTGCTTGAGATAAAAAGTGGGGATGTAAACTGAAAGATTTGAAAAAGAGAATAACTTACTGTCAAAATCTCAACTGACGAACCGATAATTAAAATTCAATTCAAAACCCTCCTCTTTAATTAATATAGTATAATATGAAAAGGTTATAACTTATTAATTAACTCATTTTTAAAAATGAGATAAAGAAATTAATGATCCTCATTTTATATATATGATGATTTCACATAATAAAAGAAAAATATCTGGTCTCATATTCCACTCAATAATATGATAATACTCTCTACTGATTCTCTCATCTGCATGTTTCATTTAAGGCCTGGGATTTTGCTCAAAACTTCCGTGTGAAAGGAGAACAAATTGAACTAACTTTTTTTCAATTTCATGAAAAACCATTTTCTATAATAAATAAGGTTGTCGAAACCACCTCCATAAAATGGATTTTCATGATTATATTTGTTACATGCCTGTAACATCTACAATAGTATTAGTTTTTTTTTTTTTTTTTTGTTTTTTTTTTTTGTTTTTGCTAATGAGGGTATTTGGCCTCTTTGAGAACGACAATTAGTATTAATATTAATAATACTTGGTTCAAAGTAAAAATAAAACAAATGTTAATGCGCAATTTATAAATTTAGCTCTAATACCCATTTTCTCATCTTAATGATCATGTCACTCCTCCCTCCTATAGAAAAATGACACACTGAGGTTGATTGAGCCATGCTTTGTACCAAATGCCCAAGCTAAACATCTAGTTTTATTTTCCCAGGTCCCACATACGTAGGTCAATCAAAGCATGAGTATAGGCCAGAGTATCTCCCTGCCATGACATCCAATGATAGGACCCAACTGCTCAAATTGAAACGACTAACCATCACTGACACCCCACTACCTCACAGTATAGGAATGGACCTATGTCTCCTTTCACCTCTATTGGATTGATAGTATCATAGTTATAGTGATAATCATGATCATCATCATCATCATCATAATCATCATGACAAGGAGTTGGCACTGTAAGTTCTACTTTCCTGTCAACTTCATCAGGTCATTTCTTAAAGTGGAGCTGATATTTAAGTGTGATAAATTTTTACAACTGCCTGCCTGTATGAGGCTATTGAGCACCTGTGACCAGCACATGATGAAGTAATTACAACTGCCTGCCTGTATGAGGCTGCTGAGGACCTGTGACCAGCACATGATGAAGTAACTAACACATGACAGTGTAAAATAAACAAATTCAATAGAGAATTAACCAAGCATGTGGTTGCTTCAGAGTTTTCCCATTATAAGAATTAACCAAGCATGTGGTTGCATCAGAGTTTTCCAATGATAATTCATCTCTTTTACCAAAGAAAGGAGTCTTTCTCTCAACCCCCTGTCATGAATTAGATTGTAGGAGATGGGCTCAAATATCTCAGAGTCAAGAGTAGTTGTGGCCGAGAAGACAGTGGACATGGTTAGTTGGATACACTATTTAAGTCTCCCACTTATTCCTATTTATTAAGTCAGGTTTGAAAGCAATGGGTAGTTGAATGGCCAGCTCTGTAATGTAACATTTTAATATTGCCAAATTAAAGGCGAAATCCAACACAAAATGGAAATTAGGGTCCTTCCTTGGAGTACATTCGGTAAGAGAATTTGTAGGATAAAAACTGACATAACAGAATTTCAAATTTCAAAGGACAGAAAATTCCTACCCTTGTGAGTGAAATTTCTGAAATTCTATCCATTCCAAACACTGCCACTTAGTTCTTGCTTTATGTTTGCAACTGAAATATATTCATTCTTCAAATTTTCCTGCTTTACCATCATCATCAATTCAGCGCATTATACTCTATATATATTCCTATTACTCCTATACCAAAGCGAAAGCGCCTTTCAGACTGGCTTAATTAGCAGAAATTAATGTGGTTATTGTTAGTTGCAGGTGGGGTCAATACCGGCTCTACTTCAAATGTCTTTGTTAGCTCTGACGTTCATAGTCATTGCGAACAGCCAGCAAATGCTAAGGATCTCTGGATAACCAAACTAGAGCTCCCTATCTTGCTAAAAAAGGCAATTCTAGGGTGCCATGCTTGTGGTACAAGAGCACTCCACTAGAAACTCCATATCTGTTGACTAGTATGGGAAGAAAAGCAATTAGCCACTCGAGTTAGATGCTGATCCAAAGCTCTCTATCAAGAGTTTCATCCCAATTCAAACTCTTTCAGGTCACGGAGAGTCACAGATTAAGAGTATAGGAGGGAGATTAACTTTGGTGTCTACCAACTGCTTAATCCAACACAGGCCCATGCACAATTTCTAACTATGAATTCCATAAAATCTTAGTTGTGACTCCTTAAAATTCAAGAAGACAAAGATAAACAAATTAATATTAATTGCCAAGATCATTCAAACGACGTCACTTAATGCTTCTTTTTCAGAGTGGTTCTTGCATGTAAATTCTAAGAATAACCGCCAAATTTCTCACATTTGAACATGGCCAACAAACTTATTCCTTAAGGCCTGGATACTCTCATCCCATCTGAAAAGTGGTGCGGCCTTTGATTCTTTATAAGCTGCACTTTGCTGGCTCTATCAACCTATCATCACTTGGTGGGGGGATTATGATACCTGCACCCCACCCTATGAATTTAGTGGTTCCTTGTGGACTAATTCATAGTTCCTTGTGGACCTTCAACCCTTACCTTTCAATGGTTCTCCCCTTCAGTAGAATCCCGTTTCCTGAGACTGCTATAGTAAATTTGCCAATCTAGCCTCCAGCATTTTGTGCTGTGTTGCGTAATATGTCCGACATAAAGTCACATTAGCTTGTGAGATTTGGTGGCACCTGATACCGTGTGAGAACCAATGCAAATCCCTCATTATTGCAATAGCCTTAGTTCTTGTTTTTTAATAGTATTTTTCCCTTAGTTAAAATCAGAATGCAGATCAAAGTTGGGGCAATCCGATACCCCACGAATATCACAAATCACTATTCTAGTTATAGCTAAAATAATACAAAATATTTTTTTTTAAGTAACATAACTTGAACCCGCAACGTTGTGGTTGTAACAGTGAGCGCCTTCTAACTGTCCTCGGGCTCTTGTCGAGACCTGAAAAATTATGACCAGTTAGATTGTACCACAGTCGTCAATCTCGTTGCCACCTGCTCCATGCCTTCAAATGCACATTACAAAGAACTGGAATTCAGTTATGATATAATTTTAAGAGATACATAGAATGGAACATCATAACAAAGGATATGTTGGTAGGTCTAGCAATTGTATTCAAGTTCTGGAACCATTTGGTGAAACTGGCAATTCCAAGTAGAAGCACAATGCAAACTACAATCTGCCCATGTGACTATATCATGAAACAGAGTATCTACAATCTTCTTTCTCACATACACGCACACATTGCCCTTGCCCTCTGAGCAAGTTAGTATAATATAAAATAGAAATAAAAACTTTGTAACACATATATTGAACATGATGGCAAATGGGAAAATAGTAGATTTGATAGAACCGGTAAGAGCAACTGGCCTCTAGCTTACAGCTTCAATTCTCTGTTAAAAATCCAGCTGAAAGGGATGGTTGGTGTCTCCTTCACCCTCCCTTGAGCCCTCTCTTCCAGCCTCCTGATCTTCAGTGCCAAGCCGCATACGTAATCTTGAGCCTCTCGGCCCTCAGGGGAGAGACCAGTTAGATTCTCCACATTCCACCTCCCAACCAGGAATTCAAGAATGTCAGCATAGTCCTTGGCTGTGTAGACCCCCAGCCGCTGAGCTACTGCACCGAAGTGCTCAAACAAGTTGTCATCCTGTCCATCGTACATCAGATGGGCGGGCATTGAAATCTTCTTCTTCATCATGTCACAGAATGCCAGCACCGTTCCATCTGGATCAATCTCTAACAACTTCTCCACAATCTTTGTGTAGGCAGTCTCGTGGCGCTTCTCATCCGAGGCAATAGTTCCACAGATCCGTGCAAGTTTCTCATCCCCGTATTTCTTCGCAAGCCGGGCAGTGCTTCCATGGGAAATGAAGGTCGCTCTCTCCTGAAATGATGTGTAGATGAATCCAAGGTAGGGGCTGTTCTCCGTCCCAGGGTCCTAGAAAAACATAAGAGTTGCTAGAAATTACAAGTATCAAAATGCAACAACCATATAATGCTAATTGACCGACGAATCCTACATCATTTTAATAAATAAATGTAGATAAGTTAAACAAAATCACAGAGCAACTACAGTAATTTACCGAGGATCTTACCATTCCTGATCCAATCAGATACTGAATTGTCTTCTCAATTTGCTTCATGTCTACTCTTCCAGACAGGTACAAGTATTTGTTGAGAAGATCACCATGCCTGTTTTCTTCAGCAGTCCACGCCCTTGTCCAGATAGCCCAAGACGTAGGGCTTGCTCCTGTTTCATCTCGGACGCCATCAAGGGTGTTTAGCATTGTCTGGTAAGTAGGTAGAGCTTCTTCCGTGATCATATCACCAATCAGGCAGACAAAATAATCGTCCGGGATCTCCTTTGCTTTCTTTCTCAGTTCCTTTACTTGTTCGTAAAAGCCATCTGAGGCAGCGTCGGGCAGAAAATCTTGTGGTTGCCAGCAGCTTTCGACAGGCTTCAGGTGTACCAAGATGTTTTCCTCTGCCCAACCTTCCAAGGACTTAAAGATCTCAATTTTCTGAGGTGGCATGGAATGGGTGACCTGAATATGTACCTCTCGAGGAGGGCTGAATGGCCTAATAAAACAGAAAAATCACATCTTTAAGTTTATGTTTCAAACCACAGGAATTTATGATTGCTCAAAGGCATCTTCTTTGATGTGTAGGCTCTAGTACTAGAACCTCAAGATGTTAACAATAACAAGGAAAAAAAAAAATCTGACACTTTCATGAGTTTCTTTTTTTTCTTTCCTGGGGTAAAGACTCCCGACTTTGTAACAAATATCACAAAACTAAAGGTCACTTCCACTAAGCTTTCACCGGTAGTAAATAGAACATGACAGCCATGTCAACACTGCAAGAGGAACACCCTTTTCTCAGTACCAGCTTAGTGAAGCTTTCATAAATAAAATAAAATAAAATAAATGAGTACAAGAAATCACTGTACAGTATAAGAGAAAGGCAAAATTTTTGCCCACTGGACTTGGGTAAAATTTTGCCCACTGGACTTCCACACAAGGACGGTGCCGGATTTTCACTCCCCGAGGACCCCTAAATTAAAGGTACCTAGAAAAAATTATATATATCTTAGTGTTAAATCTAGCGTAGCTTCAATGTGTTCCACACTTCTCAAGAGACAAGCAAGGAATATATTTAAACTATGTCATCTGAAAAAGAAAAAAGCTACTTGAAGAGTTCATACACAGGAGTTACAAACAAAAATAATGCATATATTGTGTCATTACTAATATAATTTTCCTAATCTGATGTAGATCTTTTTATTCTTGATGATTTATGGGGTGTCTGAACAGATAAAGCCTCAGAATGTGATATAACAGCCGAGAAACTGGAGATTTAAGGAGATTACAAACTGTCGCCACCAAAAACCAGAACTCTCAAAGTGGAAATAATTTCTCAACTCTGTTTAAAAAAGAAAACTTTCATGATCAAAATGAAACAAGAAAGAAAGACACCAACAATAAAAACTGAATTACTAAGGAATTTAATAAAAAATAGAAACTGATCACCTACATTCATTTCATTTACTACAATAATTATGCAAAAGAAACCTGAAATCATCAATAGTAGCCCACTGAATCATCCCAACCTGAGAAACAAAAACCCACCCATAAAGTTAAAATGCACCCCAAATCTTAAGCAGTCTGAATATATTCCTAGAATCAATGGTGTCTATTTTGGTATATTACTAGAACCAATGATTTTTATTTACTCTATCGCATTTGGGACAGTTAGAATGCACCCCAAATCTTAAGCAGTCTGAATATAATACTAGAACCAGTGGTATCTACTTTGGTATATTACTAGAACCAATGATTTTTATTTACTCTATTGCATTTGGGACAGTTAGAATGCACCCCAAATCTTAAGCAGTCTGAATATATTACTAGAATCAATGGTATCTACTTTGGTATATTACAAGAACCAATGATTTTTATTTACTCTATTGCATTTGGGACAGTAAGAATCCGATTAATCTGCCCTTCCCGTTCTCAATCCGAACTGATTCATCCCAATCTTCATCCAATGCGATTTCATATTCTCACACCATCCCAATCCCAAGGCATAATAATAAACAACTATTCTACACAATATTCAAGCAAATCACATTTTGGGGTGCATCCAAACGCACTCATTAGTCATATTAGCAATAAAGAAAACGTCATGAAATTAAATAAATAAATAAATAAATAAAACCAAAAAATCCCAACCCAGATGAGTAAAACCCCACAAATTCTAACAGCATTTCAACAAACTTAGACAAAAACATAAATGGTTCCACAAAACCAAAAGCAGCCCAGATGAGGAAACTGCGGTAAAAATCCAAAGGAACACAAAATCCAATCAAGTAGAGGGGGAAGTGAAGGAGAAAAATGAGATCTTTTTCAACGGTGGAAAGAAAGGGACTGACTTGTAGCTGGAGGGAAGGGTGGAGGCCATGGAAATCCTCGGAGATCTGAGAGAAAAGCCCAAAGATTGAATCTTTCGAGACTGAAAGGTGAATGAGGTCAGCTTCAGAGCCATTTTTTTCTTCTCTTGCTTGTTTTCTTGAGAGAGAGATGGAGAGGTTCAAGTGACTTAAATACTGAAAAGGAGGGGAGAGAGAGATGGAGAGGTTCAAGTGACATAAATACTGAAAAGAAGGAAAGAAAACCGCAGGGACGGTTGACATGTAAAATAAGAGAACGCCACAGCAGTGGTGCAGCATTGCTTGTATCGAATACATCGCCTGTCATTAAGAAGGTTATTAAGTTTTTTCGGTGCTGACTGGTATGTGCCATGGGGTGAGTTCTTGATGCCCCTACCGACAATTACCATTGGTGCTGCGGGACTAATAATAGTCTATTAGGTAGTGCTGGACTAGTGAAAATGTGAAAAATTAAGCTATTTAAATTGTATTCTTTCAAAAATATCCTTTTATGGGTAACTAAATATTTCACTAGGAAAGAAAGTGCAAAGCCAACCGCCAAAATTGCCTTTTTGTCTTTGAACTTTAAGTGATATCAATTGAGTTCTTCTTAAGAATCAATTGGCCTAAAACAAAATATTTGAGAGTCCGGTATTCCAGTTGCCTTTTATCTAGTTTGAATATTAGTCAGGAGAGATTTATACATACATGATATAAATATATGTATATATATATATTAAAGCAATAGGATTTATGTTGCCACGTCATCACCCATGAAGCTCTCCTTTTGTAAGGATACCCAAGAAAAAAAATACACAAGGGATGGGTTTTGAAGTAGGCCGCTGCACCTCTCCAGATTTATCTCATCTCATTCTTTACATCCAATTCAAATTCATAACCCGCTCCTCTTTCCATAATACTTTTCTACATTAATACTCCCATTCCCCACCCCCTTTTACTTGAGTTTTCATATGCTTAATGGCAAACCACATCTTATCCAACGGTACACATTACTTTGATTCAGGACTTAGTTCGTTAGAGTGTTAGAAACATGAATATTTTGACCAACTTTTTAAAACTTTGATAGCCAGACCGTAAGCCGATTAACATTAAGACATGGGCCCATCATATCCAAAGCGAAAGATTGTTGTAATCATTCCAGGTGCGAGCAACCCATCTATAAACCGTATCTTGGGTTTTGCTTTCTTTTTATCATCCAGATCTTACCAATTGGATTTAACAAGTGGGTCCCGACAATTTCCTAATATCTCCAAAAAGGTGACACTTTATTTGGCAAAGATGGGCACACATATGAAATATTCAACTAGTTTTTTTTATGTTTTTATTAATCGCCGAGCGTAGGATTTTGCAGCAGTCAAGTGTTGATATCCCTTTACAATTCATTTAAAATTTTAAATATTTTTATTTTAAATTTCATTATTTTTATCATAGCCCGCATTGGTTGTGGGCCTATTGTACTAAGAGAATTTAAATGCATTTCTTATGATTAATATTATCTATATTAACAAAGCTCACTTTTATATATCTTCTTTAGTTATTATTGTTATTATTCTTTCTTTCTTTTTTTTCACATTAGGGTAGAATGGTTTTTGAGTTTTGAGAATTATTATTTGTTTGTATAAATTTCGAGGATATTGTCCTCCCAGTTGTTTTCACTAAAGCTAAGTTTACTTTACTTTTTCATTTCTTTTTTTTTTTTTATAAATTTTCTTTTATTTTACTAAGTTGGACTACTGGTTAGATGCCATGCTTTAAATTTCAAAACCTAGGAAGCGATCCTTAGGCATGTGTGTGGTTCTAACGTATCAAGATCAATCAACTTTAAGTATGATGGCTATGCATGGAACAAAACATAAAAATGATAGATAATATACTAGTTTTTTTAAGATTTATATTTTTTAATAAATCTTTAGGAAAATCTTAAATATTATTATATTTTCATTTTTAGGCCCACGCTAAGGACCCGTTTGGATGTCTACGGAATACAATATTTACATGTTTAAATATTACAAGAATAAAATAGTATAGAATACAATAATGCAATATTATAATGGTATAATTTTTTTTACTGTTTGGCTATTTTTGAAGAATATTTCAAATTTAAAATTAAGATGTTTGGAAGGTGCTATGATTAATGTAAATTACATTAAAAGAATATTTTTTTATTAACTATTTTAATTTATATGTAATTTACCTAGTCTGGATAAAAAAGTAATATGGTAAAGTAAAGTTTAACTTTCATGTTTTTACCATAAGTTACTTTTTTTTTATCACATAAAACCATGGTAAAGTAAAGTAAAGTAAAGTTGATGAAAAAACAACTACTTTATAACTCTTTCTCTCTTACTTTGCTTTACCGCATACTTCATTTGACCTTACTGTACCTCACAGTTTACCATAATATGACATCAATCTTTATTTTACTTTACCATACATGTAAACAAGTCATTTTTTATTTACCAAATAAAAGTACAATAAAATGTGATAAAGCAAAGTAATAAAAAAAAAAACTACTTTACCATTCCCTCCCACTTTACTTCACCATGTACTTTATCCCACCTATACTTTACCACACCTTTACTATCCTGTGAAATTTACTTTTACTTTACTTTACCATATATGTAAACATACACATTGTTGAACTAAAGTGTTGACTTTACTCTACCACTTTGTAGTCGTCATTTTGAAAATTCTTATCTTAATTGTAGAAAGTTTTCTATAGGGGGAGTTATAGGAGTGAATATTAAGCTTTTTGAAAGAGAATAATCTTTTCTTTCAATTTTTCTTGAGTTATCAAACGCACAAGATTTTCTTCTTTAAAAAATAAAATATTATATTCTAAAAAATATTATTTTCTTGTGTTTTCTTGTGCGTCCAAATAGGCCCTAAGAACGGGCATTTGTTGTTGGTTATATATATACTAAAGCAATAGGGAGGTGGGCTGTGGAGGGTGCTACCTCAATGCTCTCAAACCCCACGGTGACACATCATCACTTTTACCTACGCCATGTGGCATCATAGCTAATGCCGCATAGGATTTAAAAAAAAGAGATTTTTAATCTCTTACTAAATTTAAGGGCGTTGCCAAAGCAGGACACCTTTTTTTGGGCCATATTAGGAATGTAAGTAATATCTCAAATCACAATAAATCTTTCTTTATTCCCTCCTTTTAACTCCCCTAACATCTCTTCTACTGATAGTAAAAAAATCTTTCTATATTATCTGCCCATCATCCTCTCCTAAAATCTCTTCATATTATCTAGACATTGATAAGTTGGACCTTTAATACAATCAAGTGGGGTTCCTTGAATGAAACTCAGGTTGATAATTATTTTTGAAAAAATATTATAATTTTCAAATATTATAGATTTTATAAAGGGCCTACCAATAGATTTATAATAATACTTTCATAGTAAATTAAAACTTATGAGTGAATCCCTCTTATATGTTATATTTAAAAAATAAGTTAGTAGGGCCCCTCTTAGAAAATCTCGTTTTCAAAAAATACGTTGGTGGCTTAAGTCTAATTTAAATAAAACTTGGCCCCACAATAAATTTATAACATTGCTTCATGGAACATTAAAATTTTATTAGTGGGTCCCTCTTTTAAAATTCTAAGTGCCAAGAAAACATTAGTAATACTTAATTTTGATTAAAGTGAAACTTTACCCCACAGTAAATTTTTTACAATGATTTCATAGGCTTATATGTATCAATTGATTTGGGTCATCATCACTTGATAAAGCCTGGATAAGGCTCAAGCATGTTCAAGCGGTGTGCACATGAGATCGTGCACTTAGAGCGGGCCCACGATGATTAATAGTATATTTATCTTCTTAATTTATTTTTATCAATAATATTCTCCTGAAAATACCAAATCTGAATATATTGGGTGTTTGGAAAGCAAATATTTATAAAGATTTTGCTATATTATCTCCTACTTTAGAATGTGATCTACACACCTAAAAACTAGGTGCTTGGATAACTTAGAAAGTATCCTACAACATCTCACTTTTTTATAAAAACCTTCATATTGTAATATTCAAGTATATGTTGCATAAAACAATATTTCGTTAAGAAAACTAACCAAAACAAGGGCCAAGAGTGGAAATTTATGAGAAACTCCTACCATGGTGGCTAACTATATTTTTTAATACTGTTGGTTTCTATAGAAATCCTACTATGACTCTCAATCTTAGATGGGCATGTGGGTCCATGGCCCTATCATAATTACATAGTTTCTTTTATTGATTACTAACATTAGCTGGGTCCGATAAATATCACATTAGGCAATTTCTACCATGATTACCAACATTATTGGCCCCCTAGTGATTACTATAATTAGCTTGGTTATTATGGTTGTTAACATCAAATGGGTTCCACGTTGATTTTTCATAAATGATGTTTAACACTCGATAGGGGTCTCTACTATAATCACCATTAGATGTATTACATTATGGTTATTAACATTTGGTGGACCCACATTGATTAAAACACATTACTCGTGGGTTTTAACATTCAGTCTAATGATTTTCTAATTAGATGGGCCCTACATTGGTTACCAATATTAAATCAATCTAGTATGACTACGGGTTAATGGGTTCCCATTGGGTCAATCATCCCGGTTTCTCTATTCATTTCTTATTTTTGGTGCATCATCTAGTGAGAATTTTATAAATTGCCAAACACTTCAAAGTATATTGAAATTTGTAGAAATTGCCAAACACCATAAGTGAAACAATATTATAATATGACACTATTTTATTTTGTGATAATGAAATCTTACAATATTTAAATTTGGTGATATTATGTTCTTCTTTTATGCAAACACCCTCTTATTTTTTTTTTTTTGGCTCGGGCTTAGTACAGGCATTTATTACTGATTTAGTCTTTATTAATAACACCTTAAAGAAAACACTAAATTTGAGTGTATTTTTAGTTTTTGGTACTGGCTTAACACAGGCTTATATAACCTCACGGCGCCACATTAGAGCTCTCACGGACGCCATGTGACATTACTGCTGATGCCACATAGGATTTTCAAGATGTTGAAACTTGAGAGACAAGATATATCTGTCCACATATGGTAGCTTCTACTCATTTATCTCCTTAAGTTTCTCTAAGCATATTATAATTTCTATAAGGGCCCGTTTGGATGTCTACAGAATAAAATATTTACAGATTTAAATATTGCAAGAATAAAATAGTATAGAATACAATAATGCAATATTATAACAGTATAATATTTTTACTTTTTGGCAATTTTTGAAGAATATTACAGATTTTAAATTGAGCAGTTTAGAAGGTGTTATGATTAAAGTAAATTACATTATAAGAATAATTTTTTATTAAATTATTTAATTTATATGTAATTTATCACATCTAGATAAAAAAGTAATGTGGTAAAGTAAAGTTTAACTTTTATGTTTTTACCAGAAGTATCACATAAAACCATGATAAAGTATAGTAAAGTAAAGTCAATAAAAGAATAACTACTTTATAACTCTCTCTCTCTCCCAGTTTACTTTACCACATACTTCATCTGACCTTACTTTACCTTACCTTTAACCATGAAATGACATCAATCTTTATTTTACTTTACCACACCCGTAAACAAGTCATTTTTTATTTACCATATAAAACTACAATAAAATATGATAGAGTAAAGTAAAGAAAAGAAACTACTTTACCATTCCTTCCCACTTTACTTCACCATGTACTTTATCTCACCTTTACTTTACCACACATTTACTGTCCTGTGAGATTTACTTTTACTTTACTTTACCATATATGTAATCATACATATTATAATGGATTTGGTGAACTAAAATCTTTACTTTACCACTTTGTAATAGTCATTTTTAAATATTCTTATCTTGTAGAAAGTTTTCTACAGGGGGGAGCTGTAGGAGATAATATTGAGCTTTTTGAAAGAAAAGAATATTTTCTTCAAATTTTTCTTGAGTTACCAAACAGACAAGATTTTCTTCTTTTAAAAATGAAAGATTATATTTTATAAAATATTATTTTCTTGTGTTTTCTTGTGCATCCAAATTAATAGGCCCTAAGCATTTAACCTTTCCTAAGATAACCCTCTCAATCAACTAATCGAAATAACTCTTCCTTTATTATCTCAATTCCCTCCCTAACATCTCGAGACTTTATCCTAACTTCAATATTCTTTCCATCCCCAATTCTCAGTCACTACAATCACAAGTCTCACCGATAATATTCATATCACTAATTAAGACCATTGCGGTCTATTCATTGATTAACACAAAAGGTTAAAAGGGTGTGATCTAATAAATCAGATGCTCATATCTAGCATATGTGGGGCACACCCTCAAATCTATTAAATTATCCGATTGGATTTGGATATCGTCGCAAATTTAGATATATTTTAGCATGTTTGATGCAAGGGCGGACCAGGTACATGGGTCTGGGGCCTTCAACCCCCACCCATGCCTGAAAAAAGTGAAAATTTCTTAAACCCCCTGCAATCTCTAAAAATTAATGTGTTTTTTTTTTTTTTTTTACATTTGCCCTTTCCTCCAATATTTCTTTTACATAAAGTCTCCCCATGTTGGATTTCCTGGGTCTGCCCTTGGTTGGATGGACCCATCTATTTATTATTATGATTATTATTATTATTTATTGACAAGGGTATCCGCCCTCTTTGAGAACCGACTATTTCCCCGAGCACATGAAGTCCTTGCTTCCCCCACGCGCCAAGTAAATCAAACTTTTGGGTAAGTGGCCCAGGGAGAGAGCACTAACTCGGGCATCCTATACAAGTGAGATGTTCATTTTAAGTGGCTAAGATTTTTAATCGATAAGCCCCACTATGGACTTCCACTGATCTGATTTCAATCAACACTAAATACTGCAAGTATACGGGTGTCTACGAATAGACCAGTGGCAAGTACGGGTCAAACCCACATAAAGCGTATCAAGAAGAAAATCTAAAGGTGTCACAAGTAATTAATAATGCATAAAACTAAAGTAAATAGATAATGAGATAATGCTAATGAAATAATCAATAATGATAAAATAGATCGGAGCATTCAAAATCCATCAAGCAATCCAAAACAACCTTTGTCATGAAAAAACACATGTTGATCAATTTTTCTACTTCAGATCTGGACCCAATCAAGGCATCCAAATCCGGATAGTCTAACCTTAAAACCAATTTTCTTCACAGAGATAATTTTTCTATAAAAATTAAACAAAACACCCAATACCTCCTTCCCGTTATCAAAGTACTAGATTTACTTTATCATTACCTATCAAGTCTAAGCATAGACCATCAAAAAGAACATATTTCCAAGCATGATCTATCAAAATCAAGCATAGATAATAAAAAGCTTGTTCTAGCATTGAGAACTACAATAAGGAAGGCACCTACTGGTATGAAGACAAGCCTACTCAATCATTCAAGAACATAAATAACTAGATCAACAAGCATTCTCATAAAGAAAAGAAAAGTTAGGGACCACTCAACTTCATTTTGCATCCCCGATCGCTAAGTTAACCGGCCTTTGCACGTAAGAAAAAATTAATTTTCATTGATAGCATTCTTAAGTACAACTTCGGCTCCTTCCTAAAAACTATGTCTTGCTTAGACAAGGCCCAAATCTACAATAAAAAATGAAAAAAGTAAAGAACAATAACTAGAAGACCTAGATCTAGAAGGGGAAGAGAAGAAGAGGGGAGAGAAGAGAGAGGAAATGGGTGGTGGCCGTCCCTCGACATAGAGCATGGCTTCCATATGGGGGTTGCTCTCCTTGAATAATTTTTTAACACAAAGTCCTTCTTGATCATTTCTCTTGCTTGCAATTATTTTTAAGAGAGGATGATCCCTTGGGCTCCAAGTTTGGAGGGTTCCAATCTCCTAACCTTACTGGAATTAATTTGAAGTTTAAACAAAGATTGGGCCCACTTTTGTTTTAACTAACTGTAATCCCGAGTAGAAAATTCATAGCCAATTTTCCGAGGTCATAACTTGGTCATTTAAGCTGTGATTTGCTTGATCTTGGGCTCTAAAGACATCTACTCTGAAAATCTTTTCAATGGTAGGTAAATCTCACCGATATGACGGTCGGATTGAGAGTTATAGTAATTTTACAATATGTTATCCTAAAGAAAAATGGGGCTGACTTTCTTCTTGCAATAAGACTCTTCCATAAATGAGAGATGGGGCCCATTGGAAATTTTTGGACGTCCCATACATGCGTGGAGTCCTCCTTGGACACTACTTCCTTGTTTCTTCTGCCTTCTTTGGGTTTGAGTCCAACACTATCTCTCTTTTTTGATAATTTATGCAGCTTTCGAACTTCTTGAGAGTTAAGGATAGGGGAATGATCTGGAGGCTTCTAGAATCTTCCTGGATGTGGAAAGAGAGTGTGGGATGCCCCATAGGAATGTGGGTCCCATTGCTTTGACAAATCCTACACACTAAAACAATTAAATCACAAGTAATGAAATAATTAATGATGCAATGCATGGGCTCTACTTAATGCAAAATGAATTAATGCAATGAGGCCATAGTGCTTTAGATCTCATTGGCGGGACCCAAGGTAATGTAATATACTAATCTCATAAATTCATGCAAAATTAAGGGTTTTTAGCTAATTTTGACCATAAGTCCACATTTTTGCTAAAATGCATGAAATCATGGGATTATGATGCAATTGGTCCTAATTAAGTCTACAAATGCACATGCAATGATGGATTTTTTAACTCAATTTTGTAGACTGGTTATCCAAACTTTGAGTTCTCTAAGTCAAAGACTCAGATGATCCAGGCTTAACTATCTAATCCAGGCTTTTTCATGAGTGAAGTGAAACTCCAATTTTGGGCCTATCTATTAAAAACTTGAAGGACTCTAAATGAATGCTGTCTCCATTATAAGATTTCCTCCAATTTTACTCCAATTAGAGTCTGTCCCATGGGGTCTCAATCCTTCCACTCAAGAGAAGTGAAGTGTGAGTGAGACCTCAACTCTCTCAACTTGTGAAAATCTAATTCACTCATAATAAATGCTATTATCTTAGGATTGAGTCTCACGCATATTACAGCCTAAGGTACTTCTAGAATATTTCAACAAAATATCTTGAGAACATCATATAAATATTTCAACATACTGAAATAGGAAAATACAAAAAAAAAAAAAAAAAAACACTATTTTTGACTTTAATCTCATTTATTTACATCTCTAATTATCTAGAAATCGATGATTTTTTTTACAACATCTTTTGGGTTGTTCTGTCTGATTGGTCATCCAATTTCTTTGGTCTCCACCCGGACCCGATGAAGAAATTGGGTCACTTCTTATGGATTCGTTCGGAATTATTATGATCTAGTTCGTGGCATATTAGATGTCAAAGGCCCTCTTTTTTTGATAGACCCATCAAAATAGATCTATTATAAAAAAGAGGTTAGAATCAAAAGAAGTGTCTGGTAATGCAAGGGTCTACGTTAAATAGACTTTTTATATCATTGGCTGAAAGTTTTTCACAAATTTCTCGAGATCCACAAGGTACCAAGCCTTGAAAATTGAACCCCCATGGTCGTGTTCAGTCTACCAAAGAGATCTAACGGTTTGGATCTTGTGTCTAGGGCCCATATAATCCAGAAAATACTATCAAGTGCCCCACCTTTTTTTGTTCATATCTCGAGATTGGTGATGATCCAACAATTGAAATTTGGTCCCATGGCTAGGCTTGATATTAAAAGAAACTTCAACGGTTTGGATCGTGATTTACTATCCTAGAAATTAAAAAATTAGAAAAACGTTGTTGCTCATGGACAAATCTAATATTGAACATAATACATCAATGGCTGATGTTGTTTTGCAAATATCTCGAGATCTACAAGGTATCAAGTCTTGAAAATAGACCACATAATCTTTTTTAGCATTCCAAAGAGATCTAACGGCTTGGATCTTGCGTTTGGGCCCCATATATAGTTTCCGAAAAATTACATCTAGTGACTCACTTTTTTCACATATTGGTGATGATCCAACTGCTAAAATTTGGTCTCACGGCCATGTTTGGTCGATCTTGTGAACATTTTCGACGATTTGGATCTTCATTTACAATATCCTCTGCTTTCTACGTGCATCAAATGGTGGGCTGTGGGAAATAGAGGCATTGTCTTTACCAAGTTTAGAGATTTTGAGAAATAGAAGCAAAAAATAGTGATGCCAAACACGAGCCTAGCCCATTAGAAATGATACAAGGGTCAAGAGGTGTTTAGGTGTAGGGGGGTATTAAAACTGCCATTTTAATAAAATTGAGGGTAAAATTTAATAAAACTAAGGGTAAAATAGGCTTTTCCTATTAGACAAGGCATTAGATATTTGAGAGCTTCCAAATGCACACCACTCTCTCTTCCTACCCTCCACCGCTCGCTGCCTCCACCTCCCTGTCCACCTCCCTCTCTCCCTCTTATTGCCCTCCACCGCCTACTGCCTCCACCTCCCGTCCCCCTCTCCCTATCCTGTCTCTCTCTCTCTCTCTCCCTCTCCCTGTCCTCCATCGTCAGCCACCTCCACCTCCCTCTCTCCCCATCCCTGTCTATCTCTCTCTCTCTATCTTGCACGCTCCCCCTCCGGCAATTAATGGTGGCTAGGTGGGGGTGGGGTTTGGGTTGAGGTTAGTTTAGGTATCATGGGGGTGTGCAAAGAAAATTTTGATATCCCCAAACTTCAAAGGTGGGTGTAGAGAGAAGAATGTACAAAATAAAATGTCGTGTGCATTTAGAAGCTCTCTAGATATTTAGATGTACTTGAGAGGTTTAGGTCTAAGATTAGAGGCATCATTTAAAATAATAATTATAAGAGGAGCAAAGCCATTCATATAAATTGACAAAATAAACTTAGCACGTAATTCAGCAGATCGACAATATGCCCGCATGTGTCCACTTCAAGTCAGGCCCACATGGCACCAAATGATCAGCTGGATCAAGCCAGAAAATTAATTAATTTAAAGCAGGTTAATTCCTTATGATTAGAGCCAATCATAAATAATGGTTGACAATTGTCAATTTGAGATCAACAAAAGTCCGTAGGAGGCAAGTGTCTGTGAAGGGTTTGGATTGATCAGCTCACTTTGGTGAAAAAAGTCGTCGTCGTCAAAGTCTTGTCCCAATTAAGTTCATCGATTAAATAACTATTGTTTCTATGTTCTAGTCTATCTTGAGCCAAATTTTCAAATAGGTTCCGCTCCTTTGAAATCTATCCTTACTACTCACATTTATGTTATCTTAAAGTTTCCTCCTTTTCTTAGTGAGTCATCAACCTCCATATATATATATATATATATGGAGGATATTCTTGTGCATCATTCCCTCACCATATAGTGAGGGACAAACTTAATGGGGCCCACCTAGGGACCCACTAATCATGGGAGATAGGAAGAGAAACATTGGATGAGACCATATAGCAAATTTGGGGTCAATCCCATGTCTCTAACCCCTTCATCCATGGCCCATAAATTTGGGGTCGATCCAACAGTCCAATCAATTTCGATAGGCAAAAATCTAATTGGTCTAGTATACTTAAGAGGGTTCCATGTGTATGGATGGTTCGGATGTGTTATAAAGTCAACCCCACTATGTTGTCCCTCACCATAACATGGTAAAGAATGGATGCACATGAATATTTTCATATATATATATATATATATATATATTCCTGATATCAAACATGTCTAAACCATCGTAAAGGAGCCTTTCTTAATTTATCATCAATTAATACTATCTTATCATCAATTAATACTATCTCTAAATTCTTATTTAAATAAAATGGGCACTTGAAAGAATTTGTCTCAATTAGATTAACAATTAAGTAAAGAAGGATGGGGCTTTCTACAAATATCTGAAAAAAGAAAAGGGCAGGCAAGTTTTGCATTTTGTGGTGCACCGACGTCTACAAAATCTTTGAAAAAGGCTCATATAACGTGTCAGATTTTGGAAGTGTTGTCCCATCTTAAAATACCATTGCGTCATTTTATCAAGTTGTATTGGTTGAGAATGTGGTTAGGTCAGGATGTCCGGGCTCAATGGAAGCTAGACTTATTCATTAATCAATTTAAAAAAATACAACTCGGAAGTTAAAAAGGTCACTATGGACCCACATATTCAAGTTGATTTAATGACGCACCTTTCCATGAGTCTGATTGGATTGGTTAGAAAGTCGAGGAGAGAGAACTTACACATATGGAAAGTGAAAACTTGCTAATACAAGCACCGGTGGACCCATTACTTTTGCTTAGGTGGGGCTAAACTTTTCCTCGACTTTACTAACTTTTTTTCACATTAACAATACCAAAAGATAAAATATAACACAAAACTTCTTTTCTTACTTAGATCTCATGCCTACTTGAAGTGTCTTCCCACTACCTCTCCCAAATTTAGGTGATCGTCAATTCATCATCATCTAAACAACCTAGGACAATATTTTCTTTAATCCTAGGTATTTGGATGACCTGAAACGATGATTTGGGCAAACACCCATTTACCCAATTTAGGTTCCCAAAGGGGTTTAATTTGGATCTAAGGAATTCGGTTGCCTGCACTTACCTTAGCTATAAACATAATTCTATATAGTTGGTCATGGCTCATGGCAAGAAGAAAAAATGCCGCTTAAATGTAACTTAAGTAATCAAAACATATGAACACTAAGGCTTGATTTATCTACGAATTGAAGTTTAAAGTGTCCCAAATGGTGATTTGGTCATCTTCAGAGTTGTTGATGTACTTAGATTTGGTGATCTATGGCTTAGGATTTGAATTAGGATTTGGAGATTTAGGGTTTGAAATTAAGATTTGAAAATTCAAGGTACAAACTTAGGTATAGAGTGATTAGGATAATACTACATCTGAGGAGGGAGGGAGATGGCTTTATTTAAAATTATTTGGTGAGAGAGACTGCCCATGAGAGAATTGACAACAAAAAGTTCAATCGGTGCAAAGAGGATCTCAGACTTAGTAAAAGGAAGATGTTGAAAGAGATCTACGCAAAGAGGATCTGATACACTTGGTGAAAAGAAAATGTCGTAAGGGAAAATGAGTATTTTCACCAAGGTTTTGTGATGTGGGCGATCACAAGATTTAAACGTGAGGCGACTTTTTCTTAGACATGCGTAGGACAGGTCCCTATAGGTAGGTCCGCCACTACGTACAAGGAGTAGGGGAGACCAAGGATCAATCCTTGGTCATCCAGTGCGAGGAGTGAGGGAAGAACAAGGATCGATCTCCAGCCATCTAGGTTAGATGGAGGGTTGCCACTGTTATAGAAGAATGTTCCACTCCCAGCACCCTTCACTTTATATGCATGGATTTCACCCTTTGTTTCTTCTTTACTCCAATCTTAAATTGCATAAAAATGTAATTTGATGTGTTATTTTGAATTTAAAATCAGGTTTTGAATATCTATATTGTGCTCGAACACTCGAATTACTATAAATCAATGTCAATGTTTCGCAAATCTAATAATGAAAACAAAAGATAAATAGTCAAAATTAAGAAACCTCAATACCACAAGATGCGATTTATTGATACCTAGGAACAATGTAGAGCAAAATGAAAGTGTTAAGTTGGCCATAGCAAGTGGAATTAGCAAGGTGGGCAAAGTAGAGACAAGCTAGAAGGTATGTTCAAGGACGAAGCTAGGGTTTTTTTTTAGTGGGGGCAAAATTTATTGATCAATAATTTTAGCAGTCCCACTTATGAAAAATCCAAACCAGTCAAGAAATGACCCCTTCCTTTATTATCTATATAAAACGCACTTAAAGAAAAAAAAAAAAACTTTTATTACAAGTACATCACATGTAAAGTCCAACTCTATAGGGTTTACTTGAGCCAACCTTTGATCAATTTAGCTCCTTTCATACTTATATCCTCACGTTGATTTGGCATCATACCAAGTTTTGATGCCCATAGATCCTTTACCCACTATTCGATTGCATCTCATAAAAAAAGAATAAATTATTATTAAGATAGTATTAGACTTTAAAGATGTTAAATAAAAAAATATGATGATTTCAAATTTTCAATGTCCTTAGATGCCATCTACACAATAGAAAGGGTGAAAAGAAAACAGAAAAAAAAATGATAGAAGAGTTCCACAACAATAGACCCACTTAAATAACCTAACTTAAGATTGTTAACTTAAAAAAAATATATTCCATAAAATCTTGATAAAAAAAAATTCAATTTCTTCATATAGATCAATTTGACTTGGGCCCATATCATATTGAGTGATGTTTTTCATAGAAAATTAGAGCATATATTTTATGGGGTTATGTTTTTTCGAAATATGACCCACTGAAGAGCATCGGCCCAAAAGGACCGACATTCCAAGCCTGTTTAATTTTATTAAGTGAGCTCCACTCAAGAGCTTTATTAAATACTCCCTAAATATTGTTCGATGTAGGATGGAACATTAGCAATGGATGAAAAGAGAATGATAGCATCGCGGAGAGAGATAACCATAAGATTCTATCTTTTAGAAAAAGATTAGGTCAAGAACACCCTTATTAAGATAAGAATACCCTTGTTAGTCTCTAAAGTTCTCGAAGAGTAGAGAAAGTTGAGAAGGGGCAAAAACCCACAGAATAAAAATGCCAAAAACACACTCACATATTTTCTCTTGTTTATCAAAGATGAGAGGAAAATTGAGAGGGGGCAAGTGCCCTCACTCGACCCCTCCTCCCTCCGTCATTGGGTATGTTAAATTTGAAGAAATAATGCTTAGGCTAATTATTTTGCAAGAATCTTGAGAACTTGAGAATTCTTGTTTGGAAGATTTTGGAATATTGCCATCCAGATGGAATTCCAAAATCCTCGTGGCTCATCCAAGATTTCAAAATGCCGAAGGGGTTGGAATTCTAAGAATTTTAAAAGGCAATTCATGACAATTCAAGTGGGTTGGAATATAGAATTCTAGCTATGAAACATAGAATTTTGAAATGATAAGGTGACAACCATTGCATCAATATTAAAAATCTCCAACATGAGAAATTCTTAGTAGGTCTACCTAAGAAACAGCCCCTTCTACCTCTTTCACCTTTGCAACAAGTGAGGAAGCCACAAATGTGAGGATTCTTTACTTCCCTTAGAACAAGGATTCCCTAAGGATTTGAATAGCTGAAGATTTCACATCAATGCCGATGCATATCACTGCATCTATCTGAGAAAAATCGATTGAAGCGTAAATCTGCAGAATTGAGGGTTTCCAAATCCTATAAGAGGAGATCAAATTTGAAAATCCAAACAAATGGGGATTTCCATAGGTCCAAATCACCGGGGATTTACAGTTGCCAAGCATGGATTTTCCATGAGTGGGTGGAAAGCGAGAATCTTTCCCTTGAGGATTTAGTTGCCAAACATGATCTTAGTGCAAACTAAAATCATCAAGAAAACCTTTACAAAAATTTGATGTTTGTTTATGAGCAAGGAATGGAGAGTTGAACCCTAGTGGAAAAACGGTTTTCACGGTCAGCAGTACAAAAAAGTATTTGTGCACATTCATGCAGCCACATACTTCCGTGAGATGGAAAGGAAAAGCTGGCCACTTTCCGAAGCAAGAATACCCCATATTTAGTGCGGCCACTTTTTGATGAGGAGAATTATAAAAAAAGAGCTAAATTTTTTAAAATTCTGGGAAAAAGAATTTTCAATGGGGCATAGAAAAAAATAATTTCCCACAGAAGAGGAAAGCTGGTAAAAGTCATTTTCCACAAAATGCCACACTTAAACATTCCCCACTGCCCTAATGTATGCTATAGAAAGAAAAGCCCTTTTTATGTGTTCTTATTAGGGGATATCATGAGGTAAACATTGGCCATCGCTATTGTTATGTTTTCCTCATAGTGATGGCCAATTTTTACATATCATTGATGTAGTGGGCCCTATGTTGAGGTGGATGGAAAAAAAGGACTTATCCAAAATGGAGATCTAGATTTTTACTTGAAGTAATTTTCACCGACGACACTCCTACGCGACAGCGGACAGGAATTTCAGTTGGAGACTTTAATGCAGGGGTACCACAGTTTACAAGGATTAGAAATCTGGCATAGTCCTTACATAGAAGTCCCATTGGTAAAAATTACATTTTGGATTTATCACCCAGGAATGGACAATCATTAGGTTAAAATTCGTGAGGAATTTGTAGATTTGATAATTCTTCACGGCCCTAGAACAGGGGTCCCTCACTGAGGATTTTCTTAGCAGAGGATTTCACATTAATATTGCTGCATATCAACGCTTATAACTTGGAAATTTTATTTAATTGTGCAACTCCTCACAAATGAGGATTCTCAAATCCTGCTGGATTAGGTTGGACCTGGAATTCCTCACAATGAGGATGTCCATAAATCCAGATCCTTAGAGATTTACATTTGCCGAACTGGGTTTTCCACAACTTTGTAGAAAAGTATAGATATTTTCCTCAAGGATTTGGGTCCGCAATTGCTGGACTGGGTTTGCCAAATGTGACCTAAAGAATCCAAAGAACAAGGCATTGACTGTGATGTTTAGCTCTTACAACTAGCACAAGACAGGGAAGTTGGATCACATTTCTATTATGAACAGTGGGGCCAAAGATCAATCCTTACCCTCACATAACCTATCTCTCAATGAGTTGGCACTTACCCTCAGTTTTGCAAGAGAAAACCAAACATCTTTCTAAATATGATATTATGACATGAATCCTATGTCCCTTAGTTGTTGCTCTGCTAATTAGGGACATGGGCTTGTGAGTTCCAATCCCCAATGTACAAAAAAGATGTCTTGAATCCTAAACTTTATAGGATTCTAAACATTTTATTTAGAAGTCCATAAACCCAAAGTTAACCCTATTTTTCCAAGTATGTTTTGAAAATTATTTTTTAGATTATCTCTTTCTTTTTTAAACATTTTAACAGCATCATTTCTGACCATTATTCTAGGATGTTTTTTTTTTCCTTAAATCGAGGGGTGAAGGACTGATTCACAAAATTTCCAAAGTCTTCATTCTCAACAAAGAGAAATGGTAGTTAATTAATTACTATAAATCTTATAAGTTGATATCTAGAATTATTGGGATTATGATGAAAACTTCCTAAAATACCACAAGAACTTTGAGAAAGTTGAGTTTATCTGCCCCCACCTGTCAGACCCATCCTAGTATTTTTGGATTTACAGCCATTCATGTGTCTTCTAAGGTGGCCAATGCTACCTATAGACTTTACAATTAATGGTTGCATTGTGCCTTTTTCATAATGTTTCCAAGGACATCTTTAACATCAACTTTCGCGAATTATTTCCAGACATTAGCAGTTAATTTTCCCTTTTTTTCTTTTTTTCTTTTTTTGTTGGAGTTGAGGTTTTGGCAGCAGATTCTGATTGGGTTTCTACCTCAATATCATCCTCTTCCAAATTTGCAGTTGAAGCATCAAGGCCTAAGTTTGCCCTGCCATTTCTCCAAAACTAGATTTATAAAAAGATAAAATAGATATAAATATATAATTTGTTTGTTGTGAGATTTTATATAAATATACAATGTGTTTGTTGTGATACTTTATATAAGAAATGGGGGAAAATGAGACTTACTTATATACAATATTAATAGATTTTAAGTAAAAACTGAATATCTAAGAGAGAGAGAGAGAGAGAGAGAGAGAGAGAGAGAGATCCTTGATGACTTGATCGTAGTTCCCCACAAACTAATTGAACTTCTAACCTTAGAGAGAACTTGTGCCGGGGAGGGAGTTATATATGTAGTTTTTCAAATGTTAAAATGACCTAAGACACCCAAAATATGGTCTTTTTTAACAGTTTTGGGGAGGGTTAAAACTGCCAAAAAACTCAAATGTAGCCATTTTTATTGTTATGTGTTTGGCGGGCCCAAGTGGGCCATGCCGTGCGGTGCTTGGGCCTACTCATGCCCGGCAGACGGGCCATGCTGGGCCAAATTGTGCCCGGGGCTACTCGTGCCCTGCAGACAGGCCATGCTAGCAGGGACCCGTCTGGGCCCCAGTTTTCATCCCTAACCTAGAGTCTTTGAATTTCAAAAATTCATGTTCCAAATCCTCATAACCAAATGACCCCTAAGTGAACCTCTCTGGGGTGACATAAATCCTCATTAACACCATTAATTTCAGCTGTGGAAACACTATGCATTAGTTGAAAAGCCACCTGCCCCACTTGCCCCTCCCTTTACCCAGGTAATGACCATATTTGACGCCATTCATGGAATCATAGGCCACCATATTTGAATCTCCCATCCGCCCATCTATACCCACCCACCCACCTACCCACCCACACCCTGTTTCATCACCAAGTTAAGAGCCCAACATTTACAATTAAAATGAATTGAAGGTCACCCAACTGATTGTAGCTTGAACCTCAGTTATTCCTTCTCATTCTCCATACAAAACATTCAAGTGTATCTAGAGTTTTTATCTGGGTGTCTAGAATCTAGGAACACCCCACCAACCTGTGGTGGAATAAATGAGCTCTTTGAAGTGCACGGTACATTTACAGTTGCGGATTTCTGAACTCAAGATATGAATCTGGATTTTCTAGTTGTATCACTCATGCTGCCCATGAGTGGGGTGGAACGGTAAGGTGGGGCCCACATGTTGGAAAAAAATAAATTGAACATCCTTTCCCTTGCATGAAATGTCCTCAAATACAAAACATAGATTCGATATCAAATCTTGGTCTTAATCAAGAGCTGCTCATTACTCCACTGATAAGGAGTTAGGTTCTTATTGAGGAGGTCAGGGGTTCAACCCCCACCTCCTCCTTATATATTCCTGCATGTATATATGCGAGCTTTCTTCCCACCTCAGTGGGCTTCCTTCTCAGGTTTACCAGGCTCCATATAATTAAAATAAAAAAAAAGTCCCAGCCACTAAGAGTTGGGGTACCAAAAATATATATATATATATATTTATATATATATATATATGGGTCTTTATCTAGAACCAAATCTATAAAGACAGATCCATCCAGTTCTGGATCCACCACCATGTTCCTTCTCTAATGCAACCCTTTTGCATTCCTCCTTGTGAGTTACACTGGAAATGACAATTTGATAAAGACCAAGAAGCATGTCAAGTCATGGTGGAAGGACACCTCCAACAGGGCCAGCTTGGAAAGAGATCCCTGACATAGGAACTGACGGTCTCTTTCAAATTGTGGGTTCGCAGGTCTAGTTTTGTTTGGTTTCTTGCTATTGTTTTGTGCTATTCACTTTCTTATTAGATTTCAGGTCTTGTTGGGGCTGTAATTCAGAACCTAAGTGGTGATCAATGGGAGGTTTGAGTTCAATAAGAGAAGAAACCAAATTGACATGCATGTTGACTATTTGATTGAAATTGAAATGAATAAAACCTGTAGCATGCTTATGGATATTTCTGAATTCCCAAAAGCTCATGCACACACCCTCACACACACTAAAAATAAGTTAAATTTGGCTAACTAATTGACATTATGATAAGAGATGATCTAACCAACAAATTAGTGGCAAGTATCTCTTCTAAGTATGTGAAAATAGGATAATGGCAATGGGAAGTACCTTGCCAGATTTTGTTGATCTTATTTATGTGCTACAATGTGGATTACAAGATTTCTCTTCTTTTGTTGTTGCTAATGAAATTAAAACAGAAATAACAGACTTTATGTTCTTTTGTCATGATTTCTTGGTAAAATCGATCGATCATTGCCCCCAACACACAAAAAATAGAAAATCCTGGTTCTGCCATTGTCTGAAGATGATCGCTTTATATATTTTTGGGATGATAGATTACTAAGGAATGATTTTTTTTAGTTATTGTCCCTATTAAATTTTAAACGAATTAGTAAAACTTTTCAAGCTCTGCCTAGGTTGATGAGACAAAACTAAGGTGATGATGATGAAAATGCATGCTTTTTAGAGTTTGAAATGCTATTTTTCTGTCATGAAAATCCAATGAACATTGCTTAGATAGGGTTAAAATGTAAAATCTAACCCACAAAAACCCTCCATCTCTAGATTGATTAACCTAAGCAGATCAACCGTTGTAGATTAACAATCATGTAATCTTAGTGAGGGATGATCTTTTCTTTGTATTAAATCTGCTCCAACTATACAGAAATAACACTGGAAATCAATTTTTCTAATCCTAGTACAAACATGACAGATAATGTGAAAGCACTACATCGATGGCTAGATGATAAGACTTCACTAAAGAGGGCACATGGGCATAGTCAGGTAGGTAGATCCATCTAATAAAAGAGGAGTTAGATAGAAAGCCCAATGGGCACACACCTTTGGCCGACACAATACACATGGGCACAGTAAATGGCTTCACTTCACATGGCTTGTTTTTTTTTTTTTCTTTTTTTAGTAGATTACATAGGAATTAAATGTGGAGGAATTTATGTTAGAAGTGGTTAAAAATAAAGATTCAATGTAAATACACAAAAATGAGAATTAACTAACAGAGTGAGAGTCACTGTTTTAAGTAAGAAGTAGTATTTTTTTTTCTGGAAGGGAGTAGTTGAACGCATTCTCCCACACACAAACAGACATCCCAACAATGTAAACTTCAAATTGGGCTAGTAAACGTCTTCCCTTTTGTTTATAAAATATAATACACCTGGGCATGGACTTAACCTATTCTAGGTTGGCTGGGCTCAGGCTAGGTACTTATGGCCTCAGTCGGGCTTGCCCAGGCTCACGCCTGTTGTATAAATTCAGGCCGGGCCTGGATATTGCTCAGCCCGGCACATAAGCACCCCTAATTGCCACCTTCTATCCTCCGCCCCTCACCGCATATTATTCACAGGAGCTCATTTGACCTTGAATTCCAAAATATTCTAATGCAAACAAGTATCTTGTTATCTTGATGGAGTTCGTAGGCCCTGAATATCTTGTTAGCTTGATCAAATCCAACACAAGTATAACTGCTTTTATATTCATATTTATTATTTGCGACAATGAACACTTTAAACTTCTCAAACAAAGATGATAAAAATGTAAAACACAAATCAGCATTGCGCATATGGAATTTGTTTGACCAGTAGGCCCTTCTCAATGGTTTGAAAACCACTATGCAGGGGCTGAATTTATTTTAAGGGCCTGTTTGTTTTCATAAAATAAATGGGAATTGGATACATAAGAATTTACGATGAAATAGCTACATTGAAGAATTATTAAAGATGTGAGAGGTGAAAGATATATGGTGGAGATGTAAATGCGATCTTACTTTCCTTGCCCTTGGTATTGAATTACTAGAACAAGGGCTGGGTATTCATCTGTCATCTTCCCTTGATTCTATTTCCATTAAAATGGAAGTTATTTGATGGTCATTTTTTGATATTAACCTTTGTTCCTTCCTTTTAAACCATTTATAGAAATACAATTGTATTTATAGGTATTAAAGTACACAAACAACCCCAAAAGTTAAAAATAAAAGGATGAGGAATTTAATGTTTGTTTGCATCACGGGAGGAGTGGCGTGAAATAAAGGATCAAATCAAGAGCAAAAGAAAATTGAGGGATTTGAGAGAAAACTACATTAAATGACAAAAAGTTACTCCTCTCCAAGTTATAGCATTTTAGCATTTAGTGCCTTTCTGTTATGAAGTAAACGAAAATCCCATTGTCCACTTTAAATATCTCGTTTACAGGAGATTTCACACCAACCCTTTGAATATCTGAACTTGCAGATGATGAGATGTTGATGGTAAACCCATGTTGCCGAGAGAGAGAGAGAGGATTTCAATTTTCAAGAGCCAAACTCTAACCCTCTTGAGAGAGAGAGAGGATTTCAATTTTCAAGGGCCAAACTCTAACCCTCTTTCATATTTCATAACTCTATCCCTCTTCAAATTTCATTGAACATATTAATCCAAGCAGTCGGAAAGCAGTATCCCACCTGTTATGAGGAAGCATACTAGCTTTTTAGTAGAGGTAAAACTGTTTGCGTATTATGTATTATTTTAGGTGCTAGTCAACTCAGGTTCCCAATACCCAAGCCCAACCCGAATTTCAAGCTCTACTCTGTAAGCCCATGCCCGAGCAAGTGCGGCCTCAATTGCATTTTCAAGCTGCAGGCAAGGAACATGAAGTGGGTTAAATTGATGTCCAGCTCAAACCCTCTTGTTTGTTTACATTGAGGAAATAAAATATATAATAATAATATTATTAATAATAATGATGATGATGATGATGATAAAGAATCACCTTCTTTTTTCTTTTTTTTTTATGACCCAGAATATCACTCGCAGCCCTGCCTTTGGACCTCTAGCCTCCGGCCTGGGAGTTGCTCGATTCTGACGAGCAAGGACTATACCCTTGGGGTTACATGTTTAAACATATACCACAAAATATTCAACTCCAATGGCATACTCAAAAGAGCTATGTGCCTTCCAAACGAGTCCTATTATCCATGAAGTGCGTCCCACAACATAGATTTGTCGAGAGACAGAAGGTGGCTCCTATGGTAAAAAAAATTTTAAAGTAAGGCATTCACATAAGACATGTTTTCTGGACACAATAACCACTTCTTCATTTGGATTAGTAGACACCTGCTACTTCCAACCAGCCCTAATATCCATGAACTGGGTCTCACTCAAGTGTCAAAATGAGAAAATCCCATTTTGGCAAGTGTATAAAAACATCATCTTACTAATCTTAGTGGATTCATATTAGCCAATATCAAAAGGGTTTCCCATGACATTAAAAGGAAGCTTTCACTATGGAAGCGAAATTTTAGAGAGATCATTTATATAGGACTTAAGGGTTACAGGTTCCTCAATTCACCATTAGTCTGATGGCCCCATCGATGTCATATGGAAAAGAATTCTGGAAAATCCTATTCTTTCGTGGATTCAATTACACATTCCACATTCGAATAATGCTGGTGTTGTTCAAAAATGTCTTAAGTAGATCCAATTTATGCATGTTGATCCTTAAAACCAAGATCTAAAAATATATATACATTCAGATAAGAAACAACACATTTTCTTTACATGTATTATATCAACAAAAGTACATTTGATTTCCTGATAAAAAAACTGGACTCAAAAAAAACCCAAACGCTTGGATTACCCACATGCTTGGGTGCTGACATTTGCCACACGGCCAACAAAGTCATATACATTGCACATGCAAAAATTTACCTCCAAGCACTCCCCCATATTAGCACCATATGCAAGATATTGCAACGGGATTCCCACCAAGTCAAGTCACCCTAGTTTCAGGAAAGAACAAGGTCATAGCTGATTCTCCGCGCATTCAGGTTCATCAAGGTGTACCACAGGTTTGTCGCACAATTGAGAGGATTCAGTAGCATCAATGGTTTCACATGCGGGTTTGTGGCACAATTGAGAGGATTCAGCAGCATCAATGGTTTCACTCTCAGGTTTGTGGCACAATTGAGAGGATTCAGCAGTATCAATGGTTTCACTCTCAGGTTTGTGGCACAATTGAGAGGATTCAGTAGCATCAATGGTTTCACGTGCAGAAGGCAGACACCGCTTTGAGAAAAATGTTGTGATCCCTTTCGTCCTGGCAATGCTCTTTTCTGAGGGAGAAAAGAGCGTGGGAAAACATAACACGAGATTATGTAAGAGCCTTTCATTGCCTTGATCAAGATAAATTTCTTACCAATCAGTTAAGACTGCCTTTGCCAAATTTTAACATTACCACTAGTATAGTGACAATATGTCAATATCTATCAATCAGCCACCTTGACCATCAGATAAGGGCCAAATAAAACCTCTCTGACCACTTCCAAGCTTGAGTTTTTATAGCTCAAGCTAAATAAGACGGGATGGTGTGGTGATGAGTGACTTCATTCTTTCACACTGGATTGCATATGGAATAAAAACATGGTTGATATTAAAAAATGTAGCCTATTGGAAGCAAAGGAAGTTGGAAAGATCCCAGGAAAGCGGGCATCCCATAACTTCTGTTCAACCCATTCCAGAGTAGGGCATGCCTGAACACTCACCTTCCCAAACCATATAAGGGATCTTGACTCTTTCGGGGGAGGGTAAGCTTGCACAATTTGGAATCACTTGGGGCCTATTTGTTTGCATGGAATGCATAGGAATTGAATACAAAGGAATTGATGGTCAAATGAGCTCCACAAAAGGGTTATTAAAGAGGTGACGGATATCATGTAGGAATGTACATGAGACATCAACTCTCCTAGAAGTTAAACTACTACAATGATGGCTGGGTATTCATTTCGTCTCTTGATTCAAGTTCCATTAAAGGGGAGGTTATTGATCGTCATTTTTGGATATTCACCTTTGACTAAGAATTCAATTGCATGAAACAAACAGGGCCTTAACCATCTTGGCTAAGGTTGGAGCGGTTTACATTAGGTTGCTGGGCTAAAGAGAAAGTGTGGGTTGGTTGCATACTTCAACAGAGAGGGAAGGGAGATAAAACTAATTCCATGGCTTGAATGAGTATGACAATTGTGCAACAAGCGGTGGGGCTCCTTTTTGGGTCAAAAGCATGGACGTGAATCTTGAGTCATTTTTAAGTACCACGGAAGAGGTTGGGGGCAGTTGAATAGGAGTTGCCAGGCAGATACAAGGCATGGTGTGGGCTCCCAGAATTGATTGTGCAGTTCAGAGGAGGGAACGGATGGGAGAGAACTAAATTCATGGCTCGAGCACTGAGTATTACAATTGAGAAACAGGCGGAGGGGCTAATACCAAACCAAGGTTGCAACGACAAGCATAGCTCTTTTATACTGTAGAGCTTTTGATTAATACAAGATATCATTTCAAAAAAAAAAAAAAAAAATTGCAAACATAGACGTACCTAACCACAGAAAAAATAGAAAATAACATAAAGCTAATAGAGAGGACATCAGTATTAAGTTAGGTGCCTGTAAAATAGTGAGCACAGCAGCCTGCAGTGGATTCTGAGATGCACTTATAGAAGTGGTTGGACAGATACGGTGTTGAAAGTAGGGAAGGCAGGGTTGGAGAGGGTGGGTGTTGTTGGTAGGTAGGAAGATCTAAAGATTTTTTTCTTTCTGGGCTTTAGTGGCTTGGGCATGTCGGGCTTGGTCTACCCATGGATCATGGGCCTGGCCTGTATCAAAGGGTCAGGAACCAGGGAAGGGAAAGTGCTCGAGACAGCTTGGTCCAATGGAAAAACAGGGATCGCCTGAGTTGATACACTTAGTGACAATGTCCTGGGGTTTAGACCAAAACATGGTGGATGAAGAGCATTTTCTCTTTTCAGAACAAATAACTGGAAGTTGGCCAAAATAGTTAGGGAAAAAAATCCTCTGCCAGCCCAGGTGGCTAGCTGAGATTCTCAGGATACTAAAGGTTGTTATCTGTTAAATGGAAAAGTCAGCCACTTGTTTGTGGAAGCCAAAAAGTTCACGTGGTTAGACAAAAGCCTGTAGCACAGTTGGAAGGAGCTCATTGTTGCAACCACAAAGTTTCAGGTTCAAGTCATGTTGACATTTAGGGGAGAAAATTTAAATAAAAAAAAATCAAGTGGTGTGTATGTTGTTGTTGGGGTTACAGCTTGCATGAGGGGCGGGAAGGAAATGGAATTACACGGAAGATACCTGGAGATGCTGACAGCCCAAGCTTATCGAGAATTTCCTTCTTAACCTGCACATGAACTCAATTTCTTAGAATGTTCAGGTATAGGAACCAATTAAATAAATAAATGAACAAAAGAAGTTACAAAATGATCAATCTATTGAGTACTTGGACCGTATTCCAGGTAGAATCAGACTTGAAACCCAGTCAATTTCAAGTAAACTTAGCCCTGAACACTCAGGACAAGAAACCCAAGGTCTTTTTAAAGTTTAATTCCTCAAAAATGTAAATTTCCCCGCAACACTTATCCAAAACCTCTCTGAACATGGAAGTATGACCATTTATTAAAAAAATATATAAATAGAATTGGAAGCATATCTGCAGAAAGAATGATACATTATATTGCCTAACCTGCCAGCGATTATCCACAAAATTGGATACCTCCCGCACTTTACTTTTCAATTGCGTTTTTGGAACCATTGGGAACTTTTTTTGCAAGGACTCTACCACCTTCTTGATACCATGGGGGCATGACTGGACAGCAGAAACCTGAAACACGGTTCACAAGTTTCAACTGCAATCAGGTATTTTTCTTTGTAACCACAAGGACGAGGGAATTCATCACCTCAATTAATCGCAGCTCATTTCAAATAACTTACAACTTCACGCAAATCAAAATCCATTATCACTGCCGAGGGCACAGGAGATGAAATATTTGTCCTATTATGTGATTGGCAGAACTCTTTATCTGCAGTCGATGAGATAGGATCTGCTGATATCTCTATAGATGAACCTCCAAAACAAGATCGCATTCTCAGAGCTTGCAGGCAAGTTTGTTCAAGC
This sequence comes from Persea americana, assembly GCA_029852735.1. Lineage (NCBI taxonomy): Eukaryota > Viridiplantae > Streptophyta > Magnoliopsida > Laurales > Lauraceae > Persea > Persea americana. The sequence continues at coordinate 32,817,795 of CM056820.1, read as the reverse complement.
TTAAGAGAACCACTGAGATCTTCAGCCATCACCAGTGCGTCCTTTTCATGCATTAAATTTGAGATAATCAATGGCTGGTTCCTTCGGAGAGCAAGCTCGGTAAAATCATTTAGATGCTTCTGCAGGCGATGAAATGCTATGAATTCCCCACTTTCAATGTCTTGCATACAACTAGGTGAACTTCTCACTTCATCATCTGCAGCAGTGGATACTATTGTGTCAATTTGTACACCCTGCATGTCAAAGAAAACATGAATTGTGTTATTAGGATCAAGTCCACACAAGATGCACAAAATAGTTTTACCATAGCAGCTGATGCATTCAGTTAAGGGTTTGTCATTATTATGTTCTTAGATATCTATGCCAAATTCAACCTGAAATGGAAATGTCTAAACAGCAAACATACATTGTTCGATTAAGCCTAAAAAGTACAGATGCAGGGCTGACCTTTCAGAGACCGCAACTAATTTGAACTTTATTTGTATGCGGAAAGTTGACTTCCAAGATATGAGTAGTTTCTATCATAGAAAAGGCAGTCAAATACATGCCCTCTTGCTGGTAACTATTTGATTATATGATATTTGTTAAGATATTTTTCCATTATCAAATATTTTTAAAATATCAGAAAATTGAAAATAATGCAAAAAAATGTTGTCAAGTTTCATGATGCAAGGGGTAAAACCTGTGATAAAAATCAAACTAGTGACAGTAAAAATAAAGAAGATAATATCATAACTCTCAACATCTGATATCACTAATAAAAAGGAAACAAAGTTTTCTAAAATGCCTTTAATGTCTTTCCACTAAGTGCTCTCACCTATTAACCCTATTTTCCAAAAATACTATACAAAGACTAAGATTGGTGTTTTTATTTTTCTAAAAAGATGGATGCAAATGATATTTTTTAATATGAATAAGGTATATATTTACTTTCTATTTTTGTGCTGATAATTTTGAAAACTATTTTTATTTTCTGCAACATTTTTTCGATAATAGCTCTAAAAAAACTGCAAAACTTAAAGCATAGGCAACACGTTGAATAAGAATTGGCATTGGTTTGACCATGTTCCCCAACAGTGATGACAAGTCAGTTATCCATCACATGAGCAAGTGTTGGAACAACAGACCAGGATATAAACATGTTAGATTCGAAGAAAGGACCCATGCCACAGGCATCAGCATCACTTTGGTACTCTCCCTTGGCACGACAGCTCAACAATTTCAGGAGACTGAGCACTTTCTTCACAGATACACCACTGAGAAGAAGTCTCCAGTGCTTACAGGAGTTTACAGTTTCAACAGCTTTTTTTCTTTAATATTAACTTGTATTAATCAAAAGCTTAACAAAACAAAAGGGAAATACTGGAAAGCAAAGAAAAATACCACAAAAACAAAGACCCAATAACAGTTTCAACAGTTTGTTCTGATGCAAAAATTTACACTCAACTTCATCAATCTTGCAATCAGACTTTTTTTTTCTAATAAAAAATGCAACCAATGACCTCCCTTCCGCATAAACAACTACTGATCAATCCCTAACTGTAGCGTTGATGGCAAGGGACCGGGGTAAATGTGTGGGGTGGGTGGGTGAGTAGTTACCTTTCCAGAAAAAAATGCATAACATTAGATTAAAAAAAAAAAAGAAGAGTAAATTAGCAATAGGTCCCTAAAGTGAAACGTTTAGAGGCTCTGGTCCACGCGATTTCTGTTTAAGGGCTCTAGTCCACGCAACTAGACATTTTGCAGCCAGAGGTCCCTACATTTGCACGATCACATATTTCGTGACTGATTTGCCCTTTCAACCGTTTTAGGCATATAATTTTGAAATTTAAAATTTCAAATCTTGTATTCTCCCTCTGTTATTTCTATGCATAGAACTCAACACCACCGTCCCTCTGTTATTTCTACACAGTTGTCCTCGGCGATGGTGCAGAATTGGTATTAGAGCAAGGCGAGAATTTTCCAAGGGCTAGGGCTTGCATCACGTGCTCATCAACGGACATCAATTGATCGGATCTTGCGACCATCGTCAACACTTGTGTTGCTGCAAGAGTGGTCTTGGTCTGGTTTCTAGGAACAAAAACAAGGAGTTGAAACTTCGTTAACTTGGTCAAAGATAGGACTTTTGTCCTTTTGTGGCACAAAGAGAGATCATATTCTTTTCTGTAAAGGATAATAGAGAAGAGGATTCGGGGATTTTTGGTTCGGTCGCTGGTGCAGAAACCGGAAGCAAAGCAAACAACGGCTCCAGGCTTCCATCTCGCCCGAGAAGATAGTCCAGATTCGGTCTACTTCACCGTCGTCTGTCATTCTTCGCCAGTCAAAGACCACCGACCCAGATTTCGAGAAGAACAGGTGGAGACTACCGTTCCCAAACTTCTGGTTGCAGAGTTCTGGAACAGAACACAAGAGAAAGAAGACAAGACCCAATTGGGTCAGTTTCCACTGAGCTCGGAGGCGGAGTCGTTTATGGGGAGGGAGATAGCCTAAATTTCAATTAGGGCTGTTATATCGTTTTTAGCAAATCTATCTAAGTTTTTATGCAATTTATCTGAGTTTTTGTGAAATTTATTCAATTTTTTGTCAAATTTATCTACGTTTTTGACCAATTTATGAGTTTCTGTTAAATTTATCTGAGTTTTTTATTTTGTCAAATTTATTAGAGTTTTGCGCAAATTTATCTGAGTTCTGAAACAAATTTATCTGAGCTCCGCACAAATCTGTCTGAGTTTTTGGCTATTTATCTGAGTTTTGGAACAAATTTATCTGAATTATAAACAAATCTATCTGAGTTTTTGGCAAATTTATTTGAGTTTTTGAAAAATATAATCAAGTTTCTGACAAATTTATCTCCATTTTGAAATTTTTAACTGAGTTTTTTAACAATCTTTATGTGTTTTTGGCAAATTTATTTTTATTTTCTTAGATCTATTTAATGTTTTTGAATTTTATATGTATTTTTTTAAAATAAATTTAACTGAGTTTTGACAAAAATTACTTGATTTTTTGGCAAATTTTTTTGAAATTTGGAAAATTGGGTTATCTTAGTTTTGGCAAATGTATTTGCGTTTTTTTAAATTTATTTGTGTTTTTTAATTTTATTTACGTCTTTCGAAATTTTTTACATTTTTTGAAATTTATTTGGATCTTTTGAAATTGATTTTCATCTTTTGAAGTTTATTTATATTTTTTGAAATTTATTCGGATCTTTTGAAATTTATCTACTTCTTTTTAAATTTATTGCTTCTTTTTTAATTTACTGCGTTTTTTGAAATTTATTTACGTTATTTTGAAATTTATTTGTATGTTTTTAGAATTTATTTGAAAATCTCATTAATGAGATTCCATTAATCGTGGCCAATTAAATGGTAGTTGACCATTATTAATAGGATATCCCACCAATCATGGGATATGATTTTAAAAAAGGGTAAATTAGACATTTTAGATCTTTAAATTTGAAAATAAGACATATTACACTATGAAAAAAGATTGCAGATCTATGGCCATAAAGTGAAATGTTTAGGGACCGTCGCCGAATGCCCCTAAAAAAAACTAGGCAACATTGCTTAACAGAGAAATTAATGGATGTAAAACATAAAAACTACGCAACATTACCAACGAGGGATGGCAACAAAGAAATTAATGGCAATAGAGAAATACCTCATTTTCTGATAGATAACCATCTGGTACCATGAAGCTGTCCTCACTTGCATTCTCATCCTCATCCTGAAGGTTTTCTTCCTCATCATCTTTGTCACAATCTGAGAGGCTCTCACCCGGTTCATCCTGCAAGACAGGAAAACCAATAATTGCTGCATCCTTGATGGTGACAATGATTCCATTAGATAGCAGAATTTTAGGTAGTACCTCTTCCCATTCCTCATCACTCTCAACATCGTAGTCTAAATTTGGGTCCCTCTTAAAAGGTTTTCGCTGTCCAACAACACCACTACAAAAAAAAAAAAAAAATAGCAAATTTAACAAATTAGTAATAAATTATTACCTCAGTTCCAAAAGTGGAATAAAATACGCTATACAAAATTCAAGGATATGAAATCAAACGCTTGCCTTTTACGAGAAGAAGTACCATAGTATGGAGGTCTGGGGCTCTTATCAAATTGCAACAACTTCTTAGGTTTATTGCACAACCGAATGTAAGGAAGAGAAGTACCACTACTACTATAGCATGATCTGTCATTCACAAAAGTTCCTTCCCATACATCCACAAGCATCCCCCGACTCTGGTCATTTCCGTCCTTCACCACCTTGGACCAGTCATGTCTTCTAGTTGGAGTTGATTTTACAGGAGTTTCAGCCTCAATGGAAGATCCTTGTAGTTTGAGTTCTGAGAACAATGCAACCTTGGGCGCCCGACGAACACTCCAATGTGATTTTTTATGACGAATTGACTGGCCCTTCTTGTGCCATGCAATCAGATGTGACCTGAAAAAAGGTAATAAATTGATTATCTGGAAAAGCTACAGGTAATGGAGAGAGAGAGAGAGAGAGAGAGAGAGAGAGAGACTACCTGAGAAGGTCATCAGTATCTATTCCATTTATCTGAGAAAAAAAAGCATCCATTGACGATGTGGCTGTGTCAACTCCCTGTTTACCATTCCCAGTAGAATCCGATTCTGAGGCTTTCCAAGGCGATTTAGCAACATTCATAACTGGATTTTTCTTGTTACCCTTGAGAAAACGGTTCATAATTGAAGCTTGCTTCTGTAAAGCAAGTTGCTCTTTCAATTCAGATTCTTCCTTCTCCCGACGACGCTGATCTTTTTCAGCTTCATCACGCTTCCTCTTAAGCTGCTTTCTCAGTTCAGTGTCTTCTTTCTCGCGCCGTTTTTCTCCCTTCTCAAATTCCTCTTTCATACGCTTGACTTCTTTTTCCTACCATAAACTAATAAGTTCAGCCATTAACAAAAACAAAAGGAACTGAAATTTTTAGAATAATACTACTGCAAATAAAGGTCATTATCTAATGCGCGGTGGCAAACGGGTCGGGTTGGGCTAAACAAGTCAAACTCGTTTATTAAATGGGTCAAACACTCCTAATCCGCATCTGCCCCATTTTTTAAACGGGTCAAAAACTCCTAACCCACACCCGCCACGGGTTAACCCAACACACATTAACCTACATAACCATTGCAGGTTACTGCGGATCAGGTTGACCCGCATAACTTGCACCCAAATCTAAATTTATTAATAAGAGTCCTCTTAAGGTTTAACCATACCTAAAGTTTAAGCGGAGACCTAAACCGATAAGTTAATTTGTAAAAATAAGATAAGATCTAAATGAACAATCCTTAACTCCCTAAATCCTATTGGTGCAATTTAAAACTTATCAAGATAGGCAATATGGACAAGCTCTATTTGGGTTATGATAAGCCTAACGTTAATTTGCTTCTTACAGAATCTTAAATCAACCTTAGGCTCAACTAATATTAGGTTGAAAATTTAGGCTCAAGCCAGCGTCATGATGCCATAATTCACCCTTCTCTCTGGCTTGTGCCAGTTTAAGGAGAAAATGGTGTGGAAATTTGAATGAGCTCAGCTATTGCTTAATTATTTTATTTTATTTATGTCATATCCATTGTATTTTCTTCAAATCTGCCATCCTCCTATGAGAGAAGAGAACACAAAAATATACTTAAGTAAGCTAACAAACAGCGTGCTTGAGAAAAAGAAAGAGAAGGAATTATTTAAATGACTAGTATTTTTTTTTTAAATAGCGATTATAGAAATAGAACAGAAAACTAATAGAAATAAAATAAATTTTCATTAAAAAAAAACATCATATCAAAATAAGAAGATACACTCTACAGAATTAAGTATTGAGTATAAGTTTTTGATGCAAGAAAAAGAAAAACAGGTTATGCAGGTCATGCGGGTTAAATGGGTTGACCCTAACCCAACCCATTTAAATGCGGCTTAGGAAAGCTTGACCCACAACCGGCCCCTATATTATGGGGGTCGGGCTGTGCATGTCATATGCAGGTCGGGTCGGCTTTTGCCAACTCTAAGTGCGGGTCCCACTGAAGCATGGGGGATCCTGGGAGGGCCCAGAATGGAGACAAACCTAACTTTCAGCAATTTTGCACAAAGTGGCTGCTCACGGGCCTTGAACCTGTGTTATCACACATGGCACCCGAGACTTTTGCAATTGCACCAAAGCAATGACCCTAAAATATTCTGGCTCCATTGGCCAAAGGTTTCTTTCACACGTATGCTGATAGGAACCAATTAGCTTGCATCAGTAGCTGCACAGACAGATTTGCAGGGCGGATATTAACTACATTGCAAAGATACTTTGAAATGAGAAATGTATTTGTTTCACACAAATATCACATAGAATACCATGCTGTTTTCTTCAAAGGTTCTTCTAGTAATAATCTAAAGATTGTATGGCAGATGATAGAATAACACTACTGTTATTCCATTTTCGAAATACAACAATCACATTGAAATGTTAAGTCTTTGATTGTAAATTAGAGAATGATAATTCATTAATTTCTATTTGAACTTTTTGCATAATTATTACTGATAAACATCTATCCAAGTGCAATGCCTGGTCACAAATGATAATGTTCAGAGATTTGCTAAACCAAACACCTGTACTTGTCCAGATTCCAAAGGATGTATGTGTTGCGATATGATCAGCCCATCTGTAGGGCTGGTCTGTATGACCAATAAGGTCCTGTTGGACCGTGAGCAGAACAGAACAGAACAGAAGAGGAAGAAGAACGAAAGAAGAATTGAATTGTATATTTCTTTGAGGGTGCATTCCCTCTTTATAACTACTAATTACACTTAAAATAGAAACACCCAACTTAGAAGGAAACTAATTACCTCTAATTTAGATTACTTGCTAAACTAGGATAATAACAAAAGGAAAGACATAACAGAATACTCTAATCATGGGTCCATTGACCCAATAACCCAATGAGCCCTACGTGGCATTATTCTTAACACTCCCCCTCAAGCGGAGCATGGATATCGTACATGCCCAGCTTGACTAACGCATTATGAAGACTCTTTCCATTACTTCCTTTGGTAAGAATGTCTGCTAATTGCTCATTTGTTCTGATAAACGGAGTATTGATGATACCGGCTACCACTTTCTCTCGAATGAAATGACAGTCAACTTCAATGTGCTTGGTTCTTTCATGGAATACCGGGTTTGCTGCAATGTGGATAGCTGCCTGACTGTCACAGAAGAGTCTCATAGATTTTGCACGAAACCCCATCTCTGTCATAAGAGACTTCAGCCATAAGAGTTCACACGTTGCCAAAGCCATAGCTCTATACTCAGCTTCTGCACTGGATCTTGCCACGACGCTTTGCTTCTTACTCTTCCATGAAACCAGGTTACCTCCTACAAAAGTGAAGTATCCACTTGTGGATCTCCTATCATTCTTTGAACCAGCCCAATCTGCATCACAATATCCACATATCTCCATATTCCCATGGTTACCATACAAAATTCCTTTACCCGGAGCTTTCTTCAAGTACCGAAGAATCCTGTATGCTGCTTCAAGATGATGCTTGCAAGGTTTATGCATGAATTGACTAATCACACTAACTGCATAAGAAAGATCCGGTCTTGTGACAGTTAAGTAGATCAGCTTACCTACCAATCTCTGAAATCTTCCTGGATCATCGAGAGGAGCAGACTCTCTCTCATGTAGACCATGATTATACTCAATGGGTGAATCTGCAGTCTTTGTTCCTAACATGCCTGTCTCACTTAGGATATCTAAAGCATATTTTTGCTGTGATATGAAGACTCCCTTCTTTGATTTTGCTACTTCAATACCTAGAAAATATCGGAGACTTCCTAGGTCTTTGATATCAAATACCTTTCCAAGGAACACTTTGGTTCTTTGAATCTCATCCTCACTATCTCCTGTCAGGATAATATCATCAACATATACTATTAGAACAGTAGTGCAATTCTTCGCCCTTTTCACAAACAAAGAGTAATCAAACATGCTCCTTTGGAATCCAATCTCGGAGATGGCTGCACTAAACCTCTGAAACCACGCTCGTGGCGACTGTTTAAGGCCATATATAGCCTTCTTGAGTTTACATACTTGTGAAGTCTCCCCCTGCGGATAAAAGCCAGGTGGAGGAAGCATGTAGACTTCTTCTTGTAACTCACCATGCAAAAAGGCATTCTTCACATCAAGCTGATACAAATTCCAGCCGCGATTAGCCGCAAGTGAAAGAGCGATACGAACAGACGTTAATTTAGCAACAGGCGAAAAAGTCTCCTGGTAATCCACCCCATACATCTGGGTATAGCCTTTGGCTACCAACCTGGCTTTGTACCGCTCAACAGAACCATCGGGATTATATTTGACAGTGAATACCCATCGGCACCCCACAGCTCGTTTCTCAGGTGGAAGAGCAGTCAGCTCCCAAGTACATTGTTTCTGAAGAGCATCCATTTCATTAACCATTGCCGCTTTCCATTTGGGATCAGCCAAGGCATCTGCAACATTTTGAGGAATAGAGCAAGAAGACATGGCGGACAAAAAATTTCGGTAGGGGATAGAAAGAGCATGATAGGATATAAAATTTTGAATAGGATGCTGAGTGCAGGAGCGAGTTCCTTTTCTTAAAGCAATAGGTAGCTCAGGAGAGGGTTCAGCAGGGACCTCAGTAGAGGTAGGCGAATCAGCCGGTGGAGCAAGTGGAGAATGACCAGTACTTTTCTTCCCACGCCGAACATACACCTTAAGTGGTGCTTCAGTCGCTGGAGTCCCGGAGACCTGAGAATCTACCGCTGGAGTAGTGGAGAAGAAAGGTAGTGGGAGATCTGAGTTAACGGTTTTTTCAATACCAAAGTATGGGATGTTTTCAAAGAACGTAACATCTTTGGATACAAACCGTCTATTAGTCTGAGGACAATAACACTTGTACCCTTTCTGGGTATGAGAATACCCAAGAAAAATGCACCTTGTGGACTGAGCACTTAACTTATCCCGAGAGGGTCCAAGAATATGAACAAAGCACAGGCAACCAAACACTTTTGGCTCAATATGAAACAAAGGTGAATTAGGCATGAGAATTTGAACAGGCGATTTGCCTTTCAAAACAGGAGTTGGGAACCGATTGATTATATAGGCAGAGGCTAAAATAGCTTCATCCCAATATGATTTTGGGACATTCATGCCTAATAACAAAGACCGAGTGACGCCAAGTAGATGACGGTTCTTCCATTCAGCTATACCATTCTGCTGAGGAGTATAGGCGCAGGAAGTCTGAAAGAGTATGCCCCTATTAGCATAAAACTCATGCAGCTCCCTGTGCATATACTCTTTGGCATTATCTGACCGGAAGACTTTAATCTGTACACCAAACTGAGTTGCAATCATGTTATGAAATTGTTTAATAATACCAGGAACTTCATCTCTAGATTTCATAAGATATATCCACGTAGTACGTGAGAAATCATCAATGAAAGATACAAAGTATTTGTACCCAAAGTTAGACACATGTTTGGTAGGACCCCAAACATCAGTATGCACAAGATCAAACAAAGCAAGACTATGATGATGACTCACAGGATAAGACTGTCGATGATGTTTTGCAAGAGCACACACTTCACATTGAAAAGAATTTTTATTAGAAAATTTATTTGGAAACATCAAAGACATTGTACTTAAAGGTAAATGGCCCAGACGGGCATGCCATAAAAAGGTCCTATCACTATGACTCTCTGAAAAATAGGTAGAAGGTGTATCCTTCGTGTTCAGTAGGTAGAGACCATTCTCCTCATGTCCACCACCAATCGTCTTCCTCGTGCTGAGATCCTGAAAGACACAATGAGATGGAAAAAAGGTTATGCTGCAATTCAAGGTCTTGGTGAGAGAACTAACCGATAATAGATTAGTAGGGAATGCTGGAGCATGAAGAACAGATGGTAATGTAAATGATGAGGGAATAGAAAAGGTGCCTTGTCCTACAATGTTAGACAAAGAACCATCTGCAAGTTTTATTTTTCCATCCAAGGGACAGAGAGACAAAAAACCTTCTTGCTTACCCGTCATATGATCCGTAGCTCCTGAATCAATGATCCAGGAGGCGGATGGGTTGGATACAGAGTTAGCACTGGCGGAAGCAGCTGTACCTGGCTGATCAACATGATGCAAAGCTTGGAGTGCAGCAACTTTTTGATTTAACTCCTGAATTGTCTGATCGCGGTGATCCGGTTTCTGAATAAACTCCCCCTCAGTGATAGCATTGTATGCACTTGTTCCTCGTGGCTTGAAGTCTTTCGGCTTAAGGTGAGGATTGAGTTCCCAACATCGATCTTTTGTGTGTCTTGTCTTCCCGCAATGAGTACACTTGAGCTTAGCCCTTTCTTCAGGCGTCAGAAATTTCCTCTGTGACCCTTTCTGGTTCTTTGATTCGATCGCCATGGCAAAGCGATCAGGAGTTACAGAAGATGTATTAGTACCTCTGCGGTTTGATTCTCCCCGGACATAGTTGTACACAGTTTGTAGTGGAGGCAGTATCTCTCGACCCAAAACTTGAACCCTCTGTGGCTCATTCTCTGGATTTAATCCAGAAAGAAATTCAAACACTCTACGTTGATCTCTTTGTTTATGCATCTCTTCAACAGTCTTAGGAACTGGCTGATAGTGGTCTAATTCTTCCCACTTGGCCCTTAGTTTTCCCCAATATTCCTCAATTGGCATACTCCCTTGTTGCATAAATGCGCACTCTCTATCCAACTGATATACTAGTGCTAAATCATGTTTTTGGGAATATGATTCAGCTAATGAATCCCAAATCTCCTTAGCTGTCTTACAAAACATAAGCCCTCTGCTAATATGGTCCTCCATAGAGTTCACTAGCCATGACATAACTAAATTATTCTCAGAGTCCCAGTCCTCATAAGTTGGGTCTGTCTCCACTGGAGCCTTCTTGGTTCCTGTGATATATCCCAACTTCTTATGACCCGAAATATACATTTTCGCGGCCTGTACCCAGTGAATATAGTTGTGTCCATTCAACAACATATTTGTGATTCGTAAACGAGAACCCTCTCCCGGTGAACTCATAGTGCTAGTGATGGGGAAGAACACCTTACTTTCACTAGCCATTTTTTTTTTTTTTTTTTTTTTTTTTTAAAGAAAAGTGGGCTGGGTCGGGTCTGGACTCAAGTCGGGCCCGGACTGCAGGTCAGACCCAAAAAACTAGGCCTAGTGAAAAAAAAAAAAACCTATTCTCTCCTCGGGCTCTGTGCGCAGAGTAAAAAATAAGAAGGCTATGGCTTCCTCACCTGAGTCGATGTAGAAGAGAAAGAAGGAAGAGCGAAGGGTGTTTGATGGCGACGCTGCTGCAGGGCAACACCGGTGACGTTGCTGCTGTTTCTCGAGAAGCAGTGAAGACCGATAGCGAGGAAGAGGGGGTGAAGGCAGTAGCGAGGTGAATGGCCAGCGACGATGCTGGTTGGAGAGCTGGTCGTTGTCGGGGAAAGAGCAGCGATGACTCGTGGTGCCAGGTACGCCTCACTACAGATCAGCTTCTTCTCTTCGTCTGTCCCTTTTCTTCTTCTATCTGTTCTCCCTTTTTTTTTTTTTTATGGGTTTGGTTTTTTGGGAAAGTGGATTCGTTGGCTGTTCGCCGAAGGGAAGCAAGGGTTTTTGGGGGTGACTGTGGGTGTTGACTGTGGGTTGGAGATTCCTTCCCTGACCATCGATTCAAACGATGGTTCGCTCTGATACCATGTTGCGATATGATCAGCCCATCTGTAGGGCTGGTCTGTATGACCAATAAGGTCCTGTTGGACCGTGAGCAGAACAGAACAGAACAGAAGAGGAAGAAGAACGAAAGAAGAATTGAATTGTATATTTCTTTGAGGGTGCATTCCCTCTTTATAACTACTAATTACACTTAAAATAGAAACACCCAACTTAGAAGGAAACTAATTACCTCTAATTTAGATTACTTGCTAAACTAGGATAATAACAAAAGGAAAGACATAACAGAATACTCTAATCATGGGTCCATTGACCCAATAACCCAATGAGCCCTACGTGGCATTATTCTTAACAGTATGAATACCCATGCAACATAGAATATTACAAAATTGAATCCTATCACATAGCAAGACGCCAAAGTAACAGCAGAAGCAATGTTTGAAGAAAAAATTACACATGCTTTTAATTCCCGTCCCCTCCCCAGAAAAGAAAAAACTAGTTTCAATCATTCAGAAAAAAGTCATTGGAAGTAGATCAGACAAAAACTATTGATGCTTTCACAACAAAATAAAAGTTCAGGAGTCATCAACTGTAACTGGATAGGGGCGTCAAACACACCCCCTAGGAATAAAGACTCAGTGAGTTTGAGTCCTCCATGGAGTAAAAATAAATAAATAGAAAATAAATAACTTCAGGAGAATCAGGAAAATTACACCTACAGTTTGCCCTTTCTCTTTTTGTAGTCCACGGTCCATTCTTTTCTTCTCTTTCTCAATTTCTTGTTTAATTTTTTTAAATTCTTTGAGTAGCTTCTCTGGTAATTTACCTTCTTTCTCGCCCCTATAACAGTAAGGAATAAAAATATCAATAAAAAGATGTAAGTACATATCTACCTATCAACAGGCACAGGGAAAAAAAATAACAAGGTACATACATCTCAGCATCACTCTTTTGCAGTAAGTTTTCAACAAAAGAACGAATCTCTGCCTCACTGAATGCTTTTCCAAGCTTTTCTGATGCTTTTCTCAGGTCAAATTCGCAGTTATGATGATTTTCCAGCTTTGACAGTGTTAACAACATTGCTGAAATACAGCAAATAGTAATCAGTATGCATTTAATTTGAGATGGGCTGCACACATAGAGAAAAGGCTGGAACAGCTCATGTGTGACATATACAGGATTCAAAGTAAAAGAAAAAATAAGAAAAGCAGGACCAGTAGAGACCTTGAATAAAGTAGCAAGAAAATAGGCATTAGAGTTTAGAATGTGGAATTACAGAGAGTATGGCTTCAATAGGGAGCTAGTGGAAAAGCAAAATCCCCAAAGGTGACTGTGAATAAGGCTACAATGATGGTCAAGTTGATTAATATCTTGTGAAGAAGTATCAACTCCGAGTGCAGTACACCAGAACTTAGCAAACATGTTAGAGAGGCAACCCCACATCATGATGTGCTTTTAAGGGGATTTGTTTAGTTGGATTTTTTTGGAGTTACTGCTTCATGTGTCCCTCCAGAACTTTCTTTAATTTCAGTAACAGATCTCTGAGGATATGGAGATGAAGAAGGCATTTGTTAGCTGAGTAACAAACACTCAAGCAAATACAAATGGATGAGTACATGGAAGGAGGTTCGAGATAAAACATAACATACCCTGAAGAGCATATTTCACCTAACCACCTACTAAGAACTCCCAAAATATTTCAACAAACCACCTACTAAGAACTACCAGAGTACACGGTATGGAGTTAGTACCAACAGTTTGTACCTAGCTCTTTTTGGACATTATTTGAATAACGCCATATGGTAGCTCCAAAGGAGGCTCTTGTAAGAATACATCTTTTAATGGAACTTAATAAACGAACCTGGTTGTGAGGAGTAAAAAGGATAGCTTTAAGAAATGATTGTAAAAGATGAATTACAAGAACAAAAGAAACTAAGAAAATGTTGTATTAGTTGGTTTCTTGGTTAGAAGACTGAAAATAATCCCTTAAGGAAGAACTGAACAGCTGCAAGTACAAGTATTTTTTGGACTTGTCCAAGTAGTTTTTGGACAGGTACACAAAATAGTCCAAAAAATACTTAAGTTGTCAGGAGCAGATATTCAGTTGCGACTTGATAGAGAACTTGGCCCAAAGAATGGATGAGCAGAGAAGTAAACCTCACAATGCCAACACCAAATAGATTGGATAAGGCAAGGCTTCAATGACGATGATTATGATGGTGGTGGTGATGATAATTCCATATCAAAGTTTGCATATGACATCACCTGAAATTTCTGTGGTAGACTGGTAGTAAACTTTGCAGAACATCAAAACATTGAGAAACAGAAAAAAAAATAATAATAATAGGTCAAGTTTGAACCTGCAAGTATCTTTTGCTTTCGTCCAGTCAAGAAGACAAATTTAGCTACACCAATGATAATAGTATAATGTAACTATGCAATTCTACAGCTTCCACCAATGGGAGATATGCTTCACATGAATTTCTTTTTTTTTTTTAAATAAAAATTCAAAGTTGAATCATGAATTAATTTCTATATCCTGAACTACTTTCTGTACTATTGAACTCAATGCTATGATCTAAAGGAAAAAAGGAAACCATGAAATTAATTTGTTTTAGCCCATTAAGCAACCAGTAAAAGTAATTACAGCTTATTAATCATGAGTAACCAAAGCCGTAGATAGCATAGTTGTCAGTTCATTCCGTTCCATCTGGAATTGGCCAGAACATTCCATTAGTGACCTAGGGCGGAATGGAATGCTCCCCGAAAGATTCCGGACCCACTTCTGGTCTGGCCTAACTCTAACCCATTCCAGATGGAACGGAAAGCCCCTCCAAAAGTTTGATTTTGTTATGTTTATTAAGTAGTTTTGATAAATTCACGTCTTTCATACTTTCATTCATACCTAATGAAAATCAGAAATAGTCAATAGTAGAGTGCAACATTGTTCTGAAAATCAGAACAGTATCACAAATCATTCATACCATGAATTGAATCACATTGTGAACCTTAGGATTTTTTTCTAATAAAAATGAAAAATAATTAAGAATTTTAAAAAGAAAAAGGAAAAACGTAGTTACTCATAATCCAACCATTTTCACATCCATAGCAATATAAATACAATGACAAAGTCTATGATACAATCAAATGAAGAATATCATAACATATATTAATATATAATAAATAATGTGTGTAAATAGTTAAATAAGTTTAAGGTATCGATATATAAAAGTTAAAGGTATCAATCTATATTTAATTTTTGTTATTACTAAAAATATAAAAGTAAAAATAAAATCCAATTATCCAAATCATCGATCTTACATAGTAGAATATCTATTGAAGTTAAGAAAATGTTCATGAATAAAAAAATCGAAAAAGATTTTAAAAAAAGTAGAAGAAGAAGAAGATATAAACAAGCTACATATGTAGAGTCGAACACTTTAGTCAAATGCATGTTCTTTATTCATCTATAAAACCTCCCCAAAACCGCAAAAATTCTTAAGAAGTTTCACTAGCTATTAAATAACCTTTCAAAAGTAAAAATGATATATATATATATATATATATATAAAAGAAAGAAAAGAAAGAGAAAAGAGATTATTAATATTAACCAATTGGTTGTGGCTATTCCTGCTTAGCCGAATCACTTCAATCGAAATATTCGATGGAACGGGTATTGAATTGTAAGATTCACACTTGAATCCTAAGATTCATCTATAAATGGGATATGTTGCATGGATACAAATTATTTTTCTTAGGATTCGATACAAATCGTACAATTCAAACAACAATGGAGTCTAGTTTAATTTAAATGATGCAAGTATGCATTTGTAGTATAATTATAGCATTCCACTTTTTTCAATTTTAAGTTTTCTTTTATTTTATTCAGTTTTCAAGCAATTTTTCAGCAATGGAAGGTTGGAATTAATCGGAATGAGTTGGAACATTCCAGAAACGGAGAATGGAATGGAATTGACAACCATGGAATTAACACCATTGCATTTACCTCATGTAATGATTAATAAAAGCAATTATGAGTTTATTGTTACTTGTATGGGTGCCATACATGTCAGTACTAGATCATAATAACAATTCTAGTTTGTTTATCCCTCCTGACCGGAATTTAAAACCCCACGTACCTCTGAAATCAGAAAGTTCTTACAAGATCCATCAGTTCCTAAAATTAATCAGCAATTCCAGCAATGGAAACTTTACATTCTGACATCTAGGCCATGTGACTGATTCACTGATGTCAACTCTGCTTTCCTTTTTTTTTCTTCTTTTATTGTCACAAGAGACCAGGGGTCACCGCCTTTCCACTCTTTCTTAAAACTACAGAATTTGAATTTAGTGACTTCCTTCTCAAATTCAATTGCATGTCCAGAACAATTATGTGTGTCTCCAAGCATGTGTGAGGAATTCTACAAAACGTCCTTTCTCCGCCGCCGCAAAACCCCAACCCCCGGGTTTTTTTCCCAACCCCCGCCCTTTACGAGGGTGGGTCCTACATTCAGCCAATCCAATCCTTCTGCATACATTCTCCCTCCCCCCACCCACCAAACACCAAATTGGAAGGATCACGGGACCAGGGCGATGTCTCCTATTTCTCCTCTCCATCCCCTGACCTTCTATGATTGCCAAGGCGTTTATTGAATGCCCAACTCACTCAAGTTTCAACATTTCAATCCATAAATGGTAAAACCCTAATATAATTATAAAAAAAAAGTCATGACCAATCTATCAATGCAATTAAGATAGATGCTTACCCGAAAGAACATCAATCCTTTCATGGATTTTCTTTCTACAAATGCGACGAATTTTCAAAACCTCATACTGGGCAATGGGTAACAGCTTCATGTCTCGACTCTAAACAAAGGGGAGAAAAGGCATCAACAGAAGCAGAACCAAACTGTTATTCACTGAGGAAATTTTACAAGAAAGAAACCAAGATAATATCAAAGCCCCACCTCCCAACAAGGAAGGCACAATTCAGACTCATCTTCCAACACATCTGCATCTGCATTAGCAATGCCATACAATGATCTCTGCCCAACAGAAAGCACACTGCTCCGCACAGATGCCAGTGTAACCCCATCCTTTACCTTCAACTTCTCATAAATCTCCCCCACCAACTTTGAATATGGAAGAGGACTCCCTTCAAGCAAGCAAGCAATTGTAGAATCAATGGAGCAACAACCAGCCACGTCCAAATGCACCTTCTCAGCTAAAACTTCCTTGAAATATCTTAATAACCCATCAATCTCTTGCCGATACCCAGCAATAACTGATTCTTTATCCTCTCTGCTCAAAATATCATCAAATATTCCTCTCTTCCTCTTCATCAACTTTCTACCACTCTTTTCGCCGCTTTTTGGATCGGTTTCTGGACGTTTCGACCCAACATTAACAGGAGAACCATCAGGATCCACCATATCCACCATTGCAACCTTTGGAAACACCAAGAAAACAATCAAGGAAAGTGTCAAAAACATCAACATCATCAAAAAGCCCAATGCCTGATCCACTAGAATTAAAAAAAAAAAAAAAAAAAAAAACAGAGAGAGAGAGAATCCCAAAACTTGTTGTTTTTCAAATTTGGAGTTTATGATAGTCTAAGTGCCAGTCTCTGCGAAGAGAGCAGAAGAACATAAACAAACAAACGAAATCAAGCATTCTGCCAAAAATAGAGATCTGATTGCAGAAAACCATAAGATCCGAATCTAAGAACAGAAATTCAAGAAATGAAGCTTCTAACTCCTAATCTTAAGTCTCCGGAAGCTAGAAAATGTCAGTTTCCGCTCAAAAACCACGAAATGACACGCATTCGATCGCTCTTTTCTCCTCTTCGCAGAACTTCAACGCTCAAATCCGAAAAAAAAAAAAAAAAGGAACAACATCTGTAATGGCGAAATGGCAAAGCTTTCCGATCACAGAAAAAGGCATCATTTCCAGCAAATCCAAAACCTCCAGTATCAAGAAACGCCATTTTCCGCACAAAAAACCACAAAACAACACGCACTCAATCAATGACTGCAAATCACAAGGAACCGATACAAAAGAAATCCGAAATCGAACAAACAAATCCTTTCCGATCAAGACGAAATCTCATTTCCCGATCGAAATCCTTAAAAAGACATGCAATCGGAATCGCTCGAGACAGTCAAACAGCTAGAAATTGCAGAGATGGAAGATTCGACGCCTCACCTGAAATCGACGGCTTCGATTGGTAAGATTTCGTCGTTTTCAAGAAATCTCCTTCGATTCAAAGCTTGTATGCAATGTTTCGGGATTCTCTTTCTGCCCTTCCTTGCATTGGTTCCCGCCAAGTGATGTGCCCTTTTTGTCCCCAGGTGTAAGTCTGCTCGGGCCTCGGCTAAAGTACGCCGGGCGCACGTAAAGTCGAGTCGTTTCGTTCAGGTTGTGTTTAGTATTCTGTGGGCCTAACTCGGAGAATTCTCTGAGGCCAAAACTAAAGGTAAGGACATCATTAATTAATTGGGCTTTACTCTTAAATTCAGACCCCTCAAGGGGCAGTTAGACAACTTACTATTAAACTAAAGTAAAGTATTAAATAAAAAGATAATAAAATATAAGAGAGTTACGATGGTATTTTGTCTTTAATAGATTGGTAGGAAATCTTTTTATCTTTTTCTTTTACAAAAAGTGAGTATTTTTTGTTATTTAGTGGAGAAAAGAAATTATTTTTTTATTTATTTTTTCTAAAAATGATGGAATCTTGGAGGTGTTTATTTTTGATGTGACCTCTTATTTGAAAATAAAAGCTTTACATTACTTTTACTGGCATGGTAAATTGCCAAACTGGCCCTCAATGTCAATCGATGAATGTTCTTTGGGGCAAGTAGTTCAAATAATTCATGAGTTGTATGGGAGTTCTGTTAAGATGTCTCCAAATTTTACCTTAATAAAAGTTGGTTTGGCATAAGATTGATCAATAAGTGGGACTTTTTGCTGACTTTCCACTCATTTCACTGGTAAGAAGTCTGAGTGAGACCCTGAGAAGAAGTTAACTACATGATGTAATAAAATCTTAACTTTATCTAAGTGTTTCTGTTTTTTACAAAAAGGCTCTCATAGTTTCCGAAACCTAGAAAAGCTCTACATTTTGGATTTTTACTAAAAACTCCCTCCACTGAAAAGCATTGAAAAGGTTGACATCTTGCCCGTTTGTCTTCTAACTTTTCTCCCCGAGCTTATTTACCTTTTGGTAGAATTTCCGGAGCTAAAGTATAAGAGAGCATTCAAGAACTCCACTATGTATGGGAAATCAAGAATTTATTGAATTATAGCAAAGAAATAGGGCCTTAGTATGCATTTCTGTAGGTTTAACGGCCACAACTTGAGAGATTAATCATATCGGGTCAAAGTGCTTAGGAATACCCATGTCATAAAAAAAAGTATTTACGCTCACGTCTCCAAATAGGATTAGTGCCCACTGATTTGATGCGTGATGATTAATGACTCAATAAATATTTTAATACATAGTATAACTTTAAATACTATTTTTAAGGTTTTCCTATAGTGGGTGGGGGGGGGGGGGCTACTTTTGACCAATCCGATCCATTCAAGGGCACTAAGGCCGAGGATTGAAATTGATTCCATTTTACACTATTTTGGAATTATTCACAATTACATTTCATACATATTTCTCGAATCCATATCTAAGCCTTTTCATCTCCATTCCTCCCTTAATCATCACATATCCAGCTCACTAAAAGTAAGCATTCATAAAGAAACAGAAAAATTAGAAAAAAAAAAGGATAATGTTGAAATACTAGAAAAACATTTTTTAATGGTATTTCTATTTATAAAAAAAAAATCTATTTTTTTTATATTTCTTAAAGAATGCTTACTGTTAGTGGGGTCCACTTGAATGAATCATGAGCAAGGGAGGCATGACAATGGTAAAAGGCTTAGATGTGGATTGTGAAAAATATGTATTAAGTCTAAAAATAAATTATGTGAAATGAAACTAGTACAACTCAAGGGTCTCAATGTTCATGAATGTGTTGGATTGATGAATGACAGGCCCATATATGAAAGCCAATAAAAGAAGCATTCAAAGTAACAAAATGGGTTACAATTTTCATGGAGTCATCAATCAATCACGTGCCATTTAATGGACCCTTATGCCAAGTTTGGGAAAGTGAATGCCACCCACCCTAGTTGATAAAAGTGCAAGTACTTCTTTTTGTCTTCTTACTATAGAAACTTGGTAAATTTGTTGGGAAGCAAGAGTGGAATGACACTTCACTCATAAATACACTTGAAGTGGATGAGAGTTGGCAATTGGCATCAGTTTCCTGTATTGATTTGGGTTAGTGCTACATTTTAGGGCCAGACTTAAGTGCAACTGTCTCTTGCATTTAGCCAAGTCAACCATGAAAGAAGGAAATTTGAAGTGATTTTCTTTACACTCATCTAGGAGACTCTGGTTATTTTTGAAAAGTACAATGTAACTACATGCAAATCTGATAAGGGATGTTTGGACTCTGTTTCTCATTTTACGCAGAAAAGATCCCACCAAAATGGGGACTTTCTTGGAAAAGTTAGTTTGTAGTTTGCCCCCATTGAGTGATGGTCCTCATAGAATTTTCTTAGGGAGCCCATATATGAGATATAAATAACTCAGTCACATTCGGGCCTTGGTGTTAAGTAAGATTCGGGCTTTTGATATTTGGGTAAAGCTTAGATAAAGTGATAGAAACTCCGAAAGCTGACCCAAACCAGCCCAATAAGTATTACTTTAGCTTGACTTGGCCTAGTTCGATCGACTAAATGAGCGGGCTTTGGCCTAATATGAATGAGGCGAGCCTGGCTCAAGGTAGGAACTAACAGCCTGTGTGGGGCTTGGCCAGAATATGAGCCTATGTTTTAAAAACTTGGCGGGCCTGGAAATGTCTTAGTTTGTCCCAACCTGCCACATGAACATCGCTGCGAGTCCTCTCTCTCTCTCTCTCTCTCTCTCTCTCTTCTTTTTACTTATAAATTTTGATAATTTTAGAGAGTTGCAAATTTTGTCTTTCCAGTTTTTGGCATCTATTCTTAAATATTATCATGAATACCTTTTTTGAAATTTAGGCAACTTTCTGCTTCAGTTTGTACTAATTTCTTTTTTCACATAAACTTATATTGGTCTTAAACTTTTTACTTTCTATTTTTTGAATATTGGCACCAATAAAAATCTGATAAGGGAGCTCATAATCTAATTTTATTTTAATTTTTTTTTTTTACTTCCATCAATACTTTCAACAACTAATTTAAACACACACATATGCATGTGCTTTAAACATGAGTGGTCAAGCTATTTATTAGGTGTGAAAGCCCATAATTTTGATACCCATAATTTCAGTTTTGACAATCTGATTTTAATTTTGGCTTCCAACAAAGCCTAACTGTTTAGGTTTTATTCTAAAACATTGATAGTATCAATTATATAGTGTACTTTCTAATATTGTAATAGTAAGAAATAAAATAAATGTCATGTACATTCTCTAACATAATACTAAGAAGTTAGAGGTTGTTGGTCAAAGTATTGTGATAGTAATAAGGATAACATTAACATCTTGTTTGGTAACAGGTGAGAAAATTCCACAACTGGAACAAGGATTCATCCATGAGGATTTGTATAGCCGAATATTTAACATAGAGCTTGGTACGTATTGATACATAAAGCTGACAAATTTTGGTTTTATTATGGAAATCCATGAAAGTGAGGATTTTAAATTCTATGGGAGGAGGTTGGGAAAAATAATCCTTAAAAATGAGAATTTCAATTGGGACTGCCTGGGACTGCAAAATTGGAACGGCCTGGCCATATCACCAAGAGTGATTTCCACTGTGCAAGGTTGGCAGCCAACATCTACCTTGCTTGCCCCAAAACCAGGTAGATCCATTCATAGTGGGCCACATGTACATTCCTTATCCATTCATCAATTGGGTGGCATCTACATTCTTAATTCTGGCCACTAACTACTCCTATATCTGACCCATCTAACATTCATCTACCATGACCTTAAAAAATAACACAACAAGAGTCAAGAAGCACAAGCCAAGCCATGTGCCACTTTTTTTTTTCTTTTCAAACCTTAGAAAACTCATGAGCTCTCCACACCTGTGCTGACTGTTGTTATTGTAGTTACAAACATCAAAGTACTAAAACAATCCATATAAAATCACACAATCACTTAAAACTCTTCATCCCAACTCCAGCAGGCAGAGAGAGGGAAGAATCCACACTCAAATTCCCAATAGAATGTATAGGCTTATTGCTCCCAGGCACCATCCACTGTGCACTCGAATCCTTCCCAGAGAACAGAGATCCCTTGGTCCACCTCAGAGACCCAATGCTCTGAGGCAGATGAAATGAAAGCCTCTTCTTCGACCCACCACTGGGAGATGCCATTGTCCTCTCTTTGGGATTGCTTTGGGCTCTAACTTTCGCCTTGGCCGAGACGGTTGGAGCCATGTAGCTCGGTACAGAAAACGACGGGCAGCTCATTAGGCTATCGTCATCCTTGAGTGGCACATCAAATGAAAAGTCACCACCCTGTGGTTTAGAGGACTTAGTGTTCTTTGAGGGATTATTTTGTGGAGTTCTAGCACCATAGATTGGTGAGCGCTTTGCCTTGGTGAGCGGGGACATGGCGAATTTTTGTGTAGATTTGCTGGGTGTTGATGCGCTGTTGGCGACATATGAATGCCTCCGGTTGGTGATCGGCGACGGTGAGAGATTCCAAGTCGACGATAAGGGTGTGACATTGCCAGCATTGTTAAGAGGACTGTAGTTTCCTTGTATAGACTTGCGCGGTGTGGAACTGTTGGTTGGATCCATGGCTGCTTGTTCTGGAGTTTGATTTGGAATTTGGCGATCTAACCAGTTCCGCCACCAGGGAAACCCTCCAGTTTCAATCTCCATTAGAGCATTGCCTGTTGGTTTAGGAGAGTTCCTCCAAAGCTGAGGCCACATATAACTGAAAGTTAGATAGGGACTGTGAACATGAACATACTGGAAAAAAAAAAAAAAAAAAAAGGGCCCATCAAACTTCTGGGTCAGGCCCATTCACTAACGTCACAGATTGAATAGTATTAAATCACACTGCTGTACTATGCTAAGAAGCAACTTCAAGTTGAATGCTACCTGGTGGGGATATGAATAAGCTAATGCCTTCTCTCTCCTGATGATTGCATCCACCCTCCTCTGCATCCTTGCCTCTATTTCTTCCTTTGTGAGCATGCTGTCATCCCATTCTTCTCTGTAGTCTGCTTCATCCTAAAAAAAATGCATCCCAGCTTAGAGAAGAGCAATTATATATATGATCCACTGGCACCTATATTTTGATGGAAGGTTTGCAACGACTCATCTAGCGATCTGGATGATGGATGATCCATACATTAAAATTTTTCATGAAAACCACCCTCGAGTGGAAGCATGGTGAGACCCAATCCATTTGCAAAATGAGGCCCATTTGTGTCAAATTTCATAGTTTTAAACATGCCAGAGTCAGATTGATTCAAATTGACGCCACCAATAGATCAAAGAGTTAGTTGAGTCAAATTGGTCCAACCAAATTTGAAGGAGTGCTCGCTGGACTCATCTGAGTAACTCCACTATGGTCAAATTGGTTTCATACAGGGCCAGGCCAAGTTCATCGCCTAAAATGCCCAGATCTTGCAAAACAGACTGGGCTTCATTTGAGTAACTTGGGCCAGGCATAATCTGAACTCGCAAAGCACGTACTGAGTATAAGTGAAATTAGGATTGGCCTTCTTCAGGTTCGGGTCGGCCTCTTGCCTGGACTTTGAAACCTGTATGAAACCTGCCTTGGGTCCCAACTTCAAAATGGGTCAACAGAATTTGCACTGAGGTAGGGAATTTACAATTTGGGTGTCTGGGTTTTAATGAGATTGTTGTCGGATTTGGATTTGGATTTGGATTTGCCTACCCAGAATTCGGGCGGCCTTGGATTAAGCCAATACTCGACCGGGCCCACCTGAATCCACCACTACTGGGCTCATGCGCTACCTAAGTCACAAAAGTTTTTATATGTTAGAAACTTACTAGTTGACTTGTGATTTGCTTGCCCAAGTTGGCCTCTTCTATCTTTTCTCTGTTGAGAAGATTATGGCGTTGGAAAGCATGGTTTTCCGTCATTTGGATCCTCCTGGAATGTATCTGTGATCGAATTTTCACCAGCAACTGCATGTGCCTCATGGCATTCATGGTCTGGCGCCTTACGCTTTGCCCTCTCACCAGTCCTTGAAGTCTCATAAGCCCCTTGAGAGCTCTGAAGTTGGACCTAGCCTGTATCATAAAATTCTCATACATATTCAATGGTGCACATAAGATTCAAGGCTGTCAATGGGCTTGGCCAGGATTCAAAATCGGCTCATCCCTACCTGAAGGAAATGTGGCCCGGAAGCACCTGGGCCCAGCCCATTTGCAACCCCTTTAAGACTCGTGAAGAGAACTCCAGTGAGCTTATTTTGTTTCAGGTCTGGCAGCCAAACCAGCACGGAGCACAGTGGAAAGAAAAATTTCTCTGTAGGAGAGGTCCCATGACCGAGTCCCATTAGTTTTAAGTTTCAACCCAATGAAAGGGAAAAAACAGTACCTGGGTCACATTTAGCAATAAGATCCTCAGGGGTTTCACACTGATTCTCCACAAAGTGGTGGAAAACCCATGTTTAGAAACTGATTTGGGCTAGTGTAATCCTCAATTTTGAGGTTTTTTAGGTCATCCCATTGGATTTGTAGGTCCTCAGTTTTGTGAATTAATGCACCTATATCATTTTTCTCAGCGGTACACTTTCATAAGTACTCACATCGATGTGAAATCCTTAGCTATACAAATCATCAGTGAGGAATACCTATTTCAGTGGCAGTGAGGAATCCTCAATCTGCATATTCCTTACCAATAAACAAATATACAAATATTCCATTAACTAAGTCTAGAATCATTAAGTATGACATGTAAAATTTTCACAGACGTACAGTTTCTCAAGTTCTGATATCACTGTGAAATCCTTAGTGAGGAATACCTGTTTCGGTGGTAGTGAGGAATCCTCAAATCTACAAAAAACAAATATTCCAATAATAGGTCTAGAATCATTAAGTACGACATGTAAAGAGGCACGCTAGCATAGCAAGTTAGTGCATGTTTGGTATCTCTATTTTTCACCTCTATTTGTCTAAATCGGATAGAGGTTAGAAAAATTAGAGCGTTTGGTAGATGACTTTATCCTCTTCCTATTTTAGATGAGTAGAGGCAAATCCTCTAAAATTGAAATGCCCACTTTCTGGGCATATGAAATATAGATGCATAGGCTCTAAAAAACGTAGAGGCAAATTCTCTAAAATTGAAATGCCCCCTTTTTTTTATAGCTCTTTTTTTAATGGCTTTATTTTAAATGGTTTGTCAGAAAAAAAAAAGTAGAGATGCCAAACATGGTCTAAAGATTGCCAGTTAGCAGGGGTCTTTATGGGGCCATGTCGAGGTTAGAAACATAGTCCCGGGCCCAGACCGAGCCCGCCCAATTAGTCAATTGGGCTGGGCTGAACCGGACGGACTTTCTACCAAATTTCTGGATAAAAGTACACTAAATTACAAGCAGTCATTAGTCAGCCCGGGCCGCGCTTTGGTCTTTCTTTCACTTGTCCAAGCCTGGCCCAATTACTAAATAGGCTTACATTATATACCAAGCCCAGCCCACAAGCAACCCTTCTAGTTAGGAAATATGTTGCAACGTAGGCCCCTAGGATAAAATGGCCATCATCAAACATTCTTACTTCTTATGGATTGGATCCAAAACCTCTAAATTGAAGGTTAATAATCCACAACCTCTAAATTGAAGGTTAATATAAAAACCAGTTAAACCGCCTTTGATCAGACAAATGAAAATGTGTAGCAAAATTGATTTTTGATAGATGGACTCCACAATCACCCCTTTTGTCTCCTGTGGTCAGTGGGTCTCATTAACATGCCACATTTAAATGAGAATCTTGAAGTCAGTGAAAAGGTTCAAGGAGAAAGCCTACCATATAACCTCTATAGGCTGTTTGGATCTTGATAGCTGCAATGTAATTGTTATTTCTTGGATGGTAGACAGTAGCTGTTGCTTTGTGGTGATGAACACCAGAAGGCAAGGGATGTGTCTGTGGCTTCTCTCTAGATGCCACTCCATGAGTCTTTTGCTGCTCCCTAGAAGGCAATGAATGTGATATTTGACGGTGCTCCTTTTCAGCCTCACCCAATATCTTCTCAATGCTGCTTGGTTCTCTATAGAGAGGTATGAGGGAAGCAGTTTCTCCAGGTCTCAACTTCCCAACTCCCCATTTGTTTCTCTCCTTTACAGCTTTCTTCTCTGACTCCTACACTCAAAACATGACATGGTTCAAGATAGAATTATTCATTTATTTTTTTCTCTAGTATAAGGGGAATTTTCATGTGGATGCCATACAAAAATTGAGAGTACTGGTTACTCACATGAACTCCTTTCTCTTTGGAACTGGGTATGAAAACCCTTTTGAGTGTAGATAGCCAGTTTCCTTTCTTCCCCATGTTACATGACAACTCATACCACTATAAGCCTGAGAAAGGAGTATAGAAGGGAAATAAATTACTAAGTGAAATCAAGAGCAAGAGAGCAGCTATATGTAATGAATATAATAAACAGAGATGGCCACATGCAGTGCTTTGATCTTAATTAAGTCTACATGTGTACTTAGCTACTACAGATGTGAAGGTGGGAGAATAAGCAGCTTCAAATGAATCCTTTCAACCATGTAAGGAGAGGTGCTATTGTAACTCAAAGGATCATCTCTTTTTGACGGAAAAATAAAAAAAATTAAAATTAAAGAACAATAGTGATCATTGGTGAAGAAAGACTTTTTGTTCTTATTTTAATATTGTGATTTGTGTTAGAGAATATTGAGTTGTTAGAGGATTGTTATGATTAGGATAAGAGTTAGTTTGAATTTGAATTTGAAATTTCTCTGTGTATAAATTGAGAGGAGTTCCTCTTATGAAACTTACTTTTTGGAAAGAATGTTTCTTGAAATTCTTTAATTTGATGCACATATATTTGGTGGAAAGACCAACCTCTCCTTTTATTTATAATAATAATAAAAAAAGATGTATATGATCTTTCTCTAATTGCAAGCACATAAAAATTCTTGATGGGATCTTTGCATTAAGAACAAAAGTATCTAAGTACATAGAAAAGTAAGTGATAGAGAGAAGGCAAGATTCAACTAGATGATGTTGGGGGTTACTTGATTGAAAATTTCATATGTGCAACTAACCCCTTTCAATGTAAACACAATAATACAAGTACTTGAAGAATAAATAAATAAATGCTAACATGAAAATGATAGTGAAAAGAAAGATTTTAAAGAACTTAATTACCACTCCAAATCTTCATATGCCATCCATTTCATAGGTTCTTGACAAATCTCTCTCTCTCGCTCTCTCCCCCTCGCACCACACACCCCACCGCACACCACCCACCCACCCCACACCACCCCCCCCCCCCCCCCCCCCCCCCCCCCCCCCCCCACCCTTTTTGTTAATGTAACAGAGTATTTGATCTTTGAAGACTACTAATAAATGCAATCCACTTTCAAAGCTATCCATGAGAAAACAAAGGATATTCTAACAAGAAACTCCAGAAAGAAACACTCTAAAACAAAATCCAGACTGAGGAAGATATATCTTGTCCCATTTTGGTTACAAAAATGTGTGTAACAAAACCTTATTCAAAGTACCAAATACAGTGAAGGAAAAAGATTAAAAGAAAAAAAAAAAAAAAGGGGTTGGTATGAGCATTTGTACCTTGGCCAACGAACAGACTCCTACATACTATCTTGTCCTTGATTAAAGGAGAGAGTGATGTGCTAATCTTATAACTCTCCTTCTCCACCCCCCTCAACACACCCTGTAACCCAAATGGCTTGTTTCTGCTTCCTTGCTTTTAATCCCTTTTTGTCCATTTCTTTCCCTCCAAAAAACTTTGCATCCTGTCCTTCCCAGGGACAGTGTTCACCTTTATGTCTCTCCCACCGACCTTTTTTGTCTCGAGGATTTATAGTTATGCTTTGGTTTTGATGATGGAGAGGGTGACCACTTTCTCACTCCATGACCCAACTCACTTTACTTGACTAGAAAGCCAACATAGGCAGCTGTGATGCTTAGGCCTTCCTTTGAGTCTAATATTGCCCCAAAAGGTTTGAAAATTACTGATGAAAGCACCAAGGAATGTGGGCCAGCTACAATTAGTGAATAAACAGGAACCCCAATTAGTGAATAAACAGGAAGTTTGACTCTCTTTATGAGCATGTGGATCATGATATTAAGCAATCTATTGATGTGGACCGTCGGATCCAGATGGACACCTAAACTGTCATTTCAATCTTTGTGAATTTTATTGTATCTTATTATTTTTTTACTTTAGTTATTATTTCTTAAGTAGTATCTTGTTTTATCATTGCAGTTTTATGGGAAAATGCCCCTTAAACCCCAGATTCCGGGGGAAAAAAATGTCCAAAAAAACAAAGGGTAGGGAGGCCCTCCGATGTCAACGTTAAATATTTGGCCCCTCCATCATTTTACAAGGGTTTAAACTTTAAAGGGTATTTTCCCTAAAAAAGCTCTTTATTATTTCTTTTGCATTATTACCAAAGAAGAAACCTTCACATATTGGCTGATGTATAATATATTGGTATTGCTACCAATATATTACATTGTTTTGGTTCTGTTTTGTTAAAATAGTTTTTAAGCATTTAAAAATAGTATATTGAAGATTTTCATATTTAATTGATTTTAGGATATTTTAGATAAAACTCACATAATAAAATAGAATATAAAGGTCTAAGAATGTAGTTTTTATACAATACTTATTTAGATTTTGGCTGATTTTTTTTTTTTTTGGTACCCCAGCCAAAAGAGTATGTCCGAGGAGAGAGGCCGCACAAATGGGAAAGGAAGCTTGCAAAAAATCATTGAGTCCAAATTGGCTAGATTACTGCCTCAAGTAGGTGAAAAATGAAAACATATAAATCAAGTAAAATCAGTCAAATCATTAGTGATTCCACATAATTCTATATGAATTTAGTTGATTCTCATCAGTCCTCTCAACTATTTAAAGTGTTTAGATTTGACCATACCAATTAAT
Source organism: Persea americana (assembly GCA_029852735.1). Lineage (NCBI taxonomy): Eukaryota > Viridiplantae > Streptophyta > Magnoliopsida > Laurales > Lauraceae > Persea > Persea americana. Next base: position 32,788,888 of record CM056820.1, on the reverse strand, counting down.
GTTAGGCACCCTTTTTACTGGTTAGAAATTTCATTCTTAATCCTTATGTTCCTTCCTATGCTATCCCAGCTGACATTTTTTTTAGTGTACTTGTAGTAGATGCCCCCCATTCCAACCAAGGCTTAAATTAGTCATTTTTGGTTGATGTATAAAGTGCTCTAGATTCCAGAGGCTATTGCCGACCTCCTTGTCAGAGATCCATGGAATGGTAACAATAGATGGGACATCGACCACTGATTAAAAGCACCTTCGATGACCGTAGGGATGTTAATGATAATATTAGAATTTACATCCCCCATACCCATAGCAAACACCCCATCAAAAAGAGTTTGAACCTACTCTAAAAATGGTGATCTATCAACCAAATCTGCATGTTATAAGGTTTTATGCAAAGACAGCATTCTGAGAAACAGTAATATTAGCAATTTTAACTGGCGGGGGCGCTGTTGAGAATACCTTTACCTCAAAGAATACTTTTGTTTGGATGAAAATATTTGAGAGATGCTCTTCCAGTACCTTAGTTTTTACACATGATATTTAACAATGTAAATGTTTTGTGTCCTATTTGTGAAAAGGAGGAGCAATCTGTGTGGTTCATGTCCTTTTTCAATGTGAGCATGCTCGATCTGTTTGGTTTAAATGTAATCTTAGTCTTCGCGGTCATTTTGGGGACCTTAAACCTTATTTTCAATCTGAGCAGCCCAATTTCTCCTGATGATAAATAGTTCTAATAAGTTTTTGTTCCTTGAATGAACTAATGGAAAACAGATCAGGGCCAAAATGTCTAGGCATGATGATATGATCCTCCACTGCCTACCTTTATATGCTCCATTTCTTTCAATGGATATTGGTTATTGATCTAACCATTGCATTATATACTCTCTTGGATTGTCTCAACTTTTTTTTAACTTTTAGCATATTGTAATTTGTAAGGAGAGATGAAGTTTGTGATTGCGTGCAATAGGGAGGGATAGAGAGAGGTTAGTATGATCATGATGGGTTTGCTTATACGCCACTTGAAAAATACATAGAAAGATAAAGAGAGAACTTAACAATGAAGAGTAGTGGTTAGATCATCTAAATCAACCATCTATGGAGGCAGGTTGTTACTTGTAGTTAGTAACTAATGTATGTATGTAGACCGATTAGGACCACTTTTTCAACTACTCATTTGTTGGTAATAGTAGTGGGGCCCATGTCATTTAAGTGGGCCCAAATCAATGACTTGCCCCTTCTTAGTTGCTTGATAACCACATTAGTCACCTTGTGTGACCCCACACAGAGTTGCCATTCTTAGCCTAATATTTGTTGATATCAACATGTGTAGTTCAGACATCCCCACATTCAGGTATTCAAATCCCAAATCCAAATCCAACCCCAATTCCATGTAGGTCTAGAGTTGTGCTCGGGTCACCTTAGATCTAGAGTTAAATAAATAAATAAATAATTGAGCTTCCAATCAAAATGCGCCGCATTAGCCAATGCGAAAAGATAGAAGGTTTTTCAGTTTTTTCACCAAAAAAACGAAAGTGCTTGTGGGCTGATGTGTATTTTGATTGGAAGCCCTTTCTGTAGTTTATTTATTTATTTGTTCCAACTCTTAAAGGATCCGGATTCTCAAGATCTAAGCCCAAGCCCGAACCCAATCTTTATCCAAAGTCAAACAAGCCCAACTTGAATTTCACTTTCAATTGGGTTGGATCACATGGATTTGGCTTAACGCAACCCAAGTTGCACCACTATACAGGAATGCAAATGGGTCGAATAAGAGGTGGAACCATGGTGTATCTAGATTAAGATCATTGCCTTTTCAATATGTTTTGATGGATCAAAATTTGACCATGTGCCACGAATCAGATTGGTACCAAGTGAATCCCAAAATAAATATGTTATACTTTCAAGCAGGGCTCATAAGCTGATAATGCTTTCAACTACCTCATCAAAGCCTTGTAGACTCTTTAAACATATCTTTCCAGAACAAGTATAGAACCGGGTCCCCATTCAGATCTAAGCTGATAATGCTTTCAGCAACCTCATCAAAGCCTTGTAGACTCTTCAAACATATCTTTCCAGAACAAGGATATAACCGGGTCCCCATTCAGATCCTCAGGTGTTTTTTTTTTCTCCTCAGCCCATGGGGCTCACTTTCTTAAATACATGTCTATCATTCATAAGAGGACAGATGGAAAGGGCTCTTTATGAACAAAAGGGAGTAAAAAAAAAACAGACCCATCAAATTATTCCAGCCCCTAATAAACAGCCTTGAAACTTAACAGTGTCATAACTGTAGGTTTTTTTTTTTTTTCAATCCAATGGTGAGTGGAAGTTTCAATAGTGTAAAACTAGTCCCAATGCCAGATCATGGGAAGAAAAGAGTATCCAAGGGGCTGCACCGATCAAAGATAAGATCAAGTGGGCCCCATGGAGCACAACCGCACAGGCAGGCTGCTTGTATAACATCCTCCCATGTTAGAGTACACAAGGATTAGAACTTTTCTTTAAAAGGTAACAAGAATTAGCATTATCAATTGACTACATAACATGGTCCCATCAAATGTCCATATTATATTTCTGGCGCATTCCCTTATTTACTATCCAGTACGCAATCGAGCGATGACCCATGGCCCCATAGCTTGAATTGAGCAATATACACTTGCTCCATATAAGCCCACTCCCTTATTTATAATCCGGCATGCAATCAAATGATTATTCATGGTCGCAGAGCATCAAATAAACATGATATAAGATGTGATGTAAATTATTATTGATATTACCACATTAATATTTTAAATTGACTTTTACTTAACATTACTATTAATATTAAATTAAAGTTGAAATAACATTAGATTTTGTAGTTAAATATACTAATTTAATTTAATGTTATAGTTTAGTGTTATTATCTTAGATTTTTAAATACAATAATGTTTGTAGCGTTGGTATGTTCTCCATCATTAATTTGACTTTAATTAAATTAATATCTTAACCTAAATCTCTACTAGGATAATTACATGTGCTCAGCACGAATATGGCAAATATTGCAATTTAAACATTAATGCTAGAAAGAAAATATGATAATTGGAGTAGAAAGGGAATGATAGAGTTTGGATAGAAACAAAGTATTTAAGAAAAAAAGAAAAAAAAGGAAAAAAGTGGAGAGTAGTTATCAATGGTTATGATAAAGAGATAAAGTGGGTAGTTGATATAATAACTAGTCAAAGTTATAACTGAATGTCCAAATCCAATCCTAAAAACCTTCTGTAATAGCTTGGTGTTGTTAATTTTGTTTATTCCTAGCCACTATGCCAACACTATATCATTATGGGCCCACCTAATTGGTCCAAATCTTTATCTTTTCGTTACTCCTTCCTTCATCTTGCTTTCTTTAGAAATCTTTTTTTTTTTTTTTTTTGTGTGTGTTTTTCTTTCTTCAACACGGGCCTCTCACACTAGTTATATAATAAAAGACAGCAGGTGATTCTCTAGGAGAGCGACACATGGTGGCATGAAAATCCCTTAGAGAGCGACACGTGGCGGCACGATAATCTCTCCCTTTAGGAGATAAACTAGGGATGTGGGTGTTGGTAGAAAGGAGAACTAAGGGGAGAAAATTAGGAGAGAAGAGAAAAAATAGGATAATAGTTAGTGATCTCTATTTTTACCTTTTTCCATACTAAATTCATTTGATATTTTTTTAATGGTCAAATAAATTCTTATAATTATTTCACTTGTTGGGAATGGGTGTTTTTTACAATTTTTAATGCTCTCGTTGGAAAATTGTGATTCATGGAGCAATTATTTTTTGGGGCCCGGGCTTAACAAGGGCTGAAGAAATTATCACCAACTATTCGCTTAATGGGCCGGGGATGGATGATTGATCAATTTGGGATTGGGCTTGGTATTAACCAATTTCTTAATCATTTTTTCTTCTACAGAACAACTATGCCATATAAGTGAAGGACTTTGAATAAAGCAATACAGAATCTTCAAAAGAAAATACATGCATAGCCAAACCGCCATTCCAAGGTCTCTATTAACTTTTTTTTTTCCTTTGGACTTGAATATAAAAGATTACAACAATTAATCAAGAACATACAGATGGATATTCAAGCCATTTTAGATGCGTACATATGTTCAATGATGTAATTATAAATATAAGATGGATGGGATGCTTTTTCCATTTTGAGTGGTTTACCCTGATCATATGGTGTTTAGAAATGTATTGGTTTTCTACATCTTGAATTCTGTTCATATACTCTCCAAGGCGAATTTGAAGTTCTTTTCTTCTCGGTGAGAATAAAGTTGTGTAAAATTTTATTGGAAGAAAGTTTCCATGTGTGTTTGGTATTTTATATTTACTAATTTAACCAAATAAATTTTCTCTCATGAGTTTTCATCTTTATTACGACTTTTTTATTATCATTTATATTTACTGATTTAACTAAATAAATCTATGAGTCCCATTATGAAATCCAAGTCTTCTTTCTTTCCAAACTTACAATTTACGGGGGCCACTTTTTTTTATACCAACGCACGAAGAGCTGTTTGGATAGCAAAGCGGGGGCCACTTTCATACGTTGTATTCTACTACTTTTTTCTTCTTATTTTCCTTTCAATATTCAGTAAGATAAATCTATAGGGCCCATTATGGACATTTTCCTCCTTATTTTTCTTTGGGTATTTGGTAGGATTAATTAATCTACAGGGCCCATTGTGGAAGCCAATTAATTCCAAAATCCACATTTAATTCTGAAATGTCACTCAATTTATGGCTAAGTACAAAAATAATCAAGTCAAGGTCCTAAAATCTTTACTATTTACTTGATATTTTCCTAAATATTTTCAGCTACATAAAATTTATTTAAATATTTAGAAGTATTTCTAATTAGAAATTTTAATAATTTCTTAATTATGGCCTGCGTTGGATGTAGGCCTATTTCGCTAGTATATACAATGACAACAGCCTCTTCGTGGGAGAGTGACACATGGCATGCTGTAGAAGTTTTTAACACTTTACAATACTCTCCAACACTTTCCAACATACCTTTCAAAATATCTCAATGCAAATAAGGATATTCTTTAAATAAGATACTTGCTTAACCTCTGCTTGGTCCTTCCAAAATCATTTTTCTAGATTATATTGACCATTTAACTTCAAGGGCCCCACATATTATTAAACTAACAAAAAAAAAAGTCCTTAAGTCCTTTGGCTTTGACAGTGGGCCCTACAAACTAATGAAAAATATAGAGATCAAGTTGGCTATTATTTTAACAATAGGTGGAATGTATGTACTAAATTTTGTTGCAAATCAATTTGTGGGACCCTCATGTTAGGTCTAAGATGCAAAGATTTAGGGCCTACATATAGATCACAGTTAGCTTCTTTTTTGTTGTTTTTAATCCATCTATGGTGCCCATTTTGAATGCCGATTTTTTTCCTTTTTCCTTTTTCTTTTTTTTTTCAAGTTCGAATAGTCTATGGGTCCCATTATGAAAGCCAGATTTTTTCATTTCCAAACTCTCAAATTATAAGGGCCGCTTTCGTAAGCAATATTTGCTACTTTTTTCTCCTTATTTCCCTTTTAATATTCAGTAAGATTAATTTGTGGGGCCTATTGTGGAGTCAATTGATTTCAAAATCCACATTTAGTTTTGGAATCGACACTCAATTTATACCTAAGCACAAATGTAAGCAAATTGAGGTCCTGAAATATCTACTATTTACTTGATCTTCCCCTAAAATCTCCGAACTACTTAAAATTTATCTAATGAGTTTCCATATTTGCCACAATTTGTTTTGTTGTCATTTACTTTTGCTAATTTAAATAAATAAATTTGTGTGTCCCATTGTGAAAGCTAGATTTTTTTTCCAAACTCATAATTTAGTAGGGCCACTTTCATAGACTGTATTTTGCTAATTTTTTCTCCTTATTTTTTTTCAACAGTAGGATTACTCTGTGGTCCCCTTGTGGAAGCCAATTAATTTTAAAATTTACATTTAACTTTGAAAAAGAAGCTCAATTTATGCTAAGCACACATATAATCAAACTAAGGTACTAAAATATCTATTATTTGCTTGATCTCCCCCTAAAATCTCCCATCTCCTTAAAATTTCTCGCACAAGTTTTCATTTTTATCACAAATGCTTTCATTATCATTTATATTTACTAATTTAACTAAATAATAAATATATAGAATCAAAGAAACAATAAAACACGAAAAATAAAGATGATGGACCAAGTAACAGATAGTCTTTCAAGCGTGACTAGATATTATAAATTAATTTAGACATAATAAGCGAAAGGTCCCTAAAGTGGAATGTAATCCAGCCTCTGGTCCACGCAAATTTTTTTCAAGGGCTCTGGTCCACTCAGCTAGACACTTTGTAGCCAGAGGTTCCTACGTCCACACGATCACATATTTCATGACTAATTTGCCCTTTCAACTGTTTTAGGCATAAAATTTTAAATTTTCAAATTTCAAATCTTCCATCCTTCCTCCTTTCAAAATCCTCTCAATATTCGCTCCTCCCTCCTTCCTAAACAAACTGGTATCAGAGCGTTGTGCTTGATCGGAAGAAATCTGATGTAGGAGCAGATCTAATCGACGGATTCTTTGCAGAAGAAGAAGGTTCTTGTTGTGACCGGAAGTCTGATATGATGTAGCTTGCGTGTCAGAGAGTAAGAAGAGCCCAGACGTAGGCCAGAAATGGGTTCTGTTTCGACTGAAGAAAAAGACCAGAGAAGAGATGATTCTTGGGTCTGCTGGATTACGTGTCGCAGAGGAAGAAGACTCCTACCATCGCCATTTGAATATTCCGGAGAAGCCTCGTCCGGAACTGCCGTGCCCTGCCGTGGCCGAAGGAAGAAGAGCGCTGGTTTTGGTTCTGATACCAAAACCAAAATGTGAAGAAGACAACCCAGTTCTCTAGGTCTTTTGTTCTAGGTCTAGGTCGAGTCAGGTCAGGCTGACCCAGTCCCCGCAAATTTATCTCTTTTGTCAAATTTATCTAAGTTTTGTGAAATTTATTTGAGTTTTAGTCACATTTATTTGAGTTTTTGTCAAATTTATTTGTCTTCTGTCATATTTCTCTGTGTTTTTGGCAAATTTATCTAAGTTTTTTTTAAAAAAATTATCAGAGTTTTTTAGCAAATTTATTTACGTTTTTTTAAATCTGTTTGCGTTGTTTAATTTTATTTGCGCCTTTTGAAATTTATTTGTGTATTTTCAAATTTATTTGCGTTTTTTGAAAGAAATTTAATTGAATACTTGAGTTTTTGGCAAATTTTTTAGAAATTTGGAAAATTGATTTATCTTTGTTTTGGCAATTATGTTTGCTTTTTTTAATCTTATTTGCATCTTTTGAAATTCATTTGTGTCCTTTGAAATTTATTTGCGTCTTTTGAATCTTTTGAGATTTATTTGAGTCTTTTGGATTTATTTACATTTTCTGAAATTTATTTGGATCTTTTGAAACTTATTTGTATCTTTTTAAATTTATTTGAGTTCTTTTGAAATTTATTTCTTTTTTTAAATTTATTGCATTTTTTGAAATTATTGCATTTTTTTAAAATTTATTTGCTTTATTTTGAAATTTACTTATTTGTTTTTAGAATTTACTTAAAAAAATCTCATTAATGGGATTCCATTAATCGTAGCCAATTAAATGGTAGTTGACCACCAATCATGGGATATGATTTAAAGAAAGGGTAAATTTGACATTTCATGTATGAGAAAGTGTGAGAGGGACCTTTGGCTGCATGAGTTTAGATTGTGAACTGTTTGCAATAAAGTCATGGGTTGAGGGACCTCCGACCAAACACCCCATTAATTTACTCTGCGTATTCGTACCATCAACAACTCAAACCGATTATTCTTTTATATATTTTCTTCTTCATCATATATTATATTATTCATAATTACTCTTCAACTTTTTCCTTTTCTTTGACGCATTAACTTTAGGTAATTGGGTCATTCTTTAAATATCACGTATTAGATAATTCGATTGGATCATTTTACTTACATTTTCCTTTAAAACTTTGAGTAAGGAAGGTCGGTTTTAATTGTATTTGTAATGTGAATTATATGTTAATTTCAATTTATAATTTATTTAAATATTTATAAATATTAGTAATTAAAATTTTAATTATTGTTATCATGCCCAACGCAGGCCTGTTGCACTAGTACTAAACTAAAGTCGCATGGCATTAGGCGAGAAGCGCATTGCGTACAAGACCATATGGACATGGATAGACAGATCTTAATTGATCACCTAGATCTTCAAGGGTTTTATACATCTAACAGGCCTAGTGTGATATAAAATTGTGTAAATATGTAGGGTGTGTTCTTGTAATTTGTAGGAATATGTAAAGATTTATCAATAAGTCTAGCCAGCCCGAATTATGGCTCGATCCGAGCTGGACTCTGAGTTGGACCATATATTTTCAACAATTCAAAGCCCGCCAAACATATTTCAAGATGAAAAGTTGAAAACAAAAATGCCCTAGAACTCTTTCGTGCCTTTCCCATCCCAACCCTTTTCCTCCCCATCGCTCATCTCTCTCTCTCTCTCTCTGATCCAGCACAGCACCCCCATCGAAACCATAAATCGCAGACGTTCCTCCCTATCGTGGCATCTCTTTGTTTCTCCCTATCGTAGCAGCACCCCATCGTAGCGCGCCAGAACCCCTGCTTCCCGGGTTAACCTTAAATCCCAGCGAACCCCTAGAAACGCCGTTGACAAAGGCTGCCCGCATCTCTTCGTTCCTATGTAGATCCATCGCCAGAATCTCTCTTAGAACGCTCACAGAGCACCAAGTCGAGCTTCAATTTCATCAATCCCCCATCTCTAAGCAGGAAGACCTCCATCGAATGCAGGAAGATATTGACCTCATCAATCCCCCATTGCCAGAATCTCTCTCCAGTGCCATTAAGGTACTCTGTCATCCTCTCTGCTTTTTTTGTAAGTGATGGAGAAGTGCCATGTTTAGCTGAGTTGGAAAATAAGTGCATGAGAAGTACTAGAATAAGAACATAAAAGATTTGTGTGTTAAGCGTAGATGAAAATTTTTTTTTCTTTTAACTTCTTTTAATGTTTTTTGTGTTCGGGGAGGAGCAAGATCAGTTATGCTACCTGAAAATAAATACCAATAAATTATTGATGTTGTTTGTGGAATCAGTGTTCGGAAATGAGAAACAGAAACAACAGTATTGTCCATAAACAAAACCAATAGATAACAAATGGAAGAGTAATTTCTATTTTTTTATTGATTGTTCTGAAATGAGTATGTGTATTGAGTTGATCTGACTTTGTAGTGGGTTATCCATTTGAGCAAAAAGCAAAACCAATTATCTATTTTGGTGAACCTGTGTTTGGCTTTTAAGGGTAAGTTTTTTTTATTCATATTAAAATTTTGATAATTTACTTTACAACCAATAAGGTGATAAACAAAAACTAGAAAAACAGCTCCATCCTCTACTTAACCTATTTGTGAAGAATTTGAAATAAATGGCTTCATATTCCTCTACTGGAAATTCTAATTTTTATGAATTTTTAGCCTGAAGCCCAAACCACCCTAGCCTGAGTTCGGAAGAATGAGCGATGGGGAGGAAAAGGGTTGCGATGGGAGAGGAACGAAAGAGTTTTAGGGCATTTATGTTTCCAACTTTTCATCTTGAAAGATGTTCTGGCGGGCTTTGAATTTTTGAAAATATTTGGTCCAACTTAGAGTCCATCTCGGATCGAGCCATAAATCGGGCCAGCTAGACTTATTGAAGAATTATAGAGTATTCTAGAGTATTACGGATTGGTGTAGAATTGAGATAGGGATATGTAGAAATTTATATAGAAGGGACTAGAAGGTTAGCATTTGTTGGATGAATGCCATATGATTTAATCTTACTCATTCATTGCATACCATGTAAAAGCATAAATAGATGTCTTCGAATTCATTTACAAACAAAGAAGCTCTTATTATTCTCAAGTATTTTTACTTTTTTTTGGATGTCAATGTGCCATCGACCGTATATGGGGCACATTAAGGGCACATTTGGTAACAAGAATGGAATCCTCTATACAGAGGATTGCTAAACTCTTCTTATACTATGAATTCCTACATACGGATTTCTCATGAAGAAAATCCATGACAATCCATGTTTGGTAAACAATGGAGAATTATAGCTTTGCATATATTACATCCAAAGGTCACAAGTTTTTTGCCATATTCTCGTAATCCTCCATGAATCAATTCCTAAAATTTGAAACCCTGGCCATTTTATGCCTTTCAGAGATGATGGATGGTTTAGATTTTCATTGTGAATCGACTAAAATTTAAAATTTATTTTTTAAGTTGTGGATATTTTTGTCAATACCTCAAACAATATAACGAATCAACGGCTGAAAATTGGTGTGCTGGCTGTTTTGAATTTTCTAAAGATGATGGAGGGTTCGGATCGTGATTTTGGGCCCCATAACATAGGTTTCCAAAGCCCATAAAGTTTCCATTTTATTACTGCCTGTGTTTGTACTCTTTATTCTCATTGTCAATAGCGGAAACTGTCAGGAAATGTTACATTTTGGGGTGATCTATGGTCATTACGTTTTTTGACATTTTTCTCACTATCCATGATGAATTATGGTTCCAAATTTCACCCCATAGCCATTTTGGGGCCTTCTTAACAAACTGGACGGTTCCGATTGCACATATATGGCCCACAAAAATTGAAATCTCACGATCCAACGTTTTGGAGTGTTTTACAAATATCTGACAAAAAAACTACAAAACATAAACGGCTGAAACTTCATTATAAAGCCGTTTTTTATCGTTTTAATGTAATAAGCGGTTTGGATTGTAAGTATGGGACCCAAACGTGGGCTTCCAGACAAAAAAAAGGGATAACCCAAAAGTTAGCATCATTTGCACTGTTTTAGTGGGGGTGGTATGACCGGCACATTCGTTGCTTGCGAGGATTATTGAGGTATTTTGAGAAATCACCTCATACGGTCGGATTTTTTACCAATAGTGGGTTTTCCGCGATCGTGAAGAAAATAAGAGAGGATTCCACTACGTGGATCATAGCCAAACGTGCCCTAAGTTTAAGCGCCACATGGGCATGAATATAAGGGAAGGCAGGAAGTGTCCGGGAGGGAAGGCAGGAAGGCAAGGAATGATGTACAAGCCTTATCCCCGTAATACATCAAAGAAGACGAAAAGGAGATGGAGAGACAATTAGAAATGGGGCCAAGAATTAGGGATTTACTATGAGGCCGGCCTCTTTATAATTCTCATAAAATTGTCTCCTATTAATCATCAAAATCAGTGCCTATGTATCTATAAATACTAATCTATAATGTTTTTTTGGATCTTTTTTATTGTATTTTTAATCATACGGAATCATTTCATAAAAAACCAATTTAAATGACAATGAGAAATATAGAACCCACCAAAAACGAATAACCAAGAAACTAAAAAATACATCAAACTATTATACGCCCCAAATAATCATCATTATTAAAAAAAAAAAAATTGGAAGTGAAATTTGCAAATTACTTTAAACAATTTTCATTCTTTTCCCAACCCAAATAAAGTGGAAATTTACCATTTATATGTTTTTAACTAGCCCAATATTAGCACGGGCCAGCTCTGCTGGATGTCCCTTACATTGTTGATTCACATCTTTCTAGCATTTGGATAGTTTGCATGAAGCATTCTACCATTAGGTCATGATCTACATCTCAATTGTGGTTTAGTCTATGATCCTGAGACTTATCTACAGTAGGTCAATGAGTTGATGCTTATCCACCATTAGATCAATGCTCCATTCGAGCTTTGCCATTAGATCGATGATCTGATGTTTTATACCTTTTGATCAACTATCGCTCTTTGCTAAGGCAATAGCACCATTAATTCATTCCAAGGCAGTTAGAAACCAAAGTAAAACTTTACCATGCACATTGGAAACTGACCAAAAATTAGACAAAAGCAGGAATCAGATCTCTATAAGAGGAGGCTATTGCATCATTTAATACAGTAGAGCTGCTAGATAGTCTTTTCTTTTTCATATTGGGGCGAAGTACTCCTTGTTTTTCTTGGGATCTGGCTTCATTTGGCTTCTCACTGGGCAGACCTCACGAGGGTTCTCTTGCACATCCCGCAATGCCTGCAGGATCAAAGCACATAGAACATAGTCATTTATGGACAGCAGGAAATGCCCATAAAGATTAGTTCTGGGCTGTCTATAATTGAATGTCCCTCGGGCTTATGGCCAAAAACTATCGAGCCGGACTGGGCGGGATATACACTGAGTTAAAAATAAAATAAAATTTAGTGAACAGTAGGAACTCGTGGTCCACAGGCATGATGGTAGACTATTTCATTGGCGATTTTTAGTTTATACAAGTGGCACAGTGGTTCACTGATCCAGATTCATGGTATGATGGGCAGCACCTTTGTCTAACCATGACCTATGGAACAATCTAACCACTTTGTCAATGATCAACAAACATTGCAATACGGTGAAACACAATGGGACAAACCCCACTAGACTCTCCCAACCATCTGTCAGTTGGCAGGGTGCGGGTTTAACAGAAAAGAGACCATCGGATTAACATTTTGTGTCGAAAAGCATGAGCCCTGTGCACATCCTCAACTGAAAGATCATACAAAACCTCAAATTACGGAGCTTCATTGTATATTCTAAGAAATATGATGTTTCACCGTTCTTTAATTATTATTCTTTCCTCTTGACATCCTGTGTCGAATTCAAACTAGGTCCTACACATTTTTCTATTGTTACATTTGGGAACTCAACCTCATACACACAATTATATTTCTAGCCAACTAAGCTACAGCCAAGGACTAATCGGTCCAATACTTACTATTTGAAGAATATACAATGTTCCACCTTTCGGTTTTGCTTTTCTTTTATTTTTTTTATTTGACCTCTAGTGAAACATGGAACCCTAGTTAAGATAGGTCCCACAAATGGATGCCATAGTTCAAAAAGTCAAATTAGATGTACAATCTTAGCCATACGACAGAGTCCAATGTTGATTAGCCATTTTCTAAACTGCCCACTTTTCGCAACCTATGATGCGCTGAGGCTTCAAACAGGCAATGTATCACGTGGTATTATATCAAATACTTCAATTTTTACGTGAAAAACTAATGTCCATGCAATCTTAGCCATACGACAGAGTCCAATGTTGATTAGCCATTTTCTAAACCGCCCACTTTTCCCAACCTATGATGCGTTGATACTTCAAACAGGCAATGTATCGTGCGGTATTATATCCAATACTTCAATTTTTACGTGCAAAATTCATGTCCATGCCATATCCATGGCGTATCCCTGCCGTAAAAGAGTCGTATCTGATTAGGGAACATTTTAGGCTTCATTACTAGGTTCCCACATCAGATATTAATGAAAAAAATTGTCAGTTATAAATATTTCCTTTACTAACCTTATTAAGTTAATTTTCATGGGTCCTTGACCATGGGGTATGTGGAGGCTTGGGCTTGGATTAATTGAAGAGACCCTTATTTAATTTTGTAGTTTGTTGGGCCACCACAGTAAAAACTCCTTCTCACAAAGGTTATATTGCAAAATATTAAATTCTAGATATCCTCCCAACAGATGTTAACCTAATCTTAAGGAAAGTATGACCTGCGACTCAGGCGATCCATCCAATCTTATCTATGTAATTCTCTTTTTCTAAGAATCCTCACCCATCCAAACCAAACCTTTCTTTTAAGCCTAAACCTTTCTTTTAAGCCTTGGGCCTTGGTTCTAATGTTATCTGTACTTTTTCATGAACAACGTTAAACTAGCAACTATTCTCAGTCTCAACTGCTTACATCCACACAAAATAAATTTTCAAAATGTTTGGAGTACTTTACTAACTATGACTAGTCTTTTAAGGTCTAATTGGGCATATTGGTTTGGTCTATAAGTGGGCCATTTGGGTATAATCCTTCGCATATAAAGGTTTCCTCCTTTGAATAAATTTGTGATGCAAACAGTAACAACAACGAGAAGGAAGAAAATATCATACCATCATTTGTGTGTAGAGTTATATTGCGAAAATGATTGAAGCGGTAGATCTTTATCATGGAGTGTCCATGTTTGATCTGAAAGAGAGTAGCTTTTGTCATTTAGTGCCTTTTATTCTAGACTCCATTTTTTTTCTTTTGATTTGATATTTTATTATACCTTACTCCTCCCCCCATACAAAAAAACATGCCGTGAGGAAAGTTTTCTTCAACTAAGAGAGGCTCATTCGATGCATAGTTTAGTGCTGAGACCTACAAATGGTGGTTATGATACAATCTATTTCAAGAAGTGCATAACCTCTTGTTTCAAATTGGCTTTCGTTATGAGATTAAATCACTTCCCTGTGGGAGTCAAAAGATTTAGATCGTATTTTATAATTTTATTTATATAAAAGACGTAAATCAAAGAATTATAGAGTTATGATTGAGAGTTTTAAAATAGAAACTATTTCCTTTGGCTAGGGTTGCAAACGGATATTCGATTCTCCAATTACCCGGAAGTTCCAATCCACAAAAAACCGGATCTAGAACTTATTTTAGGTTTCGTTTCATAAATGAGCCCAGGTACAGAACCCAATTTAGGTTCCGATTGATAAACGGGTCTGGGTCCATATAGGTTCCGACCCGAGATCCGACATATGAGTCTTTGATATTCTAAACTATATATCAAAATCAACTTTTTTTGGATATTTTTATGTATAATAATGGAGGTAGTAGACTTGATGCACTGTTATAAGTTAAATGATATGCTTATTTTAAGAAAAAATTAAAAATAAAGAGACATTATAATTGATTTTGTAACTAAATTCCACTCCCCTAGGTGGACCCGGTTCTGAAACTGGATTCGGGCAAAACCAGTTCTGTAACCAGTAAAACCGGTTTTCGGTTCCGTGTCAAAACCGGATTCGAAACCAGACCCGTTATTTGGGACCGTTATTTAGAAAAGAGGTCCGGATCCCTATCTTTGGCCTTTGTATGAAAAATTGTGGTCAAGGCAATTAGGAAGTGAGTTCTTAGTTGTGAGGCCAACATCATCATCCTCTTGCCGTCTTTGTTGGTTGGTAGTTTGGACTGCATCACTTTACCCCTGCTTCATTGTCTCCACCCTGAAAAGAACTTGTTCTTTGCTATATGCATTTGTGTCTTGTGCTTGCTCCCACAGGGAACTTTTCGGTCTTCTTACAAAGAGCCATCCATTTTGTCCAGTGCATCTTTGTCAAATCCTGAGTACATTGAATGAGAGATTAATTTGACACATCAAATGAATTCTTATAAGTAGTAGCTCTCTCTTTTGTGGGGGCTAGAAATGGAATGTCTCTTTATAAGGTATGAAATAAGGCTCAGATTTTTAAGTTTCAATTTATAATTAGTGTGTTTGGTAAAATTATAAAAAGAAATTCTTATTTACATTGGAGGCCACCTTTAGAAATTGTCGAAATTGGGGCTTGTCATTTATCAATTACAATGTAGAGCCTACCGGTTTTTCATATTGAATAGTTAATGAGATTATTTTCATTCAAAATAGTTGTAAATTTCGCGTTGCCCATCTCCATCCTCTTTAGCTAAAAAAGCTCTAAAAAAAGGCCCTCAGCTTATTTATCTCTTTTAAGGAAAAGCTCTAGTTTGTGAATAAACTCTAAATTAGAAAACAAGAGCTTTACTAAACTCTCTAATATGTAAATCAGCTCTAAATTAGAAATTAGGAGCTTCTTTTAGAGTTACCAAATGCCCTCGCATATTCAAATAATAATATAGTGTATCCTCATTGTCACTATGATGCACGTCGATCATTGATTTTTCTTAAAAAATAATTTAACAATAAGGTAATTTGAACCCGCAACCTCAAAATTATAATAGTAAGTACTTTCCATTGTGCCAACGGCTCCCCTCATCACTCACTGGTACTTGAATGTCACCAATTCTCATGCACATGAAAAACTACTGTATCATCTAACATCACTCCAGAGCAAAATTTGGATCTGACTGTCAAAGAAGAGCAGGGCTATAAAATAATGTAAAAAAGTTTCTTTGAATTAAAGGCACTCATCATACATATTCCCCCATCTTGATATACATAGATTATTTTGCCATCAACGACATCGTCAACTTATTCAAAATTTATTGAAGACTGCAGTATGTTTTAACATCTTTTAACACTTGTTTGCTTCATAAATCAAAATGTAAAGAATGGCCTCCCAACATATTTCATGTGGCCTTTAGGTTGTTGAATTTGTTGCCCCACTTTAGATTATTCAATTTCTTTCTTATCTTTTCTATCATACTTTCGTACATCTATTTTTAAATGGTCCACCATTGGCTAGATTTAGGGATGGAAGAGAAGAAGAGTTTTTCAAATGGGTTAAAAGTAGCTGGAACTACACTTGCTCCAAGACAAGCTTGAGTTCATATTTGTAACCTTCAGCTGCTTGTATGAGGCACAGGTAAATCGAATTTAAAGTTATTCCTAAGTCATCATTAAAATCATATGATGTTAATTTGGGGATGACAAAAAGAATGTTTTTTTTTTTTTTTTTTTCAAATTCTAGAGTGGAAATCACAAAAAAAAAAAAAAATTCCATAAAATATTAAATTAAGGCAAGAATTTGAAAAATATTTATACATAAACACAAAATGGTTGAAGCATAAGAGAAGCCACAATCAAGGAAATCAATTAGCTTAGGAATTTCATATCTTATGGTAGTCTAAAACCTTAAATTGAGGAATAAGGCTCAATGGATGATAATGCATTGATAAAAGAGCTTTTTGTATATACCATCCTAAGGTTTATAGGATTTGTAAATAGGCCTATGATGTTTTAGTATTTGCAAATAGGCCCTTGCATTTTCATTTTAATATCTTCCGTGTCCCCAAAATCAATAGTCTTCCAACCATTATAAGTTTTAGAGAAAAATGACACTTTTGTCTATCTCTCTTAACCTTATATGCATGATTTCAAAAGCTTGGACTCAATTTTTGTATAAAGCATGTAACATTAACAATTGTAGTTAGTGGGAGAGAATAACCCTACATAAATTTATTTTTTATCAATACATGGCTAATCTCAGTAAATCAAAATTGAGCATGACGACAATCAACACATGTACTTATAACCAGTTATGATTTATCCAATCCATACATGACCCACTATTCGATCGATGAAAGTTTCAAAATACGTGATTATGCTTCATGCGTAAGGGGTGTAGAAGAAATATTTGGGGAATGGATAAATGTAAAAGAAATATTAAGTTTTGGAAATGTAAAAGAAATATTAAGTTTTGGAATTTGAAAGGGGGGGGGGGGGGGGGGGGGGGGGGGGGGTGGTGGGTTGGGTTGGCTCTATGTAACAGAAGTATTGGGGGAATGGACAAATGTAAAAAAAATGGGAGGGGGGGGGGGGGGGGGGGGGGGGGCGCGGGGTGATTTTAAGCCTTTTGAGAATGGGTGTGGACTTCAATCCCAAGGCCCTTATTCTTGGGTCCACTCATTGTCATATGCTTGAGAGAGTTATTAAGAAAAACAATTGAGGCTTGAGATAAAATAATGGCATCTTTGTAAATAATAATATACTCATTTTTGTTTAATGAATATTGTAAGGGCAAAGGTGTCACTTATACAAAAATCCAATACAAATCTTATGTTGGTTGCCCATTCTTGTTAGGAATATTGATTTTGGGGACATGAAATGTAATAAAAAGAAAAGGTAGGGTCATATTTGCAAATACTAAAACCCTAGGGGCCTATTTGCAAATCCTACAAACCTTAGGGAGGTATATACAAAAAGCTCTTGACAAAACATGCACTCAAAAAAATCAAAGACCCCTATTAGAGGGGCTTTTTCCTAGAATTTTGAGAATTCTATGTTTTGAGGATATTAGGATTTCTTTATTTGTCAGTGAAATTTCAAAAGCCCAACCTCTTGAAATATTACTTTTGAATTTCAAATCTTCTAAATCCCAAGACACTGGAGAATTGTAAATGTCAAAAGTGACATTTTAGAAGGTTGGGTATTTGGAATTCTAAATGCTCCACACAAAATACATGCGTGTTTCTTTATCAGAATTCTCAAATTTCATATTTTGAGGAATTTCAAATTCTTCGAAAGTTTTCCCTTTTATGGCCTTTTTCTTTGCTAGAATTCAAGAATTTCTTGTCTGGGAAATTTATGAATTCCTCATTGAATTCCCAGACAATATGAGATTTATGGATGCTCCCTTGTATCTAGAAATTCCATCAAGATGCAAAGGGGCTGGAATTTCTAAATTATCAAAGGTCATGTGAGACCTTTTAAGTAACCAAAATTCTGAAATGGTTGAGCAAAAACAAAACATTTACAAATGCCTCCAAATTCCGGTTAGGAATTTTAGTAAAGAAACATGCTCTTGGGTGGAGTTTCAAATCCCTCTTGGTGGAGCATTTGAAGTTCCAACCAAATGCATTGATGAAGATGGAATTCTAGGAATTCCAAAAGGTAATTTAAGACTTTTTAGGTGGCTGAAATTTAAAATTCAAGTAAAAAAAATATAGCATTTCAAATGTCAAGAAACTAAATGTCACATCATATCGGAAAAAAAAATTCCGATATAACAAATTCTTAACAAGAATTCTAATAAATAAACAGGCCATGACATTGAACTGAAAAATTCCTAGCATGTGAGATTTCTCATAAAAAACCTCCCTCCTAACAAAGAGGGTCTAAAATCCACTTCGACGCAAATCCCTTGATCTGGATGAGTGAAAAGGACTTTAGCCTTGAATGTGTCTTATGAGCAAGTCAGAGTCATTCGATTTAAGTTTCTTCGGCCACAGGTCGCGTGACCCACATGCCAGACGCTTATGCAACATGGCAAATTGTCAACATTGACGGAGTGTACTTGAGGATGGGGAGGATGGCCTTCATGTTTCATTAAAGTAGCAGGCTTTCCTCATTTGAAAATGACAGCACCCTGACCCCAAAGTTGGGTTGGCTCTAACTGCATAGACCTATATCCATTCTCCAACATTTATGACACCCAATGACCCAAGTGCTTGACAACTAAACCAATCAAATCATAGTAAACACTTCTTACATGTATGCAAATAATTACATAAATATTTAGAAAAGGTACATACATCAAAATATATGTATGGCAATGTTCATATGCATCTTTTCATCACCATAAGGTGAGGAAGTACATTTTTCTTGTCTTTTTGTGCAAAAAGGGAAGTGTCCCTCACCCTAAGTGTCTCTCACCGTCTGGCGATGGAAAGATGCATATGAACATTCCCAATATATATATATATATATATATATGGAAAATACTCATATAAGATATATCTCTCACCTTATATAAGAGATTGGGGGGGGGGGGGCTCACATCCATATCCAATGCCAACAGCTTAAATATGAGGGCCCCCACCCTTATCTTTAATATAAGGTAAGATATATCTCTCATAGAAGCATTTCCCTATATATATAGACATATCGTATGAAGAAGTACAATTTATCTGAGGATTAAGTTCAAGATAATTCTAAGGGAGAAACATAATTCATATAACCAACCCCAACATAACTGAAACAAGACTTTGATGAAGAAGAAGATGATGATTAATGCACATGTAAATATAAATCATGTTCAGCTAATAGGTACTCCTCACATAATTTGCAAGAGGTATAACTTTAATTCCCTCGTGAAACCCACTTGGATGTATAGTGATGAGTTTCGGGGTAGTGTGATGAGAAGGTCCCATTGTGGGCTTTATTTTGGGTAAAAATGATCTCAATCAAATCATCAAAACCATTGATTTCAGGACCTTATATAAAGTATAATGGTTTCTTAGGAAATATATTTAGTAAAATTTATTCCAATGGTGAGCATAATTTAAATGAACGTCAATTTTTGGTGAGTGTTAATTCATGGGAGGTTATTGAATGTGAAGGGTCGGATTTGTCATAATAGGCCCAACGTGGTGGCAAAAAAACTTCCTCTCATAGATTGCGTGAGAGGTGCTTCTCATCAAAACATGACCCTATCAATCCATACACATATACATTAAAAGAGATTACAAACAAATTAATTGCAACAAGTGATCTACAGCTCTACAACTTGAACACTGAATCTTGTCTTGTCGGAATCAGTCCGAGCAGATTCGAGCTGAACTTGGGGCCATGGACAGTACAAACTACAGTTTGCTATAGGTTAAAAGAGATTACAAACAAATTAAGGACAACAAACCCTCATAACAATCCTTAGCTGTGATTATTTCAATGCCATTTATATGTCCTTTTCCATTGCCTTAGCTGTCTCTATGTTATCAAAGTCAAAATGTCAAATCCACTCCTTTTCCTTTTCAATAATTTCTCTTAATGACCTAGTTTTTATCTAATGATTAAAGCGGGGCTTTAATCTACATGACTATAAAATGAGGCAGACAATGACATGCAATGGATATGCTCTTTAGTCTAAGCCAAATCTAGACCTTTCAAAAATTAACCAATCTGGTTGTTGATAGAATGTGGCTAAGAAAATTCACTTGTTGCAATGATCTTCTTAATTGCATGAATTTGACCATTTCGTCGAATGAAACATTACTTTACTCTTTAATCATGACCTTTATGAGAAACCATCCAATCGACGCCCACCAGATGAATGGTCCAAATTCCCTGTATATGGGGATCTCATGTTCTACTTAGGCGCCAAGGTAAGTCATCATGTTTGGTGATAAGTGCGGAATCTGTAGGCATAAGGATTCCTCGCTGCCTTTGATCATGGATTCATTGCGTATCGATGGATATAGTTGAAAATAACGGTTTTGGTGTGAATTTGTAGAGGCGAGAATTTTCAAATCTACTGGAGAAGGTCAGACTTAAAAAATCCTCAAAATGAAGATTCCCATTGATCCAAGTCCCAGAAAATTTATAATCACCAAACATGGCTGTCACAACTTTGTGGAAGTCGAAAACCTTCTTTTTCAAGAATTTAATTGCCAAAGGTGACCTAAGGTACATAAACATGATACATGTGAGAAATGATCGGGTCTAGTAAGTGAAACGACCTTATCCAACCCAGACACTACATATGTGCATAATTCATGGTTGTGAATATTTTTTGGAAAATAATCAGGTGAGAACTGTTCCCACGGTTCAAACCGTGAGAACTATAAGTGGGGCCCACCTATCACCCAATCCAAACATTGCAACGGATACAAACCTCTTTAATAGTCACACGTCTCAGGATTTGGCACCAAAGCCAATGAACTGGACTGTTGGATCAACCATATATCCATACGAATGGACTGGGCTTGTCGGCCATGGATGAAGGGGTTAAGAGCATGGGATTAGGGCCAAACTTGATATTCAGGAAGATCCCATATAGATCTTTCAATCCCCACCGGTCTCATTCCATAATAGGACCCCCAGCGGGCCCCATAAAAAGCTCTCACGGTGGCTCCGTGAGAATAATTCTCCCTAGATCAAATTCCCCCTCCTTTTTTATTTTTGTATAATCGATGTTACATTCATGTGATGACTATAACATCCGTGAGAACAATTCTCTATAGATCAAATTCCCCTTCCTTTTTTGTTTTTTGTATAATCGATGTTACATTCATGTGATGACTATAACATCTTGCAATGCATGTTCCTAAAATAGACAGCTAGAGCGATTCAGTTCATTCGTGAATTTGGAGCACTTCCTGATTCAATGGCTATGATCATCAAATCAATATTAAATTTTAAGTTAGGTGTAATCAACAAACCTGACCCATTTTGCGTCAAACACGTGAGACTGGACCTCTACCCTCCTGTAATTTATATGGGTCGGACCGGGGAGGCGAAGCCTCTCCTCCACAGTCGCAAAGAGGCCAAGTTTGGCCCATTTAACAAATGGGTCAAGAACCAATTGGGCCTCAAATATGAACACTTCAATCAATCGGACCAGTAATAAATACCAATACCATATACTTGGGTACATTTCTATAATGTGGGGCTTCTTTTGTGAAGATGAAAATTGTTATTATTTTCGTGCAATCCTCTCTTTTAATACAATGTTTTCTTTTTCAAGTGAAAAAGGAAAGTAAAAATTGAATATGCTCCCAAAAAAGGATTTTGATTTTCAACGAACGAGGTGAGAATGTAGGATTCTTTTCCTCTATAGTAACATCCAGTGAGAAATTCTTTTATTGCACGAACACATCCTTATAACTAAAATGCCGGATCCCTCTCCAAACCCGACCCGACCCGACCCGACCCATTTGTCACCCATTCAAAGTAAAGCAAAAACGCCAAATCCATTCAACTTCCAAGGGCATTTTAGTCAACAAAATAATTAAAACCGTACGGCAACTTGTGATATTACAACAAACAAAAAAATACAAACGCATAACCACATTTCCCAAACGACCCCTCACTTCCACTTCTAACTCTTCCATACCACACACATCTCTCCTGCCATTTAGAGAAAACATAAGGGCATTAACGTGCAATCGTCCAATAAATAAACCCCCAAGTCACTCCCCCACGTTAAACTCACCGTGACTTGCTGACTCGTCCTGTCCCCCCAACTAACTTTCGTTTGACTCGTCTCCCCCGAAAATGCTTCTTCTTCTTCTTCTTCTTCTTCGTCTTCTTCGTATGCTCGCATTCTCCTCCCTCTTTCAATTCCCCAAACTCCAAAACCCTAAAAATCCAATCTTTCCAAAACCCTAGAAAATCCCATCTTTCTTTCTCAAAGATCCCACCTTTTTGCGCTTTTTTTTGGAGATGATCGAATTCTCGTTCGGATTCCTCGTCCCGACGTGGTGGGAGATCCAGATCGCGGTCTCTGCGGCGGTTTTCCTGATCTCTGTGTATTGGTTTGTGACGATATTCTGTGATGATGATGGAGGGCTCGGATTTGAGCGGGCGATTGGGGAGGATGGGATTAATGGGACAGAGCTTCTTCTTCCGGATGATAAGGATAAGGTTGGTTTTGTTGAATTTTGCGGGGTCTTTTTGGTTTTTTTTTGGTTGATGGAGGTTTGGATTTTGTTGATTTTTTTTTGGTGATGTGTTTGTGATTGGATTGAATGATGATCGATGGTTTTGGATTCTGTTAGGGCATGATTTTATGGGAATGATTGTAGCGTCTTTGGGGTTTTTGGGTTGTGGTTTTAACGACATTGGGTCCCAGGATTTTGGATGGTGTGGATTGGGTTATACATGTTGTTTTTGTATGATGTGGATGGGTGGCTTTATGTTATGTGACTGTAGTATGCCTCAAGATACAAACTTTGATAAGATATATGTTAGGGAATGAAATTTGTGTATTACTTACGCACTTAATAGAAGAAAAAGATTAGGAGGCGGTTTCAGAGACTTCAAAGCTGCTTTTTAGAAGTTCAACAGTTGGATGGCCATTAGATTATTGTTATTATTTGAATGATATGATCAGATTTTTTTTTTTTTTTTTGAAGGGGGGTGGTGTGTGTGTTGGGGGGGGGGGGGGGGGGGGCGCGGGTGGCGCGGTGTTGGGGGGGTGTGGGGGGTGGTTATGGATCATCAAGGATAGGTCCCAAGATGTTGACAATCTGCATAAGCATATGTCAGCTGTGTAATTTGGATGGCTTGCCAACTGCAACTTATATAGGATTCTAATTGGTGTTACTCAGAGAATATATGAGCATTAAATTATGGTAAAAATGTTGGTTTTACTTGGAATTGGTTATATGCCATTTTGTTGCACTCTTTTAAAAAAAAATTATGAATGAGTTATATGCCATTTTTGTTGTACTCTTTTTTAATTAATGAGTTAATGCAAACTTCGTTTGATAACGGTACATTTATACTAGTGGCTGTTCTGGTTAACAGATTTGAAAATGTGAAATGAATTCATCATGCCAGTCATGTTTGCTCCTCAAATTATAAGAAATTAAGTGGGATGGAAGAAGTTACTTCTCTTGTTATAAACACCTGCTACTGGTTTCTAAAAATCCCAGTGAACAGAATCAAACTCAAAATCTCGTCAGTTGGTCTTATTTGGTGCTGCTTTTACGATGTGTGGGTGATTGCTAATTGCTATAAAGTGCTGCTTCTTGGTGAATGAAAATAAAAGTCAAGATTAACCTAATTTGTTCTTATGTCATGCTTATTGGTGTGAAATGGGTTATTCCTATATATATCTATATAAATAATATACGACAGTTATAAAGTAATGACATGGATGTATCATATATACATGCATCCGTTGCAAACAAGCATGGCATTTATGTCTTCTTAATAAACAGCATTCTCAGCCTTTTGTTTTGTATCAATGCACAAGTTTATGTTCTGTTAACTTTGTTACCTATTACTAGAGTATCTGAGTTACAAAGTTAATAGTTTCTGATGTGTTCATGCTCTGCTCGGTGCCATAACTATTGCATGTTTCTCCTTGAGAATATTTTATGCCTCACATTTCATCCATTTTTCATGGAGTAATTTCTCATTTGTTTGACATGCAGTTCTGCCCTTATTTTGTAGATGGGCCAGTTGAAAGGAGATTCACAGAGCACTTCTGCATATGTGATCAAGGTGATCATTTTTCGTACTGAGAAATTATTGTACCTCTTGTTTGTTCTGCAGATAAAATTTGTGCTCAGGTGTAGAAGTTTCTTAGATATAAATGGTAGAGAGAGCATTGGCAATGGCGAATACCGAGTAGGAAAAAGTCTACTAATAAATTGGGTTTGCTTTGCCAAGCTGTGCAATTTTTAGGCTGTAGGCCATCCACGGTGGATCCTAGCAGCTGAACTATTATAATCGCCATAACACTTGAGAATCCATGCCCTTATTTTCACAGCACAATGAATATAAATCTTTTCACTGAGCAATGGTCATATCCCAATTTTCTATATGCTAAATAAGATGTTGGTATTGTCCTTATATGGTTATCTTGTATTGATTTGTTTTGACAAGGCAAATGATTTTTGTTCTTCAATCTTTCAGGTTGAATTATTGGCAGCCAAGAACCTGATTGGTGCAAATTTGAATGGAACATCAGATCCTTATGCTATTATTACTTGTGGTTTACAAAAACGATTTAGGTGATTGCCCAATTGCTTTTTTTTTTCTACTAATTATATTGTATTTTTAAGTTGATGTGAGCTTATGAGATCTATTGTGGATATTCTGTTTTTATTTTATTTTATTATTATTAAAGTAAAAGCTATGTTCACTGTGGATGGTGACATATCCAGGGGCTTGTTTCACTTGAAATAACTTATGATATCATATGAGTTTACCAAAAACCATCCAGGCCTCACTGCCTTTTTTTATTATTATTTATTTTTTGTCCTCTCTCCTCCTTCTTCTACTAGTGAGTTTCTGTCCATCATATTTGGGAGCATTGTTAGAAGGAAGATGTTTTCTAGCAATGGCAATTCTGGATTGGCTTGCCAGCCCCACTTGGCAATCGCAGTTTCAGGTTGATAGCTGATATTTTCAGCCTAATTATTGGGTTCACACTTCCTACCAACCTGGCAACGCGACCTCTCTCAATCTTTTGTACCCGACTAAAACCGAACCTGGTAATTATGTGTTTAGGTTGACATTTCCAATACAAGTGATGAACAGGTCATGTTTGGTTGCGTCGTTACTTGTTATGCTTGATGATCAACTTGACATCAAACAATATCAACCCATTGCCACCCCTAACTGCATCTCTTCAAAAATACTACTTTTGTTGCTTTCCATTTCCTACATTCGTTTTCATGCTTTTACATTAATCCTGAGCGAGGCTTTATAATTTGAGATGTTTGATGAATTCAATGCATCTTTTCCCACACCTGTTTGTTTTGGGTCCCCATTAAGTTCAGAATATTTGTTTCCCAATTTAAACCCATATTAATCCCATTCAACTTTAGATTTGAGCCTTTATGCTTGATTGGGTCCTGATTTTGATGAATTGAAAGGTCCTTTTATCGACCAAATCAATCCAGATAATCAAGGGCTTGATTAAACACAGGATCCATAGAATCTGCTCCTGCCTCACATTTGATGCTAAATTTTGTGCAAAATCAATGGCCATCCCTTGCCTGTGTAGTTAACAATTTATGAAGTCATTGATTTGAAGATGCAATTCTTTTTTTCCTTACGAAGTACCATTGAAGACATGAGGATGATGAGCACTACCATGGGGTGGGAGCTGTCTACTGTTTGTTTACTTGTCATACTGAATACCTTCACGACTTTCACTTTACTTTGTAACTCCACACTTCCTTTCCTTTTATTTTCTATTTCTTTCACTCTTTTAACTGCAGGCATGATAGTCTTGTGTCTCGTTTGCCTTTGATGTTTCACTTTTTGTGTATTCATTGTAGTTCGATGGTACCTGCTTCCAGAAATCCAATGTGGGGAGAGGAGTTCAATTTTTTTGTTGATGAGCTTCCCGTCCAGGTTGATATTCTGTGTTCCAATTTTATTTATACATCTTCATGTGATCATCTGCATTGGAATATTGGAGAATCTTTATGGAAATCATGTGCCAGATGATACTGTAAAATGATTCTTGCATGCTGTAATCTAAAATGCTTTAAAGGAATTTATTTACACTTGGTATGTCAGTTTATTTTGAGAGGTCTTTTCCTTCTTATCCTGTACTTTAACATCAATGACTGTCATGCCACGAGATCTGAGGCCCTTGGGACCCTCAAATATTGTGACGCGACGGTCCCACTACATGTGTTAATTAAATTATGTCACATAAAAGAAATAATAACCCAATAATGTCATTGTATGCTAACTAAACCATCCATAAACAATATGACAATCTCATAATGTTTTACATTCGAGATAAGAATTTAAATGATCCACGAACTAAATATTTTATATAGTCTACTAGCTAATAAAATAAAGTGATGCGCTGCCGATGACTCTGCCCAACCCTGCAAGCATCCTAAGGTTCCCCAGATTCCGAATCGACCTCAAAATCTGGAACAGAAAGAACAAAACAACCATGTAAGTGAAACTCCACTAGTAAACAGACTATGAAACCCTAGCAAACGATTTTTCAGTCAATTGGTAGCAAATCTTAGGCTACGGTTCATTGATGTACCGATATTTATGCACAAATCTCAGGGTTATATGAGACAAAGGTAATGATTGAGATAGTCAAAATAATTTTTTTTTTGAAATGGCAACTTGTATTGATCAAAAGCTTTATAGTATAAAAGAGTTATACTGAGAAGCGGCTGGAGAAGCCCCAGAAATACAGCCACCGCCCAAAAAAGGAGAAGCTATACAAAAGGGCAAAGCAAAACAAAGGCCAAGAGAGCCCAATCAAAATAATATGACTTCCCTCCAGTTGAAACATAAAGCATGGAGGGAAAAGTCCCGAAAGTCTGGGAGAATGGAGACCCAAGAGGCTATAGTGAATTTCATTTTGAGAATTAGGTTTTTTTGGGAGGAGGAGGTCCCTTCAAAACAACTTTTGTTTCTCTCTTTCCAAATCATCCAGAGATAGTCAAAATAATAAACATATTAGATCGGATGATAACAAATTAATTGAGCAAATATCCTGAATTAAAACTAAGATAAGGCACCTCCTCGACAAACTAAATTAACAAAGTATGCTTGCCAAAATTGACCAAAGCACAAAGGTACCCGCCAGGTACAACCATTTTATAATCACAATTAACTGGCACGAGGCCAGCATCACTGGTAACCAAACCAAATCAAAACAAAAGGGAGTTAGCTGCAGACTAGTAATTTTTGCACAAAGGGGTTCCTAGTTCCCCAATGTCATACCCAAAGGGGGCTAAAGTCTGCGTGTGAGCGTCCCCACGGTGCGTTGCCCATACTTTAGAGGATGCCTTAGAGGTCAATGGTGTATACTTTTCAAAGTTCAATAATGTTCAGTATTGATCTACTAATTGAGGAAGGCTGGAAAAGTGAATCAAATCATATATTAATGTACAAAGCTTCAACCTTAGAATGTAATTTAAGATAGCTCATGGAACGTATTTCTCGACGATAGTTCATTTCACAAAGTTATGATCTTAGGGGGAAATATCAAGTCCAACAAGTTTGATTGTAACTAAGACCATTAATCGGGGTTGACTCAAAATTATTATTTTCTAACCAAATCAATAATAAACAAATATCCTACAATTCTATGATGCAAGGATCGGGCCCTCTCACCACGCATCCAAGCATAGATAACCAGTCCTTAGATATATCATATTGGAGACAATGAATCGAAAACTCTAAGTACTTGGTAATCATAGTAAGGTTACTTGCCTTGATCAATGGTGGATGATGGATCTGACTGATTTGTCCTGCCCTGGTCTAAGCTCCTTGATGCAAAGATGTGGGTCCCTGTCAAGGATGATTTCCAAGTGGTCAGCGAGTGCAACATAAGTGGGCTTAGACATGAGTACATGGGTTCGGACCACAATGAGAGATGGGTTGGCCTGGTTTCGGGTCACAATTCTAAGAAATGGATTTGACATAATTTTGGGTTGAGCCCAGGTTAATCAATTACGTAAGTGGGTTCAGTTTTGTAAAGTTAAGGCGGCGGGCTTGGTCTGCCCCGATCTGAAGGCTTAGGTGACTCGGAGTGGGTTCCTATTAATGGTCCACCCATGGTTAGCACATAGGTTGAGTGAACAGATTCAGGTATTGATTAATGGGTCAGAGACAAGTGAAAATCTGATGTGCCTAAGTGGGTCAAGGCTGTGGAGTATATGGGCTCCCTTGGCTGTATGGAGATGGGTCTAGATATCTAAGTTCAAACCTATTTGGCTTAAATTGGGTCCCAGTTCAAAGAGGTCTCTCTGAGAGTAGGAAGATGAATAAAAGAAAGGGTATGTGGAGTCCGGTCAGCGGGGAAGGACATGAAAAGTGAAAACCGAGGAGGTTCAGCGAAGGCTTGATTTCTGAGTTCCGGAGCTCGGGTTGATGGCGGTGGTGACATGAATCCTAGGTTTGACCATGGTTGTTTGTCCTAGGGAATAAGATAGCAGAGTGGTGCATGATGTTTGGTTGGGTGGATTGGGTTTAAGGAATAGAGTTGCAGGTGAGTTTTGATTTTGGATCCATCGAAGTGGGTTGGACATGATGGACGGAAATGGTGGCTGTTTGTTTCCAATGAAAGAGATGAAGGTAGCCTTGGGTAAATGGTGATGGAAATGCAATGAGCTAGGTGTCTGGGTTGGGTTTTGTGGGTTGTTTGAGAAGGTGATGGAGTATGCCAGGGTGGTCCCAGTGTGGCTCAGTAGGGTTGCATGGATGGATGTTGGTAAACGGATGAAGGTCAGAAGATGAGTTACTTGGTTTAGTGATTGGACTATGTGAGTTTGCATTAAGTTCTAGGCAGAGTGGTTTTCGAGTAGATCGAAGTGGAGCAGAGAAGAGGAAGATGAAGACGATAAACTTAGTTTGGTGGATGGTGCTCGACTGTGGGCTGATAGAGAGTAGAGGTGGAGAAGAGGTGAGTCTGAACTCAGGTTAGTGCGACTTGTGTGGAGCCTAGTTGATGGATTTGTTTGGATTTTAGAAGGTGGTTCTGAGGTTGCATGAGTAGAGTTGGGATGAGAGGAAGGTTTGTGTGCCAGTGGCGAGATCTTGGGCATATATTATGCAAGTGGGTG
This sequence comes from Persea americana, assembly GCA_029852735.1. Classification (NCBI taxonomy): domain Eukaryota; kingdom Viridiplantae; phylum Streptophyta; class Magnoliopsida; order Laurales; family Lauraceae; genus Persea; species Persea americana. Next base: position 32,759,258 of record CM056820.1, on the reverse strand, counting down.
CCTCTAGGATGATGGTGGTTCAGTTTGTGGTGGCTTGTTTGGTTCTGACGTTTGAAATATTATGAAGCAAAGAGGAAAGGAGACGAGTTGGGATAACTTGTTTGTAAAAGTGATGGTTGGGGTAATGGGTGCGTTTGGTTTGGAGAATTAGTAGGAGATGATGGTCGTTGGAGAAAGGTGGTTGTGTGAGATGATGGCTAAAGAAGCATGTAATCAAAATAATGCGAAAGATAGGAACGGTAAAGCAACTATAAAGGAAGACTAACAAAATAAACTTAAAGATAAAAAGTAATGACAATTACTAGAAAGGAAACTAGCATGGAGGGTAAAGACATGCCTGCATCGGCTTCAAAAGGAATAACCAGAAAAGGAATAACTAGAAATCGAAATAAAGTAAAGGTATTGTAAAAAGGTTACTTGGAAGAAATCTTGAAAACGAAGCTTGAAGGAGGATAGTTCCTATGAGGGAGAGAGCGAGTGTGTGGAGATTCGTATGAGAGATGAGGGAGTTGAGAGGGTTTCTTTTTATCGCGCACAGAGAGAGAGAGAGAGAGAGAGAGAGAGAGAGAGAGAGAGAGAGAGAGAGAGAGAGAGAGAGAGAGAGAGAGAGAGAGAGAGAGAGAGAGAGAGAGGATATGTATAAAATAAGACGGCCTCTTTTGTTATTGGCTAAAAGGGAAAAAAGATAAGAGTTTGGGTTGAAATTAAGTTCTCAAGAGGGAAGGGAGGTTTATCACATCCGTGGAATTCTTAGTTCAAATAGGTGATTCCAATCCTATCTCAAACTTTTTTTCTTTTTCTTTTTTTGAATAGTTCAACCATTAAAAAAGTCCAATCTATCTTTTGAACAAAACCCTATAAAATTCAAACACCTCTTATCCTTAGATGGGTCCTTCTAAGAAATGCTAGTAAATATAAGAAATAATAATAATCAAAATAACTTTAAAGAAATTTTTGCTAAAATAGGTGGGGTCCACACAAGATAAAATCTACGGCTAATATTAATTTAAAATAAAAGTGAGAAATTGGGTCCTTACAATGACTTATCCATATGTAGTTAACATATTTGTCTATAGTATACATGGATTTGATGCCTTGCTTCATATCATTTATAATAGTAAAATGTCTATATAAGTTTTTCATCTCAGAACCAAACAAACTAGAAGGCTAACCATGTGGTGAAGCCATTCTTGATGATGCCATCTCAGGACTCCAATTTATAGAGATTTTGCAACTATCCTTGGCAATTGGCATCACTATTACCATCATTATCATTGAAGACTTATCCCACATATATATTTGTGGCTGGCTTCTTTACTTCAACCTGAACTTTATAAATAAAAAGAACCAGATCACAGTCGTACATGTCCAAGTAAAGTATCTCACGAAATGCTGGCATAATATACACATAAATGCCTCTTGATGTTTCAACTTGTCCATCTGATGACTTGAAGAGGACTATGTTGAGATCAATAAAAAAGAGGACTCTATTGAATACTAATGAGTGATGATGATACTAACATCTTTAAGAAACGTCTAAATGGCATGACGTCCTTAAGGAGGAGCGTAGGGTAAGAGATGCGGGGCGGGCATGGTAGAAGAATGGAGAGATAGGGGAGTAGATCAGGCGAACCTGAAAAATTATGCTTTCACCGAACTCTGATCTGGAGGTGTTGCTGACTTGGTTTTTCACCAAACTCCAAACCAGGAGGGTTTAGAGATCTCAAGGAGAACTTGAAGAAAACTCAGAGAAGGATCCCAAAAGCTTCACTTTTCATTATCAATAATCTTAGGGTGTGTTTGGTCTGGCTCATTAAAAGCCCTTTTATGGCTTTTTATTTTTTAGCGCCCAAAAAATTTTAAAAATTGTGTTTGATTATTAAGTTTTAGAAGTGCTTTAGAAAAGTAAAAGTAAAAAAAACTGTTTTACTGTGAAGTTAGAGAGGGATGACTTCACATTGAAGAGTAACTTCTTGGCTGTTACAGGAAGTAAATGAGGATTGTGACGGAACGATCGTGGGGACCTAACCCTCCTCCTGTGGCTTTTTTTTTCTATTTTTTTCCTATTTTTCAGTGAGTTTTGATTTTGGTGTTTGGGTTAGGATGAAGAAGGTAGGCACAGTTTTGAGTTGCTATGTGTTGCAGGTCACAAGAATGGGGTGTTGTTTGATTAGGAGTATTGGGATGATGAGGCAGTGATTTGCAATGGGTTTGGAGGTTTGGTTATTTGTAAATGATGACCAGATGATGATGGTGGTGAGATTTTGTAACACCCTGTCCCGAGTTAATTAAGATTAACTCTAATTAATCGGGATTCATGCTAATTCAACATGTTTTATGGAATTACTGTTGATTAATGGCTAAATTGAGAAGAATTTGGCTCAAGTGGTCAAATTGAACTTAATGAAAAGAATAGTGAAAGTTCTGAATGGAATTGAAATGGGTTTAGGCTAAATCAAGTAATGTAAGGACTTTTTCGTAAATACGAAATTACACGTATTTCGTCGAATACGGAAACTCTTGATACTCACACGTATATCTCGAGGAGTACGTTAACTTTTATAAATGTGACGATTCCATTCGACGTGAACTGGTTCAAATGACCATTCATTTGACTTAAATTGTAATTAGAGGAATAGGAGGGGGGGGGGGGGGGGGCGGTAAATGCAAAAATGGGATTATAAGATGAGGATGAACTCATTTGAGTTCCTTCCTCCAGCTCAGTCGATCTCTTCTTCTCTTTCTTTCTCTCCTTCTTTCTTCCAATTTCTCTTCCTTGGGTGATGATTGAGAGAGCTAACAAGTGCTTGTGAAGAGGGACTCCATCTTCACCATCCTCTTCTTCATCTCTTTTCTTACTATTTTGGGAGTTTCAACTTGAGAAGATCTCAAGATTTCCACCAAAGAAGCTACAAGTAAGTGTTGAGTTGAATTCAGCACTTTCATGGTTTCATTATTGAGTTATGGCTCAAAGAATTCACAAGAATTCTGTTTTGTGGATGGATTTTGGGTTTTAGGTTCAAAAGGAGGTTTGACTTGAGGAATTCAGCTTGGATTCAAGCTAGACGAGGGAATTCTTGGTAAAAAGTTTCCAAACAAGGCAAGTATACTCAATTACATTGATTTCAATTGTTAAGTGAATTGTTAGAACTCAAGAAGTTCAGTTACAGAAAATTCGGTTCAGAATTTTCTGAACTTCTGGGCACAATTCGGTCAGCCGCCAGGCTGACCGACACCTAACCGAGAGCTGACCGACATAGGTCGGCTAGCCGAAATTGTGAGTTCGGCTAGCCGCGGGTTGACCGCAAGGTGACCGAAAATCTTGTCAGGGTTTTTCCATCAGAAGTTTAGCTTCTGGAAAACGAACCGTGAGCTGACTGAAGAAATTCGGCTAACCGAAATTTGAATTTCGGCCAGCCGCGTGGGTGACCGTATAGGTGACCGAATTGGGCAAATTGTCCTGTGCACTTGAGAAATTCTGGAAGCTGACCGAATGTGGTTCGGTCAGCCGAAATCCATAATGCGGCTAACCGTTAGGTAACCGACGAGGTGACCGAAATTGAGGGAATATCAGAATTGATTTCTGATAATTTCCTAAACCTTCATGGGTGTTAGCTAAACTTATGTGAATGTAAATGTCACTAAAAAGTGATGTCATCCATAATAACACCTACATTGCATAATGAACGTTTCACCCGAATGTTGTTTTAGGAAATTACTTGTTTATGACTTGAGTTGGCTTGTCCTCTCTCGTCTATTACTGTTATGCTCCTGGTTGAGCTATCATTGAATAATGTATTGAATTAATACAATGAAATGCAATGAAGTGGAACGAAAAGAACTGAAATGAACAAACACTGTAATGTATGAAAGATTAAGTCTGCTGCAGTGGATGGAGCGTTCCGGAGCTCCGTGGTGATGCCGGTGATCTCTGATCAAGACACTGGTAAATCCCACACATTTGATAAGCCACCTAATAAAGTGAGTAATAATGAAATGAAATGAGTCCTTGAAAGGCTGGGTTGTGAATGGTGCGCCTTCCGCCTATGCTAGAGGACAACGAAAAGACACTTGATAAAGTGTATACATAAATTGCATGCTCTCTTCAGGGGAGAACTACATAAATTGAATGCTTCCTTCAGGGAAGAACTATATGAATTGAATTGAATTGATTTGAATATAATTGTTATACATTGGAACCCAATTGCTAACATGTGATTATCATAGAATTGTGTATACATTGTTGAACCGTCGTGTTCACAGTGTTATTGATGACATTACAGGCCCAGTTGGCCGTCCCAGTGGTTCCGAGACCGCGCTGCCACCGGAGGACACCAATCCGGTTCCCCCAGGAGGATTGAACGAATGGATGTAAATCGGAGGCGACCGGTTTAGAAAATTTTGGGAACATTTTAAATAGATTCATTTTGTTGTAAACAGTGATCACATGCATTGTATTTGAATATGCATGGGTGATTTAAATAGGTAATGAGATGTGTAAGTAAACTTTACTGTATGTAAAGGACTTGTACAAATTAACATTAAATGTCAATGTATGTATATATTTCCGCAAAACAATGTACATTTGACAGGTATATGTAAGATCCCTTGTGAATCTCGTATTGACTTCGGTGATGCGAGGTTTACGGGAGTAAGTATGGTATCGCGACTCGGGGTTTGGCCGTGGTAACCCTAATCTCGGGCCCGGGTCGTGACAGATTTGCTATAGTTAGGATGGGTTTGGTGTAGTGAAGAATGTGTGTTGAGTTACAGACTTACAGTAAGGTGTGTTGACATTGATGGAAGGTGGCTGGGTTGGTTACTATGGGTTATGATGTGAAGATGGATGAGTAAAGTGATGAGATTTGGAAGTGATGAAGAAAGGATGGGAGTGGAGTTTGGTTGGAAGGTTTGTGGGCTGTCGATGGAGCTGTTGGTGCTGGGGGGTTGTCGGGTTCATGTTTGCAAGTGGGTGAGAATAGGTTCTAGGCTTGGTTGTAGTGAGTTGGAGAAGTGGGTTGATGAGATGCAGAGGAGGGAATTAAGAAAGAGATGATGAGGGAGATGGTGAAGGTCGAATGGAGAGAGGGTTGGTGTGTTGTGTTTGTAGGTTTTGTGTAGGTGTGGCTGATGGAAGAAGGTGAAGCCGCTGCTAGTGTATATGTTTTTGGGTGGTCAAAACCAAGTGGGTTGGTGTTGGGTTGAAAATGGGTTTGGGCTCAAGCAGAGGGAGATGAGTATTGTGGTTCGTTGATGAAGATGGAAGAGAAGGGTACAGCCTGGTTCTGACCTGTTGAAGTGGCGACTCCACTGAAGGATTAGAGATGCCATTACTGATGCAATTTTTGCTGCGCATACTTTGGCTTAGAGATGTCATTTCTTTGTTTTTTTTTTCCACCACAATGATAAGGTGTGGCTGATGGAAGAAGGTGAAGCCGCTGCTGGTGTATATGTTTTTGGGTGGTCAAAACCAAGTGGGTTGGTGTTGGGTTGAAAATGGGTTTGGGCTCAGGCAGAGGGAGATGAGTATTGTGGTTGGTTGATGAAGATGGAAGAGAAGGGTACAGCCTGGTTCTGACCTGTTGAAGTGGCGACTCCACTGAAGGATTAGAGATGCCATACTGATGCAATTTTTGCTGTGCATACTTAGGCTTAGAGATGTCATTTCTTTGTTTTTTTTTTCCACTACAATGATAAGATTCTTGCAACTACCAAACTACGTCATTTCAATTCATACATTATTTGTAGTTAGCTTTTTTTTTTCCCAAATATGTGGAGAGTTTTTGGATGAATTTAAGGAAGTGTTGATATCGACCCTCCGTGTGTGAAAAAAATAGTTTTCTGTCATCTTCCTCCTCTCTTCCTCAAACCAAACCCTATGGGCAAGACCAAATGAAGAGAAAACGCCAAATTGGTTTGGAGGTATGATTTTTTAGATAAATATGAGGATTCCCGCGGAGGAAGAAGAGGAGATTTGTAGGGGTTCTAGTTTGGGAAGAAGAAGAGGACATTGGATTCCGTGAAGGAAGAAGAGAAGATTTGCAAGGGTTCCAGTCTGGGATGAAGCTTCAATGTCCAAATCCCCTATTCTTCCTCCACAGGATCTTCATATTATTAAATCATATCTCCAAATTGATATGGCCTTTTCTCTTCATTTGTTCTTCCCAATTGGATTAAGTTTGGGGAGGAGAGGAGGAGGAAGATGACGGGAAACTGATATTTTTGCGTGTGGAGGGAGGGTAGATATCGGCCCACCTCTCATTTCAAAAAAAAAAAAAAAAAAAAAAAAAATCGTCCTAAGGGACCACTTCTGTGTGACCGCAGCTAAAAGGGCTTTTTTGGTATAGTGTGCACCAAATGTGATTTTTTTGGTGAAATCCTCATGATTTTATGTGGGCCTTTTATTTAACTACAAGTTTCCTATGTGTTGTGTAATTTATTTTTATAAAGATTAATGTAAATTATTTTCTTTTATGTCTAATCAAACAACTTTTGATGATTTTTCTGTTAAAAAGTAATTGTAAAAGCTGAGCTAACCAAACAATCTTTTTTCTTAAAAGGCTATTTTGGAAAATAATTTTTTAAAGATGCTTTTAAAAAAGAACTATTGGCCTTTAATGAGCCCGACCAAACACACACTTAATCTGTTGAAGCCAAGAGGCTTTACATCACTTATATAGGAAAATAATAAAGCCTAAAACTAATCTGGACCATCCAAGCACATAGATGGTTAGGATTAAAACATCCAACACAAACCATATAATAGCATATAATAAAACTCTAAATAAGCTAAGACATGAAAATAGATGGGCTGGGCCCACATGCTGGTCGACCCCTGGGTACCATGGTCTGTCCTGCATTAATCCTTAACTGTTTCTTGGGAACCTTTCACTGGACCAGCCCTTTGTTGAGCCAATGCCTGCCATTAATGTCACACATCATAACTCCTTAGCTTTATGTCAACGTCACCTTTACTTTCTCCATTGAAATTTGAGGAAAGTTTGTACTAATGATGTTATGCAAACAATTGGCTTAGTGGTAGTTAGAGCATGTAGTTTGCCACTTTAAAAGAATTGGAGAAGGCAAGATCTATAACAAATTTAAACAATTAGAGTTCACTTATTTATGTTTGACATTAGATAAGACATGACTTAGTTCAGGGAGTATGATCATCAAATATCATATAGTATCGGAGCTACATGAAGTCTAAGGTGGGCACTTTCTATGCCATCTCCCACCACCGAGGCGGGTCAGCTTATGTGGGCCTAAATAATATAACCAATATGCACATGATCCTTTTGCCACATGTAGGTAAACTTGTGAAATCCACAAGTTACTGTAGTCTCAATTCTCACCCCCACCACCCATACACACACACACACAACACTGTTTTTTTGTGACTTCAGTCATGGGAATCCTTGCAAGTATTGCTGAGTCCTTACTGACAATGGCTTCCATAAATGTATCAGTGGGTCTTCCAGGTTCACGTATATGTGAGTGGACTACAACTTTGTAGTCACGTGAGGTGTAGCAGCAGAATCCATGCCATAGTTTATGCCGTATTGTGGATATATATAATCGATTGTTCTTTGTACCTTGTTGCTATTAGAAATTGTCTAGGCATCAGTGCTTCCTTTTCTTTGGAAGTGCATCTTGAAGAGCAACATTTGTATTGTTTGTGTTTCCAATTTTTTTTTTCCATTAGATTTATGTAATTATCTATGCGAGTTGAACATTTCTTCATTGTTTTTGTAGATCAACGTGACAATTTATGACTGGGATATAATATGGAAAAGCACGGTTCTTGGATCTGCGACTGTTTCAGTTGAAAATGAGGGCCAAACTGGAGCAGACTGGTACACATTGGATAGCCCATCAGGGCAGGTAATTACTCTACTTGAAACAATGCTATTGTGCAGTGGGATTTCCTTTTCACAGTTCTCACTTTGAATCTGCCTTTTTTCTCTTCTTTTGCAGGTCTGTCTCCATATTAACACAGTAAAGCTCCCTGTAAATTCTTCTAGGTATGTTCTTGACTGATTCTTCAGTTCCTTGCAGTTCGGTGTCTTTAGTTGCTTGAGCCATCCTTGTCTATATAGTGCAGTCAATCCTGGAATTAGACTTCACATGGTATTATTGATAGGTAAGTTCCATCATCCTGTTGTAAAGTTCCACGCACCTGCTGTAGTTTGGTGTGAAGGTGGGTCTCTAGGTCAGACAGATGAAGTTGAAGGGGTGGGTCTTTTTCTTTTTGTGAGATGTGGCAGTTGGGGTGTTATAGGGGGCGGTCACGGGGGGTGACGTGATGTTTGTTCTATGTCAAATCAGTTGCGTTTTAAGTAACTTCTATAATATTACTGATTAATTCAATGGATGGAAATGGTTTCTAACCTAACACAGGAGCATTGGAACCTTTGTGAGAAGAGCATCTGAACTCTGAAGCCTAAATGCATAGCTCTTTCTAGTTGAAATTATTTGGCATCCGTTCTGTCTCTTTAAGTTTGGTCATGAAATCTTCTGATCTCTCAATGAGTTAAAGGTCCAGGGGCAACACTGAAAAACTTAAATGTTGATATGTCCATGCAAAGTTTGATTACATACATAGAAATTATACGCACTGAACTGCTCAGTGCTCATGGAAAATAAATTTCTTTGTTCTTGGGAGGCTTGCTCTCTGTAGTCATAGCATTTTTGAACTGGAGGACTTTGGTTTGGTATGGGTTAGGAAATTTGGTTGGTGAAATAAATGAGCAATAAGATTCAACTTGGACAACTGATACTACATTGTTTTTAATGCTGGCCAGAAATCATGAAGGGTGTTGAGAGTTGTATGCCTAATTGCAAGATTTCTAGGGTTTTCTCAGAAGAGCTATTAAAAATCCAGACAAGAAGAAATAAACAATAGAGAAGAAGATGATAAATTTGAAGAACGAAGATTATTCGTATCCGCTAGGTTTGGACGACCACATCAGCATATAATTTTATTTGTGTTTTCGTATTTACAAAGAACCCCTACACATTTCATGTATTTATAAAACAGTCCATACTATTCCTAAATTTACATAAAGTCCTACATTGTTTCATGACATTGAGTAGCCTGCGTAAGTTTATAAACTTGAAAAATGCACTTAAGAAAAAATGTATGAGGTGCTCCCTGTCTCATAAAAAAAGCTTTAGGAAAGACACACCTTAAGATCTTGGGTAATGGTCTGAATGGATCTAGTAAAGAAAAGCTTATGCAGTTATGCTATCATATAATGGTAATACCATGTGCATAAAGAATTGATGATTAGTATATTGCATTAGAGAAAATTTGGGAGCTGTTGTGATGCAGATGGACCTCAGGCCACATGTATAGGGCCCAAATAGATTTAGGATATTTTATTAACTAATTATATGTCATTAGTTTCTAATTTTATTTAAAGAATTTATTTAGGATTAGGTTTCCAATTTATTTAGTTCCTAGTTTAATAAGGTTTTTTAGGGCTTAAGTCTTCTTTTACTATTTATATGGCATTGTACAAGATTATTTTTAGAGTTGGTTAATGAAATTGGGTTTTCCCGTTGAGGTGCGTTCTCGTTATTGTCTTTGTGGAGACTTATTGTGTCTTCGGACATGCGCTTCGGCGCCCATTGTGCTTTGAGCACTTCCCATGCAAGCCGTAAATCCTAGGGCCTGCATAAATTGGCATCAGAGCCGAACAATCTCCAATCGGTCGGTGTTAGTTACCCCTACCCATCGTCCCTCCTCACCATCTGCTTTGTCCGTTCCCTGCTCCCATCCCGACAACCCCACAACCTTCCCACGAACCTTTCCCCAACCAGTGGATACGACTGCCTCCCACCAACCCACTGCCAATCCCCAAACCCATCTCCTCAGAACCCCGTAATCACCCCTTCCCATCTCTCCCGAAAACCCACTGCCGATCCCTAAATTCCTAGTCCAACCCTAAATTCCAAAACCCTCTCCTCACCGGGGGCGGACCCACGTTGTAAGTACATGGGGCGGTTGCCCCAGGTCCGATCTGCGCCATCGGATATATTCAATGGATATCTTCAATATTTGATGAGGCATAATAGAGAACACCCTGAGTGTTTTGTTCGAAAAAGGCCCTCTTTCTAATTCCCTAATGCACATTCTACAATCTCCAATCTAATATTCTCCTAAAATCTCTCTCATCTTCCCAATCTAATCTTCTCCTAAAATCTCTCTCATCTTACCTATTCCTACAATCAATCTCTAAATTTTTTTATCACATTCCATTCGACAATCCCAATTAATACAAGATACCTATTAAGGCCAAAATGAAACTAATGCACAGGCAACCATTCACTATCTTTGAGGGACTGTTTATATAAATTGTTTTACCTATCCACCCTTATAAATATTCATTTTGTGGGACCCAATTGATGAAGATATCCTATTACTTTGCATTAGGATAAATAGCCATTGCTCCATCTTTGAGGTAGTTAAAAAGCTTTTATAAGACTTGAGTTCTTTATCCTTAATTTGCCAAAAAATAAAAAAAAATAATGTCTTCAAACATGCAATTAGTGGAGATTATTTGTCGTTGGCATTGATGATTGATAGTTGGCAATGATTTTAACTTTTTTAATTGAACATCCTCCGCCCCACTCAAATGAAAATCCTGTTTCCGCTACTGCCCCTCACAGAACCCCTTCTGAGCCCTGCCACCTGTTCGTCAGCCTCAAGTGTAGGGCTGCGATGTAGTAATAATCTGGTGAGTCCAGGCCGATCCACAGGGAGCAATGCTTTTTAATAAACTTTCCTACTTTAATCTGTCCTAATTTAGAAACTAAATCTAACATAATAAAGAAATTAATCAAATTACAAGAAAATTCCTAAAAACTGAAAATTAACAATTACAACTTTCCAAATAAAAAATAAACCTAAACTAAGTAAAGAAACCTAGTTTATTCAAGCCTATTCTAACTATAACCTGCAAAAGTAACAAACTCATCAAAACAACCAATTTAATATAAGATAAATCAAAACAAAACTTCCTAATACAAATTATAATGTAAATATGAATGATTTATGAGATCCTACATGAAAAAAATGCAATTCTAGACAAGTTCCTAAAAATCTGATGCATGCTGAAAAATTCTAAGTATGGAAACTATTGCACAGGCCCAATTTTGCTGGACTGTACAACTGGCCTAAGATGATATGAACATAAATCTAATGACTGAGATCAATACTTCGATGATGCATGAACACAACAAAAAAAGAAGAATCGAAAAAGGACTTAAAACGAAAAATATATGATCACCTAAAGATGCCTAGTTGAACTGTTTTGTGCTGAAAATCTGATTGCAGGCTGTCCGACTACCCCTGTTTGGGCTGCTGTTTACCCCACTTCCCAAGCTTATTTTTTTCTGAAACTTTGCGGTTGCAAAGACTTGTTTTCAAATATTAATTCTGCAAAGTTTCGATGGAAACTATGCTTGTTTGCCTGATTTTCAAATTGCTCACTTTTGAGAGAAAAACAGCCTGAAATTGCCATAACAATGCTGTCTTTTTCACTATTCACATATAAGGTCCGAATTTGATCTTTCTAATCAGTCAATAATCTTTAGTTTCCAGCAACCAAACATAAGTTTAAATGAAATTCCTAAACCTAATGCATGCAATTGGTACTTTCCAACCATAGACTATGCAAAGACATAAATAGAAAGTTTATACTAAACCGAAGAAGATGCAGTTCTAAACTTCCAAATCGAAAAAATATCTGCATAAACATTCAAGTAAATAACTAAAAATAAAAATAAGAATGTTGGTAAAAAATAAAGTGGGAAATTATGCCCCCAAGATCTAAAAACTTGACATAGTTCTAAGCATTGAAAATACGGGTTGTGTACTTCTCCTCTCTTCTCAGAGTAGGGAAAGATGCAAGTGACCTTAGAATCACGTGATTTCTCTCGACTCCGATTCGCCTCTTTTATTTTCAATCCCTAGATCTAAACATATGATATATCGTCTCCAATCATAACATATCAAAGATACTAGACAAGGAAAACATAAATCACTTACTCTAAAAAGAACTTGAGCACGCATAATGAATCAAAGTTGTGTCTTATTCCTTGATCTTGATGTACAAAAAATTAATGTTCTTCTCTCCCTTTCATTCTCTCAACATGGCCTCTCAGCCTATATGTCTAAAAGAATATGAAGAAAGAAGAAGAAAGGGACTTAGAGAGAGAAAGGAGTGGAGTGGAATGGAATGGAGAGAGAGAGCCTCCAAAGTGATCCCCAAGGTGATGCACGTCCAGCACCTCTTCATGGGCTGATTTTATTGTGTGTGTTGCCTCCTCTTTTGCTAAGAATCTCCTCTCTTTTAGGGACTTGTTTCCTTATGTGTAGAGATTTCTTGCTTAGGCCTCAAGCTAGGCTTCACACTTGGAAAGAATTTGACTTTGTGAGGATTTGTTGCTAATTGCAATTTCTTGGAGAACAATCACTTCATTGTAGAGTCGTAAAATATCTTGCAAAAATGCAAGTGGTGTGGATGAAAGAAACTTTCCAAATATTGAGATTTCTTGCAATTCCCGCCTAAAACTGTAGCAGACAACTTCCTGAGGTCATATCTCTCTCAATATAGCTCTGATTTACTTAATCTTGGGCTTCACGGTTATCTACTCGAAAAGAGCTTTCTAACGGTGGCTAGATTGCGCTAATCCGACACTCGATTTGAGAATTACGACCGTTTTAAGTTGCTGCCCCTAAAAAATCGAGGAATAATTGTGCACAAATGGAAACTTCTATGTTGGCATGCAATGGGGTGTGTGGGACCCATGTTGGACGTCCAAGACATGCTTGGACTCTTTCTTTGCTTGCTTATTTGACTCTCCTTTGACCTCTCTTCTCAAATTTCATCAATGTGGGTCCCATGTTGATTTCTCCTATAAATGAAATAAATAAATTTAACATTAATTACGTCTAAGAAAATAAACATGAATCATGCATGGGACCCTACATGCCCAATGATGCACCCAAATGACAAACTTTCCAAAAATAGCACATGGTGCCAGAAATAGTAAGTATACATTGATGAAGCAAAAAAAAAAAAGAAAAAAAAAAGGAAAAAAAAAAAAGAAAAACTAATTTTGGGGTGATAAATGAGATGAAAAACCTTAATTTCAAAAAAATCATCCAATTCAATGAATTTTGACCAATTCTGACAATTTCCCCAAAAGTATCCCCTAATGCATGTAATCATGAAATTAAGTGTAATTCTATGCAATTAAGCCTAATTAAGTCCACAAATGCTCATGAAATGATGACCTAATGACCTAATTTTGTGGACTTATCACCACCCTTAACCGAGCCCTCCAACAGCCCACAAACGTTCCACAGAACCCAGCCCCGCTCCATCTCCATCGCAATCACTTTTCAACCTCCCTGCCCTTCGTCAAACACCCATTGACCCAAACCCATCCTCCACTGCAAAGAAAAAAAAAAAAGCAGAACGTGAAGAGAAGCGTTGATTAAAGAAAGAAGAGAGGAGTAACAAAACGGTGTACCTGGTTCGTTGTAGCTCCTCCCATCGCCGACAGCAGTCCATCACTCCACACCATCTCTCTTCATTCCTTAACAACCAGCAGCCAGTGTCGTTTCCATCTTTGAGCAAGAGCCACGATCGCTGCCTGCTGCTGTAGCCTCCATCGTCGCATAGCACCATCACCACAGCAACCATCTCTTTTGGGCTTTTTCCTTCTCTTCGTGAAATAATATAGGAGTCTCGAAACTTTTTTTTTCTTCTTGCACAAGTCCCGAGGCCAAAAGGAGAAGGAATCACATGCCATAGTTACATGTGCTTGTTGGTTGGGCAAGAACTCAAAGCTAGGTCAATTCAGGTCAATTCCGACCCAACAATAAGATTAAAAAAATTTAGGCCAAAAGGAGAAGGAATCACGTGCCATAGTTACACCAGCAACTTCAGTTAAAGGCACAGATTTGACTAGATCGATAGCCAAGATTTATTTTCATGATTGTGTATCCATTTGAAGCCCGATTTCCGATCCGTCTTCGCCAGTGTATTTGTAGTGAGCAGATCTGCACATTAGGTTTGTCATTCTTTCATCCAAGATGAAACTCCGTAATACCACAATCTTCAACACACTTCAAAGATACAAATATGTTGATAAATATGGCTCGTGGTATTTTTAAAATGAAGTCTCTTTCCGGTCTTTTCCTGATTTAAAACAAGGAGCATTATCTGTTCTTGACTATGTTGATATGTTTGCATGGCTCCAAGACAACTGTGGCTTAGAAGATGATGAAGAGCATGATTTAATTAGTTTTGTTAAAGGCTTGTGACCAGATATGGTGGAGAAAATGAATGACTGCACAAATATTCATGAGGAATATTGGGAAGCAATTTGTGTAGAATGCATATTGAAATGGCCTTTGTTGGGAAAAATTGCGCTTCAAGACGAAAAGTCACCACAATTAACAGCAGTTCTTGTTGAAGAGCCAGTGGCAGAGGATATCCAGATTGACATTATGATGCCAGAATCAAAGAATGAGCCTGAAGTTCATTCCACGACTCTTAACAATCAAGAAGTGCAAACAATAAGGAAAGACGAACAAGTTGTTAAAATTCCCCACATTAATTCTCATATTGATTTTGTTTTTGAGGATCAACAATGGAAACTTGGAGATGAACAAAGGCAGATAGTCATAGATTGTGATTTGATGGTGCAGGTTCTACAAGTAAAGCATCCAATGGTTTGATTACACACCAACACAAATTTCAGCCATCAAAAGCAGTACATGACGCTGTACATGGAAGCTGCAGATTAACCAACAAATCGGAAGTCTGTCATATTGATCGTTGATCCAGGTGGACATTTACCAAACTTGAGGTCGAGTTCTTTCCAAGCCGGGGAGAATGATGCAGATGGACCTCATGCCACATGTATAGGGCCCAATTAGATTTAGGATATTTTATTAACTAATTATCTGTCATTAGTTTCTAATTTTATTTAAAAGAATTTATTTAGAATTCGGTTTCCAATTTATTTAGTTTTCTAGTTTAATAAGGTTTCTTGGGGCTTAAGTCTTCCTTTGCTATTTATATGGCATTGTACATGATCATGGATGAAAATATCGGCCGTGGCGGCCATGGCCGCCACGCTTTTTTCAAATTATCGGGTATCTCACCGTAATGTGTAGCGGCCGATACATTCCGCCACGTTGCGTATCGGGCGCAACTGGGGTATGAAAGTAAAAAAAAAAAAAAAGACCAGCTTTTTTGTTTACTAGAGGAAGAAGATGGAAAAAAAAAAAAGGAAGAAGAGGAATAAAAATACAGAGAAGAGATGCAAGAAACTTACCTATCCCAACGGCAGTTGCAGCGGCACCGGACGGCGCCAGCTGCAGCAGACGAAGGCGGCAGCAGCAGACGAAGGTAGCAGCTGTTTCTTCTTCTTCTTCTCCTCCTCCTCTCTTTTCTTTTCTTTTTCTTCTCTTCCTCTCCCCTTCTTGATTTTTGTTGATCCTTGTGTTTGGGAAAAGCAAGAGGCACCAAACCCTATTTAATTTAAGCCTTGTTTTAATTCATTGGGCACTTAATGGGCCCTGTTGAAGTTCTAAACAAAACTTAAATTCATTTGGGGGCACTTAAAGGGCCCTGTTGAGGTTCTAAACAAAACTTAAATTCATTTTGGGGCACTCAAAGGGCCCTATTGAAGTTCTTAAAAAAAATTAAATTCATTTGGGAGCACTTAATGGACCCTATTGAAGTTCTAAACAAAAATTAAATTCATTTGGGGGCACTTAAAGGGCCCTGTTGAAGTTCTAAACAAAACTTAAATTCATTTGGGGGCACTTAAAGGGCCCTATTGAAGTTCTAAAAAAAATTTAAATTCATTTGGGAGCACTTAATGGACCCTATTGAAGTTCTAAACAAAAATTAAATTCATTTGGGGGCACTTAATGGGCCCCATTGAAGTTCTAAACAAAAATTAAATTCATTTGGGGGCACTTAATGGGTCCTATTGAAGTTCTAAACAAAAATTAAATGGAGCCCCTCTTTTATTTCTCAATTTGTGTGTGTCAACCCCCTAAACCTATTTAATTTTGGCCCTGATTTTAATTCATTAAGGGGCACTTAATGGGCCATATTTAAGTTCTAAACAAAAATTATATGGAGCCCCTCTTTTATTTTTCAGTTTGTGTGTGTCAAACCCTCTTTTATTGAATCATTAGAGGGCACTTATGGACAAGTTTGAAAGGCATAAATAAAAATTAAATGGACCCCCTCTTTTATTTCATTAGAGGTCACTTATGGGCACTTTGAAAGGTATAAATAAAATTTAAATGAACCCTTTAAGAAAAAATAAAACTTGAAGCACCTAATGCCTTTAACCATTGGTAGGCTCCACAATGGGGCCTAAATATAAAAATAAAAAAGTCATGCCTTAGCCAAATATTACTTAATTGAAATCAATACCGTCGCCAAATTCGACTCTACTTGAAAATAGAGCTCAATCAAATTTCACTCTAATTAGAAATAGAGACCAATCAAATTTCACTCTAACTGGAAATAGGGCCATCCGGCCATGTCCAACTTTCACACTAATTGAAAATAAAGTCTAATCAAATTTCACACTAATTGAAGATAGGCTCTAGCAAAATTTTACTCTAATAGGAAATAGGGCTCAACCAAATTTCGTTTTAATAGAAAATAGGACCCTAACCGAATTACACTCTAATAGGAAATAGGCCCGATCAAATTTTTCTTTAACAGAAAATTTTAAACTATATATATATATATATATACATTTCAAAATACAACTAAGAAATGTGATTTTCTAAGCAAAGATGGTGATAATATTTTGATGACACTGTTTGATTACAAACATGAATACATGTGAAAAAACTAATCATTATTATTATTTTCTATTTATACAACGATACAAGACCTCATATGTTGATGGCACCGCTACGCCCCCTTTTCTTACTTACTTTTGCAAAAGAACCCATTTTCTTTCATTTTACAATTTTCTGGATTTTCTGAGAATTTTTCAGATTTTTTGGGCAATTTTTTCAAATCGCACCGCTACGCCGCTACGTATCCCCGCTATGCTACGTACCGCTACCGCTATTTTCATCCTTGTACATGATTACTTTTAGAGTTGATTAATGAAATTGGGTTTTCTTGTTAAGGTGCGTCCTCATTGTGGAGACTTATTGTGTCTTCGGACACGCACTTCGGCGCCATTGTGCTTTGAGCACTTCCCACGCAAGCCCTAACCCCTAGGGCCTGCATCATGTTGGGAACCTTTATTATTCGCTCTTATCATGCTTAAAGTGGGCCAAATAAGAAGTTGCGTCATTAGCAAGAGCTTATGCTTTGAGATCATATTTGCAGTTTGACCTGGTCCACTTCTGTCTATTTATGTTTTATTCAGCCTTCTAATAATATTTGCATTATCTTTAAATAAAGAGGAGGGAAGCTTAATACTCTATAGGTGCAGCATAACTATGTGGAGGATCCTTTTGTTCACTATTCTTTGGTCCATTTTTAAAGTAAGACAATCACATCTTCTATTCATCTGCATGATTAATGGAAGACATTACCTCCATTGTGAAGCTTAGTGTGGACATGTGGGCAATTTTTAGAAGGGAGTTTGATGATTTTAAGTTGGCTTTTTTTGCCCATAAATGTGATACTTGTATGAGGTGTTGTAGGAGGTGAGTTGTGACTTGGTCCCTATTCAACACCCCCAAGTGCAAGGGTGCGAAGCAGTATAACCAGGTGAGCACGGGGTCAATCTATGGGGGGCAATTAGAGTGCCAACTTGTACCTGTCCTAAGAGAATCTAATGCTAGCCTAAATAAAAAGCTAAACAAATACAAAAACTCACTGCTCATAACTGGAATTAAAATTAATTACAAACTTTTAACAATGAATAAAATAAACCTAAGCTAAAAGAAACCTATACTAAAAAGCCTATCTAAAACTAGAAACTGCATACAACATAAACAACGTTAAAACAACCAATTTATGAAATAAAAATCAGAATAAAGAAACTGAAAATAAAAGGAGTTAAAAAGATGGATAAAGTATGTAATTCAAGAACTTGGAAATCTATCTTTGCCTAAGCATTGAAAATACGAGCGACTTGGTTTCTCTCCCGTCTAAATAGAACAAAGATAAGTAATGAATGCTTGAATTGAAGATGAGAAGCGAGATGTCATCCTCTTTAAATCGCCAATATCAGCGTTTTTCAATGATTAGCGACCCTAAGCATATGATATATCTACTACCGAAAATAACATATCAAAAGGCTTAATCAAAGAAAACAAATCAACAATTCAATTACTCACACTAAGAGAATTTATTCGCACGCAATAATCAATCAAAAGCTTGATTTCATTCCTCATAACTTGAATTACATGAAAATAAAACACTCCCTCTTCATCATTCTCCTAAAGAAAGTTGAAAAACTAGTGCCTGGATCAACTAGAAGGGGGTGGTGGAGAAGGGATTAGAGAGAGAAAAATGGAAAGGTTGGGGATGTCCTTGCTAATGAGAGGCTTGGGTTGGACGTCCAAGGGCTGGTCCCTTTTGTAATGCTTGGCCACCTCTTGTTTGCAAAGAATTGTTGCCTATCTTGGTCCATGTTTCCTTCCTTGGTTAGATTCTTAGCTTAATCTCCAAGCAAAGCTTCCCACTTAGCAACAATTTGAATTTGAGAAGATTCCTTGCTAAGTTTAATGTCTTGGACTCCAAGTCTTTCTAAGTTGGGCTCCACAAAGAGATTGGAATTTCTTGCAATATGTAGTGTTGTCCTGCCTAAAATTGCAGCAGTCAACTTCCTGAGATCATATTTCCCTCAATATAGCTCCGATCGACACAATCTTGGGCTCTACGGATATCTACTTGAAAAGAGCTTTCCAACAGTGGGTGGATTGCGTTGATCCGACACTCGGTTTGAAAGTTATGATCATTTTAATTTTTTAGTGCCCCTAAGAAAAAGGGGAATAATTGTGCAAGAAGTTTCCTCTCTC
This sequence comes from Persea americana, assembly GCA_029852735.1. Classification (NCBI taxonomy): domain Eukaryota; kingdom Viridiplantae; phylum Streptophyta; class Magnoliopsida; order Laurales; family Lauraceae; genus Persea; species Persea americana. Next base: position 32,740,216 of record CM056820.1, on the reverse strand, counting down.
CTTCCTTCTTTGGAATTCTTCCTCTCCAAGTTTGTTGACTTTCCAAATCTCCAAGGATCCCATGAACTTACCAAAAGGGGAGAGGGGGCCATGTGGGACGTCCCACCTTGGGTTTCATGCCCAAGGTGGACCCCACATGTCGATGCTCAATTTCTTGAATTTATTTCTCTCTTTCCTTCTTTTATCTTTCTTTTAATCTCTCTCCAATTTAATCTCCATGCGGGCCCCGAATGTTGAATTGTTCCTACACAATTAAAGAATAATTTTAGCTATAATTAATATGCATGAAACTCACAATTGTATTGCATGGGGCCCGAATCACATCGAAAACATGCTTATGAATATACCATGGTGCTTGATTTTTCATGAACTACACAATGGCGCAAAAACATGATGCATGTTTACGTTCAATTAAAAAGCTAATTGGTATGGTCATAAGATGATGCCAAACAATGATTTCATAAAAATCATGCAAATAAATGAATTTTGACTAATGTTGACTCAAAGTCCAATTTGAATTCCCAAATGCATGAAATTATGAAATTATATGAAACCCAATGCAATTAATCCTAATTAAGTCCACAAATTCATATAAAATTATGAATTAATGATGTAGTTTTGTGGACTTATCAGTCCCCTTGCCCCAAGGGGCTCTGGCTAAAGGGAATCCCGAGACTAGAGGGATTGGGGGAGACCTCTGCAATTCTCAAGGAGAGGTTTTGGTCATGTTTTCTTCTCTAATGGGGGTGATGGAATCTAACAAAGAGGAAGTGCTTGCTAGCAAAGCATTGAAAAATTTGAAGCTTCCATTCTCGAGCAAGCTATTAGTGGTGTTGGATATATAGAGTGTTACCATGGTTTTCTTCTTTTGCAAGGACCCTTGGGGTTTTCAATTTGCTCTAAATGAGACTGGAGATTTATTGACATCTTTAAATGTGGTTTTCAAACATATTGGATGGGAAACAAATGTGTACATGCCTACAAGGACACTCTAGTTAAACAAGGGGTTGATATTGTCCATGGTTATTGAGCTTGTCGTGTAACTTTTTGTCGTCATAGCTGTTTCATCTTGTTTCCTTGCTTCTGTTGCACGTAATGTCTGCTCTTATACCCTCATTTATGCTCTTTGCTATTCTTCTGTGAATACTTCTTTTGTTACATTTGTCAAAAAAAAAAAAGGAAAAAGAAAAAAAGAAACAGAAAAAAAAATTGTTCCACTGAAAATATACACTGATAATGATCATGAATGCATGTAAATTAAATAAAACATCTGCCCAACTATTTATTCACGCACATACATACAAACAATTATGAATATAGGTATATGCAAATGTTTGCATGGATATAGACATTCATGTATGTATTTATTGAGCTATTTTTAATATTTGTGAATTCTCTCCTCATTCAAATATGTAAAATTGTTGTCATTTTTCTTATTTTATTTATTGCACATGCCCTTCCACTTGTTTTTAGTTGATGTTATTGAAAATTAACCTCTTTGATAGGGCTTTGAATGGATTTGCTGGGGGCAATACTCGAAGAAGGGTTTCTTCAGATAAGCAAGGTCCTACAGTTGTCCACCAAAAACCAGGCCCTTTGCAAACCATTTTTAATCTTCCACCAGATGAGGTAAGATCACTAGATGATGTTGTTGTAAAATATACGCGCACACATTATATTTTACATGAAAATCATTTATAGTTAATGAAACTAAAAGAAGAAAGAAAGAAAAATAAAAAGAGAAAACAATAAAATGATAAATAAATGCACTTTTTTGGGTTTTGAAAGAACATTTTGGCATTAAGACTGGTCTAATGAATTAACTGTTATTGCAGATCGTTGACCATAGCTATTCATGTGCACTTGAGAGGTCTTTCTTGTATCACGGGCGCATGTATGTTTCTGCATGGCACATTTGCTTCCATTCTAATGTATTTTCTAAGCAAATGAAGGTTAGCTCTTTCTTTCTCGTTGATTAATGTCTATCGGTTGTTTTTTCAGATACGGTGCATTTGTCGCCATATGCTTGGGGTTGTTTGTTTGCACTCATTTGCATATGTTAATGTTGCACATACATAACATTTACATAGTCTTGTTTGTTTGCTCTCATTTATGCATGCAATGTGTAAATGAGGTGTGAAATTTACAAATCTAAACGAGCTGGTAAACCATTAGATGCCTCCCATGTGAAAAAGTGGCAGTGCAAAACTCCCCTCATTGTCGCCTGATACAAGTCATGTTTTCAAATCCTATCAAACATCTTTATTATTTTGAAGTCCTGTGGGGCCCAATTCGTGATCCGAACTGTGCATCTTTTTTATTTCACTAATAATCTCTAGGACATTAATTTTCATATCTTAAATCTTCGTAGATTTTGAGAAATATATGAAAGACGCCAAAAAAATTCAAAACCTATTCATCTGATTTTCTGTACTTTTGGGGCGCCAATTCATTATCCGAACTGTTTAGTATACTCAGATAGATGATAAACATCAAGACAGTTAGTTGCATTTTATAAATCTTCATAGATTTTGAGAAACAAGTGAAAAACACAAGCACTTCTAAAACTGTTCAGTATTCTCATTTACTCATGCGAAAATGGTGCTTCAAACAAACATTGTAATGTGTTCCACGAAGGTGGAGTTCACATATGAAAAACTTCTGCATGACCCCTTTACATATGTAAAACCCATTTTCATTTTCCTTGCGTAGAAGGCAAATAGCCCCTTAAAAAGAAATTTGAAAAAAATGTCTCTTTCAAGCTCAAACCATATATGTAATCTTTTTAATATGTTAGCTTTTATATGGTTGCAGTGGGAATTTCAAAATTTAAATTTCAAGGGGAAATGCCATACATTAATGTTTTATTTATTAGATATATTTTCTATTTATTGGTAGGTTTGTTATTCTTTTACTTTTGTTTTTTTTTTCCCTCTGCGTGTCCTTTCTAATGTGTGTGCATTTGTCTCTCATGGTGTAATGTTCTCTATATTAAATGTGCTAAAAATAATTTATACTTTAAGTGTGCTGTCCTTGATTTTGCTAGAAGTTACAAACCCAATGAAAATTTGTCGAAGAGGGGGGCCAAGAGGCCTTGGCACTCATTGGATGGGCATCATGAGGTGTCTGGCATTAAAAAAAGTGACAACCATTTTGTCGGTGAAAGTACCCATAGAGTTATGCCCCACCTCATGGGGCCCTGCCATTGACATTCATCCAGGTGGGCTCCACAAGGTGTCTGGCATATAACAAAATGTCAACCAGTTTGTTGGTGAAAATTTCCTCATAAAAATATGTTTAAATGCTCATATAGTAGCAGATGTTTGTGGCGCCTTGAAACTCTCGTATTTTTTCCGTACAAAATGGCTTTTATGAGTTCTCCTCTTTCCATTTGATAGGTGATTGTTCCTTTTGAAGATATTGATGAGGTATGCATTACTTTGCCTCCTTTTTCTCCAATTCAATGAGTTGATGAGTTGAAAGATGGTATGTGCATGCATAAATGAATGATGTGAAACATCACTTGTTGATGCAGATAAAAAGGAGCCAGCATGCATTCATTAATCCTGCTATTACGATAATGCTCCGCATGGGTTCTGGTGGGCTTGGTGTACCTCCCTTGGGAAGTTCAGATGGTTAGTGATTAATTTATATAGCAAGCCCCTTTAGAAAGGTCTTGCTTACACTTCCCGTTGGAAAGAAATGCCTCCTGAATATGTTCTGCTTTGTTGCAGTAGGATATTGAATGAAATCTTGTTTTAGAAATAAAGTTTTGGACTAGAGGAAGTTGGGGAATCACAAAAGGGTTATTCATAGATGGAATGTCAGTTGTGTTCTTCTAGACCTACTTCTAGAAGGAAAATTCTAAAACATTCTGAGATTAAATTGGGACTGAAAGGCATGCCTAATTTATTCATTACTATGTTCAAAATTTGTCAAACTAATTCCAAGACTGCAAACATATTGAGTTTGATCACTTGCAGAGGTAGGGCCCATCCAGATCGTTGGATCCCCCTTCCTGTTGATTGATGGGGCCCCAGGTGGGCCCCACAATGAGGTGTGCACAGGTGCGCAGTATATGTGTGTGTGTTTAACCTTTGGGTTGTGTAAATACCAATTTCCAAGCTGCCTCAAAGTTCACCCATGGTCAGCTTTTCGTGGGTGCTATAATAACTGATATATTTGCATGGTCACTTTTTTGTGGGTGCCATAATAACTGATATATTTGAGGTATTTAGCTCCCTTTTGAAGCTGAATTTTAGCTAGTTAGAGAATGGTTTTAAAATTGGCAAGTCCAAGTTGTCTTAGCCAAATCGAGTCATCCCACAAGCCTAGTCTGGTCAAGTTCACTCAGCCAAATTGAGTCATCCCACAATCAAGTCTGGTCAACTCCTATTGGAAAAAATGCTAAAACTAGTATTTTCTTATTTCCTTCTTGTCATATGATTTTAGTGGCTTTTGGGGTCTTTTGCACTAATTTTGGAAGATCAAAACCACTTTTTCTAGAAGATCTTTCATTTCAAAGATCGGAGTAATGTTCATCCCACTAAATGAAAACCAAATGCGAGACCACATATTATCATGTATATGCATTCTAAATAATTATAAAAATGTGGCTTAAATCTATAGAACATCCTTTTCTTTTTAAGTTTTTTTATTACTTTTTTTAGGCTTTGAGCCTTGAGGGCTCTATGGTGCGACTCAGTCTGACTTGACCGCATCCCATGTGACTCGATCAACTTGAGGGTGATTGAGTCTCCTTCCTGAGTCAGAATTTTAAAACCTTGAGTGGAAATTTCTCCAACATGATCTAGTTTGATGAGCGTCGATGATATGCTTGTTGTTCGATACAACTTTTAGAAGTTCAGTGTTCTTAACACATTCATACATATGTTATCTAAAATCTATTTTGTCAAACGTATGCTGTAACTTTGTCACCAAATGTTGTGTAAAAGTGAATATGCAAGAATAGAAAACAATGAAGCTATTTAAGTTTCAATAGCTGCTATAGTTTGTATGTATAATAAACCTCAAATTTTGGTTTTTTCTAATAGAAGTAGCTTCCTTCCCTTTTTTTTTCTGTGGTAAATACAGTACCTTGTTACATGCCTTAGGAGTATCTTCTTATTATACTTTGTAGGCATGTCATTGTGCTAAATGTATCTTTTGGCAATGAAACAACACAATTTTAAGAAGGAACTAGAACTTCTAAGTACCCTTGCAACGGTAGTTAATTTTGAATTTTTAAAAGCACATTTTCATATGGGTGTCCTTTTTTTTTTTTTTTTTTCCACTTTCAGGTAGAGTTAGATATAAATTTGCATCATTTTGGAACAGAAATCATGCATTAAGGAATTTACAACGTGCGGCAAAGAATTTTCAAGCAATGGAAGAAGCCGAAAAGAAGGTTTGTTCCTTATTTCTATTCTCCTATATAAAACTTATAGAGTAATTTAGTGAGTTAATTATTTTTATGATTGGCATTACCAAGAAGTCACATGAAAATTGATGTTTAACTCCAAACAGGCATTGTTAGATTTTTATAATTTGTTGCTTGCTGGAAAATATTGGGCAGTGCCGCAGTAGCATCTAATTTTAAAATATTTAGTTTTATTCTTATGCTACCAATAATCTTGCCACTCTTCTGCTTGCATTATTCTTTTTGGTCCTGTAGATTGAATCTACCGCTTGAGTGTAAACAATGGTCTCCTGAATCCATAGTCTTTTTGGAGAGGGATGTTGTTACTTTGAAACAGGAACTTATTTTATTCTACTGATTTTAATCTAATGTGATCTGAACCTGTGTTAAGTCCTATTTTAACTATGCAACCTTTTTCTTCTGTTTTCTTTTTTGATTGGTAAACAATACAATTTATTTTGGCTGTTTTCACTTGAGTCATACCATTCAAAAAAAAAAAAAAAAGTTTTCACTTGAGTTATTCAGCTTTCTGCCTTACTGGTATTCTGTTTTGTTAAGATGATTTAATACTTAAGTGAATGAATAGATCTCACATTTAAACTTTTCTCTCCCATTTTTTTAATCCTCGAAATATAGGAGAAGGCACAGTCTGAGTTGCGCTCACAAAGCAGCTCTGTCAGAGGTAGTAGAAGGCAGATAAAGACTCCTGTTGATGATATTCCCAAGCCTGAAAAGTTACAGCCTTTTGTCAAAGAAGAAGTTCTAGTTGGTATTGCCAATGTACGTGCAAGGCTATCCTACAAATTGAGAATTGATTCCAAAGAATTAAGACTGTTTTAATGGAAGCTCTAAACTTTCTCCCAGGAAGTTTTCCCATGCACGGCTGAGCGGTTCTTTAATGAGTTATTTAGTGATGATTCAAAGTTGATATTGGAGTACCGGTCGGCACGAAAGGATACTAATCTAAATGTAAGTAGTACAACTGCCTGAATATTCTCGTTTCTATACTTTTTTTTTTGTCAACCTTTGAAAGACATGGGCTCTGATTTCCTAATCCTTTTCCAATAGGATTAATATACCATATATTAGAAGCAAAGAGGAATGGTATGGACTTGATTCTTTGTTTCTGCTTATAATTATCACTTGGCTGCGGCAAGAGTTTTCAAAATAGTATTCTAGTTAGTGGCATTCATCTTTTCTGTCATTGCCACAATTATATTGCATTTGTAATTGAAATTTTTTTGTTAGCCAACGAGCCCCCAGCACGGTTAGAAAGTGCTTACTGTTGCGAAGGCAATGTTGCGGGTTCAAGGTGGAAATTAGGCAGTGCCAATGTTTCTCAAACACCATTTTCAAGAACCTAGCCGTTGAAAGGCTACTCCTATGCATATGGCCCTTGCCTCTTTTATGCTTATTGCTAGAAAATCGATATGCGCACTCGTGCATATGTTGGTTTGTGGTGCATAACAGTAAAGGTTGGTTCTGTTCTCATCAATACTTTGAGTAGATTTAAGTCCCCAGATGCAAAAATTTGATATGGAGTATTCACAGGACAAATTATTTGGCATGTGTAATTTCTGGTTGACAATTCTGTAGCTGGTACGCTGACATTATTTGGGCGTTGTTTTTGGGCTTCCCAGATAGGTCAGTGGCATGTTGCAGACGAGTATGATGGTCAGGTCAGAGAAATAACCTTTAGAACTCTATGTAACAGTCCCATGTGCCCCCCTGATTCAGCTATGACTGAGTGGCAGCATCTTGTTCTGTCACATGACAAGAAAAAACTGGTATGCTTGATTACGTTAACATCTGTATGCTAATTGGTTGGTTATCTTCTAGTTACCATAAGGACTTAAACCTATATCCTCATTTTTTAGGTGTTTGAGACAGTGCAGCAGGCACATGATGTTCCATTTGGGTCTTACTTTGAGGTATCTATTATTTCCTGTGAATTAAATTTATTTTGAAGCTCGGTTTTATTTTTGAAGTGAGTAATCAATGGGACTGTCGGTATTTGCTGTCTTCCCCCCAATCTCTCATTTGTTTCAAAAGCCTCCTTAGCTGGCTGGGGCTCAGCAAAGTCACGCAAAGAATTTTTTTTTCTTTTTTTTGAAAGTGCAAATGACATAGGCGGATGATGATCCTGAAAATGGGACATGACACCTCTTTTTTTCCTTTTTCTTTTTTTTAAAAGGAGTTTTAGGGGAACATTGTTGATAAATTTCACATAATATGTGTGTATGGAGGGGGAGAGAGAGAGAGATGCTATATTTATTTTGGTAAAATTGTTCATCTTTTGTTCTTTCATTACAACTAACTGGTGACAGAAATGTGGTGCTGTGTTAGGTTCACTGTAGATGGTGCTTAGAAACAATCTCTGAATCCTCTTGTACTCTAGATATAAAAGTGGGTAAGTTTCTGAAAATCATCAACTCTATTGCTTTTATTTTGTTGTTGTGGTCATATCTCTGAGGTAGGATAAGATGGGATACTTGGGCTGTGAGAATTTAACTGAGTAGATCAGTTTGTATGCAGATCCAGGTAGCAATTCCCAAAGAGGGAGGCCAGTAATTCTAACCGTCTATGTTACATGGACTCGGATATGGGTATCGGGTGCGGGTGCGTAGTGAGGAATCTGATACATCAAGTCTAAAAATAAAAGATTCATCGATACGTATCCAAAATCGAATACGGGTGTAGGGATTCTTTGAAATTAAAAATATAATTATAAAATAAGTTCATAAAACTATAAAATTAGCCTGATGACCCAAATTTTACACAAAATATGATTTTACCCAAATTTGTAATGATCTTTTTTATTTTCATTAGTCACCCCCACTAAAGAATATGATTTAAATGTGATAAATGGGTGTTGGTGCCTCCTAATAAGCTGAGGGCATTTATTTTGACTGAATTGGACTTTATATGTGGGCCCCGTAACAACCTTCCAAATCGCCATTTGCAATGATCACTTTTATTTTTATAAGTGGTCCCACTGAAGAGTATGATTTACATGTGATGAGTGGGTGTTGAGGGCCCACTTAGTGCTGATGGATTGATTGGGCTGTCTTTGAGAACTATGCCCTGCTAACAACCTGGTGTGACCATGAGACCCAAATATTCAATCCAAATCTTCTAGCTTGTGGGCCACAACTTTTTCATAACAGCACAATTCAATGCCACATACATTTGTTAGCAAAAGACAAAAAAAAATAAAAAAATAACACGTTAGTGGAAGGCTGGAAGAAATTTGGAGAGAAACCAGGAGCCATTTAAAGAAAAATTAGGAGCTATACTTATCCTTTTGGAGAGAGAGAGAGAAATTAGGAGTCATTTAAGCCATTTTGCCATTTTGTTTCCTCTTTTTTTGTATAACATCCCATTCAATGCAAATACATGCCAGCACAATTGTTTTCTCAAGGTCTGGATTTAATTTCCCATTAATTATGTTGCAATACTCGAAATCTAGAGACGCCATTCTCTTATCATTGGTCAAACTCGCCGAGCACAATTGTTTTCTCAAGATCTGGATTTTATTTCCCATTAATTATGTTGCAATACTCGAAATCTAGAGAAGTGGGGAAGTTTCATTGAATGAGATGGGGAGGCCAAAAATCGCCCTTTCACCTACCCTTTCCCATCTCCATTGTTAAGCTCTGCAAGAACCTTCTTTTTTTTTCCTTTTAATGCCAACTCTCTGCCTGTTCGGGGTGAAGAAGATTACACGAGATGCAAACCTGAAATACGACCTACATGGGAGATTACGATGAGACGACGAGTCTGTATGCTAGAGTGATGGATTCTGCAAGCATGCTTAGCACGAGATTAAATGGGTATTGTACCATTTGAGTTCTATTCTGTTTTTAAAACCAGTACTTCTTTGATTCTTCTTTTTATTTAACTTTCTATTTTATTTTTTAATGTTACTGTAATAGATCTCTCTTCTCTATTATATGAACTTCTTCTTCAGAATAACTCTTATTTTAAGAAGGTTTTTTACTTCCATTAGAAGTCTCCCACACCTTTCATATTTCCCAAAATACACTACTGCGTCCAACTGAATCGAAGCGAGTCCCGTGCGTTTGCCGTGTCCGAATCCTAGCCGTACAGTGTCGACGCGGGTGCGAGGCCAAAAATGGTGAGTCCGTGCAACACAGCTAACCGTTGCTCTAAGGACCTCAAAGTTTTAGGTCTTTAGGGCTCTAGATGAAATTAAGGATCTTACCCGGGTCAAAACAAAATTTGAGGTACTAGAAATTCAAAATCCATGAGTTTCGAGGGGTTGAGGGTTCATTAAGGTGGGGCCCACAGTAAGGTTCCTATTTTAGACTGCTCTTTCAAAGAACTTTCAAAGAAAATTTCCCTTTGTACCTTGGGGTCGATTAGATTAATCACAGTATGGTAGTCTTTTGGAGTATTTGGAAGTCTGGTAGTCATTTATGAAAATGGTTACTCTTATCTAGAAGAACACTTTTAAAAGAATTTTTTATTTCATAATTATAGTAAATCATTTATCATATGATATTTTATAATCTTTTGGCTGCTGATGTGTAGTTCAGTACTAAATTCTTTTACCTTTTACAGGTGCACATTTCAAGAAATGGTGTGTAATGCAATCTAAGATAAGGACTGGGGCTGTCAATGAGGTCAGTACAAACAATGAAATTTGGCCTTTCTCATTTAATTGCTCTTATACTACAACTGCATGTGTTTAATTATTTCATGCATGAATGTCATGTGTTTGCAATTGCCAATGCCAAAGCTGATATATCAATTCCTCTGACCTGGGAAGTCATTGGCATAGGTCTTCCTTATTGGGATATTACAATCTTCAAGATATACATGAGTGACTCATATACCTATCCTTCACATAGGCCGAACTTGACCTGACCCAATTAATCTGAATGTGGTCTCACGTGCATTAGTTTTGACCAGCTGGTATGGTGGATCAAATCCATTCCACATCACAATAGCCCTGAGCACAGTTAGAAGCAGGGTTGAGTCATCATCAAAATTCAAAAACAGAAAAAAGAAAAAGAAAAAGGATGCACTTCTAACTTCTAAGTATATTTGTGGGGTATTTGGTAACCAGTGGCAGACTATTATACCCGGATATGGCATTTCACCCATGGTACTTGTACCGATATGGATATGAATACAGGTACGTGATATGACATGATACAACTGGGATACGGTGCAAAATCCAAGGATACGACTCATTTTATGAATGAAAAAAAAAAAAAAAAAAAAACCCAACCCTTTTGCCCCCTTTCGTGCTACCAAGAACATACATATCTACCCTTACCCTGCCGTTGCTATTGTTGCCTTTGCTGCTGCTGTTTGTCATTGCCAGCTACTCGCCGCTTACATCCTCCTACTGCCACTCACCTCGATCTTCTTCTCAATTTCCTCCTCCTTTCTTTCTTCCTTCTTTCTCTTTCTTACTTCATTCTTTTTTTCCGATTATACCTAGTCCATAGGCCCAACGGGACATTATTTTATTTAGGAATCTTATTAAGTATTTTAATTTTTTTAGGATTAATATTAGTGTGTTTCCTATTTTAGTCATTATTCAGATATGAGGAAATATTGTTGCTTAGGGATCAAGCTTAGTCCTCTATATAAGGATGTAAAGGCCACATTGTATTTAGAATGCTTATTTTCAATCAATTAGAAGTTTTCTTTAAGATTTTGAGATTCATTTCTTATCGTGTTTTCTCCCCTTGTGAGGGCGCCCTAGTTGCTGAATCCATCCTTGGATTCGATCAATCCATAGGGAGAACGATCTATTTTTCCAATGCGGATTTGAGCTGCGCCATATGAGCACAAGTCATATTGGTTATTTTTCATAGAGTTGGTATGATTGTATGAGGGTGATGGTGATTTTAAGTGGTCTCAACTTTAAATAGGGGGTTCATTAATATTTTTATAAATTGTAAGTATTGGCCCAAAAATTAAATACTAAAACTTAACATATTCATCAGTTTTTAGATAAGACAACGTACATGATGTATATCTAGTAAAATCATCAATAAACAACACATAATAAATGGAACCACCTTTCGTTGGCTGAGAGGCAGGTCCCCAGAAATCGTAATGCACCAAATCAAAAGGAGCATTAGTAGAAGTGCTATTATTATAAGGTAATGCATGTTGTTTATCAAATTGACAACCAAAACAAGTAGAAAGGTCTAATACAGAAATGTTGCCAAAAACACCACTAGAAAATAAAAACTTCATCTTATTTAAGGATAAATGGTCTAAACGAGAATGACAAAGAGCAAAGGGTGATGCATAGGAAACAAGGGCGGCAGGTGAGATGTTGGATGATGGAAGATGCAGCGAGTGAAGATAGTAAAGCCCTCCTGATCGAAGGCCGGTCCCAATCTGTCTCCCTGTGCGAGGATCCTGCACAGAACAACCATTGGAAGATAATGAGAGAAGAAACCCAGAAGAAGTCAATTGACTAACAGAGATTAAGTTGATAGATAGGTGAGGAACACACAAGACATTATTGAGAGAGATCAACTTATTTGAAACGGAGCCAATAAGTGTGACTGGCAAAGGAGTGGCATCTGCTGTATGGATTGTTAGAGAGCTAACAGGAGTATGACAGTTATGAAGTTTGGAAACATCATTTGTCATGTGATAAGATGCATCAGAATAAAAAATCCATGTAATATCATGTGTACCTGAAGGACCAGAAATGGTCTTGGCAGAACCAAAGGCCGAGGGGGCAGTGGCCATCTAAGGAGCAGAACCAGTGGATGAAGCTAGAAATAACTGTTGCATGTGCTCATCAACCATAGCTTGGGCCCTGGATCTGAGAGGTAAGATCCATTTGCGGTGGCACGAAACTATCATTTTCATTAACATTTGCGGCATAAGATCGATGTGAATAAGATTGCATGGGACCATGATTGTCCCATTGGACAGATTGTTTGTACTTGTTGTTTGGCCTTTGGGGTCTGGTTGGGCAGCCCCATTTCCAGTGTCCTTTCTTCGTACAATAATTGCAAAAGTCATTGGTACCAGGCGGAAGAGGGCGATCATTCTTTGAGGTACTAACATTAGTTGACAGGACGTGTGGGTTCCACATGTTTTTTTCTTGAAAGTGAAAGCTGAGACTGTTCTTCTGCCAGAAGTTCCGAGAGTGCTGCATAAACGAAAGGTTGTGGTGATCGATGTAATAATAAACCACGAACATGTTCAAAATTAGGGTGGAGGGCCATAAGAAACTGAACCAGGCGAGTCTGCTGCGTATAGACTTCAAAGGTATGGGCATCATCAGTCTCTTTAAACGTGGGTTCCATTAGAGCTAGTTGATCCCATAAGGCAGTCATTTTAACAAAAAAAAATCATGAATGGAGTCAATACCCTAGTCCTTTTGATTTACCATTCTAACTAATACCGGCGAGCAGCATTAGACTGAGTGTACAATTTAGCTAAATAAACCCAAGCATCCTTAGGATAACTGAATTTAGCCAATGATTCCCAATTGATGGAGCGTTTGAATTGGCGATCCAAGAATTTATCTTCCCCACTGAAGCTTCCCATTCCTCAAAAGTGGTGTCTTTACTATCTGGAGTAGGAATCTTCTTAGCAATATATTTCCACAGTTTTTGTCCTTCGAGGAAATTTTGCATCAGATGGGACCAATAAGGATAATTGGTTCCATCAAGTATGACATTAATCCCTGAGGTTCGATCAGAAGACATATTAACAGAAAATGCACAGAGGTGTTACCAACTGAACCACAAGTGAAGCCCAATAACGAACTGTACTACTCAGATATGGATTAAAACTCAGATGAAAATAGAATAAAGTTGCAGCCAGACTGTTAGATAAGAAATCCAGCCACAGAAACCCAACTAGATCTGAAATCCCAATTAAACAGGTCCAGTCGATCTTGAGTTTGAGCACAACTGAGTGTTGTGGGGCCCACTGGATGATCATATGGGAGATCGGATAAGAAATCCAGCCACAGAAACCCAGCCAGATCTGAAATCCCAATAAAAAAGGTTAAGCCGACCTTGAATATGAGCACAAATCAGTGTTGTGGGGCCCACTGGATGATTAGATGGGAGATCAGATCACACAGTGACCTGTCTCCCTAAAATGAGCAAAACCTCTGACTGGAATTTTGACGAAAACCTGGGAGACCAAAATATTGTACGGTCTTGATGGAAACTAGTTGCACAAAGAAAACAAGTACAGATCAGAGAAAATGGCCTACCCCTGATGATCAGAAAATCTCGAAAAAATATTCAGAATTCCTAGAATATATGGGCGACCAGGATGGAGAGATTTCTCTAATGTGGGATGATCAACAGGTGGGCCACCTTTGATCATAGCAGAATACAGTGCACAAAATATCAGTCAATCAGCACCATGCTCCTCTTATGCTTAAATGGACAGATCGATGGGCTCTGATACCATCTTAGACAAACCAGAATTCACAGAAGCATAAAAGAGAGAAGTATTGCAAGAGAAAATTGCATCTTCCTTGTATTGACGATGGGTATTTATCATACAGTATTGCCTAGTTTAACAGATCTAATTACATGATTACAGGTACTATAAAGGAAACTAATATCTACTATTAGCTGTACAATCACAAGACAACTCATACAAGCTTTTGAGTTGTGGGTTGATCCAATTCATGGGTTGTGGGCTGACCCATTAGGTCGTGCTGACCTATATCTTTACAATGGCTTGGTGGGGGACCGATATTTTGATTTAAACTTGTTACTAATGGAAAAAAAATTGTTTTACAGGATTTTATAATATTTAGGATTTTTTGGATATTTGTTTTCAAATTTTCTTGGAAAAAAAAAAATTCACACCGCAACAAACCAATAACTGCAACCGATATTGAAATCGTATCAGTTTTTGGGCCTAACCGATACCATGATTTTGAACCATGCTCATAAAGCACAATTTTGTGGGTTACAGTAGGGCTGGAATCTTGGAGAGGAATTACCTATTGTAATAACTAAAGGACTTATGTTTGATGTTATCGGTTTCATTTGTTCATAGAGGAGATGTGTATTGCAAGCACTTCGATTTTCCTAAGTTTGTTTGCCAGGATATGGTAATAGAAGAAAACTCAAAATGTGCAATCTTGTGGGTTACTGTAGGGCAGGTACCATGTCGATTCACTTGCCTATTATGGCTTGCAATTTTCATCGTTTTCCTTTTCTTTTGTTCATACCAAAAGAGGTGCGGACAGAAAGGGTGGTGGGGAAGCAGAATGCTTGTGGCCGGTTTGGTTACTTTGTAATATTTTATTCTATTATTATATTTTTACATAATTCAAATGTTCTGTATACAGTATCTATCGCTTATAACTTCATTTGCTTCTTTTGGTTGAATTTTTCTAATGAATAAAAATATGTTTACTCTCAAAACATATCTTTTCCCTGATGAAACCTTGCACTTTAGTACTGGCTGTCTAAGTGGATACCTGTTCTGCAGTACAAGAAAGAAGCAGAGTTGATGTTGGATGTGGCTCGCACATATCTCAATTCTGTCACTCCTACTATTGAAACAAATGAGGCCCCAGTTGCTGCCCCATCTCCAGCAATAGAAGCTAGCTAGGAAAATCAAGCAAAATCAGGTGTACCAATTTCTCCTCTGAGGCCCGGCACTGTTTTGTGTATCAATACCTGGAAATGAATAATGGCCATTGATCTTATAATAGGTCTTTGTATCTTGATGAGGTAAAAGTTTTGATCTGTAGTGTATTTATACAATATGTAATCCTCTGCTCTCCTGCGAACAAAACAGTGATGTTTTTATTTGTTATGTGCATGTGGTCTCTGTATCATAAGTGACCTTTTCTAGTAAAAAACTGTTTCAAAGATATATTTCTTACATGTATTATTGATATCCTTTTTTCTTAAATATAAAGATTGTTTTGTTGCTTCTGTTTCTTTAGAAACCCCTGCAGACTGCAGTGTAGTTGCGTGACTACTCAAATATAAATTTTTACTCTCCTCTCTGCTTGGATGACTTCTCCCCAAACCAACAGTAGCCACTACAGCGGATAAGTTCACCTAATTTTTGTTATTCCAGAGAGCTGGCTACATGTTATGACATACATTGGAGATACTCAGTTTGAATGTATAAGCAGGGGTTGATATTCCATTCTACCTTGCTTTTGGGTTGGGATAGATATCGAATGCTGGTCAAGTACTTCGTTTCTGGGTTATGATGATGAAGTCTACTCTTGACTTTCTGGTGGAGCCAAGCCTTCCATGGTCAGGTCAATGGCAAAAATGCGCTTTGGTCTCCCTGTTTGACATGGTTTGCTATTGGTCAAACCCAATCACAGATGAATCATTTCTTTACAAATTCTATGATGGAAAGGACTGAACAGTGGACTATTACTTCACATTTTTCATAATTAAAGCATGATCATGCATCAAATTTTGGCATTCTTGTAATGATGACCAGTCCTTTGGGCAAACCAACCTAGTGATTGAGAGACATTTTTCATAATTAAAGCTTGATCATACATCAAATTTTGTCGTTCTTGTAAGGATGGCCAGTTCTTTGGTCAAACCAAGCTAGTGAGTGAGAGAGAGAGAGGACATGCAATTTGTTTCGTTTTGGTTTCTACTTTCTGCTGGTTATCACAATGAACAAACTGCCATTAACCCGGACCACCTCCCCTCCCCCAACAAGAACCCATGTTCAGAGAGAGGCCAGTGGTAGGTTTTAACTGTCTAAGTGGTCATTAACTCCCCCAACAAGAACCCATGTTCAGAGAGGCCAGTGGTGTGTTTAACTGTTTAAGTGGTCATTAATTAGGGATGTCAATGGACCTCCAATATTATCCAAAGGTTTCAATCTGAAAAAAATAAAATAAAATAAAATAAATTCAGGTATGAACGCTTCTTTAGGCCCCATTACTAATCAGGTTAGAACCCAGGTCCAATTGGGCCCATGCTTCGAATAAGTTATGTCTCATTTGAATTCCTAGGAATTTTAAGACTTGTATTTCCAA
This sequence comes from Persea americana, assembly GCA_029852735.1. Lineage (NCBI taxonomy): Eukaryota > Viridiplantae > Streptophyta > Magnoliopsida > Laurales > Lauraceae > Persea > Persea americana. Next base: position 32,723,786 of record CM056820.1, on the reverse strand, counting down.
AAGTGGTTAAAAATGAAGAAATATCTCTCCTTTAATAGAAGATGCCCATTTTCTCTCCTTTAATAGAAAGTTTATCAGGGAGAGATTGGAAATGAATTACCAGCCGTCATCATAGTAATTCAAATTCTATGAAAATGAAAGTGAAGGGCCATCTACATCTTCACCTTAAATCCCCATTTCACCATGAAATCTTATATATTAAATTCCATGTAAGTAAATACCTACGGTTTTATTTTTACAAGTTGTTAAAAATGAAGAACCAAACATGAATATTCAAATTTAAGGTGACCATGAATTCCTATAAATTTTATGCAAACTGACCGGCACTAAATGTTAAAACAAAGCACTTATTAATAACAATGCATTTTCACATGCAGCAAACGTCATGTGCGAATATCTCTCTCCACATTTGCAGCCAGAGGGCCCACCATGCATCATCTCCTTTTATTAGTTTTCAAGTACGAAATCTGTTGCAGATGTTCGCAGGAGAAAATTTTTCTATTACTAAGTATTGTATTTAATATTAATTTACATTATCAATATAGAGAGGCTTCTAAATGCAACTTTGGTGGTATGTTGACTCCCAACCAAACAGTGACAATTATTTTAAAGATTATCTGTTGTAACATGATCCAACGTCCCCCAATGTCCATCAGATTTAGACCCAAGTTGAGTTATATATTATTTATTTTTCAGGAATTGGGCCCAGTACTTGTTTTCACCAATGTTCTCTACCCATACCAAACTACATTAACAACATTCTTCCCCTTTTAGTATACTTGTGAAATGCCCATCTTATTTAATGCATGCATGGTATTCTTGGGCCTATCCTTTTTAAAAATGGATGGTTGGAATCATTCTCTTTCCAGCACTTTCATCAGCTAGAATAATTTGGATACCCTTTTTAGCAGCTTAATCAACATGTGCATGATCCCCAACCTCCTTTTTTTTTTTTTTTTTCTTTTCTGATTTAACCTTTTCCCTATCACTTTATAAGGCCGGTCATGACATGTGCCCACACATCTTTTTTCTTGTCCGTCTTAAGAAAGAAAAATCTCAGTAGCCTACCCTTTTAACTAACGATTGGATTCGATCTCACCAACCGTCCAATGTCATTCTTATATAAAAAAACAGTTGGCCCCACAAGAGATTTTTTTTTTTTTTTTTTTTTTGTAGTACCATTGTTTAAAAACTCAGGTTAGGCCACTCAGTTGACCAACTCAGATGGGTCTGGTAACTAACCCGATTTGGGTTCCATTCATTTGGGTTATTTTATTTTATTTTTAATTGTTTTCGTATGCTAGCAAAGGAGAGGGCTGAACAATAAGAGTCTTCCCGTAACAGAGAGAAAAAGAGATGATTTGGAATAGAGGTCTTTGATAGTAGTTATAAAAGTTTAGGGTCCTCAGCTAAGAGAAATTTTTTAATAGATGTTCTAAAATTCTATCATTTTTTGAAAAATAAAGATCTACGAATGATTACACAAACGTGTTCTTACGAATCCACCCGTGGAACTCAAATCATGAGAAATCGTAGTCTCCCTTGTATTATTGCTGATCCAAACTTTACTTAAATTAGAAGTGGCCATGTCAGATTGATCACACTTAAAAAAGAATGGATTAAGGAAATGAAATGTTTTACATATTATCATCAATCAGACACTGGGTCCAACCCCAATAAATTTTTTTTGCACTTGTCCCATCGCCAGAGACACAAGGGAAACTCCAATTTTGAACAGTTCAAATTTCACATGTTGGCCCACTGGGTGATCTCAGAGGAGAGGAATCGTAATGAGCGGCCATGATCAATCACACGTGTCCCAAATCCTCTCTCTCTCTCCTACATGAGAGAGAGAGCTTTCGTTTCTATCTCTCTCTCTCTTCCCCCAAATATTATTACACTCCCTCCACGGACGGGAATTCGAGATCGAGCTTTTCTCTCTCTTTCAATGGCGATGGAGATCGCCAGGTGCTCTCTGCAGCTCCGAAATCTCCAAATCCCTTCCATTTCCAGGTCTCTCTCCCGCATCTCCAACTTCCTCTCTCTTTGAATCGCAGATCACGTTTTTTCAGGTTCAAATCTCGTTAGATTTCGACCAGAAAACCCATAAACTAACATGGTTTCTAGATTCGATCCGATTCGTCCCCAAAGCTTCTCCCCTTGATGAATTCATCGATTCTAAACTCTCGATCATCATTTTCTGTTCAGATCGCTCGCGTCCGATTCGAAATCTGTTGTTTTGAATCTGAAATTGGTTTCGATTTTGCTCTGTCGGATGAAAGATTGAATCTTTTTTTTTTTTTTTTTGTGTTTGCAAAAGAATTCGTTTATTTTGATTATGAATTCTGCATTTGTTAGCATTTGGCACTTGAAAAAATGAAATCTTGGTTTGGTTTTGAGTGTTTGGGATGTGATGGATTGATTGATTGGATGGTTTTCAGGGAGTGGAGGAAGAGAGAGAGGTAAATAGTGGCTGAGATTTGGGGATGTCTGTTGATAGATATGATAAAGGATGCAACTGGGGGGGTGCTGGTGCGGTGAATCTGCACCAGATTAGTTCTATCGTCCGAGACATTCGCGAGCAGCCTTGCCTTAATAATTCGCCAATCAAGGTCAGCTGAACTTGAATATTGCTAGACGCTACACGTTGTAATGTTGTTATTGTGCTTGTTCTTTGTTGTTTCATTTGCGCTCAGCTGGTCTGGGTTGAGTTTTGCTCGTCTTTGGAAGCATTAGAGCCCAAATCGATATAAATATTTTGGCAGAATGGTGGGCTCTCTGGGGCGGTGCAGATTTCGGAAGCCATGCTGGGTAGGATGTTTTTTTTCTTTCTAGTCTCTGCTCCAAATCATTAGAAGGAATTGGGTACTAGTGATTATTTGGAGTAGAAGAAGAAGTAGAAAACTAAAAACAGTACCTTATCTGGTTTGTATTCCTGCACCGCTCCAATTGGTTGATAGAGTGCAGAAACATTCTTCCAAATTGCTCCAATTGGTTGATAGAGTGCAGAAACATTCTTCCAAATTGTTCGAAGTGCTTGCGATTTCAGAAATATCTAAATATGTCCTTTAAAGTTGTATTGATCATAACTTCTTTCTTTTTATCTATTTTTATTTTTATTTTTATTTTATGTAGAACTCAGTCTAATGTTACTAAAATGTATTTAGGTCTGAATTTAATGGTGAAGAAACTAGTTCTGATTCCATTCAAAAAAAGAAAAAAAAAAGAACAAAAGAAGAAGAAAGAAACTTGTTCTGATTGACTGAGTTTTATGACACAGAATTCTGATGTTGATTGCTAACTAATTCCATCAAAAGGATGGTAGTTGTATAGTTTCTGGTGCTAGTGATGAATTTTTATAGGACTTTGTGTTGGTTTATTTTTATTATTATTATTTTGTTTCCAAGAGTGTGGAAATGGCATTATAGTATGTCAATTGGCGTATGTAGATATTACTTTATTCAATAGATTCCTAAGATCTTAATAAACTTGCCTTCCATCGCTTCAATTTGATGGGCAGGAGTGCACAATATCTTAGATATTCGTATCTATGGTGAATCAATCAATTCAAGCCCTTGTTTATTGTATATACCCCACTAAGGTTTGTAGGATTTGTAAATAGGCCCTTGAGGTTTTAGTATTTGTGAATAGGGGCTTGCTTTTTCTTCTTAATACCTTTCATGTCTCCAAAATCAATATTCCTAACAAGAATGGGCAGCCACCATGAGATTTTTGTTGGATTTTTATATAAATCATAGTTTTGCCCTTACATCTATTAAGCAAAAACTAGTATATTGTTACTTACAAAAATACCATTATTTTATCTCAAGTCCCAATGATTTCTCTCAATAACTTTCTCGTGCATATGACCAGGGGTGGGCCAAGGTACAAGGGCTTGGGGATTGAAGGCCACACCCATATTTGAGAAAAGTTTAAAATCCCTCCCATAAATTCTAAAAATTATTATTATTATTATTTTTTTACATTTATCCCTTCCCATAATATTTCTTTTACTTAGAGTCAAACACTCCCCCTTCCTCCCCCCCAAAAAAAAAAAAAAAATCTAAAAATTAATATTATTTTACATTTGCCCATTCCCCCAATATTTCTTTTACAACCCCCTTTACATGAAGCATAATCATGTATTTTGAAACTTCCATCAATCCAATGGTGGGTCATGTATGTATTGGATAGATCATAACCGGTTATAAGTACAGATGTTGATTGTCGTCATTATCAAGTTGGATATAATGAAATGGTCATTGTATTGATAGATTTTTTATATTTTTATATTTTTATATTTTTTATTTTTTATGTAGGGTTATTCTCTCCTACTAAGTGCAATTGTTAATTTTACATGCTTTATAAAAAAAATTGAGTCCAAGCTTTTGAAATTATGCATACAATGATAAAAGAGATGGGCAAAAGTGTCATTTTGCTACAAAAACCTATGGTGGTTGAAAGTCTATTGATCTTGGAGACACCGAAGGTTTTAAAATGAAAGTGCAGGGGCCTATTTACAAATACTAAAACCTTAGGGGCCTATTTACATACCCTACAAACCTTAGGGGGGTATATACAAAAAGCGCTTACTTTTTTTATGGCCAATGATATTAAATAGTTTTTGTATTGTTATTTAAGTGTCATTATTAAGAGGAGGAAACAAAATATATGGGGTCAAATGGAGTCCCACCTTTATTGTCATGATACTCGGCCTCAAAACCTTATCTGCAGGATTTAATTTTCTTGGGACATTTTCAAATTTGGGCTTTTCCTTAAGATATATCATGAAGACATTACAGAAAATAAAAGCAACTTGTTTAAATAAGAAAAAGTGTAATGTTGTTGTCATTGTGATCATCATCAAAGCCTTGTCCCAACCATGTTGGGGTTGGCTACGTGAATTCTGCTTAATAAAAAGTATAAAGTTAAAAATAAGAAGATTGATTCTTTATTGATTTTTACCATATTTTTCTTTTTCTTACAATATCACAATATTTTCAATTTTGCTAACACTTTAAGAACATTGCTACTTTATTTTGAAAAAACTGCCCCACAAAAGTATCATGTTATGTTAATAGTGTGATATTTCAAAATGTTAGTCATCCACGATGCCATACTGATGGGACTCAATGATGGATGGAGTCTTCATGCATTCTCCATTAATGCCCGGCTTTTTGAGTTGTCGCTACTGGCAACCCAACGGGTCTTCAGACAAGGGGAATCACTTGCTCAATGTAATGAGAGGGAAAGAGAGAATTTTTCGTTGATCTAAAAATGAGAGATTACAGGTATTTGTAGAGGAGAGGTCAATCTTACCTACTAGGGACCTAGATAAGATTTCCCCTTTTTTTTTTAGAAAGATGACTGAATTCGAAACTCAAGGAATTTACAGTATGAGAGGACTATACTGAAACAAAAAAAAGGCCAAAAAACATAGGCCAAAATAGTCAACTTCACATACAAGGCTGAAACAATCCCCCCCCCACCCCCCCACCAAAAAAAAAAAAAATCAGTTATAGAAAAAACATATTAACAAGCAGAAGAGATAAGCATGGGAGTTCTTGAAACTCCCTCTTTTGCAAGGCGTGCTGCTTCTCAATCAATGAATCGTTCACAATAGATAAGATTTCCCTTTCCCTCCATGAATCCATACATACCAATCTCTTAGTGCTAAATCTCCTCTCTTTCATCGATTAGATGCCAATCAATTATCTTGATTGATCGAATCAGTTCTCTTAATTGGCTGCATAACAAATCAGTTAGTTTGCTGAATGTTATCTAGATTTAGGGAACTTTCTTGGAAAGCTACATGTTGTGAAAAAAGGCATAGTTGGCTATTTGGTTGGATGTCCATGGATTAGGCCCAATGGATCAGTCATCTGTGGCCTTGGCTCAATGGGCTTGCTGTTAATGGTACAATGGGTTGGGCCCAATGTGCTGGCTGGCAGTAGGCCTTGGACTTCCTTTTGTAGGTTTTGAGGCCAATGGCTGCATCTCATATGTCATGGGTAAGGCAAGGGCATGCAATGTATATGGACTTATGGAGCTATCGTTTGCAACTTGGATGCACTGGGTATTGGATTTGCCCAAAGATGAACCTAAACTTGAAACTGACTTGGATGAAACCTAAGCATACCTAATCCAAATGAAACCCTAGTGCACCTGACTATACCCAACCCAACCCAAAATATTTCCTACTCAAGTCTAGTTCCCAAAATTTTAGGTTTTGTACTTTTGTTTGAAATTTTTATGCAGCTAGAGATCCAAGATCGAATGGGCCAAACTCACAGATGTGATTTGGCCGAATCCAGATGGATTCTAAGAACTCAAGAATGCACAAACAGGGAAATAAACACAAAATCAAAGCCAATCTGGAAATCTTCTATTCAATAATCAAAGGTGTCTATCCGAAAAGGGGATTTACATATTTATAGAAAAGAGGGAATAGTCTTTCCTCCTCATTAGGACTCTCCTTGCTAAGAACTCTATTGCCTAATATTATTCCTAATCAACAAGGAAACATACTAATCAAAATACTAAAGCAATTAGGAAACTAGAATTCTAAATAATATCAACTTCCCACAAAAATAACTGTTTGATCCCACTAGGATTTGTTGGCTGATCCAATGGGTTGGGTGAGGTTGACCCAATAACTCATGTTCCAGCCCAGTGGACTTTGGCTTGGCTTGTCCTGCACAAATTTTAAAAGATAAAAAACTTATAAAAATTGCATAATTCCTATATAGTGTATACTCTGCATTCTACAATATATGCACATGTTGATAGATAAGTCGGGTGCCCAAGTTGAATATGGTCACCCAAAGCCCAAATCCAGCTCGATCCAAATTGAATGGTATTTTAAATTGCGGCCTGAACCAGAGATCACTCATGGAAGAGAAGACAACGGTGGGACTCCAAGGCCCCTGTATTTATTTGGTTTATTTGGTTTATTAATGCCTGAATCTTTTGAGTATCTAAACAGTATGTGAAATGTGTGCCTCTTTCTTCTTACTGACATATACGTTCCCATGCAGTAATTTGTCACTTTTCTTTTTAATTATTGTTTGATTTGTCTTCTGTATTTTTAAATCTCAAATGAGTTTGAAGTTTGAGTTCTATATTTATCTCTTTTTTTGTAATGATTCAGGGTAACAAAATGCTCAAGCCAGATAAGTGGCACACTGTTTTTGATAGTGATGGAAGGGTTCTTGGTTTTAAAAAAGCACTCAAATTGATTATTTTGGGGGTAAGCTGCTGCCTTACGTTTGTATTCCTGACGTAACCCCTGTATCTTTTCTATCTTCTTTTGGATTAAAAAAATAGTTTATTTATTTATTTATTTATTTATAACAATGTTTGTGCTTATTTTCCATGCACGTGGTATGGCGTTAGAATTAAGATTTGTAAATTGATAATTTTAATATCTATGTCGTTTGTGTGCATGAATTATTGCTGCAAGATGTTAGAACTTAGTTTATTTTACCTCTTGCCATCAAGTCACTTATTATTAAATTTAGAAGAAGGGGAGGGGAAGGGGGAGTAAAAATAGAAAGATTGCAACTTAGTTGGATCAACTGTCAGGGTACTTTTGGATTTGCAAAAAAAAAAAATATTTTGTATTTGTTTTTCCTTATCATATTTATTGATGAAGTAATTGTTGCATGGCAACTTGGATTCTATATGAGCAAACCAACCTGTGTTTTATCAATCTGGAGATGGTTTATCAAAACAGAGAGTTGTTTCATCTTGCTTTCTCCTCTTCCTTTTCAATCTTTTGAACTCTTTCTAATGGCCTCTATTATCTGCTACTAATTTTGCATCCTAAGATAGGAGGCATAATTATTTTGAGCCATATACTATATTGGCAGTGGTCAATGTACCATGGTTTAAAATATTGGTGGTATGAACCAGGTTTGGCTTGTATTGAGCATGTCGGTTGATATTACCCACTGATACAGCTAGTACAAATTTGATATAGGGCAATAACTTGTGATAAAGCTATAAATAAAAGGAAAAATTGGCAAAGGTAGAGAGAGAGTCTTCTTTTCATAGAGAAAACATGGTAGAGTTTGTGGGGCCCATTGGCCTTATGGTCCCCACTAGATACAAATGGGTTTTGTGATCTAGTTGTTTGCAAAAAATTATGTTCATCAGATGATTCTAGCTTTCCGATCTAAGGTCATGAAGTGGATGGTGAGTAGATCAAAGCAAAGTTTGTATTTGGACCATCCATTTCATAGGCTTAGATTGGACAATTGGAAATGTCTAATGCACTTATAGTAGGTCCTATAGGATCAAAATCCTTCTTTATTTTTCAAGGAATAAAACTCTTACTAGGTTGGCAGTTGGCCTTAGTTACTTCTCAGACATCTTCATAAATTCATCAGTCAGTGAGGACCAAAAATTTCAAAACTATTATTGTCCCTCATTAATTTTGCAACAAATTTTGCTTTAGTTGGAGTTGGGCTCACTGTCAAATTTATTTGCATAAATCATGTGATTAAAAGAAAAATATATAGTGTGTAATCACGTAAGCTATGCATGATCAGTCTAATGGTGGGCCCAACTTTGATAGAAGTGAAACTTTAGTCTAAGCTAAGATGAGGGGTAATAGTTGCTTTTAGCAGTTTGGATTTCAGATGTGAGCCACATTGATGGATTTATAGAGTTGAGCTCAAAAAATTCTCAAGGTTGGCCTTTGGAATCCAGTTTCTTAAAAGCAGTTTGGTTCCTAATGCTGTCCTACTGAAGGACTGCAAACCACAGTATTGGATTTTTTTTCTTTTTTGAATGGTAACTAAAATTAAGTAGCACACTTACTAGAAGAATATATTTATAATTAACTGTGACCAAATTTTAAGAATGAAAGTTAAAAGAGTATTTGGTACTTAGGTTTGAATGTAAACAATAGCCATCCAAAATGAAAAAAAATGAAAATTCTACAACTATAAATATAGATATCTACACAAAGTCTTGAATTAAAAATAAAATTGGTACCTATATCACCTTCAACCATAAAATATAATATAAAAAACCTAACTCATTTGTAGATTTGGTAGCATAAAAGTATGAAATAAAAAAAAAGTGCTGATATACTTAATAGTGATTGGTGGTATAAAATTTAAAATTCAGTGCTAATTCTAATTGGTGCCAAAAACTTATTAAATACAAATAGATCTTAGGGCTTGAGTCGGAAGACTTGATCTCACCATCGGAGGTGTAGTCCTTCACCATGGTCCCTGGGCCACGCCATCAATTTGGCGTTTGGACCAAATCGAACACCAAGATCAGTTATTTGATGTGTCGGCCTATGAAGGTGACGGTGATTTTTCGGTATACGGTGATGGACCAGATGATGATGGTGATTTTTAGGATCCGATTTATGATGATGAGTCAGATGAAGATCATAATGATGAACTTCACAGAACGATCTGGGATGTATATGAAGATGACAATGATGTCTATGATCAGATCTTTGATGTCTCAAGATTGTGGTTTTGATGAGAAATTTTTTTGATGAGTATCCTGAATATGAAGAAGAGACCCCAATTGTCAATGATGAGCAGATTGGCATATTGGCGGTGTAAATTTGACTGATGTTACTTTGGAGGGTGTTGTGAAGGCAGATGACAAATTGAATGGTGCGGATGTGATAGAGTATGCATATAATGAGAATCATGGTTTGCACTATAATACATGCCGGCAACTTGTTATTTAGATCCTTTTTTGGGAGGGATCCAACAGCGAGATCTATAGATCGAGTTGCGGGCCTACATAGAGTGCAACAATCCATCATCTAAGTCGAACCTTGATAAATTTGCATATATCCAAGTGTATCTAATGCATGATTGACAGCCACAACAGAAGTGTCATAAGAAGGAAAAGCGTCAACACAAATGGCAGTACAGAGATGGAAACTCGAGGATGAGTTCTTTCCAACCAGGGAGAATGATCCAGAGCTGATTTTTTATTTTGATCGAAGATTGTTCCAGCTTGCCAGCTTTGTGGAGTCACCCATTTATTAGGCAGTTTTCTGATTTAGTACTTGTCTAATTGGGTTGGAAGAGGAATTTACTGCATGGTACAACTGTACACTCACTAAAATCCATTGGTTCTATTGACCAAGATGTGCAGTCCTTATTCAATCTTGATTAAATTGGATTTGGAGACTCTTCATTCCTATTTAAGTGAAATCAAGTCTCCTTTATTGGCAACGCTTTATGCTTAAGTGAAAATTAAGGGTCTTAGCCTTATCATTTACTATAAATGGATAAAAGTTAATGAAGCAACAAGACACCAAAAATGGAAGGCTTTCAATATGTCGTTGATTCTTTGAAGATTTGCTACCTTAATGATTTGGTGGACAAGGACTCTTTAAGGAAGAATCTACTATGATCTAGATTGTGCAAGTGATTGCCAACTACAAGGCAGCAAGTGGGGTCCATAATCCTTAGGAATCTCCAATGCACAGTTTTCCTCTTTTATCTTTTCTTAATCTCTTTCCATGCTCTAATGTAATTAGGATCTTCTTTAATAGGTTTCTATTATCATTAGGATTATGATTAATGGCTGTGATTTAATCATAGGTTTAGGGCTTCTTTGTTGGCATAGGATATATACAAGTCCATTGTATGGATTATGGAACGAAAGTAGTCTTGGAGTATTTTGTGAAAATTGATTAAAGTTGCATGTGTGCACTATTATATATTTTCTTTTTCCTTGGTTTGAGTATCTCCCATTGGATTGAAGGTATTGGCGATGGATTTTTGTGATCAACGGTAAGCGAATCTCTATCCATTTCCTTATATGTGATTTTCTGTTTGATTGAAGATCAGGGTATTGTGGGTTCACCATCAATCAGGGTTTGTGCTTCCCTGACTGCGTCAATTCATGGGAAAGTGGGGATTGAAGATTTGGATGTGACCCACTAATGTGGAAATGTTGAAGTCCATTAGATGATTCTAACCCCTTGAACTGTGGCTCTCGAGTTTAATGGTTTTAGAATGCATTTTTTTAATATTTCATTCCAACGGTCAAATTGCATTCTGATTGGTGTTAAAAACATGCGATTGGTGACATTCAGCGGGGGTGGTTGTGTGTGCCTCCGGATTGATCATAGGAGGTCGGCTTACAAGGGTTGTGCTCATCTAAAGGCATTTGTGGTTGAGCTCTCATTTGTTACAACAATGTTAAAATGACACTACGTACATTATTATATTATAAATACTATATTCATAAATTTGTCATAGTTAGACAAAATCACATTGGTGCATGATTTATGAATGGTGCCACAACACTATATAAAATACATCTTTTCTTCTCTCTACACACTTAAATACATGTTAAAAGATTTTTGAAAAGCTGAGATAACAAATAAATTCAGAAAATCATTTGAGAATCATTGAGATATTTGAAGAAAACTAAAAGGTAAGTTAATTTTAATGTTTGGAAATATCAATAAACTTGTCTTCACATTTAAATATGATAACTTTTTGACTTAACCCAAACTTAATGAAGCTATTAATATAACTTCATGCTCAAAAGTAGTAATGGTTACCTTTTTTTTTTTTTTTTTTTTGAATGGTAACTTTCATTAGAAGGAGCAAGCAGTACAAGAGAAAAGTGCTAAAAGCATAAGAAAACAAAACAAAACAACCTAAGGTCCTATCATAGAAAAGGCCACCTCTTTCCAATGATACACAATTTGATCTAATGAGAATCCCTTAAAAGAAGGGAGAATAGACACCTACGAAGCTACCAAAAACTTCAATTTCTCCACCAGTTTTCTTTCACTAACTGCAATTCCTTCAAAACAGCTTAAGTTTCTTTCCTTCCAAATCGTCCAGATCACCGCTAGGAAAGACAACCGCCACATCACTTGGCCTCTAGGGTCCCCAATAGGAACCTTCCAAGCTTGGAAAAGCTCAGGGAGAGAGTGAGGAAGAGCCCAGCAGCAACCAAATCCTCCTATTAAAGCCATCCATATAGTCTGAGCTGATTTACAATTTAGCAAGAGATGGTCCATGGTTTCTTCGTCCTTCAAGCACATCGGGCATTCATTCACTATCATCATCCCTCTCCTTCTCAAAAGGTCCACAGTAGGGATCCTTTTCCTAAGAGCAAGCCACCCAAAAACAAGCACCCTGGGAGGAGCTTTCATCTTCCAAATGCCATTCACCCCGCTCCTATCCCTAGGATTATTTAGGATAGTGTTAAAGAAAGAAGACACTAAAAAGGAACCATTCTTAGAGGCCATCCACACCCTATCATCTGCTCTGCTGTCTTGAATGCTAGCACTGTTCAGGGAATTAAGGAGATCAAAGAACTGGGATTCTTCTTAGTCCTTCAGGTTCCTTCTAAAAATGGGACACCAAACTCTCTGGTCTCCAGTAATACTCATATAAGAGCTGACCGTTGCTTCCTTGTCTTGTGCACACCTAAATAGGTCTGGGAATTGAACACAGAGAGCCCTCTCACCAGCCCATCAATCTTTCCAAAAAAGGATCCTCTCCCCCTATCCAATTTGGTACCTGATGTTCTCCATGAAAAGTCTCTTAACCGAGAGAATTCCTTTCCATATTGCATATGAGTTCCAAGGGGGATCCTGAACATCCCACCCATGTCTTGGAAGTTTGTATTTCCTTTCCAACACTTGCCTCCAAAGACCTTATGAACCGTCTTCAATCCTCCATAGCCATTTGCCTAGAAGCGCTTGATTCATCTTCTTAAGGGGTCTAATTCCTAGGCCTCCTTCTTCCTTCGGCTTACATATGGATTCCCAATTTACCAAGTGAATCTTCTTCTCAGAGTTTGTGCCATGCCATAAGAACTCTCTCTGCAATCTTTCGATCCTCCTTATAATTGAGATCGGGCATCTAAAGATGGAGAAGTAATAGACTGGGAAGTTGGAGAGGACAGATTTGATGAGGGTTACCCTTCCCCATATAAGTCGTAGTAGTAATGGTTACTGGTTAGTTAAAAAAAGGATAATGATATTTAAAAACATTCTCTTAATTTTTATAGATTGAACTATTCATCTAGTTTTATCTCTATGTAATATACTTAAAATCATAAATGTCTACAGTACAAAAAGTAAGAAATAAATAGAGGTCAAAATGAGTTTTTAACAATTGTAAATCTATGTATTTAATATTTTATTTGCTTAGTACTGGTCAAAATACATGAAAGTAGTTAAATGTATTGTGGATAAAATATGTAAAAGAATTTTGAGAAATGTATTAATAGTAGCATAACATAATAGATGTCACATTTCCATATAGGAATACTTATTGTCATCCTTTGGAAAGAGTAGTATTGGACTATTTAATCATCCTATAAAAAGTAAAGCCCCGACTTTTGGTACTCCTAATTGCTTATTTAATGGGATGAAAAATTCCAAACCAATTCTATTGCATGATCTTAACTATCAAATTCTATTAATTAGCGAGCATCATATTGTAATCATCGTGTGAGGCTTGGTGTAGTGGTGAGTGTAGATTTTAAAGACTTGAAGAAGTGAGTGGTTGTGAGTTCAAATCCTTTGTACCATTTTAATGCATATACATTTAGTTTTCTATTATAGTATTTTAAAATTTTAAAAAATCTAGTATTAACCCTGACCCTTATTCCTCAGGTTGAGTATTGCAAATTATAAGAGCAGTTTATAAAGCATAAAATAATTAAAAAAAAGACCCACTATCAGATGAAAATGAGGAGAGGGGTGGATTATAACTATTGTAGATATTTTCAATGGTGAGTCTCAAAGAATTGGAGTGGTTGAGTGATTGAACATACCAGTATCTATCACGGTGTAGGGATGGTATTGCAAATTATAAACCCACCATGGGTCGGGTTGGTTTGGGTATGGGGTGGGTCAGGTCCAAGCCAGGGCAGTTGTAGTAATTGGCAAACAAATGGTCCCCACCTTACTTGAACAAAATATAGAAAAGAAGGAAAAAAGTGACTGTCACATGATAATGGTTGACCGATCTTCGGGCCCTGTAGAGCTGGGCCTGCTTCAGTTTTGTGCAGAAAGATAAAATTGGTATGATTTGGATTATGAATTGGCCAAATATCACTTTGATCACATAATTCCAACTCTTGGTTTTAAGCCCTTAAGCTTCAATGCTTTTTAAAGTTCAATTATTGTAGTAACCTGACCCAATGATTGATAATGGCAAGGTTATTTCAAACTAGTGTACTGCTAATTCATGAGAGGATGGTATGTGTTAGGGTTTTGATCAATCATACATGGGTGTGCCCTAATGCATGGTTAAGGCTTTTTTTTATTATTAACATTGCATAGTTAAGGCTTAAGAGACTAAGAAGCTTTAAAGCTCTTAGGCCTTAAATCATGGGTTAGGATAATCTCGTAGGATTTATTTTTTACCCAATCCTAATCCATGATGAGACTTCACTATCCACTTTCCCTCTGAATTGCCATTTATATAGGTGGATTCTCCAAGCAGGGAGCACAAAAGTTGTATCAACTTGAGTTGATACTATCATGGGTTATTATCATCTGCTGCTAATGGGGCCTATGGTCTAATGATTTAGAATAGTGTAATGAGGTGCTGTACTTTTGATGGTCTATTCCAATATATGTTGATGGAATCAATAAAAAAGAAGAAGATAGATTCAACATTTTCATATAGAATGATAATTTAGGTATATAGGATCAATATGACTATGGGGGACTGACTAATACCTTTATAATTGTGCTCTAGTGAAAAACAGAAAAATATTATAGCATTTTCCAATATTTTCAGTTTTTTGGGTTTTCTTTCTTATTTTTTGGGACATTTGAAAATTCATGCTGCGACGAGCTGAGATGGCTGTCAACCCTGATGTGTTGGTTTACAGGGCTGCAATTGCAATTTTCATCCGTGAAAGCTGCACAACACCTAGCTGAGTTAGTTTCGTCTTCATGGTCTTTGTGTTCTCACTTGCATCACTTCACATGATTAGCGTTCCAGTATTTGATCATGGAATCTGCAAAATTTCAAAACTGAGCTTGAAAATAGATTTAATGTGCTACATTTCCAATGAAATCGGGGAAAACTGCTAGAAGTGGTTGTTAATTCACTAAATTGGTTTTCAGGTTGATGAACTTTGTAATTGTTGTATGTATTTATATTGTAAATTTTGTGTATCTTTATATTAGACCAAAACTGGTGACAATATTGGGTTTTATTGAAGAAATTGGAATAATTATCAGTTATCACTATTATTTAGAGTCTATAAAAAGACTTTATTTATCTTTTTTGCACAGCCTTCTTATTTCTGATATTTTAGAGATAGCTATGTTCTAATCTTCTTGTGCCTTCTCTATGAGTTATTTGTAGTACGGTGCAAGGGCAAGCGTAGTGCAACAACATTTTGCGCATTTTCTTTTGCGTAATTGCTGCTACCCAGTGCCACTATTTATGTAGAATTTGAAAGCCAACTGTACACGTTTCAGTTGCCACTTCTTCCAAATAGTATGATTGTAGCATTGCTTGGAATTGATTATTAATATCTATGCAGTATGAAAATGGAATTGATGGTTGTTTTTATTGTTTGATTTATTTTATTCATTTTCTAGAGAGCCCTTAGTTATTGAAGTGCATTCTTTGTTTATATTTCAAAATGCCCTCAACTTTCAAAAGGGTATATTTTGATTTTCTTCTAATTGGCATGCACTATTATTATTATTTTTTTGATAATTTGATATACACTTCATTTTACCTTTGTTACTAGGGTGTTGATCCTTCTATAAGAGCAGAAGTATGGGAATTCCTTCTTGGTTGTTATGCATTAAGCAGCACTGCAGAGCATCGAAAACAACTTAGGATGGCTCGTAGGTCTGTTCCTCTTTATTTGCCTCTTATGCTCATTTTAGCCAATGCCATTCAAAGCATATTTGTGAAGGAAAATTCGACATGACCATTGTGTGTGTGTGTTTTGTTTGTTTTTTCTTTTTCTTTTTTTTTTTTTCTTTTTTTGTTTTGTTTGTTGACTTCTAAATCATATCTTCTCTATCAATGATACTATGACTCCTGCTAACTTAATCAATATACTTATATACTTGTGTGCTTTTTGTTACCTTAAATATTTTAGTAGATATTCATTAGTTGATGTATAAATGCCATGGAATCTTTTTGCAGGGAGAAGTTCCAGGATTTAATCAAGCATTGTCAAAGCATGCATTCAAGCATCGGCACTGGAACCCTTGCCTATATTGGCTCCAAAGTGATGGATGTGAGAACAGTATCCAAAGATAATGGCCACCACGAAGCAGAAGCTGAAAGAAGGCGCGCTTCTCAAGAGAGTATAACTAAAATGGAGCCCGATCATGATTTGAAAAATCATTGTACAGGTTCCCCTGATGCATGTCAAAGAGAAAGTTCTAGTGGTTCTGTTGATCGTGATTTGAAAATTCACTGTACAGATTCACTAGATGCATGTCAAATAGAAAGTTCCAGTGATTCTGCTGATCTTGCTAGTGTTAGGGGCAGCACAGATAGTGCCCCTAATGATTCTTCATATGCTTTGCCCTCTTCTGCTCCATTTAATAGCTTTTCCTCAAAATCACAACGAGAAATGGATGAATTGAACTATGTAGCTGAGCGCTATTTTGATTTTCCTCCTCTTCCAGTCACGAATTTATTCCAAACAAATAATGCAGATGATATACAATGTGAGATGAATAATGGAAGCCCATCCGCAGAACAAAGATTCAGATTGGAGGGTGAACCCATGCATAGTTTTCAAATTAATAACAACATAGATCTAATTAAGGAATCAAATACTTTACCATCTGGTGGCGAGATTGAAATGTTTAGTTCCAATGTCCAAGGACAAGCAGAAGAGTCAACAAGTTTGGAATACAAATCTGACATGATTGACAGACACAGAATATCAGATGTGCAAGAAGCGGCCATGAAAAATGCAATAACATCACAAGGAGCAACGACCGTTGAAGAAAAAGTTTCTGAGTGGCTTTGGACACTTCACCGGATAGGTAATCCAAATGTTTTCATTATCCTATATCCAGTCGTGAACATTTCTTGATTTTTTTTTCCATTGTTAAATTCACTTTGTTACTTCTTGAAGCTAACACAATGCATGCAATTTCAGTTGTTGATGTTGTAAGAACAGATAGCAATCTTGAATTTTATGAGGATGCTAAAAATATGGCTCGAATGTCCGATATTCTTGCTGTTTATGCATGGGTTGATCCTGCTACTGGATATTGCCAAGGTTATTGCTTTGTCTTTTTTTGTTGAACTTTTGATTCTTTTTATTGAATGCGAGTTTATAGATATTTCCTTAATGAATTTCATCAGAAAGCTAGAGGTAACCAACTTATCTACTGTCAGTTTTAGATGTTTGAAGTGTAATGTATTGCAACTGGAAATCTGGTTTTAGGTATGAGTGATTTGTTGTCTCCTTTTGTTGTCCTCTATGAAGATGATGCGGATGCATTTTGGTGCTTCGAGATGCTTGTACGGAGAATGGTAACCCCATACTTAGGAGAAAACAAAAATCATTTCTTCTTTGCTCTCATTTATCCAGGACTCGTGTTTCTTCATTATAGTGACATGTTTTGCACCTTTTGCAGCGCGAGAATTTCAAGATGGAAGGACCAACTGGAGTGTTAAAGCAATTACAATCATTATGGAGGATTTTGGAACAAACAGATGCTGAAATGTTTAGACATTTGTCAGTTATTGGCGCTGAAAGTCTTCATTTTGCTTTCCCTATGTTATTGGTTCTTTTCCGGCGGGAGATGTCCTTCAGTGAGGTCCTTTGTATGTGGGAGGTTTGTATCCCATAGTTGCTTTTGCAGATAGTATAAATGTAATGCTATGCCAAGGCTTATAGTCGATTTTTGTTAGAAATGATTTTATTAGGGTCCAACTTAACAGTGTATAGTAAAATGGTTGAAAATGTCAGTATAGGAGCATTCATCAGGTAGTTCTTGACTTGATACATGTTGGTAGTATTGGGTGATGTGTATATCTGGTTTTGATACTTTGTGAACTTGCCCTATTGTTTGCGGTATGGTTTATGTATAAATTGTTCATTGCTGTATTTTGATTTGATACCTCGAATTAGTGGTTGTGTATG
The DNA here is from genome assembly GCA_029852735.1 of Persea americana. NCBI lineage: Eukaryota > Viridiplantae > Streptophyta > Magnoliopsida > Laurales > Lauraceae > Persea > Persea americana. The sequence goes on along the minus strand of CM056820.1, from coordinate 32,705,672 downwards.
ACTCAATTCAACCACTGCTTATTTCTAAGAAAAACAATTACAATATATATTAAAATTTATCAGGTGTGCACCTTTTATGAAGTTTGAGGCCTATGACGTGCTTGGGCTGCATCAGGTGCTGATGTCCGATTTTGGAACTTGAAATTTCTTATCTTGATGGGTGTGCCTTTTTTTATTTTTCCAAAACTGAGCTGACCCGTATCTGCAACCTTGCGGTTGTTACAATGAGAACTTTGCAACAATGCTAGTCTCTTGGTGTGTATGCATGGTTTGAAAGCTGTTGAAGCAGTAGAGTGATAGGGTAGAAATTATTTCACAATGTCCTGAATACAATTTTGTATTATGAGTATGGCTTAAAAAATCTGTCATCCAATTCAACTCGGAACTTGGCACTTTCTTGAGTTGTCATTGCTAGTACGGGGTCTTATATGGGATTCTGCTAGGTCCTACCTCAAACATTAGAATATGTGTTTTTCAAGTACTTTGGTCTAAAACATAGTAGATTAGTAGATTCCATGCTGTTAGAGTTCTGCTTCAATCTGAATTGATTTGGGATGCTTTGTATTTCTAGCTATACATGTACATAAGGGATGTGTGTGCACCAATAAAGCATGCAGATTGTAGGGCCTATTGTAGATGCAGACGATCTCAGCCATCCCATTTTACCCATAGGATCCTTTGAATTTTGACCATCAACTTAGTTTCTTTTTCATTAACCTTTCATTTAATTTACACTAAATGGATGGTTAACATTGATTGGTTTACATTTGGGTTTAATGCTATCCATATTCTGGGCCATGATTATGATGAGTTTGATTAAGTCGTGACTTGTTTTCAATAATTTAACGAGTAGGTTATCTTGTAAAATCCAATCCACAACAGTGAGTAATATAAAGATATCTAGCTCGGATGGTCAGATATAATAAGCCTAGACCGAACTCAAATCAACTTGGATATAATAAGTTCAGCTACCTCTAACTTTGGCACTAACAGTAATTTAAGTTACAAGCCTTAAAGTCCTAGAGTTATATAACATTAGTTTCCTTTTTTTCAGTTTTTATGAATTATTCATATTTTTAAGGTTTTTGGGCTTTTGGGTGTCGCTTAATGTTACTCAGCTGAGTTGATTTGACTCAGTGTGACCAAATCATACCCCGAATCTAAGTTTCAAAACCATGGTTCTGAGCATGCACTTATGGCAATGTGTCTACATGTGCATTTTTGTGCGAATTCATAATATTGTATCTAAATTTATTTCACTTCTTAAATGTTCTCAACCATTATGTTTTCACTTTTTGTGAATTTTAAAAAATGTCGTGTTTTGTACAAGAATAATATTTTTTGTAACCCTCTTTTCTTTTCTTCAGATGATGTGGGCTGCTGATTTTGACGAAGCTGCCACTCATGAATTGGAAGAGAGTTGTCTTGAACCATTGGTTTTACATCTTCCAGAAGATTCAAGTTCAGGAAGACCAGAAGAAACCATCGAGAATGACAGAAGAAACTCAAAGGGCACACAATCTGAGGATGGTGGCAATGAAGATTATTCTCCAACTGATAATCATGGGATGGGTTCAGTTTCTAGTTATCCTTTTTGTGGCTTGGGCATGGCTAGCTTCTGGGCAAGGCATCCGCATGAGCGCATGCAGGTTTGCACTATAATTTCATCAAGGAATGGGGATTTGTTACCTGTGTTTTGTGCGGCAGCAATTCTCATCAACAACCGCCAAAAAATTATTAAAGAAACTCATGCAATTGATGATTTGATAAAGGTAGGTTTATTTTATAAACTGTACTGCAATACTGCTATGAAATGGTTGTGCAATAATGGTTTCCTTTTCCAATCCATTTTCCTTTTTGAAACAAACCATTTCTGTTGCATGATTTGAGGATGATGGGTTTACGTTAGGATTTTCAACTTGGTGAATATATCCCCATCCAGGTAGGTTGAATTGTCTGCCTGCATTTCAATAAAGTATCCTCTTATTTCTTGAAGATGTTTTTCTGACCAAAATTAGATAGTTTTCTCGCATTCATTTTTACACTTATTCCCGTTTGATTGTTTTATGTTTATCTGTATTCTCAAACCTTTCTTGGAGCAAGTGATTGATGCATGTGCAGGTTGTGTTAATATTGCACTTCTGGAAACTAATTTTCCTTCATAAGTTCTAGATTTTATCCATTTCAAAAAAAAAAATAAGTTCTAGATTTTATGTTTGGTTTGTGGATGCAACTGGCTGCGACCCTTCATATTCAATTTTGGCTGTCGCAGATGTTCAATGATAAGATGCTGAAAATTCATGTTAGAAGATGTGTAAGGACAGCCATCAAACTCCGAAAGAAGTACTTCGGCAAGGTGGAGTAATTTTATTGTATATGTGTTTTACTTTGCCTTGCAACTGATTTATTATGGTTGATGTTTCATAAATCATACCAACCATGAGGTTGCAGGTTTGAGTTCATGTCGCCAATAGAAGAAAATGTTTCTTGTCTTTTGAACTGTTATAGAAAAAAGATTAAACATTTTTACTACGTATTGATGTTACTTTTAGGTACAACATGATCCCCATTGTGCAGTCAGGAGAGTGAGCAATATTTCTATGCAGCACATGTGCCCATCCACCACAGCGCCCTAGGCTGTTCATCACATGGGTTCCCCTGTAAACACTTCCTGTTCCAAAAAATAGGCAGCTGTACTCATTAGGGGTGCTGCAACTATCTGGGCAACATAATTTGTTTCTCACTGTCCATCTATTTCACGCACATTGTTGCCACCTGATAAGTAGATCACCACAAATTTTTGGCCAAGACATGTTTTTGGTAGATTCCACATACTAAATGCTCAATCCTACATTATCTGCCATGGACCTTCTCAATCACCTTCATGATACTTTTATACATTACACCATCAATTTTTTACATTATCAAAAAGATTAATAAGTACACTGTGATTGGCACATTTGGTATGCCAAAATGTGCTGATCACTACGCACTTGTGAAATCTGATTTATTGAGCATTTGGCATTTTCATTTCCCGAAACCTCTTGCTGTATGCATTATATTGCCTATATTATGCTGTTAATTGGATAGGAGTTAGTTTTTAATTCCTTTGTACTTGGACCAGATCATGAAGCAGACAAGTTTAGTGAGTTTAGAGAGATTACTCGCATAAGAGATTAGTGGTTCACCATTCCGCATTTTCTTTCATGAGGAGAAGCTATTATGTTGCCTGAGATTTTACTAGGCTCTACGAAGGTGGCAAACTGAGTTGGTATAGATAACCCAAAACCTTGGATCTAACACGATCAATTTGATTGTCTTTATCCGATCCTTGCAAGGTAAATTGCTGCTTATTTATTTATTTATTTATTTGTTTATTTATTTTTGAAGAGGATATTCAAGTGAAGGTTAAAGGTGGAACTCCTTTCTTCCTTGAAGTGACTAAAACCTGCACCAAACTTTGAAATTGTCCCAGTGCAGTGAAATCCCTTTTTTTTCTCAAACTGAATAGGATAAGTTCTGGAAGAACTACTTGTTTTGTAGTAACAATCTGAAAGGAAAATAACAACTTAACTATGTGACAAAGATTGTGATACAAGATGCTAAAATGGTTTTGTCTTTTCAATGCTGCTGCTCAATGACACTACTTCCTAATTTTTTTTCTCCTCAAAACCTCTGTAGTGATTCTTGTAACTTGGATACTTACGTCTTTCAGAACATTGCCGTAAAAAACTGCTCTTGTTGAAGCACTAAATTTTAACATTTGTGCTTCGTTATTTTTTGTATAGATAAGCTTGTTACCATTATTGTACATGAGACTTCATTATAAAGGGTGGTTGAGGCTATTTATTTATTTGGTGTTAACTTTTGTAATAGCACATTCCCATTACGTGCTTGCCAATCCAGTGAAGTTCCCTAGAGCAAATCTAACATGAAAGCATTGCTTCAGTTGTCTGGTGCACTACACTCAAATTGGACTAGGATATTGATTTTCTGTGGTGAGACTATTCATCTGGCAGAGATTTTACTTTGTAGAAGATAAAGGGGAAGAAGTTGCTGGTAGGGCACAGGTGACGTACAAACAGATTTGAGAAGGGAAGGATTGTTTATGCATATGATTTGTGGTATTGGTCTATTAATGAAGGGACAATGATCCATATCATGGAGTCATGGACTATCAAGCCTCCACGTCCAATTTGAGTAGTATACTGGGGCTAACTTAAAAAAGGTCTGGAAACCCAGACTACTTCCCGCTCATGCATTCTGAAAAATATCCATACCAAATTAACCTGCCTAGACCATACCAATTTTCTGGATTATCATACTGCTTTGATGAAGTGATCACGATCCATGCCAATTTTTAGGTGCAAACCTCCATTGTTTAGGACAAGCTGGTTCACCTGTGGTCAACGGCTCAACCCAGCCCTCATACTTCTCCCATCATTTGGCATTCATCTGACTCTGAAAGTCATCTGGCTTATTCTCACCTTTGGATTAAATCTAAAGAATAAAAAAATAATAAAAAAACCCTTCAAAGTGGAAGTCTTGAAATACCATGTTATGCATAAGATAGATCCATATCTATATCTGTGGCCTAGATTTCAGAAAACATACGGTATATTTCTGGTCCCCATGTCCATGCGTGTGTTCGTATCCTTGTGTGCGCATCAAAGCGTAAAGTGGGTGAACTGTGGCAGGTGCTCACACACACAATATGAAGTGCTCCCTCCCTCCCTCTATTTATTACAAAATTGAAGGCTGATTGAATGGAATTACTTATGCAATATCTGATTTTTCAACATTCAAATTGTCACTCATGAAGTTACAGTTGCATTATCTGTTTTTACAAAATAATCTTCTTTGGTCGTAAATTCAAGCTACATCTGATATTTTAACGTTAATTTGTCCCTCATTAAATTACTGGTAATTATATGACATAAATCTGCCTTTGTTTTTCCAAGATATTTCTCAACTTTCCCTTTTTCTGTGAAATGCTTCCTGTACAGATGAATTCCTTATAGATTTACAAATCGCTGACATCATACTTCATCTGATATTTTAGATCAGTGCCTGATATCATTTCTGTTAACATCTGCACAGGTACTTTATAGGTCGATAGCCATTGAATGAACTTAAAAGGGCAGGCAGTTTTCTATTGCTTGGAAATATTATTTGAGGAATTATGTGTACACACTTAATGCTAACAATTGTGAGTTGGGGAGGAGACACCCATGGTTATTTTTTTCCTCAAACTGCTGTATTGGAGGGAGGGGCATCAATTTTGCTTGCATTCCCTTGCCCAAATGTATATGTGAATATTGGATTCTATTTATCAAAAAAAGGAAAGAAATTCATTAATCTAGTCATGTGTGAAATCCATTTACAAATCTTCCTTTGCAATTTGTTTCATCATCTTTTATGTGAGTTGCCAGAGAATCTATAAGTGAAACTGCTGCCTCATCTCATGAGAACATAATTTGGGTGCCGAGTCTTACTAGCTAAACTAAGTTTTTTTCTGGCAAGAATGTGATAAGTACACTGATATAAGAGAATGTGCCAAGGGTGAGAATAGCGTGTTGATTTGGCTTCTCATTCAGGTTGCGAGGATGTGGTTTCAACGTACTATGTAATGACCAAAACCGATAATTATTGATGACTGTTAATGACAAAGGATATTTCTTTTTCTCATTTGTCATGTTTTCTTTCTAATTTACCGACTGAAAATGAAATTCTATGTCGCCATGGACTTGTTTTTGCTTCATTCAGAGCTTTCCTGACATTTTGTATGAAAGGGTTTTCTCTAGCTTTCCACACAAGGCAAATTACATGCTAAAACATTGTTCAATGTGTCATACTGTTTTGCTATTACCATCTGTACATGTTGATTCTCAACCATTTTGATTGATAACTGGGACATCATAGGAAGAATGCATGTTACACCCACCTAACTATTCATGCATGAATCTGTGTCAACCATAGAAATAAGGTGAAAGACATGGTGACATAGTAAGCACTGAACGAGATAGATCAGTCAACGGTTTTATTTTTTAACTAAAGGACATGTATGGCATGATCTCAGTTGCCTGGTTTTTTTGTTTTGGAAATGAAGACTTTTGCACTCAATTCAGTCTTCCATTTGATTGACAGGTAATTCTTTATTGTTAGTATTATTAGTATTTTTTTTATCTTTTTTTTTTTTTTAAGTTTTGCCATAACCAATTGCAGGCCACCAGAGTTATAGGCAATTGAATTTACATGCCATGAGGATATGGGGGGCAGTATAGTTGGGACAGGACTTTGATGATGACGAAGGATATGGGGGCAGCCACCCCCACTGGTCCATGGTTCACCTCTAAAACTCGCATAAAAATTTGTATCCTCCACAACCCAAATGAAAAATCCTGGGTAGCCCACAGAATCCAACTACTTGTTTTGGGTGCCGCTCCCTTAAAACAAAAATCTTGGGTACACCATTGCTTGTATGGGTTCTCTCCTCAGGTCTGGGGATGCTATCATGGGTCCCAGCCCCTTGGCTGGGGAGACCCGATTGAATCTGCATTGACCTGATTTTGATTGAACCAAAAGTGCCAGGTACAGCATTAGCCTGTATTCCATGGACAAATTCCTGCTGGCATTTTATTTTTGTAGCATTTCATTTTCTGCAAAATATATAAACTGAAAGTCTTCAACTTTTTTTTTTTAATGGTTTTGGTTTCTATTGTTTGGTGTGTGAAACATTGTTCACATCGAAATGGAATCTTCCACCTCCGCAGCGAGCATATACTACTCAATTTTATGAAGCTGACTACTGGCAAAATGGATGTCTCTTCTAATGGCAAATGATTACGAAAATTTTGAAGCTTTGGATACCCAATATACCAGTAAAATCACATATCCACATAAAATTCTTCCTTTCTTTTCTCTTTCCTGTTTCAATTTTATTGATGAATACAAGCCAAAATGCAGTACAATAACAAGAAATGTGCTAAGAGTTTGCCCCACTTATCTTCATTTATTTCAATGAAAGCACCAAGCATTGATGCCTCTGATATTTATAATGACCACCAATATACCTTATGCACTGATCCCCTCAGCTCATTTCAAGTATGGGTTGTCTTTGTTTGTATAACTGCAGTTTCTCCTTATCTCCCCATTCTTTCCAGTTAACACTCCCAGATTCCCCATCCTGCTCATTGACAGAGCGAACGACCGGCGAAAATCTTCGAACCCCTGTGCAAACTCCAGGGCAATGTCCTTTGTCTCGCCCCCAAACAGAAGCTGCTGATCCACCTGTAGGATGGCTTCCTTTTCAAGCACTTGTGAGAAGTAGTAGTTGGTGAAGTTGTAGCTTTTGCCAGATTCTTGGTTCAGAAAGACAGTTGGGTCACTGTGGCCAGTTTGATTAGACGGGCACTGCTTCCTCAGCTGGCTCACCAATGATTTTTTCATGTTTGGATCTGCGTTTCCAGTCCCATTGAAATTGTACAGTCGGTTTTGAATGTAGTGGCAGTGCGTTGAGCCAACAGTATGAGCGCCTGTAACGTAAAATTTTACATGTAAACAGGCCAAGCTAGTTGAAATTAAATCCGTCCAGATGGGCTGCTAAGGCCCGAAGAGCTAACTGGGCTGCATTTCCCGATGACCCCATGGTTCGAGAACTTGGTCTGACTCGGCCCAATTCACCTCAACACAAAAATGATTTGGATATATATAAATACTCACACCGAGTCTTAACTTTCTGATTCCATCAAGAGTTATTGATCATCACATCAACTCGACCCAATAGCTTTCGAGCCCAGTCACGTTTTCAAGGTTTTTGTACCAGGGCTCAAGCCTTATCAAATTTATACTTTTCTTTGGCACAAGCCCGGCCCATAAAAAAAAAACTTCCCTTGAGTAAGAGAGGTGGGTTGGGTCATTTTAAAGTTCAAAAGCATTGTAATATAACAATTGCAGAAGGAATTCACATGACAGATTGAGTACCTAACAGGGTCACAAGGTCCAATTCATCTAGTCCCTTGGACTTGAAATGTGCAAGTGCCTTTTGCACTGTTATATCAGGAGATGGAAGATCCACAGATTTTGCACTGGATTTAAAACCATCTCTTCTTCCTGTGAACACAGGATATGCAGGTGCTCCTGCCTGAAGGATCACCCCAGAGTGAAACATGTCAAAACCTTTATGAAAAAGGGAAAGAATGAAGTTACTTATCATCAACAATGTGAATGAGTACTCCAAAGCTATACTTGTGTCCGTCAACATATGGAAATGCAAAAAATAACACCCAAAAATACATATGCATGTGTGTTTGTCTGCGTATGACTCTTGATAGATCAGAATGGAAAAATAAAATTCATGTAACTAACTCCAACATAGTTGGAATAAGGCTTTGATGACGATGATGTGTATGTATGTATGTATTCATGTATGTATACATACCATAGCCACTGCATCCCTGGTGGCAAGGTTGAGTATGTCGGAGCAGGAGACAACGCCGGGGCACCGGGACTCCAATACCGTCTTGATCTTATCAATAAGGACGAACCCCCTGAGCCCCAAATTTTGGGGTGCCATTTTCTCTGAATCTTTGCCGTCCAAGAGGATGGATGCATCACACCCCTGCATGACATCAAACATTAGTTATAAACACAATGGAACCCACAAAACTATGCTCTTATTTTTGCTAGATTGGGTGAGTCTACAGTACTCCTATGATAACCTACTCGCCTAGGATGAGGTGATTTTTTTTTTTTTTATGAGAAGAGACCCTCACCACTAGCATCTCCTTGAATGTACACTCACTTTTCGTTACATATCGGTCCACATACCGTTACAAAGCAATCGGAGTAGAGGAGGCGGAGAAGCGCGGCGGTGATCGACTTATCCTCTTCCCACACAAGCTTCACCTGGTGCTTGACAAACTCCTCAACATACTTGCAGGTGTTGTTGAGCTTGTAGAAATGGAGGACTGTGGCCCCCGGGGGCAAAGTAATGGCACCCGATACGACCGATATGCTTGCACATAGCGAAACAGCTACGAAAAAGGCGCTACGTTGTATCATCTTCACATGCTTGGCATGCACACGTGCCAGGTATGGTCGCACCACAAGAGGCTTATGAGAGCATGATAGATCCCTTTATATAGCACAGAACTTTGCCAGCCCCAGTTGATATGATTTTTCTTATTTTATGCCTCCTTCATTTGCGGCACATGCGAGTTGGCAATATCGAGGCTGTGCACGTGCATCGATGTGTTGACTGGTTGACATTCTCCAAGGCCGTTATCCATGGTCACGTTACCATCCGTGTGAAGGATGAGAATGGGTCGGGTTTGGGTCGGGTCCTAGGGTAGAAGGAACTCGGAATACGGGACGTGATATTAATGATATTAATTGTTAGGATTTGGACAACTTTAAAGCTGTTAAATAGTACCGCTCGTAATTAGATGGTTTATATTTTTTCTTTTGAGGCAGTTGGGGAATGGTGTGGCCGTTCCTTGAAATAACTTAATTTAATAAGGCCCATTTTCATTTTTTTTCTATGACGGTAAAAACTCACATGCATTAGAGGCTGAGATTGATTTTCAACGGAGTGCGTGTACACGGCTCGAACTCCGGGCATCTAGGTAAGAATTGACGAGCCGTTCTTGATATCATATAGTTGGTATACTTAAATACATAATTATAATTGTTGCATCGGATTTTCTGGTCCTCTGGCATCAAATACATGGACCTTTACTCAGACCCAAATGAAAAATGGGTCCAGAATCAGTATGGCATGAAGTACAGGTTATAATATTCCCAATAAAAAGAGGTGGTTTGGGTGGCAGTTAAGGTAAGACCTTTTCTTGTACTGGAGTATCTCATCGACAATAGACAATCCCATGAAAGTGAGAGCAGTTTTGTAATAGGATATTCAACCCATCATGTGACAATCCAAGTCCCAAATTACTAAATTACTCTTTGGCATTAAACTAATCTCTTGGATTTCTAATAAATGATTCTTTAAGCAAGAGCAAATAGCAGAGTAGAGCCCAAATAAACAATCCAACAGAGAACTGCCATGTGGATCCAGCTGGTGGAGGTCGAGTTGCTGCCTTTGATTGCTTAGTCATCTCTCCTTTACTGGGCCTCATGATCTGTGATCGATCGATGATCGTACCCTTTTGCTCTGGTTTATTGAACTCTAATCTATTTTAGCATTGTTCTTAAAGGCTTTTCATAATGCACATGTGTAAAAAATAATTTGTTTTGAGTTGATATATTCTTCACCTTGCAGCTGATAGACTCTCAAACATAGAGGGCATTGCCCCTATGCCATAGGTCACTGATGTAGAACAAGCTGGGGATCAATTTCAGGAAGAAGAGGAATGTAAGAAATCAAGTCAAAAGGCTTGAATGATAGTGTCAACTGCCATGGTTAGTTTGAGCTGAGTTTTTTCTGCCATTTACTATAGAAGGGAGAGGCATTTATTTTGGCAAGTTCACTTCATAAACAGGTGGGCTAAGCCAAGGAGCTTCATGATTTTCTTGTGATTTAAGTGTTGAGCAGATCTTTACACAAAAAAAAAAAAGAAGTGTTGAACAGGTTAGTTAAGAAATCTTAGCAGGCATAGTATTTTTTTTTACAAAAATGCCCTTAGTCGCGATATCAAAAATATATTATGAGCATGTCATCTTTCTTAGCAAAACCTGTGACTCACTTTCTTAACAAAATGGATGGGATAATTAGAAGAGAGAGAGATAATAAGGCCCCAAGAACAAGAAAAAGAATAAATTTCCTCATCCAAATCGGAGAAAAAAATCATGAGCATGTGAAAGCATGAGGAAGAAAGAGATATCAAAGAGATGCAAAGGAAGAGAACTTGATTTTAGATGGGTATCACCTTTCCTTGCATTTTGTTTTGTGCTTTCAGTAATCAAAGAAAAGATTGGTGAAAGACATGCATGTTGGAATATAGAAGCCCTGTGGAGTTTGGACCGTGATTTCCAAAGGGCATGTGGGGTTGGATTGACCCAGGATTTTCATTTACAGTGCTGGGGTGAGGGGATGATTTTTATGTGGGTTTTGAAAGTGGACTCAAGATTTTTATGTGCATTTTGAAAGTGGACCTAAGTCCAATGGGGGCAACCATCTCCAAAACTATATATGTAGGTCCGCCCCTTCATAGATATGATAGAAATTCTCTCCCATCATCTCATTCCATGGTTGGGTTTTGTTTGGAATATGCAGGTCTTGCTACAAAAAGACTGACGGGTTCACTATATTGCAGTTAAGGGCATTTTTACAGTACCCCCATACGAAGCACTCTACCCAAGATTGCTAGAATTTCTTTAACTAACCCATTTTTCAAGAATTTAGACTTAATTTTTTTCGTAAGAATCCATATTTTATTTTTGCAAAATGATCCTGTTGTTATACTAAAATTATTAAAAATGTCTCTATGGTTAAAGACAGCTGTGGTGGAAATCAAATCAAGAGGGGTATTGAGGGCCTTACAGGAAAGGCTCAAATTTCCCTGCCAATCACACCTAAGGCCATGAATTGGCTGGCCCTAGATAGGCTTTCATATCACTCTTTCATGTGTTTCCACAAAAAAAAAAAAAAATGCCTTCAATAATGGCCTATTCCTATTCCTCTTTGCTGCAAAGGCAAATGAGTCATGAATAAAAGATGTGTCTCCCTGTCTACAAAAGATAATAAAGGGCAGGGCATCGAGTATCCATTTCCAATGCTTGTAGGGAAAGTTAGGACCAGCTAAGCTTAAATAATCAACAATCTCTTCCATTTAAGCGGTTCTGTTTAATAAATGGATTTAGGCCCCACTTAAGTTTAGATATTTGTATATTGCTAATTATGTAAGGTGGGCCTTGGGTTTTGAGGTATGAAGCCAGCAAGGTTTAAATTGAGTCTAGGAGTCATGAACTTTTGAGTCCACATCTTCTACAACTTATATAGCATTTTTTTTTATAACATGTAGCAGTTTTTATTAGAAAAAACAAACATGTATAGCATGTTTGGGGAGCCCATTGATCCCACTAAATATAACATCCTGGATTAGGAATTGCTTCCTATCCAATTAAAATCATGAGATCATTGGATATGGATGAAGAGATGGGTTTACTTTTAAGGGTACGTTTAATGGCCTCAGTTCATAAGGCTGTCAGTGTCCATTAATGAATCTGATTTTGGATGAAGACTGATCATGCACCAAGATAAGAAGGTAAAAAGCGTTCACACTTCTACCGGTCCTACTTTAGGGCCTGTTTGGATAATTGAGGAGTAGACTAAAATAAAGTAGATTTCACATGTTGAATGGAGTGAAGAGAAGTAGGTTGAAGTTAAAGTAGAATACTTCACTTCACTCCATTTGGATGCTTATATTGAAGTTAAAGTATAGAGTAGAATCCACTTTTACTCAAGAAAATGAAAATATTTAGAGTTGAAGTGAAGTGGAATGTATGTGGCTCACAATATTACTTCATCTATCGGGTCAGACTCATCCAAACGGGGTAGAGTTGAAATTTTAGGCTGTTAGGGCCCTTTTAACTTCACTCTACTCTATTTTTTGCCTATCCAAACAGGCCCTTACGGGCACGTTTGTGGAATACTTTCATGTAGAAAAGTGAATGATTTTTCGTGGAAACTTTATTTTTCATGCGTTTGGTGCGGAATAATTTCACAAAAATGTTATCTTGTCTTGTAAGCATTTTACTTGTTAATGCAGAAAATGGATTTCCTATGGGGGTATGGAAAATGGATTTTCTCATAAAACTTCTTCCTCCTATATAATGTTGTTTCCTCACTCTTTCCATTCCAATCCAAAACCCTACACTCCTTCAAATTTTTTTAAATAAATTATTATTAGATGTTGAATAAGTTATATAAATGTTATGTTATTTTTCTTTGAAAAATTGGTGCACTGAATAGGAAAATTTGATTTTCTATAAAGAATCCATAGTCACACCAAACAACATTAGCATGAATTCAGCAAAGAAAAAAATTTGCACCAAACATGAATTTCTAAGTTCCTCGAAAATCCTTTCCAAGGTTTCCATTTCTATGGAATTTGATGATGTGAAAATTTTTCCTTTCCACGAAAGGGTGTGTACACAAACATGCCCTATAAGTTGCTTGCACATCAACTGTGTTGGTTAGGGTCATAGGTGTTAGATTGTATGTCCTCCATCCAGTGGATGATCCAAATAAATTAATTAATTTTTATTTTTATACTTTATTCATGTGATGAATGATATTTTATTCTATGATTGCACATAACCAATACAAAATGATATGATGGTTCATGAGATGAACCGGAGCCCACAGGTGTATTAGATGTAAGCCATGTGTATGGATGAGATTCATATGAAGGAGACATGGATCACAAATCTTATACTTAAAGTATTTTCATAACAAGTGATGAGACTGGGCATCTCATCTGAAAAAAGTTATAGTACTGCAATTATTATGAGATAGTGTGATTTGTCTCAATCATCAGAGCGTAAGACTCTAGATTGTTGTGTTAGTACATTAGATGTACTGAAAGACCATGAGTAACACATTATGTAAATCTGTCTTTGATTTAAGGACTGCTCTCATAACTTCCAAGTAATAGGCTCTTAATCTTAAGAAATTAATGGAGTCTAGTTTCTACTATGCATTTTACTTTGAGTCACTAATGAGTGCGGCCAATTATATGTTAACACCTCGGCGTCTTGGGTACGTAGTAGTGGAGCTATGGTAACATATAATTCTCAAGATGGAATCTATCCCTTAAATACCCCCTTATGCCAATTAATAGATTTTATCATTGGTAAGTGCTCACCTATCTCAATTAAGAGTTAATTGGATGGTACTGATGATTACTGTGAATAATTGGGTCACAAGGATAATAAATAGGGTTGCAAACTGATATCCAATTCCCTGATTACTCGGAAGTTCTGACCGACAAAAAACCGGGTCTGAAACATATTTTAGGTTCCGATTCATAAATGGGTCTGGGTCTGGAACCTAATTTAGGTTCCGATTGATAAACAGGTCCGATTCCAAGCCCATATAGGTTCTGACCTATGGACCCGGGACCCGGCATATGAGCTTTTGATTTTGCAAATTATACCTCAAAATCAATATTTTTTTGGACATTTTTATATATAATACTGGATGTAAGTCAAATGATATGCTTATTTTAAGAAAAATGAAGAATAAAGAGAAATTAGAATCAACTTTGAAACTAGATTCCAGTCCTCTAGGTGGACCCGGTTTCGGATTCGAATCCAGGTTTTCCTATCGAAACCCGGTCTGGAACCAACAAAACAAGTTTCGGGCTAAAACCGAATCTGAAACCAAAACTCTTATTTAGAAACGGGTCCGAGTCCACTATGGTTCCTATCTGGAACTGTCCTGTTTGCAACCCTAACAATAAGATGTTGATCAAATTCGGTTGGATAAATTTATTCTAATAGATATATGGATATAATTGATGGAGGGGTGTACTTGCAATGATTGGGAAGATTAAGTTCTTCTTGTAAATATTCATAAGACTGGAGTGTAATTGCATTTATTTAATGGACTCATTTACAATTGTGGGTTCGGAATTCACATGATGTGAGTTTCAGATTTCCAGTTGTAGCCAGATTCTAAGGAATCCTTAGTGGTCCCCATGCTAGCCATAGTAAGAGAATGTTACTAATCTAGTTGGAACTCTTAAGAAAAGAGGAGTAGAACATATAATAAGAATGGAAGCAGGACTTTTAATTTTGGACAAAAAGGAAATGCTCCATAAACTATAAATAAGAGGAAATGGTTAGAGATCTCTACACACATAATCTCATAAGCTCCTCTCTCTCTTCCTCCTTCTCTCTCCCGAGTGCTAGGGTTTTCTTCTCTTTGGAGACCTCACCATTCTCCTTGAGAGGTTCTCAACAAGAGGGTCATAGCATGAAAAACACGAGGCATAGGAGATCAAATCCACGAAAAGAGTTTTCGTAGAGAATTAGGGCTTGTTTGGCATCGTTCTTGTGTTGTTCCCAGTTTTGTGCTCGGATCAAATTGTGCTGAGATTAGTTTGTGCCGATACTATACTCTACAAAACTTGTTTGATATCATTTCATCAAATTACTCTATTAAGAATATGTTGTACGTAACTTGTTTGATAATATTATAAAAGTTTTGATCAAGTGGTGGACATATGATTTACAATTTGGGACCCACCTTTTATTGTTTGTGTCACTTTAATATTATTGTACATGGGATGCACCTGTAGTAATTACAATATGGTACCCACCTTTAAAAATTAGAACATGGAACCCATATTCATAGGATTTACAATGCGGGCCCACCTTTATAGGAATTATAATGTGGGGCCACCTTTTTGTGAATGTAAATATGTGACTCACCTTTAGAAATTATAACATAATGCCACATTTAGAAATTAGAATATGGGGCCCACATTCATAGGGTTTATAATGGGGCCCACGTTTATATATATATGAATTATAATGTAGGGCCATCTTTTTACTAATCGTAAATACATGACCCACCTTTTAAAAATTACAATGTGGTACCCACCTTTAGAAATCTGAATATAGGGCTACATTCATAGGATTCACAATGTGGGCCCACATTCATAGGATTTACAATGTGGTTCCACCTTTTGTGATTATGACCATATGACCCATCTTAAAGAATTATAAAGTGATGCCCACCTTTATAAATTAGAAAATAGGGCCAACATTCATAGAATTTATAGCATGGTCCCGCATTGTAGAATTATAATATGGGCCCACCTTTTGTGATTGTGACCACGTGACCCACTTTTAAGAATTATAAAGTGGGGTTACCTTTTTTGAGATTTACCTTCTTTGAGATTATGAACAGGGGGCCTACCTTTAAGATAAGCAAGTGGATTTAGAGTATTTAAATAACACTCTTTAATAGATAAGAGATAAGTAAGAAACAACTGTACGTGCGAGTTGTTTCTTAAAAATAATAAAGTTTATTCATTCCCACTTTCTTATGCCAGCAAGTTAAGATTTTGAGATTTTTTCTCGTGAGACTAAAATTCATAACAGTGATTTATACATACAAAACATGTTTTCCACAACCTTATCTCATAGGAACATAGAAACATCGGATTGGAACGATGCCAAACACACCCTTAGTTATCAAGTTCTCAATTTGAGTACAACCAAGCTCCAAATGTTTAGATCTACAACCTATTTATTTTAGTAGATCTTTTATGCTTGTTTGTTTCTTGATTTGTCTTGATAGATCTTTAATCTTAATGCATGAGATTAGGATTTTAAATCTTGGGACTGAGTTTTTGGCCTAATAGGTATTTGATCCCCGTTTTAAGTGGGTCAAAATTTTTTGAATACATATCCACAAGGCTTGCCTACTTCCAACAATATGTTTGCGTGTAAGTGCATAAGTATTGAAAATGAAAAAGTAAAGTCTGATTTTCTCTGTGAATGGGAAAGGGTTGTATGTGCTATGAGTAAATGTGGCTTCTCTAGCACCTTAGTGTCACACACGTCTCAAGGGTGAATTATGGTTCCTTAGAGCATCTCCAAGAGAGATATCAAATTTGGAGATGCTTTTTGAGAATGGAGGCTTATGTGGCAAGATTTGGGATATGCAATTTGGCATCTTTACTTGGGCAACTCCAAGAGAGATGTTAAATTATTATTTTATTATTATTTTTATTTCACCTTCATTTTCTTTATTTCATATATCTTATTTATATTTAATGGGATTTGGTTCCATTTAAATGTTATTAAAGTAATATATTATTTAAAAAATCTAAAAACACACAAATTATACTTGAAATCCATTTTTCATTGAAAAGTAAAGTCAAATTACATAATATTATAGTCAATCATAAGCTTCTTCATATTGATTTTGGAAATGCCATAGGTGCTCAACTGGATTGGCTTGGAGTTAGGACTGTGTTCTCTTGTCACGAATGCGCAAGTGGTTTTGAATAAAATTTTGAAATTCTGCATGGTCACATGACACAACAAGGTCGCTACATTCACCCTCTCGTGCATCGTAATTGGTTGAAAGACTCTCATCGCGTTCATCTTCGACAATCATGTTATGCATTTTAATGCATGCCTTCATTATATACTGAAGTGTTTGACGATCCCAGAAACGGGCAAGCCCACGAACAATCGCAAAATGCGCCTGTAGCTTCCAAACACTCATTATGCATCCTTCCTTGCGAACTCTCGCTCTGCAGTAAGATTTGTGGCCTTTGGCCCGTTTGGACATGGAATTGTTTTTACAAATATTGTCCATGATGCATATATGCCATCGGCAAGATACTAGCCACTTCGGTTGGTGCCTCAACAAAATCCAAGTATGGTTTGAGGTGAGTCTTGATCCATATAGATGTTCGTAAACTATTTTTGCTTCTGCAATCTAAAAGTTAAATTTAAGCTCAAATTAAGAATTAAAAATATAACTTCATTTATATATATAATTTCACCTTGTCATGTCCATTCGTGCCATTTTGATTTCTGGAAATGATCGTGGCAAGAAATCCACAAAATTTGTTAACAGAAGCTTGAGTCTTTTGCCAACGTTGTGACAACATTTTATCTGTTCGAACACGGGCAAATTGCTTATTGTTGTGATAGTATTCTCCCACTCGTCCCCAAAAGGCCCCAAGTTTCTGCTCGTTTCCATGCACAACATCTAGACTAGTGTTCAGCCACGAACTGATAAGAAGAAAATCTTTTATTTTACTGAAACCGATACCTTGGACAATAGTCTTTTTCTTTGGGGCCTCATTGGTAGGGAATTCAGATGCCTCACTCGAAAATTGTGAATGTTGGGTGGAAAAATTAGAAAATTGATAAAACTGGAAATCCATGGTGTGAAAAAGGAAAAATTGACTAAAAAAAACTCCTAATTTATTGATATCTAAGCTCCAAGAATTTCTCAAATTATCACAATTTAAAATCACAGCGGCTATAAATCAGACTGTTGAACATTCATTGATGTTGGGGTTCCATCTCCAACAACTATTTGTATAAAAAAAATTCAAATGTAAGTATATTCATGACCATTATTTTATTCAAAACAAAGATTTGGCATTTGCTTTATGGTATGCCAAATCTAGCTTATTATTACAACTGCCAAATGTCGTGTACGATTAGACAGTTCTCTTGGAGAAAAGGTCATATGTCTTTTATAGCCATTGGGGGGCTGACATGGCCAAAAAAATGTCTCTATTGGAGTTATTCTTAAGCATTCAGGTTCAAGTATCACTCCCCGACCTGTAGCCCAATATAGCATAATGACTACTTATTAGTTGGTCAGAGACATGAATAATATGCACAACATGCATGTGATGCGTGAGTGTGGCATATCTGTGAGCCTATTTGACCATGCTAAATGAAGGGCGGGCAGCTGCTACAAGCTTGACTCTTTGCAAAATTTTCACCACTTCAAAATTAAAACTATAAAGTTGACTCTCTTTTTTCTTTTCTTTGTTTTTTTTTTTTTTTTGGGGGGGGGGGTGTGGTTTGTTTGTAGAAAAGACTATTAAATTGAATAGTTAATTAAAATATTTAGTTTTCATACATTTCACATAGTTATTTTGGATTATTAATAGTTTTCATACATTTCACATCCTTATTTTGGATTATTAAAACCTTCTTATGGCTTATCGTGGAGTTGAATTTTAATACATCCCTAAGCTGAGATGGTTATTTGAAAAAGAAAGAGAAAGCCAAATAAACATGTTTGACAAGAGTGGTCCATATGACTACATGCACATATGAATAATGATAGGGCCCAATATGCTAAGTTGACCTTGGGCAGTTTCTTCTTTTGGTTTTTTGACTTAATTAAATGAACTTGGGCTCATTTCAGTAAGCCCTGTCATTTGTTTCCTTAATTATTTAATTAGAGGAAATTAAGGAAATTAGCATTTAATGTGATTTTATTAATGGGAAGAAATCTCTCAAGAATTTCTAGAAAAGGGGTTTCCGATCCTCTCTTACACATGCTATAAAGCAGATATCCATCTTTGTCATGTAGACTGGTGCGGGGAAAGAGAGAGATGAAAAACCCATTTGATCAAGACCATCAATCGTAAGAAAGGATACTCAAAAACTCAGATTCAGGCCTTTCATCATCAAGATCATGGCACAAGGTATGATTTAGTTAGAGTTTCTGATGATGTGTTGTTTAATGCGTAAGTCTATATCTATTGGTTTACTCTAATGTCACAAACCATTTTAAATCCTACAAAACAAGGCCCCAGACCTAATTTGCTCACAAGAAAGATGAGCTTGTTGGGTTTTCAATAGTGGATCCAAATTAGAGATATCTCATATGGATATACCACCACCATAAAGTTCTGTGCCCCATATTTAACATGGCAATGTTTGAAGATTCAATCTAAAATCTTTTTGAGACATGTCACATTTTTAGGCCTCCACTGATGAAAATACTTAGGGTTTGTTTCTTTATTAGAATCTCTGATAGGAATTTGCAATGTTGGGGATTTTTTTACATGATGTGACATCTTGTCCCTTAGCATGTACAAATGCCGCGTTTCTTTTCAAGCATTTCAAAATTTTAGCCACCTGAAAGGTCTCTCAAGTGACCTTTGGAAATTCAAGAATTTCAACCATTTTCTTTTTTGTGGAAGTTTTGGATGGTCCAGTAGAAGGGAGGATTCAAGAACTCCACCATGTTTTGGAATTTCGAAATTCTGCAGACATGAATTTTATAAATTCTAGTAAAGAAACGGGCCCTTACTATTAATCTCGAATAGAAAAGACATTGTGCCGGTTAGGATAGTGGTACTATGGGAGAGATAAAAGAGAAAAGAAGAGAAAAACTCATAGGGCTAGTTTACGAGCATTTGTTTTCAAGAATGTTTTAAGGAAGTCTTTTGTTGTTAGGAGTTCCGGACAATAAACTAGCGGTTGTTCCCCAACATTTGAATGTCTTTATTTGATTTGTGACTTTTAAAAATCTACCAGGTTATATTTGACTTTTTTGGCTTATATATATAAATTTTTTTAAATTTTTTTCAGATATCTATCTTTCAAAATATTCAAGGTCTATAAGCATTTGTGAATCTGGCTGAGAAATAGCATTTGGAATTATATAATATCTTTTCACTAGACAATATGTTATTTCCCAATCAAGTGAAAAACAAATATTATTATTCTTTACAACAAAAGAAACATCTAAAAAGCATTTGTTGCTTTTTTTTTTTTTTTTTTTCTAGTAAAGGTTTCAACCTAATAACTTAGCTTATGAAATGCATTTTAAGAGTAAGGTTTTATGTTTTTTTTTTTTTTTTGTACTCCAGTTAAAGGGGCTGGGACCTATCGAAACCTTGGGTGAAGTGAAGGAGCCCTTGGACAAGAGAAGAAGACCTCGAGTAAGGTAAAGAGCCCTCAAACAAGAGAAGTTGGCTTGCCCAATGCCCTAGATAGCAAGGTGAGAATCCACACATCTTATCTCTCGGTTGGGTCTATGTTGAAGTTACTTTCTCCACTTTGGCTTAGTATTTTACATGGCTAGACTTCTAGTGCTTTTAAGACCAATGGATGGATGGTAGGTCAGGACCTTAGAATCCGAAGTCCAAACCCAGTATGCATGTTTAGATGCTTTTTTGCCATTATGACACTCATGTCGCTTTTGCTAGATTGATGACAAGGCAAGACACTTACTTAAAAAGGAGTAAGGAACCCTTTTTGGTAAAAGAAAGGAGTGAGGACTTGATGACCCTCATCCTCCTTGTCTTGGATGTGAAAAGATGGCCAATTAGATATCCTCCTTGTCTTGGATTTCTGCCCTGTGAAAATATCTCCAATCTAGATTTTGCAGTCACATTTTTGTCCAGTACATGAAAAACAAATTATATTTTCACACACACACCACATTTTTGGCTAATCCATAAAAAGAAAATTATGATTTGATCAGTCTTTTATTTATTAAAACATTTTTTGAAGATATTTCTCTTCTTATAGACCACTGAAATTTTCCATGGGCATATGGGCTATAAAATAAGAAAGTATTTTGCTCCTTACTCCTAATAAAAGGACATCATAGTCCTTCCTTTTGGGGAAGGAGTGGAGGATTGAATGCTGCTAGAAAATATTGCCCACATGCACGCACTCCAAAACCAAGTGATGATAGATTAGCTCTATTTTACATTTATCTACACTTGCCAACAAGATACCAAGGGGTCCCGTAGTCTAATAGGAACAAACCAAAAAGAACAACCAAAACA
This sequence comes from Persea americana, assembly GCA_029852735.1. Taxonomy (NCBI): domain Eukaryota; kingdom Viridiplantae; phylum Streptophyta; class Magnoliopsida; order Laurales; family Lauraceae; genus Persea; species Persea americana. Next base: position 32,684,409 of record CM056820.1, on the reverse strand, counting down.
GAAGTCCATCTTCTTGTACTTACTTGCTTTCAAAATAATTTATAAAGAGATCCAGCTTGTTAGAGCCCACTAAATCTTGATAAATCATCCATAAAAAAGGTATATACTAATAAATAGAAAATAAACATTATGAAATTATTTTGATCCCTTGGGCTTGTTTGTTTGCATGAAATTAATACATAGGAAGTCGTGTTAAAATGAGCTCCAATAAAGGAGTATTAAATAGGTGGAGGGTAAAGTATTTAACATAGAAATGTAGATAGGACTAATATGTGGTAGTTGGGTATTCATTTCCATCTCCCCTTGATTCATTTTTATTGAAGGGGATATTTCTTTTTGGTTGAAGGGGGTTTTTAATAATAAGAAAAGAAAAAAAGTCCGAGAAAAGTAAAGTTTAAATAGGTCAAAGTTAAAAAATGAGTAGAACAAAATAAAATAAATAAAATAAAACTAATCCTAATGATAACGTCATGCTCCCAAATTGATAATAAACCTTGCTTGAGCTGCTCCCCTTCATTAAGTACCAGAATAATATTATCTTCTTCACTCTACCATCAAGTCGTGCCCATGGCAATTCTTGCAAATATTGTGCCATGTCCCCATTTCATAAACATTAGGATTATGTGTGAGATTAGGGGTCAATTAAAATCTTCTTGATAAATCATATACTATGGTCCCCAATCAAGGTCCCACCATAACAAAGTCTGTGGTGAGCATGGTTTAAAATCACAGCATCAGTCGCGGTATCGGCCGGGATAAAAAACTGATATTATATCGGTATTGGTCGCGGTTATCGGTCAGTCGCAGTCGTCGGGGTGTGATTTTTTTTTATAAAAAGAAATTTGCAAAAATATCCAAAAAATCCAAAATATTAGAAAATGCTGGAAAATACTTTTTTTTTTCTATTAGTAACAACAATAAATCAAAATATCAGTTACCTTAAGTTATGAGTCCTATCTGTGTCGCAGTTCGTTGTCTTCTCCAGCATTTCATATAATGCAACTATTATTTTCGCTCGTGATTAATTTATTAGTGTAAAATATAAGAAAATAAAGGTAACATATCAATTATCTATGTACTATTAATAAGCCATTAGTATTTACTATTTAGTATCATAACTACTCCAATAATTCTTTTTTTTTTTAAGTAGAAGATTTTAAAAAAATCATTTTTCTACACCCAAGATCATGTATATAAGTAGATCTAGCATGAAAGTGGGTAGATCTAAGTGAAGAATACAACACAAAATCAAAAATGACATGCCAATGATCTTTTCATTCATTTCTATGCTTTATCTAAAAATAAAAAATAAAAAACACATAATAGTAAAAATAAGGGAGTTAAGTTGATTTTCTCTTCTCAAATAAAATAATTTCTTCAAGAAATAGTGTTGGAATTTGGAAATATGCAAGAGAATGAGCTATGGAGACATGACTGCTCTAAGGAAATGAGGGGAGAGGAGAAGAAGATGAGGAAACAGGGAAAAAGTTACAAAAAATTAGAGTTTTGGACCACTACTCTATATTGGCCGATATTTTCAAAATATCGGCCAAGATATCAATCAAACCGATATTTTGACCATATCAACTGATATTTTGGGGATATTTTTCTCGGCAATACTGAGTCCGGTATCACTGCAAAATATCGTCTCGGAATGGGCCAATACTGGTTCATATCGGCCGATATGAACCCATATTGGCCGATATTTTGATCCATGGTGGTGAGGTATAAATATTTCCTTGGTTCACCGATAATATAATGGAAGCTTCATTAATAAATAGATGACAAAAAAAAAAAAAAAGAAGACTTTTACAAGCAAACATATTATTTAATAGCTAAAGTTAAAGTTTGTCAACATGCAACAGAAGCATTTAATTTACTATGGCTCTAACAAAACCTAAGCCCAACAAAAAGATGTACAAAAGAACTATCTAGATGAAATATAGAGGTACTCGTGTGTGGGTCATGACGACTTAGATAATGTTGTCGGCACATCACTCGTGCAACGCATCAAGCTAATCCACCTGAATCTACTTAGTGTCCATGCATCAAGAGCAACATCATCAGAGTATAGATACCCGATAGGTGGATGTACATAATTAAATTATTAAAGCAAAGTAAAGACAATGTGATCATATAAATTCTAATAGTAGAAATCTAAGCATATTTGCTTGAATATAAATAAACAATGAATCGATTAAGACAGTAATCTAGTCACAACATCCTAGCAAATAGGTGGTTCATATTAGTTAATCACCATGAGATATTATTACTACTCTCCCTACTCGTACCGAGTTGTGGTGGAGAAAATATACATGAGAATAGCCTGACCAAGATGATACTAGAAGAATCAAACATCAAAGCCTTATATTTTTGTGGCTACCTAATGGTGTGCATTCATTTCAAAATTGACTTGCAGTCACAACGCAAAAATCCTATCACAGTGGTGTCCCACCTGTGTTGGATGGTCACAGCTGAGTGGTGACTGGGTCGAAAAGTCCTATCAATATAATTAGTGATGGGATAAACTCATCTTGCGTCAACAAGATTCGTCAAACAAAAGAAAAACTACTCTCAATCCATTAGACAAATTTCAAGCTATCAAACAATATAGTAGTTCTCCCATACAATCAAGGCCGCATAGCTTCTACACCTCCGTCAATACCAAAATGAAGGTACAAGACACAAAAGGGGTCTTAAATCCATCTAAGTTCTCAATGTGGTCTATATAGTACAAATGTAAAGCTACAAAACATGATCGAGGCACGCAGACATCAATATTGAGGTATACAAGTCAATCTTCAATTAGTCAAAGGGAGAATTACAATCCAACCCTAGATCAATAATTGTCCTTTTCATAGGACCCATCATTATTTAGTCCTTGGGGTAATGAGGTTACTATGCCCTTGCCACAAATCTTGGTGCATCCAATGGTTGGCATCATCTCACCTCCAATCACCCTACATTCAACTTGGTTTGTAAACCATACGTCTTTCGGAAAACTTGTTGAGGTATTTTTGTTAAAGAAATCATCACTAATGGTCTCCAAATTGGTCCCCAATAGGTAGTGCCTCCCCAAAACCAGGTCCACAAGGCCTAAGGCAAAATCCCATTCATAAGGAAACTGGGTACCTATGGCTAGCAACAGACTCTTTACGGATAGCTGTGGTGGACCCTATGGTTAGCCGTGGGCTAATCATAGCTCACTAGTCTAATTCTCCTCTGTCATGTCTTTGTAACCATGGTGAGCTCATAGCTAGCCGTGAGGCTCACCATAGTCAGTTGATATAGGGAGTCACAGGCTGCCTTCCTAGAGTTAACCCTTGGGGTTTCAAGATTAGCCGCGGTTAACCGTAATCTCCCAGAAACAGCACTATGAAGTCAGTTCCATCTTAGAAACAACACTATGAAGTCAACCTCATTCAAAACCACCCAATGGACACAATTGTAATAGGGCCAAGCCCTCTCCAATATACATATAAACAACCTTCATTCCACCATTCAATTTTCATTCTATTCTAGTATGTAAAAATCCAATTAGGCACAAATGAGCTTAAGGTTAGCTATGATTAAATTAAATGCTAGAACCACCAAATACCACACACATATTAATGAAAATCACTTATAATCACTTGCCTTGGTTAAAACGTACTTTGAGGAGGAAAAACCTAGCTCAACCCCACTAAAAAAGCTCACTCTCTTGGAAAGAAACTAAATCAAAACCATAATCCTACAATAAAACAAGATAAAATGTTAGTAAGCTAAGAAAGACACATTTCTACTCTAATTAACTAAAAGCCCTGACATCTACAATGAAATCCACTTAGCTAGGGTTGAGAGAGAGAGCTAAGCACTTGAAAAGGATATGGATATGCTTGGAAGAGGTTGATGTTGATGAAGGCGATGAGGAATTGTGCTTAGAAGATTTCTTGATCATCACTTGGGCAAAGGAATAGAGAAAGAAAGATAAAAAGAAAAAAGAGGGGAAAATCGCAAAGAAAAGTGAAGTGATGCGTCATAATGGTTAGGGATTTTTTCTGTACGGTAACCAAAGTCATCAATTCCTCCCCCTTGTCACTAAAGTTGGCTATTTTACCTAGATGTTATCCGTACAGTCCGTACCATGCGCTGGCCAAAAGGCATTTTTTTTATTTTCCGATACCACAAGTTATTAAGTTGCGATACCGCAATTTATGTTGTGATATCGCAAAAAGCGTTACATTAAAAGTCAACGAATGTATTTCTATTTATAATTTCTTTCCGTTCTGTTGCTTTCGTCTCTGTACTGGATTCTTTGCTTCCATTTTTTGTAAGTTAAGCTGGGATGCACTGGCATAAATATATATATATATATATATAGTAAGTGATCTCCTGCCACATTCTCTATAAGTCAACCTCAGGCCATTGTCATATATAACAAGTGAATCTCCTGCCACTTCTTTGTTTATGGTATTCATTCCATGTTTCCCACCTTGTATGTACCTATCTCTTATTTACTGTATTATTTTTTTCTTCTTTTGTATATTTTGAAGGTAATTAGGATACAAGGCATTACACTTGTAAAAACATTTGAAACATTTTGTATAAATATTAACAGTGATGAACATGTTAAAAAAATTACAGTGATGAACATGTTAATATATGCACTGGCATATGTTAATAGTGATGAACATGTATAAATATTAACAGTGATGAACATTTTGTATAAACTTTTTTCTTCTTTTGGGACTTTTTGATGAACATCCGGTTGTTGGTATATTAAAAAAAAATCATAAATTCATGCCATGAGGCGAAAGAAGATCATAAATTCATAAATCAATCCTCCCTGCAATTTTCAACTTGTAATAAACTCAGAAAATTGAAACCTAAATAAACTTAATCAAGAAAAAAACTAAATAAATATAAGGTGAAAAAGAATAGATCATAAAAATAAATTTCAACTTACAAATTAAAGTTGAAGTTGGAGTTGAGAGATCAATAACGAGGCCACATCATTATGTCAATACAAAAGAGGTCATTATATATAATTCATAAGGAAATGGAATTGGCATGGGTGAAAACCTGTATCATACTATAAATCCTGTTATCAATCGTGGATCTGATGGTGAAAACCTAGCATTTTGATTCTTTTCCTTGATGTGATGATGGGTAAGTCTCATCCGAGTATTTAAAGAGGGGCGTTCCTTGAGAAAGGAAGGAAGATGAAGAGAAGGGGCGTATCGTGAAGGGGTGTTTGCTTTAGAAAGATTTTTGAATCAACGAGATAATATAGAAAATATTGACGTCAATCCAACTGTTGATGTGGCTTCCAGAGGATTGAGAATGAGGTATTTTTCATGTAACAATTATTCCGCTTTAAAGAAGAAGAATGAGTAGGGGATTAAGTGCAGGTAGGTTACCATGGCAAAGGAGATGCTTTTTGAAGATGGGTCACACCAGACTCCAACAGCAGATGCTCTATCAAAACAAAGGAAAGAAAAGACCAGAACTCGCTAAAAGAGAGAGAGAAGAAAGATTACCACGTTCAACGGGGGCGACTGCAACAACACCAATCTCGAGAATGCCTAGATTGTGAAACAATGGTGGCCAAAATCCCTAGTCGATGTTGACAATGGAGACAATGATGCTTTGTCGACATCGAAGAGACGTTGGGTGCCTTGTGTATTTGCAAATAGGTTGGCGAGGGAGGAGGATGATAAAAATGGCTGGGGGAGAGTGTTATTGCAAGTGAAAATGATGAATAGTCGAAACAGAGAGGAATAAAGGATAAAAGAGGGTTTTTCGAGTTGCGATATCGCAACTTAATAACTAGCGCTATCGCAATATAAATTGTGATATCGCAACATTTGTTATGATATTGCAAATAAAAAAATGCCTTTCGGCCAGTGTAGGGTACGAACTGTATGGAGAACGTCTGGGTAAAATAGTCAATTTTGACGACAGGGGGAGGAATCAATAACTTTGGGTTACTGTACAGAAAAAATCCCTTAATGGTTAAAAGGGCTGAAATGGGTTCCTGAAAATTACTATTTAGTCCTTGGTGATCTTAGGACTAGATTTGAAGGTCTTTGATGCATCAGATTGAAACGCGATAGAATAAAAAAGTTAGAGAAATTAGGTCAGCTACCGAACGAGCCCAAAATCATGAAAATTGAGAATTACGGAAAAACCCTTCAAAACTTTCTAAAATTGCAAACTATCCCTCTACTATGCCCAAACAAACCTGAAACTCAATGAGACTTTGCACACATGATCCTAACAGTAAATTGGACTCAGTTAGCCTCTAATTGAACTTAGTTAACTAAGAATATAATTAGCTAACACTAACAATATATACTATTAAGGGTCGGGATCTTACATATGCAATATGAAATTTAGACAACATATCTTCTATATTATTATTTTCTTTTCTTTTGCAAGACAACACCTGCCACTAATTAAAAGACTCCGAACACTTCATATTCTACTTCCACAGCTTCATTAGATTTCAAGCCTAATATTTGGATTTTGAAGACTATCCACACAATAATAAATGAACAATGTCCCTTAATAATAAGTAGTTGCATGAGCCCTTAGCTTCAATTTGAGAAGAATAAGCTAGCAACATTTTCCCTTCATGAGTTTCAATAACTTCACCAAGGCTAACAGTACTGTGTGAGGGGTCAAATTCCATCAAAACTTAGCTTTACCTAATCATATAGTGAAGGCACCTAATGGGCGAGAAGAATGCCAGCAGTGGATGGGTTTATCTTCAGATCTAGAGTCATCCCATTGTTGATAAAGGTTTAGGCTTTAGCCAAAACTGAAGATAGGCTAAAGGGGTGTGGTTGCAATAGATAGAAACTCCTTGCTTCCAAAGATATCATGCAAAGATAAAGCCTATCATACCATCCCCCTCAGATCGATCCCCAGAACCATTGCCCAAATGTTAAACATTCATGTGGATATGAAGATGTCAGGATAAATGTTTTTGCTTTTAACTAGACCTGAGTAGCATATGAGCAGTTGATAAGAAGGAGATCTTCAGTTTCTAGATCATTCTAACAACAAATGCATTCACTGCTAAAATTGAAAATGATGTTGGCTAGATGGTTTCTTTGTCATTAGACAGTCTCCCAGAGCTCTACATGCTAAGAACTTCATTCTAGACAGGATTTGGAGGTTCTGAATTTTTTCCATGGTAAGTTTGGTCCAATGGGAAGGTCAATTAAAGATCAGTATATAGCCTTCATAGAACAAGTATCAGGTAACGAAGTTTCCTCTTGAGTTAATAATCTCCAAATTAAGTGGGCATAGAAAGCTTTTACTTGAAAGTTTGAGATTTCTTATTCCTAACCCCACAGCATGAATGGTAGGAGATTTTCTTCTTGATATTAACGAAATCTTTCATTTAATTGAAGTAATAAATGTCATTATTTTTTTTTTTATGAAACCCAGGCTAAAGTCTATATTTTTTTAAGCATTTACGCAGGAATTTCTGAGAGATTGTATCACATGCTTTCCCTATGTCTAGCTAATTTGATAGCTGAGAGAGTTCTTTTTTGTTTGAAATTTTATGTATCAGTTCTAGGGATTATGATATGATGATCTCAGCTTTTATCCCCTTAACAAAATCTCCTTGGCGTTTAGAAATGATATTAGGGAGAATTTCTTGCGGTCCCAAAACTAATATTTTTGCGATAATGCTGTATAAAACATTATATAAGGCGATAGCACGAAAATCATTTAGGGTTTTGGCTTCTGAATTTTTTGTATGAATATGAATAGTAGTCAGGGACAGTTGTTCTGATTTCTGATAAGGTCTTGGGATAGAAGAATATGAAATAAACTCCAAAATATCCCGCTTAATCATATCATAGAATTTCTGATAGAATTTTGATGTAAAATCATCAGACCCAGATGCCTTGGTACGATTAATAGAGTTTTTAATTTAAGCTCATCTTTCATTTTTTTCATGGCATACATTTGCATATATATACCTCTAGATTATTTAAAAGATTGAATGATTATCAGGAAAAGAACAAATAAAGCCCACATTTTTTTGAGTCATTCATTGTATTCTTGTTTGAATTTACCATTTCATGAAATCTTTAAGCTCTCAAGGATAGTTGATTCAAATGATCATAACACCCTCTTATACTAGCTAGTCTGATGTCTTAAATCAAATTCTCAAACATGCATGTATATTTGTATTACCATTCATCTTGGCCCCCACCATACTTACTTTGACCTCCTCTCCTTTAATCCATCAACCTCCCTTGCATATAAATAAATTCCATCAAACTCATAAATATGAACTTATCATATTATCAAATTCCTATGAATAACAGTCTAACTCCTCCCAAATATTAGTCTAATCCTCAATCTAACTCAATGGAGTTTGTATTAAAATAAAGTTTAATTATTTGAGTTAAACTATTAACTTTACACATCAATTAATCTAATGGAGTTAAACTCTCAATTTTCCACATTAATTAATGTAATGGTGTGAATCACTCAGATTAAAGTCAAACTAGTAAAAGGTGACGCATGCTTATTATGGGTGTCATTATACGTATGACTTTTGGGGAACTTATGGGTAAAATTTGACTTGTTTAAAAATTTCAAATGCTTGGTAGACGTATTCCTAATTCATCGCACTGTTTAATGCAAAGTCGGATGTACTAAATTTACCAAAATAGCCTTTTAAGTTCTATCAAATTATTTAATATGTAAAAATGAGATCAATCATTTGAGTTAATATCTAATGGTAGACTTAACCCGTGCGCAGAGTTAAATTCTCAATTTTCCATATTATTTAATCTCATGACATTAATCATTCAAACCAAAGTAGAACCGGTAAAAGCTAACCCATGAGTAAAGGTGTCATAATATGTAACAAAGGAGAGAATTAATGGAGAACGGCTTTTTATCCGAATATTAAGGAATGACAATTCTCACCTGGCCGCCCAAAAATCGACATTAGGCAGACCAGAACTTTCTTATCTCATCTTGAGGTCTCGATGGGTTTCCAGCCCGCTTTGTTGGGATAACAACAAGGGTAAAAAAAAAAAAAAGGAGAGAATTTATGTGTAAAACTTAAATTGTTTGGGAATGTGTGGACTTCGTAATTCTAGACTTAATTATTAAATTTATTAGAATAGCCTTTAAACACTTGTAACTTGGACATTCTGAATGGTTGAGATTGGCATTTCTAACAATAATTGAAGGGCATTCAAGATTCCAACACTCTACTTTAATTTTGTGGTCCCTCTAATTTCATATTCAATTGCATTAAATTTACTAAAATGGCCCATAAAATACTTCTTACTTGGAAAAAAAAAGGCCTTTTATATAAATTAAGCTGGGGGCAGCTTTGTCAGTTCACATAAGCATAGATTTCTTCTTTTCACAAAACTCTTCAAATTCAACCCAAAGTATTTTTTTTTTTTTTTAAAACAACCCTAAGTTGAAGAAGGAAAAAAAAAAAAACATTAATTAAAGAGATATTAATAAAGGTAAAGAAACAATAATAAAGGGTTTTTCAGTTTCAGAACCCCTATATCCGTACAGCTCCCCATTCTCTTCTCCTTCCATCTCTCTCTTTTCCCTCTTTTGGTGGGGTGCGAAAAGGAAAGGAGAAGCGAAACCAAATCAACTAATCATTGCCTTATTCTCTTCAATGATAGCATCTTCTGATAGTCCTGAGAGCTCCCTTCAGTCTCATCAACTTTCCAGATTTCTCAACAGCTTCTCATCGGTTCTTCAATGGCGGGAATAGTTGAAGTTGAATTGGCGGAAAAACAAAGGTAGGAAGATTTTTTTTTTGGGAATTCTGAGAACTGGGTTTTCTTTCTTGATGGCTGCAAGTGCAAACCCATCTGGGAATCAAGAGGGGAGCAACGCTTCATCCTCTTTCAATGGAGGCGGCGGCAGTGGCGGCGGCGGCAACAGAAACACCAGCAACGGCAATTTGGGGGCGACAAATGCTGGGGCGTCTGATAATTCGGGATCCGCCCAGGCGCTGAAGCACAACCCAGGTCTTTCCGTGGAGTGGACGGCGGAGGAGCAGACGATCTTGGAAGAAGGGCTCAGCAAGTGAGGAGTTTCTTTTTCTGTTTCTGTTTCTGGTTCTCTTTTCTTTTCTCTGTTTTGAGATTGGTTTTTGAGATTTGGGTTTTTTTGTCTTGATCTGTTTAGATGAAAATATCCGGATTTGTTTGGGTTTTTGGTTTGTTTTATTTTGAGAGTTTTTTTAGCATGGGGCTTGAGTTTTTGCATGAATTTTTATAAACTTGTTGGGGTTTTCATGTTATTGATCTATTGCGATGTGATGGTTTTTTTTCCTCTCCCAATTTAAGTTTGTTTGAGCTCTTTGTTACTAGATTTGTGTATGAACTATGCTTTTGATTTGTTTTTTATTTTTGGGGTTTTTAATACTCGTTTAGAATTCTAAGTTTTTTTTCTTTTTTTTTTCCTCCTTTTTCTTGTTTTGTTAATTTGTCGAGTTTCTCAGTTTTTTATGGTGATTCTTGTTTGATGTTTTCCTTGTTTCTTTTAATCTGTTGTCACTCTTCAGGTCTATATTACCAGATATATGCACGAACTGTGGTTTTTTATTTATATGTTGGTACATCTTCTGAAAGATTTTGGGAGTTTGTTTGGTCTATATTTGCTTGTTGGGTTTATATGGCTGTTTTAGTTCAGGGATTATTACTTTATTTCTTCTTATGCTTGTGGGTTCTGCTGGGCGCACACTTGTATTTCATTTGATGATATGTTTGGAAAAAAGATTTTGGAATTTTGGTTTTCTATTCTTATTTGTTTTACATTTTTCTTTTGGAGTTTTGCGTCCTTATTTATTTCCTTATTTTGAATCTTACTATATTTTTAGAAAATAGAGCAAAATGCAACCATGATTGTAGTCTATTAAGATGATAAATTGTTAAAAAATCATCAGCCTTTACCTTGGAACAGCCTTGCAAATTATTAATTCATTTCTAGTCACTGTTGATTTTGCCAATGTGTCATGTCTCCGGTCTTTATTTGGGGATGTGGGAAAAATTAACTCCTGTACTTTTATCTTAGGGCTGGCATGAGAATTATTGTGCCCAATTTAGTATGTAATCGAGTTTCCTTCATTTGGACTTCTCTTAATGCCATAATAATCTTGCTTTTTTCCTCCTGTCGCCTTCTATTACCAATTTACCACCCATCACTATCTTTCAAGATCCCACAAAATGTCAATAAACTTATGGACTCTAAACTCTATTGAATATCCATGTTTTCATCCTTACCGCTATAGCTGTTATTTTTCTTAACTTCAAAAATTCGCTTATCTCTTTTCTTCTGAATTCCCATGTTATTGCCAATGTAGCAATCTTTAATTGGCTTGTTTTATGTGGTATGATACCGATTTACCACCCATCACTCTCTTTCAAGATCCAATTAAATGTCAATAAACTTACGGACTCTAAACTCCATTGAATATCCATGTTTTCATTCTTACCGCTATAGCTGTTATTTTTCTTAACTTCAAAAATTCGCTTTATCTCTTTTCTTTTGTATTCCCATGTTATTGCCATTGCTAGCAATCTTTTATACTGCCGAAATTGCTAGCATTGGCAATAACATGGGAATACAGTACAAAAGAGATAAGCGAATTTTTGAAGTTAAGAAAAATAACAGCTATAGCGGTAAGGATGAAAACATGGATATTCAATGGAGTTTAGAGTCCGAAAGTTTATTGACATTTTGTTGGATCTTGAAAGAGAGTGATGGGTGGTAAATCGGTAATAGAATGCTACAGGGAGGAAAGAAGAAAGATTGCATCATACCACATAAAGCAAACCACTTACACTCAATATGGATTGTAATAACTTTGGTAAATTTGGTCCATTGAAGTTGATGGAACTAAAAACACAGATTTTTTTTTACAGAATAAACAGGACATATCTATCTTTATGAGACTCTAATACAGCAGACATTATGGCATTAAGAGAAGAAGTTGAGCTGTTTAGTAACTCATGCTCCAAATGAAGCAAACTCGATTACATATTGAATTGGGCACAATAATTCTTATGCCATCCCTAAGATAAAAGTACTTATTTCATTATTAGGAGTTAATTTTGCCCACATCCCCAGCAAAAAGACTGGAGACCTAACGCATTGGCGAAATCAACAGTGACTAGAAATGAATTAATAATTTGGAGTTGTCCGGTCGAGCCTGGTTGACTTGCCCGAGTTTGGGTTGAGTGACTTGAGTCTTGATTTTTTTTCCCTTTTGCAAAAGGGTGTGGAGGAGAATCGGAGATTAAAGGAGGAGGAGAAGGGGAAATTGAAAGAGGGGAAATGGGTTTTTATTGAATAATTTGGGAGATTGGTTTTCATTGAAAGACTAAGACAAAGAAGATGATGATGGAGGAGGGGATCATGGAAGGGTTTTGATAGGTGTGGTGTGGAAGGAATCTGGAAAGAAATTTAGGGTTTGTAGTTTTTATGGGTGTGGTGTGAAAGGAAACTAATAAGGAAGGGTTTGGATTTTTTATGGGTGTGGTGTGAAAGGACACTAGTTAAGGGATTTATGATTTGGGGTTTTGATGGGCGTAGATAGGAATGGAGAAACAAAATTCATGTAGCGGACCTCAACATAGTGGGGACAAGGCTTTGATAATGATAATGGGCTGATGGTGGTGATGGTTTTGATGAGTGGGTGTGGGATGCGTTGGAACTTGGAAGCCATGAAAGAGAGTTTTAAACCCTTATAATATCTTTTGGTATACCATTTCTTTCCATACTTAGGATGCAGTCCATTCCCTGAGGTAGGTGCATCCCACTAGGCACAACCCACATGCCCAAAAGTTTTAGCAAAAGGCCCAAATAAGGGGACTTTCAAATTGTTCATCATACTTTAGCAGTAGCTAAAATATAGAGATAAACGGTCATAATTACCAAGCTTTCTTTTATTGGATTTGAACCTTTATTTCTCCTTTAGAGTTATATTTGGTTAAGACTTTTATTTTGATTTGGATTGTTTCCAAGAATACATTAGAGTGTAGAGTCACTTTGTCATGACCTGGAACCCGAGGCCCGTCGAATCCCGTGCCACAACATATTTGTATCATAATTACTAGCATCATAAATCAAATTAAATGAGCAACAATAATATTTTAGGGCAATCCTAATAATTCTTTGAATAATAATTTAAAGTCTGAATCAATTCGAAACAACTAAACGAGTCCACTAAAAACGAAATTAAAAAAACTACAATCTCCAATGTCCAAATAAAATAACTTAATAAAAAGATATAATCCTCTTCAAGCTTCTAAGTGAATCCGTCGCTCAAGATTGCATGTCAAAGCCTATCTCTTGTTTATTATAATCTTCGCAACCCAACATGCTGATTACCTGGATTGGGGCAAATTCACAATCCTCTCATTCGATAGTTGATTGATTAATAAAAATTTCTTTTGTTGAGTTTGAGTTTTCTATGTGCCTTTGGTGTGAGACCAAGACTATTTGGATCCTATGGATCCCTATCCCTAAGCTTAGGCTTGGAGAGTAGTCCTTGGCTACTCTTCTCGTCCCCTTCCTTCTTTGTGTTAGTGGAAATGGTCTTTTAAAAGTTATATTCTGGTCGTATTCCCTAACATTTGTCACCTTCTCTTTGATTACAACTTTTTCACAATTTCCGAACATGTGCAATGAATCTCTAGAATCTTGCTATTGAATAATGGGTTTCCTGTAATATTCTGTTTGCAATTTATTGTTGAAGTTATATTCCACTCCTATTCCCTAACTTTTGTCACCTTCTCTTTGATTACAACTTTTCACAATTTTCTAACATGTGCAATAATCTCTAGAATCTTGCAGTTGAATAATGGGTTTCGTGTAATATTCTGTTTGCAATTTATTGTTGGAAAAGAATTGGTCTTTTAGAACTTCTTTTGTTAGGTGTTTCTTTGTTCTGCTCTTTGGAAATGTGTTATCTTTTTTACTGTCTCAACTGTTTGAGGGCACTCATGTGTCATATTGCAAAATGGATGATCTTCCTTTGGACACCGGAGAAGAACTGCCCAAGATGTTCCTGAATATTTTGATGGAGAGAAGAGAAGGGTCAATTTATGTCCATGCTACAAGTTTTTCTAATTTTTAATGGATCTATTGTTTTTTTTGAAAAATGGATCTATTGCTTTCATAGAATTGTATTTCATACTGTAAAAAACCCTGGAAAGATAGGAATGGAGAAACATAATTCATGTAGCCGACCCCAACATAGTTGGGACACGGCTTTGATGATGATGATAGTAAAAAAACCTGAATGAGGTGTGATGATAATAATATAGAGAATCAAAACTAAAATAACAGTAGTAGTAGTAATAATAATAATAATAATTTCTCTTGTACTGTTTGCTCTTTTAATGAAAGTAACCATTCAAAAAATAAAAAATAAAAAATAAAAAAATAATAATAATAGAGAATTTGAAAGGAAATGAACAGTGCATCTTGGATTTATGCTTCTAACTATTTTCAAATGGAATTGTATGCTATATGACAGTGCCCGGTCTTTACTGGAGTCCTTTTTGTTTGTCTCATCTTGTCAGAAAGAATAGTACTTGAACCATTCAAAAAATGGGACAAAAACAAATCAATACATTGAACTGATTTGGTTGTTGTTCAATATACTGCAGATTTGCCTCCGAATCAAACATAGTTCGCTATGCAAAAATTGCAATGAAGCTACATGACAAGACAGTTAGGGATGTGGCACTGCGCTGCAGATGGATGACTGTAAGTTCCAGAATTCCCATTTCATGTTCATGAAAGCACGTAACTTTACTGCCACAAGTACACAACACTCTTCTTTCTAGTTGTGGGAATGGTAAATTGACATTCATATGAAGAACTTAATGTTATCTCACATTGCGAAGTGGTTCACGCATTGCAAATTTTTGCGTGGCACCTCAGTTCAATTCACGTCCTTTACACACCTTGCCCCCATGAACTTGGATGTGTGCCAAATTTGATCCACCAATCGAAGTCACTCACCATTGGTCCAAGAAATATAAACCGTTGTAACTTTTGGAAGCTGACCCACTAGTTGCTTAGTGGCAAGCCATCTCCCTTTCATGTGGATGACCTGGTATCATAGGTTGTTATACCACTCCCTTGCCAATGAGGCAATAGCCAAAAAAAAAAAAAAAAAAGAGGAAAATCTCACAGCCCTTCATTAATAGGGGTAGGTCCCGCAAGATGTTTGTAGTGACTCTCTTAGGGCTGTAACAGGTCTGACCTAGACCTAATTATATTTAATCATGCCCCATTCCCAATCCTGAGACATGGACCCTTTATATAGTTATATTTTAATCGGATCTAGGTTGGGTCCATTTTTTTAACCTAAGTAAGACATAAGCCCAAGTAGATCATCATCCAGCATTTTTGGAGAAAAGAGTAGATTGTCAACCAATTATTCCAACACTCAATTTTGCCTGTTTGGTAATTTACTATGAAAGTGAAGGTGAAGTAAAGCCTCCATTTGCCAGACATGAAGAGACTAGGGGGTCATATTAAAAGTACACAAATTCAAAATTCCTCCTTTCTTTTTCAGAAAAAAAAAAGTAAAAAAGAAACATCTCCAATCAACTAAATGACAAAAACATCCACTTTTTACACAAAAGACAGATTCCTATCAAACCACTGCAGACCATCATAAACCCTTTATATTTTATTCTCTTATAGATTTGAGGTTTCAACTCACTTCATTCTACATGTTAAGTTACCAAAAGGGAGGTGAGCTCCCCATCTACTTTACATGATTTATTTCAAGACAATTGGCTTGATGAGCAACTTCATAAATAAACAGTAGCCTAAAAATCATACATTAAAATATATTGGCATCCAATATTGGGGTATTTGATTGAATATGAACCCTTTCTTTATTTTCCTTTTTTATCATTATTTTTCAACAGGTTAAATCAATGGAGTAAAACATTTTATTTTCAATATATATAGCTAAGCAATGAAACTTTGTTGAGTAACTCAGCCAATAAATAACATTTGAGAGTATGGATCCTTTGAGGGCAGGACTTGGAGAAATCTTTGAGACCAACACCATAAATCCATTAGTGGAGCCCACTTTTGAAATTGAATCTAGCTGTTGGATCAATCAATTTTCATAAATTTCCACATTTAAAATAGACATTGTAAAATGAGTTAACATGAAAATGGTATGTAATGGCTTTTGCTGAGAAACATTGAAAAATGTTCGTTGTATGTAAAACTTTACAAACCTCTATTTTGCATACAAACAGAGGTGTAAAAACATACCACTTCCACTTTTTCACCAAAAGAAAATTGAAACTCAACATGACACTCTTAACATGAGTCTGCACTGAAAATCTCTATCATTATTAGTGCTCATTTGGATTCTTAAGAGTTCAATTTGAGATCAAGGAGTTCAGAGCTCCAAACTCGAGTTTGTTGCTTGGTTCAATATAGTTCTTGGACGAGGGAATTAAAAAACTATTAGGGTTCTTTTACATGAAGAATGAGGACATGGTCCGTAATAACCCTCTATTCTCAATCCAATAACTTCAAATATTTTCACATATTCCAACTTGCCCTAAAGAACTCCACAAACACAAATTGCTTAAAATTTCAAAGCCAGAACAAACTGGTCATACCTTTTTTGCTCCGCAGAACTCAAGCATTGCCCCAGATTTCCATTTGACATCATCCTTGTGGTTGACTTCTAATGGAAGTGCTGTTGGGGTGAATTATCAATAACCATCCAACTTGAAATTGTTGATATGAACAACCGTTTTGTTATGTTTCAGGTGGACAACACAGTTTTTTTAATTGGAGTGTGGATTTTTTTAATAAAACAATTGGAGTGTGGATGTTATTTGTGTTTTTATCTTGCTTGCGTTTTGTTTCCTGTTTATGCAGTTGGCTTTGTGCTAGTTAGCTGTTGTTTGGTTCCTTGTCTCTCTTTTGGGTGCATAGTTTGCTTGTATGGTCCTCTTGTAGTGTAATGCTTTTCGAAGGAAAGTCACCATTTGAAAAAAATAAATAGAGAGAGAGAGAGCACAGTTTTTTAAAATGTAGAATTGGTAGGTTTAAGATCCATCAATATTCTTACCCCTCTTATGCCTTTGTTTATTCATTGATGATGGAAAATGTTTTATTTGGTTAACATTGATTGTAAGATAATGCTCTATTAATATAGGTTTTATTTTGAGGATCTTAACTGGTTCCATTTCTGTCCATAGAAAAAGGAAAGTGGGAAGAGAAGGAAAGATGAGCATATGGCAAGAAAAAACAGGGACAAGAAGGTATGATCTTAATCATAAATGCACCATGTATATTTTTTAGTGCCATAGTTGTGGATGCGATAATTTATGCATTTGTGGCATCTTTATCAAAGAGAAGGGAAGAAAAACAAAATAAAAATGTAAATTCTTACTCGGCACTACAACCTATTTATATGTGTCATTGAAGTGGATGCAATCATTTTCCATACATGTACTCTCTCTCTCTCTCTCTCTCTCTCTCACACACACACACACACACACACACACTTTTGGTCAACTTTGTGAAAGGCCTTAAGATTTTATGCCTCATATATCCAAATTTATGATGGCAAGATGGGTAATCCTGGACCCAATGCCTTAATTCTAAAGTTAATTCCCTTTAGATTGATGAGGGTGAGCCGGTGAGGTCTTGTATTGATTTATAAGACCCTGCACTCCAATTTTTCTTCTCCTTTTAATCCCCAATTTACTTCTTCTTTTAAACCCTAGATTTATCTTATCTCCAACCCATCTATACGCACTTCCTTGGTCTCCTACATTTGTTTTCTTCCCCTTCTTGCCTCCTAAATCTATAATCTATTTTTTCTCAATTTCCTCTCTGGGTCATTCTGAACTATCTTCTCATTGACATTTGGTTCTCCTTTTTCCACAGAAACCCTACATCTATCTCCATCTGAAAAGTTTCCTCAATAAGTTTACTAACTTATGTCAGTCTAAATGTGGTTTGATTATGGTCTCGACTATTGCTTGAGTTGCTCGTTGAGTTTGCATTAGTTAGCTTTTTAATGAATTGAGATCAGTTATATTTATCTCTGGTTTATTTACTTGATATTTAAACAGTTGGAGAAAGAGGTGTATGTATAAAAAACAGAGTACTAAAATCTCGTGCTCTTTCTATGTCATAGAATGTTATGATTTAAGGACGATTTATTTAATACTGCATCTATCCTTAAAATAATTTTTTTCTGTTCATATTTGTTAAAATAATGCTCTTTACTTTGTTATTATATTGGGGGAAATAGTAATTTTAAAACTAGTTGAGAAATTTTATGTGCAATTTTTTGCTATTTCCAGTTTACTTTTTAAGTGACATCTCTAGAACTTACATTGATATTTTAAAAAACTACTGCCTTATTCTCAGGAAAAGGTTATGGATCCTTCTGCAAAGCCATCAACTCACTTGCCAGCACAGCCCAATGTCCCCTCATACGCTTTACCAATGTTACCTGTGGACGGTGATGATGGAATTTCATATAAAGGTTTTTTTGCCTATTCCTTCTTCCGTTTTATTTGCTACCTTAGAAGATTAACTTGGATTTATTGAAATATTATAGTTTTAGAAAATCCTTTGATGATCACTTGCTAGAAAGAGAGGACAAATTTCGAGTTTTTTCATATATTTGGAAAATTAAAGGGTCTCCTTGAGTTTTAGCTTTTGCTTTGGCTTCAGTTCTTATAAGATTCTAACAATCGACCCCCTACCTTGACAATTCTTGTATAATTATCTTCACTGCGTACAACCTTTAAGGAATGCAAAAAAAATGTCCATATTTTTATCTGTTGACCTTTTGCTCCAGAAGTCAGAATTTAATATGCAATTGTTCAGGGTGAAGTGTGGGCCTAATATTGTGATGGTGGTAAGGAGAGCTGTCAGTGGTGTGTATTGACAAACAAACAGGCCTACTTTGGGCTTGGCGTTTATTAACAAACATAGAGGATTACTCTGGGTTTGCTCCTTGGCAGTGATAATTTGGTCTCTTTGGCTTGGAAGGAATCACTGTGTTTTCATGCAAATCCAATACTAATATGGGTGCACCTTATAAAGCTTGAGAAAAAGTTATTGAGTGGGTTCTTGTGCCTAAGGATATTTTTGGTACTATGCTTCAGATTTGTTGAGATGTTGGGTGGAATGCTAACTTCAATTCATTAAGTTTTGCTGTTCTTCCATTTGTATTGTAGCCTTAAAGGCATGTATCTACGTTGTACCTTTTTCATATTATGATGAATTTGTTACCATTTATTTATCTGTATGTATAATATATTGACTGTGTTCTTGTGCTTACGGATATTTTTTGGTACTAATGCTTCAGATTTGTTGAGATGTTGGGTGGAATGCTAACTTTAATTCATAAAGTTTTGCTGTTCTTCCATTTGTATTGTAGCCTTAAAGGCATGTATCTACGTTGTACCTTTTTCATATTATAATGAATTTGTTACCATTTATTTATATGTATGTATAATATATGTATCTATGTATAATATATGTATGTATGTATGTGTGCATTATGTATTTTTCTTTTTTTGGGTAAAAGAATTATGTATTTTCAAAATGCTGTTTTATGGTTTCTCTCTGAGTCATCCAACTGAAACCGTAACATTATTAAAGGCAAGAATCTAATTGTAGGGAGAGCAGTTTAGGTGTATACCATGTAGATCCATAATACAACCAACTTTCTATCTTGAAAACTTGTGTAAAAGTTTAGAAATAAGAAAAAAAAGTATATTTTATGGTTTCTATTAATTTGAAGTAGACCTAAATTAGGTGCAGAGGCATTTATTCACTGGTCATTGAATTAAAAACAAGTCATGCCTTGTGGACATATTATACGAGGCATGTATAAAGGGGCAGTTATGAGTGTAAGAACTCCGACAAAGGTAATGATTTTGAACCCTCCACATGGTTTCTATGGGAACCCTCTCTCATTACTTTTTATCAAATTGTGAGCAATATCTGTCCGGGCTGGTACTTTAGTTGATGCATAATCTCCAAAGTCCCTTTATTAGGTGGGACCCACTTGTCTCACCAAATGCCACCCCTTTAACACAAGTCTATTGTTAATAATGCATAGTGATTCATATGGTCCGCAAAACTCATTTATGTAAATTTTTAAAGAACTTAAAACTTAATTTTATGTTGTCTACAAAAATACAGTGTTTGAGCTAGTAACTAGAAAAACATATTTGTGTCCTTGTCCTATGCATGTCAACACACATACATTGCTCATTTCAGACCATCCTCATAACATAGGGGTTATATAGTGAATCATGACTATTGAATAACGAGCGATATTGTTGAGAACTTATGTTAAGTTGATAACAATCTATAAATTTACTTTACGAATTGGGGTTTAGTGAACAACTATGCATGAGCCAATCATTTCAATATTAAATGCATATACCTGTGCTCAAGTAACATATGGTTATGCATCACTGGTATGTAATTGGCTTCATATCAATGCCTGTTTGCAGACATTGGTGGTACAACAGGACAGATGCTTGAGCAAAATGCACAGGTCTTCAATCAAATATCTGCAAACCTTGCAGCATTTCAGGTAACAACTTGACGATATAATATTTCTTCCTTTATCTCTGACAGATAGTATAAAGTTGGTACTCCTTAATAGTTTAAAAGGAAATCAGTTATTTAATATATTTGACTGAGTGCTTATTAGTTTACAATGATTCACAATATTAAAACATATATATTTGAAGTAGTGTGTAGCATTCTTAGCATTTACTAAGTTATCTCAACTTTGTTAGAAACGGGCATTTGCACTCCATAAGCTATAACCCATGGGTCAACCATGCCATTCGATGCAGTTCAAGTTGTTATTGGACCAACCATTTAATTTAGGGATTTTGATATAAATAGTGGTCTTTAAATTAAATATCTGATTTGATTTGTTTTGGTTTTCATTAAAGTCTTTGTATATTTGTTTCCTTTTATTTCTTTTGGATAGATCGAGGGAATTAGAGTTTCAAGGAAAGGATGTCTCGACCATTCCTGCCTAATCCCTCCATTAGGAAAAGAAAGCTTTTGATTATTGAATACAGAATCTACTTAGGTGGATTGTACGTGAGGTTTTTTTTTTTTCTTGGTTTGAGAATTCTCGTGTGCTTGAATTCCAAGATGAAGTTGGCCAAACACCATATGTGGAGTTGCGCATCACTTGAGTCCGTCCAGGATTCAGCAAGCTGTCACGGAGTTTGTCTACATTCTTTTTACGCTTGTTCCACCATCATTTGCAGATTTGGGGCTGCGTTACTACCATTGGGTTTTTTATGAGAAAAAAAAAAGCCCCTCATTGATTGGGCTTCTAAAGGGGGCCTGTGCCGGGTACACTGGCCTTAACTACTGGTATTGATAAGTAGCTTCATAGGTAAAAATCTCAACTCAATCTATTGTTTTGTGCCTAAAGAATGGTTAAACTTTAGCTATTTGAAACTCTAATATGATATCTATATGAATGATTATACTATCTATTAAATTACTTATTAGAATTTAGAATTGCATAATGGTGGTGCTTGATCATTAACATTTTATTTGGTTTTAACTTATTATATCCGAGCAACATGAATACATGTGAGTAAATACATCAGTATTATTATTTTAAACAGTAATACAAGACCTCGCAATGGATTGATACACTCATTTACTTTGGTTCTTAATGAAAATAAATATAAAAAAATCTAATATTTTTCAGGATTCTGGATTTTTTGAAATTTTTTATTAATTTTTTTTTTCTCATTTTGTATTTATGCCGATCACCAATATGCATGGCTGCAAGTGAGTTGTATTCCTTGGTGGTATTCTGTAGCTTGATTGAGGTGCAAGATACTAATGACGAAGAGGAGATTTGGGCTACTAGGGAGGCTTTGAGGTGTTCTACATATTCTTTTTGGCGGTTAGGATAGTGGAGAGGTTCTGCTGACTTGATTTTGAATGTGATTACGGTTTTATGTTGAAATCTATAAAAGTGAAAATTTCATCATGGTTTGAAGGGAGCTACTAAAAAGTTCAATATCCATCATATGGTTCTATCATGTAATTATGCATATAGTTCTTCTATGATGTAATACATGTCTTTTGTTTTCTTCCTTTTTAGTTTGATTTAGTTAAATGATGAATTATGCTCCAGTTTCGTATTGGAGTCATCTCTAACTACACTGGCATATGGATTAGGTACTTAGACCCTTAAATGGAAAGTTATAGAAACCTGTAGATTTGGAACAAGTGATTTACAGATTCAATGAGTGAGTTTCGGGCATTCATTGATCCAGTCTCTTTTAACTGGTCGGGCGGTTTTCAGAAGTCTTAATAGTGCCAATTACCTTTTTTGAGATGTTTTAATTGTTTGATATGAGAGGGTTCATTCTTGATGCAGCTAATGGGAGCCCAATCCAATCAATACTCAATTGATTTCTGAACATAAAACAATTACCTTCATCAATAGAAAACCCAACATAAATCAAGGAGAAAAGTGTAGATTCGCTTATCATTGATCGTGGCAATCCACGGTATAAATCTTTGATCGAATGTGAGAACTCAACCAAGGAGATGAAAGCTGAGGATATTACTTTAAATGGCTAAACTCACTTACTCCCTAAATCCTGTGATGTAATTAAAAAGCCGGGGATATCTTGGTTGGTTTGCACAAATAAGCTACAACTAAGCCTATTTCAATTCCCCTGTAATCAAATCAGTTTTTTTATTTTATTGGTAACGGTAAAATATGTTAAAATGAGAAGAAATTACAACCAAAACTGAACCAATAGAAAAACACTGCATGAGTCTTATTCAAATGAGTCCTTTTTCATAACCAAAGAGTGAGAGTCATGAGGGAAAAGAATCTTATGGGAGAACCATGTGCTGATATGCTTTAGTGACTTCCTGTTTGGATTTGGTAGCCCCATGTGATGGCTAATTTAGGACAATCTCTTAGATCCCTTTTTATTCATAGTTTATTATTCAAGAGGACCTCTTCATACTCAAATAGGTGAGATACATCTTTAGAAGAGAAGAAACATTCATGATATACAACACCTTCCATCTTCTTTAGACATTGAAACTAGCAATAAAGACCCGTGCTAAGCCAGGAAATATATATATTAAGATTCATATATTTCTTTACAATATTAATGGAAAGAAAATAAATCTAAAATAAACAAATATAGTATTTATCTAACATAAAAAATATATATTGTATTTAGCATTCAAAAAATTCTATACCTGAGAACTTTTTCAAAAAGTAAGTAGTGTTGTAAGATTATATAAGCTACAATTATATTTGAATTAATTCTAAGGTAGAAACAATCGGAAAAAAAAAAAAAAAACACATCAAGTTAAAACAGTATTCATCTCATCTCTTAATAAGTTACTAAAATGTAAAATCATAAAACCAATTTTAAAAAATGTATATAAAAATTGTTATATTCTTTAAGATTTTATAAATTCTGATATGTGTTTCTATTATTAAAAGAAAAGATAGTTCTATTTAAATGTAAAATGAATAAAAATATTTTTTAATTGAAGAAATATGAATTCCCGTAATGTCATAATTACATGTAGGAAATTGAACAAAAAAACATAATGTCATTTGAATCCTAGGAAATTTGGTATCTTAAGTTTTACTCACTTGTAAAATTATATATATCAAATTTATCTAAAAGGAAATAAAGTATAGTTAACTTACATAAATTGAAATAAAAAATGAATTTAAATGAGAAAATTTTTAATGGTGTCCAACTTTGATATATCTAGACCTCTTATACCTACCAATTGATGGTAGCTTGAGTTTTAATCATTTTTAAAATTATGCATATCAAAGTTTATTCAAAAGGTTAGGTCTGCCTCTAGTCTGGACCTTCCCATGACCCTGCTTTGGCGGGACCGCAGTGGGTGATGACCTTTTAAAGTTTATTCAAAAGGGAAATTTTTTTCCTAACTTACATAAACTACAAATGAAAAATGTATTTAAAATTAAAGAAATCAAAATTATTAAAATGAAATGAAATGAAATATATATTTATGAATTTTAAAATTATCTTTAAAGTTCATTGAAATGACTATACTAAGATTATATAACCTGTATCCAACACATTTTTAAAATATGTTACACAATCTGGCTTGCTGATTCACCCTACTTTTAGTAACTCTCTAATATGTTTATTTGATTTAAATCTAATTGTGGGTTGTTTAAAATTTAAATAAAGACCAAAAGAAAATGTATTGAGTGTGAGGGGATGGAGAAAAATGTATATTAATAATTGCTTCATGATTAGCTGCGCCTACAATTATAATGATAATAAATGGAGTAATTAGTAAAGGGTCAAAATCTATTGTGTGAAGATTTATTTCAATTGAAATCATTCACACACGTATATATATATATTTATATAGATTGGTTGATTTGAGAAGGTCCCATGAGATATCTCTATCGGGCATAAAGTCGTTGGTTTCGCCCTGACCCAAAAGTTGAAAAAGGTGAAGATGTAGTGAGATTTTGCTTTCCCACCTATAATCTAGTATATCTTAGCTTTTTTTTTTCCCAAAAATATGTTTACATGAAGAAGGAAAAGAAGCTTAGGAGGGAAGAAAATCCAAGAGCATGTACCACATGGAAAGTGTACCGTGTTCTTATGTCTTTTATCTCATAGATCTGCCCTATGCTTATTTTACCTCAGGTATTCACCGACCATGGATTGATGCTTGTATTTATTATCTATTCCACTGATCTCAGTATTGGTTTAATAAATAACCTGCTCTCAGTATGCCTTACAACTTTTTCTTTCCTTTTTAATTTATTTTTTTAATAGTTTCCATTTTTTTAGTGTTGTTGCAACAATTATTGCATTTTTATGGCTTTGATTTTTTAAATAGTTTTATTATCTGGCTGATGTATACAATGTGGTCTTGTATTGATGATTATGTCATTACATACTGCATTAAGTATAACATTTTTTTTTCTTACAGTTACCGGACAATGTCACCCTCTTCTGTCAAACTCGGGATAATATTCTCACAATCATGAATGAGTATATCACGTAGCCTTCTTTTTATAACTTTATTCTTTTCTTTTTTCTTTTTTTTTCTGTTTGCATCATCGGTTAGATTTGTGTGCATGTAGACACATCCATGCGCATATAAAATGGACATAAAAAACATGGTTATCATTATGTAGCTACTGGCGCTGGGGTTGGTGGTTCTCTCTTTTCTTTTTTTTAACCTCATTTATATATTTATTTGAGGTTTTGGTCTTACCAAGGATAATTGACTGTTGGGTTCTTGTTTTGGAGGTGTGCGTCATCATATGACGTTGTTCATGTACACATACTTGTATACTTTGGACTTCATGGCTCAATCTCATGGGCATCACCTATTGCATGAAGGGTTGGTGAACACGTGGTCTGTGGTCTTGTGGAACATGTAGTCATTTTCCGGCATCCACATTTCTTCATCAAGTACATCGTGCCACATGTGACATGATAGTTCAACTTGCTTTTGTTTATGTACTATCTAATCTATATCTAGAATAATGTTCACCACCATCTCAATGCATCCTACAGGTTGAATGATATGCCAGGGGTAATGAAGCAGATGCCGCCGCTCCCGGTGAAGATAAATGAAGAGCTTGCCAACACCATCCTTCCCAGGTCGAACCTGCCAATGCAGTCCTGAACATAACAGAACAAATAGTTCATTAGCATCTCTCTTCAATTTGATCATGTCATGCCAAACCCAAGAAATAAATCAATCGATGAGATTAGCAAGGTCCGGGTCCATATTCAATCTGCAAACAATTATATTTTGACACCTTCTATATTCACATTGATTCTAAATTGAAGTAGCTCTTAGCGATAGCATGTGCAGTATATAGATATTGATACAGACGTCCAAAAAGTTTCTTACCAGATAGTTGATTTTTAACCATGTAGGTATGTGAATAATTTTTATTTTTTTTCCTATGTTTTTGTTTAGTTTGGTTGTTGGTAGCATTTGCTTCTCTTGATTCTATTTCCATTTTTAATCTCTTTTTCTGAGACCAAACCTGCCTTTGGAGGAAGATCCATTCCTTTCGAGAAAGCACAAAAACCATTCCTATCAGCTGATCAGGTGGTGGGCCCGTTTGAAACTAAAGGCCCATCTATCAGTAAAGTCCTCGCATGTCTTTTGATCAGGTGTTCTCTTTTTAGGAAAGAAATTGATGATTGCAGAGATTTCTTGGAGAACCAGACTTGATTGTCAGTTGGAGCCTGCTGTACCAATTCTTCTGTGATAGGTCCTTCATTTCTATTTATTTTAATTTTGGCCTCTAAGGCATTGGGTCCGATACCATTTATATATATTTACAGGGCTCATTTAGATTCGATATATTGAATTCCTACTGGAGTGATATCTAGGGTGATGTTTTAATACACAATGAAACAAGTGGGCCGTATAATTTTTTTGCTTTTAATTCCAATCAAACAAATAGGTCCAATGTTGAAAAAGAAAAAAAAAAAAAAAAAAAAGAAGTTTAAATCCACCGTTCCTTTCTGGTAAATATTTATTAGGGGCCTATTGACATCGTGGAGTAGGGGGCCTATTGACTAGGTATGTCAATGGGGCGGGACGGGCCTGGGCTCGGACTATCCAATCCCGGCCCTAAGTTTCTAGTAATATTGGCATTCATCAGTTGAGAATGTATGGAAACGATTTCTTTTCAGTGATTGGGATGTCCTTTTTTTCTTTTCTTTTATCTAAATGTTGGGTTTTTGGGTTGTTCTTTCGATTTTGTTGTATTACCCGAATGCAGAAAATTCTATCTATGGATTATGGCTGGCTCGAGTGATTGGATTATTATTGATTTGGATTTTGAGGCCCCAAATAACAATGGGAAAAATGAAAAAAAAAAATTGGGTATTTCAAATTTTAATTTAGTTGTTCGAAAGGAGATGATGGAAATTTAAAGAAGGAAAAGGGAGAGAGAAGGAGAAGAGATGGAGGATATTAGAACATTACTTTCAGGGGATGAAAAGATACAGTTATTAGAATTGTGAAGTGGAATGATTGTTAGAGAGCAGTTATTAGAATTGTGAAGTGGAATGATTGTTAGAGAATCCTCAATTGGATTCAGTATCTTTCATTTGAGAGAGAAAAAATAATCAATGGTTGATAATAAGAGGGTGGCTAAGATTTCAATGATGCTATTAAGAGATGGTCAAAATTGCTGGACGGTGAAAATTAAATTTGAAATTGCTAATTGGCAACAGTACCTTTCATCATTTGTAAGGATCACGAACCGCTATCTTCTAAAAAAAAAAAAAAACCTCGAGTCTGTGTTAATCCCTTTAGAAGGGTAACGGGTCTGGATTTGATTGGTTAGTATAAAAAACCCAAAATCCTGTAATAGGTTGATTTGACTGGAATAAAAGGGTCGCTTATATTAGATTGAAAGACGTCATTAGAAGTTTTGAGAATGAAATATAGCTAAATAAGATAAAAAAAAACTGCTATTTATTAAATAAGTAATAAAAGATTAAAAAAGAATATAGTAGGTTAAGTTAGATGTGATTCTTAAATAAAAAAAATTAATGGCATACCTTAGTTCCTACGCCACCCACTCCCGATATAGATATTATGACTGAAATTGAGAAGAATAAATTTAGAAATAATTTTTTTATAATTTATTTAAAAAATGGACTCATCATAGCTATTGAGAATGTTTACAAGCATGAGATAAGAACTCAAAATAGTGTAGTGTAGATCGAAAAGAGAACTAAACATAAGAACTAAACAAAAGTATAATCAATTGCTCTTTCATATCTAAAGTCCTTTCAACATGTTTCAATATCTTTCAAAAATACATTCCATTAATTAGCCAAATTCAGGCTACATTTGTTGTTTATTTAACTGTAATTTATTTGTTTTGGAAATGGAGAGGCATAAGTCCCTCTTGTTTTAAAAATCAATACACTTTGATTTAAATCTAGATTATGCAATTATCTAAATTGATTAAAAAGTATAAGAAAATCATTAAAAAAATCTTTTATATTACGTATGTATTAAACAATGTGCTTTTTTGTTAGTATATGCACATAATTTAACACATACATAAAAATAACAAGTAAAAGTAAAACCGTCAAAATGAAGATCATCATAATTTTTGTATGTGTTAAATCGTCATAATTTTTGTAGGTTCCAATATCAACTTAGGCACCACTAGCATCAACTAGCTAGATTTGTCGTGGCAATACGATGAAAAATAAAATATAAGAAAATGAAATAAAATACGGGTGAGCATGGGAAACTAATGCTTGAAAAATAAATGAGAGTCATGGATTGAAATACAAGCACATGTATTACTTATATGTTTCACAAATTCATAAATGATTGACAAGTGTCACCCATCTAATTGCACAAAAAAGAATGATAACAGGTGCCATAACATAAAATGATAGTTTAAAGATAAAATGTCATAGACGATTGACAAATGCCACTCATCTAAACTATCACTCAAAAAGTGTTAATGGGTCATGTTAAAGTTAAGTTGTTGGAGGGTAAAATAATGAGGCAAGTTAAATTAGGTCAGAATGTCAAATATATTGTATTGATTTAACTCTAACCCAATCAATTGATTAATTAATAACTTTAAATACTTAATTAGGGTGGAAGTTGGGTGATTGATCGGGTTGATATTACTATCACTACACATATATTTCAAAACCTTCTCCAATTAAGAGATTAGAGTTATTTTATCAATGACATTATGCAAAGTTCTTATTAATTATTGCAACTTAAAAGAGTTTATAAGTCCACTCACTTTTGTTTTATTGGAAGGTGAACTTGAGAATTCTTATATTATTTTGGCCAAAATAATATTGAAGATTATGAGAGCTTTTACATTATATATTTTTAGTTCGTACATGGGTCTACTTTTATACTCATACCCAATAAATCCAATAATATCACTCCAATTTCAATTAGACCCATCTATAAGATTGATCATTTTTAAAAGATTTGATATAAATTAAAAGAAAAACCAATATACTTGACGCCCAATGAATAATATTTAGTATCACATTAAAGGTGTACTTAACTCTTACTTCTCATAATAAGATTTTATAGTTTTATTACTTTTTTATGTTTCTAATTGTTGGGCATGGACACTAGTAAAATTTTAATTACAATTAACTCATATAATTAATTGACATGTCTAAAATTGACCCTCATCAATACAGTTACGACAACTTTTTTATTCATTTGAAAGTTTGTGCTTTAACCACAGGTGGTCAAGCCAGTCCTATTTTATATGAGGGCCCTATTCTATTCTAGTACGCCTCACACAAAGCTTTTGTATAAGGTAGCTAGACACGGCCCCCTTGATGATGGGAACATGAAGATGAAAAGATCCTAATGGGTATGTGGTCCTCTCAGTTGGGCCCACTATGGTGTATGATAACCATACCCATTAGGATCTTTTCAAAATGACATGAAGTGATTAAAGCTAGGCCTCACAAAGTTATAGGCTCCCTATATGCGCTCA
Organism: Persea americana; assembly: GCA_029852735.1. Classification (NCBI taxonomy): domain Eukaryota; kingdom Viridiplantae; phylum Streptophyta; class Magnoliopsida; order Laurales; family Lauraceae; genus Persea; species Persea americana. The sequence goes on along the minus strand of CM056820.1, from coordinate 32,654,813 downwards.
CACATGTTAGGTGATGGAGCCTCACATATGAGAGGAGAGATAGACACAACTCACACATGTGAGGTGATGGAAACTCGTACATGCGAGGAGAGATAGACACAGCACAACTCACAGTTGTGAGTTTCCATCGAAGAGACATAAATACAACTCAGACATGCGAGGAGAATAAATACAACTTATACATGTAAGGTAATAAAAACTCATATATACTAAATGAGAGGAGGCACGGCTCAAACCAAAGACCTTCCATTGAGAACGGGCCTCTCCTTACCACTTAGGTAACGAAAAATTGATAACGTTACCACAATTCAAAATGAATGAACGAACGCCTTACGCTTTTTAGGAATATCACTTTTGGCACCACAGGCAAGTGGATGTCCACAGTATCGCTGTAAGTATGTAACAATTCATGTCGATCACAGAAGGCATGAGCAGATCACAGAAGGCATGAGCAGAAAACACAATTGGCACTGGGGACACTGAAATATACAAAGTAATATCACAATTCCAAATAAAATGAAGTAGCACCTTAAAATTTTTGGAATCAGTCTCAGCATCACAGGCAAAGCCGATGCCAACAATGTTACGAGTCATTCTAATGTTAAGGCTTTGCTACCTGGTTTCTATGTTTTTCATTGGGCGTATCCCTATCTTATTTTAATATAAATTTTATGTTCATCATTATTATCAAAACCTTGTCCCAACTATGTTTAGATTGCCTACATGAATGCTGCTTTTACATTCGAATCTATCAGATTTGTTTTTACTACTTACCCCTCGGTGGGCCATCAGCTTGCATTGTCAAACTCTTCTACTGTGTTTGGCATTATTTTCGAGTTGTTTCGAATTTTGCGCTCATATCAGATTGTGTTAGGATCAGCGAGGCTATGTTGTGTAAAACTTGTTTGACAGCATTATGTTAGATTATTCTGCCAAAAATATGTTGTGAGCAACTTGTGTAGTTACATTATTAAAATTTTATTTTAAGAAACAAAAGCAAGAAAATTATAAGATTTACAATATGGAACCCACCCTTTTATTGTTTGTGGCACTCTATTATTGTCATACATGAGACCTACCTTTAGAAATTACAGTGCGACACCACCTTTATAAATTGGAACATGTGGCATACATTCATTAGATTAACAATGTGGGGTCACCTTTTTTGTGATTTTGGACAAAGTGGGGCCTTTAGAAATTACAATATGGTACCCACATTTAAAAATTAGAACATGGCCCCACATTTATAAGATTTACAATGTGGTCCCACCTTCATAGGATTTATAATATGAACCCACCTTTCGTGATTGTGACTATGTGACTCACCTTTAGAAATTTAAACATGTTGCCCACCTTTAGAAATTAGAAATTAGAAAATAGGGCCTACATTCATAGGATTTACAATATGAGTCTACCTTTTATGATTGTGACTATGTGAGCATGTGACCTACATTTAGCAATTGAAAAGTTGGGCCACCTTCATAGGATTTATAATATCAGACCACCTTTTGTGATTGTGACTATGTGACTCACCTTTAAGAGTAAAAAAAGCGGGATGACATTATTTGAGATTGTGAATATACGAGACCTACCTTTACGATGAGCGAAAGGATTTGGCCAACAGGCTAAGATTTTAGAATTCCTACTAGCAAGGTCAAAATTAGGAACAATGATATACACCTACTGAATATGTTTTCCACAGTCTCATTTCATGGGAAAATGGGAACATCTAAATGATACGAAGTGAAACACAACCTTCATCACCATGTGTTGGACATGCCCAACCTTCATCACCATGTGTTGGACATGCCCAAATCATCTCGAGCAGATATTTTTAATCTTATCCCCTATTATTGATGTCACCCCTAAATGCTCTTGAAATCTCTACTTTGTAATTTTATCTTTCTTTGCTTTACCACACATCACTCACTAATCTCAATCTATTGATGAACATAAAAATCACCTTCCTAAGTCTTTAAAGATTTGGTAAGATGGCGGTTGGATGACAAATCTACAATTAATTTAGGAACAAGTAGGGAATTTGAACACTCAACCACCTGTTCTGATACCATGTTGACAACCACTTACTCTAAAAAGCTTAAGTTGAAAAAAGAAAAAAATAAAGTTGTAATAATGTATATTAAGGTAACAACAATGATAATAACATTAAGATCAATAACTTCATCCAACCTGAATAGCCTTATCAAATCGGGGCTGACAAAAATAAAAATAAAAATAAAACCCAAATGAAAACCCACGCCTTAATCCGTGCAGCCACAATCGTTGAAAACCTTTTAATATCTCTGCTTTCAAATCCATCGCTCTAACCATCATTCAGAAATGAGATCCAATCCAACCAATTGAGAATTTTTTCTTGTTAAAAGAAAAGAGAAAGAATGGTTGAAGAAGCTTCCGAATCATTCAATCATAGCAATCTGCATCCCTGTGTGCTATTTTTGTAACTGAAAAACAACATAAAAATATCCAGCAAGGAATCTCACAGAACGATTACGATACAGAATTAGAATTCTTTGTCCATTCCATCGATGTAACTAGTTTCTAAACCTTGCAGAACACTCTCATATCTATATACGGGGTCAGCTTTGTGGGTTCTACTTTCCGCAAGCTTTAGATATAATAACTTTCACTGATTAGTGTTTTATTCAATTAGAAAGTATAATTATAGTAAAACTAAACTATGATTAATCGATATAAGATGAATGAATAAAACAATAACAAGTTCACCAAAAGAATTTTAAGGAACGTGGGTGATTGGCAGGGGCAGACATGGGTATTGCCTTTTTGGGGAACACGTCCCTGGCCGACGTGAAAAAGTCCAAAGCATTCAAACATAAACATCAAAAAAAAAAAAAAAAAAAAAAAAAAAGAAAAAACATGCTTCAATGAGAAATCAGGCATCGCCCTTCTCAAATGACCGAATTGACATTATGCGATTGTCCGTCCCACTCAAACAAAAACCCTGGGTCCACTACTGGTGGTCGAATTGATGCAGGTGTTTTCATGTGTGGGTGGGTCATGGAAATACAAAGCTAAATTGAGAAGAGAGGGAACTTTGGTTGATTTCAAGAAACTCCCTATAAGTGATTCAGAAAATAAAATTCTGGATATAAATTTTAAGATCGATTGATAATTTGATTGGAGGCCATAATTCAAGGTTGATTGACAATCAATTTGGTTATTATTCATCTTCATACTAATAGGTGGATGCATGAAGGTTGTGTTGTGTTATAACACTGTAATCTTTTGAGAACCATAACTCCATTACGGCTAGTCTCATAGTCATAACTCCACACAAAGGGATAGTGGGTCTGGACCTTTTTGAGTCCATGCCCCTAACAAAGTCATCCACTTTCAACATGGGACAATTAAATGCATAAAGAAGATAATAAAATAACCTATGCCATAATGCACAAAACCATCAGCATCAGAGTCCATTTTTAAAACATTTTTGTTCACATCATGAACTGGAGCCCATAAGAAAACAAGTTTTTTTTAGATCACGAATCAGAGGGTCACAAGAACCCAGAAAATTCTTAAAAGAAAGTGTGATCAGGCTATTTACACTTATTACTTGTTACACCCCGACTCGAATTAATCTTGATTATTATTAATTAATCATATTTTATTAAATTAATTATGTTTATTTTAACCATGTTTAGTCCTAGAGAGTCTATTGGGTTAGGCCTTGGGTCATAGATATAGGTTGCCTTAGGGGAGAGAGTTTAGGAATAGTTACCCATTACCATATAGGCATATACCTACAACCAAGCATTTAAATCTGACCAAAATGATTAGTTAGATAGAGGGATAAGGACAAAAAGAGTCCAATTAGGATTAAAGAGTCCGGATCATCCATATAGGTTGCCATAGCTGTCCCATGTTGCAGAATTTTAATGATGAATGGTTGTGATCAACGATAATGTCCCCACTCATAGGAACTGTAAGTCGCATCAAAATGAAATGTCTTCCCCGTTCGATCAAAGAGTCTGGATCAATTTTGATCGAGAAGATTGAGACATATGGGCCCACTTTTATTTATGGTTTTGTAGAAAACCAATGGTTTGGTTCACAACTCAAGAACATGGGCTCCATTGTCACACAATGAGAGGGGCCATTGGACTCATCCAAGATTAACTCTTAAAGATATAGGCTACAAGAAGATACGGAACTATTCATTCTTTCAGTCTATGTTAAACCAAATAAATTTGAGGCTCGTGCATCATTACCGCTGTTTGTATGGGCGGTAATATTGCATATGCAACTTTTCCTCCATGCAACTTTTTCTCGGAGAGAAGGAAAACTTGCATTTGCAGATATAAAAGTGTTTTTGAGTGTGTGTATCGACAGTGACTCCACCTGAAAGGACTCTTGTTTCTTTTGGGATTCAAGGACACTGCAGGCTACTTGATCATGCCAACTGCGATGCAAATATTAACCGGTTTGGATTATAAAATTTGTAGTTGAAAGAACCATGACCACTCCTTTTATATTTTTTTTAACTCGGTTTTCCAATGATGACTGTACCCTATCATAAACTATCTATTCTCTCTCTCTCTATCTATCTAATTAATGCTCTCCCAATCTCCAACCTCAATAGGAGTAAAATTTGACTAGGTTCTATTAGAAAGAGAGAAAATGTGTTCTGAGCGGTCTAGATTCTTCAATAAGTAGGGGCCTCGGTAGATTTTTACATCTTCACTCAAAAAAGTATGAGACACATACAAGATGCCCTGAGTTAGCTTGCCGCAAGTGAAGGAAAGAGCTAAATGTGTCTGGACTGTAAGTGAAACTCATTGGAGTTACCTAGAAATGTATAACTACTCCTCGTAACAAGCCAGATCTTCATTACTTCATTAGTTTATTTCATGCCCACCAATGTTACCCTAGTTAGTATGACCTTGTTTTTTTTTGTTAACCCAGTCAAGGGGACTGAGACCCTAGAGGGAGCCCGCACACATATGGGAAGACAACTTACACAAGTGAGAAAAAAGCACACACAAATAGAAAAGCACTGCATGAGTTTTTAAGACTAGCGTGCTAGCTGTATGACAAAGAGACTGATAGGGAGGGAGGAGCAGGAGCGTGAGCGGCAACAGCATGACGAATTGGTGAATCCCCGGGTACTCGGGGATCCAAAATACATCAATCTCCATTAGAATTGATGGAATGCAAGGATAGATTCCGAAAAACTACAACACGTTCACTATCAAGGAAAACACCATATCTTATCTCAGATAAAATCCTTCATTAGTTGATAATAAGCATAAGCAAATTACATTACTCAACTATATAGAGGAGCAGAATTGTTTCTCAGCAAATAAAACTTTCTTAAATAAAATGGAAAACTTTCTAATCCTAAGCAAAGCATTGTTATTTACTAAGTCAAAAAATCAGGACTTAAAAGAGTCTTGATCGTTCAAAACTGAACCTTCAAGTAGAGAGGACACTTGCGCCGCACCCACATGGCGCCGCCCGACGAGCCAGAACAAAGTAATCAACCCACTATGGAAATCCAAGCCGATCACAATGTAGGCATTATTATGTATAGGATGCCTGAGAATTCACTCCATAAGATTTGTATGGGACCAGCTAATGGCTGGTGTTAGGCACTTGATAAATTAGTCTTAATTCTTAAATCTCTAAATTAAATTAAGCAATAGAAAATGCATAAGAAAGTTAATTAAAAAATAAAATAAATAGGTGGAACTCATGAGTGACCACATACGCCTTGATTAAGATTTTATTGATTAGGGTTTTTATGAAAACAATAGTTTAAAATTGAGAGAAATTGACTGAGGGCCCAAACACTTCATTTTGACGACGGAGGCCCTCCATCTTGCGATATCACGGAATAACTTGACATGCAAATTCCATGGAAAAAAGGACATTTTACGATATTGTAGAATAATGACATTCGATGATATCACCGAATGGAGGCATATTTGCCAAAAATGAAAAGTATATAAATGGTAGAAAGTCTTCTGCCATTCTCATGAATTGTTTGGGCCTGTTGTTTTTCTTAACTTTCATTACTTTAAGAGATATTTTCGTAAAAATCTCAATTAATTTTACGAAATTATTTAATTTGGGTTTTGATTCAATTTAAAAATGGTAATAGTTGATCAGCGTAAATTGAGGATGAGCATGTCAATTCACTAGGTTAGAGCCTTAGAGGATTGCAATAGTAAGAGCTTGGGTCCACAAATCATGACAAGTTTGTGTAGTTAAAAAAACAGGCGTGCAGATTCCTTGATTGACTGAATGATGATCTAGGGCTGCAAAAGTCTTTCTTCAAGCATGCATGAATCTCGTTTTCCACTTCACTTTACATATTTCAGTTCTCTATCCATTGCAAAGAATTAGAAGAAACCCTCATTTTCAAATAAAAAATGTTGACTTTAAGAGTACATTTGGTGACAAGTGAGCAGTCCTTACATTTGAGAATTTTTCACTGCCTTTGGAACAGAAATCCCTTGCAAAGAATTTAGAGAGATGAAGATTTTACATCAATATTAATGCACATCAATAATATGGGCAAGAAAAACTGATAAAATCCACAGGTCAAAGGAGAGTTCAGACCCGAAAATCATCAGAAATAAGAATTTTCATCAGTCCAAATCCTCGTAAATTTACCAACACCAATATAAGTTCTCTCCATTCTTAAAAATCAAAAATCTTTTTTTTCCCCGGGGATTTAAAAACGCAGGAAACAAAATTGTGTGAAATTGGATTGCCAATCTTATCTCACGAGTTTTAATTAGATCTGTGGTGGGGTTGGCCTCCGTTCTGCTGCAAGCACTGTATTTGATCATCAGTACAAAAATGCTATAGCATAACCCAAAAATTAATTTGTCAAGTTAATTACAAACCAATATAAATTTGAGGGGCTATTAAGTGGGGTAATATTTTACATCAAGTTATTTGGACATTGTGGGGCACAGCACAACACATTTGCATATTTTATGGGCCATACTGGGGGCAATCCCTTTGGCATCCAATCAAAATCATCTATGCCTTAATTCCTCAATCAGGACACTTATGATACTACAATGATACAGACATCCACTATTATAAGAAGGTATCAATTTAAAATTAGATTAGTGGTGGGGTCCATTCTGTATTAAGGACCCTGCTTAATGACCCCACCATCAATGAAAGGACACCTTTTCATCAAAATGGATTCATCACCAAAATGATTCTATGGAGGAAATCAAGTATGGTTGATGCCTAAGGGGTGAGCCACCCAAGGAAATGTGTTGGTGCAGAAAAAATTTGATATCACTTGATCATTCATGACTCAAATTATTTTTACACTTGATAGCCGACAGATTCATGCAGTCCCCAAGAAATGGTGTGCTCAAATTCAACAGGTTTGTTTCATCTGCGCTGAATTTCAGTGAACTGCCAATGTGATAGCCTGAATTTCGAAACAAATTGACGGTCTTGATCACAGGACAATAGAGAAACGTACGTGGCTCATCATGAATAAAGAAAGCCTTTTTCTCAGTTTTCTTGTCTCTAACCTTATATCACCCATCACTTTCCCTCTACCAAACAAAGAAAAGCACATCATTTCCCATTGTGAAACATGGATTTTACATCTCAATCAGAAGCCAATTGAGAACAGACTGTTAGGAATAGCCGCCGGATTATCAGATTTGGTGAGGCTATTTGACTATGAGTCTATGACCATGGCATAAGCTGGTTTGATTGGCTAACATATCACGTTGTTGGGAAGTGCGTTTCCCTTTGAAAAGTTTTCAAAGTTTGATGGCTTTATCATAACCGGAGGTTGCACATTTTGATTTATATTTCATCTCTCACTCAACTGCCCAGGGTCCAAACTTCAATCCCTGAATCCTTTTCAATGTGCTATCAAAATAACTCAAAATTTATGTTCCCTATGTCATGATTTCGCACCAAATTACACTGTAATAGCAGTCAGGTTCATTAAGTTTATTTTAAACTTATGATGCAAAAAATTTCTCATTGCAGTCCCAACTCCTATTGGTGTGATATATAGGCCCACAATCAATGGCTAGAGAAAATTCTTTTTCTTTGACATTTTAGTAAATGGTCTCCAAAGATGACTCTCAGACACTAAAATGTCTCCAAAGATGACTTAGACACTGGCCCCTGATTTTCTGGTAACTGGAATCCATCTTTTCTTGGTTTTTCCGCTTCAGAGAACAAAGGAACCGACTGTCAACTTTTTTACTTTCTACGCGGAAAGAAGAAAAAATCGATTTGGGAACTTTGCCGTGTCAGATTTCTTTCACACCTTAAAAGGGAGCATCAGTCGACTAATGCTCGAGATTTCTTTTCAAAAGCTGGGACTTTTTTGGTCCTTTTTGACTTGGTGGTTTTGGTTTGAAATTAGGTACATCACCTCATCCCCCAAGAAATGAATATAGAGACTAGAATTAAATAAAAGAGAATGAAATGGCTAAGGAATGATGGATTAAGTAAGAGCTGAAGCTCAGGGTCCTTCAGCTTCTTCCCCATATATGCTTTTGTGGAGCTGCTTCTTTAAGCCTCTCAGGAGCTGAAATTTTTGGAAATTTGTCTAGTTTTGGATTCTGGAGAGGCTTATGCGTATTTTTCTGACAAGGGGTCTGTTTATTTGAGGATTCTGATATAGGCATTTGTTTGATATCCCAGAGGCTAATGGATTCTCAGCTTTTAGAGATTGGGGGAATTTGTCTTCTGAAGGAGCTATAGGGACATTTCTGACTGGGTTTTGTTGATTTGAGCTTTTCTGAGAATTGGGTTTGTAAACTCTCTGTTTTTGGATAGATTTATGTGGAGTTTCCTGACATGGGTAGTTCTTGTTTGTGATTATAATCTTAGATTGAAAGAGTTGAGGTCTTACAGGGGGATGGATATATTGGACTAATGTTATCGCCTAGAAGATTGAATTGAGATTGGGACTTTGATATTAAAATCTATTCAAGGAGAACAGCATGGCAGCAGTGAGAGGATTTTGATAAGCACACAGCTTGCAGAACTGAACCTGTTGAATACCTGGTATGTTCTTACATGGATTTTTTTCATATTGTTTTCATGCATTTTGATCTAAAGTTTTGCTACATTCTATTTCGGTTGTGCTCATTTCGAACAGTATAATGCTCCTTTTACACAGAAAATCATGAAACAGTTGTGCTGTTTTCCTCTAAATGAGATACTGTGACAAATGAACAATTCCAGATTTGAATTTTCCTCCTTTTTCTAGTTTATTATTGTGTAATGGAATTATATTATTATTGTTATTGTTGTTGTTATTATTACCATTTCTGTTTATTACTATATTCGATTCAAGTGTTAGGAGCATTATTTTAAAAAGTTTTTTTTTTTTTTTAATACCCTCTTAAGGTTTGTAGGATTTGTAAATAGGCTCCAGAGATTTTAGTAATTGTAAATATGCCCCTCCCTTTTTTTTAATACCTTTCATGTTTCCAAAATCAATATCCTAATAAGAATGGGCAGCCATTTGAGATTTGTGTTGGATTTTTATATAAATGACAGTTTGTCTTTACATTCATTAATTAAAAATGAGTATATCAACATCACCAAAACTTTTACATGTAGTCTGATATATTGGTTATAGCTGATTTCTTAATTTACTTTAACCCATCTATAAAAACGAAAACAAAAATATTTTAGAAAGTGAAAAATTGTGAATCTTTGATTGCCAATCCGTTTTTAACTCAGTGACAAGGCACATCCCTCTCCACATAAACGACCAGCACCTGGCCGTAGCATGATGATCAGGGACTTGGCAGCGTGTGGGAGTTGTACTAGTGTAAAAATAAAATTTATATATAGTAATGATTTAAAACATAAGGTGCTAAGAATGGAGTTTCCACTTCCATGCACTATACATTCTGGACAAGATACAAGTAAAATAGGCACATATCTGTCAACAGAACTCCACAAGTTCAAAATACATGACTTGAGGGAAAAGTTTTACACGCAAAATGCACCTGAATTTCATGCAAATAGGCTGAGACTGTTTCATCCCTGAAGTTCATGAATAGGTGCATTTGGCCATATGGATGATTAATTTTACTTCAAAAATAACAAAACAATACTCTGTACCACCTATATCAGAGAATACATACCTGCATCTATCAGCCATGTTGGTTGCATCTTAAAGTTTTTAAATGCTCTCAAGTTCTTACAGAAATATTATTATTAAAGGTCTTTGTTGCTTGTAACTTTCTTGACAGATTAGAGATGGGTCCTTCCACCAAATCTACAAGATCTCTGGAGTTTCTGGGATTCGTGGTTGTGCTTTTGGCAGCACTGTTCAGAAGAAGTACAGCTTATGGTCCTCATGGGGCTTTAGACAGGGAAGCTCATATCATGGCATCATCTCATTCTGAATTGGGTAAGTTATTTGATGCAACATTTCATACATAAAATAATATCTTCTGCACCAAAACTCTGTGTGGGGACTGGGGTTATCTACACCACCGAATCAATCCATACCAGTTGATTTGATCGTCCAATCGATGGATAGGTAGAGTGCAACTGATCATTGATTAGTTAGACAGTTCAGATCAATGGCTCTCTTAATCCACAGAATGAGTTTTGATGTGTATTTCTTTTTATCCTTGTGATCATCAATGCTGGCATTCATTTTTAGTTCAGGAATAAGGATATATCATCACTCATTTCTCTAGGTTTTAATTTGCGTAGGCAGGAATTTGCTGGAAGGAGGTAACACTTCGGAACCAGAGAAAAATTTAGCTGCTACAGTGAGGGTGGATCCTTTGGATAAGTTTCAAAAATATAGAGGGGGCTATAACATTTCAAACAAGCATTATTGGAGTGTAATCTCTCTCTCTCTCTCTCTCTCTCTCTCTCTCTCTCTCTCTCTCTCTCTCTCCATTGGTCCTGGAATTAACACCATTATATTTGAATTATAAGATTGAGGTATTCATTGTGTAACTCTGGATTCCACGGCCAAAGGATATTCAATATTATTTTATGAAAGAAACACCGTGGAAAAGCACTGCACCTGCACCAAGCACTGAAAATTTGCACCCATGAAAATTAGAACATTTTCCATGCCAATCGCATAATCCTAAGCATTATACAAGTGCGATTCTAATGTCAATTTCTTTAAAGGAAGCCTGAAAAATATCTGAAGTCATATTCACAAGAAGGATTATTGTCGATGTGTGTGTGTAACCTCCATACATGTTGATCCTGGCTGTTTAAAACATGGTCGAGGCTGCGGTGTGGATTGAGCATGGCCAAAAATTTCCCTCGAGAATTTCCAATGTCTATAATTTATAGACTGACCATTTACTGTTCCTCCTTTTTTTTCAGTCCACCGCATTCACTGGAAAATATGGATACAGCATTGCAGCATTGTGGCTTTTGGGCGGTTTAATTTACTGCGGATTTCGATTTATAACCCTTTGTTGGACCAACAAGAAATGGAGAAAGCCAAAGAGACTAACTTGCTCCAGGCAGTGCTACTTCTGCCCCATAATCTTGGGAGTTCTCTTCACATTTCTAGCCATGTAAGTCAGCATTTCTTTTCTGGTTTTCTTCTCACTAGCACATCTTTTCCTAGTCATGTAACTCCTACCATAAACATGATGCATAGAGGAGATTGAGTGATTGATATTGCAGAATCGCATCTGGAATAGCTCTTGGAGGCAACTCGAGATTTCATTCGAGGGCAAAGACAGTGATGAACATCATCTTAAACGCAGCAGACGAGGCATCTGGGGCTATATACAATGTGACTAGAGCCATAGAAACCATGCAAGCTAATGTGGGGATCCAAGACTCAATTAGTCACCTCAACTCGACCACAAGGAGGCTTAACCAAGGGGCTGCTGACATACAAAGACAAGCACTGAAGAACAGGCATTGGATCAACAAGGGTCTAAAAATATTGTAATCCTCTCTCTCTCTCTCTCTCTCTCTCTCTCTCTCTCTCTCTCTCATACCATATACAATAAAAGGGGGTAGACAATTATCATCTCTTGGATGATCCATAGCTTAAAAATCTCTTTGCTTGGATATTCCTGTTCTACAACAGTGAAATTCTTGGATGTTCAATAACAGATACGAGCAAGACAAGCCCTTTGTACAGGGAAAAGTGCTCGCTATTGCAACCACTAGGTTTTGGGTTCGAGACATGTGACCAGTAAAAAAAAAAAAAATAGAGACAGATATGAGCAATGATTAGCTATAGAAAGTCACCCGGACAGATGGACACAGCCATTGGATCAATACGATTTTTAGGCCATGGCCCAAAGAAGTTAGTCCTGTTACACAACCATCGAGCAAAACGAACTAACATAACAATGTTCAGATCAACACATTTGGAGTTTATCAATTCACAATTCCATCAACATAACTGACATCTCCTTACTGCAGGTATGCATCAACTAATGTGGTTGTTTCACTGAACCTAATTGCTGTGCTTGCTATGTTAGGTGAGAAGTCAGTCGATAATGCCTGTTCATGATTTATATGATGTCACTCTCTTTTCTGGGATTGCACCCTGACTTTTATATCAATCTCTGCAATTGCAGTTTCTGGAGTTCTTCGGCTCAGAAGGGCACTTTACCTGTAAGTAGACCGTTATCCCTTCCAACTAACATGCAGGGAAGAAATACAAAAAATAAAAAACCAGAAGATCGCCTTTAATTAAAAAAAAATGAGGAATAAAGAATGTCACTAGGTGCATTTTGATTAAATCAAATTACTGGGATCTGGTATTCTGGGGGACAGATAAACCAAACCTTTCCAAGTGTTTGAAGGGGAGAAAAAAGAAATGGCAAGAAAAACTTGAATTACATTGGGATGGAAATGGTTCTCTACCCTCAGCTTCAAATAAATTTCAGATTCAACTTAAAACTCATGGGTTTGGGAGGAAATGGTTCAAGACTGCAAATCATCAAAAGTAAATCCAAATGCACCATTTGGGTAATTTCTCAGTTTATCAAAGCACAGGCTAACCAAGGCACAAGATAGGCCCAGAGATGCAAATGGATCAAAATACATAATGACATGAAAGTACATAAAAAAGTAAAGACTGTTCAGCCAGCCACTTTTTGATCCATGGGCTGATGGATAGATGGATAGCCAGAATCAAAACTTTCTTATGGTCATTCAGTTTGATTTCTGTTGTAGAAAAAAAAAAAAAAAGCACAGTGTGAACACAAATGTAGGAAACATTTCTGGAGACAGAAAGTAGAATAAAAAGAAATGCCTTTCTCCATTGTCTTCAAATCGTTTTCTATAAAAAAAGAAAACTATAAGAAGAGTGTGAACATTCTCCTGGTATACACAAATTTAAATTCACGGTTGGTAGGATACTAAGTATGAATTAACACTTTCAAATTCCAGTCTAAGGCCCATGGATCCAGGTGCACAAAGATGCCCATGTACGAACTCCTGAATCTTTGCATCAGAATTTCAAATCTGACAAGATAACCTTAACACCATTTACAACAATATTACTGAAGGAACCTTTGTGACAAAAAATGCATCATGAAAAACACAAGGAATTATCTAGCGCAGGATGGAGCCCCAAAATCCCACTTTGGTTTTCATCTTGTTGTAGTCATAGAGTTACTACAGGAGGCAGAAATGGAGACATCACAACAATATCGAAGAGAGAAGACCCTTGCTACAGATAAAAACCCTCAATTGCCATAATAAAAAGACACCTCACAAACTAATAGGAAACGCATCACTCAACTCTTTTACTCCTAACACATCACTCTAGATCTTGTGCAAGACCTTTTTGCATTGTATTTGAAGAACGTGGGGCCTATTTCATCGTCCCTGGGCCCCCATCTTGGTTCCTTCAAACATGTGATTGTAATTGTATCGACATCTTATCTGTTTTCCATTTTGGCAGGTTCATTTTTGTCTGCTGGTTTTTCACAGTAATCTGTTGGCTGTATTTTGGGGTGTACTTCTTCATAGAAAAGTAAGCCATGTTTTTTCTCTATGGAGGCAAATCTTCTGAAAAGCTTAATTGTTTGTTTTTCCAAGCCTCAGTAATGAAAGAGAAAAAACCGTGCTTTCAGGTTTGCTGGTGACTCATGTACAGCTCTTGTGCAATACCAGCAAGATCCCCGCAGCAGCAGCTTGAGCTCCATCCTTCCATGTGATGACCTACTTTCGGCAAAATTGGTTCTACAGGATGCTAAAGAAGGAATCTATGATCTCATAGACCAGGTATGAAAATTCCAGAATACCATTGGTAGCTTACTTTTCAGTGCTTATATGAAGAATATTTTCTCCCTGCAAATCAGCCTTTAAAAAGTTGGTCATTTAACAATCCATCAATGATCCAAGTTCCATAGAATGCGCTTCTCGGCAGCTGATCTAGACATTTTTTTTCCATATGGCCTATCCATTTTTCACAAAGTAAATAATCACATGAAAAAATTCTCTTCTGATAGATAACTGTCTACAGGTGATGACATTTAAAGGGTTTCCCGATTATAAACATGCACGTACCTGGCTAAACCAAACAAATTTAGAAAACATGGTCTATATCCATATTTGGTATCAACTTGAATAATCTCAATTGGCCTGCAAATTACAGGTGAATGCCAACATTTCAGCAACACCAATCCTGAATCAGGTTCGCATCTGCAACCCTTTCTCAGGACCACCAGACTACAATTATCAACCAGAGACATGTTCCAATAATGCAATGGGAATAGGAGAGATTCCCAAGGTAAGTCTTTGTGGTTTCCTTCTATTCTAAATCTAATACTTCTCATGCCAAATCAACTGTTCAGTAACTGATGCAAATATATATTTTCACCTATGAAGCTCCTGGAGAGATTTACTTGCTCAGGTGGTGATGGCAGAACATGTCGAGAAGGAGAATTTATTTCAGCTAGTAGTTTTAGAACAATCTTAGTGTACTCAAGCTCCATCCAAGACTTGATGAATGCCTTTCCAGGCATGGAAAACCTGGTTGACTGTCAGATGGTGAAAGACGTAATCAATGAAATACTTTTCAAACAATGCAAACCAGTGACGAAATATATTCACATGGTTTGGGCAGCAATGACAGCTCTCTCCACAATCATGGTAATTCTGGTTCTAACATGGACTACAAAATCATATCATGACAGGAATAATCATTCCTCTGATGGAGCTGTGAAGCCTCAATCAGCAACACCACCAGAAAGATTGGTGTCTGACACAAGCATAAGAAATTCCAAACTAACAGAAGCTCAATTGGAAGTATAATCAAGGTTCAATTGGATGTATAGTTGAAAGAAAGTATGGTAACTCAAGCATACCAAGGAGTTCCAGAGAGAATACAAGTTTAGAGTGAGAGAGTAGTTTCCATAAGTTAGAGGTAGGAACAAATTTAGGAGGAAAGGCATCAACAAAAGAGAAAATAAATAGACTTGTGCAGCCATTTAGAGAAAAAGAGTTGTACAGCCATAAGAAGAATGAGGAGCTGGATGGGGTTACAGTCGAAGGATTGAGACTTGGATCTAAAGGAGGTCGTCCGCCTTCGCATATTCTTTTGTACCGTCATGAAAAATCAATGTTAGCAAATTATTTTGTACTGGGACAAAAAAAAAAAATTGTTTAGTGAAAGCATAAGTTAATTCGCATGTTGGTCACCTTTTTCATTGGGTAAAAAAGCCAATGGAGCCCAATAGTATAGCTACTCCATCTTTTTCTTTCCCTTTCAGAACAATACTTATAAATAGAAACCAACTTAAATGAGAATAGAAATCCTTAGGACCAAAAACTTGGAAGATACGTGACAATTTCCTCTAAATACTTCTCTTTGCAAGAAAGTCAGCTACCTTATTCTCCTCCATTGAAATATGCCATTCTAAGAAAGATCCAGTCCATCAAACAATGACTGAAGACAATCTCAAGGATTCTGCCCCTTGATCAAAACCCATCCAACTAAGGCATCCTCCAATTTAAGATTGCCTGAAAACGCGAACGAAAAAACAGTGAGCCCTATCACAAAATTCTCTCTCCTGCTTCTAAAGCTTTTCTAGGCCAATTAGACCCAAAATAACCACCCTGAAACTTTTTTTCATATTTTAATTGTTATTCGCCTTATAACTTTCTCAACTAACGTAACACAAAGGCACTGAGTTCCTGATTGGACTACTTTCCATCAGCCATTTTGAATAACAGGGTTATTCCGTTGTTTTCACTTACTTGCTCATCTATTTGCATCAGCATCATGACCTCTGTTATCAGGGCATGTAGTCGGGTGCCGAAAAGATGCTGCCAAGTTGTCCACCAACCAGTTCGGCCAAGGAAAACACCTAGAAGTTGTGCCTTAGTTGTTCACCAAATACACATATAAACTCAAGAATGGACATGTAATCATCTCATCAATAACATAAATTCATTATGCAACCACAATAACATACAACCTAGGAACTTCTGCCTATAATGGAAAAGTGAGATTCCTTCATCAGAATTCTTAATTTTCAATGAGCATCTATACACTGAGGAAACTGATTTCCTTCTTTGGCATTCTTAATGCTCCATGCACCATGACCATCATTATATTATTGTGCAACCCCATTCCTAGTCTTCATTATTCTATAAAGATCATTCCAAACTAATAAGAAGAATCAACTTTCATACTTTCTTACAAATAATCGATATCAGAAAAGGCCCCCTAAGATCGACACATTCAATTCCTTCAAAGATAATGTCTCGATATACAGTTTCATAAAAGAAATATTACACAAGTTATTCAAAAAAATCCATTAAAAAGGATTAACATTTTTGTAAAATGAAAAAGTAAAACCCAAAGATGTGAAAACAGACTTTTTGCCTTGAACTCTACATCAACCTTCATCCTGCCATGGAAAACCAATGCATAGAAACATGAGAGACAAGGTTCCGGTGAAAACAAAATCTAATCAAAATCAAAATTATCACACCCAATACCATTTCAAACAAGAAATCATGAAGTAAACATGATCACCCAGGAAATACGAACAATAAAAACAAGAACTGATCAACTTGTGCTCTTATTAGTCTTATGAAAGGTATGCAGTATATGGGCCCAACCACCCAATATCTATTAGTGTTGAAACTTTGAAAATAAATAGTCCTTACTTGGAAAGGGAATGTCAAGACAAAATATAAGTTGAAAATGCAGTGTTACAAAAAAAAAAAATTTAATTAAATAAGGGAAATCTGTAAGTTAGTCCCTACCTTTTCCTAAATAACTAAAGAGACCCTGACAAAATGCAAAAGTACTTTATTTATTTATTCAGGTCTTTCAATTGAATCCTTAGAGTCAAGTAACAGAAGTTTCTTCTGCAAATGTTTTCCTTCGGGGGTGCCAAAAGAATGGAATGTCCTTGGAGTAAACCCAGCCCCTTTAGCCCAGCCATTTAACTTGTACAAGCCCATATTGTGGGTTGGAGGTTGATAGAATGGTTTGGATTAAGGGGAATGGATTAAATAGAGAGAATTGGAATAAGAGGCATGATAAAGGTCAAGAGTTAATGGTTGGATTAAATGGGTTGAGCCCATGGTGGAAATTTTGTTTTGGACCTCATGTTGGTTTGCTTCTAAACTAAAATGATTCAGAGGTTTTGCCATTTTGGTGCTTCATTTCAGAATTCCATTTTACAGACTTTCTAAATTAAAAAAAAATAAAAAAAAAATAAAATTAGAATAATGAGAAGAAAAAAAAAAGATAAAATAATATAATACTGAATATTTACTTGAATTTACAATGCATTCTGTTCTTTCCACATAACTAGCAAGGATTTTGTATGTTGTGATGTGACAAAATGATACAATGACTGTGCAGACTTTTTTATTATTTTCAATGTGGATCTCTACAGAGATCAAATGGCTGTCACTAGTCAAGTGACACACGCTTTCCTCGTTTCTAGTTAAAACCACACACAATTGGGCTTATCAGGCAGGTAACTCAATGGCTCACCCCACATAATCACTTCATGAATTTCAAACTTGTTTCAAACACAAAAGGGGAACTTAACTGTTAGAAACAGAAATTGGGTATATGGTAAAGCATTGTGGAAGCTCTTACAATTTAGGACCTTTTGAAAGACAACCAAAAATTAAAATTAGCAGATCTCAGCCCTTTGGCATCAAGATTCTAATGAAGCACTAGAATTAGCACTTTGTGGAAATTTCAGTACTCAAACTGCAAACAACAAATTTGGTGGATCTTAGATTATAAGTTCTTTTAATGCTTCAAAAACAGGTTTCAGGCACTTATAACAAATTAATGGTGATTCAGGGTAAACCCAAAGACACTTAAATGGCATAAACCAGTGGTGACCACTGCCATGAACATTGGAAATACAGGGGCAAAGAAAGTGAGCCTAAGAGTGACCTTTTTATGGATGGTAGGTAGGTGAGACCTTATTATGGATGGTAGGTGTTCTCTAATCAAGTAGACATAATTCTGCTTCCCAAGTTGCACGCTTAAGGAAGCAACAATTTCATGTACCTTATTGTTATGAAAACAACAAGAAGGCCCCTAAAAGCTTACAGCATAACAAAACCTCTGGTCTCATATTCAATAGTTCAAAAAGACGGGAGAATCATATTGCAAGTGTCTTAAAATAACCTCAATCATTGAATGAAACAACATATCAAAATGTGCATCACACATTACTTGAAATAATGAAGTAAAAGCCACAATATCTTTGAACTATCAAGCTCATAACCAACACAAATAGTAAACTGTAAACATAAATTTAAATGGCCACTACAATGCAGTGTTTGTGTTGCCACCCTATAAGACTATAACATCTGCATGCAAGCTATGTTGTGTCTGCACCATGGTATAAAAACACGGTTTCAAACCTCATAACAGCCAGGGCCAAAGCTATTATGCAACAACAAATATAACAGCAAAAAACAACATTGGTTTGTTTCTATTTTCTTCTATTATTATGAAATCATTTAATTAGAAATTTCAATAAATAAAAGTTCACAAAACTGCAGTAGAGCCACTGGATCTTGGTTGAAAATGATCTATGATGCATACATATACTATTAATCGCCTCATGGATCCTTGATTGACAATTTAGTTGATTGGATCACTTAGAACAAAAGTATTGATCACGGTGGGGGAAACCAACTGATCAATGGGTTCCAAACTCTGTGTCTATAGTAAGGATTTCCATTTTAGTGGGAGTATTCTCTTGAAATCCCAGGCCTCTTTAAAATTTAAAAATCAAGGAATTTGAGGCAATGAATAATGATGATTTATTCAAATCAAGGGGACAAGAGAAAGCAACAGGAAAGACAGCCCCATAGATCCGAGACAAAAATTATATTTATAACAGGGGATCCAATAGAGGTGGAAGAACGGAACCAGTGGATCGACTATGTATTTCCCATGTGATCTCCAAGATAAAAATTTCAATTCTTGAATTCATGGAAACAGATACAGAGATATAAGAATCTAGAGTCTAGGTCCATTAAACTCTCAAAATTCCTATATTTCGCAGATTCTCTAATAATTCCCATGCTTAATCCGACATGGGTCATATGGCAGGCAGGCCACACGAGTTCTAACATAAACATCCAATGTTAATGGGTTTTTAGAGTGATCTAGATGGAAACAAAATACATCCTTATATGATATAGTTGCTTCCTAGTTCAATACACACTTGTACATTTTGGGCCGTTTACATTCAAGTAACTATTGTGGTGACCACCAAAACACTCCTAATTGCTTTGGCCATCATTTTAACCGTTTTCAGACCAGGAAAAAAACAACCCAATAAACAAAGCCCAACTCACTGCAGTTCTGGTTGGTTTCCAACTTGCCCCAACACACACAGTACAGAACTAAGTTCATCGATTCTTCCAAAACATCCAACCCTACAAACCCTACATACTCTTATCTCTCAGCATCCCTAATCAAAACCCTAAAAACCCCTCCCCATAATTCTTCGTGGGATTTACCTGAACAGCTTCCTCCGAGCTTCGACCAGCAATTGATTCAAGCTCCGAGATTCTCACTTCCATGGCATCGAAATGATGCTTTATCTAACCCAAAATCAAAGAAACAAGAAACTGAATCAGTTGAAAGCCAAAAAAAAATTCAAACCGAATGAAAAAGTAGATAGATTTCAAGTTTCTGAGGCTGAGGAAGGAAAAAGATTAGAAATTTACTTGGGAATACTTTGAAGCTCGATCGGCCAATAGATCTTTCCATATGTAATATGCATTTGCAGCTGCAGATGCTGAGAATCCGACCGCGAACCAAAGCAATCGAGTTCTTAGCATTTTCCGAGGCGCGAAGGGGTGCAAAGGGAAAGAGAGAACAGAATCCTTTTATTTTTGGTTGAAAGTTGTATGGGTTAGGACAATTGCAAAATGGACCCTGAGTTTTGGGGAGGCTTTCAAAATGCTGTCAACTATCCACTTCAAGACAATTTCTCCCCATCATGTTTAATTTTTCCAGTCCTCTCTTTGGAACAGTGTATTTGTTTGCATATAAAACTTATGATGAATTCATGATTAAATGAGATTATTTGTTTACATAAGTATATAATTTATATGTATAAATGGTACATATGTGAATCCGTTATATATGCAAATGATATGCGTGAAAAACTTTTCAATATTTGATCAATAAAAATGAGTACCCCGCCCAAAAATTTATAAAAAAAAAAACCCATCTAGTTATGAAAAAATCATTTTTAAACATTAGCCCCAAATAATAATAGAAATCTTTTGAGTTTTTAGTTTTGTCCAAAGCCCCCTCCCCCAAATGAAATTTTTTATATAGTGGCCCTAAGGCAAATTTCCTTGCTTTGCCCTTATTGTAAAAGTTGATAGGTGTTAACAGTGTTTGGGCATCTTACGACGACCTTAGCATAAATTAATAATATAACCTATATGATTAAATAAAAAAAATAAAAATAATAACAAACAGACCAACGAAGCCTAAAGTAAACAAAGAAAAGTGTGGCATGACTAGGTATTTCACTTTGTACAATGAAGTGAAGAGGAGGGCCACTTTACCTAAAGTAAAAAAAGATGCATTTGCATGTTGCTAAATCATAGTTATCAACTTTATTTCATTTTAGTCGAAATGGCAGCTGCTCTTTGTTTCGGCTATGAAGCCGAAATGAAATGCATGGTATAACTCTTTTTATTTGAATTTTGGTCAATTTTGGTTGAACACATGCATTTCGGCCAAGATTGATTGAAATAGCCGAAATTTTTGAAATTCTCAAAATGACTGACACATTTTGAAAAATATTTTTAAACTTCAATTTTAAAGACTGCTAACTTTTACAGCTTTATTAATGGAAAAGAATGTGCTTAAATTTTTATTTTAAAGTTGTATTTATACTTTATTATGGCAAAGGATGTGCTTAAATTTTATACAATTATATATTATAATATTATTTTATCATAATAAATCAAATGCATAAATTATATTCTATATTTTTCCTAGCTTATATACATATTTCTATTTTATTTATTTTTCAGAAACGCAAGTCCAAAATGTTCCATTGAAATTCCGAATCGTCCAAAATATTTCATACTAGTCGCCAAACCGAAATGGGGTTTGAAACGAAATTAACGACTATGCACTACATGACAAAAGAACCTCGTTATTTTTACCAAAAGAGTAAAAATAAAAATAAAAACCATTGATTTAACCCCCTCCTTTTTTATTCTCTTTTGATTTAACCCTTCCCTTTTTTTTTTCACTCTACAAGTAAATTACCCAAACAAGAGTCACTTCCCTTCTCCAAAATTAACCCATCACTCAAGTGTCTATCTTGAACTTTCCCTTCACATATTTCCATTTTTATGCAATATATATATAAAAGAAGGAAGCATTTTCCCGCTGCAAAGAACCAGAGCAAGGGGTGTGTAGAAATGGCGGAATCCTCGCAACCTTTGAGAAAGGTGTAAATCTTCTTATTTCTGCTATTCTCTCTGTATGTGTATAAATAGAGATTACAAGGCAAAAATCCTTGACTTCAAGGGATGGAGAATATACAATGAGTATTTACAGTATCAAATCACTAAATTAAAGGAATAGAATAAGATCCCTGTTGACTTAGGATTCCATGATCTGTAATGTGGATCATGTGACCTGTAAGACTCCCCCTCAAGTTGGTGCATGAAGATCTATCAAGCCCAACTTGGACATCAATTTGTGAAATTGCTCATGACCGAGAGGTTTGGTGAAGACATCAGTAAGTTGGTTCAAAGTTAGAACATAGGCAGTTGTTAAGGAACCTCTTGGATTTTTTTCGCAAACAATGTGACAGTCAATTTCAATGTGTTTGGTTCTTTCATGATAAACAGGGTTCGTAGCAATGTGATGTGCGGCTTGAAATATAGCTAGATGTCTTATAGGAACTCCTAAGTCTTGATGAAGATAACGAAGCCAAGTGATTTCACAAGTTGCATGGGCCATAGAACGGTACTCGGCTTCAGCAGATGATTTTGACAAAGTTTGTTGTTTCTTCGTTCTCCAAGAGATCGGACTATGGCCCCAAAAAATACAGTAACCAGTGGTGGATCGCCTTGTAGTGAGACAGCTAGCCCAATTGGAGTCACAATAACCATATAATTGTAAGTCACAATTTGAGGAAAGAAGGAAACCCTTGCCAGGTGTGCCTTTTAGATAGCGAAGAATCCTATAAGCAGCATCCATATGTGGCATGCGAGGTTCATGCATAAATTGACTAAGAACATTAACTGAGAATACAATGTCAGGTCGGGTGATTTTGAGGTATTTTAATCTTCCAACAAGTCTTCTAAAGATGGAAGGATCTAGCAATAACTCGCCATCAGTGGGTGTGAGCTTTAAGTTTTGCTCCATTGGAGAATTTGAAGGCTTGGCTCCAAGATAACCAGCATCTTTTAAAATTTCCAGCATGTATTTTCGCTGAGAAAGAAATAGTCCTTGACAAGAATGTCCTACTTCGATACCTAAGAAGTATTTTAGATGTCCAAGATCTTTAATGTTGAACTTGGTGTGAAAAAAGACTTTTAGTCTCGAGGTAGAACTTTGGTTGTTGCCAGTGATGATGATGTCATCAACATATATCAAGACATGTGTATGACTATTCTTGGTATGATGGACGAACAATGAGTAATCTGCATTAGATTGTTTGAAGCCAAAGTTAAGTAAGGCATTAGAAAATTTGGAAAACCAATTTCTTGAGGCTTGCTTCAACCCATATAAAGATTTATTTAACTTACAAACACGAAACTCCCCCTATCTTGAATAACTAGGTGGAAGTCTCATGTATACCTCTTCATCAAGATCGCCATGCAAGAGTGCGTTATTAACGTCAAGCTGGTGTAATGACCAATTGCGGGCACTCGCAATGGTGAGAAGACAATGAACGGTGACCAATTTTGCACAGGTGCGAAGGTTTCATGATAATCCAGTCCTTCTTGCTGAGTATACCCTTTGGCCACCAAACGGTCCTTGTATCGTTCGATAGAGCCGTTTGCACAATGCTTGATTTTGAGCACCCATTTACAACCAATGGGTTTTTTGTCAGGAGGAAGGGCAGTCAACGTCCATGTCTTGTTTGCCTCCAAAGCTTGAATCTCAACTGCCATGGCTTTTCTCCAATGAGGTTCCTTAAAAGCTTGAGAAAAAGGTAGTTGGTTATGAAACAGAGGTTATAGCAGCTAGAAAAGCACGATGAGTGGAAGAGAATTTGTTATAAGCCAAAAAAGCGGATAAAGGATATGGTGTGTTTTAGGACTTACCTCTGAAGAATTCGATGGAGATGGGTTGGAGACAACAAAAGAGCATTCAAAGTCAGCAAGATGCAGCGGAATAGTACGAGTCGAACGTCGATGGGTTGGAGATTCAAGGATTGGGCTAGTATCAATAAGAATGGTGGTTGGAGATGATATTGTGTCCATCGTTGGTATATTAGGTGACATAAGAGGGTTGTTTGGTGTGTTGAAATTGGTGAGGGAATGGTCAAGTATAGGATTGGGTATGACATAATTATGGCTGGATTCCTGTGAAATGTTATGGAATGAAAATATAGTTTCATGAAATGTGACATCCCGACTTACAAAGGCCTTTTTTTGGTCTAGATCATAGAATTTATAACATCGTTGGCCATGCGGATATCCAATGAAAATGCAACGACGTGCTCGTGCATCAAATTTATGTTGATGGTGTATGTTGTGCGCATAACATAGGCAGCCAAAAACGCGCAAATGTTTGTAAGTTGGTTTTGCTTTAAATATAATCTCATGAGGACTTCTATTTTGCAACAATGGTGCGGGCAGCAAGTTGATTAAATAAGCAACAGTAAAGACACATTTCCCCCAGAAAGACAAAGTCAAGTTAGATTGGAAATGCAACACTCGAGCAATTTCAAGTAAGTGTCTATGTTTTCTTTCCACCACCCCATTTTGTTGGGATGTTGAAACACAACTATGTTGATGTAGAATTCCCTTTTGATAAAGTGATTGCATTTCATGTCCAAAAAATTCTAAACCATTGTCTCAAAGAATAATCCGAATAGATTTGTTAAACTGGGTTTTTACCATATTAACAAAAGATTTCATAAACAATGGTGTCTTAGATTTATATCGAATCAAATAAAGCCATGTAGAACGGCTAAAATCATCAACAATTGTTAAAAAATAATGTGCTTGATTCAGAGATGGGGTAGAATATGGTCCCCAAATGTCACAATGAATCAAGTCAAATGGATTATTTGTAATTACAGAACTACGAGGAAATGGAAGTCTTGTTTGTTTAGCCAATGGACACACATGACAAGGACAAATAGACGAGAAAAATGCATCATTATTGGACTTAGCTAAATCCTTAAGATGTGAATTAGATGGGTGTCCTAGACACCGATGCCAAAGATCGAACCGAGAAGTAGAAAAGACAGCAGCATTCGGTGGTTGAAGAGTATAGAGACCTCCTTATTGTCTATCCACCCCAATCGTCTTCTTTGAGTGTAGGTCCTGTAAGACACAATGGTCAGGATAAAAGATTGCAGCACAATGAAGACTATTAGTGATCGCACTAACTGATAGCAAATTGTGTTTAAATGTTGGCACACAAAGCACGTTAAAAAGAGGAAAATCAGGTAATAGGGAAATGTCGCCAATTTTTGTAATGGGGATGAGGTCACCATTAGGCAATTGAACTGGGTGCAAAGAAGATTTGAAATTACCACTGCTAAAGTAAGAACTGAATGGTATCATGTGATTGCTGGCCCCGGTATCAATGATCCAAGGGGAGGAAAACAAAGATGAAGTGATGCTATTAGGAAACTTACCAGCTATATTTGCACTTGGATTGGAGTTACTGAGAGAGAGAAGACGCAACAATTGATGGTATTGTTCATTTGTAAATTGAGGAATTGAAGTTAAGGTCTCAAGTGGAGTAGATTGAGCATTATTGGCTGTATGAGGAGCATCACGTCGCGGAGCACGGGTTGCGCAATCTCGAAGAGGATACCCATGTTTCACATAGCAGCGGTCCTCTATGTGGCCAAGTTTGTTACAATGGCTACAACGAGGACGCTCACGATGTGACTTGGGCATATTGCAAGGACCAGAGTGTTGCTGGTTTTGAGTAACAGTAGCAGTAGCAGCAGATGGTAAGAAGCTAATAGCACTAGCCTCATTGGCTGTAATATTAGTACCATAAATCTGAGACTCATACCTAGTGCACATAAGTCGTTCATTTTCTTCTTGAAGTACAAGGCTATATGCCTTATTAACAGTAGGTAAATGATCCATTAACAAGATCTGGCTGCGAATGGCAGAGAATGAGTCATTCAAACCCATTAAAAATTGCATGAGTATCTCTTCTTGTTGAAGAGGAGCAATAGTTTTCATATTTCCTCAAGAACAAGGTGGAAGAACAATGTAAGAAGATAATTCATCCCAAAGTTCTTTCAGCTTCGTATGATAGGTTGAAATAGATAGTTGAGCCTGACAATGATTGATAATGTCGCATCGGATATAGTATACATTGGGAACATTCCCTTGCAAAAAACGTTCATTGAGGTCAGTCCAAAGAGCAACTGCAGTATCCGAGTAAATGATGCTATCACCTAGATCCTTAGAGATAGCGTTGAATAGCCATAAGAGGACCATCATGTTGCAACGAGACCATGAACCATGATTTGGTGAAGAGGCATCAGGTTGCTTTTGCTGAAACACCAACGAATCCTAGTTTGTTCTTGGCTGTGAGTGGTATCTGCATAGCCCTACTCCATATATGGTAGTTGTCACCATCAAGAAGGGATAAGACAAGAACATTCCAGGATTGTCAGAAGGATGAAAATAGAATGGGTTGCTGTAGTTGTCATCAGAAGCATGGGATGAAGGACTGTTAGAAACATTAGAGTTGTTGGTTGACATGATTGAAAAAAATGCAGAGAAAATGAATATCAGGCCCGTGCTCTGATACCAGGAGAAATGTGTAAATCTTCTTATTTCTGCTATTCTCTCTGTATGTGTATAAATAGATATTACAAGGCAAAAATCCTTGACTTCAAGGGATGGAGAATATACAATAAGTATTTACAGTATCAAATCACTAAATTAAATGAATAGAATAAGATCCCTGTTGACTTGGGATTCTATGATCTGTAATGTGGATCATGTGACCTGTAAGAACCTTCTTCTCCAGGCATTCCTCCCATTTCACTCAGAGATTGCATCGAAGAGACTCTCAAATTCCTCTTTTCGAGCTAAACCCTAGAAATAAACCTAGGCCTTTCCAAAGACTACTGCTTTCATCTACTCAAAGACGACGATCACAACCAACCAGGTAATCTCCCTGCCTCAATCATCTCTTTTTTATTTGATCTCATGCTTGATTCCTCATTTTCTATTGAGATACAGCTCGAGATCGCATTTATTATGCTTCGGATGGCAGTTTGATGGCGAAAACTACAATAAATTTCATCGAATGCAGTGTTTTGTTTAGCAGAAACAACTTAGATGCTTCTTTTTTTGGGAGAAAAAAACTAATTATAAATTAGACATTTTACTTTAAATCTTAATGTAAGTAGCTTTCATCAATCAGATTAGTTAGGTAACTTCAAAAAGGTAAAATAAATATAACTTAAAACATATAAAGAATGGAGGAGTTAAGGTTAATTGTAGTCCAACTACACAACATATGATTTTAATGAAATGAACATAGTCAGAAAACGAGGGTAGAACTATAAAGTGGGGTTGCCTTGCCCAAAAATTTAGAAAAAACCCAGTCTAGTTATGAAAAAATTATTTTTTAACATTAGCCCCAAATGTTAATAGAATTTTTGAGTTTTTAGTTTTGTCCAAAGCCCCTCCCCCAAATGAGAATTTTTATATAGTGGCCCTGAGGCAAATTTCCTGGCTTTGCCCTTATCGTAAAAGTTGATAAGTGTTAACAGTGTTAGGACATCTTACGACGACCTTAGCATAAATTAATAATATAACCTATATGATTGAATAAAAGAAAAAAAAAACAAACAGACCAACAAAGCCTAAAGTAAACAAAGAAAAGTGTGGCATGACTAGGTATTTCACTTTGTATAGTGACTAGCAATAGACGCCCATGCTGAGCTCAGGCCCAAAAATAAAAATATATTAAAAATTGGAAGCACAAATGGTATTATTCTTTTCTCCAATACTATTTGAAAAATAATTTGCTAGTAATTTGTAATATTAACAATATTACAAATATGATAGATAATATTGCATATATTATAAAATACTATTTCATATTAAACTCTAATATTATTTCACATACATCCAAATAGAAATGGCATGTATTTTTAATATACAGTACTGTAATAGCAAATATAATAAAATTATTCCTAGTAATGCTTTATTTCTCATAGGATCACAGCTGAACATGAGTCATATGCACAATAATATATTAACTCTTATATTAATGCTAACAACACTGTCAATAATGTGTTTAATCTAACTGTGCGGCCACCCAAAACAGTTAGATAATCATATTTATAACCACCAAATAAGCTTGTCCATCCCATATTGATCATTGCCATAAAAAAAATAGATTATCATTTTCACCAAATACTCTACTCATTTTTGCATTAAATCCAGAATGGTAATGTGTTTCCATTTGTATGATGTTATTGTGATTTAAAAATCAAAGGACTGTTAGGCATAACTCAAATTAAACAAATGCAAACAAAGTTTAATGCCCATATAGAAAGCAATACAAGAAACTTTTAATGCCCTTTTAGAAATTGCTCAAATTTATTACCTATATTTCCTCAACACTTAATTAAGATAAAATCTATTACCAAATTATAAAACAAAGTCCAATCATTAAGCCAGAAGAAGGATCAGAAAAGTGAAGCACGTCAACAATATTGAGTCATACACATGGAAGATTCAAATACAATATAATGTGAGCTTAGCTACCAATACAACCTAAATGCAAATCACCATGGGAGAACTAAAAATGGATAGAAAAGAAAAGAACGTAACAAAATACTAGTTTGTACAGGCTAAAAAAAAAGAAAACAAAAATCACTGCGAGGATTGAATGATTGAGATTGATGGATGAGACGTTGATGTTGAATGAAGAGTAACTGAATATAAATTTAGATTTTTGAAAAAATCTAAATGGATGAGTTTTGTTTATGAGATAAAACTTGAATGGATGGGTTATCTAACTGCTTAAAACTTGAATGGATGGGTTGTTTAACAGCATGAGTTATCTATAAGGATTTGGAGGAAAGATAAAGATGAAAACTGATTGAATGTTCTATTTAAACTAATTGCCTTGTGAGGATTCAAACCGAAGATTCTTCAAATTAGAAAGGGCCTATGTGTGAGATGGAAATCCAACCTTCCATCAGATCATCAAAGCCAGACTATGTAATCTTTTCCTTATGTATTTCTATAAAATGAGAGATTTTTCAGGGCTAATGTGGCACCTTCAACAGCCCACCTCCCCTATTGCTTTAATATATATAAAGTGAAGGAGAGTGCCACTTTACCTAAAGTAAAAAAAAAAAAAGAAGATGCATTTGCATGCTGCTAAATCATAGTTATTAACTTTATTTCATTTTAGCCGAAATGGTAGATACTCTTTGTTTCTGCTATGAAGCCGAAATGAAATGCATGGTTGAACTCTTTTTTTTTTAATTTTGGTCAATTTTGGTTGAACACATGGATCTCGGCCAAGATTGATTGAAATGGTCGAAATTTCCAAAATGACTGAAACATGTTGAAAAATATTTTTAAACTTCAATTTTAAAGACTGCTAACTTTTACAGCTTTATTAATGGCAAAGAATATGCCTAAATTTTTATTTTAAAGTTGTATTTAAACTTTATTATGGCAAAGGATGTGCTTACATATTTTGGTTTTATTTATTTTCCAGAAACGCAAGTTCAATATGTTCCATTAAAATTCTGAATCGTCCAAAATATTTCATACTAGCCGCCAAACCGAAATGGGGTTTGAAACGAAATTAACGACTATACACTACATGACAAAAGAACCTTCTTATTTTTACCAAAAGAGTAAAAAAAAAAAGAGGATTTTACGGGAAAGGTCCCAGAATTTTGCCATTCATTAGAAAGGGTCCTTGCAAAACAACACCACTGGGGCCCGTCATGCCCTGTTACACTTTTTTTTTTTCAACTTTGAGAGGAGCGACGATAGCGTCGCTTGTATCTAATGGGGGCAACGCTAGCGTCATTCGTCACGGTATCTCCCGATCTCTCCTTCTTCCTCTCCTCCTCCTCTTTCTCCATCTTTAATTCTAGGATAAGATGAAAAAGATGGAGATTGCAAATTGTTATTGGGTTTATAAAGGGTTGGTAGAAGATGATAATGTTTTATTTAACATTGAGTTCCTTGAAGTGTGTATTCCTACACCCTTTGTTCCAGTTTTAAAAGCTGGGGTGTGTGTGGTGTTGGTTCCCTTTAATTTAATTTTATTTATTTATTTTGCGAGGTGGGTTGTTAAGGGATGGTGTTGATTAGATGTGTGAGTTCTTTGAAGTCTTTTGACTGTTTGTGAAATATAGCAGTCATGTCTGAACGTAATATCTTACATATGTTCTTTCGGCTCCCATAGATGATGGACAGCGGGTTAAAGAAAGAAGTGAACATCGTTTTCCAGTTCATGGGGAGGTTGTTTGTGTGGTATATGGTAAATATGGGGTGTATATTTGTAATGAGGTGAGGATCTGCAACTATTTGGATTGTTTTTTTCTATTAATCCTTCTTGCTTGAATGCTGCATTGTTGATATTGTTCTAATGTGGGTCGGGTGGGAGTCTTCCATGTGGACAAGATAGAGAAAGAGGAGGAGAAGAAGAAGACATTAGGAGATGCCCTGACGAGCGTCGCATGGGCGACGTTAGCGTCGCCCATGCGTCACTCATGGTAAAGCTATCATCACTTAGAAAAAAGTATAAAGAAAATAAAAAAGTTGGCGAGAGGACCCCATTAGTGCTGGACATTTTGCCAGGACCCTTCGGGATAAATGACTGTATTTTGGAATTTTTCCAGTAAAATCCTCAAAAAAATAAAAAACCCTTTGATTTAACCACCTCCTTTTTTTATTCTCTTTTGATTTAACCCTTCCCCTTCTTTTTTTTTTTTTTCACTTTACAAGTAAATTACCCAAACAAGAGTCGCTTCCCTTCTCCAAAATTAACCCATAACTTAGGGCCCTATCTAGAACTTTCCCTTCACAAATTTCCATTTTTATGCAATATATATATGGGGCTAGCTCTCCTAAGCTCAAGCTTAGGATAAGGTAAGCTCAAGTATATGGTGGGGCCCACCTAAGGACCCACATGGGGATGGGGTGGGGGGATTTCAAGGACTCCCTAGGATCTTCCTCTTTGCAAACAATCAGCTCCAACCGTGATTTCTATCATCTCCATATGGGCCCAAAAGTTTAATGGTAAATAGTCCATTCGGTTCGATACATAGTCAATCCAACGGACTAGTAAATTCGGATCTAACCAAAAATTGGTGGATATGTGCAATTTAGAAGGTTCATGTATTTAGTCTATTTGGATGGGCCAAAGGTGGACCCCATAAACATAAGCTTATAAGATTTTATCCTAAGCTTGAACTTAGGAGAACCCTGCTCTCTCTATATATAAATATATATATATATATATATATTTATTTATTTATATTTATATAACAGAAGGGAGCACTTTCCCGCTGCAAAGAAACAGAGCGAGGGGTATGTAGAAATGGCGGAATCGTCGCAACCTTCTTCTCCGGGCGTTCCTCCCATTTCACTCAGAGACTGCATCGAAGAGACTCTCAAATTCCTCTTCTCGAGCGAAACCCTAGAAATAGATCTAGGCCTTTCCAAAGACTACTGCTTTCATCTACTCGAAGACGACGATCACAACAAACCAGGTAATCTCCCTGCCTTAATAATCTCTTTTTTTTATTATTTAATTTCATGCTTGATTCCTCATTTTCTATTGAGATACAGCTGGCGATCGCATCAATTACGCGTCGGATGGCAGTTTGATGGCGAGAACTACAGTAAATTTCATCGAGTGCAGTGTTTTGTTTAGCAGAAACAGCTTAGATGCTTCTTTTTTTGGGAGAAAAGTAGTTTTCGTTCATTTCTAGTCGGGAAAGGTGTTAGATTGATAGCAGAAATGAGAGATGTCTGAAAAGATACTGTTTTTTTTTTTTTTTTTTAGATTATTGCATGAATTGATGGTCACTGGTGTGGGTGTTTTTAGAAATTCAAGGCCTGTTTGGATGTACCTGGATTTGGATTTATCTGGACTGGGATTCGGTGTGCCTTGCGTTTGGGCCCTATTGAAATTGTAAAGTGGGGGTTGCATCAAACAGTTTTTTTTCTTTTAATGCCACTTGATCTGATGTTTTTGAGTAATTCCTGAATATTTTCAGTATTGGTCTGTCTATTCGATCAATCATGATCTTGAAGCTCTAGAACTTAAACTATATTGTCAATTTGAACTGTGAACTGCTTCCGTGTTCTGGAGAATGGAACAGATTATTTCTAGACTCTCTCTCTCTCTCTCTCTCTCTCTCTCTCTCTCTATGTGGGTGTGTGTTTATGTTTTCACTTAAACATAGGGGTGCTTTGTGGGCAAGTCAAAAATGGATGCATGAAAAGCTACAGTTCAAATTTTGTTTGATTTGTTTTGGTTGATGAAGACCTCATTTCTTTTATTGACAGATGTGAAATATTCTGGAGGAGTGCCAATGTATCCTTTATACAGGCGTCTTGCATCAAGTTTACACCATTGTATAACCACTGGAACTTTTTGTAAAGCATCCAACACAATGGCACAGATTCAGGAAAACGAATGCTTGAGTCAGAAAGAGAACGGATGGAGTAAGCTGATTGTGGATAAGGGATCTGAACTGATAAAAGTAAGATAACAAGGGTTATGTGTTCTAAATATGTTCTTCTGACTATTGGTTGGAAAGTGCATGTTTTAGTTACCGCAATACCAATGAACTTGTGCTTTGTTAGATGGTGAAGGCAGTTGGTTTTGAGCTTCATGTCCAGGAACCTTTTTTCTCACAACTAAGAGGTAATACATAACCATTGATCAATCTAGTTACTTTTTCCTTACTATGAAGATTTTATGGGAGCCCATGCTGTACTTTCTTATATGGGTAAATTTGATATTGGTTGGCTTCGACCGTGGTACAAAATGGTGTTAGAGATTTGTGACTGCCAGTCATATGCTTATTTCCAACTTTTCCATTCATGGATATTGCCAGATATTTGTTGTCCGACTGTACACGTATGTTTTCCCCATTTCGAAAAAAAAAAAAAAAAAGTTGGCCTAAATGTTTGTTTTTCCAGATGTATTTAAACACCATTGCTTTGTTTCAGTCTGTAATTTTCATCATTGACCAACTTAATTTCTGAGTAATATGAATGTGCCTACAGCTGGTCTAAAAACAATAGAAGGGAGATGCGCTGTTGGTGACTATAACCGGTAAGAATAAAGTGCCTGTGTAAGTGTGCATGCTTTAATTGGAAATTATGCACCTGCTCATGTTTACAGATTTCCCAAGACAATTACCTTCATTTTCCGTTTAGAATAAAACTGTATTTTGGTTGGAAGCTTGCAATCCATACAGCTAGATTTTGAGTGAGGGCTAAATGTCCCTTTACTTGTATATCTCTTATCTATTTCTGCTAGTATTCAGATCTGAAAGAAACTTGTTGGCTAGATTCTGTAATACTATTTAATGTTACACTATTTAGAAAGATATCAATTCAGATTAGAAAGTGAGACACAATAATAAACCAAAAGCCAAATTCCTGCAACTACCAAAATCATTTTGGGCTAACAATGTTCTCTGTGGTGAACTAAGTAACCCATGACTATGTTTGCCTCTCCAAGATTGCAACCAACATCATGCAAGAGTTGGAAGATGCTCATTGTTGCAACCACAGGGTTCTGGGTTCAGGTCATGCTTGTAAAAGTTTTGGGTAGTTTGTATGAGTTTGTGAAGTCAGGGTGCTCTGCCATTCAGCATTAAAGGGTACTAGTGTTTGTTTTTAATGTCACAGCAAGTCATCAAGACACATTCTACTTTTAAATGCATTGGTTAATTTTTTATTTTGATAGTGGTTATAGTAATCCAAACCTAAGGTAAGTCATTTGAGTCCCAGTGTCCTGCCCTAGTAAGTGCATGCAGGCACTAATGTAAATATGTAATAATAATATGAAGAAATAACCAAGTAACCCAAGCACGCCTGAGTTCTCCCCTTGACCTAGTTTAGCACCTTCATTAGCTGACATTTTAAGTTCTGGTACCACAGGCTGTGCAGCCTGAAGTTGTAAATTTTATTGAGGGAACTCTAGATGGCTCAATGTTGCAGTAATGAGGTAGACTGGGAAACCTCAGCTTTTTTAGCATGCGTTGTCACTGTTTTTTTGTTAAGAAGTGTTGTCACGAAGCCTCAGCTTTTTTAGCATGCGTTGTCACTGTTTTTTTTTTTGTTAAGAAGTGTTGTCACTTGGCAGAGTGCCTAAGAAGCACTTTTTGAAAGTTGTTGGGTGCTAATAGTTTTGAGAGTGATAAGTTTTTATTTTTTTTATTTTTGCTAGACTGGATCAGTGGTCGTGGAGTGATACTCCCAACGTGAGGACCAGAGACCGATCCATGGTTTCTCTAGTGAAACCAAGGTGCCTTGCCACTGAACTATCGGTGATTTGGCATTTTGAATTTATAATTGGAACACTTACCAACAATGTGAAATAGGCTTAAACTGATAGAGAGTTTAACTTGGAGTCACAGAATCACAGTACTGTAGTGGTGGAGGGAGCATAAGGAACTATAGAGGGACTGGCGTCTACTGTTGTATAATTGTTAAAGATTATATGCGTTTTATTCTTCAATGGAAATGAGTCACTTAGTAATAACTTCACAGGTGTTCGTTATTATATGTCACTCTGTTTTTCCTCCTTGTAATTCAGTTCGGGGACATGACTTTTTTTAACATGCTGTTACGTGACTACTGTTACCAAAAGTTGGAACCAGTTGGATTTTCTTATATGTATGTGATATTATTTGATTGAGGCTTTCTGCTTCACCTTGAGGTTTTTTCCTCCTTTTTGTTAATCCTCAGAATTGCGCCAGGAACTTTGCTGCTCGTCAATAAATGTCTATTGCTTGAAGTTCAGGTGATAACATTATATTTTATATGATGGACTTATGAAATATGCGTAATATAGTTGTTTTGTTTTTCTCATTGCTTTTATTTGCTAACCTGATTTTACAAGTTCAGCATTTATGATGATAAAAGGAGGCCACAGAGTCGTCTTACATTTTGATAAACGAGTCACAACTTTGTTTACTAGTACTAAGCTAAGCTTACAGCTAACATTACCCTTTAGCATCGATGAGGGTGTCCTGCTAATGCAAATAATCATCTAGAGTGTGCTTCAAGATCTCAACCAACATTACTTTAGACTGGCTAGCAAATTGTACATAGTGCTTAAACACAAAAATTGTACACTATCCTTCTGCTTTTCAAAGCCTGGATATGGTCCCAACAGAGCAGTAATTTAAATATGTACATGGGGACTGTCGTGCTATCAAGTAATTTATACTTTTTTCTTTTTCTTGGTAAAAGTTAACTGACTACAAATGATAAAGAGAATGGTGTACAAAAAGGATCAGCTCAAAAAGGTTGACAAACTCAAATTAATTCTACGTAACAAATGCTCTGGGGAGCATTTCCAAAGGTCCAACCCTAAAGCACCAGAAGCTCCTTTTTTTTATTTATAACTTTCGCCCAAGATATTACTTCTACTTGGTCTACTAATTTAAACTTTAAGGAGACTTGAGTAATTTCTTTAATTGACTTTATAGTATGTAATTCTTATCACCATAGAACTATAGTACAACCAATCATGGACTGGTTACGTTCTACTAAGAGGTACCTCTCACGAATTGTGTGAGAGGTAATGTTTTTACCACCACAAGGGACCCTCCATGATAACTCCAACTCTGGTCATGAGTTCATGCCTTAGTGAAAATATCAGTAGCTTGGAGGTTTGAAGGCATATATGGGTGGGAGAGTAATGGTTTTGTCATCAAACACTAGAATGACAATCAACTTCAATGTGCTTGGTCCTTTCAAGAAAGATTGGATTTGCCACTATTTGAATAGCACTTGTATTGTACGAACTGGAGTTGGATGGTATTGAGGGAATCCCTGTTCGGATAGTAGTCGATGAAGCCAAATAATTTCAGAAGAAGTAGAGGACATGCCATGGTACTCTGCTTCAGTGGAAGATTTAGAGACACGATCTTGTTTTTTTGCACTAATGAGATTAATGAGTTGCCTAGACCCTAGAGCCCCAGTTATGTATGAATGAGGTCTGGACCAACACAATCCATATTCAGTTGGCCCAATCCCCTTGTTTACATCATGTGCCTTTCAAAGGTCTGTTACAACGCAAGGGCTCTGGACTTTATATGACCCTGTGAGAAGTCAGTTTTTGCACTGCCAGAGTATGATACTGTGGAAGTTCATGTTTAATAATTTCACCATTAAAAAAAGGACTTATGCAAGGCTACGTTGTCTATTCAATGCTTTTCTGCATGGGTGATGATTTTGATTTTTGGCACCAAGTATGGACAAAGTGGAACTCATGGGAGAAAATATTTGCAAGAATTGTTCGAGAAATCAAACAAATGTTGTTTCCTGCATCTTCATAGTTTATTCCCATTTTCTAATTTTCCCTTGCTTTCAGACTGAGAGTTTCAGAAGTATACTGAACATGTAATTTCTGTATACTAGTTTGCTATCTGTTGATGCACAAGAGCTCTTGTCATTTGCAGCATGTCAAATGGTATGCATCATTTTTTGAGATGATAAAAGCAGAGGGTCTCACTAACATTCTTCCTGGAGTAAAAACAATTGAAGAAGGTAATAACAGCATAAAACTTCAACTTTGAGATTTCATGCAAACTTTTCATTCAAGTATTTTCTTCTTAATGCATGGGAAGCAAAAGAAATTTACTCCATATTATCAAGACTTCACAAAAGGAGAAACTCGGAAGAAACTTTTCTGCTCCTAAAAAAAGCAACAAACTAAACACAGCTTAAAGCAATTTTGAGGATCTTATAATTTAGTTAGAGAGGAGGAGGTAGATTCAAATAGTAATATTTAGCCTGTCACATGGCTCTTCCTGTGTTCAGTTGGGATCTTAAGAGGTTTTGATTTACAGACTTAAAGTTGGCTACACAAAGAAGCGCATGGCGCTCTATGCATCGTGCAATTTTAAGTTTTTTAACTCATTAAACCTATGTTTATAATAACAAGAGATTATACTAATCTCGCCAGAAAACATCATCATTGACGCAAGGTATATTTTACATATATAATAGCTTTTTGTGCTTTTAATTGTTTTGAAAGGCTATAAGAATATGAATCTTTCAACATAGGAATATAGAGATTTTAGCAGGGAAATTCATCCTTGGCATAATTCCAATTTGGGGAAGGGGCTGTGGGTGTATGATGAGATTAAGGAAGCGTCTGCTAGGGTTGCTTCCTGTATCTGAAGAACCTGAACCATGGAAATGGGACATCTACGTGAACAAGTTCATGTCCAACCTCCTCCTTGAGACTAAGCTATAGGGATAGGGGATAGGGGACACATTGACAAAGGATTGAATTCCATAACCATCAACATCCATCAGGTCTTTTAACGTGTTTTTGTAATTTCTTTTGAATATTTCCATGCCATGTACCATAAATTGCATTTTTTATGTTTATTGCTTAATTGGAATCATTGATTAAGGGGAAAAACAAATTGATGCTTTAGGTGATCATGAGAATTGAGTGAAAGAACAAATTGGTTAAAAAAACATTCATCCTGAAGTTTCCGATATTCATTTTTTTGTGATATGCGGTTTGAAAGCTGAGTAATCTTAGAAGTAAGAATTTGCACACATTTCAGGTGTTCAAGTCTACCGGCAGTTTTACACAGAAGAGAAGGAGAAAACTAATGGCGTCCTTGCAATTTTTGTTTCAAGACCAGATGCTCAACCCTATGTATCTATGGCCAGCATAGTTCATGTGAGTGCACTGCCAGCTGTATTGTTTCATAGGAATGATTTTGTATACCCTTTGATACATTCTTTCTTCTTTCCCTCATCATTTGCATTAGGCTTCATCTTCCACTAGCACAATTTGGCTGGATCAAGAACTATTTCAATGATAGAGAGGCTTATTATTCTTTTTCATTTATTCATTTTATTATTTTAATTGGTTACATACTTACATGATTCACATCTGCAAATTGTGGTTGCGACAAAGAACACCTCTCACTTGTACTATAGGTTCTTCTCATGATACTTCTTATTCTTCTTCCCTTTTTAGTCAGAATTTGTGTAAATTAAGCGAAGAACTAATTAATTTATTCAAGTTCCAGAAGCACTTGCATTGTAGTGATAGCAGTCCATATCTTATATTATGAATGCCCTTCACTTTCTCCAGGGTTTGAGCTATGATGGGGTTGGTAGTCTTCTAGGTCTGATGCATACTGCTGGAACAATTCCTGATGCACTTCCTCCACCACGTTCAGCTCTTCTATCGTCATTTATAGTGCCTCATAAACCGAATGTAAGATATCAATTCTCAGTGGAACTCCATATAATTTTTTTTTATCTTTTTTGATATCAACATTAGGAAATGTTTAAAGTATGATTATTTTTCAGACACATTTGCTGTGCAACCTTTGTCTTGCTAATTTATTAAGTTTGAAATTATTTGTCTGTTGTGAAATTTATTTTATTGGAGCAATATTTGTAAATTAATACCATATGCTTCATTGGCTGGAGTCAAAGAAAAAAGCCCATCGTGTTACATTGACTTTACTGCTTTTTAACAAAACAAAAGGATTTCTGATCATGGAGTTTCTTAGACCATATTATATATGCTTGCTAATTTATTAAGTTTGAAATTAATTCTCTGTTGTGAAATTTATTTTATTGGAGCAATATTTGTAAATTGATACTGTATGCTTCATTGGCTGGAGCCAGAAAAAAGCCCATATTGTTACACAGACTTTACTGCTTTTGAAATGGGTTTCTGATCATGAATTTTCTTAGACCATATTTCTTATGCTTGATTCTGTATTTTCATGTTTTGCTGGAGGTTAAAGGCAGCACCTTGACTAGTGGAGCAAGGGCGTTATCTAAACATGTTAACAGGACCAGCAATGGGTGGTGGGGTAGTTTTGGTGGAAGCGGTGGTCATCTTTCCTCATATATCCATTCCATTTGAGTTCACAAATAAATTGTTTTTACATGTCGCTAGCAAATTATATGTAAACCTATGTGCATTTGCTTTATGTTTATTGTACGTTGATCTTGCTTCTGCAAGAATGTTGTCTTCCATTTTTCTTTATTGTACTTATAATAGTGATTATTACACGTCTTTTGCCCCAGATTCAAATAAAAATGTACTTGCCTTGAAAGTCATCAGCCACATTATAACTCATTGTTGTTGGATGAATATCCATATAGTCCAACCTCATGACTGTGTTTTGGAGATTAGGGTTGCTGAAGGATATGGTGCACGGTGGTCTCGAGATGGTTCAAAGGTACCTCTAGTCCTATAGTTGAATTATTGTATGAATTAACGGGATAGGTTGTCTTTACAAAGAAAAACAGCAATGGGTTCCTCTTCCCTCGTGTCTGCGTAAGGCAGGGCATTTTTTTTCTCTTCACACAAACATGAGACTGACTGCAAAATACCTGGGGTGTTTTAAGGAAAAAGGCCACCTCCAGTGGGGCCCACCTGGATTCTTGAAAGTCAAGAAGTAGGGAAGATGGAAAATTTTGTATGTGGATTGCTGGCGGGCCTAATATCAGTCCACTTGTGAGAACCTCATCCACTACCCAACAATCGCAGTATAAGTTGTTTTAATTTATTGTTGCTGTGTCAGTCAAGTCTTTGGATAAATCTCTGTTTGGGGTGTCACTGGGAGTTTAGACCAGAGAAAGAAGGATGATGCTGATGTATGACTTTTGAAGATAAGTGCAAAGTTCTAGAACTCACAAAACTGACTTGACTCGATTGTGTCGGTGTGTCACACTGTGTTGGTTAGAATTACATGACTCGATTGACATCTATTTAAATTATTTAAATAGTAACTGTGCAGGATTCTTGAACGATCAAAACCCTTCCAGGACTCACCATATGGTGACATTTCATCCTCATTCATGACAGTTACTGTTAGTTATCTGATACAATGAATGCTGATTTGCTCCATGTGGTTGTGTTAGGCTGGGCTTCCTTAATTAGCTCTGTTGAATGGTGTGGCTGGTCAATGGGACAACTTCTTATTCTTGGCCTGGCCTGTTGTCGGTTGGTCTTCAATCTCATATTTCATCCTGAGAGATGGCTTGTTCCTGGTTTAGGCTGGCAATTAAATGGGTTTGAACCATTTTTGAATTGACAATGCATATTTATCGGTGCATTTAATTATAGGTTAGTCTTGGGCTTCATATTTCAGACAGCTAAATGGCATACATGGTTTAGTTTTCTGACAAATAGTTGGGTTACTCCTGGATGTGTTTTGGGAGCATGTATATATTAAAGGCCAGAACAAGCGTCGGCTCTATTTCTGGCTCAGGATCTGGGTTGTGTATTTTCTG
The DNA here is from genome assembly GCA_029852735.1 of Persea americana. Classification (NCBI taxonomy): domain Eukaryota; kingdom Viridiplantae; phylum Streptophyta; class Magnoliopsida; order Laurales; family Lauraceae; genus Persea; species Persea americana. The sequence goes on along the minus strand of CM056820.1, from coordinate 32,614,631 downwards.
GCCCACTGGATAGGCTATGGAGGCAAAATTTCAGTAATAATAGATTACTTTGACATGGTTAGTGTATGGTTTGATTTTATTCTGGGTTATTATTTCGTGACTGAAATGATATTGACCCATTTTTCTGGTAAAAACATTTCAAACTGTACAAATTACTGCCAATCTTGTGTCCTTATCTTGTCCCCTTGTGACAACTGCATTTGAGCTTCTTCTGATTGGTTGGTATTGTCATTTTTTTCCAAAGATACTGTTGACATCAATTCATGTTTGAGGAGAAACCCATCCTTTTGCAAAATGACTGTATTCCTGGTATTGTTTCAGTTCATTGGATTTCTTGAGCCTTACATGGAGGATCGCCATTCAAAGGGATGGAAGCATTAGAACTCTCTCACGCATGCAAAAGATGGAATTCTTTGGCAACTCTTTTTGTTCTTTTGAATTGCTTGTAAGTTATATAAAAACTACACCTGTAATGTTTTAAAAGCTGTGAGAACATCTTACCAGGTGGTATTTATGGTGCAAACACTTTTCAGAATTCAAGAATCTCTTTATTGAGGTCAGGTTGGACCAAGTAATAGTATCCAAGATCAAGACATGCACAAGGGGATTATCAGTTTGTTGTGGCTATCTATATCTGAGTACTCTATTGAAGTTGGTTTGCACTGTCCATTTTGAGCTTCCTCTTTTTCTTAGTTATGAACTATTTTCTGTCAAGACATCCATGGAGTCCTGTCATACAAACGTGACCTTAAAAGTTGGAGCTTTGGTGGAAGACATTCAAGTCAAATTGGTTAAAAACCAGTAGATTTAAATCTAAATGACCTACAAGACTTGATAACATTTGTGGCCTGGGTTTTGAATTGCTTGGGCCTGGCATCTTCAAGTGGTGATTTATCTAAACCCCAACCCTTTCTTTGATGTACTGATACTTGAAAAAAGTCACACAAGCTTCTCCCCTGGAATTATATTTGTCTGAAATCCAAGGATCCTCCGTCACCCTCCGTCACACAGTTGTCATCAGCCGAAAGTGAAATCTAATCAAAGGGTCCTCCGTCACCCTACGTCGCGCAGTTGTATCAGCCAAAAGTTGACTGTAGCTTCGTACTAAAAAAGATGGCGATCATTGAACCGTAGACAAAGTCCTCCTGAAATCTAGAAAAGAGGAGCAAAAAGTAGAGAGTATGAAACATGTGCTGTGGTATAAAAGATACAACACTCACTACCAGGCGGGGTTTGTTGAGTGGACCCAATTCAGATGAAGATTTCAGATATGCATGAGTTCCAGCCATTGCACAGCTTTTTATGCGTGACAACTAGAGAGAGAGTTGGTTTCCCAATCCTCCGCTACCCATGGTTACCTTTTTATTTATCCGAAATATAAAAAACAGTGACCTTACTTAGGATAGCATTAAAATATATAGAAATTGAAAAAAGGATTTTACAAAAATAAAATAATAATAAAAAAACTCACACTTTAGATGCACATTGGACTAAAGAGGTCATTTTAAGTTTCCACTTACTAAACTGGTTTTCCAGCCAAGAAATCCTCTTTTTACCTATTTTTTTTAGGGTTGATATCGACCCTCCCCTAAACAGATAATGGTTGATGTCAACCCTCCACAGAAAAATAGCTTGTCATCATCTTTTTCGTCCTCTCTTCTCAAACCCAACCCAATGGGAAAGATTAAATAAAGAGAAAACATCATATCGGTTTAGAGGATAATATGAGGATTACCCATGAGGAAGAAGTGGAAATCTCCCCTAAGGAACAAGAGGTGAGGATCAAATATTGTGTTTTACAGTATAAAGCAAAAAATATTTATAAGTGCATATCCGTTGATATCGCCAAATTTTATTTTGATACCACTATGAACTAAAAATTTGCTATTAGTCTATATTCGTAGATATCGACAGATTTCATGTTGATATCGACGAATTCTTTGTCGACATCAACGAAAACTCTATCTTACATTGTGAACTGAGGAAAAAAGATGACAAGATGGAGATGAAAGTAAATAAGGTAGAGAACAATAAACTACAGTGGGCTCATGAGATGAAAAAATGGAGATGAATGGAGAAGATGAGAGCTCAAAAGAGATGTCGGTTAAATTGATGAAAAGAAGGATATGAATAGAGATGACGAAAAGAGATGAAAAAAAATTGGAAGATGCGTGGATTTGTGTGTTAAAAAGATAGAGATGAATGAAGAAGATGAGAAGGAATGAGAAGATGATCTAGGGTTGGAGATGCATAGAGGTGTGGGTTTGGTGAATGAACTTGGGAAAATCACGAGTTTTGATGATAGGATGAAGAATGATAACCTCCAGCAAATTTTCTTCTTCTCTTCTTTTCCTTCTTCTTTATCTCTTATATTGATTTGGGACATAAGGGTTTCATTGACATCAACAAATTAGGGGCAAAAACGAAAAAAAAGGGGAATTGGGGTGGGAGGTCCTCCTTTGATATTAAAAATATGGTAAATCCCCCTAAAACAAACATCAAAGGTGAATTTCTGGAAATGAGCACCAAATCACATATTCTTTCAATTCTATTTCCCTAACAAAAAAAATATTATTCGATGTACATTTTTGGAAATTCACCTATAATCTTTAGTTTTTTTATTAGTAATAGAAACTTGCATTAAAGGAAAAGAGAACACAAAAAGAAAACGCTATGAGAAAATAGGTACAAGAGCATCATACCCAAACTCACACCACAATTACGTGACAAAACCCTCCAAAGGAAAACGCCTCTCAACCCTTTGCTTAGCTAAAGCATCATACATAGAGTTGAAAACATCACACATAGAGTTGGCCTATTTTTAGTTTTAAGCACCTATGTTTTTAATTCCTATGTATTCTAATGCAAACAAACAAGCCCTTGTTAATTAATAGTCGTCTATGACATTCTCAACCTGCTAGCTCCACCTAACATGGATAAACTTGAGGGTGGTACTGGTAGATTGTAAGTGGAGGGAAATTGAGGATATGAGCAGACCGAGTTACCATTCTATTTAGATAATCCTAACCCTCAAATTTTAAAGTCTCAAAAGTTAATGAATATGTAATTCCAGTTACTTTTGTGATTGAATCTAATTATGGTTAATGATTGGATCAGTCTAAAATTGGAATGAGTGCCAATTTGGGAGAAGGAGGGAGTTTAGTTGAGTGCGAATGGCTTGGATTTGTCCAAGATGATGAGTCCTTCTCTAGAGCATACAGCAGATGGGCTTAAATAATAAGAGAAAGATATGTAATAATGGAGACAAACATGAGCTGCAAACACCCAAAATATCAGGTGACTAACTAGATGACAATGACTATTCAATTGATGCCTAGCAACCGAATGGGCGGATCAAATTGTTCTAACATATAACAGAATCCCCTTATTAGATGCCTTTGATTGTCCAATTACACTAACATATTGCCATATACAATCCCTATTGAATCATTTGCAATGCATGTAGGAATACCAATGCAGGATGCAGTCCACACTATGTTAGGTCCTAGCAGATCACACTGATCCTTTTTTTTTTTTTTTTTTTTTTGGGCGTTTGGCCGGACGTCCTTCAATATTGGTTTTTATTGTAAACGATCCATGAATTAACTTTCTAGAGGCAAAGGTCCCTTCCACTATTTCATATGCTTGAAAGGACAACAATACCCCCATATTCTCTTATCTCTTTATTAAAAAATGCTAAGCCTAAAATTGCAGTAACTTACAAAAGAATGAATGAAAGCAAGAAATTAGGGATTTTGAACATCAGGCGCAAGGAGAAGGAGGGAAAGTGAATTAGGAAAGGAAACAGTTCATCAGGTAGATCCCACTTTGAATGGGCGTCAATTAACAAATCCAATTAACCAAACCTTCGTGACTGTCAAATTGGTGAAAACAAAAGGCTGACAGTTTTGGGTGGCTAACATTGCTCAATTAATGCAAATGTCCCCCAAAATGCCCGATTTATAGTGGGGCACACCAGATGAACGGCCTTGACTGAAAGCATATGTGCCTCGTATCCAATTAACTTGTTCAAGAACTTAGATAAATTTGTCCAAGAACTCAGATACATATGTGCAAAATTCAGATAAATTTATTCCAAAACTCAGATAAATTTATCCGAGTTAGCAACATATGAATTTATTTGAGTTTGTTACATAAACTTAGATAAATTTATGGCGAATGACATGACTGGATTGTACAGAGGTCCCTTAATATTGCTGTTCAAGACATTTTGCAATACCAAACTCAGATAAATTCAGAAAAGGATGGATCAAATCTACAGTCTCATAAAAAAAATTCCTATTCTCCACCCTTCCTTCAAATCCAGTCAAAAAGAAAAAAAAAATAAATCAAGACCCCAACTAAAATTTCACAAGAAAAAAATAAGACCCAACTCTCATAAAACTATCAAAACGAAGTTATTCTCACATCTGAGCTAGTTGGGAGAACCCTTGTCATCGTGAACGATGTCGGCTTCTTTAACAAGACCAACGCTCAAGACCAAAAGAATAAGAAGCAACCAAGAACACCTTGCGGAAATCCATGAATTCCCAAAATCCAGCACAAACATGAACCCAAAGAATAAAGGGAAATCAAGGAATTTCGAAACATCCTCTAAAACTAGGAATTTCGTTGCCTCCTATTTGAATTTTGAAACTAGATCTACTCCCTCCCATTTGAATTTCGAAATTTCATCTAGAACCAGGAACTAAAATCCGTTAGAGGGACAAATCAGTCATAAAATATCATGTTAATGAGCTTAAAAATAGGGGTTAAATTCGTGACATAACTTCAGACGGTTACAGTGGCAAATCAATCATGATGATGAGTGATCTGATGAATTTAGCGACCCTCACCTAAAATATGTCAAGCTGCGTAGACTACATGCCTTAATCAGAATTTTTATGGACCAGAGCCTTTAAAGACACGTATAAGGGACATTTCGCTAATTCTCTCCTCTTCTTTTTTCCTTTGGGAACACAGAAAAGTCTGTGGTTTATTATCATATCTTATTTTGAAAAAATATATATACACAATGCCCAATGACAGGAGGCCACTCTTACATGTCATTCACCTCGTGGGCCTAACTAATCATGAATGGGTCAAGCTTTAAATCCCCAATATGGGCAGCTTTTACTCACAGAAAATGTTCTTGATTTTTCTTGTGAATTAGGCCACTGGATAAATCATCCATCTCAGCAATGCTAACAATCCGATAGTTTTTTTGGGCATGATCCATCCATTATGTGGGCTCATGAACTCAGTAGGTCAGAGAGAGAGAGAGAGAGAGTAAAACTACTGCTGCTACTTATGAAAGATGTATGTGACCCAAGTCAATCTCACTATAATAAAAAAAAGATTTAGCAACTCTTAAGATGACATCAAAATTATTCCTTCAATAATTAGACTTTCAGATGCAAGTGGCCACAGATTTGAAAGAAAATAGTCAGCATTCACAAATGAATTGAGAGAGAGAGAGAGAGAGAGAGAGAGAGAGAGAGAGAGAGAGAGAGGTCCTGTTTGTATAACGTATTAATCAATAAAATATATTGCTGCCCTACTACTAGTACTATTATTTGTTTCAACAAAGACGACTATGGACTATATGCACGTAGTTTTCTCTGGCCGCTACCTCCTGACTTTCTATAGGATTCTTTCTGACATATTACAAACATAAGCTAGAGACATCTCTTTGAATGGAATGGACCAATACATGGGTGGTTTTTTTTTTGGATTACGTTTGGGAGAAGTCACTTCGTAAATTATATGCTAACATGCTTTCATATGTCTGTTTGTTTGTGCAAGTCATGACCCTTCTATAGAGATGTGATTCCATGGAAAAATAATGTACAGATGAATATTTATTACACTCAGCCATTCTCTCTCACAATTAAATATAATTCATGACATGCTGCAGTTTGTAGTGTACAAGTGACCCATTAAGCTATGACTGTATATTACTCTAGTGCTTCCTAATTCAGAGTTTCAATGGGGAGAGGTTTAGTTTGTTAAAGAAAAGGTAGCCAAGATTAAAATATCTAGATATAGTGTATTTAACTAGGGTGTCAGCTATCAATTGTGGGCCTCATCTTAAATATTATTTAACAGGACAAAAATTAGCAGTAAGGAATTAGTGAGTAATAGTCATGGTCATGCATTCTTATTTTATTTAATATTTATTAGGTTTTTAATTATTTTCTGGAAAGACATCATCTCATATACAAGGCACAAGGATTACCTAACATGGGCAATCAAGCGCAGTCTTGAAGTTTTTGTTTTGAACAAATTCTGATGCCAGGAAAATCTAGGAAGATTTGTAAAACTTTTAGGTTTTCTCTGCGTAGAATTGGAAAAATAAAATAAAAGAAAATGGGAAATTGCAAAAATGAAAAGGTATAAATATTGTTGAAATCTATAGGTAGGACCCACTTTTATATATATATATATGACTTTATATGGGAGATAGGAGTGAAGGCCCTCGCATTTAAGTTGTTGGCATTGAATATAGATGTGAGGCTCCCCACCCAATCTCTCATAGGAGCATCTCCCATATATATATATATATATGTGGGAGATGCTCTTATTCATAGTAAGGTGAGAGATGCTCTTATAGGAGCATCTCTCACATTCCTATGAGAGATAATGTGGGGGCTCTCATAGTAAGGTGAGAGATGCTCTTATAGGAGCATATCCCTATATATATGTATATATATAGCATGGCAATGAAAATAAGGTACGTATATGACCCACTTATAAGCATGGTGTTAATTATTCGCTTCATAGCATGGCAACATAAGAAATCTATCGGTAGGACCCACTTATTTTGTTATTAAATTCAATGACAGTTAAATGATCAGATTAGTGACAAATTGGAAAAAAAAATGCAAATTCATAGGAGGTAGGTGAATTGAAAGGCTCGGATTTATCTAAATATTTATGTCAAAGGCTTTATCAAGGGTGTGCCCCACTTTAGAAAATAAAGAACAAAAAATAAAAAGGTTTGTGTCAAATGCACATCCTCTTTCGGTGTTGCAACTTTTGAAATAGAAAACAAATAGGAATGTTTCAATAACTACTTTTTTAAGCAAGAGAAAAGTTAGGAAAAGATTCATTGCTTTGAAAAGAATGATAGTTATAGCCTTCAAAGGGGAGAAACAGTTGACAATTGCATTGCTACTTACAATGTGAATTGGCATGCACAATGTGAGGTGACATTATCTCATTAGACAGATCAAGAGGGGAAAAATGCCTACTTTGAAATGGAGAGTTTTTGAAAATGCTCAAGCTTAAAATAAAATAAGCTCAAGTGTGTGGTGGGGTCCACTGGGGACCCACATGGGGATGGGAGTGGGGGGATTTCAAAGGCTCCCTAGGATTCACCTTGCAAAAAATCAACCACAACCGTAATTTCTATCATCTCCATCAGGGCCCCAAAAGTTTAATGGTCAACAGTTCATTCGGATCGGTACACTGCCGATCCAACGGTCTAGTAAATTCGGATCTAACCGAAAGTTGGTGGACATGTGCAACTCGATGGGGGGGGGGGGGGGGGGGGGGGTGGTGTGGAGTCGTGTGTTTGGTCCATTTGGATGGACCAAAGGTTGGCCCTACAAGCATGAGCTTATAGAATTTTGTCCCAAACTCGGACCTAGGAGAGCCTTGCTCTCTCTCTCTCTATATATATATATATATTATAGAAACTGCCCATCTTTGAAAAGAGAGTTTCCTTCACATCCAAGGAGAGTAAGCCACATCATTAGAAATGACCATGACACCTTGAAATCTCCACTAGGGGAAGAGTCAGCTATGGCTTTCAATTTCTTTGAGGACTCATAAGAAAGCTGTATACTCATTCATGGGTCCCATAAGAAAAATCCAAGCCTATAAAATTAAATGGCCTCATCTTTTATAACCATCACCAAATTTCACTAAAAAAAGGTTGGGTCCACCATTAGAATATGAAAATTTTAAATTTTTTATAGTAATAAACTTGAAGGGTAGCTCAATTCCTATTGGAGTGAGAATTAGTAAGGGCCAATGAAAGATGACCAGATTGGGTTTTTCATAAGTGGCCTCATTAATGGGTTCTTAAAATCACCCCTTTGAAAATGATGGGCAAAGATGAGTTTTGAAATTCTCCTCAAATTTCCTTATTCTTATTTCAAATTCTCTCATGCATTAAATGATAATTAGGAATGTGTGGATGCGTCCTATTGACCTAGGAATGGGGCATTTTTATAAAAAAAATCACCTGGGCATTTTGTAGTGTGTATCAATGGATTGAAACCTCTTTCTCCATGGAAACAACCAAAGTTCGGGTCCGGGCTATAGCTCAGCTGGGGGTGTGTGAGAGAAAAAAAATACTATAGAAGTCTCATTCAATCATTTATCATAAAAAAATCATTCCAATAATATGGTAAACGGATTTAGAATTCAGGATTTAAAGTTTAGGGGTGACGAGTGTCTGCATTTTTGCAACATAAACCAGTAACATAGCAAGCCCATGGGCTATAACTGCCTGCGTCGTCTAAAATCTAGTTTCTAAAATAAATATATCAAAAAGTGGACATGCTTTTCACGCAGCAACGCAGGCAAATCATTAGAAAAATAATGACATGTTGGGATCACATGTATTGAAAGAAAGAAAACCTTCAAAAGGCTTTGAACTTTTAAATAATGAAAATGCGTGCTTCATGTCCAAGGTTTTGATTGAGTGATGTCCTTTCATCTTTCCTTGTTGCCTTTGTAAAAAGAGAAAAAGCAGATGATACGCAATGTCTGTTTTGGAGAAGTAGGTGGGAGGGTTTTGAGGGTGGGTGTTGGTAATCATGCTGTAATATTGAAGCAATGTCTTAGTATTGATGAGTAGAGAATAGGAATTTGTATATGTATAGGATTCTCTAGTTTGGAAGACGAACAAGTTACATTTTATGTTTCTATGGAACTTTATTTTACAAGCAGTGTTATTTTTTTCATGCTCTAGTTATATGATTTTATATGGCATTCACAGATGGACATCCATGCATATCTCTTGGGCATCGATCATTTATAATTTAGAGATACCATATGTGTAAATCCGGCTGCTTACTTTTAGAGTTGTATCTATTTGTTAGAAATTGGGTGGTCCACTTGCCACGAGACCCACTTCAGATTATGATGTTCATTAATTACTGAGTTCATCTCCAGCTTAAGGTCTTAATTCGTGACCCTCGGAGAATTTGGATTCGGATATCCGGACATCGTTAGCATTGATAGGCCATTTGTGATGACTACAACCATCAGAATGTACAAATATGTTCAAAGTAGAGCCGACATTGATCCCATCTTGGATTAGCACCATTGTCATAACCTCAAAGACTCTTTCCCAATTAGAGTTCTCGTTCTGTCGCTCTCTTGCATATATTATGTCTATAGTTTTATATGGTTAAAAGAATTATTCTTGTTTTCCTAATTCAGTAGGTTTGACAGCATCATGTCTTCGGACTAGTATTATAATCAATGGCATAATACCTTTCTTTACTCAGGTCTTTGCACTAACATTTCCCTGATCTTTATCTATAGTCTTTAGCTAGTGGAGGCATGTAACATCACTAAGAAAGTTCACACTGTCCTACTTTTGTTTAGACATGTGATGTGGGTCATGGTCCATATGTCATTGCAAATTGCAAAGAGATGCAGACCTCCATTGATAGATAATATAATATATAGTACACATAGTGTTTGAAAACATAAGAATATGTTCATGCAATCTCATGAACCACATGAATGGAATCACTAACAGAACACTCCATCCCTTTTCCTTACAAGGTGGGGAGAGGAGGAAATGACATTTCACCAATGATTAGAAGGACCTTAGAGTTCGGTTCTTGTCTTCTTCTCTAATCAATCGGTAAGGAATAATTAAGATCTAGATACCCTATGAATTTTCTAACCTACCTTCTCAAATAAAAATATATTTCTGATGTGGGATTGTACATCTAAACACTAAAATAGGGTCTATCACTAATTGAGGTTAAAATGAATTTAATATAGCGTATCGCTTTCAAACCCCGAAAGATTCTTAGGGTTCTACCCATGATTTGGAAGATTGTTCATGACCAGAGAATAGTAAGCTTGGATTAAAGATTTTGAAAATTCAGATTTTAAAATGATGAGAAGGATTGAATTGACATCTAACTAATGTGATTTCCATAACATGAAGATACATATACATATATGACATTGTCTCTGTAGAGGAAAGCGGTTAGTGTATATTTAATCAAGATGATTGTTTCATGCAGTTAGAGTATACGATACTTTGTATGCTCATGAAATGTTGCCATGTGGTTGATGCAATGCCTGGCTGCCTCTTATTTTATTTACTATATGTAAAATACTTGCTATCTTCTTATCGATCCCTACTCCCCCTACATTGCACTCTCACTACTAATCATACATAAAATTATACAAACTAAAATAATCAAAGGCGTCTTTGTCTTTTAAGTAGCATCAACAACCATATGAAGAAACCATATATAATTAGGTTCAGTTAGTGTACTGAAACCTGGTTTTGAAGAAGAATTTACCTTATTTAATATAACCATTTTTTCATTAGGAGAAATTTAAAGAAAATCTAAATACTAATTGGATCTTTTGAAACATGTATTTTATCATGATACTTAACATTAATGTGTGAATTTGGATGGAAAAGAAGGAATATAGATCTGCCACAATGTTCCTTGTATTTAGATTTCATAAAGGACCCTTTTATTTACTTCACATTGAATTCCTAGGATTTCATTATTATTGGGGAGTTCCTACAAACACTTGGTATACAATATCATTTTATTATATCAATCATATGCCAAATGCTATGAAAATGCAATCAAGGCAATATACATTAAAGCATCGAGCATGTAAAGATAAGAAAAAAATATAAAAAGCATACAAGACACAAGATATATATGGTTTGCCCACAATATGTGACGTCCACAAGAAAACAATGTAAATCCTTTTTTACCTTTAATAGAGATTACAAGTCAAACAAGTGAAACTCTAGATAACACACTTACAAATATAAGTTACAAAGCTTCCCTCCCCTTAATTTTTATGTCTTCTTGAAGAAACCATTCTCTCTCAATTTCTACAAATGAATACGCCTCTCTTTTCCCTTAGTGCTTTCTAATGGGTAACAAGCTTCACAACTATTGATTAGAGTCTATCCAATCAGGAGCAGACCCAAGTAGTCATACGTTGGTGCAACTGCACTTGTGTAGCTCGAGAAGCTCCTTTAATAGTATATAAAAATTCTATTTTATTATTTGCCTTATTCACTTGACTGTTGCCCACACTACACAAATAAAAATCTTGAGTCTGCCATTGTATCCAATGGCTCATAACAAAAGAGCTAAAAGAATATAAGAATAAAATAAAGAAAAGCACAAGGGGGAAATGGCAAGGCCGGCTCAACACAATTTGAGGCCTTAAGTAAAAATCCTAAATGAGAACTCTTTTTTAAAATATTATTATAAATATTTTATTTAAAATCTATTTTTCTTGCTTTTTGTGATGCAAATTACTAATTACGTCAGTTGTTTTATTTTGGAATTTGAAAAGATTGCAGTTGTTATTATGGGGCCTTATATTTTGTTATTAGTAATTAAGTCACAAATCTGTCGAAAGCTAAAGCTTCAAGCATCGGTCAAACCTTTTTAAAGTGGACTGAGAGAGGCTATATATATATAGAGAGAGAGAGTGTGTGAGAGAGAGGGAGAGGGCCTGGAAGACAAGAAATGGACATATATTTATGTGGTGGGTGATCTCGAGAATTGGTTAGGCAAGAGGAAATGAAGATCTTGATTGTATCTTCTCAAGAGAAAGTTATTATTAGGAGGAAATAAAAGGATATCAGTTGTTGTTTTGGAAATTAAAAAGATGCCAGTTGCTATTATGGGCCTTATGTTTTGAATTTTTAGGGCCATATTTTTTGGGGCCTAAAGCAAGGGCTTTTTTTGCTTGGTAAAGCCAGCCATGGGAAATGAAAATAAAAGATTTGGCTTTACACATTTGTTGCGCGTACACACACATAATATTCATAGAATAAAGATTATCTCATCGAAAGAGTTCTAAAGAGGAAATGAATGATGGGCATAAAGTTTCAATTTAGATGGAACCATAAGGTTTGATTTAATTTACTATGGTTATGGGTGGGTAATCGCCTTCCTATCACAAAGGATTATATTTATTAGCCTCGAAGAACTTCACATTTAATTCTGCACTATTAGTCCATTTGATAGAAAAGGCATTTCCTAGAAACCTTGGGAATTCAATACCAATTAAACAAAGAGCTTTTTGCACATATATACCCCCCAAGGTTTGTAGGATTTGTAAATAGGCCCCTGTGGTTTTAGTATTTGCAAATAGGCCCCTACCTTTTCATTTTAATACCTTTCGTGTCCCCAAAATCAGTAGCCAACCAACTATCAAAGTTTTTAGAGTGAAATTACACATTTGCTCATCTTTTTATCCTTATATACTTAAATTCAAATGCTTGAGTTTATTTTTCTTTAAAGCTTTGTAACATTGTTAATTACATTTAGTAGGAGAGAATAAACATAGGTAAATTTATTTTTATCAATAGATGACCTATTTCATTAAAATCAAATCTACTATAATGACAATCAATGTATGTCCTTATAATTAGTTACAATTGATCCAATGCATGCATGACCCGCCCTTAAATTGATGAAAGTTTCAAAATACATAATTAGGCTTCATGTGCATTAAAAAGTTATTGAGAGAGACGTTGGGAATTGGGATACAATAATGGAATTTTGGTAAATAGTAATATACTCATATTTGCTTAATTGATATAAGAGTAAAGTTTTCATTTTTATAAAAGTTCAACCAACACTAATCCCATGGCCATTACCTATTTTCATTAGAAATACTGATTTTGAGGACATAAAAGGTATTAAAATGAAAAGGTAGGGGCCTATATACAAATACTAAAACCACAGGGGCCTATTTATAAATCATATAAATCTTATGGTGGTATATACAAAAAACCTCTTAAACAAATGGCCCGAAACAATGTATATATATTGTAGATTTCGTATCTATTATTACAATAGAACTATCATGGGCTAAAATGGAGGTCCAAAACACCTTCCACAACTGCCACTTATTTTCCCTTTTCGCAATAAGGAAAATTAGTTTTCAGCTATTTATAAATTTAGCAGTTGAATTATTTTTCCAATATTTTCACGTGAGATGGGATTTTCATATATACGTAATATGAGGCCTGTTAGTGCAATGAATCCAAATCCTTGACAATTCCTATCTAATATAGCTTGTGTTGATCATTAAGAATAACCAATGGATATCTATAAGAATACAACAACAAAAATTGACTCAAACTAGAAAACCTAATCTCATCTCTAATATGAAACCTAATTACATAATAAATGGAAAACTACTCTAATACTATCTCAAATCTAATCTAATTATAATCTAAGATGAACTCATCCTTTCCATAGTTAACATTGTTTAGAGTATTTTCTATTATTCTCTCATAATCACATAACTCTTATAAGAAAGGATCATACGATTGACTACCATAAATATAATCTTTTGATCTTGGTTTAATGTCATGCTTTTACTAGTGATATCTTCTGTCGGTAGAGACCATCACTGCCGCATCTCACTCTTTTTCCTTGCTTTGGAGCCGGTGGCCCACTAGATTAGAATTTGTCATGATTCTTTCGGAAGTGTATAAATAATGAGGGTTGACAAAAGATTTAAAAAAAAGTCGAGGATTGATGAATGCACAAATGATTGTCCTTATAATTCATAGATATGGTTATCATAAGTTTGTTGGATAAAATAGATTGATAAACAAAGTTACAACGAGTTCATAATTCTAAAAGCAATGAAGTAGATACAGGGGTCAGTATGATGATATGATGAGGAGCACAAGTCAGGAGTTTAGGGAGAGCAAGAATTCGGAGAAGCATAAGAAGACGTATTGGAGAGAGAAATAAGACATTACAGGGAAGCGGAAACATTCAGGACCATGGTTGGCCTAAGAATCAGGCTTCTGATACCATGTAGAAAATCATGGACTATATCTTACAAAAGCAAGTGCATTAACTTCATTAACAATAATTAATGGATAGCAGTAAGAATACAATCAAAGATAAGACTCAAAGTAGGAAATATAATCTCATCCCTCATAATAGGAAACTTAATAAGATAATAACACTGGACTAATATAAGCCAAATTTAATCTAATCATAGTTTAAGATGACCTCATCCTTTTTTCATCCAACACCACTATGGTATTTTCTATAATTTTACTTCTGTATCCTTACATTCTAAGGAAGGAAGCATCCAAAGCCTGTGTGGTGATTTCATTAAGAATAGCTAATAAATATATGTAATAATACAACCACAGTTCTGATCTCAAACTGGAAAACTTTATCTCCCTAATAAGAAACCTATAATCACATAATAAATAGAAAACCTAATGATCAGATAATAACACTAGCCTAATATATCTCAAATCTAATCTAACCGTTGTCTAAGATGAACTCATCATTTCCATATCCAAGATTATTTAGAATATTCTAGGAAACCTAATCTCATTTAATAGGAAACCAAATCACATGACAAATAGAAAACCTAATGATCAGATAATAACACTAACCTTATAGAATCCAAATCTAATTTAATCATAGTCTAAGATAAACTTATCCATTCCATAACCAACATTGTTTAGAACATTCTTTTTTTTTTTTTGAATGGTTTGTTTAGAACATTCTTTATTATGTAACACCTTCAAATTGTTATATGCTCGATCTTGATCTGATTGATATTGTTGTTGGATTGAATAATGAGAAACCTAAATCCTTGAAACGATTAAAATTTGTGATTTGAATCCTTTAACTGGTGGTTTTAGTTATCTAATCGGGGTAACTATTTGCCCAACCCTGATGTGAGAACTCCACATCTCACCCACCCCCATGATTTGTCTTGTGTTCATACTAGCGACACAGGCCCGTGCCCAACATGGGCCAAAAAAGAAAAGTGATATATAAAAATTTAATATTTTTGAAAATAATTATAGTAATAGAACAAGTTCAAATATATAGATACATGTATATATATATATATATATAAATGCATAAGAAACAAAAATATTTACTTACATCATGTTTTAAATCATTAGAGAAATTCCTATTTTATCGAGTCCCAACGAAAATCACAGTTTCAAAATAGAAGTCTGTCAGAGTGCACATACCATTGAAATGATGGGACCGTAAACATGGCCCATGGCAAAGCTCTCATAACCCATGATTTTTAGGATAACTTTAGGTTAGGTAGAGAGATTTTAGGGATAGACAGGTTTTAGGGAGGAGACTTCTTAGTATTCTTTTAAAAACTCCCTTGTATTAACCCATGATTTTTAGGATAACTTTAGGTTAGGTAAAGAGATTTTAGGGAGGAGATTTCTTAGTATTTTTTAAAAAAACTTCCTTGTATTAATCCATGATTTTTAGGATAATTTTAAGTTAGGTAGAGAGATTATAGGGAGGAGATTTGAAATGGAGAGATTTAACGGAGGAGATTTGAAGAGAATAATTGAGATTGAGAGATTTGAGGAGGAGATCTTGAGAGTAGACAAAAAAAAAAAAAAAAAAAAAGCCACGCGCCAATTTTTTGGGATGCCCATGTGGCGCCCTGAGAAATCAAGAAAATTTAGATTGCTGACGTGGTACACTCCACAGCCCACCTCCCCGTTTGTTTTAATATATATAACGGGCAATACAACAGCCCTGAAAGTTAGTTTTCTCTTGAAATCTTTATTATTAAGGGAATATTTTGACATCATCTTATGTTATCAAACCTTCTTTTATTTTTTGAGATTGATCAGTTGATAATGTTGAGGAACTCATATTAAATAATATGCTAAATACTATTATGATTCAGCTATCGTATTTTCATTTAACCAAAATATATTAGTAATCACTAAAGACTTCATTAAGTTCATATATATCTCTCATAAGTACTAGTAGTAGTTTTACACTCTCTCTCTCTCTCTCTCTCTCTCTCATGAATACATGCTTCTTAGTGCCAAAGATCGATCATTAAAACATGGACACACAGATGATCACTAGCAAAGCATGATGGATGTTTTGGCATGTCATTAAACCAAGATCAAAGAGTTATGTTTTTTGTAACCAATCACACGATCATTTCTTGAAAGAGCTATGTGATTGCAGAAGTATAATAGAGAATATTTTAAATAATGTTGGACATGAAAAGGATAAGTATATTTTAGATTATGATTAGATTAGATTTAGATTATATTAGGCTAGTATTGTTATCTAATTAGGTTTTCTATTTTTATGTTATTAGGCTTTCTATGAGGGGTGTGAGTGGGTCTCTTATGTATTGCGTGATTTAGGTTTCTTGTTATAGATGTGATTAAGTTTTCTATTTTGTGTATTTCTTATAAATAGCCATTGGCTATTCCTTAGTAAACCATCATAGAATTTTGCAAGATGCAGTCTCAAAATTCTTTACAATTCTAATTATCTACTTGAGAACTTCACATTTCACCCACCCCCAGATTTGTCTGGCGCTCGGATGGATCATACAGTAGGGGTTGCAAATTTCAAATTTGTGGCCCCCTTGCATCTGAAAGCCTTGTTATTTAAGGAATAATTTTGAAGTCATCTCTTATGCTTTGCCAAATCTTGTTTTATTAAAATGAGATTGATGAGGTGATAACATTTGATGAACTCATATTAAATAATATTCCTATAATATTATCTTTCAGCTGTGGCTCTTATCAACAATAAAAAAAAGATTAGTACCCATCAAACACTTAAGGTCACACACATCTCTCATAAGTAGTAGCAGTAGTTTTACTCTCTCTCTCTCTCTCTCTCTCTCATGGACACAAGCTTCTTATCGTCAAAGATCACTGAAGTCATCTTAACATGGACACTACCCTCTACACACCAAAGCTATCATATTTCTGTTACTCCAATCAACAAGAAAATGATAGAGTGAATATGAATAACTCCAGCCAATCTCAGTCCAACCATGCATCGACGAGCCGTTCATCGGAGTCAAGCGATCCCAGTGCAAATGGGAAATGGGCTTCAAGGCTCCTACGAGAGTGCGCAAACGCCATCTCAGAAAAGGATTCCAGTAAAATACACCAACTTCTATGGATGTTGAACGAGCTTGCCTCCCCCTATGGAGACTACGACCAGAAGCTTGCATCCCATTTCTTGCAAGCGCTCTTCTGCAAGGCGACAGAATCCGGTGAACGCTGCTACAAAACCTTATTGTCAGTCGCGGAGAGGAGTCATTCATTTGAATCTTCCAGGAAGGTGATATTGAAATTCCAAGAGGTTAGTCCTTGGACAACATTTGGTCATGTAGCTTCAAATGGGGCTATATTGGAGGCCTTGGAGGGGGAGACAAAGTTGCACATAATTGACATTAGTAACACATTTTGCACTCAGTGGCCTACTTTGCTAGAAGCCCTGGCCACTCGAAACAATGAGACGCCGCATTTAAGGCTAACAGTGGTGGTCACAGCAGGCATGGCGAGATCGGTCATGAGGGAGATAAGCCAAAGGATGGAGAAATTTGCTAGGTTGATGGGTGTTCCATTTGAATTTCATGTGGTGAGTGGGCTAGAGCGATTGGCTGAGCTTACTGAGGAGCAACTTGGGCTTAGGGAGGATGAGGCGATCGCCGTGAACTGCATAGGGGCCTTGCGACGGGTCAATGTTGAGGAGCGGGATGCGGTAATTCGCATGTTTAGCTCGCTCCAGCCTAGGGTCTTGACTATGGTTGAGGAGGAAGCTGATTTCACCAGCTCTAGGGCTGATTTCAACAAATGTTTTGAGGAATGCTTAAGGTTTTATAGCCTGTTCTTTGAGATGCTGGATGAGAGCTTTGTGCCTACTAGTAATGAGAGGCTGATGTTGGAGAGGGAGTGCTCTAGGAGTATAGTGAGTGTGCTAGCTTGTGATGGTGATGGTGATGGTGAAGGGGAGTGTGAGAGAAGGGAGAGGGGGAGCCAATGGTGTGGGAGGCTTAGGGAGGCATTCTCGCCGGTCGGGTATAGTGATGATGTAGTTGACGATGTGAAGGCGCTCTTGAAGCGATATCGATCAGGGTGGTCCTTTGTGCCTGCTCAGGGAGATGACTCTGGACTATACCTTACATGGAAGGATGAAGCTGTTGCATGGGTTTCAGCGTGGAAACCAACACCCTAGAATTAGGGTTTAAACCATGCATTCACCCCAAACAACTAGGTAATAGATTTTGGATCATTGGAACTCAAAAAAAAGAAAGCATGGGATCATTAGAATGGAATTCAAGGAGTTTATGGAGTTCTCCTTTTCTCTCCATAAATACTTGAATTCCATTCATATCCAGTTTTCTTCTGCTTGGAGTTTGTGTTGCTTCTTGCTTGCATTTTTCTTTCCTTTTCTTTCATGTTAATGTTCTTGCTTCCTCTTGAATGTCTTCTCCTTCCATGAAATGTGAGATGGGATCTATAGTTACCAAATCCTTTCCTCTTTTTCACTTCTCTTGGTATGTATAAGTCTTTCAGTATCTAAAGGGGATGCATGTTTTTGAATTGAAATAAAGATATTTACTTTAATTTACAAGAGTTTCTTGAATATTTAATTTTTTCATTTTTGTCAACATTCAATGTTCTTTCTAAAGAGTTTGAAGGAGTTACTCTTGCCATGCACCAAATTCTTATCCAGGTTGGTTCCTTAAACAAAATGGCACCAATTAGAAGGCTGTCAATGGGCCAGACCTGGATTGGTTTGAGCCTGGAAATTCATCTGGTCAGATGAGTGGATCAACTTTTCCCCCCTTCAAATCCAGAGTCCAAATCTCCAGCCTTTACTAACTTTCATTTCTTATTAGTAGGCATTTAGCGATAATAATAGTAATTAATCAGTGATAGATAGATCTGTCAATGGGTCAGGCCCAGTTGTGGATAATCAACTTTTCAGAGTGTATAAAATAAATCTCTGAATAGGTTGTGCACAATTAGCTTCAGGCTGCAGTTTTCAAATCTTTCTCAACTAGCCCAAATTAGGGTGAGGAGCCGAGTCACACGAGTCAAATGAGTCAGACCGAATACAACTGAAAATACTCAGTCAGACTTGCCCAAGGTTCTCGACTCAATAACCTTCCGAGTCAAGTAGAACTGTCAAGTTTTTAAATACTAACCAAGCCCCGAAACAAACCGGGTCGGGCCCAACTAGGTAACCTGAAGAATTCTCCGGATGTGAAACAGAGAGAGGATTGAAATGGATGAACATATGAGATTGTGTGTGCCCCCTCATCCAATCCATTGGATCAAATCATTTCAATCATTTCGCATGTTTGATCTCATGTTCCACATCTAACATGTATGATTTGTGGATTATGTCACACACAAATCACAAAGAAATCATATGGTGAATTATTAACCCCCTTTTTAGGTGAACAAAGCAGTGGGGTCCAGGAAATGCAACCTTGGTGGCCTGCATAAAGAACCTACTCAGAATCCTTGGTTTGGCTTTTTGTCTGGTGATATGGGAAGCATGGTTGCCTTTCAAGTACCATACACTTGCATCTTGTGTGGTCCACTTCATGTAGTGGAAGCAACTTTTCTAGTTTCAGATAAGTTTTATTAAAGTAGCCCATGAGTGCTTGATAGATGCTACCCCCCTTGTCCTTTCCTACTTGGTCATGCTCCTACCAACCAAGAACAAAGTTAGCAAGGTTATTGTCACAAGAGGATGCTTCTTCTGGTGTCCATCAAATGGGCCCATTATTGGTATTGTCACAAGTAATTGGGCCTCAATCTGGGCCCATTATTTGGTTCTACATCAGGGCTTTGGGCTTTTTAATTTAAACTTGAATTTGGTATAGGTCCCTATGATTGATTCGGTGTTTGGGTCCAAGTACATAAGAACTTGATCTGAACACTACCCATTTTTATCCATAAGCTAACCCACCTAATCTCAAATGCAGCTAATGAGGCTAGTTCAAGCAAGTCTGGTTTATAGATTTTGACCCGGGTTTTGGTTGCACCCAACCCCCAACCCATCTTTCCTTTTATTTTTATATATATATATATATATATTCAGTTACTTATTTTTTACAATACACTACTATAAGTGGTATTAGTTAGCAATATGAAACCGGATCCACCTATATCTGTCCCAGAGCGGATTTGGTATCATAGGCCCTAAACGGGTCAGCCTAAACCCAAACCCAATCTGACCTGTTGCGCGCTCTCTCTCTCTCTCAGGGTATTTCTTGTAGGACCCGTCAAAATGTAAGCCTTTCCCTATACTAGGCAGCAGGCTTTTCAGATTGATTTTCAAATTTATCCATAACACCTCAAAAATCAATCACCTCAAAAATCAATCACCTCCATCTCTTTGGCACAAGACAGGTATCCTTTTGTACAAAAGCAAAACAACAAATACTAGTTTCTAGCATCCTACTTAAGAGTATGAAGAGAGTCAGCCATTACATACATAGATTCTCACGCTTTACACATTTATTTCTAAAAAGGTCATTTTGCACTTGTACCCTAAATTAGACAGACACAGCCCAAAAGCATCCTCACACAAAGCTATAGCTTTGTATTTCTTTAGGATAGTGATTGAGATTTGAAATACTGGTGTAGAATAAGGTTGTTTTCCTATTTTATGATGTGTCGCATTCCACATAATGAAAAAGATTTTATATCTAAGAGTGTGGCAAAGGGTGTTGAATACAAGATAGATGCTAAGAAGAAGAAGAAAAAAGAGCTTATGTGCTGATCTAAGAATGGTTGAAGGCAAATTCTCTATAATGCCCCCTTTTTTAGCAGTATCTCTCTTCTTCATGGGGCCCACATCAATCTAATCCCTTTTCTATACCCAACTTCCTTGATTTAGCATTTATCTTAGTTTCACACTTATCTAAGCATTAGTTACTGTTAATTTTTGTCACAATATGTTTGCATAATGTATAACTATTTAACATGAGGATATCAAAGTGGGCTTTGAGTAGAAAAGAGTTCTCTAATTTTAGTTTAAATAATATTATTTATAGTTAAGAGGCTTGCATAAGATGTGGTCCCATTAAGGTAAAGATTCTTTTTTCCTTTTTTTTTTTTTTTTTTGCCCCCCTTGGAGTGTATAAGTTCAATATTGATGGTTCATCAAAAGGAAAGCCAGGGCCAGCGGGAATTGAAAGTGTTCTTCGTAATTGTAAGGGTGATGTCCTTTTTTATATTTTCAAAGCACGTGGGTATTTGCAATTCCAATGAAGCGGAGGTGTTAGTCATTTTGGAGGCTCTTCGGTGCTTTTCGAGGAATATCCTTGGTGATCTCATTGTGGAAAGTAACTCTTCCAAATTGCTTGGACATCTAAAAAGGTCAATCCTTGGAAATTTCAATTCTTATTCAATGAAATCCGGGCTTTATCTGCCTCTTTTAATGTTGTTTTCATAATGTCGCTAGATCGGCTAATTCTATTGCTAATACTTTAGCTAAGCAGGGGTCGAGAGGTCTTCTCCTTGGAAGGGTATGATTATGTAAGTATTGGGTGGTGTCTTTTGTATGTGTTTGGTGGGTGAGGGTACAATACTCTTATACATTTTCTTCCTCACTCATTGTAATCTCTTTATTTAATGAATGTTTTTGTTACCGATCAAAAACACAATAATAATAATAATAATAATAATAATAATAATAATAATAATAATAATAATAATGTATGGCTATTAAATTTAAAGACCTAAAATGAAGAGCTAGAATTATCTAATTGAGCTCATATCTTAGGCTAATCCATGTCCAAACTTTTTATCCCCCTTCCCTCCTTTGGTTGTCATGCATCTAGATAGCCCCCACTGAAAATGTGCTTTTTTTTTAAGGACGCACCAACATTGTTTAGCGTGTCTTGGAACCCAGAGGTGGTCACCAAAGCTGATCCAAGCCCAGCTCATTTAGTTATTGAACTTAATATTCAGGCTTTGGTCCAGCCCACTGGCCTGAAACTCAAACCCAGAATCAGCCCATTTTCAAATGTATAAAGCCTTTGTGTTGAACATATCAGGCATGGCGATATATATATGCACAGACACAGCCGATCTAATAACTGGGCCAGAAAATTAGGCCCACATAGAGAACTTTGCAACAATGCAGTGACGATTCCATCATCTGTATGGTTGGTTGTAATATAATACATAGGAATTGAATACATAGGTTTTATAACATAAATGAATAAAAATAAAGATTAAATATGAATTTTAAAAAATGAGCACCAAATAATCTTTCCTCTAAGGAAAATAGAATCAGAAGAAATGGGAAATGAATAAAGCAGCCATCACTCTATTATAGTTCATTTCCTATTGATTCTATTTTCCTAAGAGGAAAGATTATTTGATGCTCACTTTCGAAAATGAACCTTTTGATGTTCATTTTTTAACAATGGTATGAATCCTATGTATTCAATTCCTAGGTATTTTAATGCAAGCAAATAAGCCCTAAATCTAAATGTTACGTGATCACAGATTGATCTACCATTGCAGAATTCCTTTTCAATGAACCAAAGCAATCTTTTCTTTTTTCTTTTTTCTTTTTTTTTTTTTCTCATTGAAACCCCTTTTTCCCTAGTTCACCAAACTGGGAGTGTTCTTCTATTAATCTCTTCTTGGCCGACTTATTTATCTCGAAGAATGAAAGCGCTAGATGGTGGAAGCAATGATACCAGAGGGCTGCTTGTTTGCCATGGAATAGAATAAAGATAATAGTGAAATAAAGAGCATCCCAGGATTGAAATTTAAACCACTAAAATTAAGCAGCATGTACCCATCCCTGCTCACATTTCATTTCAGTTTAGGGGTGGCAATGAATCAGAAAGTTGTTGGTACCACAACTTTTTTTTCATGCCTTGCAGTACGGCAACTTTGAAAATGTTAAAGCTGCTGGTACCACAAGGCAGAAAGCTGAAAGCAATTTTATCATTTTTACATACAGTTGAATGTGCCATATTTGAAAAACTTCCATGAAACAATCCATAAATTTTAAATCCTATGAGATAATAAAAAAACCGCCTGAACATATGAAACCGAAAACTTAAGAGAATAGAAATTTTCATGTATGATAAGTGCTATGGATTTATGATTCATCCAAATTTAAGCTATAGAATCTAAGCTTTTCTTCTATATATATAGTAAATAGTATGGATTTTATTGTCTTTTATTCTGAAGTTTTTTGAGTAACTCCATTTTTGAACGAAAAACAGGGTACAAAGCAGACTAATCTTTTTATTAGTCAATGTACAGCAGTGAATCAACGGCCAAAACTCTCTCTCTCTCTCTCCCTCCCTCCCTCCCTCCTCAGTGATGGGTAGGCTGTGCTATCTTAGTTCAAGTAGATTCAGGATTCAATTTGGCAAGTTTTCAGGAGGTTTTGATTTGGCAAGTATTTCTTTGGCTGCCTTCCTGTTTCAAACAAACCCGTCCATGTTTCAGTCGATGTTTCAGACTCGTGGCCAGCACATGCCTGAGGTAGAGATGGCAGAGGAATTGACTTCACCAAATCCATATGGGGGGTTCAAATTACTTCAAAACATTATTATTATTAAAAAGATGCTAATTGCCATGATAAACTCAAATGCTAGGAGCAGCTGTCAATAATCTCCCAAATGTTATTCTTGTGTTAAATCCATCCATAATAAATAATAACATCTGACAAGGGAAAATCTCTAGAGCATTCAAAAAGGGAAGAGAAAAAAAAGGCTAAACATAACTATAATCTATCCTCTACCACTGGCCCAGTATGGGCTTTACCGACTTGGGTCATCCAGAGGTACAACAATCACAGTACATCATACTAGTGGAGTAGAGTTTCTACTTCATGAAACTTGAGAAATGGGAAGTTTTTATCTATTTTTCTTCACCTCATGAATAATGATGCCAAGTAACAAGGTAAAACACAGCTGAGGAGCTCATAGTTCATCCTGCAAGAGAACCAAAGCAATGTTATAACAAAAATAGGGCTAGTATATAATAAGTTAAATGGGCAGAGGTTCGTAGCTTACATGGTAATCGTCCATGATGTCGTGCTGCAAAGATAAACAAGATTTTCGGGTGTCAGCAATGCATTCGAATGGTCCAGAACTCAATGATTAACAAATTAAAGAGTAGAAAAACACTATGCCGAAGATAACGAAGTTTGCAAATCTTCCAATATGCTGGCTAAAACACACTACAAAAATCATTTCTATCATTTTTGGGCAACACCCTATTCCCTTAAAAGAGGAATAGCCTAATTTTGTATCATTTTTTGGGGGAGGAAAACCCTCGGTGTGATCTAATGTGACATTGTAGCAGCAACTGCATTGTCTGACGATAGTGCCTGACCATCAAACTTGACTTCACTCATGGTCATAACTTGGATGTGCTATAGCCAAAGAATTGCAGTGGAACCATCTATAGTCTACTTCCCAGAAGAAAGTGATATATAATGTTATATATCTATTTATGATAGCCCAAATTTCATATTTAGGATCTTTCAACTGGAAAATCTTGGCCTTTGCCTCACAGTTGGGAAAGCTCATGTTTAGGCATCACACCAAAAGGATGGTAATCACATATCATATGCTATTTTCGGTGTCCAGTACATAAACGGTATGATTTCTCATTTTTCAGCAAGTTGATGGAAATGTGGATTGTCGAAAAGGACAGATCCACGACATAGTAGATCTGCAACAGTACAACAGAAGAATGTCCTACGCTTCATAGGTAATGGCCAGATCCTTGCTGCTGAAGATCCCACCCTATGGTGTTACTTACGTTGTATGTTGCAGTTTTCTGCTGCATGGCTACAGTGACCCTTTCAAAATCTTAACCCATCATGCACATAGAACAGTCTACATTATTTTATCGTTATTGCTGAAGTCCTGATAAATTTAATCTTGAAGTGCTAAATGTGGTCCTCTTTTAGTTAGAATGAGCCCTTAAACTTCAAGTAAGTGTGAGATGGGACATAACGTACCCTACTGTATTTCTCCCTATAGCGATCCCTATATCGGTGACGCCGATCACGATCCCTGTCCCTTCTCCTTTGTTCACCTTCCTCTCTTGCCCGTCTCGACTCCTACACACACCGATGCATAAAGCATTAGGAAAAAAAAAGGAACTAGGCCAACATGCTACATAACTAGAAAGTGCATATAAAATGTCTAGGAAATTATTGATGCAAGTAGAATTTAGTGAGCACAAGTGAGAGGTGGTCACCAATCAGAGAAGCAGGACATAACCGGGTTTCACTTATAATCAGTACTCACCAAAATATCAATGTTACCAAGGCTCTACTAGAACATACTGAAGAAAAATTGTCCTCTCTTAGAGAATTAACAAGAGTTTATTGAGTAGCAGGTTCTCATTAATTCAAACAGTTACAAGAACACAGATCTGCACTTGACATTAAAGACTAGTTCTTAGCTCATACTCAGTGTGTTTTTTTAATGTCTGGCCTGTGGGTTGTTATTAAGGCCTAAACCTGGAAAAACATGACCTGCTGTTCTACAAGCTATTAAAGAACACTATGGAAGCCACAGAATTTTGAAATTTTATAACTCACCTCTTCTTCTTGAGCTCGCCTCACTTTCTCTGCTTCCTCAAAAGCCTCCTTCTCAGCCTGAAATTCAAAGAAAAATGAACGCAGTTTAGAATTTAAAGCTGACCTGATTTTCCAGGCAATAGACACGGAAAGCTTCATCCCTACCTCCTTATTCTTGGCCCATGTCTCCTCCACGACGTGCTTTGCATACTCTGGATCGTCACAAATGAGAACATTGTCGAAAACTGATCCAGCCTTCACCTGCACCACTTGAAGTAATAAGATTCCAAGTACTGTTACATGTTACATAAAACAAAGGTGATTTATCTAGATCACTATTCACTGAATTACTGAAAACTGCACCAGATTGTTAACTCTTGCTGGCAATTTCTCACCAGAACTGGCAGCTTTAGCTGTTTATTCACTCCAGCAGACAAGCCCAATAGGCTAGCTGATGGAGGAGGACAGAATTAAGAAGCTTCAACCCCAATGATAAGATAACACACATCCAAGGAGGAATCACTTTGATTATTCCACATTTAATGAAGAAAACCTCATCTGAATAATTGCATTGAGATATACAGAGTACAAAGCTTAATTTAGAGATCTGCTCTCCACTCCCCTTATAGTTTTTTAAACCAAGACTAGTAACTGTACTTTGGACTCAAACAGTCAAACTTGGAAGTCTACTTTTACCTTAATAGTAAATAGGCCATAACTTTTTTTAATGCATGTAAAATTACACAATCTTAGGCCCGTTGAATAGGTAACTGAATGACCCATCAAATTCACCTTATTTTCTGCCAATTACACCTATAGGGTGGTTGAAGGGGAACAAGCCTGAAAACAAACTGAAAAAAAGGAAGAGAAGATGAATTTAAAGGAGGGCAACATCCAGTTCATGGAGAGAGATTGTATGTCAAGGAGACATTGAGGATAGGAGGCAGGCAACATGTCACTCTGATAAGATATTCCCAACACCCAATTTCGAAGCCTCTAGATCTAATGGTTTCCTCTAAGTGCATCTATTTTTTTGTGATTGAATCCCAATAATGTTATATACTCAGATCAGTGTCAAACTAAGCAGTTTCAATTCATTGGAGTAGATGACTGAATGACTTGGATGTTCAAAGGTGGCTCCACTATACAATATAAAGAGATGTGGAATATGGCTTAAATAAGTAGGTTGATTTGAGAAAATCTCATTAAAGATACCATATTTAAATGAAAACCAAATGAAGAAACCCTGACTTGTGTAAAGTTATAGAAGACATTGTTAGTAATATACTATTTAATAAATGGTATATACCTACAAACCTATAATTGGTGCATTATGGAAATTAGTTTGTTCCCTTCTAAAAAAAAAAAGGAAAAAAAGAAAGACCCAGATGATAGTGGAAGGACTTGAGCCAAGACACTAACTATCCACCCCAACAATAGAAACAAAAATGGCATGCATGAACATCTGAAGACCCCAGCCAGGAAATATCTGGTATGGGTCTAAGATTTGGACCCATTATAAACATGGGTCCAGGACTGGGTCCACTGCAAGGACTTGAATAAAATTTGGATAAGCTACATTGGATTCATATCCCCAGACCTGAAAACCAGAATTATATGCGTGTAATGACATTTAAGATCCAGAATCCTAGATACTTGTGCCATACAATTCAATCCACTCACGTGAAAAATTAAGAAAGAATGAAAGAAAAAAACTTCTCCATGCACCAAAGAAATCTCTCCACTCAAAACATCCTCGTCATCTGACACAAAGTCGGCCCCTGTTCCCACGCCCCAATCCTGCAGCCACCTTCAGTAGCATGACGTGATCCATGTTATTTCAATTTAGTCACTGTTCAAGTTCATGTATCTTTGGGATTTTACAGGTAAGAGACACAGATAAATGCTGGAACATTTACAAAGTGCATTTATGGATTGGAATAAGCAGCAGAACAGATTGTAGGTATGGAACTGAACATAGTTGTAGCAGAGAATACAAAGGGGTATAGGTTCTGCTGTCATTAAAATGGCAACCTAAGGCAGACAAAGGGCTGAGATGCAATTGTTTCAGAGCTCAAAAGACAGGATTAGCATAGGTCAAGTTGATAGGTTGTGGAGAATCTTTGGATTGGACTGCAACAGTGAGCTCAGAGCCTAGGACTGTGTCATACACAAGCTTGGAAGAGGGAGAAACATTATGGGCAGCGACTGCTTGAAAGATTACTCTCTTTTAATTGCCCCCACTTCCTCTCCATCACTATTTTAAAATATTCCTACAAGAGACATCCTATTCAAATTTCAAATGGATAGCCATAGAATCATGGGAATTTGAAATGGGACAGATGGATGCGCCTATTCTTCATTTCCCCGGAATTGAACATGGCCTCCTCAGTTTCTTTTTATATGGAAAGAGGGGTGGGGTTGTTAAGGGACCTGAGATGCAGCATGGCAATGTTGATGCAAAGATCCATATCTACACTAGGGGAGAGAGTCATACAAGTTGTAGGACTGTAGGACTTCAGTTTGTAGAGGGTCTTGAGAGAGCAGCTCCAGAAGAGAAGAATGAAAAACGAACAGGGCTTGCTTGACCATTTTAAAACTTGCACGCTGGTCGCCCCATTAGCACAGCCCTTATATCTATATTTTTTATGAAGTGATGAAGTCTATTTGGTCCATTGCAACAATTGTCTGAGCAGATTGGCATTCTGACTAGTTGACAATGTAACTCGAACTTCTTTCCTTCAAATTTCTACCTAAACTTGGATTGTCAAACTCTCTCAGTAAAACTGGTCTGACCAGATTGCCATTCTTTTCATAAAAATAACTAACAAAAGAAAAGATTACCGACTAGATTGGCCGCTATACCTCTAGCAGCCAGTCTCTTTTCTGGAGCAATGCTTTATTTTTATTGATCCCAGTAGGAGGAGACAAAAGAAAGAGATAAAAAAAATGGGAAAAGAGAACCTGAAGTCCCTCACCTGCCAAACCTCAATGCCTACATACTTCAGTGGCTTAAGTACATAGAGGTCAGGGTCATCTTCGAAATCTGCCAAATAACATATCAATATACAAAGACGAACTATTGAAATGGAAAAAGGCTTAAGATCTTAATATGAGCAATATATAACTTTTTAAAGACTACATAAAGTCCTTCCAGAAACTCATCAAGTAAAATCAATTTGATAAATTGTAATTCAAACTAAGAGGCACTTCATTTTTGTTCAACCTAAAAATAAATAAAAATAAACGCAATTGGCAGTCAAAAATTTAATGACTAAGACCATAACAAACCTACGAAACTTGAGAAACTAAATTGAGCCATCATGTAACTGGGGTTGAATCCTCATTAAGTCAGTCATGAATGTTCTCAAAGTGTCTGCCTAATGAATTCTGGAACAAGAATTTAAGCATGCACCCAGAAGTTATAATTTGTTCCTTAACCTAGTTTCATCCACTGTATTTTGATTACCAGTCTTTGGTGAAAAAGATAAGTCAATATATGGTAACTCTCCCCATAGAAAGTTCTGAGGCCACAGTAAAAATAAAAAAAAACAAAAAAACAAAAAAAAAAACAACTTTATTCAGTTTTAGAGAAGCACACCCTTGTGTAGCCAGTTTGTATTCCACTTAATTTTCTGATATTTTCGTCCTCTCAGGCAGTGCAGGTTCCATGTCATTTTCTGCTATATCATAATACAACACTGTCCTATATAACCAGAAAATCTGTTAAAATTCACACAACAACATACCTGGGTTATCAATCCATGGAATCTTCCATTTCCCTTGATAATTTGGATTCTTGATTCTCTATGTTCCAAAGAATATATCACAAAGTAATTAAGACCAAATCGAAGTGCAGTCAACAGAAAAGTTTAATACTTTGAGAAGCAATCATACCTTGGGCTTCCATGGTCCCTTGTACTTGGGATTCGGTATCTTTGGAGGTTTCCATGGTCCATCTTCATCTTCATCCCAAGTATCCGGCTGAAAAAGAAAAGGTAAAACTTCACTTCTTTAAAATATTAAAAAAAAAATTTCTGGTTGCACATGATTTATATAGCAAACTAAAGATATGGTTATGCTATGGCTTGAGCATTGTGACCCAACAGTTCTGAAAAGAAATATGTAGGGTGATTAAAATGGAACAGGAACCCGATAATATTACTTTGAATAAGTCAGTGTTACATAGCCTAAAAAATCTGGCTTTTGGTTTCTCCCTTAAATTCACTGTAATTTTTGGCAAACCAGAGGGGATTGGTCAGTCCCAGAACCACGCCACTTTCCATTTTGTGAAGTCCAAGGCACTAAAGGAGGCCAAAACTGCCAAAACTTCTACAAATTGATTACTTGTGCCACAATGATCCTGCAGTTGGACTGTTTTATTTCATCATCAAAGTCTTGTCTCTTCTGTCTACTGTTTTAAATGATTTTCTACGATTATCATTATCAATGTTGGTCCAAGCCATCAACTTCAGCAATTCAACCTCCAGCCCAAAAAGTTGGTTCAATGTACTTCAAAGTACAGCCAATATCAACAGGAAAGGATAAGAACACAGAAAAGAAAGAACAAGTATAAAAATTGTACGTGTTTGGGGTGTAGGGTAGAGTGAGAGAGAAGATAAATGAAACGAACATGGAACAATAGTAAGTACATATATTGAATAAGAAAAGGAAATAAAACAGAGTCCATCATCAATTACCTTCAGTCCAATTATAAAAGTACAGCAGAATATGAAATTTGAAATACAGGAAATGAGGGGAAAAAATGAAATGAATAAAAACAGAGTTGATATCTAGAATGTAGGATAAATTTAAAAAAGAAATGGTAGATGAAATGAAGAGGACCAACGTTTGGGTTTATAGGAGGCGGGAAAAAGAATCCAACTATACTCAATAGCAAGAATCCTTGGATAGACTATTTATCAAAAAAATAATCCTTGGACAGGCTTTGAGAGATCCAAGACCCAGTAGTGTGTGTGCATGGCACAATAGTGTGCGCATTTGGTGGATTCCATATTTACTAGTAACTATCAACATTTTAAAATATATTATGTATCAGCCAATCAATATGTTGGACATAATCTTCGAATTATGTGATGGACATTGATAGACACTGTCAGCACTGGAAAATATAATATTGCCAACTAAAAAAAAAAGATTGAAATTACTGAGCAACTGACCTCTTTTGCTTTTGGATCAGGAATTTCAGCTGGAATTGAATCATATCCCTGCAGTGAAATGGGAAATTTGTAAGGCCACATCATTTTCAAAGCATTAAGTTGGAATTAGTTAGAAGGTCCAACAGAAACCACGGTAGTGTACCTCAGGCTTGACACTATCAGGGTCATCAATATACTCCCTCTCATCCCAGTCTTTGGGCTGTAAAATAAAAGAATATAATTGCATTGGAAGAAACACTACAAAAAAAAGCACTGAACTGAAGGAAATATCTTCTTCAAAGTAAATAGTATTTACAGAATTTTAAGATATGTTCAAACCTTTTTGGCATGGATGGCTTTAATTTTTCGAGGAGGAAGGATATCCCAATCGGTATACATGCTTCCAGATTCTCTCTCTCGATTGTCAACCAAAACACTATAAGTTGCATCAGGCCTTAGAATAAATGTGTACACATGAGTCAACTTGTCAGTTTCACATTGTAAATCCTTCTTGATAGGATAGTTCTGCCCCTGGTAAGAAAGTATGACATGAAGCTTCTTCGTCTGTGTGCCACAAATATCAGGGCCGAACATCAAACTGCACAATGTGAATTACAGGTTGAGATGGAGATGCATCAGAATGAATATTAGAAAAAAAAAATAGAAAAAAAAAACTATTTTCTTTTAGACTTCTATTGGCACACAACATGGCTATCTGAAAAAAATTATAATATGATTGTTTCCATTGTCATTTTGTATAGAAAAAATTCTATATAAACATCCCACTGAATTTTTTTAATCATCAAGAGACATGTTCTATATAAACTTTATAAGCATATCAAAAGAACTAGATAAATTTCAGTGAGTTGACCATCTTATCCAACTGTAATTGCTCTAGATACTAAAAAGGTAAGGCAACAAAAGCAGTTTAGATGTTCAATGCTGCACCAACACAACCTGGTTAGGAGTTGTGTACAGACTAGACTTCAAGAATTATATGCCAAGTAGATAACTTATTCAAAGGAATAACAGGCTCAAACCTGTA
The DNA here is from genome assembly GCA_029852735.1 of Persea americana. Taxonomy (NCBI): domain Eukaryota; kingdom Viridiplantae; phylum Streptophyta; class Magnoliopsida; order Laurales; family Lauraceae; genus Persea; species Persea americana. Next base: position 32,582,790 of record CM056820.1, on the reverse strand, counting down.
TGGAGTATCACCACCAAATTTCTTCTGGTTGACATAACCAGAAAGAAGCTTTATGTAACCACCACCACACTCAATGTCCTGCTCAAATTTTATTGAATACTGGACGACCAGAGTCCTGTTCTGGTTACTGAACTCTGGTATCTTTGCAGATATTGCATAATGTTTGGCATCAGGATATGTCTGGATACCTGCAGAAACTTCCCCAGTAAGATGCAAGTTGATCCATTTAAAGGCATCAGAATCACTTAAAAGGGAGCTAAGAGGAGACCAGTATCTTATGAGGCCAGTATAAGGGTGTCAATGGATATCTGCCATCCATTCTAGAGTCTTCGAACCAGGAAAAAAGTTTGTATGGAACCTCTCTTTGGATCCGGGAGAAATCTGGATTCAGATCCAGATCCAGATCCAGATTCATGTGTAAAAAAAGGTCATTATCCTGTGCAGGTCCCGCCAAAGCATCCAAATCCATGTGTATAGGATCCAAAAGTTTTCAGATCTGCATTGGGATCCTTGTGTTTTCTGACTGAAGGTTCTGGATCAAGACCGACAAAAGCCATGTACTACAAAAAGATAATACTTTTTAAGGGTGCACAATGCATGTATAATATTTTCTTTTGAGGGCCACAAAGGATGAATCACATTTCCATTTGAGAGCTTGTATACAAAACAGATCTATTTTGCAAGCTTGTTGATCTGAATATACTCAAATGAGTCACACTTCTTGTCTCAGATCATAAAATGGAAGTGGAATTTTGTTTTTCTAGTAGATGTTGGATCCGGATCAATCCATGTCTCATCCAAATCCCCATCTCTGGAGACAAATCCACAAACATGTGCACAGATATGCATGCATGGTATTATATATATTAAAGCAACAGCCTCATCGCGCGGAAGCGACACATGGCATGCTCCAGTTTCAAGAAGTATCCAACACTCTAACAAACCTCTTCTCAAACTCTCCTAAGTTCGAATTTTCCTAATATCTCAAATCCCTTATTCTATCTCATCGCTCTCTCCCTAATATCTCTCTCTCGATGTAATCCCTCTTACCAATGAGTTTTTTTCCCCAAAGGAGGCTACGTTTAAATACACTTATCTACATGTCTTCTAAACCTTTTTGTTATAGACATTTTTTCTTTTCAATTTTTATCATCCGTGGGCCCACTAAGCATTTGACTTTAGTAAGTTAAAATCAGCCACCGAATTTAATTTTCTTTTCCCATTTTCTATGATGAGTGGCCCACTGTGCATTTTACCGGTTTGGATTTGAGAGGTTGGCCCCGCTGATGGATCTCCCGCAAGGTTTTTTCTCGCCATTCTTTCTTTTTTTCTTCATCCATGAATGTTGGTTGCAGAAATTTGGGTCCCACTTAGAGATCACAGCTGACTTCATCTTTGTTGTTTTTCATCAACTGTGGGGCCCACTGTCAAAACCTTTTTTTTATTCCAAGTTCAAACAACGGTCCCATTGTGAAAGCCATTTTTTTCTTTCCAATCTCACAATTTACAGGGGCCAGGGGCCGCTTTCATAGCCAAACGACCGCTTTTGCTACTTTTTTCCCTTACTTTTCTTTCAATATTCTTCATGATCAGTCCAGTGGGGCTCATTGTGGAAGCCAATTGATTTCAAAATCCACATTTAATTTTTGAAATTGATACTAAATTTGTGCCTACATACAAATATAATCAAATCAAGGTCCTAAGCCTAGATAAATTGATTGGATCATTTTACTTATTTCTTCCTTTAAACCTTTGGTTTTTTAAGTTCAACTTTATTTGTATTTGTTTTATGAATTATATGATAATATTGATTTAACTTATTTCATATTTATAAATATTTCTACTTAAATTCTTGATTATTTTCTTATCACGCGGGCTGTTGCACTAGTATAACTACAAATTAGAGAATATGTAAGAGCATGCACATTGAGAGAGAGAGAGAGAGAGAGAGAGAGAGAGAGAGTTTCAACTTTCAACTACCATATTTATATAACAAAAGGACTAAAAAACACAAACCTTTATCATCTGGGTCACCAGACCATTTCCCTGCTGTGTGCTTAAATGACCCAGCTTTTCCTTCACTACTTTTCCAGTCTGACCTAACCCAACGACTCTTCCACCCATCTTTTCCACATAAGAATAGAGAGAGAGCATTCAGATCCAATGAACCATTCAAATATTGCAGCAACAAAAAAACTAGAAAGTAGAAAAAGGGAAACATAAACATTACCACTGCAAATAAACAACAAATTTTTTCTATGAAAAACAGAGTTGAACATCATATGATACAGGGGTTATCTACGGCTTATAAGAGTATGCACAAATGGCTCTCACTTGCAACCAATTTAATTCGCTGAACAAATGTCATTCCTCTTCTATATTCGGGTGGCAGGGAGATTAGCTACTACAGTTGTATGGATACGATTTTTCTTTTCTGTGTTTTCTTGCCCCAAATCAGTCTCAAAAAACAACAAGCAATATTCACCTTGCCATTTCCAATTTTTGTGTCACCTCAAGCACAGCATAACTGATAACCATTCATTCTAACACAATATTTTAAGCAATTCTATTAAAAAAAAATAAAATTACCTAACAAACAACACATGCAAAAAATGAGTGTAGCTATGAGAGTTTGAGATGACTGTCTGGTAAAACTAGGAAAGATAAAATAAAAATTAAGTCCATTCCAGAGCATTTAGAGGTAGCATCAGTGGGTGATAAATTAAGGGAGACTCGCTTGAATGGTTTGGACTTTGGACACATCCAACGCAATCGCATAGAAAAGTTTCTTTGTGCAGGCTGATAGCCCTTTTAAAGAAAAAAAAAGAAGATAGGCTTAAGAGAACATGGATGGAAGTAGTAAGGACAGATATGAAGAAGTGCAAGCCCTAGAATATAATGAAATGACGAAACAGAATCCCTGTAGCAGACCCAAACATAATTGGGACAGGGCTTTGATGATGATGACGACCTACCAAACATAACTCCGAACTAACTGCGAATGAGGGTTCAACAAAACATATTCTTAAAAACCAGGTATTTATCCAATTCCAGTCCTTTAACCTCCATGTTCCCTAAATCAGTAACAGTGTAAGGCACTTGAAGCTACACTAACAATGAGTGCTTATATTCATGTGAGATCTGAAAATGAAAGGTGTCTTCTTTAGAAAAGAGGCAAACACACACACATTCAAACTTCAAATTCAAGGTGAATATGATATTAAACATAAAAAAACAAGCATCCGATTTCCCAAACAGCAAAACACACACACACACACACACACACAGACACACACACACACACAGAGAGAGAGAGAGAGAGAGAGCTATGCAGAAATCCCCACTTCTTTTTACTGCAATCAGTGCAAATAAATTTAAACAAAAACACAAAGGAACTCCACAAAATCGAATATCTCAAGTAATGGCCCGTTTGGATGTCAAGTAACACAAAATCAACATCCTCCAAACACAAACAAAGGCTGATTTGGAGCTTACAAAACGTAGAAACATCCAAATCTAGTCCTCGTCTTCCTCATCACTTCAGATTCATATAGCTATGTTTGGATGCAGAGAAAACAAGTAGAAGAAACAGCTACACTGTAAAAATCTCAACTTTCATTCAAACAGACACTTTTAGAACCAGGACGTGATAGCTAACAACAGCTTGTCCTGAGGAAATCTCAGAACAGATTGCAATTTCCAGTACATCCAAACGCGCCAGACCTACTAAACCTCGAGAAAAAGATAGATAGTAACGGACGGTCCTGATGAGGACAAATGATCCATATAAAAAATTCAAAAGCGTTGGATTTTGGTTTTACCTTCGAATCTCTCCTCGAAGATGACTTCAGAGAATGCCAAGTGGAGGGAAAGACAGAGAAGCAGCAGAAGCAGAAATTGGCTTGATTCCGCCATTTTTAGCGGTACAAGCTCCTGAGAAAACAGATTCCATGGAAACGGTTGTTTATAGGGAGATGATGTACATAAATGCCCTTGGCCATGTTCCGAATTACTGAGTTGGGTCTAATTCAGGCTTTAGATTAGAATAAAATTTGAGACATACATTCTATTTTGAATTGAGTTCGGATGCTGTGGGGCTTCCACTTGTGGGATTTTGTGAGATTGCTAAGTAATATAGTGGCATGAAAGAAATGCCGCCCCATTTGTTAATGGATTGTCATGGTGATTTCACTTTAATACAATTTGGGTCCAAAGCATTGTGGGGTTTTTAATATTGTATTCTATATTGTAAAGTGGTATTTAATCTAAAGGTGGACCAATTCTTATTTGATTTAGATCTTGCAAGGGATGTTGTTCCCTTTGAATGGTTTAGATTTTTCGCGAGAGGGTTCATTGACGAGAATATTATCATGAGATTATGTATTAAAACTCATAAATAGTATGTCATTGTTAATAGATTTTTGAAAAATAAAGCATAATACAGACTACAAAGGGTACTTGGATGGACTCGTGATAAAAATATGTGCTCATTTTGATCTAAAGCCTACTATTGATGCCAAACACATAAGATCCATTACAATCGAGATTTACCCATACTGAATCTACCATTGAAAATTTTCAAGCACTTTCTTAATTAAGTTCAATAAAAAAAATTATATATATATATATATAAGTCAAACACATGGATAGCTACTCATATGGGGGGCTGCTATTTCCACTTCTCCCAGGCTGTCTGAAATCCTTCACCGAAGACAAGAAAAGAAAAATGAAAATGTGGGGCCCGCTTGGAAGTCTTCCATACCGAATGACTTTGAAGGGCATCTCCGTAATATCTTAGAGAACGAGGGTCATTGGTAGTTTGACTGGGAGACGACTAGTCACCAGTCGAGTCGTTGTCTATAATGCTCCCCAGTCAGTCAACTCTCGATGAGTCCTGCAATCGGGGACTTTTCAATTCACACTACCACAGCTTACAAATCATAGATGTGTCCATCCCATATTTAAATCCAAACCGTTGAAAAACACAATCTCACCGTCAAATAGTATCCCACAAAAGTTTTCTTCAATCGGAGTTATAATCACCGTCAGATTAACCAAGTGAAAAACACATGGTTAAAAGTTCACCTTGACCTGACCATCGCAAGTCCTCCTTCCACTTTCCAAAGTCTGCGGTCGCTTCGGTGGCAAACGCGTGGACCCACGAAATTGTGTTCCACACTAGGACACGCTACCGTGGGTGGAACGGTGCAGGAATAGGGTTGTAAACCTGTTGGTTCGCCGGGTCCACCGAAAACGTTAAGGAGGAGGTGGAATCGAATTTGGATCTTCAATCATTTCGGAATCAATTTCTTAGCTCTGAAATTGGAACCATAACAATTTATGGGACAGATTTGGATTCGGGTCCATGTCTAGGTAGAAAATAATATTAAAAAATTTATGATTTTTAGGAGAGATTTTCGAAAAATTGAGGTAATATGTTGGGTTTCGGATCCACAGGTCCGACCGAAGGTGGAACTGGAGCCGGACCCATTTACTTATTGGGGCCTAAATAACGATCCAGGCCCTGTTTTTAACGGGTCAAAACCTTTGAGTAATCAGAAACCTATTTACATCCCTATGCAGGAAGCAAAGTTGGGTTGAGCAGTTCAATTTGGATTAGATTTTGACCCAACATGGGTTAGGGAATGTTTGTGTTCTGCTTCCTGCCTCATGAGAACTATTTATTTGTTACTAATCATATAATATTATGTGTATAATAGTTTTTTGTTAAGTTTTTAAAAGAAAATTGTTCCCAAACCCCTACCTGTCAAGGGTGAGGGTGGCAATTTTTGACCCAGGGTGGCAATTTTTGACCCAGCCCACCAAGCTGAATCCGACGGGCAACTTTGGCAATTAACTAGTTAAGAAAAGGAAAGTGAATCCAGATAAGAAATGACTAGGGGTCATATCAAAAGTACACAATTTCAAAACAAATTTCAAATTTTTCAAAAAAAGTTAAAAAAAAAAAAAAAACCCTCATTATTCCACTAAAAGATTAAAAAAACTCCACTTTTCTATAAAATAAAAAAAAAATTCCATACCAAATAATTAAAAATAAAATATCATCATAACCCATTTTTATTTTATTCTCTCTTAATTTGATGCTTCACCTCACCACACTTCAATTCACTATACCTCCAAACACACCCGGGTTCTGGTTGAGTCCATTCTCACAATTTGACCCACTTAATGACCTAATCTAAAAACCAATACTGTGACTCACCTCTGCAACCTGAACCCTGATTAAGGGTTCAGGTTAACCATTATGGGTTTTAGATTTCTCTTTGGGCTGAAATTTTCAAGCAGAATAGTAAATGGCTGAGGCGTGTAAATATAAGTACTAATAGCAACCGACCCAACCAGACCCAATGCTGCTCTTACATGGAGTGGGTTTGGTATCACATATATTCTAAAAAGTACAAACAACAAATGGTGATCAACCCAAGCAAACCCATTGCCATTTCTAAACTAACCATGAAATGAGACTCCATCCAACAGTGAAAATCACTCTTTCGAGTCACATCTAAGCCCATGCAATTCAATGGGGAGTTGAGATCCATGTTTTTTCTACCATAGAAAAAAAAATTGCTTTCTACCATGTGAAAGGTTGCCCTGTGTTTCTTTATGTATGATCATCTGATCAGATACATGACAGCCCCACAATTTTAACAGTCTGGATTGAGTACAACAACTACATATGCCACAAAGGATGTAGTAATGAGTGTGACCAACCTCTGCTATTGCATCATGCAGTTCCTCCAATTTAAATCGGAAAATCACACATAAAACAGAAGATTGGTTACTCCATAAATTAAAAGAAGACATTCCTGATTTTGAGTTATTCATTCCTCCCTTTCTTGCAGAAACAACATTTATGAAAAAAAGGAACCTCAATTCTATCTACTTGTTACTAAAACCCCACATTGAAATTTCCTGTTAACCCTTCACCCTTTCTACCCTTTTGACCAACAAGGTTGATTTCCTTGAAAACAATGTGATTTTAACATACCTTCTGTACCCCATTTCTTGAAATCTTTGAAATCTTATGTACACAAAACACTATAACAACAAATGGACCTCCTCCCTGCTTCCCACGTGTACTTGATCCTTTGTATGTACGTGACATCATCTCCCTGCAATGTTCATGCAATAGAGATGGACATGCTAGTGCGAGGCGAAATGATGTAAGAGACTTATGTCATCTACTGGCCTTTGGATCTGGTGTTCGCCCCGAAGGAGCAGCAGTTGTCTGGCCACCACCCAGTGCCATGGCTGCTGACTCTACATGTGTGAGTAGATACCCGTATATCTTCTTCCTTAACCGATCAACTGTTTCGGCGGGAACAGGGCACCCTTCAGTGTTCTCTTTACTGGATCCAATCTCATCTAACCAGCCATTCACTCTCTTGAGCTGTGATAGCATGCCTGCGATCTGACCTTTATCCGATAACGTGGAAGGGTCTACATCAGCATCCAAAAACTTCTCCATAAAGCCTAAGAACCAGTCGCGAGACTCTGCTCGCAAAGAGTTTGCCAAATCAGCAGCCTCACCAAGGCCACCCCCTCGGACCCACTCAGGGGGAGGAGAGGTCCGTGCCTTCTGACCCACTGTGAGCCCATCTCCAGCTCGACGTGGGGTTGTAGGTGAAGAAAGTTTAGAGCTGATGGAAGACCGAGGTTTGCTTTGAGCCTTCAATGCCCCATCTCTCCCTTTGTTCTCTAGAACTAATATAGGTTGACTCCCACTAGGAGTAGGTGGACTTCGAGTCAAAGTTGATGCGGGGCCGCCGGACCCAGAGCTGGGTTGTTTCTTGAATACTGTAAAAGGTGACAAGTCAGTGGTCAATGCAGCTTGAACCCATGAAGCAGCAAGTTTTCGTCTTTCCGATGAGATTTTCAAGGCTTCATCTGACAGGTTTTCATTGCGATCAGGCGAAGATCCTGTAGGAATCATCTTGGATAGGGAGTCTGCAACAAGACCAGCTTGATTCAATGTGGCATAGAGGGTCAGGAACTGTTCCACTGTAGGCTGTGGGCTGTCCTCCTTGGATGAGGAACTGAGATCAGCATACATACTGCACAAAGAAAAAGGAAAACAACCAATGCAAATGAGAACGTTAGTACAATGTTGGTTTACATTGGTTTCATGGGTGTGGGTTCCCATCACTTTCCAGCAGTGAGAAACTACTAACTGTTACAATATGAAATAAGATAAGGAAGAAAGAGACGAGAGTTTGGAGAGAATACTTGATCACTCCATTGAGGATCGTCTGACTATTTATAAAGTTATAATACCCTAATCAAGGGCTCTAAATATGTCAACCAATACAATCAGAATCAGAATTAAATCAATCTCCTAATCTATACAATCAATCTCCAAATCTGTACAGTAAGTAAAAGGAAGGAATTCAGCACATAGATCTCACACGTGGGATATTATATACAACAGTGTATGAGTCTTGATGGGCTGGGCTGGGCCTAGTGGGCTTAAGCCCATTATCTTCTACACTCCCCCTCAAATTGATGTGGTAAAGCAGAAAACAGCAATTTGTGAGTGAGGTCATGATGGCGTGGCTTGGGAAGTGCCTTAGTGAAGATATCTGCTAATTGGTCATGAGTAGAGACATGAGGCAGGGCAATCTTCTCAGTGACAACATGTTGACGGATGAAGTGACAATCAATTTCAATGTGCTTCGTCCGTTCATGAAAGACAGGATTATTAGCAATTCTGGTAGCACTGGTATTGTCCCCATGAAGAGGTGTAGAACTACCAATACGGACGCCGAATTCACAGAGAAGACGGCGAAGCCAGATGATTTCAGCACTGGCGGAAGACATCGCCCGATATTCGGCCTCAGCGGAAGACTTGGACACAGTGGTTTGCTTCTTGCACTTCCAGGAGATGAGAGAGTCGCCAAGAAACATACACCAGCCAGTGGTAGATCGCCGAGAATCAGGGCAACCAGCCCAGTTTGCATCGGCATATGCAGACAACTGCAGAGAAGTATCAGAAGGATAGAATAGACCATGAGAAAGAGTGCCTCGAACATAGCGAAGGATGCGCAAAGCAGCAGCAAGGTGGGGCTTGCGAGGATTGCTCATAAATTGGCTAACCGTATGAACGGCATGAGAGATATCAGGTCGAGTCATAGTTAGGTAGAGCAAACTACCAACTATCCGCCGAAAAATAGAAGGATCTTCCAGGGGAAGGCCATCATCTGCACTAATTTTGCTGTTTAATTCCATGGGCGTATCAAAAGTGTGAGCATCATCAAGTCTTGCTGAGGTGATTAAATCAGTAGCATATTTACGCTGATGGACCCGAATGCCTGATTTAGTTCGCAAGAATTCAAGCCCCAAGAAGTATGTGAGAGGACCAAGATCCTTCATTCGGAAGTGGCGAGTGAGATGGTGCTTGAGAGCCGTAATTCCGGAGAGATCATTGCCACTGATAATCATATCATCAACATAGACTAAAAGGAATGTGTAACCCTTTGTTGTCCATCGAAGAAATAGGGAACTATCAGAATGACTCTGACGAAACCCAGCTTGAAGAATAGCTGCCCGGAATTTATCAAACCAAGCCCGGGGAGCTTGCTTAAGTCCATAAAGAGATTTTCGCAACTTGCAAACATGAAGAGGAGGACAAGCATATCCCGGAGGAGGTTTTAAGTAGACAGTTTCTTTCAAGTCACCATGAAGAAAAGCATTTTTTACATCCATTTGCCAGAGAGGCCAGTTGCGGGCTGCAGCGATACAAAGGAGAGTACGAACAGTGGTCATTTTAGCCACGGGTGCAAATGTCTCCTCATAATCGATGCCATACTCCTGCTTGTAACCCTGCGCAACCAATCGGGCTTTGTAGCGATCAAGACTCCCATCAGAGTTAACCTTTACAGAGTAAATCCATTTACTGCCAATCACAGAGGCGTGTTCAGGAGTCGGTACCAAGTCCCATGTGTTGTTTGCTTCAAGAGCAATCAACTCCTCAGTCATAGCATCCTGCCAGTATGCAATCTTCGAAGCCTGGGAATAAGAGGTTGGAATAGGAGCACTATCCAAAGAAGTGAAAAGAGCAGGAAAACCATATCTGTCAGGAGCAACAGAAGGACGACTAGTACGTCGCAAGGGTATGATACTATCAGTAGAGGAAGTATTAATACCTGGGGGAGCAGGAGGCAGCATTGGGATAGGATCAGGAGAAGGAGGCACCATAGGAGGAACCGTGTTACGCCGGACATAGACATTGGTAATTGGTGGCGGGGGAGAAGTAGCCACAGGAAATTGTGGAAGATAAGATACAGCAACAGGATGAGTTGCCAAACGCAAAGAAAAGAAAGGAATGTGTTCCAGGAAAAGTACATTGCGAGATATGCGCATGCGTGTCTCAGATTGGTCATAACACAGAAATCCCTTGTGTTCAGTACTGTAACCTAGAAAGAGACATTTGGCAGCCTGAGGTGACAACTTAGTACGCTCTGTAGGTGGAAGATGGACAAAGCATAAACAACCAAAAACACGCAAGTGAGAATATGAAGGGGTATGGCCAAAGAGAGCTTCATATGGAGTAGTCTTTCCTAGAATAGAGCTAGGATGACGATTGAGGAGATACACAGCAGTCTGAGCAGCATCACACCAAAAGGTTGGAGGAACTAATGATTCAAGTAGGAGAGTTCGAACAGTTTCAAGAATGTGCCTGTTCTTCCTCTCCGCAACACCATTTTGCTGAGGAGTATGTGGGCAGGATTTTTGGTGAAGAATGCCTTTATCAGAAAGGAAGGCAGAAAATTCATGGGACATATATTCTCCGCCGGAGTCAGACCTAAGAATTTTTATAGCTTTCTGAAATTGTGTGTGAACCATATTGTAAAACTTTTGGAAAAGAGAAAAGACTTCAGATTTGAAGCGCATGAAATAAATCCAAGTGAATCGAGAATGATCATCAATAAAGGTTACATAATACTTAAACCCTGTCCTACTCAATGTGGGTGCAATGCCCCAAACATCAGTGTGAATGATGTCAAAAGAGGATAATGCACGAGCACGATGAATAGGAAATGGCAGAATATGACTCTTACTCAAACAACATGTTGCACACTTTGATTAAAGTAAAGAGGACATCAGTTTATTATCAAAAGTGGGTTCCAAACAACCATTTTTAAACAAAGAATGTAAATAAACATTGTTCACATGCCCAAGACGACTATGCCAGATAGTCCACAATTTATTGAAATTAGGAGAAGAAGAAGAAAATAGGGAACGATGTCCAATGTCCAGCAGAAACAGTCGACCATGTTTACTCCCCGTCGCGATCACCTTCCCAGTTTGCCGCTCCTGTATGACACAACCAGTGGAAGAAAAGTTAATATGGTACCCATCATCAATAAGTTGGCCGACAGAAAGTAAGTTGGCAGATAATTTGGGAACAAAGTAAACATTGGAAAGGGGAAGAGACTGGCCAGAGACACTAGATAAAGTAATGGTACCAATTCCAGAAATGATTAATTGGTCACCATTAGCAGTAGTGATTTTGTCTTTGCCAAGGTATGGGTGAGAGGCTATAAAGTTACATTCCACGGAAGTCATGTGGTTCGATGCTCCTGAATCTAGAAACCAGGTAGAGGGGGTAATGGAGGAAGACAGAGAGATGGAAGAATGAAAAGCAGGAAAAGCTAGAAGAGAAAGAGGTTGATACCGACCACCATTAAAACCCATGGATGCATATGCGGAGGTCACCGTGCTCTGAATGAGTTCTTGAATCTAAGCTGGAGTCATGGATACAGCACCGGAAGAAGTGCTTCCCGTGTCAGGAAGAGGTGCTTGAACTTGGAACGCAGCTGGAGCATTTTGTCTTGTCGCGGAAGGATGTTGCTTCTGGTGGGGCCCATTCTTTCGCTGTAAACTGCGACAGTCATCAATAAGATGACCAGAGCGTTTGCAATATCTGCAAGCTAATTTCTTCCGACAGTTCTTGGCCAGATGACCGAAGCCTTTGCACTCATAGCATTGAGTAGGCTTCTGATTTGGGGTGGCCAGAAGAGCAAAGTCAGCAGGAAGAGGCGCAAGGAGGGCCTTTGGTTCCTCAAGAATAGCACGCTGAGAGGTGAGACGAAGTTCTTCGCGAAGGACTTCTTGAAAGCATGTATCAAGATTAGCAGAATTTTCGCGATTCATGAGAGCAGACCGAATAGATTCAAATTCCGGACGGAGATTCATAAGAAACTGGCTAATGTGAGTTTCTTCTTGTAGTTTGAGAGCCTCAGATAAAAATCCAGATGATACAGTTTGGATTAACATGGAATCCCTTTCAGTCCACAAAGTAAGGAAGCCATTAAAATATTCCTGTACTGATTTATCCCCTTGAGTATATTTGGCAATTTCACTATCCAAGTGAAATTTCCGGGCTTTATTGGTTTGATGGTAGACTTTCTTCAGATGGGCCCACATATCAGCTGCTGTAGTGTAGGCTTGAAGAGCCACGGCAAGAGAGGAATCAATGGAATTAAGGATCCAAGTAACTACTTTCGCATTTTCCTTGGACCAGTTGGCTAGGCTTTTTGAGTCAGTGGTACTCATAGGCCTAGTTATCGACCCATCTAGATAACCAAAAAGCCCCTGTCCTTCTACAAAGTTCCTTAAGTGGAAGGACCAGGACATATAATTTTGCCCATTAAATTTAATTGGGATAATATCGTACTTATCCATTGCCGAATGTAGTAGAGAGAGACAGCAGAGTACACAAATAAGTAATAGAAAGAAGAGAGCAGAACTGAAGAACTAACCAATATGCAAGAAGCAGAGAGTATTGGTTTGCTAAAGAAGAAGAGAATAAGAACAGCAAACAGCCCCAATAGTGCACTAACAGAGCAGCCAACAGTGCACAAACAGCATCAACCAGCACTTAACCAGTAAAAAATCAATACGAACAGCACACAGCAGCAACCAATACTAACAGTGGGAAGAATACAGCAGGAACGTGTAGCAAAAACAGTACTCACAGTGTAATTTTTCCACCAAACACAGCCAGACGAACTGGAAAAATGGTCCAGGATCTGTTCGTGGGCCCCACAGGGTGGTCTAATCACAGATCAGGTTTGAACTCTTTGAAGAAGTTCAAAGTTACTTCCTTCAGTCCAAATCTGATGAGATTTGGATGCAGATCCACAAAACTGGACGGTCTTGATGAAAACTATCTGACAAATCTTTATAAAAATCGACAGAGGAAGAAGTTGCTGAATCCTACCTCAAAAGGTGATGAAAAAATTCTGAAAAATGCTTAGAAAGATCCTTAAGAATGGTCGATCACAACTGTAGAGGTCTCTTGGAGATATGAAGATGATCCGTGGTGGGCCACTGTTGATCAATGACTAATCAGAGAAGCTTTGTACGCCGGGAAGACAATCCACACCAGGAAGATTCAATAAGAGAAGAAGATTGATCACTAGAAGATGATCAATGAGAGAAGAAGATTGATCAATGATGATTGATCATAACCTATGCTCTGATACCATGTTACAATATGAAATAAGATAAGGAAGAAAGAGACGAGAGTTTGGAGAGAATACTTGATCACTCCATTGAGGATCGTCTGACTATTTATAAAGTTATAATACCCTAATCAAGGGCTCTAAATATGTCAACCAATACAATCAGAATCAGAATTAAATCAATCTCCTAATCTATACAATCAATCTCCAAATCTGTACAGTAAGTAAAAGGAAGGAATTCAGCACATAGATCTCACACGTGGGATATTATATACAACAGTGTATGAGTCTTGATGGGCTGGGCTGGGCCTAGTGGGCTTAAGCCCATTATCTTCTACACTAACTACTCAAACTTTTCAACTGCAAATTGAATGATCATTTATATCTTTTAGTTCCCTTTTTTTTTCCTGAGAAACACCATTTTGAACCACTTAGTTGAGATAAATAGAAACGATGTTCGAAGTCTTGAAATCAAGTTAATCCACGGGCTACTAAATCTTTTCCAGATGCAAATTGAAATGACCACACTTGTTACTTGATAAATTGAGATATATAAAGTTATAAACCATGTTTACAACCCAGACTCTAGAGTCAAAACTCAGTTGATCTGATTTTTCAGTTGATTAATTTGAGTTTTAAGGTAGTTTGTTAACTTTCTTCAGTATTAACTTGCCTTGGCCAAACCCTCAGATGCCTCAGCTGGGTTAAGAATCAGTCAACAAGACTTTCAACAATGAAGAAGGGAATCAATAGAGCCTGATTGATTGAACCAAGGTGCTTTCACAGTACTTTTATGTTTTTTATAATGTTGTTACTGATTGTGCTTCATAATTTCCAATCTGTGGAACTGAACTGCTGAGACTTGCAAAACACACTGTAGTTTGATGTCTTAGATATGGACACATTCTAATTTTGTATTCAAATCAAGGAAAAATAATTTCAGATACTTCCTAGGAGAAGGTAAGATGCCAAGCAATTCTTAGAGGGAAAAAAGAGCTGAAACAAGCCAATAGCTGGATCTCAGGATCTGTATGTAAAGTGTGCCCTGAGGAAGAACCCTGAGATTATATTATTTTATGCATTTCGAACAGTGATGATTACTTTATATGTGATGTGGACTGTTAAAGACTTTAACATCACAGAACTCAATATTACAAGCAAAAAATGCAGCTAATTTTGGGGAATTACAGCAAGGCCAGGTGATGGGGTTTCATTACATGATCCTCACGGAAAATAAGTGAAGCCAAAGAAGTAATTAAACACCTCTTTACCACTTCAGAATGTTTCCAGCGGAAATTCAAACCAAATATAAAAAAATATGAATTGGATAAGCGGCATCCTCGGTATAACTCTTGTATACCAATCTTTTGGCCTTCCAAGTTTGTTGGTTGTCTTTGTACTCTTTTCTATAATTAATATATTTGGCACAAAAAAAAATGTGGCATCCTCTACTAATCACAGTCTGGACAAGTACTGCCAGGCAAATATCCCTAACTGACACAAGATGGGTAAGAATGGGTACCTTATTTCTCACAAGGCCTACCAATTCTATAATATTTCCAGGTAGTAAAACAGATTAATAAACATTGTGACTGACTAGATAGAGGATTCTTTTCCGCTGACAATATGGTTTTGAAGATTGCAGCCATATAATTTTTATGGCCATGACTGTTACTGGTTTTTGGTGCTAAATGTTTGAACTGAAAAAAAATATTTCCACTGCATTATCCCATTTCCACAATTTTGTCTGCCCAACCAAATCCTAGAAAACATTAAAAAAATGAAGGTTCCTATTAGATTCTAACCATTAAACTACTTCACTTCACTTTCATAGTTCCAAAAAAAAAAGGAGAAAAAAGAAAAGAAAGGAAAACACTGTTATGACCGTTATTTATGACATGCGATAAATCACTCAACCGCAAAAAGCCCTTTCAAATAATCTCAAAGTGGCTGGATATCAAAGATGGAAGATAACATAGAAGCAAGAAGAAAGTAATATTAACATGTACAGTGTTTATTGTCCTTATTGTTTTGTTTCTCTATTCTCTTTTCTTTATCATTATACGCATGGATATAAGTAGATGGGTTGTTAGGCTGAAATCATTGGCTCCTCACTCACTTCTCAGCATCTTGTGTTGTAATCACTTCTATTAAGTTTGCTACCTTCCAAAATTTTCTAACAAAGGGATGAACGAATAAGCTGGATTAAAAACTCACCGTGATAACCAAGAATTTTATTAGGGAATGATAAATTGATAAGGCATCTAAAATCTAAACACCAAGAAAATGGTACAGCCAATGACAAATGATAATGGATCTCCCAAAATTGAAAACTTCTAATAAAGTTTGCCATCTTCTGAAATTTTCTAATAAAGGATCAACAAATAAGCTGGATTGAAAACTTATTATGACAACAAAGGATTTTATTTGGGAACGACAGTTTGACAAGGTATCTAAATTCTAAACACCAAGTAAATGGAACCACCAGTGACAAACGCCAATGCATCTCCCAAAAATGGCTAATGGGACAGTTCATCACCAACCATTATGTAAATGCAATGAGAACCAAGTACCAACTGCTTTTTACTACCTCCCATATTGGGGCAGATTTCATGGGTAAAATTGTAGGATGGAAGATTGTGTCCCCATTTTCATAGCCTAAACATATAGCAACACCCCGCAAAATGCATAACAGAAACTAAGCAGCTTCACTGTACAAACTGGGAATGAAGTGACTGACAAATGCCCCAATATTAATTGGGTTTATACCTAAATAGGCCCCAAGAAGTGTGGGAGACAAAAAAAAAGGCAAACAGAACCAGAGTGTAGAAAATACATGCATCAGCAGAACCAGAGAGAAAAACACTCTGACAAGAACAAAGAGTGCCCCATGTGGCCTTTTATGATTCCTTTAAAAGAAAGCAACAAGGATTCTCTATGGTCGCATATCTAGAACTCTATCTCTCTTCTTTACCTTTCTTCCCCTCCAAAAGGACCATTTGTACTTGTCGGGAATTTTCTCCTACAGTCGGATGGGTGCCTTTAATTTAGGGGGCCCCAGTTTTTTGACAGGGCCCCACCTCTTTGCGGGTTGAATCGTGATGTCCACATGTGGATGTTCCCACAAAAGAAAAATATGTCCTACATTCAGTTCAAGGGACAACAATCTCTGCCATATGTACACTCCAATTTTCCACTAGTGGCCAGCTATTTTAGAAATTCCTATTTTTTTTATTTTTATTATCATTTCTCTCTAAAAAGTAACAATTCCAACGACTACTTCATCACCTCATACTGTTCACATGATCTCTACCAAGCCAACTCACTTTAGCAGATGCTAAACTTGCACATTGCTTTTAATTCTCAAGCTCTCTAGGACCAGGTTGAAGCAGTTAACTGAATTTCAAATAAGAAAGCAGCCATTTCTTGCAACTCAGTCGACTTCAAAAGGTCACTCAAATCATGCAAACACGATTAAATAATCCATAAAATATTATAAGCACATGGCACATGCAAAATCAAGGTTCTCCAGTTCCTACTCAACATTGACTTGTGTCATTAATTCCTTGGATAAAAAATGGTAAATCTTGGCATTGCTCTTCAGTCCTTAATCAGGGATCTACCAACCTGGCCCTCAACCTGCAAACTAGTTCCTTCCGTTAGTAATAATGTGAAGCTTCAAATACAGAACACATTTAACCCTCTAGAGATTTTTTTTTTAATTAAAAGAAAATCAGTCTAAATTTGGAGGATTCAAAACCTTCATCAACTTACTTTTCAATCACTATAAAGAGATCCACCAATATTCCTTCAATTAGAATAGAACGAAGCTTCAAATGTAGATTCCATGTGCCACTTCAAAATGATTATTTAAACAATCATCCACTATTAATATTATTTGAAGATTCAAAGAATCATAAATATAAAAAAAAAGACGATGAGTAGAAGACAAAGAAATGTATAGGTTAGTGAAATTTGATGGCAAGAAATCCATAAGTCCAACTACAAGGTCGATGACAATCTGTGTGTTCATTTGGAAACTTAGGGGATAAAGGTACATGACTTAAAAAGCTTGAGGATGTTAGAGAGGGGGAACTGAACACCTTGATCATGTAAAGCACATTAAAGAAGAAAATGGGAAAAAAGTGTAGAAGATAGTGTGGCTTGGCCCACTTAGGCCCAGCCCATCAAGGCCTGTACACAGTGTATATAATATCCCACGTGTGGGATCAGTCTTTGATTATGTTGCTGATTTACTTCCTTGTATAGACTAGGAGATTGATTCATTCTTTATTCTGATTGTATTGATTAGCATGTTTAAAGCCCTTGATTAGGGTATAATGAGATTATAAATAGACAATCGATCCTCCCATTGAGGCATCGGTTTCCAAAACTCTCGTCTCCTTCTTCCTTCCCTTATTACATATTGTATCATGATATCAAAGCGTGGTGGATATCTCCTACGTCTTTCTTCAAGATCCTCCTAGTTGATCTTCCAAGTTCTAGAAGCCTTTAGAAATCTGTCTGATCATCTTTGATCATTCCTGATCATCGCAGATTACACGTGGCCCACCTACGATCATCATCTCAGCAACAGAGGGAATAGCCAATAAGGGTCAACTATTATTGCTCCTATTTATGGTAATTTTTCCAGCAATTTTGGCTCATCAGAGGTAGGCCATCTACCATATTTTGTGATATTTCAGTTTTGTCCAACAGTTTTCATCACAGCCGTTCAAATTCGTGGATTTTGATCCGTTTTGAGTGGGACTTCTTCTAATAGTTGCGAAAATACTTTGCCCTTCCATCCCCAACCTCTGATCTGATCACTGATCATCTGATGGGGCCCACGTGGAAATCCTTCCACTGATGTTAAGGACGGTTTTTATACTGTTGCACTGTTTTGTGAGAATTTTCTGTTTGCTGCTGCTGTTTTCTGCTGCTTTATACTCTCAAGTTCACCCATCCTCCCCAGATCTGTCATCAGATCAGCATCATCAGATCTGAAGAGTTCGTCTGGCATTATCTGTGCACTGTGTGTGCTGTCTTCTTCAACTGTTGATAGTACTGATTGCCGCTGGGTGCTGTTGAGGCTGCTTAATTACTAATCGGTGCTGGTTACCGCACTGTTAGTGCACTGTTGGTATTGTTTACTGCTGTATTTACCTTTTATATAGCAGATCAAGTCACTTTTTGGTTAGGTTTGTGTGCTGATCTCTTCCTTCTACTTCTGATCTACGTGCTCTGCTGTCTCTTCTCTACTACATTCTGCAAATGGACAAGTATGACGTTATCCCAATTAAATTCAATGGGCAAAACTATATGTCCTGGTCCTTCCACTTAAGGAACTTTGTAGAAGGACAGGGCCTTTTTGGTTATCTTGATGGATCAATACCTAGGCCTCATATTACCACCGACTCCAAAGGCCTAGCCACCTGGTCCAAAGAAAATGCTAAGGTAGTAACTTGGATCCTTAACTCTATTGATCCCTCTCTTGCTGTGGCTCTTCAAGCATACACTACTGCAACTGATATGTGGGCTCATCTGAAGAAAGTCTACCACCAAACCAATAAAGCCCGAAAATTTCACTTGGATAGTGAAATCGCCAAATATACTCAAGGGGATAAATCTGTGCAAAATACTTTAATGGTTTCCTCACCTTGTGGACTGAAAGGGATTCCATGTTGATCCAAACAGTCTCTTCTAGCTTTCTATCTGAGGCTCTCCAGTTACAAGAAGAAACTCATATTAGCCAGTTTCTTATGAATCTTCGCCCAGAATTTGAATATGCCCGATCGGCCCTCATGAACAGAGAAAACTCTGCTAATCTGGATACCTGCTTTCAAGAGGTCCTTCGTGAAGAACTTCATCTCACCTCAGAGCGTAGTATTCTGGAAGAACCAAAAGCCTTCCTTGCGCCTCTTCTTGCTGACTTGGCTCTTCTAGCAACCCCAAATCCGAAGCCGACTCAATGCTATGAATGCAAAGGCTTCGGTCATATTGCCAAAAATTGCCGTAAGAAATTGGTTTGTAGATACTGCAAACGGACAGGTCATGTTATTGATGACTGTCGTAGCTTACAGCGAAGGAATGAGATACAGCCTAAAAAGCCTTCCTCCAATATGCGAAGCCAGAATATTCCAGCTACATTTCAGGCTTAAGCACCCTTACCTGATACGGGAAACACTTCCTCCGGGGCGGGCTATCTCATTGACTCCTGCTCAGATTCAAGAACTGATCCAAAGCACAGTCACCTCTGCCTATGCGTCTATGGGCTTTTCTGGTGGTCGGTATCAAACTCATTCCTCTACAGCTTATCTTGCCTTCCATTCTTCTGCATCTATTTCTTCTCCTATCACCTCATCCACATGGTTTTTAGATTCAAGAGCTTCAAACCATGACCTTCGTAGAACATAGCTTTACAAATTCCCACCCTTACCTTGGAAAAGAGAAAATAACAACTGCTAATGGTGATCAACTACTCATTTCTAGAGTTGATACCATTACCTTATCTAGTGTCTCTGGCCAGTCCATCATCCTTCCCAATGTTTACTTTCTGTAGGACAACTTATTGATGATGACTATCTTGTTCACTTTTCTTCCTCTGGTTGTGTTATACAGGGGCGACAAACTGGGAAGGTGATCGCGACGGGGAGTAAACATGGGCGCCTATTTTTGCTGGACATTGGACATCATTCCCTCTTTGCTTCTTCTTTTAATGATTTCAATAAATTGTGGACTGTTTGGCATTAACGTCTTGGTCACGTGAACAATGCCCATTTGATTTCCCTATTTAAGATTGGTTGTTTGGATTCTACTATGGATAATAAAATGATGTCTTCTTTATCTCAGTCAAAGTGTCAAACTTGTTGCTTAAGTAAGAGTCACATTTTGCCTTTTTCTGTTCACAATTCCCATGCATTGGCATCATTTGACATTATTTATTCTGATGTTTGGGGCATTGCTCCTACTTTGAGTAGGACGGGATTCAAGTACTATATGACCTTTATTGATGACCATTCTCGTTACACTTGGATTTACTTTATGCGCTTAAAATCTGAAGTCTTTTCCATTTTTCAAAAGTTTTACACCATGGTCCAAACCCAATTTCAGCAAGCCATCAAGGTTTTTAGATCAAATTCTGGTGGAGAATACATGTCTCATGATTTCTCTACCTTCCTTTCTAATAAAGGCATTCTTCACCAAAAATCTTGTCCTCATACTCCTCAATAAAATGGGTTTGCAAAAAGAAAGAACAGACACATTCTTGAAATTGTTCGCACTCTTTTAATTGCATCCTTAGTCCCTCCTAAATTTTGGTGTGATGCTGCACAGACTGCTGTGTATCTTATCAACCGTCTTCCTAGCACTGTTCTAGGAAAGACTACTCCTTACGGAGTTCTCTTTGGTCATACCCCTTCGTACTCTCACTTACGTGTCTTTGGTTGCTTGTGTTTTGTTCATCTTCCTCCTACTGAGCACACTAAGTTATCACCACAGGCTACCAAATGCATCTTTCTTGGATACAGTACTGAACACAAAGGGTTTCTATGTTATGATCAGTTCGAGAAACGCATGCGCATATCTCGTAATGTGATCTTCTTGGAACAAATTCCTTTCTTTTCCTTACACTTGGGTCATCATCCTATTGCTGTGTCCTATTTGCCACAATTCCAGGAATCTGCTTCTCCATTATCTCTTCCCAATGTCTATGTCTGGCGTAACATGGTCCCTCCTATGGTGGCTCCCTCTCCTGATCCTCTCCCAATGACGCCTACTAAACCAGCAGGTAATAATGCTCCCTCTGATAGTATATCTCTGCAACGCTCTAGTCGTCTTTCCATTGCTCCTAACCGTTATGGATTTCCTGCTTTCTTTTCCTCTCTAGATAGTGCTCCTATACCCACCTCATATTCACAAGCCTCAAAGATCACTTACTGGCAGGATGCAATGAATGAGGAATTGCTCGCTCTTGAAGCAAACCAGACATAGGACTTGGTACCGACTCCCGACAGAGCCTCTGTGATTTGCAGTAAATGGATCTACGCTGTAAAAGTTAACTCTGATAGGAGTCTTGATCGCTACAAAGCTAGGTTGGTTGCGCAAGGTTACAAGCAGGAGTATGCATTGACTATGAGGAAACATTTGCACCAGTAGCTAAAATGACCACCGTTCGTACTCTTCTTTGTGTCTCTGCAGCCCGCAACTGGCCTCTATGGCAAATGGATGTCAAAATGCTTTTCTTCATGGCGATTTGAAAGAGACTGTCTACTTAAAACCTCCTCCGGGATATGTTTGTCCTCCTCAGCATGTTTGTAAGTTTCGGAAATCTCTTTATGGACTTAAGCAGGCTCCCAAGGCTTGGTTTGATAAATTTCGGGCAGCAATTCTTCAAGCTAGATTTCGTCATAGTCATTATGATAGTTCACTATTTCTTAGATGGACACCGAAGGGATACACATTCCTTTTGGTCTATGTTGATGATATGATTATCAGTGGCAACGATATTGCTAGTATTACGGATCTCAAACACCATCTCACTCGCCACTTCAGAATGTAGGATCTTGGTCCTCTCACCTACTTTCTGGGGCTTGAGTTTTTGCGTACCAAATCAGGCATTCGGGTCCATCAGCGTAAATATGCTACCGATTTGATCACCTCGGTAAGACTTGATGATGCTCACACTTTTGATACGCCTATGGAATTAAACAGCAAACTCAGTACGGAGGATGGCCTTCCCCTGGACGATCCCTCCGTTTTCCGACGGATAGTTGGTAGTTTGCTCTACTTAACTATGACTCGGCCTGATATTTCCCATGCAGTTCATACGGTTAGCCAGTTTGTGAGCAATCCTCACAAACCCCACCTTACTGCTGCTTTGCGCATACTCCGCTATGTTAAAGGCACTCTTACCCATGGTCTCTTCTACCCCTCTGGTACTTCTCTGCGATTATCCGCTTATGCGGATGCCGACTAGGCTGGTTGCCCTGATTCTCAGCCATCTACCACTAGCTGGTGTATGTTCCTTGGCGACTCTCTGATTTCGTGGAAGTGCAAGAAGCAAACTACCGTGTCAAAGTCTTCTGCTGAGGTCGAATATCGGGCGATGTCGTCCGCTAGTGCTGAAATCATCTGGCTACGCCATCTTCTCTATGAATTCGGTGTACTTGTTGGTAGTTCTACACCTCTTCATGGGGACAATACCAGTGCTACCAAAATTGCTAACAACCCAGTCTTTCATAAACGGACGAAGTACATTGAGATTGGTTGTCACTTCATCCGTCAGCATGTTGTTACTGAGAAGATAACTTTGCCTCATGTCTCTACTCATGATCAGTTGGCGGATATCTTCACAAAAGCACTTCCCAAACCGCGCCATCACGATCTCACTAACAAATTGTTGTTTTCTGCATTACCACATCAATTTGAGGGGGATTATAGAAGATAGTGTGGCTAGGCCCACTTAGGCCCAGCCCATCAAGGCCTGTACACAGTGTATATAATATTCCCACGTGTGGGATCAGTCTTTGATTATGTTGCTGATTTACTTCCTTGTATAGACTAAGAGATTGATTCATTCTTTACTCTGATTGTATTGATTAGCATGTTTAGAGCCCTTGATTAGGGTATAATGAGATTATAAATAGACAATCAATCCTCCCATTGAGGCATCAGTTTTTACTCTCCAAAACTCTCGTCTCCTTCTTCCTTCCCTTATTACATATTGTATCAAAAAGGATATTAGAAAAAGAAGAGGTTAAAGATAGATGGTGAATTTATTTTAAAGACCTATAAAATATGGAATACACAAGCGAGGTGAATAACGAATTTAAATTAAACTAAGGAATGATCAACACAAGATCTAGAACAGAAGTAAAGACATCCTTAGCTAAGATGGAAAATTCTTGTAGAAATATAAATCTTGAAGGGTGAAAATGAGGTTGACTGGTTAACCAAATTGTAAAATCAAATTTTAGTACAAAAAGGATTCCCAGTGGAAGGAGAATTAGCACCGTGGTTCCCTTCTACAATGACAAGGAGACATTCACAATTTTGCAAACTACTTACCAAACTTGTATCATGTGATGTAAGTTTGGAAGAGTAGCAACCATGTTGTGTCTGGTAAATTTACTATAGATGTCATTGTCCTATTAAGAGAACTTATGGAAAAGTTAAAGAGAGAAGAAGAAAAAGTTATATCCAGTTTTAATTAAAAAATACATATAATAGGGTGTCAAAGAAAGGAAAAAAATGCATCACCACTGGCTATATCAAAAATCATATAACACGTGAAGGCGGAGATAATGAGTGTGAGGAATGTGTGTGGAAAGGAAACTAAGTTGCTGGTTAGAGTTGGATTCCACTAAGGGGCTGCTCTGAACACTTATTTATTCGCCTCGGTTATGGATATATGTAATAGCAGATATCGAAGATGAAGTTTCTTAGTGTATGTCACTCATATTGCAGATGACACAGCATTCATTATTCAAACAACAAAGCAAATACATGATAAGCTAGAACTTTGAAGCCAAATGGGTTGAAAATTGTTAGCATATCAATGGCAATACATGAAGTTCAAGTTTAGTCTATGAACAAGTAGGTGCCCATGGTCCCGACGATGAGGCATTGTGTTCAAGTCATGTTAGCAATAACAAAATGAAAATAACTTCATGCCACTGTGTTGATAAGGTTCGATATCTATAAGCAACTATAGAACTAAATGAAAGGTTTGATAAGATGTTACAAAGAGGACCAAGGCAAGTCAGGGAAAGTGGAGACAAGCAAATTAAGTGTTATGCGATCATTGAGTGACACTTCGATTAAAAGGGCATTCTTTTAAAATAGCACCTAAACTTGATTTGTGGGGTAGCTGCATGCAGGGAATGAAAAAACAATAAGCTAATGTATGTGCGGCCTAGATATGAATATTAGCATAGTGTGTGGAGTTACATAAGAGGAAAATCACAAATAGCTCCGTTGCTCCAATTAAAACCGAGGATTGTCATGAGAAATTATTTTTTCATAGAAGATGATAAACTGCCCCTGGACTGTGTTTAAGGATCACAAGTTCCTAGGAAAAGGAACAGATCAATAAAGACCTTGAATGAAAAGGCAAGGGAAAGACGTGTTAGATTGTGGAGCTGAAAAGTACATGGCTTCGAAATGGTGGAATGGAGAATTATATCAACAGCTTATTCAATCAGGTAATGTGAATGCTATATGTGCAAATGTGACATTTGAAAGATCAGGGACATCCATCAAGTGGAACTCTCCATGTAAATGTCCGACAGAATACAGGCAGCCCATTAAATGAGTAATGACATGTAGCATGACTAATGGTGAGGACCTAACTGATGAAGCTCAAATCTTGAACATAGTAGGATGAAGGCACCTAACTGATGAAGCTCAAATCTTGAACATAGTTCGATGAACGCACATCTAGCAGAGTTGAGTAGCTCTATTGATGAGGAAAAAAACAACACAAAGAACAACAACCACCCATACCAAGGGGTGATTATAAAAGCTTCATACCACCACTGTCGGAAAACAAAAACCAACAAACGTCAAGACAAAACAAGAGGATCCATTCCATCAACTCCTTTCTTGACAAAAGAATCAGCCCGCACATCAGCTGAATGATTTAAGCACTTGAACATCACCTGGGTCATAGAAGAAAGGTATCTAACCTCATCTAGATAATAGCAGAATTCCCAAGGAGTAACTTCTTAACGTGACACCCAAGAGATAGCTTGGCTGAATCTCTCTCCACAACTAACTTTCTTGGAATGAACCAACATATAATCTAAAAGCTCATTTCTAGTATTTGCAGATTTCTACACAAGGAAAGCTCATTTCTACACAAGAATTTGCAGGTTTCTAGCATGTATGTACATTTTAAATTGGAGATATTACACAATAAATCCAATATAGCTAAAAAATTGACTGATGCAAAACTCTTCTCAATTTAATGAAATTTCTGTTGAATTTTACCTCATGCATCGAATCAAACTCTCTGCTGCAGAAGCTTCTTGCATTGCCTCGATAGCAGCATGTTGTGCAGCATCTCTGTGCTTCAGAACTTCCTGCAAGCAAGATGAAATATAATTATTTCAGACAATCTAAGAAGAAAAAAACATAATCAGCTACCAAAGTCATAACTAAAATGCCGAAAACCAAACAAAAAAAAAAATAGCGTCATGAATGAGTAAGGGTGAGTTTAGGCATCCCATCTCCATCCCAGTTCCACATGCAGCTTCACTTCCATGATCCCTCACAAATGCAAATGAACTACATACAAGTATTCTTTGAAATGATCCTGCCCACAAAGTGGAAGAAAATGGCAGAAAAGTGTAAGTCCACCTAAACAGGTCACTCTTTCTGCCTCTTCTCTCCTCCAAAGAAAGTACACTGTTAACATCAATGGAGAGGTTAGGGGTGAACCTAGACAAACCCTAAAACTAAGAGGCAAACATGCCGTTTAGCTAAACTATAACCGTCAGCACGTAGGTGGAATGCCTATAACCATAGCTTCCAGAGTACAAGAAAAAAAAAATGAGAAGCATTCACCGAGGAAAACCATATAATATAATAAAGACCCCACTCAAAATAGTCATATGAGGACATAGAATCCCAAAATTAAAGACTAAGAACCATACCTTTCCTAGTTTAGAAAGAGCTGGAGGGAGTGAGGCCCATGAAACACTGCCATCTGTCCATCTTCTATTATTGGTAGCAACCTTGACTAAGTTTCCAGGATTGCCATTATTAGGAACTTCTAATGATTTCTTTCCAACAAATGCCTGCTTGCTTGACTTCTCAGGAACATTCAAAGCACCATTGGTGTTGCTTTTCTTTGCAGGCATCTCAACCTTATTGTCCTCTTTAGATGAAGACTTGTCAACTGAAGTAGGATTCTTCCGAGGAACCTGTAAAGTAAAAGTATTAAAGAAAGGTTACTTAAAGATCTAATTTACAGTAACAGAAACAGGGGAAAAAAGTAACACCGGAACTTGAGGAACTGCATGAACTTCTCCATCCCTCGACACAGGCAGGACATCGGGCTACAAGTATTTCCACGGCCTAATTCATTAATAGCTTAAAAACAGGTCTTGTGTTGATCCTATTATTATATATAATGAAGGCAGCTAATTTGGGATTTCAATTTTGACCAACTTCAATTGATATTGACCAGATGGCAATGGGCTGGGTTTAGGCAGCCCAAATCCACCCTGTATGGCAGTTTCTCCACCCCATACTCGACCCGCCCTGTGAACAGTATGGGTCAGGTCAGTTTTGCTAATGAATGATTCATTTTAAAATAAACAAAAACAATCATGTGGTGGATAGGAATTGAACCCATGACCCAAAGAATGATATGCAAGGGCAGAATTAGAGAGGGACAGGTGGTGGCTATGCACCACCCCCTCCCCCTGCGAAATTTCAAATAACCACCTTATGCTACTATAACTTTGGATTGAAAGATTTACTAAGTAATATATAAGTTAAAGGTAAATGGGGCAGGGTGAGCCAAGCAAACCCAAAACCCAAACCTAAAACCAAAAATTTCTTATAAAGTTTTTAAACTTTTTTATATTATAAGCTACGCACAGGCATGTTTTGCTAGTTATACTATATGAAAGAGACTGGTTTACAATTCTGATTTTGACTGACTTCAATTAATTTTGACCAGAGGACATTAGGTCGGGTCAGGTTTAGGCCGCCAACCAAAGTAGCAGCTTCTCTGCCCCGTGCTCAAACTGCCCTGTGACGGGTTTGTGGTCTACCATGGAAAACTGCCTCGACTAGTACCGCTCGGGATTCCTAATGGACAGTCGTGTTTACCAAGATTTCTTATAAATTTTTAAAACTTTTATATATTTTTCTACATTACAAATTTTTTTTTATAACGTATATTACGAATTATATTGAGCAAACATGTCTTTCCAGTTATACCATATGAAAGAGATTGATTTGGCGTTCTGATTTTGACCGACTTCAATTAATTTTGATAGGCGGCATTGGGGCTGATCAGGTTCATGTTCAGGCCGACCCAAATGGCAATTTCATGGCCCCATAACCGACCCACCCTGTGAGGGGACTATGGTTTGTGATGCTAAACTCGCCCGGTGTTTTCCTAATGAAAGATTTTTTGTTCATTCTAAAATTTTAAAAAATATTCATGCATTGGTAGGGAATTAACCCATGACCACAAGAATGGTATGCATTGCCTATCGTTACCAGTGCTAGTCTAACTTTGCATTGAAAGATTTACTAAGTAATATATAAGTTGAGGGTAAATGGAACAAGGCGAGTCAAGCAAACCAAAATCAAACCCCACTTGAACCACGCTCGAGTCAAAGTCCATAAACCCATACCCACCCTAAACCCTACCAACTAACTACCAAACACGCTCCTAATAGGAAAATATCATATTTTTATATAAAATTTTCAAATATTTGTACATTTTTTATATAATGAATTATATTGCCTGTGCTAAGAATGACTCAATGGCGGACACAGGATTTTTATTTGGGTGGTGCGGGTAATGGTCAAGTGAAGCAGTTTAATAATAAAATAAAATTTCTAATCTACTATTAAAAGAGTTTTTTTGAGTTACGCGGGTGCAGTCCCACCCGGGTATCACCACTTGGGTCCGCCCCTGAGAAAGAGTATCTTTTGCTAGTACTATGTGAAGAATGAAGACGATAAAAGAAAGTGCCCTATTTGTGCAGTCCTTAGCATTTACCCTCACAGTAGTTGAAATCAGAGACTGGACCAATTTTCGGCAGAACTGCCTCAAGATGAAAAAGGCCCAACCTAAGTTTGTTTCTTGAAATGTGGTTTGCAGCAATGAAGACTTAACTCGAGACTGATAGCCCAGAAGAACAGTGCTGTAGGACACTGGAAGGTGCTTGTCTCAACCACGAGGTTGTGGGTTCAAATCTTGTTAACAATAATTTTTTCTTAAAAAAATAGGAGGCTTATCACCCAGAAAATACATTAAAAAAAAAAAAAATCCTAAATACCCAAAATTTTGAAAACACATAAAGTAGATGAGAGTTTTGGAATACGAAATCAAGTTCAGGCCCTTGGGCATAAATAAAGAGTAAATGGGTGCCAATGAGGTCAGGGATTATCAGGATTTCTGAATTATTCTTGTTCAAGGAAAGGGTGCCCCTATAGGTACATGAGAAGTGCAATGTGCAGCTAAAGTGCCTGCGCCCAAATCATCAGACATATCAGACACAGAATGCTGCACCTGTGGTGAACAACATCCCGTGTCACAGTAGAAGATATAGCAAAGGAAAAATACATGACCGGAAGGCGTTTACATAACCATTCCCATTTTACTAAATAACAGTTGTAGGGCTTAACTTAGAAAGGGAAAGACCGAACAAAATAAAATTAAGGTTATGCTAATGTCTATAACTTCAAGGATTCTAGTCGTGTAAAACTTTATGTTTCAAATCATTGTAGATGTTTTGCTATTTTTACTAAGGATTCCACTCGTGTAAAACTTTAGGTTTCAAATCATCCTAGATGTTTAGCTACTTTCCTAATAGTCTAGCAGAAGTACCCTGTAATTATAATTTCGATATAATCTCAACTAACAATCTGTAAAGATGCTGGTCCACCAGCAGACACAGATCTCTAGGACGAGTGGGTAGAAAAGAAAAGCAGAACCCCATCCATCATATTGGTCTAAACTTCATGTCTTTGTCATGGACATGAATCTTTACAGAAAAATGAAGTCGCAATGTGAACAAAAATCAAGGATGGGATGGTAAAAACACAAAGCCAATGCCCAGGTTTACCCAGTCTAACAAGAGCCAACATGCATGTCAAAGTATCAAAAGTGAAGTGAGTCCATGGCTCTATTGGATATTAGCTGTGGTGCAACATTTAGATCGGTTGTTTGATCACAAATTACAAATAAAAAAACGTTAAGGTATTAAAAATACCAATCGAAATGCACTGGTCAGCTCACAACTAAAATCCAAAGAGCATGAAATCACCAAGAACACATGTAACAATAATGAAATAGTTTCTAATTAACTGAATTCAAGGATGTCCATATGTAACACAACCTTAGAATCTTGTAAACATTGAATTTAACATATCTGAAGAAGAAAATAAAGAATTTATCCATATATCAATCAACAAAGCAGGGAAAACACAGAATTAAGAATAAAGAACACTCACAGAAGTGCTCCGAGCATCTGGTCTCAGATCAGATTTACTAACCCTTGAACTTAAGCTCTCTCTTCCCTTAATATCCACATTCCCTTCCCAGCTCCTCCTCAAAGCCTTGGGCCCGAATTCGATCCCATGAACCAAAGCCCCAATCGAATTCCCCGCCTGCGCCCTCTTCCCCACAGAACTCGCTCTAAAGACACTGGCTGCCTTCTCCAGCAACCCCTGTTTCGCGGTGGGCTTCTCAGGCCCTCTGATCTTGGCTTGCTGTTTAACACCATTTGCAAATTTCTCAAATGAGGTGGGCAACGAATAACAACTCGTAGGGGATGAGGGGATCGACCGCGAATTAAGAGATTTTGATCTCACTCCCACAACTTCCTTCCTCTCTATTGAATTCAGTGCGGGCTTTGACAGCGGAGAACTTGATCTGCTGTGAGAAGCTTTCTTCTTATCTGAATCTTCCTTCTTACTTGCATTCAATTTAGCCAGCTTGGGCTTCTCTTTCTCACCAGATTGAACATTGTTTGAGCCTTTGGGTGGTGAAGTTTTCTCTCCAGGGTTGGATCCAGATTGATTGAGGAAGCAGAGGGAATGCGTGGCAATGAGATCTTCCGGGCTACCAACGCAGGGGTGGCGGCCAGGGATTGGTCTCACCCCACGAAGGATGGGGACCGGAGTCGCGGCCTGGAGGCGCTCGACGTGGATGAATTGGCCCAATTGCAGCTTGTCACTGAGGATGAGATCATCATGCTCATCAGGGAGAGAGACATAGGTGGCATGGGAGGAATCTGAGACTTTCAAATAGAATCCCTGGTTTGGGAAGAGCTCACCGCCGGCGAGCGCAGGGACGATGCTGACAACCTGAAGCAGGGAGGAGCGATGCTCACCGGCGATCTTCACGTCGGTGTTCATGTGCTGCAGAAGCTTCAGGAGAACTCCAGGAACCAAAGTCGCCATTGGTGAGGCCTCCAAAACGCATTACTCTGCAAATTTTAGATGGAAAAGGTTCAAGACATTGGCTTCTAAGGAAAGAATATCTAGGATTTATACCAAATGGCTTTGTTGGAGGGGGACAAGAGACACAACTGTGCAAAACCCAGACGCAAAAAATTCAAGATTCAAGCTCTGAAGGATAATGCAGATGGTAGAAGCACTCAGAACTAGGAAAAGACTCAGTCTTTGGCATTCAGGTGTGAAGAATCTTAAAATCACAACATGGAAACTGTTGCATATGGAAATTAAATACAGGAACACAACAAAAGAAAAAAGGGGAAAAGAAGGAAACCCAATCTTAATAATAAAATTGAATCCTTTGTGAAGGAATGTAGTGATGGGAAAGAAAGGCATTAATCTACAGTAATCTAAATGGTCTTGAGAGAGAGAGAGAGAGAGAGAGAGAGAGAGAGTTCAAGCATTTGATGCTCTCAGAGCCAGAGGTGGGGAATGGAAAAAACGCATTAACTTCTCCAAAACCAGAAGAGAAAACTGGACCTCAACTTTTATAACTCCAAGAAGAAAAGGTGGTACAGATAAAGAGAGGGAGATTAAGACAGATAAAGAGAAGGACATGATTATCTGAAAAAAAAATATCCCATATCGAAAATGCCATTTTTCTAAGTCCATAAGTGCAAAAACAGGAAAAAAAAAAAAAGCATCGGATGTTCAAACCCAGATCAAATAAAACTCGACCTCTCAGCTCTCCATTGCTCCAAAAGAAAAGGAGGAACCGGAAAAAAAAAAAGAAAGGAGAAAACACACTCCTCTGAAAAACCCCAAATGAAAAATGTCATTTTTCCAAGCTTATAAGCACATGATAGAAGAAAGAGAAAAAACCCAGATGGAAAAACTCAACCTTTGAGCCTACTATCAATCACAAAGCAGGGGAAAAACCCAGTGCTCTACAAAACCCAGATGGGAAAGCACAAAGTTTCAGCTCTGGTGGATAAGAATCTTCAGAACATGGGACTTGCAGTGCAGCAGATGAGGAAAACAAAAAACAACAAAGTCTGCTGTGATTGCTGTGATGCTTCTTCTATCATTGAGATACAGCACACCCAACTCACAATCTGACACCTATCTCTCTCTCTCTCTGCTTTTTCTTCTTCTTTTTTCTTTTCTTTTTGTTCTTCTTCTCTGGTGGGGTTGTTGTCACAGTAATGCAGATGAAGCACAGCAATTACAGAAAGTCTCTCAAGAATTCTTGAAGAATATAGAGAGGTGCAAGTGCATCTGAGAATATAGAAAATGCCTTCCTTTTAGAGATTCTTTATAGAATTTTTTATATGTAAGGTGGTGTGTTTTGCAATTTTAATATTATTTTATGGTGTGGAAATGTAGAGGAGAGCATGTGGTTGGTTTTGGGGTGTCGGCTTGATATATATATCAGAAGGGTCTTAGATGCGGCTACAATCGCCGGAAATCAGATTCCGGTGGCCGGTATCAGATGCCGGGAAGGTTTGGCCCCAAGTAATATCAACGGCCAGGATGAGTGATAGTGACAATATCTTTAATTTCCTCTTAGTAAAATAGCATCTCTGTAAATAGGTTGTATTTAGAATATATCCTGATTGCTTTGTGTATGTGCTATTCACCACCACCTAATTAGGTGGTGGTGATTGCGTGAAAGGAGAGGCCACCATGTGATGGGAGTTGTAGGAGACTAGCACTCAAGTGGACTAGTGGGGGCCACCACAAGGTAAAGGGTAGCTTAAGTCCCATTTTCTATTTCATATAGTAATGTAACGTGAAAACTATGGATTTTCAAAAGAGTCTTTGCTTTATTCCCCATGTGGTGCCTCACTGGGATGGGTGGGAATTGGAATTGGAATTGGAATTGGGTTAGGTTGAACACCATGTGTAGCTAGCATTTACACTTAACAGGTTCAGTCCTATATATGCTCAAATAATAATTGGGCTGAAATTGCATACTCAAAAGTTAAAAGGTCAACTTTACATCATTTATCTAAGAAGTTGAGTTTAAGTTGAATTGTTGGATCATAGTATAAGTAGCTAGATTAAGTTGAGTTCCGGTGGGATTTACAAGTTATAGGGCAATTAGTTTGGTTGGGTTGAACACCCCAATTAAATATTGAAGCATAGGTTTTCTTTTTTTTACACTTTTCTAGCACTACGCTCTTGTACAAAGTTCAATTAGTGCCATTACCGTTGTCTTTGAATGTTTTTTTTTTTTTTTTTTTTTTTTTATACATGGTAACAATGGAATAGACTAATGGTTTAAAAAGTACAACATGGACAAAAACAAAATAAAAAGCATGCAAAGATATAAGAGGTGTATACCTGCACATAAAACTATAAATTACATGGGAGTAAGAAGAGGAACATCTCTATCCACCCCCGCACTTCGCCAAAGCATTTGCCATGTCATTTGTCAACTAATACACGTAACAAAACCCAACATTCATAGATGTTAACAAAGAATTAATTTCATTAAAAGAGAATTGAAATTTCCAATGACCCTTATCCAGCACTTTATCCATGATATGACATTTGAAGAGTCAACTTTCCACCGCGACATTATAGAAGTTATGAGAAGAACAAATTCTAAGAGCTTCCTAGATAGGCGACACTTCTGCTTCATTAGATTTTTTTAGAAGAACAAATTCTAAGAGCTTCCTAGATAGGCGACACTTCTGCTTCATTAGATTTTTTTTATCCCTACTTGTTTTGAAAACATAAACAACACATCTCCTTTATAATTCATTAGGACGCTACCTACAGCTACAAGAATTGATTTTCCACTTGCTGAATTGTCCACATTAAATCTTAGAACATTTTGATAAGAGGGAGGCCAATTGACTGAGCATTTTGTTTGACAATGACCACTCTCCAAACAAGGTTCCCATTTATTAAAGAAGTTATCCACGCTCAAGTGCTCTAACTATTTTCTAATGCTCGTCCATTTAGTTGTCTTTAGAATAATAGCAAAAACAATCTCCTCCTTAGTCTTCATTCTCCTTGGAAGATTCTATCATTTCTCTCTTTCTAAATTGACCAAAGAATAAAGAAAGGGATCGACATCCAAATGATTAAACCACCCCCTCGAAAAGGATAATGCCCTAAGCCTCCATTAATTTACTTAGATTTATTGTCATACGCTATGAAACTCCAAATTTCTTCATTAAAAAAATGCCAAACAAAAGAAGCCACAATGCATGAATAAGTGATTGATATATACTTCTTCGTTCCAACATAAATAGTTATCTTTAAATCGTTGAGACTTAAATTCTTCAAAAACATTGTGCGGGGCAAAAATAGACTCAACTCAAACTCAATCCAATAACAAGGGGTTCCCCAGTTGGTTGCGTACCTTGCTTCTCTCTTAAATGCGCAAAATCCAATCTCTAGGTTCCTTTTTCAATAAAAGCAGGCTTTTTTCCTCATGATTGGGGTTCTCATGGGTCGCAGCCCAGTTAGTTAGGTAAAAAAAAAATGCTCAAATTCAATTTAACAACAAAAGGAGTCCCCCTAAACATTGAAGGTCAAGTTTGGTTGAGTTATGAGGTCAAGTTCGATTGTGAAGCTTCTAACCATTAGAGTCAAGTTCGATCGAGAAGCTTCTAGCCCTACCTAACGGTATTAGTACTATCATAGGCATTATCGCAATTTTTTTCTCAAATGATTACCGTAGAAAAAAAGTGTTTTGATATCTTTAGATTTGAAATTTTTACGTGGATATTATAAAAAAAAATCACAAAGAACGTATTGCTTTTAATGAAAAGAAAAATAAAATATAATTTAAAGATATATTATAGATTTCTCTCATTTCTTACATTTTATTTTGGTTTTTTCACAGTTTTCTAATATTTGTAACTTTGATGACATTTAAAAATCAATTTACCAAGTAAATATTAGTATATTATCAAGGCATTTTAAAAAATACCGATACTTTCCATACTATTCACCTGAATTACAAACACAAACCTATGTATTCCCATTGCTTCAAGCACAATTATATCATAACATTGTTGTATAGAATCTTAAAACTAAAATAAGGGTATTCATACATTTTAAAAGAGCATATTATATTCGGAATATCATCAAATTCTTGAAATGTATGTGGAAAGGATATGCCGAGAAAACTACCTTGTGTTATAAATCCAAACCTAAAAATCCATATTTGTGGGGGCTATCCTTCCTTCTTTACACATACATCTGATTTGACATATGTGGAGCCAAAACCCTGTACTTGTAATATATTTTAATTGGAAACAGTACAAACCAAGCACTCCTGTTTGTATGATTGTCTTTGGCATGTGATTTTGACATTGCTTACCACTTCATTTTCCAGTTGTATATAGTATAGACCACAGTGGTAGATCAAGAAGGTCTTCTCTTGGGTAGTTGGATTCTTTTTTCCTATGACATCCACAAATTCACAGACACTATCTAAGACCCTAACCAAAGGACTTACAACCAATAAAGATGGATCCCTATTTATTTGTGTGGAGAGGGAGATGTCTCACTATCAGTGGATTGGCTGGTTAATTTAATTTTGCAGTAAGGAAAGGTAAGGTAAAATGAGGGTCAAGAATATATATATATTCTTGCTTGGCCTGGTGGCAAGGGAGATTGGGTCTTTCCCCTGGTGATATGGTGAGAGCTACAGGAGTTCTATCCATGGAGACTTCCATACATTCCTTGAAAAAATTATATTTTTTTATCTACTATAATGTTTGCTAAATACTGCACTTTATAGTTAAATTAAAGAGGCTTGAGGGAAGATCATTTATTTACCTTTTTTCTTTCTTTTTTCTCAACACCTACTAGGCAGTGAACCTTAGATTGATGCTTGCCTTCTCATCCCCTTGTGAAGATGTTGGTATCCTTAAACAGCTAAGTACAACCCAGCAAAACTCATATCTTCATTGTATATTTCAATATAAAATATCGCAGATTTTTACCTACGGAGTTCGCATAAGGTACAATACAGGATTTTTCAATCCCCACCTTCCCCAAAAGTTAGACCTCCTTAAGTAAAGACGTAAAAAAAAAAAAATCCCACAGCTTCTATGTGGCATTCTCAAAAGAGAAATCCCCCATAAAATACATTGGCCTAAATTGAACTTAAGCATTTGATGCAACATCAGTCCAAGCTCAAATGTTTGTACTAGGAACCATTCATGGTTTGGCTTGGTTTAGTTTGGTCCATTAAATGTTCAAGCTAAAGCATAAGTCAACTCCAGACACTTGGCTTAATAACTTAGTGGGCTTGACTCATTATGTCTATACTTGGGGTATGTTCGTGCAACGGGAGAATTTCACGCTCGGTAGATTAATATTTCTATAGGAGAGAGGAATCTTGCATTTATACTCCTCTCATAGGAAATTAAAATCCTCATTGTCAAGGAAAATTAATTCCTTTTTTTCTTTTCTATAAGGGAAAAGTATCGCGCCAAACAATGAAACAATGGACTACAAGAAGAATCAAAACAATTTTTCTCCTTTATTATGGAATCCTCTCGTGGCATGAAAGCACCGCAGCCTTGGGGCACATTTGTATCACTTATGCGGAAACAAATATCTACTAACTTTTATTTTTCTATAGAAAATTTTCTTTTCTTATCCAGAAACACCTTTTTAAGGAACCATGGGAAGTTGGACTGATTTTGATTTTTTTTTTCTGGGGAAAAAATATCCTCGCCAAATGATGAAAAAACTATTGTGAAAAATGTCCCTTTTTCAATGTTTTTTTGCGAAAAGGTGAGGTCAATTTAAAATTTTCTATTTTGAAAATGCCCATAAAGCCTACTCAATTTTCTTGGGAGTAATCAAACAAACTATGGTAGGGTGTTGCACAACATCCAAATGGCATGAATTTGCTCATGTGTGTCGGTCCAAAAATATTGGTAAAATGAGCCACAGCACCCATCAGATTCATTGTGAGGTTCCTCAAAAAGCAGGCAATAAACTCAAGGTGATTAGAAAAGATGAAAAATGTATTAAATAAACGTCAAGGTATGATACTATATACATATATATATATATATATATTGAGATGGGGCCCCTCTGGCGAGTTATCAGAGCCTCGGGTGAGGAATGGTGCTTGCTCGATCTAGTTCAGACTCAAGAGAGACAAGTAGGAACTGACGCCTCTTAACATTAGGGTAAGAGGCCATTCTTGACTCCAATACTATATTAAATTTCCTTAGCTAACTATTCTTATCAAAACCTTGAGGTGTTCATAGAGGCAAAATAAGTAATTTTTAATACTCCCCCTAGGGTGGAATGAAACCCTCTCCTCAATAGAATGGATTAATTGTTGTAAAAATATATTGCTTTCAAAAAAATTTCATCTCATAAAAATGTGGCAATATTTTTAAATTTAGGCTCTCTTGTCGAAGAAAATAAACTATCTTTAAATGTCAAAAGCAATATATAAATATAAAATAAACTACTTTATTTGACATTATCAATCTTCTTTATTCTTTTGAATGGTAATTGTAATTGTATGATCAATCTTCCCTCATGCTATTTTCAGTCTTGGTGACTTTAAAAAATATTGAGATATCATCCCGAGAGATTTCTTCTCCAAAATATTTAAAATCTCGCCAATATATTTATGGAATAATTTCAATTAAAAGGATACAATGATATTATTATTAGAAAGGAGGAAAGATTTCTTGACAGTACTTAAACATTCTTCTCTCTAACTTTAATGAAGCATTTGAAACAATACAATGATGGCATTAACAGAAAGCAATGGAGTTAATGACAGTTGACACGCCTCACTCTAACTTTAATGAAAAATGATAGGACCTGCTCTTCTACCCTTTATCTTTTGGTAGCTGATGTATTAATATCATTGTTGTGAATTGCATAAAAACAAAACATACCCACCCAAGAGTGTAAGACAAAATAAGTAGAAATGAGTCTTAAAAAAAGCAATTGCCTACTTAATGGCAAATGTATATTGCACCCCTTTAAAGGTCTTTCTGCTTTTCAGCAGGGTTATCAGGTGAATCAAGACAGATCAAGTCTTAACTTGCTTTTCAATATTTCTCAAGGGACAATATTTTAGGTGCCACTAATTCATTGGCTCCCTGGGACCAGCATCAAGTAAAACACTCTAATTTTTAATGAACATCACTCAACACATGTAAATGTGTTTATAGCATCAACTTTTTTCTAAAGTGAATGTGCTTCACTTTTTTTCAAAATGGGTCAATTGCATTAGGTACCATTGATGAAGCCAAGCCCCTGTCATGTTATTTGCACATTTGTGTATGGGTTTCCTTCTAAATTCCACTTTGATTGAATAATGCCCACCATTGGTTTGATCATTTGTTGGGGTACCTGCATCTTTGGCTTTTCTTGGTTTGTGGGTTGTGGTTCAACCAGTGACGGAACCAGGATATTTTTCCTAGGGGCATTATGTAAAAGAGAAATTTTGGAAGAGGGAAGGGGAGCCATATGTCAAAAAACAGATAAAGTTTTCTAAGACATAAGGGGGATTTCTCAAACTTTCAAGGGGCCAAGGCAAACAATTATCAAATGAGGCTGATCTTTTATATGTGCTCTTAATTTAAGAGGTAGGACCACTGAGGCCCTGCATATTGCTTGATGAAAAAAGAAGCTTTCCTCTGACTAGCAAGCCTAGCATGTCAGTCATTCAGGTGTGCTCACAGGAGGTTTAAGAATAGGGTTGCAAAAGTTATAAAATGTAAAAGAGGCCGTGGGACCACCTCAAAGGATATCAATTACTTGGAAAATCTCCTCTGGGAGCGCGTGAATTGGTGGGTCCCGATCAATGTAATTAATTTCAATGGATTGCAGAGCACAAGAGTGCAGAAAAAAGTCATTCATTATCAATCACTGCAGTGAATAAAGTACAAAGGTTTCTTATGAATTACAAGTGGAGCCCCATAGAAACATTATGATGGTCGCTTATTTAAGAACCTCAAAACTTAATAGTTCTTTTAAAATTGTGAAAACTTTGGGGCCCTTTAACAAAGTTTATAATCATCAGATTGTAACATGTGTGGGGCTCACTTCTAATCCATGATAAGACCTTCCAAACATCTCTAACCCGTGATAGATGTTAACCAAGGCAGGCCCCGCATAGAGATTCACAACTTTAAAATTTATGGCTTGTGCAATTGAATCTCCAAAATTAGCACCATCCAAATTTAACTCATATTCAACTATTATTTAATATTTATCGCTGGACGTCCATTCCCACCACTTTTATATTCTATTTTATGTCACATGTAACCGAAAACATACCATGGGCCCTATTTGTTTGGACAAAATATATATGATAATTATTTGTTTCCATTAAAATAGAGGCTATTTGATGATTTTTTTTATATTCGCATTTAATATGTTATTTTTAACCATTTATATAAATACAAAAGTCTAAGAGAATCTCTAGAAATTCAACCATGTGAAACAAACAGATCGCCAAATGCAAAGGGAAGGATTTGCATTTACTTTTATATATCACCTTTCAAATGTCAACCTGAAATGAAGTCCACATTTCAAACACTCATTTGGATTAGTTGAGTTGACTTTTTTTTTTTTTTTTTTTGGTAAAAGTAGTTGACTTGACTTGAAGGGACAAAGTTGTGTTGATGCCCTTCTGGGTCACTCAGGCAAAAGATTAAGAACTGTGCTTAAAGCATTTCTTGATCTCTAAGTTCCAATCTTCAAACTTTCTCCCATACATGACTCATTTAAGTCGGCAGCTTAACTTGCTCCTACTGTGTGCTCTTGTTCTTGTCCTTTACAATTTTTTTTACCTCAGTCAAATGCCACATGTGTATCCTTCCATAGGGCTGCAAATGGGTTCCACCCTGCAACTGAATTTTTAGGAATTCTAAAACTTTATGTTTTATAAGTGATCGATGGTGTTTGGTAAATAAGTAGATCGGTCTTCCATTTCCTAATATTTAATCTTTTGGAATACATTAGCTAGACAGAGCTTACAAATGAATATCTAAAGATGACCATAAAATAACACCTCTCACTTGTTAAAAAAATGAATCTAAAAGGATGGAAAAATAAATACCCAACCATCGCCCTAATAATTCAAATATTAATAAAGTCAAAGTCTCATTGACATTGCTATCTTTTATCATTCACCTCTCGCTGCTTTAATAATCTTTTGATCAAATGACTCTGATAAAGGTAGAGAATCTTAATATGATAAGAGAATAATGATAATAGATTTGACTTAGACTTAAATAATGATCCATTGTTATTGTCATTGGGGTGCCAATGGCAACTTACACGTAATTTTTTTTCTTTGGTTCCCTCTTTTCCCTTGATCAAGTCACTTGTATTATACAAACACCTCTATTTTGGGATTGCTTCAAATTTTATTTCAAATGGAGTGCCATAAAATGTTACAGTCTTTGTGTCGAGGAAACAAAAAAATATTTTACACATGATCACTCCAACAATTATCATAACTCTTATTAAACTGAAATCTTGGTCAACTCTGAAGTATTTGTGTAATTTGAAGAAGTTCGATAAGAATAGGGTAGGACCCGTATAGGATGAGTCAGGTTTTAGTTTTACCATAAGAACTACCAGTTGGAGCATGGGATTATTTCCATGAAAATGTGGCTTAGTAAATACATAGCACACTTGTATCACATTATATTAATACATATCTTCAATGACTTGATGTACGATAAAGTTACCTCATCAAACACAATAAACACTCTCCCTTATGAATTGCCAAAAGCTCAAGTCAAATACTCAACCAACTATAACACATAGTTGGATTAAAAAAAAGTGCCTAGTGAAATTAAATAATCTGAGTTGTGAAATTAATAAATTTGAGCTGACATAAATTAAGACTAGGATGATCTAATAGGGTTACTAATTCCCACACCTGTGGATCTCATTAAGATCTCTACATCCCTTATCCCCCGCCCCAAAGTTGGCATGCTTTATGTGGGCTCCATGAGCGAGTTTTGCATAGTACTTTATCCAGACACATCTAATTGAAACAAGACTCGAGTCACGTTCGTATCGCTTTCACGGAAATAACATTATGGAGACCATGGCTTTTGCCCGGTTTTTTCCTCTCTAAACCGTCTACCTCTCCCTGTCCATCGAAAATATTTTTTCATGATGTTATAGAAAATTGTACAAATATTTGAATTCAGATATTGTTTCCTATGAAAAAGCATTTGCACCGGACAACGTTCTCATTTTTTTGCAAATAATATCTCACTTTTTCATTAGGGTAGTTACACAAACGTGTCCTCCAAAAAGCTGGAATAATGCAAGTCTAAACTTTTTCAACCTGGCCCCAGGACCCAATCATCACAAATTTGGGAACCCACCCCCATCCCATCCAAAACTGCCCTTTCTTTGTCATCTCACCATATCTGATTTTGCTGTAATAGGAAGAAAATTGCAAAATACAAGTACGGTACTTCCATACCGAGGATGGGAAACGCATCTTCTTCCTTTGTCCCATCTCTCTTACATGTCAAAATCAGATCCTTTGTTGTTTTTAGGCAGAAGTGTTCACACAAACAGTCAAACAGGCTGTGACCGTTCACTATGATCTGTACATGAAATGGAACAAGAGTCAGAGATTTCATCCTTCCACAGCTACAATTAGAAAAAAAGAGGAAATTATCCAAAGAAATTCACCTTAGATTCTTCTGGAATGGTAAAAGCCCTCCCCCAAAATTTCAGTTTGAGGGATGATATGAGTTAGCAATGTTATCGCTTGACTCTTATGTTTCCTCAAAATGAGTGATGATATCATTACCAAAACAAAAGTGAAGAATAGTTGGGTTTTTTTAGATGTACAATGAATTGAAATAAAGTGAGGTGAAGCATCAAATCAAAAAAGAATAAAATATAAAGAGTTATAATATGAAGGTCTTATGTTTTTAGTTGTTTGATAGAGATTTTTCTTTTACATTTTGTGTAAAAGGCAGATTTTTTTTACCATTTACTAGAGAAAGGATGTTACTTTTTAATATTTTTTTTAAAAAAAGAGGTGAATTTTGAGTGTGTATACCTTTGATGTGACTCTTTATCTTTTCTTGTCTGGATAATGGAGGCTTTACTTCATTTTAACTTCACCAGTTAATTACCAAACACTCAAAAGGCTTTTTTGTTGCACTTTACATTTAAGATAATTCTTCGATAATTTTTTCTTTTATACATTACTTTAGTGAGGCAGTTGGAAAAAATGACATACCCAAAGATCAATCCATTGGTGGCTAGATGAGTTCCATGGTTGCCAACCAACTGAGCAACCCCATATGATAAGATGTGGATTAGAAAAATGTTGACTTTAACCTTTCTAGTTAATTGCCAAACATGCTAAAGGCATTTTTGGTACAGTAGACATTTAAGGCGATCCTTTTAGCATGTTTTAGTACACTAGATATTTAAGACGATCCTTCAATAAATTTTCTTTTATATATTATTTCAGTATGGTAGTTGAAAAGATTGTCATGCCCAAAGATTAATCCCCTTAGTGGCTCTCTCAGTGGCCAGAGATGAGTTTCAGAGTTGCCAACCACCTAAACAACCCCATATGATAGGGAATTAGAAACAGTTGAAGCCATTTATCATAAGGAACCCCTTATGATAGGGAATTAGAAACAGTTGAAGCCATTTATCATAAAATGTATGGAGATTAGAAAAAGTTGGACTATCATTCGTACACACATCATTATGTTTCTAGGCACTTGGCATTTCATCCAAGTCAGGTGGTTGATATGACCTAAGAGCATGTGCCGCATTTCCTACGGATCTTTACGTGAAATCCACATGGCTTTTAGGACCCACCAAACCAAGTCTGGATTGTGTGATGCTTGTACTGGTTTTTAAAAACTTTTTCCTATAAATTGTTTTACTTGTTTGTTTGTAAAATGCATTTGAAAATCTGAAATTGAGACCAAGTCTCCACACCTTTTTTACA
Organism: Persea americana; assembly: GCA_029852735.1. NCBI lineage: Eukaryota > Viridiplantae > Streptophyta > Magnoliopsida > Laurales > Lauraceae > Persea > Persea americana. Next base: position 32,540,187 of record CM056820.1, on the reverse strand, counting down.
TCCTATTTGACTACGTGTGTATAAGACAATATAAAAGCAATGGAAATGAACATTTTCATCTCTTCCTTCACAGAGAAAGGGCCAAAACAATGCGAAGAAATTGGTATAAGGGCACAAGGGCACATTTGTATAAACACTTTGGTATGAAAACTGTGTAGAAAAGCAAAATATTTTTTCGGTGGAACTTCTTTTATTGTTTAGTGCAAGTGCTTATTGGGAAAAAATCAAAAGCATTATAATTTTTTGTGATTATGTAGAAAAGCATTTATGATATAGGTAAAAAAAGATTTAGCAAAAGAGCAAAAGTTTTCGCACTTTCATTTTCATGGAAGTGATAGAACTTGCCTAAAGAGTGGCACATCAAGTAATGAAATTTCCTCCTGCGCATGCGAGCCAAACTCCCCAAATTCCATCAGCCCCACCGTGAGACGATGCAATGATCAAAATGTAGCACTAAGTGCAGTAGGGCAGGAGAAAATCATCCCTTCAAGTAATAAGCAAATGCTTTGCCTTTAGGCAATATAATGTTTGAAATCATGTTTTAAGAGCATGGGGTATCTGGCATATTATAAAGCCTCACCACTTTAGCCCTAACTCTGATATCACCGTTTTGACCCAAGGACCTCACGGTTTTGGTTCTGATAGGCCTCAACCCACAAAAAGGGCTTGTGCAAGTTAATGGTGCAAGCTCTACATATCATTCCAGTCACTTTCCTCTCTATTGTCAATGTGGGATTCCAAGGTGTCACACATACTTTAGAAAATAAATTACATAGCCTAAAATAATATCGTAGCTTAAGGTTGGCAAATTGGGTCAGTTGAACTTTGTGGGTAACATATGTGGATCAACTCAAATTCAATCCACTATTAATTGGGTTGAACATGTACGCCAATATCTAATCTTTAGGGCCTAGTATTTGCATTAAAATATATAGAAATTAAATACATATAATTTGTGTCACAAACAATTAAAAATGAAGACCATAGGCTAATTTGTAAAACTGAGCATCAAATAACCCTTTATTGAAATAGAATCAAAGGAAGATGAGAAATAGAATCACCCTTGGATATTTATTTTTCATCTTCCTTTGATTCTATTTTTATAAAAGAAAAGACTAATATTTGATGTTTATTTTTTCAAGTTCACCTTTATCTTTAACTACTCATGATATACATCCTATGTATTCTGTTTCTATATATTCTAATATAAGAAAATAGGCCCTAACGTCAATTAGGGTTAACTTGAACCCTTAATTAATAGTTGAATTCACGTTAAGTAGGATAGGCTATTGTGCAAGTAGCCGAGTTGAGCAAATTGGAATAAAGTTTGTGCATGTAGTAAGAACGTCTCAATGTGAACTCAAAGCATTTATCAGTCAGGCCAAAAATGCCAACAATGCTCAGCTTGTTAGCCGTTCCAACAAAATGTCTCCTTCAAAAATTTGGAATTAAAATATCCCTTTAAAAAACTCAGATTAGAAAATCCCATGATTCCCATCCCTACCTATGGGAGTTATGCAATAACTCCTTTTTAAAACAAAACTTTATATATGAATTTTTAACTATCATAATGTATTTATACCTGAAAAGCCTTTGGATAGAACATAGAAAAGATTGATGGTTTTTCATCTGTACTGGCCATTGTTATAAATAAAAAGGATAAAATAAAATCCATAAATAAATTACACGGTAGGGATGTAGGGTTGACTTAACCCTTACCTTAGTTGCATTAGTCAGGCACTTGGTTGTCATAGAGAAATTACTTTAGAAGGTATACTTATCTAGCTCTTGACTTAAAATTGGAGTAGAGAAGTGAATTTTATACTGTCTAAAACTGGACCCAAAGATTCTCCTCATGCATTTTTCTCTAATTCTTTTTAAGTATACTCATGTAACAAATATACTTGCCATGAGAACCTTCTTTTCCTCAATATAATACTCATGTTGCAAATACTAACCATTTAAAAAGAATTAGGGGAAGACCCACTCTAGTCAACCCCCCTAAAAACTTTTTTGCATACTTACTGGACTCAAAGGCCTCTCTCCTATCATTGCATACCTTGTTGTCCCATCATGTACCCCAAATACGCTAGTTAAAAATAGATCTCTTGTCTTAATCTCATTAATAATCTACAGTAGTGTGCTCCCAATTGTACCACCCACACATTAAAATAGGGATATAACACTACAACAGAAGCTTGCCGACATTTTTCCCACCATCACCAACTACCCCAAGATGAATTGATGATATTATACCCATCACAACTATATAAAGGTAATTACAGAACGAAGTCTTTAGTTTTAGAAGTTAACCATCTGGTTCTCACCTACAATACTTCATATATATACCAACAGTGTAAAGTCAATGGGATTTTAAAAGAGAACAAAAGTTTCTTGCTTCTCACCACACAGGCACAAGCATTCCCAAGCTTTCCCCAGCAAAAGGAAAGCAGGAAAAAGGAGCTTTAACTAGAGAGAACAAAGCTTAAAAATCAAGGAAGCACAGAGCACATGTAACCCAACTTCCCATGGAAGGAAGGTAATAATAAAAAGGTGAGGTTACAGAAAGCAAGGCAACCCAAAAGACAACAACAATTCCCAATTTACATTACAATGGAGGAATGGGATTGCATTTAGTAAAGTAGTACCATACCAACAAATCATTAATTGGCAGCTGGTAGCTAGCATGGCAAGAAATGTGGACCGTCCAACTTGTGGATTTAGACATTGGCCGACACTGATATCAATGTGGCATGTTCTGATATTTTTGGTTCATTCGTCTATGGGCCTCAAAAAATTTCATGTTGGGGCCAATCTATTGACAATTCTTACAGACATTTGTTTAGGGTAGGTTTGAAATAGCCGTGGGTTCTCCAGCTGGGCAGAATTCATAGTAGAATGATGCAGCCATGTTAAATATATGTGTGGGTCCTGCCTTTTGAAAACCCAAACCTCTTATTAGCTTTAACATACACTGCAATGATCAAATCAAAAGTTATTATTCAAATTAGTGAGATGGGCACTGTTGGATCAACTAAATCTAGAATCTGGGATTTACTTTTTTTAATTCCTCTTTTTAATGGGCAGAAATGGAAGGAGTTACTCATGTGTGAAATCTGGTGAATAATCTATCAGTTGGCCCACTGAAATTGAAATTGAATATTTAGATACAAAGTATATAAATCTTTGTTTCCTTTATTTAGTACATGCTCACACACTCATAGGCTCGTATCTCACGCTATTCAAGTCCCTATCAGAGAGACCAGGGATCAAACCCTAGCTGCATCGATGGATAGAGAGATACCCCACAACTAGAGCAACTAGGTTGGCAAATCTGATAAAGTTTTTTTATAACTTTCCTACAAAGATAGGATATCTGATCAGCAAATGCTCGTAGAAAGCTTTTAGATTTTTTTTTGGCGGAAAGCTGCCACTCAATACTGTTCAAACTTCAAAGCTCTTCGACTGTAGTGCAGTGGACAAAGGATTCTGTTCCCACATTTAAATCAAAAGCCAGACCATATTCTTTAACCCAAATTGCTTGAAATACTAACTCGGCCATCTACCATTGAGCCAAATTTCACTTCCTAAGAAGTAGGACCCACCACTAGATCAAGTGAAAAAACCGTGATTAGTTGTTTTTTTTTAACGGAGTGATAATGTGTAAAGAACCCACCTGGGAGTTTGTCAAGTGGCATAAGGTGTTGGTTTCCCGACGTCTTATGTTTAAAATCACACCAAATTTGTCCGATATGTATTTTTCTGGGTTTAATGGGCGCCATGCAGGGATTAGTCTTGTTGGGTCAAAGATTTAAGAATACCCACGTCATAAAGAAAAAAGGAAAAAAAAAAAAAAAAGATAATGTGCAAAGCACATGTTTTACTTCTTGCAACAAAAAAAAAAAAAAAAGCACATGTTTTGCTACTTGTTTTTCATGACTGCAATGATATTTGGCTTGGTGATAAACCAAGGCTGAACAATTTGGACTTAGTAGGTGGAGGCCGCTTATAGATTCATGAGAGCATTCAATCTACAGTTAAATCATAAAATACTATCCCCTATTTGTAGCTTAGCTAGTTTGGAATATGAGCGTCTATGTAGGAGAGCACTGATTAGAATAGTAAAAATCAATGGAGAGAGAGGACGGATATATAATCTTAGGTCTTAATTTTACATTCCAAGGTTGTGTTGAACTCAAAGGTGACTAATTATTGAGTTGGTGTTAAAACAACAATAGATCAAATTCAAGGGAGAATGGTAGGCGTTTGTCATGGATACATTGATCACAGGCCGTATACCTCAATATAAAAACAAACAAGAAAATGGGACTCCCAGATGAATGGCCATCTAAAAGAGTCCAAATCCTAGCAGGCTTGCTCCCTTACTGTACCTCCGCTGGCTAAGGATTCAATTGCAAGTGTGTCAGCTTGAGTCCTTTCTATAGCTTTTTTTTTTTCAAAAATAAAAGCTTTTGACCCAAGTTAAAACCCCCAAAGCTCCATTGTATGGACTAGCCTCCTAACCATTTAATAGTCTGAATTTTCAAAGGCTTTGACTTGTGAAATTCCAAGTTGAAGTGGGTGGAACTCCACATTGGAATCCACTTATTGAAGATTTGAAACTTTCAAAATAAATGTCCTCCCATTATATGATGTATCTACAAATTTAACTCTAATAGAAGTTGATTCCACTATAAGATTAACTGCTTGATGAAAACGTGATAACACGATCGTATGTAAAATTCATTGATCACGTTTTATGTATTTATTTATCAAATGATCAATCCTTTTGTTTGGTCAACTCTTATTAGAGTAAAATTTGGTGACATTCCATAAAAAGGGATGACATTTATTTTGAGTGGCTCGAGCTTTCAATTGGTGAGCCCTACTATGGAGTTCAACTCCTTCAACTTAGAATTTCTCTAACTCAAAGCCTCGGAGGATTCAAACTCAATATTTAAATAATGATACTAAATGCCTTTTCACTAGGCTTGACCAAATTTCACTTCAATATGGTGGGGCCCACCATTAGAGTATTCGTAGGGGCCCCACTGATGGCCACATGAACTTATCATAGGTCCATAGCAAGAAAATTAGGTATTTGTCTAGGAGAGTTCGAGTCCTCTAAGGCTTTGACTTAGAGAAGTTCGAAGGTAAAAAGAAGTGGAGTTGAAACTTCACATTGGAGCTCACCTTTTGAAAATATGAGCTGCTAACAATGATGCCCTCCCCATGAGTTGTCTATCTCTAAATCTTATCGCAATAGGAGTTGGTCCCACAGTATGATTGACCATTTGACAAAAAAAAAAAAAAGAAGAAGAAAAAACCAGAAAGAGATTAACACAAGACCATTTGACAAAAAATGAGATTAACACAATCTTATGTATTAATAATTATTATATTTTTATCAAATGATCAATCTTAAGGTGAGACCAACTCCCATTATAAAATTTGAGGATACCACATGCATTGGGAAGGCCTTTATTTCAAGTGGCTGGGATTTTTAGCAGGTGTTTTCAACTCTAACAGAGGATTTTGTTGCCTAATTGGTTTGGAATACGGCTTCTCACCTTAGCATCCAGGATTTGAACCTTAGCCCTTACTTATCATTGCTAGAGCAAATGTTTATATCTGAAGGACAAAGTTTCTTATTGCAGGAGCAGATATTATTTTTAGGATGGAGTTTTTTTCTTACTGCGGGAGCAAAAAATATCTCTAGGGACATAATTTTTTTTTTTTTTTACCACAAGAGTGGATATTAACTTTAAATGGGCTCTCTAATGGGTACTCCGGCCCGGGCCCGACCCTCTTGGTTGGGTAAATAAAGGACTCATAGAATTTCTATTAGTCAAAGCCTCAAGAGGATCAATACTCCCTTAAAAATGTCCCATGAGGTACACAGTTATACAAACAAGGGATCAGAAGTTCAAAATTCATGCAATCAGATACATGGCGTAACAACTAACTGTGGGTATCCAGTCATTTTCAAGAGAGATTTGGTCAATTAGTACAATATCATGTTCGTTGGGACTTAATATCACTTGGCCTTTCTCCATCTTTCAATTGTTAGCCAGAAGCTTTTGTCAAAGAGCTGCTACTTGCAGAATGCAAGAAATGAAAAGGGTTACCTACAGTTCAGGAACATTTGGAGGAATTAGATCATCAGAATATTTGATTTGATACGCCTGAAGTCAGATAATGGTTGATTCTTATTAGATTAAAGTGCCTGGTTTACTTTATAATATGTATTCAATTGACCAATCCACTTGTGGCCCAAGTGGCGAGATATCTCCCTATCTATGGATTCAACATCCCTGAGTCTGTTGGACACTGGCTTAGGTAGTATGTGTGTGCGGGTGTATGAGTATCTACTAGAGAGAGAAAATTTTCCAATGGTAAGTCAAGAAATGGTGCAATAATTCAATTGCATGTTTAATATCTGTGTAGCCCAACTTCAGTTGATCATTCCACTCGCATCATCACTCGCTGTTGAAATAATTTATTCTATGTAGAAAATGGCTCAAATTTCACTTCACTTGAAATAGTATAGACTTTGATAGTTATCATGTTTTAAAAAGGGTGCAAATTACTATAATGGAAGTGATATTTAGACCAGAGCCTACAGGTTGGTCTTCTAATGTGATTTGGTTGGAGCAAAGTCGCAAACAAAGGTGGGCAAATACCTATCCAAGATCATCAAACTATAACAAATTAGTACAAACGTGGGGCATGTGGAATCCATTTGTGAATATAGGGGATGAACTAGAGGGGGAATGGCCGGAGCCACCCCCCGCCCTAAAGATATGAAAATCTCCATTTGGAGAGATCCCCTGGCCCCCCCTATCATATGCCCATCCATTAATGGAATGCACCCTTCTGTTAGCAATTAGCAAATCTAATCACCGGTCCTAGAATTATGCTAATACAATCTTAGCTGATTTTGCCAAAATAAATAAATAAATATAGAATGAAGGAAAGGGAAGGAAAGGAATTAAGGTAAGGCAAGGGAATGAAGGAATTAAGGAAGGAAGGAAGGAAGAAAGAAATAAGTATGAAAGGATATATTCATAAAGTTGATTCAAGAAGATTTTGTGAGGTTCCTTACTAGGTATGTTTATGAAGATAGAATGTTTAAAGTAAATGGCCCCTCTTAAGCCCTCACAAAATTTCACTCTAATAAAAGACTAGCAACAATGCTCGTGCTCAGCCCGGGGCAAAAAGTAAAATATTACATTTTAAATTTATGAAATATCAAAATTAATTATAAACATATAAGAATATATTCATGCATATTTATATAAAAACATTCAACATATCTTCAGTTACAAATACAAGTGGTCAACATCAACAATAAACTATTAGAAAGATAAAGCTAAAAAATCCATTCAACATCAACATAAAAATAATAATAACAGCAATAATTACTAAAGAAGATATAGAAAATCGAATTTTGTTAATATATATAATATTAGTAATAAGAAATGCATCCAAGTTTTTGTTACCCATTAATAATTTCAAAGCCTAATAAAACAAAGCCACTACATTTGGACTTGTTTGCGCAATACGAGGATTATAGTTTATGTAGATTTTTATTTCCTCATGAATATGGAATTTTGTATTTTCATAAAAAACCAAAGTCCTCTCTATTAAGGAAAAAAATGAATAGCCACTACATTTGGACTTGTTTGTGCAACACAAGGATTCTAGTTTATGCAGATTTTTATTTCCTCATGAAAATGGAATTTTGTAGTTTCGTAGAAAATCAAAGTACTCTTTATTAAGGAAAAAATGATTCATTTTTTTCTTTTATGCAGGGAAAATACACCACACCCACATTTTATCAGGGAAAAATTGATCTGATAATGAATTTTATTATTGTGAATGGTTGAAAGGTGGGCTCCAAATATTAAAATAAAAAGATGACAATTTTGAGAAGATGGAAGATAGATGGTGTTGAGAGAGAGAATAACTATCTCAAAATAGAGAGATTTTATGGGATATTGATTGAAAGACTTTAGGAGATAGAGGATATGGATAAAGAGATATTTTTTGGAAAAAAAGTTGTGGCATGTGATGACATGGCACCTTAAAGCATTCTATTTTTTTCTCCATATTTATTTGAAAGGAGAACTCATGTGGGTGATGATGTGGCGCCCCTTACAGCCCACCTCCCCCTTTGCGTTAATATATATATATATATAATGGCCTGCCATGAAATTGATCAATAAAGTAAAAAAATTTGTCATGATATATTGTTCACAATCTTTTGCAAGTGATCAATATGAAAGTGGGCTAAAATCCTATTTAAATGAAAATTTTCGAGGATTTGGACTAGTTTGAGATGCCTTAAACTTTTCTTGTATTACATAATCCAATCAGAATTTATCTACCATGGATAAACATAAAAAAGGTATTTTCCTTATGATTATCCATGTGAGAACAAGTTTGATTGAAGCAAATTCTTCTATGTAAATAAAAAAAAGTTATTTTGTTTAAAGTCTTTTTTCTTTACCCCCTAAACAAAATTTCCGGTTCCGCCCCTGTGTGAATACAAATCCACCAACTCTCCCACCTGCTGCTTGTCCAAATTTGTGCTCTTGGACCTCTCAATTGATGGTTGTGAGTGTTTTAGAATAAGGGCGTTTTTGGAGGCAAGCGTAATACATGATTAGTCCTCTTATTTTATCCTATATTTTCTTGTGTAGTGATTTCAACTGTCAGGTGCATGTCATTAATGAGTAACATTAGGCCAAAGAGACTGCTAAGCATTTTATCAGGTTGATGCAAGTTTTAGGATTCAATCCCAATAGTGACTTACCTATGTAATTTTATAAGAGAGCAGCTACCTGCACACTGCGAAATGCTCTCCACACATTGTATTTAAAAAAAAACTAAAAAATAAAAAATTCCTAAACTACCCCTCTCCCTCTCCTCCCGTCTCTCTCCCTCTCCCTACTCCCTGCTCCGCTGTAGACATTATCTTCCACCTATAGAAACGGCCAATATTTTCCATAAAGTTTAGTTTAGGAATTTTTTATTTTTTATTTTTTATTTTTAAAATGCAGTGTGTGGAGAGCATTTCGCAGTGTGTAGGTAGCTGCTCTCTTTTATAAAATTTAATATGATGTTTTAACCGGTTGCTTACATCTAAGATGACTCTCTCTTCCCTTTCTCAAAAAACTTTAATTTTTTCCAAACGTTCTCCATAATGAGGAAAATGAATAAATGATGTGGCAATTTGTTTGCAATTTTTTCCTAATAATTAGTCTTATGCTAGGGTATGATTTTGGTTTATATAAATATATATATATATAGATATTTTGCTAGATTACTTAGGAATTTTTTTGTCTTCTTTTGAGTTTATTTAATCATTGGTCTTTTTATTGTTTTCCAGGATTTTAGGTGAAAATTTGGATGGAGAATTGGCAGAGCAACCAATTGAGCAAAAATTTTGTTTTCCCAAAGTCAAAGTTTGATTCCAGTCAGAATTGCGCTCCTGTGGTATTTTGGCTATAACTTGGGTTACCGAAATCAAAATTCGGTGATCTTGGACTCCAATATGATTTGAACCAATGTTGATTTGAATATTTCCTGTTGAATGCAATTTAGTGAATTCGTTTTTCATGCTTGCAATCTAACTTGCCATTAGTTGCATAAGGTATCAAGTGAAGTAGCGAAAGTGGAAGTTTGATATTAGTTCATGGATTCACTAATCATTGGTTGTTAATTACAGAAGTAAACAATGCCAGTGAGATTAATACCAGAATTCCATAATTCGTTAATGAAGTTGCATTGATTGCTATGATCACGAAAGTAGACATAGGTTTAATGTGGCTAACGTGTTGAGTCTCGAAAGAGATCATCACATACATATGGAAATTCAACCTTTGTATGAAATAGGAGAAAATTAAGTAAATAGGATCAAATTATAGAGGTAATTCATTGATGAACCCGAACCCTTGGGAATTTTATAATCTGCTAGTCATCTTAACTCAATTTGATTTAGTGAATCATCATTTATATTTTCGATTGCTTAGGTAATCTAGGAGATCACACGTTGGTAATTAGATTTCTCTCCTCGTGGGAACGATATCCGACTCATCCTTGTTCTACAGGAAGCGATCCATCCTCTTGTGGTAAGGTTTAGGGCAGTCACTAAACTATCCAAATTTACGTAATTATGTCATTTCTTTTTATTTTATGCAATGTTGCACAAAAATTCCTTTTTCTTACTGATCGAAATGGATTCGTGGCCTCCTCCTTCTTCTTCTTCTTTGTTCTCTTGGTCACATGTAAGCTTGTGTGACGACCCGAGCCCGAGATTAGGATTACCACGGCTAAATTCCGAGTCGCGATCTCCATACTTACTCCCGTAAATCTCGCATTACCGAAGTCAATACGAAATTCACAAGGGATATCATACATTCATACCTGTCAAATGTACATTTTTGCAGAAATATATATATACATTGACAATCAATCTAAACTGTACAAGTTCTTTACATAATAGCAAAGTTCAACTTACACATTTTACTTCAGTTCAAGTCAACACTGCATATTCAAAATACAATGCAGGTGACTACTATTTACATCCAAAATGAATTTATACTCAAAATATTTCAAAACATTGTAATGTGATTGCCCTCCGATTTATGTCCACTCATTTAGTCCTCCTAGAGGAACCTGATGGGCTTCCTCCACTGGCGGAGCGACCTCTATATCATCGGGACGGGCAATTTGGCCTATAATGTCATTAATAGCACTATGAACACGACGGTTCAACAATATATACATAATTCCATGCTGATAATTCTGTTTAGCAATTCTAAACAACTCAAATCAAATCAATAACGATTACATTCATTCATTTAGTTCTTCCCTGAAGAAAGCATTTAATATCATTGAGTACACTTTATTAAGTGACTTTTCATTGTTCTCCATGGCCTAGGAAAAAAGGGCGCACCCTCCATAACCCGGCCTTAAGAAATGACTTATTTCATTTCCATAGTATACACTTTATTATTAAGTGACTTTTCAAATGTGTGGAATTTATCAGTATCTTGATCAGAGATCACCGGCATCATCACGGAACTCCAGAACACTCCATTTCATCTACTGCAGTGGAATTGTTCATTATTCGTTCATTTCATTTCATTAATTCCTTTCGTTTCATTAATTCGATGCATTATCAATACAGTATTAGGCGTGAGAGAATAAGTCAATTCAAACAATAAAATAATTAAATTTTCCTAAAACAACATACGGGTGAAACGTTCGTTATGTAATATATGTATTATTCTAAATGACATTACTTTTAGTGAAATTTATATTCACATAACCTTAGCTAACACCCATGAAGGTTTAGGAAAATACAACTTATAATAGCCTTAGCCAATAGGCTTCTACTTCAAGAAATCAGAAGTCAATTCCGAACTCTCCTCAAGTTCGGTCACCTCGTCGGTCACCTGTCGGTTAACCAAACTTTGGATTTTGGCTAACCGAACTCTGTCAGTTAGCTTTCCAGAAGCTCAGTTTCCTAATACAAATTCTGACATTTTCCAAGGATATTCGGCCACCTTGTCGGTTGACCGAACCTAGAGTGTCTGTTAACCGAACATAGTTCGGTCACCCCTCGGTTCACAATCTAGAGAGCGCCAGATGAACTCTCAGACAACTCGATCAGGCAGTTCGGTCGACCGAGTTGCAATTTCGGCTGACCGAACTGAGTTCGGTCAGCTTTCCAGAAGCTAGAATCTCTGCGAAATTCAACCTAGAAAAGGGTCGGTCAGCCTATCGGCTGACCGAACTGCTCCAAAAGTTTAGAAAAATTCGAAACTGAAATTTTCTAGAATTGAACTCTTGTGGTTCAAACAAGTCCATTAGCATATGAAATCAGTAGAATTGAGTACACTTGCCTTATTTGTAAATTAATTAGCAAAAACCTCATTGCTTTGCTTGAATTTGAGATGAAATCCCCAACCAAAACCCTCTTTTGAACCTAAAATCAAAATCAATCCATTCAAGAGAATTCCAATGAGTTTCTTGTGCAAGAAACATTCAAAAATCCCTGAAGAGGCTTGGAGTTCTGAAATTAACTCAAAGCACTTACTTGTAGCCTTTTTGGAGAGAATTCTTGAGATCTTCTCAAGCTTGAAACTCTAAGAAATCAAAGAAGAAGATGGAGGAGATGAAGAAGATGAGGTAGCCTATTCAATCCACTTGTCAAGCTTCCAAATTACACTTGAGGGAGAGAAATTGGAAGAAAGAAGAAGAAGAGAAAGGGAGAAAGAGAGCTGTGCTGGGAGATGAGAGAATGAACTCAAAAGAGTTCATCCTCATCTTATAAACCACATTTTTGCATTTAAGCCCTTCTCTTTTCCACTATTTACATATTGAGTCAAATGAAGGGTCATTTGATCCAATTCACGTTGAATGGAATCGCGTCTATTACGGAAACTAACGTACTCCTCGAGATACACGCGCGGGCATCAAGAGTTTCCGTATTCGACAAAATACGCGAAAATTCATATTTACGAAAAAGTCCTCGTATTCCTCAATCTAAGCCTAAAACCACTTCAATTCATTTAATGACACTCATTACCTTTTCATTATGCTCAATTTGCTCATTTGAGACAATTCCAACTCAATTGGGCCACTAATCAACATCAATTCAATAAAACATGCTTCATTAGCATTAATCCCGATTAATTAGAGTTAATCTTGATTAACTCGGGACAGGGTGTTACAGCTTGACTCTTCTTTTGTGACAATATTGCATTTTTTTCTCGCTTTTTTTGTTTGGTCACATGAGACTCCTTTTTTGTTTTCATCTTTTCATCATTCATAAACCTTGGGCCTGTTTGGGTAAATGAGAAGTGTAGTAAAATGAAGTGGATTTCACATGTGGAGTGGAGTGGAAGGGAAGTAGGTTGAAGTTAAAGTATAGTACTTTACTTCACTCTATTTGGATGCTTATTTTGAAGTTAAAAGTTTGGAGTAGAATTCACTTTTACTCAAGGAAATGAGAGTATTTAGAGTTGAAGTGAAATGGAGTACATGTGGCTCACAACATTACTTCATCTATCGGACCAGACTCATCTAAACATAGTAGAGTTAGAATTTTAGACTGTTATGGCCAATTTAACTTTACTCTACTATATTTTTTGCCTATCCATACCGGGGCATAAAGGCTTACTTTTTTATGGTTTACTGCTCCAACTCCTCATCTCTCGTTGCTGGCCTTTTTGTTTTTCTTATATGTTGTTAGAAGAACCGGTATGCTATTGTAGTTGGATTTCATTGGGAAAGTTACCATAAAAAAATAGAATTCATAAAAGTCCAATAAGGTCCTGTTTAGTGAAAATTACCATTAAAAAACAAAAAAAAGAAAAGAAAAGAAAAAAGAATGACATTGCTTAGTGATTCTAGCAATTCCATACCCAAGTAGAAAGTGAATTATTTGTAAGTATGCATAAAGCCATAAACCTTGCCTTTTACAATTTTCTGATATTTGAAGCCTTCTCTGCGGGACACATTGCGTTATCATACAATAATAGTGTTGTCATTTAGGTTTTCTGAATTATTCTTATGCAATATTTAATTTTTTTTCTTTGCATTGTTGCAAATTGTAATGTCTTCCATAAAACAAATAAAATCAATTTCACATAAACAACTACAGATCATTGGTGAGGGATTTGGGTGAGTGTATGTTGGCTTGGAGTATCTACCAGAGCGAAAGGGAGAAAGAAAGTAGTGAGTTAATATTTGTAAATTATTTCAATTTAAACTAGTTGCATATTTTTATAAAGAAAAAATTCTCAAATGACCACCATATAAAAATATAAATTCTCAAATGACCACCATCCATGAGTACATATTTTTAACCCAAAAAATCCCTAGCACTGCGTCCTGCCCCCCTACACCAATTGGCACAAACCGAAATCTTGACACTCATCCAAATGTTACTCAACATTGGATTAAAATAAAAAAAAAAATGATGCATTCTACAATCAATAAACTTGAGGGGCCATAAATCAAAGGGTTATGATCTAATGAGGTTGATATTTTATATATCATCAATTCTAATTAGATCTTTCGACCTCCCACTTCCCCCTCATCGGCATGGCCCTTGTTAGGCCCTACAAGGGGGTGCTTCCACATGATGCTGGTGATAGGCACAACAGAGAGTGGATCTGAGGTTTTTTTTTTTTTTATAAGTCTAACTTTTTAAAACATATTTAGTTAAATGTTCACTTATAGATTACCTGCAGTTTAGTTGTATGAGAAAATGACTCATGAATTACCAAAATATCTTTTGACTGACTTAAGGTCAGACCGCATAAATTACATAACCATGGTGTGATTATGTGAATAATGTAATGATAGTAGGCCCTTTCAAATGATAGTGGACCCACATGATACCCATTAAATCCATCTTATCTATCCACTTACTGGACCCAGAAGTGGAAAATGTACAACAGTGGATTCTATATAAGGGTGGATGGGTTGGATGTGATGAACCACATTTATATGGAAAGAAAAACAAGAGCTGGATAGGTAAGTGGGTCACTTATGATGGATCCCATTTAAGTAAAGGTAAGATTATGTTTAGAATATTCATTTAATCGGTCCCACATATCTAAGTTGAGATTGTAAATAATAACTCTCACCCATAGCGTGGCTTAAGGAGAAGAAAGAGCTAGCTTTTTTCTTCCAAAAACTACAACATTAAGCATAAGAATTACTAATTTAATTTGAAATGGATGTGACATTTATCTTTCACTAGGTTCAATATAATTAGAAAAAGAAAAGTCTTGTATAAAGAAATAAGTTAGACCTTGAAAACAGAGGGTAGGATCATTTGACTTGGGCTCATCTATCACATGTTTGTTGGGTTCAACTCCTATTAAAGTGAAATTTGATAAGAGCCCAGTGAGAGTGCTTATTTCTACTTTTAAGGTGTTTGGATTTTAGTAAGTGGGCCATTGAAGGGTACCACCAAATTCCCCCTCATTGGAGGAACAAGAGGAGAATGTGAATTGGGGCACATGTTTTTATGTTAGAACAAGAGGCACATGCTAGTTGGGAAGCTGGTGGGTCAGTGCCAAATGTGGTAAAAACATGGGCTTGGACATAGAAACCAAAAAAAAAAAAAAAAGGGGGATTAAAGAGAGAAAAATGAAAGTTTCACCAGAAAACTTGTAACACTCAAAGCTGAAACTCTGCAGTTATGATTTGTCCTCCATTGTCTAGTATCTGAGTCCTCGATTATGGGTGTTGGGCCGACCAGCTGAACAGACTGGCTTCCAAAACGTGCACTTGTTGATCAAGCTGGCAAGTACAGAGAGGTTTGGCATACTTTCTTCTTAGTAATCCTACACTATTCCCTTTTTGTCAAAAAGTGCCATTAGAATTTTGTCCAAGATACCTCCTTGTTTGAACTTCGGCTCAAACCGACCTACCTTGGCCCCACCTCAAAATTCATACATCTATTACGAACTAAACTAGGTGGATGGACCAAAACTGGGGTATTTAACATGAGTTTTTTATATGCCCCCTTACGGCTTTTAGGATTTATAAATAGGCTCTTGTGCTTTTAGTATTTATAAATGGACTCCCCTTTCTTTTTAATTTTTATACCTTCTATGCCCCCAACATTATGAGAATGAGCAACCACCATTTTTTTTTTTTATGAAAAAGACATATTTGCCCTTACATCCATTAAATACAAATGAATATGCCATTATTTATAAAAATGTTGTTATTTTCTTTCTTGTCCCAATGCGCTTTCGCTCTCTCTCTCTCTCTCTCTCTCTATATATATATATATATATATATTAGATAATAACTCTCTTTTGCATATGAAGCCTAATCATGTATTTTGAAACTTTCATCGATCTAACCGTGGGTCGTGCATGGATTGTGTCAATTCTAACCAATTATAAGTATAAGCATTGATTGTCATTATAATCAATTTGGAATTAATGTAATGAGCCCTATATTCATAAAAATGGATTTATGTAGGGTTATTCTCCATGAAATGTACTATAGTAACTATTAATGTTACAAACTTAGAGGAAAATAACTCCAAGCTTTCTGAAAATATGCATATAAAGACAAAGAGATGGGCAAAAGTATCGTTTCACTCTAAAAACTTATGGTGGATATAACCATTAATGTTACAAATGTAAAGGAAAATAAGTCCAAGCTTCTTGAGATTATGTATACAGGGATAAAAAGAGATGGGCAAAAGTATCATTCCACTCTAAGAACTTATGGTGGTTGAAAGACTACTAATTTTTTAGACATAGAAGGTATTATGGAAAATTACATTGCTTTTAATGTTTTTTTCTCATAGAATACAATTTTGCACTAAAAAATGAAAAAAATTCATGAAAAACATTCCACATTTTCCATTTCAACGGAAAGCAATTGCACAAAAGTGCCCTAAGTCATCCATAAGGACCACAACTATCCAACATCATATATTATCTAATGGGATTTTGACCGTACACTTGCTTTTAGAATTAGATATTTCATTCAACTTGTCAAGTTCCGAATAATTCCCCTCATACGGTCTATATGCAGGAAAAACAACTAAAATGCCCCTCATTGTGGGATATTGCAATGCAGTGGCCACTATCTATATTGTGCATTTTTCACATTTTCCTACTCTTCCTTGCCTAACTCTATCACCACTCTTTCAGGCATTTTCTATCACCACTATAAAAGAATGGGCCATATTATAATCTTTTAAGATGATGGATCCTTCTTCTTTTTTCTTTTTTTTTTTTATTCTTTTTCTTTTTTGAGTTTTTTTTTTCTTCTATTGGGGTGGAAAGTTAAAACTTGTGAAACATCACTCAATGTATTTCCTTCTCATCCTATTTTCGGAATAAAATAACTTAAATGGTATAAATATCTTTTGATGTAGGACTTTTTAAAGATTATACATTGTTATATGATTCTTTTTTAGTTTAGTTTGAGGGCTCGTTTTTGCACATAGTACTAGTTTAAGGGCTTTATTTTGTACACATTTTAATGTGTTAATGGTGGAAAGTAGATGTGGTGGGCCATGTTATGTGATCTTGGTCGCCAATATGATGATGGAAGATGGATATGTTGGGCAATGTTGGGTGTTCTTGATCGTTAATATGATGATGGAAGATGTATGCGGTGGGCAAACCATGGTCGTTACTCTCATACTGAAAGATGGATGTGTTGGGCAATGGATAGACGAGAATAAATAAACGTATGGGCATGTAAATGAATTGGTTTGAGTGTGTATTGAAATGGTAAAGTGTATGTATGAGGAAGACAAGCTGATCCCAAGCCTAAGCTTGAGCTTTGCTCGTTTAGAATCGAGCCTGAGCTCGAGCTCAGTAAAGTGAAGCTGAGCTTCAAGCTGGTTTCCTCAAACTGAACTCGACTTCAGTTTGAGATCAAGCTACCTCATCTCCTTTGATTCCTAAAACTATTTCAAAAAATATTCATAAGTTTTGGCCTAATAACAGAAGTGCAAGATGAAGTATGAATTTTGCAAAAAGACCTTCAGGTTTTTTTAAATATTCATTCAATTAATTGTAATTTCTGCTTTACTAACATAGCCCCCTTTCTTTTGACCTGTGCAGTTATTATTATTCTTCTTTTCTCTCTCTTTCAAATGACTAGCATCAAATCAGCATTGGTGGATTATTCAAGCTTTAAGCTATAGTGATAGAAGGCCCTAGCATTTTTAGAAATTAAGATAATAGCTAGGAAGGAGATTATTTGATTGCCATTTAAATATTTTAGTTTTTTTTTTTTCAGTCCTGCGCTTTACTAAGAATATATTTTTTAGATTTCCTGCGAATCCAACTCTTATCCTAAATTCGGTTTTTAAGTGATGGATAAAGGAATATAGAAGGGATGGTAAAAAAGGGAGGTGCTCATGTGAGAGACATTCTCACCAAGTCGGTGAAAGATAGGTGGGGGCCCTCACTTCCATATCCACTCTCATTTGGAGTCCTCACATTTAAGTTAGTGAGAGTGGATATTCAAGTGATGGCCCCCACCTATTTCTCACCAACTTGGTGAGAGTGCCTCTCACATGAGCACCTCTCTGTAAAAAAATTCTCCACAATAAAGAGACAACCTCTAAAAGGGTAACTTTATCATTTAGAAAATCTACAGAAATCTTGTCCTAAAGACTTGCAAAAAAAGGGAAAACTTGAGAACTTTTTAGAATTTTGAAATTTATAGAGATCTTTCTTTTATAATAGGGCAAACCTTAAGGACTATATTGAAAATTTTCCATTGAATCTTTGATACTAACGCAAAGTACATTGTCTATGCTCTTGTATTTGCATCCGCCAATACACGTTTCATTCTTCCTGGTCGTTTTCTTCTTCAACTGAAAATGCTGACACTGATCTTACTCTCTCTGGTTTTCGCCGCAATCCTCGCAATCTTCGCCAAATTCGCCACTGCTGATGGTAACAACGAAAACCCCCATCCCTCTTTTGCCCCTTTCTCTCTTCATCATGCCAATTTGATCCATAAATCAACCAATCTTTTCCTTCTATTTTGAAGTTTTCAGGATGAAAAATCTCATTTTTAATGAAGATTCTATGTGGATTTTGCAGGAGATTTCACATTAATGTCAAAAGGGCATCCGAAGCGCGAAGAAAT
Source organism: Persea americana (assembly GCA_029852735.1). NCBI lineage: Eukaryota > Viridiplantae > Streptophyta > Magnoliopsida > Laurales > Lauraceae > Persea > Persea americana. Next base: position 32,521,518 of record CM056820.1, on the reverse strand, counting down.
CGAAGATAAGGTGCTTTCTTCTCTATTTCTACTGAATTATCATTGAATCAAAGTTAGTTTTTAGTTTTCTATATGGGTTCTGATTAGTATTGGGAATTTGGGTTATGCTTAGGTTGTTTGGATTACGGGGGCAAGCCGTGGAATTGGTAAGTGAGTGGAATTTTTCCTTTTGTTTGTGATAAAAATGCTTGCTATTGGAATTTGGAAGTGATTTAGTTCATTGGATACACTATCATGAACACTATCATTGCAGTGCACCAAGTTGTTTTTGATACTTGGCAGTTAGTATCACCTATCCGACCGATCGTCTATTGGGTAAACTCCACTTCTGGTAGACCCACGAAAATTACAATGATCAGATGATCCTAGAAGTCTGGATATCGGTCCGTTGTCATAGAACTTGTCATTTTCTATGCTTGTAAAACAAATGGATTGGTTATCTGATTGAAGTGGTTCTTGGGTGTCATAAAGCAACCCAAGGTGAACACTTGCAATTGGGTGAGTTGGGTGATTGTTGGAACTTGGAACTTTTACATAATTATAAACAACCCAAGCCACCCTTTTGTAAGATTTAGATGGTTGAAATCACTTGATTTCTGTGGTTTGCACAAGCTAACATGTGAAAGTTGGACTGAATGAAATGGGGAGTCCTGATCAACCCACTGTTGGTACATGGCCATTAGGCCCATTACTTGCATGCAGTATTTAACAGTGGTCATCATTATTTGAGCCTTTCTCTATCCATTTGAGTCAGCTTTGTGTGCTTTTCAACAGTAGAAATATGCTAGGAAATTCTATTTTGAGAAAGAGGCTATCAAGGACATAATTTTTCTAATGGGAAAAAGATTCTGTTAAGATCAGTTTGAGTGTACTACTCACAAAACAGATTCCATGACCTGAGAAACTTACAGAGACTTGCAACTCCATGTGGATTCAGCATCAACCAAATGAAAATTCCTTCTGTCCATAATCTTCTTTTATATGTTTCACCTGCCACATCACCATCATGTGTTCCCAACCTCTCAACACATCATCTTTAAAAGAGCAACCGATTACTTCTTATAGTTATTTTATTAACTAGTAAAACATGATAATTTCATAATTACTACCCAGTTAACTAATATGCTAAAAATGACCCATTTATTGTTATAGTATTATTTGATTCATTTTGTTAAGTTGATAGTGAACATGCTTTCATGCAAGAGTAGGTGGATTTATTGCAAAACTACAACATAGACATGATGTTTGTAAGAAAAAATATAATTGCTGGGGCCATTTGTTGATCATAACAGTTATTACAACTTTTCCTTTGTTTCACAGGTCAAATTCTTGCAAAACAATTTGCAAAATTTGGAGCAAAGCTGATAATTTCTGCACGTAATGAAGCTGAACTGGAGCGAGTCAAAGCAGAACTTGTTGGTATATCCTTTCTACCAGAATCTGTATGCAAACCCCTTTGAGTTTATTTATGTGTTAAGATGTAAGGAACTATAAGCTAAACATGCTTATGAAGGGAATTCCTCATATCCTATTCTTTTATTTCCCTGATTTCTCTGGGCAGGTAAACATGCACCAGGGGAAGTACAAATTTTACCTTTGGATTTGGCATCCGATGAAGATTCCCTGAGAGTAGCAGTGCAGAAAGCAGAGTCCTTTTTCTCTGGTGCAGGTGTTGACTATATGATCCACAATGCTGCCCATGAGCGCCCTGTAAGTGGTTCTCTCCAAATCTGGATCATCGATATATGTGCATACATATGTATGTGTATGCATAATTATCTATACATCCCACTAAATCCAGTTTTATTATTTTATACCTTCATTTATCTTACATAATTTTACAGCTCTTTATCCTAGCATTTAAGAATTAACATTTATGTGATAACTTTCTTTTGATGTTATTATATAAATATATATATAATTACAATATTTTTTTGGACTGACCATGTCCAATGCTCACACGTCCTTGTTAAGTTATATTGGTATGCAGTATGCACAGATGCAACTAAGTGCTCTAGATATTTAAAACTTAAATTTATGATGGTTGAAGATAACGTTCCGGTTTTTCTCTTCAAATAAAACTCACTGCTTCAGGCCATTGAGTGCAATTTCTTGATCGTCAGATACAGTGGTGATGATAATGGCTGTTTGTTTTGTTTCTGATTATTAACTGCTGGTTCGCATCTCTGTTTGCAGAAAATGACAGCTTTGGATGTAACTGAAGAAGCTCTTTGGGTAACAGATAAAACTTTACACTTATCTTTTTTCTTGTTAGCTTCTCCCAAGAAGGTAATATTCACGAGTCTTTCTTTCTGCAAGTAGGCTACATTTAAAATCAATGTCCTGGGGACGATAACTCTCACACGGCTTCTTACACCTTTCATGTTGAAAAGGGGGAAGGGTCACTTTGTTGTGGTATGTTGAGATCATGTGTATATATTTCATGTTCCTGTACATTTATAAATGTACCTACATATGGATATATTTCATTTTTTTTTTTCTAACTTTATTTCTGTTCGCAGATGAGCAGTGCTGGTGGGAAGACACCTGCACCAGGTCAGGCTGTGTACTCTGCTTCTAAGTATGCTGTAAATGGATACTTTCATAGTTTGCGATCTGAGGTATATGTATAGATTAGGCAATTGTTGCTCATTGTAGATCTTCTGCCACTTTCAAGTTTCAGTGCAGAAAATTTATTTTGCTTTCTTTAGTTCATCATTGTTCTGAAGGCCCTTCAAGAATATAATCTCTGCTTTTCTCTCTCTTTTCCACACCATGTTTGTTATATATCAATAGTTTACATACTGACTCACCTGTTACTCCTTTCCTCCCCCAGCAGTGTCTTTTGGCATTCCCTTGAAAGAATCTTGGAGGTGTTTTTCCTTTGAAAGGGGGGAGAAACTATTCCTACTTCTTTTGTGAATTTGTCTTGCTTGGGATTCATTGTTGACTTTGGGTTTTGCTGATTATGTTATCAAAAGAGAGGACGAGAATGGAACTAGTATGTGAGAAGCATGGCCTCGTGGTTGATAATATATGGGGGCCATCACTTAGTTGTTAAAGTTTTGTTTCCAATTGCCAATATACATGTTGACCGATGAAACTTTCAGTGCAAAGTGGAGTGTCATAGCATGATAATTTCTATGGGAGATTTACCAAACCTTCATACATGAGCTGAGAATCTGGGAAAAAAGTACATGGTTGCTTGTTGCAGCAAATGATTTGGCTAGTGCTCCATGACATAGCCCTACAATCTGATTACACACACCATATATTGTGGATGCTGCAAAAGTCCAGCAGATTGGAAGATCCTAATCCTTCAATCACTGGCTCCAAAAACTATACAAAGAAAATAATATGGAAACAGAATAGGAAAAATGTTCCCCAAGCTGTAGCTCAGTTGGTAAGGGACATGGACGTGTGAGTGGGAGTCCATGAGTTCAAGTCGCCGAAGTCGGGGAAAAAGCCAGTAAAGGAAAAATGACAGTAACTGCACTCAGATACTCTTGTGTATCTGATGTTGTCGCAAGCAACATCAGATCGACAGTCCAAGTCAAGGATTCATGGGTTCTTTTTTCTCTGGAAGGGTGCCACATGTCATGCTGAGGTATATCAGATGAATGGTCTAAATCAAGTAACCATGGGCTGACATTTACAGTTATGGGCTGTGTGGGGAGGTTTTTATGGTGACAGGCAATAGTATATATTTCCTATGTGTGCAAGACATACAATTTCTCTAAGCTTTCAGTTGCACAATTTCACAATGCAATGTATCCTGTAGTCCACACTATTTGTGGCACTTATTTTCTTGTTTGATATGTTAGTTTGCTGTTTGCCTTCATGAGCACTCATTTTACTGTGTACCCAAGGTGCTTTTCTTTCTTTTCTTGTTACGCTTTCCATCGTCCAGCCTCTGCAATGTAGCTTGCAATCCTGCCTAAGAATCATTGTGCTTTATCTTGCTTGAGGCTTCATGGAAACATTCTGTTCCTTCTCTTTTGTGTGCTTATTTTTATAGGAAGGATTTCATATGCGTTTGTAAAGTATTGGAACTTGGAAGAGCTACTTCATATATATATAATGGAAAATGTTCAGCTGCACACTGCGCACATGCACACAGCGAATCCAGACCGTCGCAAAGGTGACCCATATCTGCATACGCTAGACGGGAGGTCTGGAAGCATAGTGCGCATGTGCGTAGTGTGCAGGAGAATATTTTCCTATATATTGTACCTTTGATTGTTTGGCTGGTTGTGATTACATTCTTTTTGAACTGTAAGAAATCATCTGGCTTTTAGTATCAATTCAGAACTGTTGTGAATGTTACATTAAGCAGTCTAGTCGATGTAAACATGCTCATTGACATCACCTGTTCTTTTTAAATGCTGCCATGATCACAGCTATTTCAGAAAGGAATTAAAGTTACTGTTGTTTGCCCTGGACCCATAGAAACATCAAATGGTTCTGGAGCCAGCTCATCGGAACAAAAACGTACTGAGGTGAGTATTTTATTTTGTTAACCTGGAACCCATATACTTTCTCATGGCAGAAATTACTTGCTATTTGATTATATGGATGAAAATGTACTTCTGTTAACTTACCATTGATTAACTTCTTGTGAGAAAAGTACACTGAATGGACTACGGAGACATAATTACTTAAAATATAGAGTATTTCTTCTTATTTTTTATAATGTAACATTAGCTATATTAGTCACTTCCAACAAAACTAATTTATAATAATGCTATGCCGACGGGAGAGAAATACAAAACTGCCATTAGATATAAATTGGTTTTTTTTTTTTCGGGGTGGGGTGGGGTGGGGGGGGCGTGGTGGTGTTGGGGTGGGGGGGGGGGCGGGTTGTGGGACTGCTGAATTTTGAAACACTTGCACCATCATATCTGGAAGCATAACCAAAAAAGTTCAATTTATTGGATGTTGATGCAAAACCTCTCTAATTGACAAAGCAATTCATGCTATATATGAACTTGGAATCTAGGCCAAGAATGACATTCACATCCTACTTTATGCATGCATAAAATAGAAGTCCTTGTCTGATATTTTGTGGAATAAACTAGAATTTTAGCCCAGAACAATTGTCATGGCAAGTAAACAAAATCTGAGCCATTTGATGCACAAGATTATTGTAACTCATCAAGGTATCAGCTACCACAAGCAATGATTGCAAGGTTCCATCACTGTTAGAAGGCAATAGAAAAATCAATTGCAAAAGGATTGGTATACATAATACATGGCAGTTTCTTTCCGCTTAAGCAACGCCACTTCAGAGCTCAAAGACCCTTTGTTTCTTACCCCTCAAAACCCAATTGAAGCGCTCCAATCCATGCCGTTTTCTTGTTATTTATTGTAACTAGGGGAATCAAAAGACCCCCTTGATTTGACATCATGAGAAACCACACTTCTTATTTAAGCATTGATTATAAACTTACACTGCTAAAAAAACAACCCTATTTGTCACCTTTTGGAAGGAAAAATCCAAAATGACCTAGCAAAAGCATTTATTTGTGTGCATTTCTTGCACGTCCAGTAGGCATAACTGTTGCATGATCATCTCACCTGCTCTATAATACTCAAATTCAGAGTAATCACGTCCTGACTGATCGTGCATATGATGTTATCATTTGTTGTGAAGATATACTGATCTACCTTGTTTAATTTAAGAGCCTATAACAGGTCTACATCTGTCATAAGAACCTCAGTTTAGTTCCACTGTAGGGACATCATCGTATTTTACAGATTGATTTCCATCAAATTTGGTGGAGTACTTAAATACTAGCCCCATCACATAAGGGACCCTTCGTGATCAAAACCCTCACTCACTAAACCTCCTCCCACAAGGGGCTTAAAACTCTCTCTCAACCAAGCATTGAGAGACGTCTCTCAGGAGAGGATGTGTGTGTATATAATTATGTATAACTGCATCAGGGTTTTTTAATATAAACAATTCAAGTATGAGCGGAGCCTGCTAATTGTGTCCTCATGGATCATTTTTTCTCCAATGATTATCTATCTTAAGTAATTTATATGCTTGGATATAATTGAAGAAAGATTTGCATAGATGTCTCTAGCTAATTTTTGAAAGGACATAAAGAAGCAGCTCGTATAGCACAATCGGGTTCTTCACTTCTGATATCAAAACCATTATTCTTTTTTACAGAGACATTTGACATCAGAAAGGTGTGCGGAGCTAACAATCATTGCAGCAACACATGGGTTAAAGGAAGTTTGGATATCAAATCAGGTCATTCTCATGTAGCATTTGTTCGTTTTTAGTGCATCCTTTTTTTTCTAGGTTGAAGCCACATCAAAGGGAATTTACATGTGGGGTTCTATGAATAGAATCATGTTGAAGTCCTTTGATGATCCCTAGCAATGGCATTGTTGCAACAAGGATATGCCATGGATGAATCCGGGACACAGATTTTGGATACCTACAACAAAGGCCTTCCCTATTTTGAGTTATTAGGGCTAATAGTTAAAAGACTATCAAGTGGTTTTATCAATTATTTCTTTCTTCTGTTTTATTTTAAAATATGCAGTTTAATATACCATTTTTGGTGATATACATTTAGTTTCTGAAGATTTCTCATATTCTTATGTTGCAGCCTGTTCTTGCTGTTATGTACCTGGTCCAGTACATGCCAAGCATTGGTTATTGGCTCATGGACAAGGTATTATCATTTTTTTAACATTTTTTTTTATAAATTTGGTGAGATATCATCTATCAAGTTTGTTTATACATGACATAGACCTTGTGGGAAACTCAACATGCTGGAAAAAACAATACTTTATTTGCACAAAGGTTGCCAAAACGTTACATAAAGACCAAAGTGACACCCTGTCAATTGATTATTATTAAGATAATAGAAATTCATGTTAACTCCTATCTGCCCACTTATGTTTCTATATCCTTTTCTCGGTCTCTAAATACTTTAGTTACAGTTAAGCACCAGCTTTCAGTGGTTTGAAACTTGAGCTCATCACTTATTTTCCTCAATGCTTTCAATTTACACCACTGATGCTTTCATTTAACAAAAGTATAGCACACTGTTTAAGGTGTCTTTTTCACCTATGGGATGTGCCACATGTGGATGGTGATGGTGTGCGATTTTCAATCCCTGCTGACTACAAAAGCCGGGACCTACTGAATCACAGCTCGTAAGAGAAAATAACCAAGTTTAAGTCACCTACAATCTGGCATTGTTACCTGGGAAGTCATTTCTCCACTTCTTCCCTTTTCCCCACAATCACTTCATGCTTGTGCATGACTGCTATAGCAAAATTTTGCGAATCATCTGTTTATCACATCATCTCTCGCACCTGTCTTAGTCTGGCAACTGTGGTCTGTGCTGTGGTTCTCAACCTAGAGCGCAACTGAATACCATGTTTAATTAAACCTTGAATTCTTTGATATCTCGAGTTTTAACGTGCATGTTACATTCAGCTTTCTTTTCTATAATGACATTTCTGAATTCATGTTTCAACTATTTGCTGTTTCATTGTCTTCTAGATTGGTGGGAATCGAGTAGAAGCTGCTGCTAAGAAGGGCAACACATACGCATGGGGCTTACTCTTTGGCCAAAAGAAGAAATCACAATAATTGGCATGCTGACAGCAACTTTTAGCCCAACGTACCTTGTTTATATTCTTTCCCAACTTTGTTCTTGGTTAAATCCTATTTTAACTTCACTTCAATACGGTTGATGCCCTGTTCTTAGTTGGTCTGAATGGGTCCTCATAATATGAATGTTACTCTATGATCAAAGGGACCTTGGATACTCTAGTTTTGAGGATTTTCCTAATGTATGATGAGAATATTCCAATACTGCTACCTTTTGAAGCATAGATCCTTTGGAAACCTGAGTGATGTGATTACATAATACAGATAGGAAGAAAGTTTTATTTTTATAGCCTCTTAAGAAATTAACTGATGATTGGCACCCATGATGAGCAATAAAAAGTTTGTTGTATGAAAAAGATGAATTTCTTTTTTTTTTTGTTTTTCCTTTTTCAAATCCAAAATCCAAAAAAGAAAGTCCTTTTAGTACAAACTACCTACCTACTCTTTTGTTTACATCCATCTGTTTATTGGGCTGGGAGAGTTGGAACTTAGCTTATGGTTAACTGGTTAGTCAGGGATTTTGGGTTTGACAGAATGGTTTCATCTTTTATTGGCCCCATTAAGGTGGAAAACGGAAGAACTCAAAAAATGCCAATTGAGGGTGTTTTGCAGATATGATTTCATAGTTTATGGGTCCTTTTAGAAATCTTAAAAGGTCAAGGGTTCTTTAAGAATCAACACACACACACACACAAAATATTATAATAATGATAATAATAATCATAAAATAAACCTTATTAAATTACAACAAGATTCATTTCAATGAAAGACGTTGCTTCCTTCTTGGGACTATGTTGCCAATTAATTCAATGATGAAGTGATCTATAATAAAAAAAGATAAAGGTGACCCATCATAATCTGAAGTTACATCATAACATTGGTTATGTTGTCAAATAGCTAGCCAGTAGGTATGCACTTCAATGGAAAATCAGAGTGGTTTTTTATTTTATTTTTTTTGGAGTTGTGTGTGTGTGTGTGTGTGGGGGGGGGGGGGGGGGGGGGTGTGGGGGGTGGGGGGTGGGTTGGGGGTGTGGGGGGGTGTTGTTGCATTTGATTAGCAGTGGGTCCCAATATGATTGCTTCATTTGGGTTGATGGTGCCCCCTTGAGTTTCATCATATCTATTGGCCCACTGTGATTACAACACTGGGGCTAGTTCAATCGTGGTTCTGAAGCCTAATCACGACCCATCATTTGGGCAGGGACTACTGCATCATTCCTATTATCTGGTGGGGTCGTTTATCTAAGAAATGTAAGAAATCACTAGCAGAAACCTTTCAGAAACAAAAAGTAAAGAATATGAAGGAAGACAAGGGCAAAATTGTCATATGACCAACCAACAACCACTTCCATGAGGTGCTACAGTAACTAGCACTAGTGACCATTTCCATATCTATTTCCAGTAAAGGAGGTTTATCAAATCATCAAAAGCTCATGGGGCTTCTTTGGATTGTCTCAAACGTCGGAAGGTTTTTCTTTATAGAAAAATCCCTTTTACAATCATTTTAAAGATTGTATGTTCATGTTGAGAGCAGCAAATGAGAATATGAATGCCTGAGTAAAACTGGTACTGATAGACAATCTCTTTGTATTTTGAACAATTAACTCTTCTTTTATTACTTCTTTTAACTAGAGTTTTCCTTTGATGTTCCACCTGCTTTCCATTGGGAGGCTATGCAAAGACGAGCACCAAACACCAGTAACAGCTATTCCAAATGCTGAATGAAAATAATTTGGAAGAATCTTTGGACTTTCAATAGACAGAACTATTAAATCTAAGTGACCCAAAATCTATATATAAAATCAATTTATCTGTTCACCAAAGGATACAATTACTTATGATATACAAAGAACAATGCAACTACTAAGTGTCATTTAACACTACTTGCAGTTACAGCTTTGCTGTATTTGTATTTGAGGTAAGCTTTGATGAATGATTCCAACTCTCCATCCATGACAGAAGCAATATCCGAAGTTTCGCATCCAGTTCGCACATCTTTCACAAGTTTATATGGATGGAAAACATAATTACGGATCTGTTGGCCCCATTCAGCCTTCACTGAATCTCCACGTATTTGCTTGATTTCAGAGGCCCTTTGCTCCTCAGCCACAACAAGCAGTTTGGCCTTTAACCGGCTAAGAGCCTTGACCTTGTTCTGCAGTTGAGATCTTTCTTCTGAATTAAGAAAGTAGGTAGTCATGAATAATTGTTACACAAATGGTAGATTGCTAGAATCTTATTTTCTTCTCCAATATCACATTAAATCAAAATAGCAGCAGTAATCAAAACCCATATCAAGTACATGGAAACTCACTGACTGTGACACGACTTGGTCATACCTGGGTTTACTTAATGAGGGTTAACAATATATAAGTTTAAACCCTTGAACAAAGATGCAAGGCAAAGGTAATTTTAGCATTTTTGTCACCCACCGGTATGATTAAACTAGAGTTGAGCTGGAATCTTGGCAATAAGAGAAGGTATAACGCTTTTCGAATCACCATTTTGGGTGAGTAACTTGGTTTGCACAAAAAGCAAGTCAATGGTGCCTTCGCTTGCATTTGCAATACACGAGCCACACGCACTATATCTCCACAGTAATTATTCTCACATTACAAAGGAGTGGAAACAATGATGCCCATGCTAATGCAGTGCAAATATCTGATCACTGATCATGTGCATGGATAAAATCTTGTCGTAGCATACAATGAGACAACCATGATGCCAGATAAAAATCTATTGATAAAATCATATTTTAATAAAATTCTTGCATAAAATAGATAAAATAAATATGTTGTGAGAAATGAAGATTAAAACATAGGCCTATCGACTACATTCTATCCTTCCACCAGCATTTTGCAATTCATTACCTACATTTCATTACAATGTATTAATCAAGACATGGAAAATAAGATTCATTCACTGCTATCACCACAAATAAGATTCAAGGTGGACCTGGAAATACCTCAAACTGCAATTGTTTTAGAGGATTTTGCGGGAAAAACCCCCTTAGATATCTGATGAATAAAAAGGCCCCAATAAATGTGTGAACGGCAGTGGCCCTGTGGGCCAGTATTGTATATTTTTTAACTGTGGAAGCCCAATGCCGATATCGATGCTCCTTTTTTTTTTCTTTTCTTTTTTTTTCAACTTTGAAGCAGAACATTGACCTCAGCGAGATCTCCTTCATGAGGTGCATCTCCACCACACTCAGGTACTGCAAGAGCTTCTCTTGCAGCACTGCGTTCTCGGCCGGTGATGCAAATGAGCAGGCCGCACCCAACAAAAGTTGAGGCTTGGAGAAGATGACGACATGTTTGCAAGAGGATAAGCTGCAGTGATGGTCTGAAGGTACTAGCGAAGATGATGAGCTTGTGCTTTGTGATGGAGGTTGGGTTTGATGGGGCTCTTTAAATCGTGAGAAGAAAGATGAGATGACAAAAGAGATTGTGAAGATGGATTATAGCGCTGGAGGAAAACAATAAAGGTGTTGGTTTGAGTGGAATAAAGATATGTGATGAAACAAGAGAGATAAAGCTTGGTGTTTGGCGTTGTTAAGGATGATGGAGGTGTTAAGGATGACGGGTTAGGTGAGAAATGGAGTGGTGAGATGGAGAAAGAGGAGGGAGAAGAGGAAGAGGAAGACACGAGCATCGATATCGACGCTCAACTAAGCTGCATACATGTATTGATCGTTGATATCGATGCTCAACTTAGAATAATACTCCACTGAGCATCGATATTGACGCTCCACTGAGCCTCGATATTGATGCTCAACTGAGCCTCAAACCTATGTTGAGCATCGACATCGACACTCAATCTTAAAGGCAACCAAAAAAAAAAAAGTGACGGGAGGGCCTTTACTGCCTGTGAAGATCTTTTGGGGCCTTTTTCATGCATGGGATATCTGAGGGTTTTTTTTTTCCAAAAAATCCTCATTGTTTTATATAGTTATAGGTGAGTAGATGGTTATCCATTCCTCTGAATTTGGGACAGTGCCAATATCATAAATTATATTAGGGGCTTTATTTATTTACTCTTAGAATAGTGTCCAAACCACATTAGATGGAATATTGTTTTTCAGACTTTCCTGCCCTAAACCAACTTTAGGCATAAAATTAGAAAGACAGCATATCATATTTATTCATTCCAGTTCTCATAAATATTGAATGAACGGCAAGATGTAATGATTCTACATGGAAGTCCAAATGCATTCTTAACTTAAAACATAAATTATTTGCATATCTATCAACTATAGTGACCCAAGGATTATCTAATAGTTCAACAAGAATGATCATCTAGTGTTTTGAGCAAACCTGTACAGCGAACTGCAATGCCAGTGGGAATGTGAACCATCCGAACAGCTGTTTCAACCTTGTTCACATTCTGTCCTCCACTTCCACCAGATCTTGAGTAGGTTATTTCCAGGTCCTCTTCAGGAATGTCAACATCTAAGGACTCCTCAGGAAGAAGGGGCATGACTTCAACACCAGCAAAGCTTGTCTGAATTATAACATTTTGTAAGAACACAAGAATCTATCTCTAGCATCTCGTTTAACTCAGTTCATAACACATGACGATGGAGTTGGATTTCTAGTTTAAGGTACTGAGTATGAAATTAATATAATGCATTCAAAGAAAAGCACCAAAAGGAGAAAAAGATATAGAACAAGGGTCAGCATTGGACCAGCCGTTTTTTTTTAAGTATAACCAAATGCAATTTCATTAAGATAAAAGAGAAAAATGCATCAGAAAACATATCCAGGTATAGGGGAAATATACAGATAATATTTTTTCTCATTAAAAAAAAGGCCACAAACCAGAAAATTCCAATAAAAAAAAAAAAAAACACAAAAGGGCCCATCTGTCTCTCAGCACCTTGGACCAGCTTTTTTGGGCCAGTTGCTGCAAATGGTGGGCCTCATTTGATGATGCATGGTTGGATAAGTGCGTCATGTGCACCCTTGTCGAGATGGGCTTAGAAAGGGCAGTTTCGGAGGTTAATAAGCGTCACACTGTTCCATGTTTTTTATGGTTTGTGTACAAATACGTCTTTGAATTATATAGCTGCGTATCCATTCAAAATGTTAAGGGTTGCTAGGTTTGGCATTTCCCACACCTTGACATGACCAAGCTAGCAGATGAGAAAAGTTACCTGGCGTAGACCTTTTGCGTTGAAAGGAGACTGCCGGACAATACGATGTGTCCCTTTCTCCCCCGACAAGTAACCATAAGCAAAACGTCCTTCAAGTTCTATTGTAGCCGACTTGATACCGGCCTCCTCTCCCATGGATTTTTCAACCACTTTTGTCCTGTAACGCTGCTTCTCACCCCATCTTACATACATTCTAAGAAGCATGTCAGCCCAATCCTGCACTGGAAATCATGCAGAGAGTTACGAGAAAAACAGGTATGAGAGAAACTTCTAGGGTGGGAACATCTGTCTTCATCTGGCATGCGAGAATCCAAGTCAAATTAAGAGGAATTAGTTCAAGAAGAAAGAGAGTAAATAATAAGCTAAAAAATTGAAGAAATGCTTTCTCGTCTAATGTGTTGAGAGTTGGCAAAAAAAAGACTGAAATTATGAGTGCAAGTTTAGCACATAGCTTGCCCATTCATGACTCAGGCTGAACTTGGCAAGGAGAGGAGTCAGCTCAGCAGCTTGAGGACTTAACTCGAGAGTCATGTCAGTTTTTATTTAAGTCCACTAAATAAAGACGGTAAACAACTGAAAAAAAAAGAGGAAGATTACTTAACTCGAGAGTAATGTCAGTTTTTATTCAAGTCCACTAAATAAAAACAGTAAACAACTGAAAAAAGGCAAAATAGTAAAATTATAATAAATAAAAAAAAACCTAAAATCAAAATCTTGAGGAAACAATAAAAAAATGTCAATGTTAATTATGTCATTTAACATCTTGACTGGAATGGAGAAACAAAATTCATGTAGCTGACCCCAACATAGGAGGGACAACACTTTGATGATGATGATGATGATGATGATGATGATTAACTTCTTGAATAATTAAAAAAAATTTAACACAAGGTCAGTTTTTATTTAAGTCATAAAATAAATAAAAAAACGGTAAAAATAATGCAAAGGAAGAAAAACTAATCTAAGATCATAATTTTGAGAAATGATTAATACGCCATGTTGATGGCCCACCAAGGAAAAAGTGGTAGGCAGAAGAGGACATGGATGAGAGTAGTAAGGATAGATCTAACCAAGTGCAACCTATCCAAGGATTTGGCTTAGGATAGATTGGAATTAAGAAACAGTATTCATGTAGCTGACTCCAAACATAGTTTGGACAAGCTTTTGATGATGATGATTAAAATGCCACTGCATTGCGCTTTGCGGATGCATGAAAGATATTTACCTGTGCATCTGTACCCCCAGCACCAGCAGTTATAGTAACAACAGCCCCTTCTTTGTCATAGGGCCCAGAAAGCAGCTGGGTCAACTCAAATCGATCCATTGATTTGCTCAATTCCCGAATGATCTTAGATGCTTCTTCAAGAAGTCCAGAATCAGTTGATTCCATTTCCTCTGTTAGCTTCACAATTGTTTCTGCCTCTTCAACCTGGTAACACGGCATAGAGCCACTTCAGGGTAAGCAGCAGTTAGAATAAGAAATACTCCAATTCCCACAATACACACTTGCCACTCTTCAAGCCAAGCAGAGCATACTGAAAAATTGACATGGCCGGTTTCTTTTTCTTTTTTTATTATTCTTTTAAGGTATGCTTTTTCTATTTATCTTATTTGGGATTTTTGTATTTAACCATAAGTTCTGTTATGTTGTATTACAATGCATGTTAGTCCAAATAATTACTCTTCCCCTTGTGTCCAAAATAATTACGGCATCTGGTAATAACAATACATTGCATATGCAGAATGTTTTGGGTAAAGAGGCCTCGAGGTTGAATCATTACATTAGGAGTATTGTACTTCTTTTCTCTTGATGTATTAGCTTCTTATTTTAAACAAATCAACATAAATAATATGTAACTACAACTATAATAATAAAGAAGCATGCAGGCTACTTGATCAATCAGAATTCTGGAGTCTCACGGGTCGTTGGTAAACAGGCATTCATGCTCCATCACAGTACTGTACAAACATTTAAGCGAGTAGACCTTATATTGCAACAATAAGCCAGGCTGAAGACAACTAATTATAAAAAGATGAGTCACTTAAGTGAAATGAAAAGGAAAATGAAAAAGAATGAATAAGAAAAGGCAACTGTATGCATATTACTTTCATATTGGCCATGACTGCTTCCAACGTATGACTGAGCAACTCTTGGATTAGTAAGATGCTAAATTCATTCTAAACAGAACGTTTGAACTAAGTTACAAGCATATCAGCATCTTTGGAAACCTGGGACTTAAAGTCTGATAGCAGTTTGATTTTATCTTTGACATCAGTCAAGGCAAGAAGGGTTTCCTGTGCTTTAGCAGGGTCATCCCATAAGGAACTATCTGCTGCTTTCTTCTCCAAGACAACAAGATCGGCTTCTAACAGTTCCAGACCAGCAGAAGCTCTAATTTCTTCGACACGCACCAAAGCAATTTCCACATCCTTCCTCAAGGCATAAAAATCTGCAACCCAAAATTCATAATTAATATATTATTTCACAAAATCACAGGTCATTACCATTTCACGCTACCTAATGTCAATGAGCAAGGAATAAGTACATTCTAGACACAGAAACAGGAGGTCCACAAAGCAGTTTCAGATTCAATGACAATGTGAGCTTAACCATAAAGAATAGCAGAGTCGGCGTCAGCCCTTGAAAACATGCCAATCCAACTTAAAGCCATCCAAGGTGCAGAGCTCATACAAGTCCAAAAAAGAGACAGTGACTCATGGTGTGCTATTGTCAGTGGAAGAGTTATTGGGTCTTGGAGAATCAGAATATGAATAATAATTCATGATTAATACGCAATCTGTTGATGTAATTGGCATGCTCGCAAAAACTCCTGAAGATTATCCAATCTTTCACTTACTTAGAAGCAGCCAAGGAAAAGGGGGGAAAAGGAAGAGGAAAGAGCCCATAGCAAAGTTGGAAGGTGCTCAGTGTCACAACTCCAAGGTTGCAGGTTCGAGTCATATTACCATTCAAGAAAATAAAAGAAGATGAAAGCTCTATGAAAATTTTGAGGCACCCACGTCTAGGCCAGGATCACTCAAATACTGATGAAGAAGGCCAATAAACCTCACAGAACCCAGAAAAACCTTTCGTTAAGAACTTGTGTAATTGTAGATCATATAAATACACAATTTGTCTGAGTTTGACACATATGGAGGGATAGGCATTCTCCCACCAGCTTTCTCCATCTAGTCCCTTTGCTTTAAGAGGCTTTACTTCAAATTTACAATTTGTAGAGTTCCACATATACTTTTGTGCTCCAAGTAAAAAAGAATAAAGCTAAATGGACATTAATAAGGAAGCAGATATATACTACAGGCCATGGTTAGGAACATGGACACCTAGTACAGTTGGCATCTATTAGAAACTGCTCTTTTTTTTTTCTTTTTCAATTGATCTTTTAGAAACTAGAATACACGTCTTCTGGAAATTCACTTATCTGAATGGGGATGGACTAGAAACATAGGTTCGTCTTATCTCCAAATACAAGCAAATGCCATGTCCATGGACCAGTTTAAGATATTAGTCTTAACATACTGATGTGTTTACGGATGAAAATGGACCCCTGTTTACCTCACTACGTCAAGAACCCGACCCTAAAAGATCACGTATAGTCCAGATTTTGGGAGCATTTGATAAGCAGGCCTGCATTCAGTTTTGCAGATGTCAGCCACCAAGTAATTGGATCCAGGTCCAGTTGCATCCATATTCGGCTAATACCTGAATTAGTATTAGAGTTATGTACAAAGTTTTAAAAATCAGACACGGGGCAACTGGTCACGCTTAAGTCGAGCAAACTGGCTGAGTTGGACCGAGTCTCACCCTAAAGCCTAATAACCTTTATAAAATATGAGAAATAGCACAAAATATAATAAAATAGAGAATTGTGTTCTATGCATCTAGAATTTAGGACTTGTTAGGTGTTACACTTTACGTATTAATGATGAATATAACTAGAAATAAGCACCCAACCTTTATATTTCACTCAATCGGATGAATGGTACCTCCAAATCTTGGAATATTTAGATATTCAAAAGAAAGTGCGGTTTTGATCTTCCAAAACCAATGCTGAATGCCCTAAGAGCCTCATAAAGCTTCTCCCAACAGAATATTGGAAAATAAATGAGTTTGGGGCTAAAAAACCATAGGACTTATGCGACTTGGTGACTTGAGGGGTCGATTGGCACCTACCAAGTCCAAGTCGACTAAGCCGAGTCAACTCTGACAGCCAAATTTTAAACCATGGTTACATATGTAATTGGCATGGACCAAGCACTAGACCAAAACGAGAAACTAGGATGGCAACGGACCATGCTTGCCTCACTAGCTAAAGGAACCCCTACCTGGGAAAATCCTCTATGTCCCCATTCACTAACCAGGTCTGGATTCAGGTCACAGTTATATATCATTGAATAACCAGATCGAGTACAGCTGTCTCCAAAACATAATTGGGTCCAGGTCAGGGTCCACACTGGACTGACCCAAAACCAACATATTACATCTCTACTGCAAGTATTGCCACACCTTGGTCTAAACATGCAGAATTTCCAAAGAAAGCATCATGATTCACTCAATACCTATGCCCACATCCACAGTCTGCCAACCCCAATGATTTGTTTAGAATGTGGAACAAATCAATCACACAGAACAATCAGTTTTAAAGCTAAATATTCCAAATAACACCCAAGAGAACAACTAAACCAGATCCTAAACACATTTTACTATTTAAAGATCCATGTTACCAGATTTTCTTCAGTAATCTTTTTTTTCCCTCTTTCTTTCATATTTCTACTGATGCTACGAAACCAAGTACAGATTTGAATCCATGTCTACAATTACAATGACTATAGAGGCAAAAATTGATCAGAAATTCATTCAGAGAGTAAAAACATACCTTGCATTGCCCATTCAGCTGTTTCACTGCTGATTCCTACACTCGATTGGCTGTTTGAGATCGCAAATGAAACTGGAAAAAAAAAAAAAAAAACCAACAACAACAAAGATGCAACAAATTAATTGCAATGAAATTGAAGTAAAAGTTAATAGGCACCCATAATATGCAAACCCCACTTCTTTTATGCTGGTCCAATTCCAATACCAAAAGGGGATAAAGGATTGCAAGCATCCAATCACTCACATATAAACACTGATAAGGTCCATGAGAGAAAACCCATGTCAGATATGAAAAAAGTTGAAGTCTTTATTAGCAATTAAAATTTCAAAATACCCAGTTTAAAGCATATCTGAGAGCAACCCATTAAAAAGTACTGAAGGAAGAAAAGGGATCATAAAGAAAGACAACAAGCAAACAACAACAAGAATAACATAGGGGATAAACTGAAAAAAAAAGAAAAAGAAAAAAAGATTGGTTTTAAAACAGAAGTCTAAGAGATTAAGTATAAGGATGAACTGATGAATAAAAGGAGGGGGTTTTGCTCACCAGAAGGAGAAAGAGAGTATGGGTTTGAAGGCTTTAATAAGGAACAGGTAGCAGAAAGGAGAGATGAAGGATACTTTGCTCTGTTTGGGTTGATGGGTGGCCGTTGTTGGGTTGTGGGTGAGAAGGATAAGGTCAGGTGGCGCAGGTTAAGTGCCGTTGGAAGGGCCTGGAGACACTCCATGGCCGAGGGAGGAAAGACAGATGGAGCGGAAGAAGGAAAATAAAATCTGAATAGAGCTAACTGTGTTTGTGTGTGATAGTTGATATCCTTTACCCCACTAATCTTACCTCTTTCCCCTGATTTAATCCTAATCAACCTTACTATCCAAATCTAGTTTTTATTTTTTTTATCCCACACCCGCAAGGAGAGGACAAAAGAATCAAACTCTATAAAATTAGGTGAGAATGGAACTTCAAAGATAGGGTTATTCCTCGTTCTCCTAATCTGCCCTATTGTAGTGTGTTCTGGGGTTTATCTAAATGCATTAATTGTTGATATCTACCCCTTCTAATGGGATTTTGAACTTTGGTACGTTCCTAGGGAAGGAAATGGATTGAATTTGAAGAAGTACGCAGGATCTAGAACTACATCTGCATTTAGTTGTAGAGCCAGGATTTTCTCGCAAAGGGTAAGCTAGGGTTTTTCATGGGCCGGGTTGGCTGACTCATATCCAGGCATGGCCTGCCTTTATAAGCATAGACCAATATACGGGCCAACCCTAGCACTATCCTTAAGTGTCTTGAGCCAAGCATGCCCATTTGGTCAACGAGGGATGGACTTTCTATCACTTTAAGGGCCTTTTAATTTCGCTTTTGGGTCAATTAGTTACTAAACTATATATTACATATTGGGGCCCGTCCATGCTTCAAGCTTTTGATCACTTGATCCAAGCCTAACCCATTTATCGAACGGGCTAGAAATTTTGAGCTATGCCCTACCATTGAGCGCCCCAAGCAAAAGCTATTGTCGAGCAATAACATTTTATCTTTTATTTATTTATTAATAATTTGGGGATTTTACCAAAAAAAAAAGATTAGGTGACCCGTGGGCCAAAAAGATCATTTTAACTGACCTTACACCATATCAGTCATTTTGCCCAAAAACGTGTTTTTTTTTAGCACTTTCTACTAGCGTCCATATCGACCTTTGTTTTATAACGTTAAAAATCCCTAAGGACCTTGCAGTCCATCATAACCTTCACAGAACTCCCACTTATGTTCTCTGTAAGGTCTTAGTCGACCTTCATTTCCAAGAATAAAAGTCACCATCGACCGTGCGGTGTACACAAATTAGAACAAATAGGCCTTAAAAGTGCGTATTTCGTTGTCAACAACTTCTTTTTTCTTCACCACGGTCGTCTGCGCCCAGGCACCGACCCAGCCGGCCAATTGTGGTCCCCTCCAATATGTTTTCACCAACCAACTGATTCCAATTTCATGAGTTTCAGTTGGCCAAAGATGGATTAAGCTTGAGAAGGTTACAGGGCTCGAATTCGATCGGGGATGGTGGAATCAAACTGTTGGCTTTGCAGATTCTCTGCATAAGCTACATGATATGCCAATACACATGCTTGAGGCCACAATAAGGCGATTTTGTTCTGCAACATAGCATTAAGTTAAACCATTGCGCTTGCTAAGTAAAATGCCTATAATTTTATAGTATTGATGAGCATTTTCCTTCACCAACTAGATACCTTGCAATCCCAGTTGTAAAATATTGTTTTCTCCACTAGACTCAGATTTTGGGACATGGAACTTGGGATAGTCTAAATTCTAACCGAGTTTCAAACCATAATTTCAGTAGCTATCTTAACAAGCCAGAACTTCTCTATTTTACATCAATACTTATGCTGGTTTATCTAAGAAATAGGTTCTCCCATTTACAATCTTATTCTATTAACACTGTATTTTTTCTCATGACAAATTTGATTTTACTGAAATTCTGAAAACATCTAGGAATTATTGGATAACAATTATGAAAAGGGTTTATCAAAAGTAGAGAATCATGTTTTAGGGCAAAGTACAAACTTCACATTTCCATTACTCTACTCCAAATAGAGTATCATATGCACGTTAATGTTCTCCAACAAAGGCATGTGGCTTTAATGGTCTTCAAGAGGTGGGAATGACCTATGGAGGGGAAGCAAGTCAAGTGTCATCGTTTTTTCACCAAGAAAAGGGAATGAGGATGAGTTCCGTTCATTATAAGCGTACACCGCAGGGTTGCGAGGGACCCTTAATGTTATAAAACAAAAGTCGATAGGAACGGTAGTAGAAAGTGCTAAAAAAAATATGGTTTTGGGTAAAATGACTGATTTGGTGTAAGGTCAGTTAAAATCATCTTTTCCGTCCACTGGTCACCTAATCTGGTTTTTTTTTTTGTAGAATCCTCTAATAATTTTTTAAAATAAAAAAATATTTTTCCAATAAGATCTAAAGAAAAATCTTAAATCTAAAAAAAAAAAAAAACACTCCTATATTTTCCACGACATAATTTTTCAAAACTTCGTCTGGCTAGTTACTAGTTAGAATACAGAAATAAGATAGTTCACAGTAAATCCAAATAGAAAAAAATACTAAATTCATGTAGCAGAGTAAGCTGGCCCTAGTAAATCCAACTGGAAAAAAAAAAAAAAAAAGTTCATGTAGCTGACCCAACATATATAGTTGAGACAAGCTTTGATGATGACTAAAATCAACCTAAAGCTCAAAGTAATCATTTTCTATCTCACTCTAACTAAAGTAGGACCTATTCTTAATGGATCACATGTAAAGTAAGTCTCATTAGGAAGCTAACTCAATAACCCACTAATGTATCTAATTTCATTTGGACATCATTTGCGATATTAAATTTGACCACAAATTGTAACTACAAAATTAAAGCTTAATTAGATGATGGATCCATCCATGTGCCTGGTGGAATGGTCTTAGTGCTTTGTCTTGGGCCTTCATGGTGGGTTTCTCTTCTAATGATCAAGCTAGGTCTCCTTGGGATCATTTATCCTCTTTTAGTGAATGTTCATGACTTAGATGACCGAAGTAGCATCTTGAACAAATGAGAGACGCTTTCTATTCTACTTAATGGTAACAAAATCTAGATTTCCTGTGCAAACAACAAGGTAAAGTAATTAACAATCGTGTTAAAATAAAAAAGAGCTTTTTGTATATACCCCCCTAAGGTTTGTACGATTTGTAATTAAGCCCCTGAGGTTTTAGTATTTGTAAATAGGTCCTTACCTTTCCTTTCCAGTACCTTCTATGTCCCCAAAATCAATATTCCTAACAAGAATGGGCAACCACTATGAAATTTGTGTTGGATTTTTATATAAATGACTACTCTGTCCTTACATCCATTGAACAAAAATGGATATATTAATATTTACAAAAATCTCATTATTTTATCTCAAGTCCTAGGGACTGAAACCCCCACACATATATGAGAAAGTCTAAAGTCCCCCCTCCGCAAATTCTAAAAATTAATACTTTTTTTTTACATTTGCCCCTCCCACAAAATTTGTTTCACATAGAGCCAAACACCACCCCCTTGCAAATTCTAAAAATTAATATTTTTTTTACATTTGTCCATTCCTCCAATATTTCTTCTACACCCTCTCTCCTACAAATGAAGCATAATCATATATTTTGAAACATTTATTAATCCAATGGTTG
The DNA here is from genome assembly GCA_029852735.1 of Persea americana. Classification (NCBI taxonomy): domain Eukaryota; kingdom Viridiplantae; phylum Streptophyta; class Magnoliopsida; order Laurales; family Lauraceae; genus Persea; species Persea americana. Next base: position 32,499,611 of record CM056820.1, on the reverse strand, counting down.
GGTCATGTATGGATTGGATAAATCATAATCGGTTATAAGTACAAGTGTTGATTGTCGTCATGATCAATTTAAATTTAATGAAATGAGCCCTGTATTGATTAAAAAATTAATTTATATAGAGTTATTCTCTCCCATTAAGTGAAATTGTTAATATTACATGCTTTATAAAAAAAATTGAGTCCAAGCTTTTAAAATTATGCATATAATGAGGACAAAAGTGTCATTTCGCTCTAAAAACCTATGGTGGTTGGAAGACTGTTGATTTTGGTGACACGGAAGGTATAAAAATGAAAATGCAGGAGCCTATTTACAAATACTAAAACCTCAAGGGCATATTTACAAATCCTACAAACCTTACGGGGGTATATATAAAAAGCTCTATAAAAAAATTTACATTAGCAACGATGGATAAACAATGGACACAATATTTTCATTACCAACATCAATTACAGAAGACAAATGCATCACCATCCAATACATCAACACAACTTAGGGTCTTTCTATTACAGATTATGAACAATAACAATATGTTGGTAAGTAAATCAACAACTTAGGTGTCTGTGGTTATTGGAATATCATGACGTCCTTTCGAATTCACTTTATGGATTATTTCCATGAAGCATTGCATCACCCAGGGAATTGCTATGGGGGCAGCCATGGCCAAGGCATAAATAACAGCGCACAAGTGAGATTTTGGTGCATCTCTCCTGAACCACCCACGGAATGCACCACAGTAACATGAGCAATCCACATCGAAACAATGGCAATCCACATTGAGGCTGTCAAGACCCACACCAAGTACATTGTTGTTAGTATGGCTTTGACTAGTATGAATAAGATTGTGCTTGAGCAGCGGCGGATCTAGGAATTTTATTTGGGTGAGACTAAATTTTTTAAGACTTTACTAGGTTTTTTCTCCCGTCAATAAGCAGTGAAAGAGAAAATGTATTGCATTTAAAAAAAGAAGAAGAAAAAATAAGTAGTTGAAGCTCAATTTCTATAATTTCTATAATTTTATATGTGAAAGGCCTTCTGATCTAACAAATGAGATAAAATAGCTAATACTATTTAATGGGGCTATGTGTAAAGCATCCGAAACACCCACTTCATTCTATATGGTTTATTCATGCTTCGAGCAACATTGATTTTTTTTCGTTGCACTTGGACATATATTGAGAAAAAACGAGTGGAACATTATAGTGAAGCCCAATTACTGAAATCCGAGCTCTAGAAAATAAAGGCTTTCAAATTTATACGATATCGAGAATTAAAATTAATCCGACCGTTCAATTGAATTTTTCATAAAAATGTGGGTAACATAATTTTATATATATTTATTTCTATCTTTTTTCAAACGATTAGGCTAACAGTGGAACTAACTCAAATGGAGATCTCCATACTGATAGGGCTGTGATGTTGGAATGTGGTATTGATTTAATGGGTTCTTAAGTGTTGTTATTTTATTCTTACTCCAAAGTACTTGTCATTTCAACAAGGAGACACTTTCCAAGTGTCATGGCACTTCATCTCTCAAAACTCCCTTGAAGACTTTTTTAGTTTTTAGAAGTTTAATGCTTGTATGACCATACTTTTCTAATTTTATTATATTATTTATTTCAACATGTGTCTTAGTTAGATTGGAGCCACACTTTCCAAATAGGTGTGCAACATAATGAACAGAGGAAGAAAATGTTTTGGGGTGCGGCAATCTTTTGGGCATGGCAAGGGGGCCATTATAGTTTTTTGCGGATTTTTGGAACGGCAACCCAGGTACTCATAGCCTACGTCTGCCCTATTAGTAGCGGACCTAGGAATTTTGTTTGGGTGGGGCTATTTTTTTCTAGATTTGCTGGATTTTTCCCTCATCAACAAATAGTGAAAGAGAGGATCTATTACATTTAAAAATAAATAAATAAGTAGTTAAAATTAAATTTCTATAATTTTATACGTGAAAGGCCTTTCGATTTGATGAATGAAACTGAATAGCTAATACTATTTAATGGGGTTACGTGTAAAGCATCCAAAACACTCTTCATTCTTATATGGTTTTACTTGTCCTTTGAGCAACATTGAGCTTTTCATAGTAATTGGGCATATATTGAGAAAAAACAGTAGAACATTATGGTGGAGCCCAAATACTGAAATCCGATCCCTACAAAAAAAAAAAAAAAGTGCCTTCAAATGTATATGATATGGAGAATCAAAATTAATCCAACCGTTCGATTGACTTGACTTTTTCATAAAAATGTGAATAACATAATTTTATGTATATTTATTTTTCTATTTCATCAAATGATTAATACAACAATGGAACCAGCTCAGATGGAGATATCCATACTAATGGGGTTGTAACGTTGGAATGTAGTATTGGTTTAATGGATTCTTTAAGTTTTCCTGTTTTATTCTTACTCCAAAGCACTTTTCATTTCAACAAGGAGACACTTTCCAAGTGTTATGGCACTTCTTAGTTAGATTGGAGCCATACTTTCCAAATAAGTGTGCAACATATATAGACCGTATATAAGTGGGTCCGCAAGTGGAACTGCTGGTTTTACTTTATTGACAGAGGTAGAAAATGTTTTGGGGGTGGGACAGCTATTTGGGCATGGCAGGGGCCCATTATAAGTTTTTTGGGGATTTTGTGAGCCGATCTGGGGCGGTCGCCCCAGGTGCTTATCACCTAAGTACGCCTCTACTCTGCATTTGGTGTACTCAAGTTTGTGCAAACATCTTAGAAGTTGAAATTTGGGGAATTCTATGAGTTTAATGTAATATTTGGAACATCACTAAGTAAATAGGAAACTCAAAATGCTCTAGGGACAATAACAAATTCCCAACATACGTAATTACCATAAGAAATTCCTCCCGACAAAGCAACCCTTATCCACGCACCCCTACCCACCCCTACCCACCCACCTTGATTTCTTTTGTCGAACGGAACACAAGTACGGTGTCCATAGGACAGATCAGACTGTGCTGAAGCTTGTGGCAGTACTTAGGCCCAAATTCACCCCCAAATACCTGAGAGTCAGACCTATGCCCAGCTCACTGTGCTAATATGTTGGCTGACCAAACCTTTACATAGACATAACCTTAAACTGACCTATTTAATTATTAGGCCAGAATTTAAGCCGAAGTTCATTCGATGGGCCTAAAAACATAGCCCAAATCCATCCCATTGCATGACACACTTGGATTGGCCCTGCCTATGAATGCCTGTAGATGCAGCTGGGTACTTGTGAGACAACACATTGCTGTTGTATCTTTGTTATAGGAGAATGGGATCAAGCCTTTATATTAATAGCATAGTAGCTATTCCTCTTAACAAATGGCACACCATTGGTCACTGGCCGTAGCTCAACTGGGTAGGGGGACCATATGTTACCCATAAGGCATATCATTGTACTTAAAAGGTCACAGAGAGGTTCGTGTCACCACAGGCCAGTCATCAGCTCGGTCCACTTTGGCTGGGGGAGCCACGCCTGAGATTTCAGTTGAATAGCCGAATGGGCTAGTTCTGGGCAGTTTACAAAAAGACCTGGCAAGATGTATCAGACCCAGCCAATAAGTTGAACACAAATGAGTAAATGTTTCAGTAGTGTTGGAATTTTAGGCCCATGTATTGGAAGTTGGAACAGACCCAAATGTGATCAGTCCCAATAACTGAATGATCCTAAATTCTGCATAATCACTTGCAAATAGTGTGAGCCTGCAGAGCTTATAATCACAGGAGCTTTCGCGTCATGCTGGCAGCTAAATGTTATCTATTCTACTTAATGGTAACAAATCAATATTTCTTGTGAAAGCGAAAAGTAAAAGTAAATAACAATCATGTCTAGTAGGCAAATACAGAAAGCTTACTTACATTACCAAAGATGGATAAACAAACCATAAACGATACCATTACAAGAATCAATTACAAAACAGAAATGCATCATCCAATACATTCACATATAACTTATCAGTTTTTTTTTTTTTTTTTTTATTACAGATTATGATAATCATAATACGTTGGTAAGTACATAACAACTTCAATGACCAGCGGTTATGGAATCCGATTTCGTGCTTCACCATGTCCTCTGCAACGTCCTACTATACTGAGTATTGACTTGAAGCTAGCCATGATCCAGGTAATTCCTACCGGAGCAACCACGGCCAGAGCATAAATAATGATAAAAGTGACGTTTTGGAAATTTTTGGTTTCCTTGGCTCCTGTACCTATAGAATGTAAGGCAGAAACAAAGGCAATCCACATTGAAACAATGCCGATCCACATTAAGACTGTCAACATCCGCACCAAGTGCTTTGCAGGTATTCGAGCTTTGATTAGCATGAACAAGATTGTGCTTGAGGATGCGAAAAATGCCACTTGGTTTGAGAAGCTGAAAATTAAGTAACTTAAATGACATGTGGAAGAAAGGATGGACTCCCCTGCAATGTATTTACCCTTGCTATCTTGCCAAAGGCCACCGGGAGGATTGCGGACCGCGTCGAAGGTCACAGTAGCAATCAAAACTGCAACCACCAAGATTGAGCTCTCCTTTGCTTCCAACCAATTACTGTCGTGTTCTGATAACTTCCAGCGAAGAGTTGATGGTTGTCTTTTTAGGAGATCCTTGGATGTTTTAGCTCCCCCTTCAACAAGATAACCTTTGAGTTCCCAGTAATCTCTTTCCCATCGTTTCTGCTCCACAACATCTAAGGCTGTAAGCTTGTTCGAATTCAAAGCATTTATTTGATGTTTAATTGTGCTATGCTTGAGCAAAAATTCTATCATCTGCACAATTCCAGAGATCAGTTAAGGTTCTTTTTTTTTCTTTAAAAAAAGAAAAAAGAAAAAAGAAAAAAGATGATAAAATTAGATAAGGGAACACCATTCATTGTTGGAATAAAATTCATTTTGTTTAAGGCTAGTTTGGCACTCTACGAATACAATAAAAATCAAGTAAAGCCTTTATTTTTCAGACAAGATGTCACATCAAATGCACTTTATTCAAAACTTTCCCTATCTTTGCCAAAAAAAAGAAAGTAAAAAGCAACCACCTTAATCTACTAAAATAAAATAAAAAACTCTACCTTTTTATACAAAAAGTCAAAAAGATTCAATAACAAACAACTAAAAACAAAATACCATCATACCTCACTTATATTTTATTCTTTCTTCAAAATCAATTTTACTTCACTTGACTCTATTAGTAGAGTTACCAAACTGGCCCTTAGGGATTTAGTGCAAATGGATAGCACATAGAAACCCCTCCGAATTTTATCGGATCCTTGATGTTGGCGCCCATCCAAATGGATTGGACCATTGGATCAATTGCACTTTATTTTATATAAAAACATTGAAATGTAGAATTTAACTAATAGAAGTTCTAGTAGGTTGATTGGACTTTATGGGAGTCTGGTCCACACACACAAAAGCAAGATGCATGCCTGATTGTGGGCCCCATTGGAGCCCATTTTTAGTCCAACAAGAGTTGGTCCAACCATAATATATACTTAAGCATATATAAAACACATGAATAAATTATAAAAGGCTCATATGATTTGTAGATTATCAACCTTGTGGCCAATCTTACTGTGGAGTCAAAATTTATTTGAGTAAAAGGAGGAAATTCCTTTTTGAGCGGTCTCTGATTTTTATAGGTGGGCCCTACTATGGTGTTTGTTTGTCATTCCGGTAGCATCTGATGAGTCCTGACTCATGAGCTGAGCCTCATAGGATCAGACTCTTTCTTAGGTAACTAAAACGGCTCTCTGTCGCTCTCCATTTCTGCAACTTCGCATCTTCTCCGGCCTTTAATGATTCCTTGTATCAAGAAATGAGATTATGTTCTTCTAATAGAATTTCTGGACAGAGAGGAAACTCGAAGTAGTTTGAATGCACTATGAAGATCTAGCGATCTAGTCAAGACCTACTAGCATATGTAAAACTGGAAACTAGAAAACTGTCAATGTTTGTGGGCTTTTTTGGATTAACAGAGGTTGCTAACATTCAGGGGTTATATATAACATTATCCTTCCTGGGTTTGCACCCATGGATGCGAATGGACTGGACCGTTGGATTGACCGGACACCCATGCAAATAGACCGGACTGGACCATTAATTGCATCATTCCTATATTTCGTTGCTTTAATTTTTCTGTACTTGTGGATCGAGCTTTTGTTGTTTCTCTTGCACATGAGTGATGAGACACACCCAAAGAGAGACCCGAATTCATGTTTCAATGATCGTTGGAGTTTTGGACATATTATTTTATAGTTTAACTGATGCAACTCTTAATAGGTTGGTTGGTCTGTAAGTGTAAGAAAATTATGAAAACTAGAGTACCTCAGCCTGCCTCATGTCTGAAAGCACATGGAGGATGGTGTTCCCCTTACTGTTTTCCAAGCCCACAAACGTGTCATCTTTGACACACTCTACCAACGTCTTCACGGAGTCGAACTGTGCATGATTTGCGCACAGATGTAAAAGAGGGTCTCTTTCATTTGTCAGCAACCAAGCAGTTATCTTCTTGGCCTCAACCAACAATTTCAGCACGTCAACATGGCCATTGATTGCTGCTAGATGGAGAGGAATACGTCCATCATCATCACGAACAAAACAGACATCTGCGTCTATGCTCAAGATCGCCTTTACCACTTGTACATGCCCTCTCTCCGAAGCCAGATGCAGTGGAGATAGTCCTTTTGAGTTCAGTTTTCGGGTGAGTGCTGGTTCTTGATTTAAGATCTCTGTTAAGACGTCGGCGTGACCGAACATAGCTCCCAAGTGCACTGGATGATCCGTTCGTTCGTAATCTCCACCGAGGATGGATGGATACACTTGCAGCAATTGAGACAATGTTGCTGTATTGCCTCCTAATATTGCCGCTTCGCAGAGCCTCTCGTCCATCTCTCTCTTGCGTCTTGCTGCTTCGCAGAGCTTCTCGTCTATCCCCCTCTTGCCTCTTATTGCCACTTCGCTGAGCTGGAGCCTCTCGTCCGTCTCTCTCTCTCCTTTTCTCTCTCTTCTTCTTCTTCTCCTTCTTCTCTCTCTCTCTCTAGAAATATATATATATATATATATATACACGGTGAATGATATAGTTTTCCAGGAACAACCGCTATAGAACTTTGCTCACTAGTAGGTACCTTAGACTCGGGTGAAGTGCATATGATAGTTTTCCAGGAACAACCACTTTAGAACTTTGGTCACTAGGTACCTTGACTCGGGTGAAGTGCATATGATAGTTTTCCACAAATTCATAATGTGACGCCCGGAGTCCCACATCGACTATAGAGAGGAAATTGAATGGGTTTATATGTAGAGCCTACACCCTTACCTTGCATGAGGCCTTTTGATGGGTTCTGGCCCATCAGAAACAAAACCGTGAGGCCCGTGGGCCAAAGCGGACAATATCATGCATGCGTATAGGGTGGGGCGTTACAGATGGTGTATCAGAGCTGACTCTCGACTAGTGTCGACTAGTTCGAGTGTGGGTCCCCTGTGCATGCGTGTAGTGGCCATAAGATCCTCACCAACAACTAATTTAGATTCCACTCTTTTCTTTTAGCAGTCTTTACTTTTACTTTTTCAACGAAGGTTGGGACTAGGGAGAAGTCGGCTTGGAGAATTTGAAATCGATACCAGGACTTTTAAATCTGGAAAAGGAAAACCGTGGTTAAGACCACTCGACCAGCCCCGGACCACAAGATACATACCCACCCAAACCCCACCAGATGAATGACTGGATTGAAAAGATCTACTCTTCTTCTCAACAGAAACTGATTTGATCAGAGCTGCAGATCCACAGAGTCCTTTTTCTGGGCATGAGGAACAGACAACATTGATAAATGACCCTTCCTCTCAACGACTAAGGAATCAAGGCATCCCCTGATACATTTATTTAGGACTCAACTGAATCCTTTTCATATTTTGCCGAGGCGGCACTGACTTTGACACAAATAGAGGACTTGTTAGGTGTGATTTGCCTCTGTTGTATGGGGTTACTTTGTAGTAACCCGTCCTTGGCTCTTCTAAAGAGTAGAAATCTCAAGAACTTGGTTAAGGTTTATTGAACCCCACTCTGTTTCCAAACTTCATAATTAGGACGAATTCATTATGGGTCAGGCCTACTGATTTTTCTTTATTAAATTGCTTATAACAGCAAAGATACAAAAGACCATGAACTTCTCTTCCTGAAGCATCCTGTATCCATACCCCAATATATATTTGCATGTTATAGAAGGTAGATACCCCAATATATATATTTTCATGTTAAAGAAGGTCTAAGAATGGTGTTCAAAATGAAATCGGGCCATAAATATTCATGGAATGGAACCAAATTTTGTGTCTCAATCAAAGTTAGAATTGATTTTTATGAGTTTTACATTGCCTCAATGAAATAAGAAATAATTTATAATGGATGTCAAGTTGAATTTCTATTATAAATTACCTTTTTTTAAAAGACAGAAAATGCCCTTGTAAAAGCTCTTATTTGAAAGTTTACCAAACATATTTTTAAAATAGATCCATTTAAATTAGATATATTGCATGTGTTACCAAACGGTCTATTTGAAAAGAGTCTATTTCGCACAGATCTGATTGAGCCAGATCTATTTCAAACATATAAGATTTGCCAAATAGGGCCGATCTCTCTTCACATTAATCCAAACAGACATACCTAAAAACTATCCAAACAACGTAAAAGATGTTTCAACCAGTTATAAGTGAAATAGAGGCTCCGAATAGACTTGCCAAACTGAACCTAAGACATGTACAGCCCAACCTAGCCCCAAGCCGGAGGACACTCAATTCTAAACAGCAATGAACTAATCCCTAGGGAGAACTACGGGAGGTAGCCAACGACGGTAAGTGTCGAACACAAGACCTCTACGCCTTCCTAAGGCGCAGAGTCCTTGGCCAACTGAGCTACCATTCGTTGGTTTGGTATGCGAGGCCTTCCGGAGAAGTTACATGTACTTCAGGACAAAGTGGAGGTTTTGAAATATTTGAGGATTTTTCTCTTAATTGCCCCTTACCGTTTTAAAGGCAATCCCATGTTAAGCCCCAAACGGCCCCAAAACAGCCTCAAATCAGGCGCAACAACTGGTCCATAATAGGCCAAAGACAATCACTAAGTCCAGAACATGCCATATTATATATAATCTTGGTTTAATCCCAATTATCTTTGATCTGAAGCCATGTTCTCTCTTATTTGACAACATATGCTGAATTTCGTCAATGAATAAAAAATTAGCCTCTGGCCATTGCTTAAGGTGACTTATTGAGATTATAAAATTAATTGAGATTGTTTCTTCAAACTCGTTATAAACATCAAAAGAAACAAAGAGGGAGAAAAATATCTTATCTTTTTTAACCATGTTATTTCTTTTCTCCATTAAATCGAGTATGAGATAACCCACGACAAAAACTTCACTCCAACTTATTCCCTGTGCGCAGGGGCAGAGTAAATAGGAGACACGGCTGAACTGCCTTAGATATGACATGGGTACCGTATAGACACGTTAGGGACATAGATTTTACATATAAAAATTAAAGTATTGTATACGATACAATACATTACCCATCTTGAAATATCCGTACATCATAGTGCTCAACTTCTTCTCTTTAGCTTCTATAAAAAAAATAATAATAATAAAAAAAAAAAAAAAAGAGCTTCTCTCTTGCTTGGGAAAAGATTATTAAAGTTAATGGGATTATTTGTCCTTTCCTTTTGCGCAGCGCCCCCCCCCCCCCCCACACAATCTTTTTTCTCTCTTTTTTTTAAGAGAGGGTAATAAGGGTATTTTTGTCTTCAACTTCTCTGCAAAAAGGTTATAAAAAAAAAAAAACCTTTAAGACAAATTTGAATGATAGGAATGGAACTCTACAATAGCCCCCTGTTAGAAGTCCAAATGGCTCAAAATGAAGGCCTTCATTTTAGTGGGACTTTCCCAAATTTTATTCCAATAGAAGTTAGTCCCACCTTGAGATTGAAAATATGATTAATAACATATGACTTCTATATATAATTAATAATACATAAATTGTGTTAATCACACTATTAACTGTAGGCTCAATCTTATGATGGGACCATCACAAGAAGCCTAAGTGAGACGACACTGAAGAGGATCCACTCCCCTTAGCTTGTCCCAACACAAATTTCCCTTCTTTAATGGACTTCAAAATATAAACCCTCTTTTTTTTTCTTTTTCTTCTTTTAGTGGAGAGTGGGGGGCCTCTGAAACATATATTTTTGTGAGGATCCTTGTGAAGCCTGCTTAAGAAAAATAAAAATAAAGCCAGCCCTAAATTCAGAGCCTCTAAGATTCATGGTCAAGAAAGTTTCCTACTGCTCCTAAGTGAAATGAACAATGAAAAAATAGCCCCACTGAACAAATATATACATCTACAAAGAAATACTTCTTTTCCATGAAAAATCGAACTCCATTTCAACTTGATCCCAATGTCAGATATCTCCATACAAGCATTGGAGTTTTTTTAATAATATATTTGAGTGCTTAAAAAGTTGTCCATCGCAATGGTCATTTAACTGAAATCTAATAAGGTTAAATACTACTGGAGGGTGCCGTTCTTTAATTAAAATATCTAGTTTTCTATGAGAGATTTCACTCTATAATCTATATGATTTGGGCCCATTGTCACAAATTTCTTCTTTTGTCGTTGTCAAAATACAGCATGGCCAACCCCTAAAAGGCTGTTGTTGTCACATGCTGTTGACTGCATAAAATTGGTGTTTGTCCACCAAATTAGGAGGAGCCACTAGCAAATCAAAAGCCCAAAGCAAACCCTGGACACTGGATCATAACTTCATATTTGTGAACAGAGACCACAAAAATTTAGAACAAATCCACGAGGGCAATTAAAGAAAAACTACATTGACTTTGATTCATTTTTACATAAGAAGGGAAGAGATAATGACGGAATAAAAAAACCAAAAACTGTGTTGAAGAAAGCAGAAGTTGCTCGATACATAGTAGTAATAGTCAAAACTCTCAAGAAATATTTTTGCCAATGCATTCTTCTTCAGTCTTAAAGATCTTGGACACTCAAACCTGCAGAGGAAAATGAAGCATTAAAATCCCAACAACAGAATCTTTTAACATCTACTAGAGCTAAACCATGAGTAGTGCAAGCAGAACAACAGAGGAAAATGAACCCACCATGAAGTTCTTTTTTGTTCAATTTATTATGAAATGGCCAACCATGAAGCAATATTAGCCTAGCCATTCCTAGGTGTGCCAGAGCAATATTGATGTCCTGTTGTACAAAGGGCATGGCATCTGCCGTGTTGTTTTAGGGTGTTTAATTGGTAACACCCTAAATCCCGTTAATTAATGGTAAGGTGTTCTGTATGCACGCTTCACCTCCTAAAGCTGGTTACGAGGATGACCACATAATTATAGATCACACGACACCCTGCCTTCTGAATACTGGCATGCAACAAAATATTTTTGCTCTATTTTTCATCTGAAATCTTTTACGCATTCAATGTCCGATGAAGAGTTCATAACTAAACTGTACAGAATATCATCATGGTGCAGCTCATCAAAAGTTCAATTTTCTGCCACAAGGTCCATTAATGGAGGAGCACAGCACAGCATGACACTACAACATAGCCACAGTTTCAACTTTGTGGGTTCAGCACGTCAGCCAACATGTATCCAGTTGTGTTCTATTTATAGGGAGTGAGCAAAACAAAGGAAGGGACAGTCACATGGTCTAGATTGTTCCCTACTAAGGGCAGCTTCCTGTCTCTAAATATCCCATTGACATATGTATCATATAAAATACATATTGAGTTAGGAGTGCTCATGGGCCAGACCAGACGAGCCTGACCAAATCCTGAACCACATTGGGCTATATTTGGGCTGTACTTTTAGGCCCATGGGCTGAAACCCCAGCATAAACAAAATACATTTAACACAATGGGAGTGTGTATTTTGCACATGGGTTGTGCTGTGCCTTACTCTGAGGCCTGATCAGGGTGCAACAAGTTAAGAGGGGAACATAAAGGATAACTGAGAAGGGCAACATGGTGCTATGTTTTATGGGCCAACTAGAGCTGGTGATTCAATTTTTTAAAATAAACAAGGGTTTACACATTGTCCAGTCATGTACCAAAGGAGAAGCAAATGAAGTCACAGACTCATTCACCAAAGTGAGGCCTGTCAGGTAGAGTTTTCAATTTGATTGCACATGGTTTAATCAGCAGTCCTTGTATGATCACCTGTTTATTTTTCAGATCCCTAGCTTCTTGATAGGTACCCTTTCTATGTTTTTTTTATAGTTTCAATCTGATTGATTATTTCTTGAAAAAAGGAAAAGAAAAAGGACAAAAATCCTTGCATGGATTACAATTGGACACTTTAAATATATATAGAAAGGTACATCAAAATTGCCAACATTGCACATTCAATGGGGAAATTTCTTCCAGTTGGCCACAGAATTTTCTAACCAGAGTATATTTGAGGTTTGGCCAATCCATGAATCACAGTATCACAAATAGATGCCATGACAGATGACCACCTATCACGCATACAATTCGGCTACCTATACACTACAAGCCATCTAACAAATTATTTGCCATGAATGCATGTATATTATAAGTACACTAAACAATCACAATTGACGGAACTATTACATCATGCATGCCAGTTGATAAAAAATTTGTTCACCCAAAAGACAACTACGTCACTAGAATATATATACTAACCTGGAGGAAGAGACTGCTTCAGCTTGTCAGCCTTCTCTGAGTCAAACACGCACAGAGTATAGAGGTACTTGGAGCACCGAACCTTGAACTTTACCACATCCTTGCTCCTCTTTATTTTCACCGAACGTGCATCTTTCCTTCTTGCTGTGAGAAGGAAATCCTTAATCTCATGGATCTGCTTCGGCTGAGAATTATGACATGGACAAGAGATAGCAAAATAGAACAATATTAATAAGTACAAAACATGACTAAAAAAATCATAAATTTTTTAATAATAACAAGAAATCATATATATATATATATATATATCCAACACAGCATACACAACATGCATTCATAGAATCCATCACCAACTAACATCAGGCCAACCCTTGGATATATATTTCATGATAAGGAGATTCCAATTTATCAAAGTGAAACTAAAAAACGCTGAATCTCAAATCTTTGATTCTACATAGAATGAAATAACAAATAGTATGGCGAGGGTTAGAGATGAAACTAGATCAGGTTTTGATTTTTGAGGTAATGAATGATGACAAAGTATAGAGAGAGGACTCTAGCAGCATTTTAGTCCCACCATTAAAAAAAGTGTGGTTAAGGTGTTAACTGATAATTACAGTTGCAATGTTAAAACATAGACATGTACTACTGTTGCACTCGGAGGAAGTTAATTCTGGTTCAGTTGGCAATCTGGTACAAGCGTTGAAGTAATTTCTCTATCATCATTGGTTAATTGCTTATAGTTTTCTTATCTCAGGTAATACATGGTGTTGACTATCAAGTTAGGTTCAAAACTATATGTTCTCCCACCATTAAAGTATTACTATACAATTTTTAGTTAACTGGGAAGCATGGTTCAAAATAGCAGCCTCTATGTTTATCAGCCGTAACGTTTGAGGCCGCTATGCTAGTGGCAATGCAATCTAAAACCTAGTAGAGCCAAACATTTTTTCCCTATTTTTTTCTCCTCAATAGCCTTTTCTAAAGTTGTCTCTACCCTCATATGGTTCCAAATCACTAAAGAAACACAAAATTGGCTGCTGCATAAGACTTGATTTTTTTTTTTACCGCCGCTACGTACCGCCACAACTGCTATTTTGATCCTTGCTCAGAAGTCAGATTAAGCTTAACACAAAATTAGTATTTTCTCTACTTCTTTCATGATGACCATATACAATTTATTCTAAGTTGATCTTCAGAATCATTCATAGTCCACAGGTTTGTGTCATTTATCAGCAATTAACCAAAGACAATAGCAAAGACATACGCGAGTTTGATGGTTTGCGGCACATTATCTATCAAAAATATATATATATACTTTTCTTGGTCACCACCAAACTGGCTGTCTGGGGTGTCTTAGGGATACTAGAACCAGCCCTTAAACCCAGCACCTTGTCCATAGAAGAAGTTACTTTTACCAAATAGCACGATGAAAATAAACAAAAATGCATGTTCCACACTACATATAAGTGATGCCCAACACCTAAACTATACATATGTTTAGCATGATCCAATCCTAATGACCTATTTGACTTAAACTAGAAAAGATAAGCATGTGATAAAGAAGGTGTTACAGGGTTCTTTTTATGATCTGAGGCAACTGGGTACTTCAATCTGCTGAGGATAGTACCATTACAGTGTCAATACCAATACAAATATAAGTGTACACTTATCAGATAAAATAGATCAGTCTTCTATCATATTAAAATTGTAGTCCCAATAATAGAACTCCAAACCCCAACTTCATCTCTCAAAAAGTCCTAAACCCAACACACAAACCCTAATTCTTTCTGAGGAATTGGAATCAAAACCACTGCCAAATCACAAAATCTTCAAAACCAAAAAAAAAAAAAAAAAAGAAGGAAACCTAACACAAACAACAAAAGTAGATAAAAATTTCACCCAAAGCTCAAACATCAAACAGACAATTGATACCAGACTAGAATAGAATAGAAAAGAAGAAGTTGCAAGTTAGAAAAATGCAGAGAACATTGATTCCGCATGAAATGAAGTTAATGAAAGATAAAACAAAAAATGAAATGAATGGTACCATATCTGAGGAATTCGAAGAGCTTTGGTTGATTTGGAGACTCTCAGCAATCACCCTTCCAAAACCCTAATCTTTACAAGAGAGTTTAAAATGGGTCATGACTCATGACTTTCATATGCGAACCAGAAACCCTAATTTCTTGGGCTTCGTTGTGAGGCAGGATCTTGTGATGTACTAAATGGTATCAACCGTCAAAAAGAATTGTCGAACGTTGTAGGTCAATCTGGACTGATGAACTGGTGGCCCACTTCATGGGTGGGTCCAAAGCAAAAATTTCTCAGAAATAAGATTATGGAAGCATTTAGAAACCGTATTAATAGGTGATAAATTAGAAAAAACTCATTTGGAATTATTTGAGTATGTTAAATAATTTATTACAAATGCTAACGAGGAAAAATTATTCTATGTAGGTTGATGGCTCACTAAGGCGAAGGGCAGGCCAAATAAGTAGTAAGGATAGTTCTAAATAGAGGATTTTACGGGTAAAAGTCCCATAGGACCTTACACCACTGATGAGGTCCTAGAATTACCATATAGACGGGAGGGGTCCTCTTGATGCATTTTTGTCTCTTTTTTTTTTTTTTATTGTCATTTAGTGATATGGTCGATATCGACCATTCTGTGGTGGTTGCAAAAACCACATAAAAATTAAGTTTTTCTCTTTTGGTTGCTGGTGCTGCTCCAGAGTGGTGGATGTGGCGGATGGGGCCAGGATTATGAGAGAGCATGAGATGGAAGGAGTGAGGTGCGTAGGCGAAGATGTTGAGGAAATGAGTGAGGCAGCAGAGGACGATGAAGGCGTCAAATTGGAGATGAGGAAGTCGCTCGATTTCTGGCATTGGATGATGTTGTTGAAGGTTCAAAGGGTTTGGGTCTCTTCATTTGTGCAGACGCAGCGAGGGAATGAGAAGGTCGAAGACAACATGTTCAATGAAATGCCATTGAGAGAAAGGGAGGGAGGGGAGGAAAAAAACAAAGAGGGGAGGAGAGGTTCAATGAATCCAAACAGGTAGAGAAGAGAAAGGGAGAAAACTGAAAACTATGAATTTGATTTGTCTAACGCGACCTAAGGGAAGTGAGAGGAGGCGAGGGTGGAGGATTTGCAGATGGACTTACAGATTTTTTTTTTTTTTTTTTCCTTCACGATATGGTCGATATCGACCATTTTATTGTGTTCAACAAATAACACAATTACATGTTAAAGAAAACCTTAGTGATAGATGGTTGATATCAACCATATCACTAAATGACAAAAAAAAGAGAGATAAAAATGCATAAAGAGTACCCCTCTCGTCTATACAGTGATTGTGGGACCTCATCAGTAGTATGGGGTCTTATGGGGCTTTTACCCGTAAAATCCTCTTCTAAATAAGTGCAACTTATATGAGAATTTGGTTAAAAGATTGATCGAAATGGAGAATTTGAATTTATGTAGATTGTCTCAACATATTTGGGATAAGGCTTTTGATGGTGATGATTATTGTTGTGGTAGGTGTTGAATCTACATTGAGTTTTGGGCATTGTTTTTCTAAGTTTATCGCAACCGTCAAAAAAAAAAATGTCTGCCTATTAATTAGTTTTTAAAATCTTATATCATTAAAGTAGCACCAGGGCTACGTTTGTTTGAATTAAGATACATAAAAATTGAATACAGAGGGTGGTTAAAACTGAAGATTAAAGTTGTAAGTCAATTCCTTAGGCCCATTAGACACTTTACTATTTTAGTAAAAGTCAAGTAATGCCTCTATATTTTTCAGACAAGGGGTCACATTAAACGTACACTTTGTCAAAAAAATTTCTTTAAAAAGAAATGTAAAAAAGCAGCCTCCTTTCTCTACTGAAAAAAAAAAACAAACAAACAACTTTTCTATAGAAAAAGTCAAAAAAATTCCATGCCAAACAACTATAATCAAAATACTATTATAACCCACTTATATTTTATTTTCTCTTGATGTGATGCATTACTTTATCTGTATTTTACAGTAAAATTACCAAACAGGCCCAATTGTACAAAAGACATAAAAATCCTAATACTGAAATTTTCTCTTGACCCAATGGATAAGCAAGTCCGGGTTTTGGGCCCATAGTTTGTGCCTGGTTAATAATTGAGTCCAAGCTTGGCTCCAGAATGTTTATTTTTCTTTTTTCCTCTTGTCTTGACCGTTAAATGCTGGCTTTGGTTGGGACTATTTATGCTAAGGTCTATAGCTCGACCGAGAAAATTTAGCATGATGAGTTTTATGTATTTTGCAAATTGACTTGGAGTCTTGGACTGTGCTAGACTTTGAGGCCTGAGGGTCAGGTCTGGCAGGCCTTCAATTTTAGGCTCCATAAATAACTTGCAACTTGTTTTTTAAACCCCTTTCTTTCACCCAGCAAGGTGCCTTAGTACCCATTAGATGCCCCAACTAAGATGAAAAAGAGAAAAAAGCTCCGACATTCACCAGACTGTCCAGAGTTCGAACTTCGAATATAACACCATTTCCACATATACAAACTTTCTTTCTTGCATGTGCGGACTTCCTTTCCCCCCACATATGCAGGCTCTCTCTCTCGCAGGACCCAGCCCCCTTGGCCAGGGTAAAAGAATGAAGTATGTTGAAAACGAAGCTTGTGCACAAAGGAGGGAAGCCCCATCCATGGGTGAAGATCACTCGCTCACACAGGCAAAAAAAATCAAGATACGAGCACAGTACCTCAAGATTTCATTTCAAGAAAGAGTCGTCCAAGAATTTGATGGGTATTGGACGCACGCTCTCAATTAGAACTACCCCTGTTTTCCATGTATGATCTATCCAGTATGGGGCTCCACATCAATCCAATCCGTTCACCCTAAACCACCACCCCGTGTCATGGATCCAGTAAGTTTTACTCCAATCCCAATAGACTGGATCATTGGATTGAAATAAATAAATAAATAATGGTGCATTGCAAAACCATTAAACTTGAGGGCTGCAAATCAAGGGGTTAGTATGATAGGATTGACTAAAAATTTTATATATTGGCCAGTCCCATTTGAATCTGTAGATTCCCCACCTCATCCAAGATTGGTGAGGCCTCACAGGTTGTCTCGCATGATCTGGAAAAGGATGTGGTTGTGGATCCACAATTTGATAAAGCAACAGCATTAACATTGTCACAGTGGGTGGGAACACCTCGAACCACCAGTTCGCAAAACCCTAGACCCTGCGTTGTTCCAACCTGGGTGGGTCATTGGTGGCCTTTCCAAGTATTCATTTCATTCAAGCCTTCGGTTAAACCGATCTACCAGAGGTGGAACTACAACAACTGTCATGAAAACATATTGAAGAAAAAGAATGGTTTGCGTCGTAGACTAATCTTAATCCTTTTTTGAACAAATAATACCTTATGACATGTGTACAATCTAACAAATAATGAACTATCAAAGAACATAGGTTCCAAATTACAATCCATGAAACTGATTTCCTTCCATGCAAGAATTATCTAGCACACCATTCAAAACTTCAAAGCTACAACAAAATAAATGATTAACATATAAAAATTATTCCCATTTTCGCCAGATAGAAAGTGCATACAGGCAAATTTCAAAGGCTCTCTTGCTTTCTCTTTCTTTTTTCTAATTCTACCCCTCCTATAAAGGGAAGCTGACTAGAAGCTGCAACCATGTAGTTGCAACAATTGAGGACTTTCCACCCCACATAGAGGGTCTTGTCAATTCAAACATTAGATGAAGTAGAGTTGTAAGCAACATCAGCTGAACGAGTGTCCATGTCATTCAGACCTAGTTCTTCATTTTGCTCCCAAGATCTCTCATACTCCTCAACTGATGACATTAGAGAGGAACAAAATAGAAAGATAGAACATGAAATAAGAAAAATGAGAACCATAGAAGGAATGAATCCATGAATTAAACTAAGATATAGATAGATAGATAGATAGATAGATATAGAGAGAACCATATTTTTTTGCCTAATTCTATATGATAGGGTCAATTGTTTCAAAGCCAATTGAGCAAGCAGTTTCGGAGAAAGATATAGAAGGCACACACGTCTCTTTTAGAACTACTTGTGAAAGTATCAAGTTCATGTACCACGAGTGTCTCATGTTTATTGGGAGAGGATTGGATTTCAAAGTGGGGGGCCACTAATAGAAAATCCAAACTACTCAAAATGAATGCCCTCTCCTTAATTAAGATGTAGACAAAATCTACTACAATAGAAGTCGATCCCACTATACAATTGATTATATAATAAACGGTGTGATTAATAATGCATGATATTGTGTTAAATCATATTTTTAATAATATGCTCGATCTTATGATGGTGCCAACTCCTATTGGATTAAATTTGAAGAGATCTGGCCAAAGGGCATGGTGTTTCATTTTGAGCAGTTCGAATTTTCACTAGGTGGGCTCTATTGTAGAGTTTCACCCCCTTCACTAATGGGAAACATGAGACAAAGGGTCCAAATTTAGGGCAGACAGGGTAAAGCTATTATCAAGGCGTTTTACCCAAAAGAAAAAACCTTGAATTCGAGAAAAATGGAGGGCCTAAATACCTCGTAATGACGGTAGAGGACCTCCTGCCACCCTTTTTTTTTTTTTTTACATTTTTACTACCCCCATTCCACAATATCACATAAGGTTGGGTTATTTTGTGATATCGTGGAATGTTCTTCCCCATTTATGAAGTGTTTGGGAAGTGCATTCTGCATTCCATGATACCGTGAAATAAATGGATAGTGCACTCCATGATATCATAGAATAACCCAAAATTTTGTGACATCGTGGAATGGGGGTAAAATTGTCAAAATAAAAAAAAAATGATGGGAGGCCCACTTCCATAATCATGAAGTGTTTGGGTCCTACAACAGCCATAATATCACAGAATAACCCGACACTCTGTGATATTGTGTAATGGGGGTAAAGTTGTCAAAATTAAAGAATAAAAAAATGGCAAGAGACCCTCTTCCATCATCATTAAGTGATTGGGTTTTCCATTGGTTTCTCGAATTCAAGGGTTTTTTTCAAGTAAAAATCCCTATTATCAATCTGAATCCTTCCCAGTGTGTGGCAGCACATGGCACACGTCGGGCCACACTTGATCCCCGTGTGTAGGTCAAATTCAGATAAGATCTAACTTGATGAAATCATTGTGTAAAAGAGATCCAATCCTAACCAGATGTTGGCATGTTGGATGAAACAAATAGACTCTGGACCTCTATAAATATATGTTAAAACTCAAACCCTATTCTTGATGATTATAGGAGATCACCTTGATTGTAGTTGTCCAGAACCACATCATCAATAGTTCACTTCTACAGTAAACAGTCTTAAAGATGAAGTTAGATGGGTGCGAAATGTGCATGAACAGTTTAGAGCGCACTAAGAATGGATGTCAAATTTCACTTCCAACTAGGTGGTGGCGGGCTGGAATGTATGTATGTGTGAGGGGTATAGGTTGATTATTAGGTGGGCCAAGTTGGGACCACATGCTAGCCTCTATCACTAGAAATTACACAGTAAAGTGTTTTAACTTTTATTCTACTAAGTTTTAGTTGTGCTAGATGACAAGTGTTGGGTATCTATTAAAAATCAGTCACACCAAATTGTTACTCATCATCCAATATAAAGGAATTGAAATGGACGATGGGAAATAAATATCGAATGTTATTGACATTTTCAGTTGACCATCACTTGCCCACTCTAGCAGAAAATCCTGGCTCCACCACTGGGAGGCATCCCATCTAATCACTTAGGCCAATAAAATATCAACTGACAGTGTATCTGACACTGAAAAGCAGAATATTTCATAATAAGAAAGAAATGCACCAGAGATCAGACAGCTAAAAAATCCTAAATAAAAACACAATTTACTTGGGTAAAATGTAAATGCACTAAAAACTTACAGAGGAGCTGATGGTCATCTTCAATGACATCAGTGACTGGTTGAACAAAAGAACTAGCCAAGGAATCATCAATAATCAGAGTCCATGGTTCCTCAACTTTCTGAAGCTGAAGAATGCATTGACAAGTATTAACAGGTAAGGTGCTCCATCAGCTAAAATAAAACTAAGATTAGACAATATAATAAAGGAAAAATCAACTAAAAGAACAATGCAGATAAAAGCAAATATGTGAACCTTTCATGCGGGGCAAACCTGGATCCATGCCAATCACAGGGTAGGAGGGGATTGCAAGTCTCACTGTGACAAGAGGTGAACCAAATATCACTATATATGATGGCTATGATCGCAGTGATATTTGGCCCACTCCTAATCCATCGCGAAACATTTCAGTTCCCTTAATGCAGATCCATACAGATGGACCACCGAACAGGGGTTCAGACCATCTTTTTAGCAGCTGGCTCTTACATGAGTTTTCCTTGTCACATATGTGCGCGCACGCACAAAAAGGGAGGAAAAAAAACAAAAAAATAAACAACCAACAGCAGCTCCAACAACAAAAGAGCATATAGAATATCATTATCACTTATCAGAATCCTACGATTTATATCCCAAATGACCGAATCCCGATTCATCTCCTAAATCCTATGGAAAATGATATGTATCCATGCGATGAATCCATTTACAGATGATCATAGGATTCAAGTATGAATCTTACAAATCGATCCTTGTTTTATCAAATCCTACAACCAATACTTCAATAGTAATAATCTTCTTTTTTATTTTCTTTCTTTCTTTTAGCATTTTTACTTTTAAAAGGTTATTTAGTAGTTAACGAAATCTCTTAAGAATTTTTGCATCTTTGAGGAGGTTTTAGAGATGAATAAATAACATGCATTTGATTAAAGCATTCAATTATGCGCACCAGGCTTCTCTATATCTTCCTTTTTTTATTTTTTTTGTTTTATTCTTCATAAACACTTTCTTAAATTCAAGAGATATCCTACTGTGTAAGATTGATGGTTTGGATTTTATTTTTACTCTCATATTTTGATTTAAAGGTTAAAAAAAAAAAAAAAAAAAAAAAAAACTAAATATGCATTGATACCTTAAACTTATTTGACTATTTTACACATCATTTATTATAAATTAATGTCATCATGTTCTTGATTTGATTGTATGATAGACTTATTTGTCATAGTATTTATACTGATATGAATGGAAAAAATGGATGGCTTATGAATAACTACCTTTTCGTTTTCTTTTTTAATTTTTAATTATTTTTTCTATTTTATTTAAAAAATAAAAAAATCCTATGATTTGCAATACGGTTCATGATTCAATTCAATTCATGGGTACGAACGATTTGCAACACGATTCCAATTTTCAGAACTATATCACTATATATGATGGTTGTGATCGTAGTGATATTTGGCCCCACTCCTAATCCATAGTGAAACATTTCAATTCCCTTTATACATATCCATCCAGATGGAACCCAGAACAGGGGTTGAAAAGCCAAATGTGGTAAGATCCATGTAGCAAGGGCACTCCTAATAAAATAGACACTGTTGACCGTACACTGTCGGCACATGTTATATTAAACCCCATCTGCCACTGTATTATAATTTCAACAAAAATAGTCTAACTCTTTTTTTGGCTTTGGTACATACCCACATCCACACGCACACTCCAGTCCCTTAACCATCAAGGCCACAACGAGGGATCAATCCTTGATTGTTTCCATGGAGAGGGAGATGCCTCGCCACTGAGTAATTGGTCACCAGTGGTTAAACAAGGGCTTGAATTACTGTTCACATAGGGATCACGCTGAAATAGAACCCTCACTGGTCGTACAGGTGCTGATGTCAGCCGACCTACAAATCATCCTTCCCACCCATACAATCCTGATAATCAAGGTTTTGATCAAAATCATATCAAAGAAGATATTCAGACGACCGGTAAAACTCCACTTGTATAGTCATTTATCTATGACCATTTCAGCTAGGCTTGAAGCTTGATTCTACACTCAAATGTTCAATCCACTCCTATCAGATCCTTTGTCTAGAAATCTATTACTTGTTATGATGCTCGAATACCAGATTTATTTATTTATTTATTTATTTATTGGCAAAAGCTCTAATATCAAGTTGAAAGGCTTGATTGCATACACTCTAGGGTTTTTTCATTAGAGGTATGGTAAACCCTAAGATGAAAGAAAATGGAAAATAAAGAAAAAGGGGCATAAATTGGGGAGAGAGAAACATATGGCTGTCATGTCTAAGATTGGATGACCACGACCATATATAGGAAACTTAAATATAAATAAGTCCTCCGGTCTGAATCATAACAGTGAAGATAATTAATCTGCATGATTTTTTTCATGGTGGTTCAAGATCCTTGTCAAGTCATAATGGAGAAACCTAATCAATGATTGGCCGGTCAACATGTTGAAATGTGTGCGCGCGCCCGCGAGAGAGAGAGAGAGAGAAGTGATAAGAAATTGGAATTTTTCTTCATTATTACAATCAAAGGAATAAGTATGATAATGAATTTATACTTTTGAAAGAGTGGAACTTATGTCAAATTTTCAATAAAATGCCAAATACGTCATTTTGTCAGGAAGATAAGAGAGAAGAAAAAATGATGAGACCAAAAAACGAAAATATGAAAAAAAGTACCTTGAGGAGCCTTGATTTGAAATCTTGCCATTTGTTTCTTTTCCATTCATCAAGACTATCACCAAAAGTAAATCCATGCACTCTCTCAAGATCTGCAACACAATGTTACAAAGATTGCTACCTGTACTCTACAAGAAAGAAGCAAGAAAATAATAGTATATTTTTTCATGCATATTTGTTGACCTGGTGTTACAACATGAAAAGGTGCAGTACTTACCTGATCAACCCATATTGAGCTTTGATCTAATAAGCACACCTTTCTGTAAGCACTGCTTTAAGCACCAGTAAGTGCATCCCATCAGGCCCGCTTATGATGAATATCACCCTTCACACTCACTAACTACCCCGCTCTTACCAAAGGAAAATGAAGTATTGGTACTCACCTTATTTGAAACCCATCTGAATATCAGCTACTTGATTATATAACAAAAAAATTGATACTTATGATAGACAATTGAGGCCATATATCAAGCAGTTAGGGTGACTGATGTGGTGGGGCTGAACTCCATCCAACCCTATCCTACAATAAGACATTTCCATCCCCTTATTCTAAATTGCCATGCATTCAGGTGGGCCCCACATGGAAAAGAAACTTATCCATAACGAGTTCAGGAATGCTAAGCCTTGAACTCTATAGGTTAAAACAGAAAAATAGGAACACAAGAGCTGGTCCCAGAAAAAGAAAAGATGATATCTACTTCCAGGGACGGATCTATGTAGGGACGAGGAGGGTTTTTTGAAAATCTCATATGGGATGAGGTCTTCTAAATTTTTTCTATGGGTAAATTGTGTCTTTTTTCTGCTTTTGCCCCTCCTCACTTTTTGCTACAACCAAGTAATAAAATTACAAGAGAACCTGGGGTAGAACTGTCTTTATTTCTTCAAAAGCAAGTCATCTTTAGACAAGACATTGGCTCTCCTTACTGGGCAATTTTATCTCCTCTTTCTTCTCTTCTTTGAACTCATTTGAGTTGGTTTGCAAATATAGAAATATAGGGAATTCTTTAACCCATTTGCCTTCTGGTTTTTTTTTTTTTTTTTTGGTTGCTTGAGTTCAATTAATGCCTTTGATGAGTATATTTAAATGCATATATTAATTTTTTTACTCTTTGATGAGTATATTTAAATGCGTATATTATTTTTTTCTTCATATCTTGTGTATTTTTGTCAAATGCAATTACTTCTTGTTATTCATTTTTTCTGTTCACTTTTAAGTCGTAAGTTTTTTTTTTTTTTTTTATGCCATGTTATTTAAATCTGCCAAGATTATTGATTTGAACTATATTGGTTTGAAAATCTAGGGCTATGTAAATGAATAGTTAGATTGGCAATAGTGATGACCCACTAGATCAAATGAAGGTAATCTTTATGATAGATCCAATTTAATTACTTATAAATTCCATTATTTACCACTTGTGGCCCTCCCACTTATTATAGGTTACAATTATCTACAAAAGAGTGCAATGATTGGGGTACCTATCTTTTGATTCTTTTGCATATCCAAAAATCACTACTATATGTTGACCTATAGGTCTCCAGGAATCCATCATAGGGCCAACACAATTATAATCCAAACCGTTCAAAATGAATACCATCCCTTCTAATGAAATATCCTTAATCTCATATCAATAGGAGTGGGGCCTACCATCCAATTGAGCACATTATTGACTGTGTCCGCAAAATATCGTACAAAAAATGTAGTTTTACACAAATTAAAAATTAAAAAGAAAAAATGGTCTTAAAAAAGGGATCACTGATTCTCATTCGTGCTTGATAAACGTTGATGTAATTGAATGGGCTAATTGATTTACAAGTATTTATTTCAATACAACTTGTTACTTTTTTTATACATATTTTCTTTATTGAAGGTTTTATCTCTTTTTTGCCCCCTCTGGAAGAAATTCCTAGCTCCATCACTGTCCACTTCCCCTCGCTTAACAATCCCTCAATTCTAAAAGGAAAATTTTTCAAGAGAGCTACAATCTGCTTTGACCGTTTAGACACCAACGAAGGAGGCATTCAAGCAACCTGTGAACTTCTTTTAGGACTGGGGCCATCAATTGCAGCACCCCAATCTCTTCAAGGTCTTGGTGGGGAAGACTAAAATTGTTTGACATTAGAGCTAAAAATTCAATTCTTATTGCACAAGCCAAGCAATATGAGCATTTCCATTGAAATATTCTTTTGTTCCACTCAACAAACACCAAATAGGTGTCCCAACATTACCACATTATTCTACTTTTTTTCATAAATGGCCCACCAGCATTGTTCAAAATAACAGCCGATAATACCAAGAATAAGTCAACAGAGTACGAAATACTTGTAGCCGTACCAGTATTGGCCCATATTGTAGTTACTCTAATTTATCACCTGCATCGGCTGAAATGTTAAGTTTACTGGCTGATAGGCCTATAAAGCTTGTTTCCCCCCTTCTTTGCCCTCTTTATGGTCATAAACACAAGGTTCCTATGCACTTATAGCAACAAGCAAACATCAAGTGGTCATACATGAGAGAAAGGAGCTTGTGCTTACAAAAGCATGCAGCAATCAAACAGTAAATGGTTTCCATAGAAAAATAGAATAGGAAATAAAAACTTTCAGTGTGCCTTTAGAGAGTACAACATGAAACTCAAAAGGGGCAAGTGAAAACTTACTTCCACTTATTTTAGCGATTAAACCTTCCACCGTTGTTACAATTCCACCTAGTGTACCACTGGCAAGCTCCAAATCCAGTTCTGGAACTCTAACGCTAGCAGAATCTGACTGAAGAACAGAATAGAATATATAACTCAGGCAATGCATGTGAACCATTGACAGGATACAAGTCAATCGAACATATCCAATACTAGGAAGCTATTTAGCTATTGCTTTCTCTACTGTGCTTAAGCTTCACACTTGGCTTCATAGAAAAAATTAGTTAAAATAATGCGCATAAAATATATACAAATAAATCAACATGGTAGTACAATAGAATGACTTGCTAAATATCGTGTTTAACTTCCTTCAACATGCTATATAATATTAGCTCAAATAGAAATTTTCTTTTTATCTAAAAAGTTGCCATTTTTTAAATTCTCTTGCTAGTTTTTTCAAAAGATTTCTTCCATCTGTAGTCGTTTGAAATGCAGAACATCAATTGAGCAATATGATTGGGCGATTTCATTCATCTCACCTTGAAGGAAATAAAACGTTCAAATGTTTAAACACCTTGTGCAAAGATAACAAGTTAAGCTCACAAAATATTGTCATTAGTAAACAAAGGAAAACCTTAAAAGCTATAGATAATTTGCTAAACCATTGATAGCACTAGCTCGTCTCAAGGAGTAGGAGGTAAGCACTCACAAATAGAAAAGGAAATCTATGCAGTACAGTGATAAGGATTAATCCCAAATGGAATTAGGAACCCCCATCTGGTAGAACCCAGAAGTCAATTTTGATAGGAGCTCTTTCAGCAATGCAAACCAGGTAGGTGCAGGAAAAGCCACTAGGAATAAAATGTGTGGTTTTACTAGGAATAAAATGTGTGGTTTTACTCTCTTTTTTTAATTCCCCTTGGAGGAAATGCATTTGAACAAGAGGAATCTACGTCACCAAGAGAAGGCTTGAGATTACTCTCTAGTAGCATTGCCGGCCCCTAATGCAGAAAAAGAGAGGAAGAGTAACCAATGATTACTCTCCAAGCCAAAGCTTAAAAGGACAAGTACATTTTGGACACGCAAGTCTCAAACTAGCAAACTAAAGGAGGGAGAAAAAATTGTATTTCCTTGAGTGCCTTGGAAAAAGGGTACATCCTTTTACAATGACAAACCTCAAGGGATTGAGCATATCCCTTCACCTAGTTGATATATCCTTCTTCGAGAATTTTAGTTCACATGATTGTTATTGTTTCTCTCTAAATCATGATAAGATTGGATCCTTTGACTAACTAGACTGAGTCCAATGAACCTCCTTTGGTATAGGACTTGTCCAAAAGAGACTTTAGTTGGCCCACGGGCTTCGGGCCAATGGACCTTGGCAAGGACTGGCTCCATGATCCAAATGCCCCTTGGACATTGTCCTCATCCTAAGCGAGAGGGTTGAAGGCCCAATGGGCCTTGGCATGGACCTAGCCCAAGTCCAAAAGACCATTTTAGGGCAGCCCCTCTTGGGCATTGGCCTCTTTCTAGGCGAGAGGATTTAATGCCCATGGGATCCACCCAATGCATCTCACCATGGACCTAGACCATAATCAAAAAGACCACTTTGGGGCAGCCCCACTTGGGCATCAACCTCAATCTAGGCAATAGGGTTACTAGGAACCTGATTAACTAGACCTCATGCAAGGCAAAGAGGATTTAAAAGGATGCATCAGCCTTGTCCTAGGCTCCCCCCTCTCAAAAGGCAACCAAAACTTACTAAGTTCTTTTTAGCAATTCCCAAGAATAGACTCCTCACATTAACAAGCCGTCATCATGGATAAATCATGCAAATATTACTAGGAAAGAGAATGAAACACAAGCAAATGAGGAGATGAAAAAAAGAAATATCTAGAAGGTTATATGTATGCATGTGCATGCATCAATATATACACCAGCATTCAGGTGTGCATCTCATGCATGATGCGCCCATTGATGATCAATCCGAAAGGTTAACAAAACCAAACCCAGATCCCAGGGTTTGCACCAAGTAGAATGGACTGGACCGTTGGATAGACTGATTCTTGTCTTTTTTTTCTTTTTCTTTTTTAGTATAAATACATTGAAAATGATGGGCTATTAATGAAGAGATTAGGATGATCCGGTGTGCCCCAAAGTTTGTAAACAGGTAGGGCACACATGGATCTTTGGATCCCCCAATCCCATCCCCAGGAGGGCCCCACATCAAGGTATGCACGTGGGGATCGCCGATAATCATCTTCACCCCTTGATCAATGGCCCACAATGTTTCACACCTTAAAAATCTAACTGTCAATCCAACGGTGCAATCCATTAAGATGGGTGTAACTGTAAAAAAAAAAAAAACGAAAAAAGAGAAGGGGGTGGGGGGGTTTGGTCATTCAGAGGGACTCATGTGTGGTCCATTCGGATGGGAACAAGTGGGCCTCACTATCGGGTGTGCAAAGAAACACCAAACAAAGGTGCACTAGATTGTTTACACACTCCTTTTCTCCTGTACATCTGTTCTGGAACGAAGATATTGTCGGAGACAGATCAACCCCCCACCCACAAAAAAAAAAGGTCTCATGGGGTTTTTACCTATCTGGGTGGACTAGACTGTTGGATGGTGTGAAAAGGTTGTTTTTTAACTGTTATATTTGTGGGCCACAGATCAAGGGGTTAGGATCATTGGATTGACTTGAAATTTCATATCTATCGTGGTCCCATCTGGATCTTTAGGCTTCCACATCCCCCATGATTGATGGGGCCCCAAGCGGGCCCGGTAGCTGTCTCGCACAGTGCTCATATACGAGACATATGCACAAGTTTAAGGGTTCTAAATAAATTAATAAAATTCACACCCAATCCAATGGTTCAATCCATTCGAATCAATGCAAACCCCATGAAATCCATGACAAATAAGAGGATGGTTTCGATGGCCCACTCGGATTGATCATAACGTGGGCCTCACATGATATCTTGCATGGTGACTCCATGCAAGACAAATGCACAAGAGCATATGTTCCATATATAAGATACATAGCTAGTGCTCCTATGCATACGTCTCACATGGCATTACCATGTGAGACACCTAGTGGGGCCCACCTTATGATCAATCCAAATGGACCATCTAAACACCACAACCCCCCGCCCCTTCTCCTTCCCTTTTCTCTATTCTCCCACGACAACCCAAAAACAAAAACACCCATATGTCACAGATCCCATGGGGTTCGCACCGATCCAATGGTCTGGACAGTTGGATTGAGTATGAAATTCTTTTCAAGTAAAAAACCATTAAAACTCTTTGTGGGCTGCAAATTAAGAGGTTAGGATCATCAGATTGACTTGAAATTTCATATCTAGGGTAGTCCCACCCGGATCTTTCGATGCCTACCTCTCTCATGATCTATAGGGCCCTAGCAACTCTCTCGCATGATGTCTCACACAGGGTTGTCTTGCACCGGACCATATAACACATTTGCTCCCTTTTGTCTATTAGAAATCTTAAGTAACTCATTTCCTTCACAGGAACAAAAGACCACCAAATTACATAAATAGTATAACACAAACCTTTATCACATCTCGGCTAAGATCATGAATATTCTGCACATGGAGTGTAATCCTCTTTGCTTTCTCAGGAATTGGGCCGCCGGGCTTCAACTGATCACAAAAAGCACAATAATTTCAATTGAATGAAAAAATCTTATAACAAAAGAGAAAAAAGAAAGAAAAACATAAACAATAAAGGAACCGATAGAATTCCAATTACGAAGAGAGCTCTTCAAAATTAAAAGAAGTTCACGATTACCACAAACCTCGGAACTGCGGTAGCCACAACTTTCACATGAAGATGCCATGACAATTACTTCCTGAAAATGTGGAATGTCTGCAAGTAGGTAAAGGTAAACAACGTGCACATGAAAATCAGTAAAGAGAATGCCCTTTTCAACATTATATCTAGTTACCTGGTCAATCTAATTTCTTATGCTTATAGGCAAGATTATTTTTTCTCTGATTTCCTTTTCCTTTTTCTTTTTTCCCTGCAAGGACATACCACTTATTGCTTGGTATGACTGATACGGTCACGGTTTCAAGGAGAACCAAACTGCTGGCCTCTTTTGCAAAGGAGGTGCTGTAACAGCAGTTTTAGAAATGAATCTCTTTAAAAAGACGCCGAAAACAACAAAGAATGGAAGAAACCAGCAAGCTAGATACACTGAAAAGGGATAATCTAAGCACATCATCACAAAACTCAATATCAATCCCCAAAACACAGCCCTAGAGGCTGTTTTCTGCAAATTGCAAAACTCAGCCAACTACTATACTTCCCTTGTTTTCAATGATCTCAAGAGTTTTTACCCTAAAATCAATCTAAACCACTCGTCTAAACATAAATTCATTACAAGAAAACTTAATCCAAACTATTCATTGTGTATAAAACTAAATGAACTGTAAATAAATAAGTGAGAATACAGAAAATGTGCAGTGGCTGATCAGCCAGAATTTCTTGGACGAAATTGTTTGTGGGGCCCACCGCCCACTATTGAGTTGAAACCACCTTTTTGAAGGGAATCCTTAGGTGTTCCATCTAGCTGTGGTTTGGACCTACTTCGGGTTCATAAAGGGTACATAAAACCAGCCCAAACAGACCATTTTTGCTGTATTTTTTAACAAAGAATTTCTGTTAACTGGATATAACCCTTGTAGTACTCTGCTTTAACAAAACAGCCACTGGTATTGTAAATTATTTCATATTTGGGGGCTGTTTGGATCCAATATTCAATCTGAACCACCACACATGGGTTTGGACCCCAAGTGCCCGATCATATGCCTCCATGTAAGCCATTGCTAACCCTACTATGAAATCTTCATGTGCATCATCACCATCCACATCAGGAAGCCCTTGAGCTTATGCATGGGCCCAATTGCCACATTACAACCCCCAAAGAATTGGAGGTTGATCTAATTGAGAGGCACAAGATCCAGAGACAAAGATTAGAAATCTTTGTCTACACTACATCAGATTATCATAACAGCAATGAACATTTCCAATTACTCTAGAAGTAACCACTTGTGTATTTAGAGGGAAAGCATTCAAGCTGAGTCATGAAAGAAAATATACAAAAGAAGTAAGGGCCCATAAAACAATAAAGGAAAATGGAGATCACCGTCCTATACAATAAATGAGAGAATCAGAAAGTAGGAACCTTAGATGGGCCACTGAATTAACATATGGTCTCAGATAACTCAACTACAATTCAAAGGGTTTGAAACCTCAACTGAATCATAAAAGAACATGAATCAATTTGTTTAGTTGAATGCCAAATAATAAAAACATAAACATCCAGCAACAGTGCCAAATTTAAATGAATCACTATCTCTACCATTGAAAGACAAACCCAAAATATTAAGCACGGGAGAAAAAGTACAACAAAGGATACGTGTGATGGCCATTCGAGTTTCACAGCTAATCCCACAAGCACCACATGTTGATGGGAAAGTCATGACCTAAAAATAATAATAATAATAAATTAATATGAAGAAGAAGAAGAAGAAGAAGAAAAATTATTAGGAAACTATAAATCATAAACAAGCACAGCAATACAGGAAATGCACTTGAACAGCTCACTTACCTCCTCTGGTGAAGAGTACTTCGACAAGATTGCCACAACTTCCTCACTCTTACCATGAGCGATTGCTCGATGACGAGCCACAGCTCCAACTGAACTGTGTGGTTCTCTAATCAGTGGATCAGGGATGTGTCTCCCTTCTGTTAAAGCTTCATTACCAGTTTGTGCCTCAGTTTCTCCTCCAACTGATGATGTATCCACAAGGAATCCAAGTGATGTTTGTTGCTCAGGTGTCCGCTCATAATATTTAACAGTCAATGATGGGTCCATGAATGGAGCAAATCTAAACAAGACATAAATCTCTATGTGAATCCAAAGAGGATTAATAACTTAATATGGGTCAACAGTAGAAATCTTTAACCAAAATTAAAACTTCAAGAAGAGTCTGAGTAGCAGTGTAGCAATCTGCTGGTTCTCATAATGTGTCACATATCAAAAAGAAAAGCTCATCAAAGTGACAGCCCATTAGTTATCTTACGGATTTTCAATGAAGCTGTTGCCTGCTGGATCATCAAGAATGAAGGTGAAGGGCGCATCTCCTGCTGCAAATGACCTTAATTTTACCAAGAATCGGTCTAAAGCTTCAGCCATTTCAGGATATACTTTCTGCAAAGCACAAGAACAGACTGTAAAGGAATCGAGAAAAGGAAACACATGTAATAAACAGCAAGAAATCCCATAAATTATGTGCACCTTGCGCTCCTCTTGAAGGGCCGTCAATTCATCCGCAGCACGTACTAAAATCCCTTCCACCTGCAAGAGTAAGGTTCAATAACTACATCTTAGGTCTTGAACAAACAAACAGAGAAACGGGCACATAAAGAAAATTGAGAAGCATGACTAATAACGGTAGCTTGAACTACCCAACAGACAATTACATAAACAACATGGATTTATTCTCTGCTCCCAACCAAAGAAGAAAAAAAATCATCGATAAACTCTGCACGATTTACAATATGATGATTTAGCATATGGTGATTGGTAACCCATTTAGGTATAGGAAATACCAGAGCATATTACTACCAACATGAACCTGGCAGCCCCAATCAATCCAAACCTGAACTTTGGCCATTTACATAAATTCTATGATAAGCCCTAAACATAATCCAGCTCTTAGTTCCTGACTACCAGCAATACAAAATTAGCCTGATCAGACAATAGTGGCTGACCATCAAGCCATTTCTCTGTATATAAACAAGTAATTTCATTTCGATATCCCATTTTGCTGCCTATGAAATGCAACCCACAACACTGGTACTTGTTACTGTTTTAACGTCTGGACTAATTCTCCGCAATCTGCCCATTCCAACATTAAAATTTCAACCCTCCATCTTAATTATGATGAAGATGCGGCCTTTTTGCTTTTGTCCCTCGGGACTTGTTATTGCTCTTTGTTGCTATTTGTACTGTTTTCATTTTAATAAAGATTGTTCGGCCAAACAAATATGATATGGTTGTTTCAGCTCCATCATTGAAATCATTCAGGGATTGACTCTCTACATTTTCTCAACTCTGAAGCAAATATTGAAGATTGACCTCCAATTTTTCCAACTCTATTTCCATTCTGTTCCTCAACCCAAAAGAGAAGTCCATTGAATACTTTATGCATTATTCCCATAACGCCCAAAAAAATATGTAGGTTCAGCCATTTCATGCACAAACAAAAGGAAATCCACAATAGTTTAGAAGGTTATGGAGTACTCCAATACTTCAGCAAGGAAGGTTTAATCCTCAACTATCTTCTTCTAATCAGCAGATTTGCTATAGCCAAGTGCAAGAGTTTCGCAATGTCTAAAACACATAAACGTATAAACAAACAGTTCGCTTTTTTTTTTAAATGGTAGTTCACAAGATTCACAGCTGGAAAAAGAATAGTTGCACAAAACTACATCTTTTTTCGCAATTAGACAAAATTAAGCGAAAAGATCAGGGCAACAAAGAGATATACCGTAGAGAGTGTGCCCCGTTGAGCTTCTGGAGGAATCTCAAACTCTATTTCTGGAATCTGTGAGTTAAGAAAATGAAAAAAGAAAAAAAGAAAAAGAAAAAGAAAAATGACAATTATAATCGCTATTAAAACCCACTGACCACAGAAGTTAAATGTGGATACTAACAGCATGGCAAAGTAGCCTTAGTGGTTAATGAGAGGTGGTAGAGACTGGCAAATAGGTGAAGTAAATGATAATATAATCAACCAAGTTAGGGCACAAAGCAAGTCAGTCTCATATAGAACTTAAGCTTTTTCTCTGGAAGTGATGGCCTCATGTCTACTCAAGAGTTCAGGGATTCAAATTTCAATATACCAAATAAAAAGGGAAAAAATCAAACCATATGGCAGTCCCTGAACTATCTACAGTTAAAATACTTCAGTTGCATGTGGAATGGATGCCACCTCTTTCGTACACAATCTGTTATCCTTCAAGGATCACAAGACCATATAAGTGGATCCCAAGATATATAGCCACACATTTCCCATGTTAATTGCCAATTTAAAATGATATGAAATTGCAGCCATTCTTGCAAGTGCACTTGAGATGTACCAGATAAAATTAGTTTCATAATCCACTCGAGTAGCTGCTGTTTGATTGATTTAAATTGCTCATATGAAAATACAAATCAGATTTCGATTAACAGTCCAAGATTAGAACAAAAACATGTGAAGTTGATAATGAACAAAATAATTCAAAGGCATTTGCATCTCATATATGGACAATTTTTTTATAAAGAAATACTAGCATACCTTAATGGTAGCTGAGTCAGATTTCACCACCTGCCGATTAAATGCCTACAACAAACTACCCCATCAGTCCAACAGTCTTAACTGAAAATCTCAAGCTTCCAGTAAAGGCGCAATAAAAGCCTAAACATTCATGATCCTCTAATATTAAGAGGGAGGAAAACAATCCACATCTCTGTGATATCATATCAAATATTAGAGCAGGAACATTGTAATCAATAAAAAAACAGGCATATTGTATGAACACGATGTATTCATTCTCAGTATCATGCAAACCATAGTGCGCGTGTGTGTGTGTTTTTTTTTTTTTTTTTTTTTTGAATGGCATAAATGGTAATGACCCATGCAAAGTACAGTTCTCTATACTGGTAAGTGGTGAACGGTAATTATGGTTGAGTTGGAGGGAGAGTGATTTGGTCCCTTCATTTCATTACAGCCTCACGCACCGTTGTGGAGAGGATCTTTCTCGATAAAGTCCTCTTTCTGTGACTATTGGTCAATCCATCAAGCATTATTGCCTTTTGCAGTGGCTACCACTAACTATCTCTGGAGTAGAATGTACCAACAAAGACCTTTTATCACCTTTCTTCATTATGCAGGAGTTAATCACATATGGATCCATTGTCCGTATGCTTTTTCCAATTAGAGTTTTATGCTTGACTGCAAAGTATTCTGCAATCACAGAAAGTGCCGATATGCCTTCCCTCAGTTGTTTCTTTTTCTTTCTCTTTTTTTTTTTAATTTTATTAAGGGAAAAAATCTAATTTCCTTAATTTTTTTTAATAGTAATTTTCTCAATTGTTCTCTTCAGAGAATTTGTTTTAATTTAAGTGATAGATGGAAACTTCACTAAACCACAAAAGCATATAGGCAGACCAAGATCATGATTGCCTAAACTTTATTCACTATTCCAATAAGGATTTCCGGTGTACTTATGCCACAATTTTTTTTAATGTTATTTATGCCACAAATTTAAGGTCTCTATAGCCAGGGTAGGAAAATCCCAAACCGACTGAGAGCTTTGTGGAGAAGCCACATGATGTAAGAAGAGTTCACACCCAAAATCTCTTCCCCGCCTTACTCCCTATAAAGGAAATAAACAATCAAAAATCAAAATAGAAAGACCTATTTATTTTGATCTCCTTTACAATATTTTTCAATATGAAGAAACAGAATTCAATATACAGGATCTGCAGTTCAGATCTCCCATGTTTTAGGGATGAAAATTATAGACCAATTGATCATGTCTATTATCTATGGTGTAAATGATCATGCAGAAACTTTTCATTTCCTTTTTGTTGGTAAACAAGAAAATATACCAATTAAGTACACAATTATAACAGACATGAAACAAGTACAATCCAAGTATACCTGACATTCGACAAACTTTAATTAAAAAAACAAATAAATAAATCCAACAGTTACATGGCCTCTGCTTCAACATTATGCTACGTAAGAATGAATTTGCAACATCTATAGCATTCATGTTGACTCCTCAATTAGCCAATAAATAGCTACAACCTTAGCACAAAAACATCCAAACAACACATTTGACCAAAATCTAAAATTATATACAACCTTAGTATCACCCGGTGGCACATTCAAGCGATAGCAACACCCTCGAGGTTGGAGCTGTCCAGCAAACTGAACTTCATTGTTCCTGAAACAAGAAACATAATGGCTTTCCAGGCAACTTCATGTGACGCAAGAGTACAAGATAACATAAATGCGCATGAGCCCACACACCCCCAATCGTAACCTGCCCCCACCACAACCACAAAAAACCCCAACCCAAGGAGGAAAAAAAAAAAACACTTCCACCAGCAAATTATGCCCATATATTTTTAATAACTAATGGAGATTGTTGGGCTATGAAATCAACGAATTAAACTCTGCTGCAAAAAATAAACAACATTAATTACCTTTCATTGCAATGTGGGCATTCAAAGGCCATCAGCACAACCTGCAGCAATAAAAATGAAAACCAAATGTTCAAGTGCTACATTATGCATTCATTTCATTATTCTATATAAACTAGGACTAGAATACCCTTTTCCTGAGAAGATCATCATAAATGAGAATAAGAAAGAGTACAACAAAACAGTATATGCAATGCAATAAAGCACTTCCGAAACCCACACCACCAAGTTGTTGTAAAGAAAGCATACCTCCCTGAAATGCGGAATACGAGTTAAGAGAAGCCTGGTTTCACCCTGTTGGGAA
Organism: Persea americana; assembly: GCA_029852735.1. Classification (NCBI taxonomy): domain Eukaryota; kingdom Viridiplantae; phylum Streptophyta; class Magnoliopsida; order Laurales; family Lauraceae; genus Persea; species Persea americana. The sequence continues at coordinate 32,463,046 of CM056820.1, read as the reverse complement.
CAATAACAGATATGTTTATATCTCAATAAGAGTTTCTTTAAAATGTAAATAAAATCATAAACATCAGAATATTCTATTTAAAAAAGACTAATATATTTAGAGGGATAGATCGAAATTGATACACACACAAAGCAACAACAACAAAAGCAACAGCAGCGGAAAGATGCGCTTTGTTTAGACTTCTTGAGCATTCTGTTATTTATGCATCCACGTTCCCATACTAGAGCAGAAACTTAACATACTGATCAACATGAACCTGTGGATTTTTAGTTCTTGGCAAGAGAAAAAAAAATTCATGACTGTAATGCATCTCACATACTATACCCCAAAAAAAAAAAGGCACCAAACAGCGGGTGCAGGCCAGACCATGGGTCAGTCAACCCATTGGGCCCAGTCCATAGGCCCAACGAGACATCCATTTAATTAGGAATCATTTTTGAGAATTGATTTATTTAGAAGTACTTAAAATTAGGAGTTTTATTTAATTTGGATTGTTAAGCAAGTTCACTGATTTAGTTTCCTTTATTGTTTAGGAAAGTCTTGGTGTCTAAGCTAAATTGATCCTACTCTATATATATATGGCTGGACATCCACATTGTAATTCATACTTATCATTATCAATCAATTTATCTCGGAGTTTTCACTTCAGCTATGGTGTTTACCATTAGCATGAGTGTGCCCTAGTGGCTGAATGACCGAATCCATCTCTGGATAGATGGATTCGACCAATCCCTTGAGAGATTGATCAATTTTCAATTGAGGATCCGGGTCTGCATCAACAACCCAAGCAATCTAATTCTTAGTTGACAAACAGATGGCAAAATTTGAAATGTAGGAACTGTCCATACACAACATGAAATAAATCATTTTATTTTAACTGTGCTACCCTAGTAGAAAAATGGGCCTCATACGTTCCAAGAAAGCACTTTTAAGAGAGCACAAGAACAGAGTGTCACAGGTTCAAACACATGGCCCCACCTCCGGAGGAAGTCACAAGAAATACTTGGATGGTGTTTACACACAGAAGCAAAGACGTAGCACTGCATATTTCCTTGTAACTAGTTAAGAGATCCATAGGGAGAAAAAAAAAAACATAGAACAATATGGTCATATCTAACTACTGTAAATGCAGAACCACCTTTTGGTGAAACTTAACCAACTGTCCATTCTATTTCCCCCCTGCAATAAAAGAGAGATGCCCCTCTGAGAGCACCTGGAACAGTGGAAGGTGCCCACTATTACAAATCTTGAGGTTGCTAGTCCAGTCATGTTACCAATCAGGGAAAAAAGTCCAATGCCTATCTATTGTTACCTTAACCATTGTCGGAACAACCCAACTCCGCATGCATGGATAACAATTGCAAATGCCCCAGATATGATATAGTCTGTCAGTCCCTTCTAGACACAACACATTACATCAGACCCCAATTAGAAGTGGACCATTCGCGGTACTGATCCATGTGCAAGTCACCAATCTAACGACTGGCATCATCCCATATAGAGCCTTACCAGGAAGGCCAATACCACAATGGAGCTAAAACCAGGTGAACAACTAGCATTGCCTGTAAGTAGACTGTAAACACCACCTTTATTTCTAAAAACAACTTCTATCAATCAAGCACTATAATCACCTCAACCCCAAAAAAATATAATCTAATCTTTCAAAAACTTAGTTTTTACTGCCTATCTATGCTTAAAACATCCCAGAGATCCATAAATGCAGTCAAAAAGCCAAATAACACGCCAAAATCTTGTTCCTATTTGAAATTAAAAGAAACCCACATCAAAAAACAGGGGAAAAACCAAAAAGAGAGAGTTGTTGGAGATTCTACATTCTCTCTGCAGCGCATACAGAGGCTCTCAATCTGATGAAGCGGCGCTAACGCACCATCCTCTGCTGAAACTGCCTCGGCGGCGGATCCTACATCGACAATCGTATTGCCCTCTTCCATCTCCTTAGAGCACTATAACCCTAGAGAAGATTTTCTCACTCTGTTCGAAACAAAACAGAGCCTCAATTAGAAACAGAGAAGAAAACGTACTGCTCCGTACTACTAGTACTTTATGAGAGAATAGAAGGAAGAACAGATAGGGGGGGGGGGGGTGTTGTTTAGCTTACGGAAGTCGCGAAACGGTGAGGGTTTCTGGTCCTTCTCTTGTTGAGAGTCGCAGGCGAACTGATCTAGGCAAAGAAAAAACGAAGCTTTGAGAACTTCTTGTTCTTGGTTAGCGTGGGACGAGTTTGGAGAAAGAACTAGACAAGTCTGAAAGGAGAGCGAGGGCTCCGCGGGTGCGAAATAATTGTAGAAAGTTGCGGGTGCGGCGAGCCAGTGGGATTCATTGAGCGCGCAGAAAGGGAGGTGAGAGCATTTTTCAAGAGAGGTGTTAAATTTGTCTTTTTTAAAATAATTGCTTATGTGGCAAATTGATTCTTTATAATTTGACATCTTTGTTGGAGTAAACTCCACCCTATATGTCAAATATAATATTTTATTTTTATTTTTATTTTACCTCTTTTATATATTAAACTCAATTCACCCACAATAGTCCATTTGGAATAAAATAACATAAAATATAATTTGGCATTTCACTTTTTCACATGCCAAATTTGGCATCTCACTCCCATATGTCAAATGTCACCTCATTTTTAGCATAACTGTTGGAGTGAAAATCCATGCAAAAAATCTCATGTGGCATGTCCACTTAGGATTTGGCATCACTCTTGGAGATGCTCTGAGTCCACAACGGGGTAGGAGTGTGGATATTTTTCTCAAATTCTTTTTTCTTTTGCTCACTGTTTCAATAGATGATAAGAGGGGTAGAATTAGGGTAAATTTGATGAGAGCTTGGGTTAATTTGAGAGAATAAAAAATATATAATAGGACTTTAAATTTCTCAAGTTTTGATATAAATTAAGTCAATTTAGCCATTTTTTTATTGGAGAATGTTGATAAAGGAAGGATGTAATGTACCTTGGGAATAGGCCAACTTGGCAAGAGAAAAAGGTTGTCATTGTGGATGGGACACCTGCTCCAACAGCTCCACCTGGGGATCCAGCCTTCCCGGGTAGGCCTGTCAATTAAGCCTGTTAAAATGGGTGTTCGACCATTCAAAGTCCGAAAATACAAGGCTTTTAAATAAATTGAGCCTGATGGATTAAGCTGGAAATGGGCAGAAGAGGCTCGGCCTACCCGCAAGCATGTTTCACTCATTTTTAATAAACTTTAGGTGAGGAAAATTGTAGTGAAGGAGAGATTGAAATAATCTATTGGGGTGAAGTATTCCGCCTCGTGATCATGTTTGTTTTGACCAAGTGTCATTCTCATAATCTTTTTAGACTTTATGAGATATTTTGTTGTCTAATATTTTGCCTCTTCTAAGAGCAAATTAGGTGATGATATAATTTTATTACAGGATAAGTTATATTCTTGATTTTAGAGTTATGTTCATGTAAGATAGTTTAATGATATCTCATTTCTACTAATTTTTCAATCAAAGGGAACTTAGGCAAAACTTAAGCAGCAAAGGGTGTTAAATGAACCTCTGACTTACCATACAAAAGTAAACACCAATTTGTGGGTCCCATTACAGAAGCAAAGCATATAGGTAATATATAATATAGTTTATAATTTGGAAAGTGTGGTCTCTTACCATATTTTTTCTATTTGGTTATAGGAATTATGAGAATTTTTATATGCAACAATTATGAATTCTTCTAATACTTCATCACAAATGCAATTGGATGGATTTCGCTCAACCATTTCATCCTAACTTTTCCAACCCCATTGTTTGGACCCAAATCCTTTCCATTTGGCCGACAAAGAATGCATATTTGTACAAGGGTAAAAGGCTGAACCTTAGAATTGTAATTTTAATGACAAATAAAATGTAGCTGGATCCAAATTATTTGTCCTCTATGCCCCACCCTACTACTTATCCCAAGAGTTTAGGGTTTGATCTCAAACAGAGAAACGCAGCCTTTTTCCACATATAATGGAGAATCTATTTTAGATTTTGCACTTTTTAGTAATTGTTCCTTTTTTTATGCAAGGCATCTAAAAGGGCCAAAGTTGTTTCACCCAAAAAGGTTGCATCGAGGGTGGTTCTCTTTGCACTAGATGCAACTACGAATAAGGGGGGATCCAAAATTGCTCTCTTCATAGATGCTAGGGCTGCACAAAAAATCCGATATCACCGCAAAACCTGACCGAACTGACCGAACCGAGCTGTTTGGATCGGTTTATAGTTGATCAGTTCGATTAATGGTTTGAGAATCATAAAAACCGCTTACATTGGTTTGGTTAACGGTTTGGATATCATAAAAACCGCTTAAACCGAACCGTCCGTATACATTAACTTAAGTGTTGCTTTTTTACTATTTTAGCCTTAGGGTTTCGTTCACTACTTTCATAGTTGTATTTAACAACCCATTCTTACATGAACTCAATACTGCCTCAATACTTTCATAGTTTTTTCCCCACTCTAATTTTAGCTTTTGAGATTTTCTTTTCTTGGTTGGATTGTAGAATTTCTATTCTATAATATGATTGTGTGCTTATGTTTTATCCAAACTTTCTTTTTGGAGTACAATTATTTTTTATATGAATCATTGGAATATTGGATTGTTATGTTTTCACTAAATACTGGAATAAATGCAAATGATGGGGTCTCATCATTTTGAAATTTTCAATATCTGGTTCTTTTAAAAACAATAACGGTTTAACCGACTGAACCGAACCGAACCGTTTGGTTTGGTTTAGTCTGGTTTAAGTCCTCTTTACCGGTCGGATCGGATCAATTTATTAAAAAACCGACAGGTTCGGTTTAGTTATTGGTTTTAGTGTTAAACTGATCCAAAAACCGCCCATGTGCAGCCCTAATAGATGCCTTAGAAGTCATCAAAGCCATTAGGGGCTGGAAGGACTGAGTATTGGGCTTTGATTCAGGATATCCAAGACTTAGTTGTTTCTTTCAATTTTATCTATAGGGACTTAAATGCAGTGACACGTGAGTTTGTTAAATTGCCATTTGCATTTGGGGCGGATTAATTTTACTCCTTTTTGTTTTTTTGTTTTGGTTGCTTTTGGGGCTGATTAATGATTCACGAGGAGAGTTGTGGTCGTGGCCCTTTTCTTTAGAAGTTCTTTTTTTTAAAGAACCAAGACATTTCACTCATTTCACCAATAGGAATTGTGGAGAATAAAGTTGAATAAAATTGTTTAACTTATATTCAAAATCGTGCTAAGCCCTGGCCAGCCTTGGCCTGCACGGGACGAAATTTGACATAAGCCCATTCAATTTAGGGTGAAATTGGACAACCCCTGACAAGCCCGCCCAATATTCGACAATGAATTGGATAGCCCAAGCCTAGGATAGGCCCGTCCCATTGACCGGCCTACTCCGAGGGCGTGGGGGGGTGGGTGGGTTATTTCCATCTCCCTTGGGCATAGGCCAACTTGGCAATAAAAAGGAGGGTATACTCCATGGGGCTCATTTTTTATGAATTAGTATAAGGTTAGAAATTTTGAGACATCAAATCTGTGAAATAAAAATCTTACTTCTTATCAAATTTCAAAGAAGACTAGAGGTGAAAACATTTAAATTAAACTAGAGAATGAGCTTTCATAGATCAGCAATACCAATAATGAGAATTGTTTGATGGTGCTCATAATATATACTCGAGTAACCGGTTTTTTCTAAAAAACTGATTGGAATTATGTGTTAGGATTTTTAACAAAATTGTTAAAAGCTTTCTATCGAGCATAGCATTTGGAATCACCCGTTTAGTAAGTGGAATTTGAAAATAAAAGAAAAGAAAAGAAATAAAATGTTACTTTCGCCTCCAGAATTCTTATAATTCCAGCCTCATAAATAAAGAAAGTATTTGTAGAATTAAGATTTATCAAAATTCCTATAAAGAAGAAGGCCCTTAAAAATGGAGCATTTTGACCTGACTCGTTGGAAAATATTTTTTTGATTACAAATTTGTAAAAGGAAAACTAGACATATAAATCACTTTGCATATTCAACTTGTTTTTATTTTTATTCTGTTTTACTTTGCAAGGGGCTTAAACCCGCACGCCCAACCACCATTTGCGTTGGTGCTTGTTTCTTTTGTAGAATTTTTAACAAAAGTTACAACGTCCTTGTAAGAAGTTCTTTGTTCCTTTTCTAAAATTTATAAAATTTAGGAATTATTTCAAAATCTCATATCCTTAAAACAAGAATTTTCATTTTTTAACGCTTTTAGAAGTTTTTTAAAATTTCCAAAATTTGAAATTCTAATGACCTTCACTGGGGGAACTCTATTTCCAAATGTGAGCCCCAAATATCACAATTTTTATATGTGGTCCTGAAGCTGTAATTCTAAAAAGTTGGGCTCATGCACCATAATTTTTACGTGGCACCGCTCGCTGCAATTCTGATGGTGGGCCCATGTAATTTGTCTAAAGAATTTCTAAGCGTGGGTCCCACAGATCTCAATTTCAAAAGGTGGGCTTATGTCACTTACAAAAGTGTCCCACGTTAATTTCTAATGTGGGGCACACGTAACACAAGTTCCAAAGTCTTGCCCCAGTTATTTCCGAGTGTGGGCCACACAATTTAATTCCCAAAGGTGGTGGATCCCTCCCTTTTTTTATTTATAGAAGTAGGTTTCTCTATAGTTCGGCTCACACACCGAAATTTTTAGAGTTCCAATTATCGATTACTTTCGTGAGTGGACCAATCACGGTAAGCCACATCATACGAGTTTTAAAAGTATGCTTCTTTAGAGTTCTGCTCACACACCAGAATTTATAGAGTCAGAATTACCTATCACTCACCATGAGTTGACCAATCACGGTGAGCCACATCATCCAAAACTCGTAGTTACCATATGGTAACATATGGATGATGTGGCTCACCGTGATTGGTCCACTCACGGTGAGCCAGCATCAAGCGCCACCATGGGTCTGAACTCCAATTTCTAAACATAGGCCTATGTTAATCATTATTCTAAAGGTGCACCTGAATTGTAATTTTAGTAGTCGGCTCCACATACGACAATGCATACACATTGTAATTCTAGTAAGGATAAAAAAGAAAAGAGGAGTGACAACTCAATTGCATTGCAAAACTCCAACAATTGAAATCCTTATTCTTCAACCATAATTTCAGAAATTAAATAAAGTAAGAAAAAGTGCTCTAGGACTGTTTGTTTGGAGATATTTTTCACAAAAATAATTTTTTATCTTTAAAATTCCTAACAATAACTCAGATTCCCATCCCCCAGCACTTAGAAATTTCTTTTTGAATGGCGAGATACCCAAAAAATTAGCCAGATTAAAAATAACTTACCATGTAGAATTCTCAAAATCTCAATTTCCAAAATGCTACTTTCTCTTTAAGCATTTGTGAGACTATTTATAAAAAAAAAAAAAAAAAATCTCAAAATTCTAGTAACCTAACTTATACATAGTAAAAGTCAATTCTTAGGTCGTCTTAGGCCGTGTCTGATCTCACGCAGTCATTCCAAGATCCATACTTGGGTGGGGCAGGTTATCCCACATGTATTAAAATATAGACTCACTTTAGCAATAAAATATAATAGGCGCGCTCCTTCTCCTAAGCTCATCCCGACGGGACAATCTTGCCCGCTTGCAAGTGTGGAGCCCTCTACCCGAGTGGACCTTCCAAGCCCCTTCACACGCATCCTATGGTCCTCGATTCCACTGGATTTTAACCCATCCAAATGTGGTGTACACAGTTACATTAATCTATTAAGTACGCATCTATATCTCTAAGGACTTGTACTTATGGGTCCCATCTGTTAGGGCTAGGACTTAGGACTTGGGACATAGGATGATTGGATGAACTGATTTTTCCTTTCAAACGGTTATTGTCACCGAACCTGGACGAGCCAAGAGCGCGTAGAAATTTCATCTTTCAGAAGAAGCTTCCCATCTGTCAACGCATCGAGAGGCCCTTTGGCTTTCAGATTCCAAGTCCCCTCCCCTTTCACGACAATCTTTTTACTTCTTCCAGCTTCTAACCATCCAATCTCACCAATTTACGTCTGCTCTCTCTGCATCCTTCACTCGCTCCTCTCGATTCCCAAAATAGCAAATCACGAATCGTCCAAAATCTCATTTAAACCCCTCATTTCTAGGTCTAGATTCGTTTCCCCACCAAGATTAGCAGCAATCTCCAAGAAGAAAATCTTATCGAAGCTATAAATCTCAACATCCGCGACTTTGTCGAGGCATTTTCTAAGGTTTTCTCAACAGTAGCGCCTCAGATCTGCGATTCCTCGCCCGTTGATTGCTGTCGTGGATGAAAACTTTCGATCGAAGCAGAATTGCGGTTTGATCGTTTGTGTTTTTCTCGATTCAGCTGTTTTCTAGGGTTTCTGATGCTGCTTTGAGGTTCTTGCTCTGAAATCTCCGTTTTGCTTGGGTAATTGTAGCTCAGATCTCTCGTTTTTAGGGTTTTCTGTTGATTTGTTGCGAGGAGATTGCGGTTTATAGGTGGTTTGATACTGGAAAGGAAATTCTCTTTCAGGAAATTCTGATAGATAGGGTTTTGAATCGTTTACAGTTGATTTCTAGGGTTTCTGCAGTCCTTTCTAGTTTTCTGTTCCAAAACCTGCATTTTCTTGCGTGATTGAAGCTCGGATCTCTAGATTCTAGGGTTTTGGGATCTTCTTTTGATTTCTTCCGTCGAAATACGAGATAGATTGCGGGTTTCAGCGGAAGCTTATTCTGATATATAGGGTTTAAACCGGTTAATGCAAATCCGTTGATTTCTAGGGTTTAATTTCTCATGATTCTAGGGTTTTGAAGGGTGTATCTTCTATGGAGAAATCGCCAGGCCATGGAGCGGGAGGAGGATTACCGCCTCCTTCTGGTCGTTTCTCTGTTTTTCCCCCAGCGGCAAGCTCTTTCGGTGTGAAGCGTGAGCCCTCACCTTCAGCTTCTCCTCAGCCAGCGATGCCGGAATCAGCTCATTTTGGACAGTCGATCTCTCAGGATCCGGGACAGTTTAGCCATGATATCAGTCGGATGCCAGATTTCCCCCCGAAAAACCGTGGCCATCGGCGAGCGCATTCGGAGATCCTTGGCCTGCCTGATGACATTAGCTTTGATAGCGATCTTGGCATTGTGGGCGCTGCCGATGGCCCTTCCCTGTCTGATGAGCTAGATGATGACCTCTTCTCCATGTATCTTGACATGGAGAAGTTCACGTCGTCTGTTGGTGAGACCTCCACAGGGATGACACCACCCGCCCCACCTCCAAACGAGAGCATGGCTGCTGGTCCCAGTGAGAGGCCTAGGATTAGGCATCAGCATAGCCTGTCTATGGATGGTTCTACTTCAATTAAGCGTGAAATGCTCATGTCCAGTGCAGAAGCTGCTTCGATAGCAGAAACAAAGAAAGCAATGTCTGCAGCCAAGCTCGCCGATCTTGCCCTGCTTGACCCAAAGCGTGCAAAGAGGTAGAATTCTTGGAACATGACTTTGATCCGGTGTTTCTTCCGCCCACAAACCACCCCCCCCCCCCCCCCCCCCCCCTTTCTTTTCGTTTCTTAAGGGGATTATTCTACTGAACTCATTAAATTACTAATCTTCTGTAGCCATCATTTTCTTCAAGTTTGTCAGATAAATTTTGTAACGAAACACTTTAGACCTTCCATCTCAAAGTGTCTGCAAAACATACCATCGCATAGAAATAGATATCAACAACAGAAGAATCACTAATCATAACCATGGAAGAAGGTTAAGTGGTTAGCCCCCAGTTTAAGCATCACCATGTATGCATGACTGTGCACGCGTGCGTGCTACCATCACTCAAACCAACAACCTTGTAGTTGTGACCTTGAACACCTCCCAACTATGCTATGGACCGTTGTCAAGTATTGTCCTACAAATGGTTCCAAAATTCCCACATCTAAAGACCCTGCAATAGACTCAGTTATTTGCTGAGCCTCAATTATAAGTTAAAGATATAGTTTCAATGATAGTAGCACGTGATGTGTTATATCTGCTGGGTGTATATTCAAACTAAAATTGCCAATTCCAAATTAATTTTGACCATCATGTCTTCCTATTTGGCATTTTCTTTGAATATTTCCTTTTTCAGTATTCATTACTTATTACTAGCTAGATGGAAGTTTCCTGCTATTGGTACTGGGTACTGGTTATCTGGAATATCAAATTCATAAAGATGGAAAAGAGATTGGAATCGGAATGTAGCAATAAAATTTGATAGGTTTCAAGGTAGAATTATGAACATATGGAAAGTATTGCAGCAGGAGGGTGGATGCCTTTGAATTTTAAATGTTGGATAATGCTGTACTTTTCTTCTTTGCCCCTTGTGGTAGGGTTGATCATTTTGGAAAAAAATCAATTAATACATAAACATGTAAATTTCAAAATAGTGAGTAATGAGAGGTGCTGGCACTAGGTAGGTAGTTGAGTCGGTAGTACAACACCCAGGCTTCAGCCTGCTGTCTCAGGTTGGTGCTTCTATCTGTGTTTAATTTATTGTAATCTGTAATATTAATTTTTTTTCCTTTTAATATATGGTCAAGCTTAAAGTCTAGCCTTTTGTGAAGAGCTAAATTGCTGCTCTTCCTGGATATGTGTTATTATTTTTCGTTTTAGCATCAATATGTATACTTACACTGTATTGTTGATTATTCTGTACCATGTGTTAGGATTTGGGCAAATAGGCAGTCAGCTGCAAGATCGAAAGAGAGAAAAACGCGCTACATATCAGAGCTTGAGCGGAAAGTACAGACCCTGCAAACCGAAGCAACAACATTGTCTGCTCAGTTGACCATGTTACAGGTATTTTTAACGTTCTATATAACACATTTATTCTGTTGATATTGTAGAATGCATCTACAGTGAAGTAGGAATGCAACTTCCAAATTTGCATTTCTTTTCTTTTTTGCCTTTGGAATGGTAAAATGCTTCTTTGTTCTTTTCTTCTTCTTCTTTTTTTTCGAAAAGTAGCAGCTAAATATGTATCCAGGGGTGGTTTTCACCTTTTCACCAGCGGGACTCCCGCACCATGTGGGAATTTGGTCAGAGCCTTTAATGCAGGAGGTCCTGTGTGGGAGTCCCCAGGGTGAAAGTTTACCTGTATTTGGGTAGTCAGTCACATTTCAGAGCAATGCCATTTCACCTCTTTATTTTGTGCACAGTTTTTTTTTTTTTTTTTTTGTTTAAGGAATTTGTTCTAATAAAATACATCATTGAAGCCTTTTTTTTCCCTTTAATTTTTCAAATCATATTGGTTTGTTGTGGACAGAGAGACACCACTGGTCTGACTGCTGAAAACAATGAATTGAAATTGCGTTTGCAAACCATGGAGCAACAGGTTCATTTACAAGATGGTAAGGTTTTCATCAGCCTATTTCTTCCTGCAACCTGTCTTGTTGCAAATTTCTTTTCATGATTTCTTCATCAATACTTACTAAAAGAATTTTTTTTTTCTTTTTCTTCTATACAATGATCGCATAACATTTTACTCATAATTTCATAAAGCAAGTCTGGTTCTAGTTTGCATGATTATCAACCTATATTTCAGGGTTTAGCTGCTCAGCTTGACAGATGTTAGACTTGCTAGTTAGATCAAACCCTTTGCGTTTCTGTCATTCTGCGTCCATGTTGACAATTTTTTTTTGTCACAGCCCTGATATGGAACTTGATTAACTGATTTGTTAGATCTGGGTATTGATATTTTGCGCCTGTAAGTTTCTTAGCGAAATTCTAGAACAGTTCAACTAATTATATTCTTTCTTTCACCTATACAGATGAAATTCCCTCTTATCACTCTCATTTCTATCCGTTGAACTTACAAACTTGTTACTGTTACGAATATACAATATTTACCGGTCTGTCCTCTTTTGAACATTGTTCTCTGTTAATTGTGTTGTATTTACCTGTCCATCGTCTTGAATATCTCTCAGATGAGAGGGATATCCATTGTTGGTTCCGGTCATATTCTTCAACTTAGCCATAGTAAAAACTGATCTGTAAGATGACGTAATGCTTTGATCTGGGTCTTATAGGGGTCATTGTTTTACAGTGTTCTGTGCTATCCAATTCTATGTGGCAAGAAATGGACTTTATGAACAAATTATTGATAGCATTCAACTTCTCTGTATAGGAATGTGCACTGCTTGGATAGGAACATATGATTTTGTCCTCTCTCTCTCTCTCTCTGTCTGTCTGTCTCTCTCTCTCTCTCTGTGCGCGCGAAACAAAAATCCAATTCCAAGTTAACTCCATTGGTTTTGATAATAAACTGTTAATGAAATAGTTTAAATGTCATGTTCATGGTGGTCATACCAACATCTGTATTGAGTAGTTAATCAGAAATGTTAGATTGCTAAACACTAGAAAAAAATATATGAGAGCATATTGTGCGTGTTTGGAAATTCAAATTAACATGTATCATAGATGTGGGGGACCTATACAGCAACAAAAGATAGTAGTACTCCATTACTGTCATAATGTAGCTATTTTTTGCTGTAACTACAGATCTTTGCACTGAAGTTTTTAATTTGCTCAAATTTTTTACTTGATGTGAGAAGATAGCTGTTACTGTATTAAGTATTTTCTCTCATTTTTTACTGTCTTGACCCTGCTGCAGTATAATAGTTTATATAGATATATCAGACAGACCTAGTGAGTGATATGAACGGCATCAGAATATTCTATTGGGTGATGGCATCACAATAAATTGTGCATGGGCACCAACATACTTGTTTAGTGTTTGCCAACATGGCCATCCAGGAAAATCTTGATTAAAGTTTTCTATTTACGTACTGTTTACAAACTGACGTCTAGTCCCATGTGTCTCCCGTACCTCTGTTCCCGACACAGACATGCTTTTCTGAGTTTCATAGATATTATATATATATATATATATATATATATATAATCTCACTAAGAGCAAAGTGAATCGGCCATAGGCAGGCAAATGGTTAGAGACTTAGAGTAGCTTTCCATGGTTATTCAGGGCATGCTTTAGCAATTTGCCATTTTTCCCAAGGTTGAAATGTTTTCTATACTAGTGAGTGTTGAGAAATTAGAAAAGGGTGGTAAGATTGACTGTTGATAAACATATTGCAATTTGAGCTCTATAGATTTCTTTTTTTTTTCTTTTTTTCTTTTTCCATACTGGGAGAAGCAAGGTTTGTGTCCAATTTGACGTGTTAAACATTTTGATTTTGTATACATCCATGCCTCCAAGCTCACCTTCCAAAAAAAAAAAAAAAAAGAATAAATATTTTTCTAACCTTTTGATGTTTATTCCCTTGTGGCAGCTCTAAATGATGCATTGAGGGAGGAACTCCAGCGCCTGAAACTGGCAACTGGCCAGGCAGTTCCCAATGGGGGCCAAATGATGAATTACGGGTCAGGGTTTGGTGCCAGTCAGCAGTTCTATCCTCACAACAATGCAATGCATACGCTGATGGCCACCCACCAATTTCAGCAGCTGCAAATTCATCCTTCACAACAGCATCATCAACAGTCACACCAACATCAGCAGCAGCAGCAGCAGCCTGTAGGTGCGGTAGCACCAGCACCAGCATCAACAACACCTCAGTGACAAAAGGATCAAGGACCCTTACCTCCGAATCCTATGAAATCAGATGCCAGCATACCGGTTTGGTAGCTATTATTAGTTGTAGCCTGTAGGATTATTCTCTGACTTTCATCTAGTAGTCAAACTTTTCACCTGCACAGTTGAATCAAATGCATCTACATTTGATATTTTTTTACAAACTGTTACATCCCATTTCTAGAGCAGTCTATTTTTCATTTCAATGGGTGTCAGTTGAGTTCATCTTTGAAATAATCAATAATTTCGAATATCTGATTTGAAGTGTGAAATGAATCCTAAGTGCCAGCTGCTCTGGGAGTTTTATTGGGTCATTTACCAGTCCGCCATTTGGATTCTTGATTCCTGGTCTTCCTGTGTGCGCAATGACTGCCGAATGCATCGGCATGTTTTTACTACAGGATGTGGATATGAATGTGCATACATGACTATGGCATGTATTCCATGTGATTGATGTGTGCATGCACATGCATCTATCTATAATGCGCAACTTGGGCCATACTCAAGCATGCATGGCAATACCTGATAATAAGTCAATTTGGGTTGATTCAAGTTGGGTTTACCTTCATATAATTTGGTCTGGCTGCCTGTCTGTCTGTGCTTGGGTTGAATAAATAAATAAAAAAAATATATATATGTTTTTTAAGCCCAAGCAGCCTGAGTTGCTGCGCCTTTCTTTGGTTACAGGCCAGGACAGCTAAGGAAATTGCATTATTTTTTCCCACCCACCTAACCTACAAATGTGATTTGCAAGCTTTTGCAAAGGAAGTCAAAGTTACTTTTCTGATAAGCTGGAGACCTACCCTTTTGGGCATTGAAGGATTTAAATATTGGTATTATTATGTATGAGTGTGACATCTTTTTACGCTCTTGTAAGTCATTAGTCATGAGGGTTGACGACGTAAGTGACATGCGATTGCGATTGCGCATTGGGAATCTCAGAAACCCCAATTACAATTACATGCGATTATTCTATTTCTAGGGGTCAGCCATCATATCATCATGCTGCTCCTTTCTCAGGATTTGCTCGAAGCTTCAGAAACTTAATTATCATATTAATATTCCCTGAGGCCTGAGGCCTGAGCTATCATTCATTGTCCCTCGTTGAATTTAGTAACTGCTTTAAAATTGACACGTATTTAAATTGAATCACAAAAAAAAAAAAAAAAAAAAATCTTGAAAAAAATAAATAAATAAAATTTCAATAGTCAAAACATGTCACTGATGATTTATTTCTTTTTTCGTTCTTGGGCTACCCTAGCAAAGGGGCTGGGGACCCAAGGAAGTCCACACTTGTGGGAAGGTGGACTGCATCTAGAGTTGCCGACCAATTGATCAATCCCATGTTGTCCGCATATGATTTGATATAATAGAGAGTAATTTACTAAAGTACCTGGATTTTCTTTTTTTCTATGATTCCAAGAATTTTATTTGGAGAGTTTATATACTCTCCAAAGGTGTCCCCTAAGTGGAATTCTTGAATTATCTCCTCCACTCAAAGCATCAAGAAAATGCTAAGGCAGTTGGAATTCTATTCAAAGGCTGCATTTGACTTTTTAGGTAGCTGGAACTTTGGAATTCCAACTAAAAAACATAGCACTAAAAATCCCAAAGGACAGCCATCCCATCAGTCTTTTTTGTCAGAAAGAAGCGAGCCTAAGCGGCCCACTTCTTTACAAGATTTTTGAAAAACTTTAAATCTTCCTTTGGGATGAGTATCTAGAAATTTTGCCAAAATAGAAAGAAGCTAAAATTTTAGAAATTTCAGTGGTCATTTGAGATTTTTAGGTGGTTGAAATTTAAAATTCACAAAGAAACATGATATTTGCTAATGCCAGAAGATATTTACATCACGTCCATGCATTCCCATTCTAGTCATTATGGCAAAAGAACATGTCCAAAGGGCTTATTTAACTTATGATTGCCATGCATTCTGGTTGGCCTCAAGCTAGACGTCTTCCAACTCAAAGGAGCTACAGCACCATATGTAATTTCCAGGGATACACTTATGACTGGAAGTGTAAGCAAATTTTGCTTGGCCTGACTTGAGCTCGAGTTCGAAAGTCCAACTCGAGCTATGCATGACTAGCACGATCTTGATTCAAAGTCGAGTTAGCTCGAGCTCAATTTGTAATAGCTGGAATATTCAATATTTACTGTTGTGAACCCATCAATCAAATGGACCACACCTGTCCTTTTCGGTTCTAGTTGAGCCCATTAATGATCAACCTAAAGACTAGCCCATTGCTGCGGGCTGTAGTACATGTGTATTGATGTGCTATGGGCCTGTGGCATCTTTTTTTTTTTAATATATTTTTTGTGCTTAGTTAGCAGGAGCTTTTCCCCCATTGATAATATGGTCCCACAACGTTGTAATTGTTAGTTGTGACAATAAGAATCTTCTAGCCATGGGGCTCATATTAAACCTAGTAGGCTAGGCCTATGTTTTAATTATCTAAGCCCAATTAAGACTGATGATGCTTTTCTACACATAATGGATGCACCCTAGAATAAAAAACATCATTTGTCCGAGCCAAAGTCATTGAGAAAGTAAAAGAAACACTAAACTCAACTAGACACTGTCACTGCAACTTCCAAAAAGAAAAAGGGGAAAAAAAATGAAGACACTCTCGTGGTTCACAGAAATGCATTCCCTGTCTGTTTACAGCAATTGAATACATAAGTACTCTAAAAATGGTTAAAAGTGAAGTAACACACATGAATTTTAGAAACTGACCATTAAATTATCTCCCTTCTAATGGAAAATGAATCAAGGGAACGTGGGAGATGACTACGCAGCTGCCAACCTAGTAATTCAAATCCTAGAAAAACAAGGATTGCATCTACATCTCTGATCTTATTATATCTTTCATCCCTCAACTCATATCCGACACTCCTCACCATGAATTCCTAGGTGTTCTATGCAAACAAACAGGCCAAGGTATTACAACTTTAATTAAAAAAAAATCAATTTAAATA
The DNA here is from genome assembly GCA_029852735.1 of Persea americana. Taxonomy (NCBI): domain Eukaryota; kingdom Viridiplantae; phylum Streptophyta; class Magnoliopsida; order Laurales; family Lauraceae; genus Persea; species Persea americana. The sequence continues at coordinate 32,446,450 of CM056820.1, read as the reverse complement.
TTTTATTGAGGGGTGGTGATGATGATGATTGAGAGTTTCAAATTCAACTGACATTTCATTGCCTTATGCAACACAGATAACCATATCCAATCAATCTGATCTCCATAGACAGCTAATCAAAAAACTCTCCTTGGTTTTGGTAGGCCCAATGGCCCCACAAACATGGTAAGTGTTGAAAATTTTAAGAATGCTGGAGAGGATTCAAACTTGGCAAACCATCCTCTGGACATTTCTAACCTTCTAAATGGTGATTAGAGAAAACAGCTGCATCGAGGTTCAACTATAGAATTTGAAACTATAATCTCTAATGTGTACTGAATTTGTCTGGTATTTTTTATCTCCTTAAAAGGAAAAACTTTGGATTCTCATTTTCGATATTATTATTTTTTTTTTCATTTTCGATATTATTATTATTTTTTTCCTTTTCTTTTGCAAATTACAACCATGCCTGTAGAATACTACCTCCTTTATTTAAACTTTCATAGTAATTGGTATTGAATAAAAACCACCATGTACATATGACATTTTGTAAACATCATGTTGAAAAGCAAAAAGATGAAATCTACATGATTGAATACCCTGGGCCGCCACCACCTTCTGGCACTGTCCACTCAATGTTCTGCTTGGGATCTTTGATGTCACAAGCCTGAAACACTTTCAGGAACAGTTAAAATCTCATTGTAAGCACTTAGGTAATGCACATTTTGTTTTTATTTATTATTTATTTTGTGTAAGGGTATAATTATCTAATTTTGAATTAGAGAACTTCAATGAGTTTCTAAATATCCACCTACTTAATGGTTAAATTTCTGAAGAACAGCATTTTCTTACAGTTTCGAGTCTTAGACGCAGGATGTTGTAATTCCGGAATAGGATTTCAACTTGGAATGGAATGGTAATCACAAGCAAGAGGGTATTATATTTAATATTTTCTGCTTGGTCAAATACACTTATTTCAGTCTTGTTTACAACAATATAGTTAACCTGATTAAAAGGACAAATCTTAGAGCTTGCAGTTTCCTTATCTTTTCTGGCAGCATAGGATATTTTTCTTTTATAGACGGAGAAGGTGAAAGGTCGAATAAATAAATGAAAACAAAGGTTCAACTGAATTGGATACAAGAAGGCTTTGAGATTCAAATACCTTGCAGTGCAGACAATTCTGAGCATTTATTTTAAGCCTCAATTGACCTTTCTCATTTGGGACATACCTGAATTTCAAGCCAAAAATATCAATTATTTTTGTAAATACCAAATCACTAAAACCACTAAAAGAAGATGCTCATTACTCGTATACGCGAGCAGGACAGTATCGTGACTCCGGTCCAGCATATTGTGGCAGGTTAACAAGTTCAGGCATTGTAGGTTCCTTCAGGTGAAGATGAGGAGGCTGGTCATGTTCGTGATTTGTGTTGCTCCTGCACAAAGTAAAAGAAATAATTCATGACAGAAAAGTGAAGAAAAAGTATGAGTAGACCAAACAAGATTCACATCAGGACAAAGGCAAGTGTTTGGTGCCAATATGCTTGAGGACCTTGACCATACAAATGATAATTGAGGTGATACCTACTGCTAAATTTAATGATTGCATAGTTTAACAGATGAATAAGAAATTCTGCAGAATTGAACAATTTGGCTAGAAACTGAGGACTAACTCTTGAAAGTCGCACTTTCTTGGATTTTCTAAAAATCCAGCAGTGTTTTGGCTTCACAATGCATAGACCTAAGGAAAGACCCGGTGGATAGATAATTATTACCTTTTGATATTAGACATCCTTGTTTTCCTTGTTACTCTGGGTTTTTCAATCTTTCAATTGGCTTTCACCAATTTTACATACTCTAGGATAATTCATCTAGTTCTGAAAATAGCAATCAAATAATTGGCAGATCGAATTACAAGCCACTTATTTTTCGAAGCCTGAGAGAAAGGGTCCATTTAGAAACACATTTTCCAAATAAAAAGGGTTCAAGAAAAGCTTAAAAGTATAATATACATTTGACAAGATTTACACGGTGAAGTAATTGTATATGTATGATGAAACCCACTTCCATCTAGATAGAACTCATAATTTTCATCATTGAGGCGTAAAAAAAAGAGTGAAAAATATAGGAAACGCCGTGGTTTAACTAACCTGTATAGAGAGGTTGGCACATCAAAGGACAACAAGCCATCTGGTTTTGGATATTGGATTGGAGTATGAATACTTGCATCCTACAAAGAAGAAAATGTACAATACACACAAATTAAAAGATGTAAACTGCATCAATGACTTCTAAGAAGTTGGTTCGTACATCTGTGGCTTCATGATCAGGTTTCCCATGCTTCAGTGTCAACGGTAGTCTTCCTTTAGTTACGTAGCTGACAGCCGAAATAAAGATAAAATTCATTAAAGAAAAGCACAAAGAAGTATGAAATAGGAATAATTATGACTGCTCAGGGCTAACATTGGTCGGCGATTGTCGGGCTTAGCATGCCATGGGCAAGGTTTAAGAAATTAACTTCAGCCCTAGTTTTAACCCCTCTTTTTTCAATTGGTAAACAAGTTCAGGCCTAGATTTTAACCGCCGCCTAGGTATATTTGATTTCCAGGTCCTCAAAATGGATGGGCCTGATCGCAGCCGAGTTTTGGCAAGCGGTCCTGGCTTTCAGCTACCATAAAACGAGTCCAGTCCCAACCTGCATAAAATTGGCAATGGTCCACTAAATTGCTGACTATGAAGAGTAGCTCTTCCAAAAAAACAAAACTTGTCAGGCCAAGTCCATGCTTGTGCCTTTTCTTTTCAACAACCAGAAATAGAATTTAGTGTTGAACTTGAAGCAGGAAGCGAGGTGAACTGGGTTATGTTTCAAGTTGAAGAAAGAGTTACGAACATGTAAGTATAGAATCCATTTGGAAGGTGAGATCTTACTGTTCCACTGCAGAGACAGCCAAACCGGGGATAAGCCCATACTCAAATGCCTGAAAGGATCATGAAATAAAGTGCAATACCTGTCAGTAAAATAACTGTCACATTGCGTATTGGTCCATTAGCTATAAGCTAAGTTGTAATCAAATGCATTACTAACAGGCCTGTAATTGCGAGCTCTATGAAGTTCTTCCCAAATCCAAGACTTCTTTAAACTATCCCAATACATCTCCATATCAGCTCCATCATGCAGTACGTTAAATGTTGCTTCTGCAGCAAGCATTCCTGTGGAGAACAGTGACAATTTATTAGACATACTCATTGAAGATGAATTTACAAAAGAACCATGGTGCACATCCTTATGTGCTAGTTAAAGTACAAAACTTAGGTTTATAATGTTCAAGATACAATGATTATGACAAATAGCCAAACAAATGAACATCCTAGGTAAAGATCGTCTTCAGAAGTTTTCTTGAATAAATTGCTAGGCTTATTTTTCCCCAATGCCATCATTCATCACTTATCAGGTAGACATGAGAGTAAACTATTCTGCAAGATAGATAGCATCTACTTAAATACACCCACCCTCTGGCAATTCATCCAATGCACATGCAATGCATGCTGCATGTCACTCCAGACTATTATCTCATGGGCTCCATGCATTGTGTGATAATTTCAGAATCCAATAAACCAATGTTACTGACCTGAGACAATTACATCAATCTATGAAGTACAATGAAGTGATGAGCAAAGGAAATCTAATCAAATCAGGACCCATTCAGATAATCAAAATGTAATTGTAATGTACCTATCATTACACCGAGGATGGAGCAAAAACTGAAAATTACATTGATTTAATGATCCTAAAACATCAACAGAGAAAATCTGATAGTTAGGATTGCCTGATCAACATGTGTTATAGGTTACACTTCATCAATAGTCAAAGACATGATTCGGGCAGTCAGGATTGCATGCAAATATGTTTCATATGCATCAAACTAGTAGTCACATCCAGAGTCGTGGAAGACGGGCAATATAATCTCACCCATTTAAGGGACAAAAACTACCAAAGAACAATATATTTTGCACTGATGAAAGAAAGAACAGACATCTAGGAAACAAACATGAATTACATGTCATTAATATAAATTTATCCAGTAACAATCCGTTTCTTTATATGGAGTAACAAAGCAAACATCAACAGTGAGCTTGATAAGATAATAGTAAGTGAGAATGGTACCTGATTTCATTGCAGTATGTGTTCCTTTTATTTTAGGAACATTCAAGAAGCCAGCAGAACACCCAATAATTGCTCCTCCAGGGAACACTGGATTTGGAAGTGACTGAAATAAACTTATTTGAATAAATATGTAAGCTGAAAAAGACAAGGATGTGATTTCAATTGAAAGACAATAAGTGTACCTGGAAACCACCTTCATTTAAAGTGCGAGCTCCATATTGGAGAACAGTGCCACCTTCAAGAAGTGGTTTGATAGCAGGATGGTGCTTCAGTTTCTATAGAAAAGCAAGATAATGGGAATAATGACAAATAACGTGTTATCTGTTAAGTCTATGCATACTCAAGTGTGCACCACCATGAACTAACTCTGCTAGGCATAGAACATAATACTTTAATGCAAAGCTATGGTACAGTGTTTTATGACGTGTTATCTATCAAAAGATGCATGCTCGTGTGTGCACTACCATGAACCAACTCTGCGAGGCATAGAACATAATAGCAAAGCTATGCTACAATGGTTTTCATTTTACAAGAATGGTGGTCTCCTATTTTACAGGACAACAATTAGAACAGCTATGACCTATGGAGCAGAATGTTGGACAATCAAGAAGCAACATATGCACAAAATGGATGTAGCAAAGATGAGAATATTGAGATGGATGTGTGGTAAAACTAGGAAGGATAAAATTAGAAATGAGTACTTTTGAGAACATTTAGGGGTAGCATCAATATAGGATAAAACTAGAGAAATCCGTTTGAGATGGTTTGAGCATGTCCAACGCAGATCGGCACCGGCATCGGTAAGGAAAAGTTTGGCTATGAAGATTGATGGCCCACCAAGGGGAAGGGGTAGGCCAAAGAGGACGTGGATGGAGGTAATAAAAATAGATCTGCAGAAGTGCAACTTATGTGAAGATTTGGCTCACTATAGATCAGAATTGAGAAACAAAATTCGTATAGCCCAACATAGTTGGGACAAGGCTTTGATGATGATGATGAAGAAGGAGAAGAAGAAGACGAATGATGGTTTTCTATTGGGAAAATTAAAATTCTTAGCAGTGACCAGTCCTATAAAACTGAGGTTGGGTGAGTGCTACATTTGTAAAGTATACTATTAATTTAGTTTGATAAGCTTTTTGTCTGACTGCCTAATGCCAACCCTCCTTTTGTCTTGGCTTGGCATGTCCAGTGAGGCACAACACATGTCAAAAGACTGTTAAAGCAAAAGACAATAAAAGGGGTCTATCGAAAATGGGCATAGGAGGGTCCAATGCAATGCTCACCCAATGCTGATTAGAAAAAGGAACATTGAAAAAGGAACCCTCAAGAGGCCACCATTGGAATGGACCACAGAGTGGGCACCATTTTTCACTTGACTCTAGTCCAACACCACTAATACATTAATGTGTGACACTAATTAGATAACAAAGACTTAAGTAGTCCAACACGAAGGTATGGGCTGAATTGATCTGAAGTACAAAAAGTTTGGGTCCCATGAATACAATGATAATCCAGCCCTCAGGAGAAAGCCCAACCCAGGCAAACCTGTCAGAACAGGCCTGTTCAATGCCAAATATGAGCCCAGCAAAAGCCAGATCCATCAGCAACCAGGTCAAGATTTTCAGGCCCAATTCCTTGCCAGGCTGAGGCCCATCCAATACAAGTTATCAGACATAAGGGCCATCCAAACCCTGATTAATCCATCAGAAGCATTATGGAGCAAGTTATCTTCTTATTGTAATACTTTTGTTTGAATGGTTCAAGGAGTTTCAATGTTAGTAAGAGAGCAGTGGGATTCGCCCTCCACCCCACCCCACACCCCCCCCCCCCCCCCCCCCCCCCCCCCCCCCCACCCCCCCCCCACACACACCCTGCAATTAGGTTTGTAAGAGGAAATAGAGGGAGAAGATTAATGAAAGACTATAAATAGGAGTCAATGGCTGTTAGGGGTTTTATCTTTCGTTACTTCTGGAATAGAATTTAAGAATATCTTGAGTTTTCCTTCTTCCTTTGTCCACACTAAAGACAAACAAAAGAATGTTGGGCTTTTGATTCAGGCACTTGCCAATCAAAACTCATTTTGCTACTCATCGATTTGTAAGAGCTCCACACGAATCATCACTGCTGAGAGCTTACTCAGACAGCTACGCCGCTACATATCGCTGCAATCACTAAGTATCACCTGTCACGTAGCATTTTGGCCACCGGCCGCTGCATCCACTGCAACCGCTATTTTGATCCTTGTGGCAACTATTAAACCATTGAGATTTCTTATTCACACAGAAACCAACTAGAAATTTGTCAGCAACTAGTCTTGAACATGCATCTTGCTTGGTCTCAACCTTGAGGCAAGGACCCCACTGGAATGGCTATAAGAGCAGAATAAGCCTGGTTGACAACATCCTAGATCAATCCTTGCTGTTTGAGGTGTGGCACTTGGAGGTTGGATCAGTTAAAGGAAGGTTGATGTGGAGGACTGCCATTCCAGCTGTTCAATGGATCATTTGGAAGGAGAGGAATTCGCTACATGGAGGAATCCTTCTCTTCGGCTGTGGATCTTGCTCACATATTGAAGTTCACTATCGCTTAGTAGGTGTTGGCCCTTCCTCAATTCAAAGGGATTCCAATCGACCACTTTTTGAGGAACTGGAGGGAGGTTGCCCATCCTTTTAAGGGTTAGAAGCAGCTTAAGAGTTGTTTCAATTTTTGTTTCTTGTGGGAAGCTTTGGCCAGTGGTCGATGTTTTTGGCTGTTTTCCTCCTCTTTTTGGTTTTGCCCTTTTAGTATAGCTCTCTTGTAATCTTAAGTCTTTTCATTGAATGTTAAAAATAATAATAATAATAATAATAAAACAAAGACATCATACTGGCAGTTTTAGCATGTGTTTACATGTTCACATCAGCTTCCAAGTCCAGCCCATTGAAGATGCTACAGATGAATATGATATGGGAGAATCAATGAAATAATGCTCAACACCACAACTAAAAAAATGGATTAACGCAAGAACTCCGTATACAACGAACAAGCGAAGCAACGGATCGCATAATAGTTTTAAAATTGAAACTTGACTCAACTATACAAGAATCTCGAGGCTCAACTGAAAAGAAGAAAAGATAAAAGAAAAAAAAATCTCAAAACAGGTAAGACTCCAGCATATTAATGTAATTGTAATCAAGCCAAATATAATTGGACTGGATTTTTTGGGTAAGGAAAAGTTGGGTTCATTTAGCTGTGTGAGCCATCAATGTATATCGTGTATTCTAGATACGATTATAAGATTCCTAAATCAAGGGATTCATTGCTGTAAAAATCTTGTAAACAAGGAAACCAAAGGAATATAAAGAGGTGATCGTCTACAATGGTTGACACAGAATTTTGGGGAAGGAAAATTACTTTCTTCTTTGCCATTTGAGTATCTTGAGACAACACTACTTTGTAAACTCGGTTAATGTAATATCTCGATCCTAGCCTAATCGTGTTTAGTGTCTAATTAACCCTAACCTAATGGATGTTTTGAATGTATTTGGGCTTGATTAGGTAGATTAGAAAGGCGTTTGACCATTGACTAGGTAGCATTTTGACTTTTGGGTATTTTGGGTTTATTGGGCCCCGCGCGTGTTAACTATTTTCTGAGGATTTTGGGTGCATTTCATAGGTCACGAGTCACTCTTCGATTTTCGTGTTTTGACCCAACTCATTTGAGCCCATTAGATCCATTTATGAACCAAAAGCCTTAAACCGTAAATCCTTATTAGATTTTGGACTTCTCTGCAAATAACAGAACTTCATAAGTATAAAACCCTACCTAAACCCTAAACCCTATCTCTTTGACTTCATTCCATCTCCATTAGCAAGAGGCACTTCGGTTTTCATTCTCCATCATTTCCCCATCATTTTTCTTGTTTCCAAACACCAAACAGAGAGAGATTGAGAGTCTTCTACTTCATCTTCTTCAAGCAAGAACCCACTTCTTTCAAGCACTCATCTTCTCCAAGCTTCCCTTCACTATTTCATCTACTTGGGTAAGCTATCACTCTCAAACTTCCTTTCCTTTGGTTAGAATCATTCCTAGAAGCCTAGATCTAGTGAGACAAGCCATTTCAATCATCATTTCATTTCTCTTATGTATAGGGTTTTGTATTGGGAGCAATAGATTTGGGGGTTTTGCTTTAGAAGCTTGATTGCAAGTGGGTAAGGCTTGGAATTGGTAGAAATTGGTGATTCAAGCATCCAAGGCAAGTATACATTCATAAAATGTGCATGTTCTTTCTCTATTTTGATTCTTGTTATGAGTTTCATGCTAGATTACCCAATATTACAGCTCATTTGTTGACTTGCTTTTGTTTAACCCTAGATTTGTAATAGATTTGGTAATAATTGATTTAGGGTTTTATTTTGTGGTTAAGTATGATGTATGGATGTTTTGGTGAGCTTAGCATGCTTCTACAATGCAAGATTAAGCCTTGGGAAGGTGGGAAAGTGCTTGGAAATGAAAAATCTTCGAATTTGGGCCTTCCTGGGTAAATCCCGAAGGATGTCGGTTAACCGACCCCGAGTTCGGTTAGAATATCAAAAAGGTGAAAAAATTGCAGAAACAGTGAGTTCGGTTAACCGACAGGTGACTGAACCCTTGACCGACAGTTAACCGAACTATGTCGGTTTATGTATAAGAAAACCAATTTTACAGCAGAATGACACTCGGTCAGGCGTCGGTTAGCCGACATGTCACAATTGCCCAGGTTTCTTAGGTGGTTTTGGACCTAGTCTTGGACCTTAGCCTTGGAACCCTTGAACCTTAATGTATGCCCAATGGACTTGTTAGCTTAGTGGGTGTGGTGTGAGCTACCATACACTCACATGGATACTCGTTTTCTTGGATTTCTTGTACCCCGAGCCAAAGGTGTTATTCTAAGACATTTGAGGTTCAAAATTATGTAACGCCAAGGGTCCTCTTGTAGCCCAATGACGTCGGAAGCCTTAGGAGTACACATAATTGGATGGTGAAGCCCACGAGTACTCCCAAAACCTTAGGATTGGCTTGCTATTTACCCTTGATTCATATGATCCTTACGCATGCATTTCATTTCCGTTACTACTACTCTCGCATGTTATGTACATGCTTCTTGTGTTTATTTGTTTAGCTCATGTACCCTTGTTGCATTGCATCATATGTTTCTTCATGCACTATGTATTAGTATATGCCCATAGACTATGTCGTGTTTTACGCACTTATGATTATGATCACGTTCCAGTTTATGTTTATGTCCTTGTACATGCTTATGCTTACTTTTACTCCATGATATGTACTTATACTCTATTCTTTGAGTTGGCACCACTTAGCTCTGACCCTAGCACAGTCGGGTTCGGCTAGGTGCGGGTTTAGTTGTTTTTCATGGACCTCTGCAGATGGGATTTATGGGGGGTTAACCGGTACCTCTGGTCCACAATGGAGTTTCCGGGCCATATGCCTCCTAGTGGTACCTCATGTTATGTTATGTCATGTTCATGCTCTCATGTGATTTCGTGTTTACATGCTTATGTGGGAGATTACAGCTCATGTGGTAGTGCCACCTTGTTGTGTTATGTTTTATGCACACTTCATCTTCATTTCCTATGTATCATGCTTATGTCAAATGGGTTAGTAGGTCACAGCCCATGACAAATAAAGCCCAACTTGTGGGTCAAAAGAAGTCTCGTATGTACAGCTATGTCATTGATTCTTTGCCTTATTAGGAGATATGATTAGATGATAATTAGATTAGGATGACTGTAATTTAGTTAATTACATCAATCACTATAACTCATATGGAAACATGAAATCTATATATTGAAGCATCGTGACCCTCAAAAGGTATCATCGAATTCACATCATTATTTCTCTCTTCTTCTTGCTGGCTTTGACATGGTATCAGAGCTTTGAGCAGACTCTATACTGAGTTTTCTGAGTGATCTTCTCCATCTTCCAAGCATTGGAAGTCGTCCAGTGTCTTCTCTACCTCAAGAAACCTTCATTCGTTGGTCTGATCAAGGTGTGATCATATGCGGCCCACCCCAGATCAGCACTCCTGTATCTGGAGATTGCAACCACTCTGGTCGTCTACTTCTTCTGGTATTTGTGGACATTTTTTGAGGATTTTTTGCATCACAGAGTCATCCCTGATTGATCAGTTGGAAATATTGGAAGTCTTCTCATATACCTTGAAGATCTCATCTTCATCGTCAGAGCAACACAGATCAGGGATCTGTACCTTCTGGAGCCAAAACGTAGGTGATAACCTGTTGTTTCTTCATCGTGATCATAGTGGCCCACCTGCGATCATCTCGAAATCCACAGGTCTCCTTCCAGTCTTGGTCGCCCATCTCTCCTTGTCATTTTGGAGATTTTTTCAGCAATTTTCAGAGATCAGAGGTAGGCGCTTTGATCCATATTGTGATCATCCATTTTTTTAAAATAGTTTTCATCATAGCCGCACAAAATCCTTGATTTTGAACAGATCTGGATGAGATTTATACTGCTGGAAAGGAAATTGGCTACTGGTCTCTAGCTATTGATCTGATCACCAATCAGATCCCTCTGTGGGCCCCACGCAAGGATCCCATCTCATTATTCCAGTTCGTCTGGACTATTTTAGTGCATATTTTGCACTCTGTTGTGTTCTATTTCTGCTTAGAAGCCTCTCCCACTTCTCTGATTTCTTCTACTATTGCTCGTGTGTGCTGTTGATGCTGCTTGTTATTGCTTAAGGCTGATTAATTACTGATCATTCTTTCTCAGTTTGCTTTAAGTACCGTTGGATTTTCTTGCACAGTTTAATAGATCTACTGATTACTAAAATGGAAAAGCATGAGATTGCCTTGATAAAATTTAATGGCAAGAATTACACTTCCTGGTCATATCAATTTCAAGTCTATCTCGAAGGAAAGGAAATGTGGGGACTTGTTTCAGGAGGGGATCCACGACCTACGGAAGATGAGAAAAAAATACTCTCTTGGAATACGAAGGATGCCAAGATAAAAACCTGGATTCTTGGTTCTGTTGAACCACAATATATCCCGAATCTCAAACCTTATAAGACCTCCAAGGAGACGTGGGAATATCTGAAACAAGTGTATCACCAAGGGAACTCTGCACGTCAATACTAACTTGAACTGGAGATTGGTCAGTATTCGCAAGGCACCTCATCCATCCAGGACTATTATACAGGTTTTCTCAATTTATGGGCAGAATATGATGACATCAACTACCTCAATGTATCTACGACAACTCTTTCTGAGATTCAAAAATTACAGGCAACTTCTCACAGAGACCAGTTCCTCATGAAATTGAGATCTGAATATGAGATCATTCGTTTCAATTTGATGAGCAGGGTTCCCTCTCCATCCCTGAATGAGTGTCTCAATGAACTCTTACGCGAGGAACAAAGTCAGCTCACTCAGCATGTTCTGAAGCAGCAGTCCTCCGGAAACTCTCATGATGTAGCATATGCTGCAACTACTAATTATACGCCTGGTGTCTCTCACGGTCTGGGAGGGATCGTTCATCATAACACTTCTGCTGCTAAAGGACAACCCCTTGCACGAGATCTCAGCAAAATCCAGTGCTTTGGCTGCAAGAGTCATGGCCACTATGCCTCACAGTGTAAGACCAAGTTCTGTAATTACTGCAAATCAAATGGTCATGTTATTACTGATTGCAAAAAGCGGCCACAAAATCGCACTCCACTAGCATCTCATGTCAATACTGCAGATGCTACTACTTCCAGCAATAGTCCTTCAGCACCGGTCATGCCTTCACCACCTCCTGCTTCCAGTAATGCTCCTCAGATCACCCCTAAGCTTATTCAACAAATGATCATTAATGCCTTCTCTGCACTTGGCATTTCAGGTAAAACCCAATCCTCTTCCTCCCTTTGGTTTATTGATTATGGAGCTTCAAATCACATGACCTCCTCCACCACTCATCTCTCTAACCTACAACCATACAATGGAAGTTTGCAAGTCCATACTGCTGATGGTCAAAAGCTTCCTATAACAGCCACTGGTGACATTATTCATCCCTTACCTCTCACAAATGTCTTTCTCTCTCCTCATCTAACTACAAATCTTCTATCTGTTGGCCAACTGATTGATGATAATTGTAATGTTTCTTTTTCTCGCTCTGGTTGTGTTGTGCATGATCAAGTGTCGGGGACGGTGATCGCGACGGGGCTTAAGTGTGGACGTCTGTTTCCTCTTATTTTGCCTTCCTCTCAGAATAACCAGATCTCTGCTTTCTCTTGTTTTTCTCCTCAAGATGTTTGGAGGCTCTGGCATAATAGATTAGGCCATCGTCATTCCAAATTGTTATTTTTGATGTTGAACAATGGTAGTATTAATAAAAATAAAACCTGTTTTAATCACATTCCTGATAAGTGTTCTGTTTGCAAACTTGGAAAAAGCAAAGTCCTTCCCTTTTCTTCAAAATCTACTATGGCTTCAAACTGCTTTGACATTATTCACAGTGACGTCTGGGGATTACTCCTGTCATCTCTCATATAAATTTCAAATATTTTGTCACATTTATTGATAATCATAGTAGATTCACATGGGTTTATTTCTTGCATTCTAAATCTGAAGTTTTTGACACTTTCCAAAAATTTATGGCGTATGTTGAAAATCAGTTTTCTACTCGCATAAAAGTTCTCCGCTCTGATTCCGGAGGGGAATATATGTCCCATCAATTTCAAACTTATTTGCAAAAACACGGGATTTTATCGCAGCGATCGTGTCCTTACACTCCTCAACAGAACGGAGTTGCTGAACGAAAAAACAGACATCTCCTCGATACTGTCCGTTCTCTTCTTTTAGAATCATCAGTTCTTGCGAAATTTTGGCCCGAAGCATTAGCCACTGCGGTTCACTTAATCAATCGCTTGCCATCCCATAGCCTCTCCAATCAAACACCATACTTTCGTCTCTTTCATACAGATCCTACTTATACCCATCTGCGCATTTTTGGATGTGTCTGTTTTGTTCATCTTCCTCCTACTGAACGTACCAAATTAACCGCTCAATCCACCCAATGTGCATTCCTTGGCCACGCATCTCAACAAAAGGGGTATCTCCGCTATGATCCTGTACTTAACCGCCTTCGCATCTCTCGAAATGTCATTTTTTTCGAAAACAAGCGGTTTTTTTCTCCCCATTCCTTACCTCCTCCTTTTTCTCATCTACCAGATTTTTCTGACACAATCTCTTCTCCACTCATTGTTTATGAACGACGTCGTCATAAGGATGTTCCACTACTGCCTCCCCCACCGGATCCCTCCTCGCCGACACCTGATCTTGCACCTGACTTCTCACCTGCTGCCTCCCCTCCAGTTCAGCTTCGACGTTCTTCTCCTCTCTCCAAGCCTCCAGAAAAATATGGGTTCACTCACACATCTTTGCTTGCTACCCTCTCCTCCATTGCTATTCCTACTTCTTACTTACAGGCGGTGAAGCATGACTATTGGCAAAAGGCTATGCGAGAAGAATTAGTCGCGCTACAGGATAATCATACATGGGATATAGTTCCATGTCCCTCTTCAGCAAAACCTATCGGCTGTAAATGGGTTTTTTCAGTGAAACTAAAAGCTGATGGCTCGTTGGATTGCTATAAAGCACGGTTAGTAGCTTTGGGAAACCGACATGAATATGGTATCAACTATGAAGAAACGTTTGCCCCTGTTGCAAAAATTGACATTCCATGACATTCAAAACCTTATCCCAGAAAGAGAGAGAGATAGAGTTATGTGAAATTCTCACATTCGATGATCTCTCATCTTGGATTTCTGTTCTTTAAATAGACTTTACAATGCCTAAGATTAGTCTACAAATCAAGGAATTAAAACCTAATTAGATCAATTAGATCTCTAAGAATGGAAAGACAATTAATCTATCGAGCTGTACACAATCTATCTTGATGTACACATTTTGACTAGATCTCTCATACAAGTGGGTTGGGCCAAATATCATACAAGTTTACACTTTAACACCCCCACTCAAATTGATGCGGTGAATCAACCAGCAACAATTTGCGAACCAGGAAGTCATGCCGCGGTCGTGGAAGGCCCTTGGTGGAGATATTAGCGAGCTGGAACTCAGTGGAAATATGGGGAAGAGTAATGATTTTACGATCATACTCATCCCGAATGAAGTGACAGTCCACTTCAATATGCTTGGTCCGCTCATGAAACACAGGATTTTCAGTGATTCGAATGGCACTTGTGTTATCAGCATGAAGCGGAGTCGGTTGAGTCTGGGAGAATCCAAGCTCGGAGAGCAACCCACGAAGCCATAGGATCTCAGAACAAGCGGAAGACATGGCTCGGTATTCGGATTCCGTGGAAGATTTGGAGACTCTATCTTGCTTTTTACATTTCCAGGAAACCAAGGCGTCTCCCAAGTAAACACACCATCCTGTGGTAGAGCGACGGGTGTCCGGACAGCCAGCCCAATCCGCATCAGAATAAGCAGTGAGTGTAAGTGGTGTGCCAACTGGAAAGAATAAGCCGCGGGTAGAGGTACCAAGGATATATCGAATAATCCGTTTGACTGCTGCCAAATGATGATGCCGTGGGGCCGTCATAAACTGACTGACCAGATTAACAGCATAAGAGAGATCTGGTCGAGTAATGGTTAGATAGACAAGGCTACCAACCAAACGACGATAGAATGTAGGATCAGGAAGGAGATCGCTGTCTTGTTGATAAAGCTTGGCATTTACTTCCAACGGTGTGTCGACTGGGCTAGAATTACTGAGATCGGCAAGATCCACTAGGTCAGTAGCATATTTGTGCTGATGAAGAAACAAGCCTTTCTTTGATTGATGCACTTCCAAACCCAAGAAATAATTCAAAGGTCCCAAATCTTTCATATGAAACTTATCTTGCAGAGAGGCCTGTATCTGTCGGATCATATCACTGTGAGGGCCAGTAATAATGATATCATCAACATACACAAGGAGAATTGTGGATCCTCGGGATGAATGAAGTGTGAACATCGAAGGATCATACGGGCTCTGTATGAAAGAAAGCTGAAGGAGAGTGGTTCGGAACTTGTCAAACCAAGCTCTGGGTGCCTGTTTAAGGCCATATAGTGAGCGTCGTAATTGAGCAACATCGGTCTTGGAAGAAGAAGGAATTCCTTGAGGGAGACGCATGTAGACTTCCTCTTTAAGATCCCCATGAAGAAAAGCATTCTTCACATCCATCTGATATAGAGGCCATGACTGAGAGGCGGCTATTGCAAGAATTGTACGGACAGTTGCCATTTTGGCCACTGGAGCAAAAGTCTCCTCATAGTCGATACCATACTCCTGCCGGTTTCTAAGTGCAACTAGACGGGCTTTGTAGCGATCCAAGGATCCATCGGACTTTAATTTCACCGAGTATACCCACTTGCATCCAATGGGTTTGATAGATGAAGGACAGGTAACAATGTCCCATGTATGATTTGTTTGAAGAGCAGTAAGTTCTTCCTGCATAGCCTGTTTCCAACAATCATGCTGCACTGCCTGAGAGTACGAGTTAGGGATAGAAACAGAAGACAAAGTGGTTAATAATGAAGCATGAGTAAAGCCATAGCGATCAGGTGGCTTGATGTGGCGAATGGATCGGCGAAGAGCAAGAGGATCCGAAGTTGGATTAGGTGCAGGATCAGGAGCAGGAGGCGCCAGAGGTGGGTCAGGTGCAGGATCAGGAGCAGTCAGGGTAGGCGTAACGAGAGACCCAGAGGCAGGATCACCTGTAACATTCCGTCGTTTATACACAAAATTTGGCTTAAAACGAGTAACAGGTGGAGGCATTGTATCTGAAAAAGATGGTAAAAAAGAGAACGAGACAGAGTCATCTGAATCACCATCCCTTGGAAAGAAATATTGATTTTCAAAAAACACGACATTGCGAGACACTTGAATTCGTTTGGCTTTAGAATCATAACATAGATAGCCTTTTTGATTAAGAGCATAACCAAGAAAGGCACAGATGGAGGATTGAGCTGTTAACTTAGTGCGCTCAGTGGAAGGAAGAAGAACAAAACAAACACACCCAAAAGGACGAAGATGATCATAGAGTGGATTCTTGTGAAAAAGTCTAAAAAACGGTGTCTGGTTGTTTAATCTAGATGAAGATAGGCGATTTATGACATGCACAGCGGTTGAGAGGGCTTGGGGCCAAAACCTAGTTGGAACAGAAGATGCTAACAAAAGTGAATGAGCAATATCCAAGAGATGTCGGTTTTTCCGCTCAGACACACCAGTTTGTTGGGGGGTGTAAGGACAAGATCGCTGAGAGATAATGCCTTTGGATTGCAAAAATGTTTGAAATTCCTTAGAAACATACTCCCCCCCTGAATCAGATTGAAGAATTTTAATGGTAGTGGAAAATTGATTCTCAACATAAGATAAAAAAACTTAAAAAACGGAGAAAACATCAGACTTAGCATGCAAAAAATAAATCCAAGTAAAACGACTATAATCATCAATGAATGTAACAAAGTATTTATAATGAGAATGAGGGATAACAGGTGCAATACCCCACACATCACTATGAACAATATCAAAACATTTCATTGCTAAAGAATCATGAAGATGAAAAGGAAGGGTTTTTCCTTTCCCCATCTTGCAGCTATCACAATTAAAAGAAACATCCTTAAAAGAAACTTTATTATCATTAATTAAACTAGAATTTAATAAAAACATCAAAGTTTTGGAATTAGGATGTCCTAAACGATTATGCCACAACTGACATTTATTATGACTCAAATGGGAAAACAAAACAGACTCCGAAGGGAGCTTTTCTTTTGACAAAATCTGGAGGGGAAACAGTCGTCCCTGCTTAGGGCCCTTCGCTAGCACCTTCCCCGATACTTGATCCTACACAACAGAACCGGTGCGAGAAAACAAGATGGAGCAATTACTATCAACAAGTTGACCAACTGATAACAAATTTGTGGTTAAGCGAGGGGAAAGAAAAACATTATGCAAGGGTAAGGAGTGAGGAACCTGTCCAACATCAGAAATGGGAATACTGCCACCATCAGCAGTATTGATGCAGAGGTCTCCATCATACTCCTTAATATGAGTCATATTGGCAGGAGAGTGTGTCATGTGATTGGAGGCCCCTGAATCAATATACCAGGTGGATACTGAAGATTTTGGTTTACCTGATAAGCCAAGGGTAGAGAAAGCATTTATGATCATTTGCTGGACAATTTCAGGAGTGAGGGTAGAAGAAGAAGATGCAGCAGGTGGTACAGGCATGACTGGTGAAGGAGCTTCAGGAAGATGTGCAGAGTAGGCTCTCTGTTGCTGTGCCCGATTTTGAGGTCGCGTCCAGCATTCCGGAAGAACATGACCTTTGGTTTTGCAATAGGAACAAAACTTCTGGTTGCACTGAGTGGAAACATGTCCTAGTTTGTGGCAGCAAAAACATTTTACCTTGCTCATGTCCCGGGCTTGAGGCTTACCCCTGGCAACATAAGCAACATCGATAGGAGCAGCCTAAGGAGCATTCTGTGTAAGTGCCGTCTGAGTCACCAAGCGCTGTTCCTCTCTAAAGAGTTCGGCCAAACATGATTCGAATGAAGGGGATGGAACCCTGCTCATTAAGTTGGACCGGATATTTTCAAATTGTGGCCGTAACTACATCAGAAACTGATCCCGCTGACTTGTCAGATGGATCTCTTGAATAGAGGCTAAGGAGGCAGCAGGAAGGTCAACATAAATAAGCTCAACATAATCAGTCCACAGACTTGTAAACTGAGAGTAGTAATCCTGTATCGACAAGGTTCCTTGAACAAACTGCGAGATTTCATGTTCTAAATGAAACCTGCGAGCAGAATTTTCTTGCAAATATATCTTCTTTAAATAAAGCCGCATTTCTTTGGCAGTCTTGTATGGACGAAGGTTCAGGATAAATTGTGCATCAACGGACCCCAATATCCAGGTCATGATCTGCCAATCTTTAACCTCCCATTGAGTTAGGAGCTGGTCATCAGTAGGTTTGGGATCTGAATCATCAATATGTCCCCAGAGTTCTTTACCCTTAAGGTAAATTTTAAATTGAAAAGCCCAAGTGGTATAGTTTTTACCATTAAACTTGATTAACTTAATATCTCCTTGCTCCATAACGATTAAAGCAGAGATACGAAAAAAAACGTTAATGGTCGACAGTGAAACGATTTCCACGGGTGCTCCAAGTGATGATTAGTGATCAGATCAGGGAGTGGGGATGGAAGGAGAAGCTATTTGCACAACTCTAGGCCAAAGTCTTACTCAAAACAGATCAAAATCCAAGAATTTGGACGGCCGTGATGAAATCAGAGGCAAGAAATAGAAGTATCACAAATGTTGCTAGAAAACCAACCTCTGATGGGAGAAAAATTCCTGAAAAATGTCCATAAATACCAGCAATGCTGGTCGACCAAGATGGAGGAATCCGCAGATGTTGGTGATGTTGATCACAGGTGGGCCACACCTTGATCAGAGAAGATCTGTGATGATCAGGATGATCAGTGATGATCTGAAGTGGGTCTGAGTGCTTCCAAACCTTGGAAGAGGACGAGGATGAGCTTACAGATCAGTGGATGAAGCAGAGATAGAAGACAACAGCACAAAAGTGCAATGTTGTGCTAAAACAGAGCCTGACGATCTGGAATGTAAACATCGATCTGAAAAAAAAGTCCCACAAACTGATCTAAGCAAAGATCAGGTAGTAATATCTGGAAGGAGTTCAAAAGTTTGTCCCCCAGGCCAAAATTTGATGAGGAGTGGATGAAGATCCACCAATCTGGATGGCTGTGATGAAATCTATTTGACCAAAATCGCTAGAGGAAGAAGTGGCTGGAAACAACCTCAAAAGGTGTTATAAGAATCCAAAAAAATCTTCAAAAATCCTTTGAAGAACAGTCGATCATCATCATGTAGATTGCTGGCTACAAGTGGTTTGATCAGAAGTGGGCCACGTTGATCAGAGATATCCCACGCAGAGAGAAGAGAAGAACTGAAGCTTTAGAAGTCTCTCAGAATGAAGAAGGAAGAAGATCTCTTAGAACTCGAGCTCTGATACCATGACATTCCATGACATTCAGAACCTTATCCCAGAAAGAAAGAGAGATAGAGTTATGTGAAATTCTCACATTCGATGATCTCTCATCTTGGATTTCTGTTCTTTAAATAGACTTTACAATGCCTAAGATTAGGCTACAAATCAAGGAATTAAAACCTAATTAGATCAATTAGATCTCTAAGAATGGAAAGACAATTAATTTATCGAGCTGTACACAATCTATCTTGCTGTACACATTTTGACTAGATCTCCTATTTACACTTGGGCTGGGCCTAATATCATACAAGTGGGTTGGGCCAAATATCATACAAGTTTACACTTTAACAAAAATGACAACTATCAGTACTGTTTTGGCCATTGCTGCTTTTCACTCATGGCCTCTGTATCAATTCGATGTCAAGAATGCCTTCCTTCATGGTGATCTCAAGGAAGAAGTCTATATGCGACTTCCCCAAGGAATTACGGGTGCCTCGACACCCGACTGTGCGTGCTTACGGCGCTCTTTATATGGTCTTAAGCAAGCCCCACGCGCTTGGTTTGAAAATTTTCGGGATGCTCTTCTTCATCTTCAATTCACTCAAAGCGCCTCTGATCCTTCTATGTTCCTTCATCGCTCCTCGAATGGGATTACCGTTCTCTTGGTTTACGTGGATGATATCATCATCTCTGGTACAGATTTTGGCATGATCACCCACCTCCAAGCTTCCTTACATGAATATTTTCATCTGAAAGATTTAGGGCCACTCACATACTTCTTAGGCCTTGAGGTTCATCAGACAGAGAAAGGGATCATCCATGATCAACACAAATATGCTATGGATCTCATTGAGACGGCTGGTCTTCAAAACTCCACCCCTGTCGATACACCCGTTGAGGCCAATCTTCAGTTCGCACACGATACAGGTGATCTTCTTCCTGATGCAACACTGTATCGCCGTTTAGTCGATAGCTTGATCTACTTGACTATCATCCGGCCTGAAATCTCATATGCGGTGAATCTGGTTAGTCAATTCATGACACTATCACGTCATCTCTACCTTGTTGCTGTTCGGCGCATTCTTCGATATGTTCTTCATACACCTTCTCGTGGCCTTTTCTTTCCTGTGGGTAATTCGACTTCTCTCATTGCTTACTCAGATTCTGACTGGGCTGGTTGTCCCGATAGTCGCCGGTCTACCACGGGTTGGTGCATGTTCTTAGGGGACTCGTTGATCTCCTGGAAGTATAAGAAACAAGATAAAGTCTCCAAATCATCCACAGAAGCCGAATATCGTGCTATGTCTGCCGCCACTTCTGAAATTGTCTGGCTTTGGGGTCTTCTCTTTGAGCTTGGCTTTCCACAATCTGGCCCTACCCCACTCTATGCCGACAATACCAGTGCCATCCGGATTACTAAAAACCCTATCTTCCATAAACGCACAAAACATATTGAAGTGGCTTGTCATTACATACGTGATGAATTTGTGCGTAAAGCAATAACTCTTCCTCATGTTCCTACAGGACTTCAGATTGTAGATATATTTACCAAAGGACTTCCTCGGCCACAAACCAATTCTTAGTTGGCAAATTGATGCTAGTGGATTCACCCGCATCAATTGGAGGGGGGTTGTCAAATGGGTTAGTGGGTCACAGCCCATGACAAATAAAGCCCAACTTGTGGGTCAAAACAAGTCTCGTATGTATAGCTATGTAATTGATTCTTTGCCTTATTAGGAGATATGATTAGATGATAATTAGATTAGGATGACTGTAATTTAGTTAATTACATCAATCACTGTAACTCATATGGAAACATGAAATCTATATATTAAAGCATCGTGACCCTCAAAAGGTATCATCGAATTCACATCATTATTTCTCTCTTCTTCTTGCTGGCTTTGACAGCTTATTCATGCGCTAATCATGCCTAGTTTACTTTCTTGACCTCAAATGATCTATCTTGTCATTTCTACTCATTTGCTATGCATGTCTCATCTTATATTTGTTTACCTTGCTTAGCTTAGTCTGATGGTGCTACACTTGGCGTTACAGGTGAGGATCACGTCAACGCCATTGCCCAGGAGATCACGGAGGTTGGGAAGGAGACTCCTCAACAGCTAGCAGAGTGAGCCCCAGAAGATATCTTTTAGACATCTATGCGTTGAGTGGGATTGACGTCACCATTTCCCATGACTGTGGCTTGGGATGCCACAAGACTTGGGCTCGATTTAGATATTTTATTTGGATATGTAATACTTAAACTAATACTTTGCTTCCGCTTACTTTTCTTATCTTTCTTACTTTCCTAACTTTGAAACTTAAACTCTTAACTATGCTCATGGACTAGATTATGCTCTTATATCATGATTTTGTATGTGATGGATGGTTATTATGGTTGGATACTTCTAATTGAAACATGCAGGTTTAAGGAAATTTTAATCTCACACATGATATCATGTGGGAAAACCCGTTCGTGGAATTCAATCATGCATGGAGTTGGTTCGAATTTCCACGTGGGCATACGTCGCGCTTCGAGATGAGTGAAATCTCGGGCTCGGGGCGTGACAGTTAACTCAGGGTAAAATATGTTTAGTGGTCAAAACTTGTCATAACTCAGGCTGAGTACGTAAAATACATCTTGTTATATTTTTATACCAAGATTCATGTAATATCTTGACCAAGGCCAACTGGGTCTTCAAATCAAGTCAACTTGGTGAAATTTCATAAAGTCCAGCTTTCAGTTTTTAAAACACAGGTTTGAGGCTGGGCAGCCTGGGCTGCAATAGTTCCTTTTATTACTATGGTTTGAAATTCAAGGCTGGCCCCAACAAATGAGCTGATCAGGTGTTAACTTCAGGCCAGGCCTGACCCCTAATATCATAAAAAAAGGGTTGGTAATCAGAGTTGGCCAGGCCTGACCTGTTATATCATTAAAATAAAAAGGTTGGTGATCAGAGTCAGGCCAGGCCACATTGAGGGGCTTGGTATTCAAACCTAAGAAACCTGATCCATTCCTTGCCCATTTCATGTAAATGTTCTCATGCAAAAATGTTAAAATAATGGTAAACTAATAAGCATCTAGTCACCTGGAATTCATCAAATGGGCTTAAGAAAGGATTGTGATAATTCAAGGCAACTACTAGGCCAATTGACACCTGCATGAACAATTAAGCAGCAGTTCATAACTACCATATAAGAAAATTCATTTTTATGAAGCATTCATTTGAAAGTTCACAGGGCAGGAAAAAAAAGGAGGAAATGAACAACTGCAGAAGGTACTTAAAGCATGCACCAGAAACAAATGCAAGCAATGATGGATAATCCATATGGCCTGGGTCAAACAAACGAGACTTCCAAATCATTCGTGAAATAGTCATAAACTCTTCCTGAACATGGAAATAGTCCAACAAGGGCACCAGATACTTCTATCCAAAACATCTGTTAGGTCAACTTGATCAATGGAAATATCATTTAAAATGTAAATTAAGAGGAGCATAGTTCAATTTTCTGAGCTGTCTCTCCAAATTCAAATGGAAATAATGATACTGAAGAGCACGACAAGGTCAAAATATGCACAAGCAATGCTTCAAGTTTACATAAGCTATGTAAGGAGGCAGCTCCGCTTTCTGAAAAATTGCTCCTTCCCTTATGCTGAACAAATGATGAAACTACTATCATCTTTCTTTTGCAATTGTGATTGTAATTTTAGGAAATTAATATTCTGGATTGACCACAGATTTGTTAGTTCCGCATCTAATGCTGGCCAGGGATCCAGAATATTGTTTGCAACAAGGATAATGAAAAACAATCATTCTGTTGAAATTTTATACTTCTAGTAAGTAAATTCTGATTGCTTTCTGCCAAAAAGAGAAAAAAACAGAGAAAGATACAACAGCATAAGCTAAATTTTGTTCCCCATAAGAATTCTGGTTTTTTTAAGGTACAAAGAATTTTTATGTAAATTTTGTTCCCATAAGAATTCGTTTTTTTAAGGTACAAAAAGAATTTTATTAAAGAAAGGGTTCCCATAAGAAAGTTAAAAAATGACAACAAAAACAACCTCCACCAACCTGCCTGTCTTTCATGTGGTATAGAAAGGAACCCCCATAGGTCTTCCTATCCAACGGCCAGCCCAAGGTGTGCAGCACAAAGCCAGGTTTATGTTTTTTTTCATCAATTTCCCACACCTGCAAATATTGCATCATGCTTTAGATCCAAGGTACATGTCTGTATTGCTTAAAGTTTCAGCACACGAAATATAATTTGAAGATTTAGGTTCTATTCACTTTAATCTCTGAGATCTAATCATATGCTGCAAATAATCAAATGACATAACATCCATTCATGCACAAAAGTAAAAACTGAGAATAAGATTCATTTTCAGACAAGTTTTTAGGAGATGGTCATTCTCAGGGTCTCCCATGTGAAGATATTCCGAATTTCCACTGAAGGGTTAAATTTGCACAAAATCTCCATATTCAGCCGCGGAGGGGGGGGGGGGGGGGTGTGCGGGGCTGGGGCGGCAGCACTCAAAACAGTAACCACTTGGAAGCTTATGAGCCTCAAGTAATAGTTGAAAGGATGGTGAGGATTATTTAAGCTGAATTTTTTTGGACATCCCTCAAACCATGATGAGGCCCATTAGATCAAGAATGTCAACCGCTGAAGTGAAACACGGTCCTTACATGAACTGAGCTGTGTGCCCCAGCAAACTATATATTTTCCAACGTACAAGACACTGCATATTGATGCAGGCCAGATCCATGATTGGCCAACCCACTGGGCCCAAGCCCATAAAAAGATCTTCAAATCGTGCAAGAGTATCTATTTTAGTATTAGCTGAATTTTAGGGATACTTGTGAGATTAATTAGAAGGTTTTATCTTCTTTTGTTTTGGAAATTATTTCAATTTGATTTGTTTCTAAGAATAGGTTAGAGTATAAGTCTATATAAAGGATTGTAATCCCTCCCTAGGGACAAGTTCATTGATTAATAAAATTTCTTCCCTTGAGGATATCTCTTGGTTGTGTCTATGGTGTGAGACCAAGATAGGTCTGATCCTATGGATCCCTATCCCTAAGCCTTTTGGCTTGGAGGTTAGCCTGTTGGCTATCCTCCCTCTTCCTTGCACTGCTTCAATTGGTATCAGAGCCAACAATCCATCTCAGATTGCCGCCGATCCGAGGTACACACTATTCCATCTCTATTTGCTCTTTCTATCGATCCATTATAATCACCACTACCACCATCTTCCACCCGCCACTCAGCCACATCCAGACCCTAATCCCCTTTCAACCAAATCTCACCGAAGCCCTATTCCCACTCTGCCACCGAAACTATAACTTACTGCCTCGCTCAACCAGCCGAGCCCCATACCTCTACGCCAAGCCAAACCCTGACAAAACACCATCCCTACGCTGCTTCACATATGCTCATTCTCTATATGTGAATGGAACTCAACACGAAATAGTGGCACCAAATTCATCAATATAATACACCACCATATAGTCCCGATTATCTCATCCAAGACATGTCGTTGCCCTGGTGAATAATTTTCTTAAAAAGTACCCCACATGTACCCTAGCCTTGGTTAGCAAGCGAAGAAAAGAATAGGACTCCCGTGTCCCGTCCAACCACCTAATGCATCAAAATTACATGTAATGTCTTTTGAAGAAAAGTTATAGCTCGGATTTTGTATAACCCGTGATCAACAACTATACTCGCATAAGGTTGTTGTTAGTGAATGGAAGTAGAACGTAGTAGTTATTAGAAAATGACACGTCAAATATATGGGAGGCCATACAAAGAATCAATTGTAACAACAACATGGTTCATTATGGTGACCACTTAATGATGGATAATAGAGGTAGCACCAAACTCAGCCAACAATAGAAGCATGGTACGTCAGATGATGAAATCATGATAGCTCACCTAATGATGGAAAGCATCTTGGGGCCTCTCAATGATGAAAATATTGTGGCCCCACTAAATAAACAAAATCTTGGAGGACCCATCTAATTATAAATATGGCGGAGATAATAAATGATGAGAGAATTAGTGGAGCCCATGTTTTCATTAGTGGGCAGGCTTCACCATTCCTTGAGTGGGCCAAATTATATCATAATTAATTAAGTCCATATTGGTTTCAAATGCCAACTGGAACGCCATGCTTTCCATCATCAAGGTGAATCCAATTTAATTTTCATCGTTGAGTGAGCCTACCATAATGAATTGTATGGTGGGCCCACTGGCACCAGACTGCCATTGTCTTAGCCCTCACTATATTTCTATCATGGGCGTATTATGGATCACACCATATTTTTAACATTCATTAAATTGGTGATTAGCACCAAGTTTCAAAAGTCATAGAAAGCATGCTTAGACAATAAATGAGATACATTCAAAGATAATAAATGAGATATTGTGCACAGTAAAAGGACAAATTGTTAAATGACTAAAACTGGATTTCTCTACACATTGTAAAGTGGCCTTCTTCTTTTGGTTGTAAGGAAAGAATCTCAAATTTCTCCATATCACCATTGGTTCAACATAGTATATGAATGTTGTCGCATTTAAGCAGCTTCAAAGAAAATCAGAACCAGGTCATAGATAGGATCGGTATTGCTTAACAGTCAATTTTGGTTCGGTTCAGCTTAACAGGCAGAAACAGTTAAGAACTGAACAGCCCAGTAACAAATTTTCAGTCCAAAACTCATGGCCAGCTCAGCCGAACAAGGAAAATAATTGTTTCTTTTTTTTTTTTCATTTTTTCTAACAAAAAGAACCTTCATAGTGATCTAGGTACTAGTTTGCCCTATTCTAGCATAGTGCTTATGTAAATTTGTTTGATTGTTTAATGTAATTGAATTTCTTGGAATTCTATGACTTATACAAGTCGTTAAAAATTAAGAATCAATGGTGAATATACAAAAATGACATCAAATAATCTCTCCTTTCATGGAAAATGAATCAAGGGAAGATGGGAAATGAATACCCAGCCATCATCCTAGTAATTCAAATCCTAGAAGGTCAAGGTCCCATCTTTATCACTACGTCATATTCTTCACCCTTGACGTTATATCCTTCACTCGCACTCTGCACCTCTTCAATAATCCTTTCATGGAACTCATTTGACTATGGATTCCAATGTATTCTATGCAAACAAACAGGTCCTTAATGTTATTTAAGATATGAAATTGATAATTGGAGACAAAGAGCTCATAATGGATGTCGTAATTTCACATTGTAATGGACATGGATGGCTTATAAATTATTTATGTGACATGTAGAAATAACATACTGCATTCTTGATTTAGTAGAATGAATTATATATATACTAAATAACCTAGTTCCATCTTTTTAACTGTATATCAATTAATTTTGAAAATTTTACCAAATAGACTCCGAAATGAAACATTGAGATGTTATAATTACCAAAATGCTTCGATCCTAAGTCAAGTTGAAAGGGGTCCAAAACGAAATTGACAACTTCTTGTAGGAGTGATCAGTTACCTCTTTAATTCCTAGAGCATATGTTTGATGCTGTGCATGTCCCTTTTCGCGTAGTTTGTGCTCTTTGATTATTTTCTGTGGAGACAACAAAAATGAGAAAAACCCATCAGGATATGAGTTGGGAGTGTAACATTAACTTGCAAAATTAAAAGAACAAGGCAAAAGGTATGGCAATTCTTGAATCAATTAAGAAATTAGTTCTTATCAGACCTCTGACAATGAACCTCTACATCCTTCAGCAAGAAGTGTAATCCGTCCTGCATGACCTTTTCATGATTAATTTCATTCATTAAAAAATCAGCAATGCAAAGAACAAAAATGAATAAGCAACAGATGATGTGTGTAATGTGTATAGCTTGTTCCTCCGGCATGTTTCCCAGCGAGAAAAAGGAGGGCTTGCAGTCAAGATGCAGTCACCCATTAATTAAGATTTTGCACAACCAAATTATGAATCTACTATGGGAAAAAGTAGAACTCCGCCAATCCAAGTTTGATGGGAATGGTTCTAGGAAATGACACACACACATAACTATGACACATGAGAAACTCTCCAGAAAACCAATGCTAAATTGCACCCCTTTTCCTGACTTCATAAAGTGGCCTACCTATCACCAATCCAATCTCTTTCACATGCCTAACACCCTTGAGGCCTTGAATTAGCATCGGACCCAATTTGAAATTAATCAAACTATTATCCAACATTGGATTTAATTACCAAAAAAAAAAAAGATATATAAAGCCATTATATTTTGAGGCTCAGAAACTAAGGTTTGGGAATATTTAATTGGATTGACATTGGAACTACACCTAATCTTATCTATGCATCTCCCCACTCCCCCTGGTAGGCATGGATATTCCCACCTAGACGAATTGTTTGAATCGTTAGATTCAATTAATAATTATTGAATCGTAAGATTCACACTTGAATCCTAAGATTCACCAATAAGTGAGATTTGTTGCATAGATATGATCATATGAATCTCTTTTTTTTCCTCAGAACTCGATACTAATCATAGGACTTGGGATACAAATAGTACGAAGGGGCAATGCCCAAAAGTTGGCCCCACGAGATCATCCTAACCATCAGAGTTTGTCACTCACTAAATGTAGACCATTGCCTACAATTTTCCATTGGCAAGCCACTTGATTAGATAGCAATAATTACCCTACTGGACGTATTAGGGCATGGCCATCCATGATGGAGCTCATCAGGTTAATAACAGCTAAGCTTACAGAATGTGGTATGTGGACCCAACATTTACCAATTTTAGTTGAACTAAAAATGGCTTCTAATGTTTCTGCTGGCTTTACTTAAAACTATCTGTATGTGACTTTCAAATTTTAATTAGCCAAGAGAAACAACCGTCAATATGATTAGGCCAAAAACAAAATGTCAAGAGCATGCCTTTCAGTTCCACACCATGCTGAAAAGTCCCTCTTTTTGAACCGTCTTTGGCAACACCCAAATCATTAGTTGCAATGCCAACAACCTTGCGATTTGCATCATATAAAATCTGCCCAATTATCAAACTTAAAAATTAATGACATTTAATGCATTCACATACAGATTACTACAAGACAACAAATTTAGTACCTCACTAGCAGCAAAACCCGGGTATATCTCAACACCCAGTTCTTCAGCTTTCATTCCCATCCAACGTACCAACTGGCTCAGACTGCGGCACACATGACATTGAAATGTAAAGACATATACAGTAAACCAGCTGTCAGATGCTTATTGATTGGAAGGATTCTAGATACAACTTGGACATGCAGCATCAGTGAATGATACATCATGATAGTGTGACAAGTGGGTCATATTTAGGGAAACACATAAAATAGCAAAACTTGTAAAATCAACTAAATAATCTGCAACGTTGAGAAAATTAGAGGATGTCTTCCGAGATGAAAATAGTAATAAGGGTAGTTAGCCAAAATGTAAGATACTTAGCAGCTAGTGGCTACAGACAGAAAACAGATGACAAAGTTAATGCTCCTAATAAATGAGAAGTTTCCAACATCTATAAAACCAAGTAGAAGAGTTGATTGGAATTACATTTGGAACTCAATACATTACAGTAGAATTTATCTAGGTAAAGAAGAAAAAGAGAGATTAAGGTGGGTGGGTGGGTGGGTGGGTGGGTGTGTGTGGGGGGGGGGGGGGGGGGGGGGGGGGGGTGTGGGTGTTGGGAGGGTGGGGGGGTGTTGGGAGGGTTGGTTTAGGTATATGTCATAAGTTAATCGATGTGCTTAACTCACAAAATACAAAAAATTTACAATAATACACTATACACTTATATCAAATAACCCATAATGCTATTATTAAATCACTACTATTCCACCATTTACCTCCATATCGAAAGAATGCCAACGAAATAGGTAAAATGCTTCGAAAATAATAAAACATGGTGTTAAGTAGATAGATATGCAGTGAAAACATTTGGAAGAATAAAAAGGAGGAAGAAAACAACACACAGATAAACATGATAGGAACACCATGTGTTCACTACAATTGACTGTTGAACTTCTAGTATAGACCAGAATCTACCTTATCACATAATTTCCTCTATTGTCAAATGGGGATGGAAGTGAAAATGCATGGTCCTTTGTAAGCAACCAAAATTTATCAGAAGTGACAGGCACTTCGATTGGAGCCTACAAAACATGATGACAAAGGATACATAAGGAAAAATAGTCTGCCTTGTATGAATCTAAAAGATAGTTGGACGTTTAGAATGAAATATTAAAATTTAAAACTCAATTTTCCAATTTCTAGAGGTACAAATCAGAAGATTTTCTTCTTTACTTTTTTCAGATTTGCTGAAGTAAAATAGTGCAGTCTACATTCAAAACTTGAATGCTGCAGAACATATGAAAAAGTAATATGAAGTTGAGATTGGTACTTCCATATTTAAAAGAGCTCATGTAAAAGAAGTTATGCAATTCATTCAAAAATTAGAAATCAATCTTGCAAGACATACTCCGTCTTCCCTCCATTCTGGTAGGAGTTCATCCAAAGCCCTAGGCTCAAAAACATTTCCTGATATGATATGAGCACCTGCAAACATATTACAACAAGTCAGAAGAAATTATGGTTAACCAGACTTCTGAAACTTGTATGTGACCAACTCCCTGAACAAGGAACGATGAAGTTATCCTTCATCTTCAGGGAGATGTGAGTTAATCAAGTGGTTTCCACGACCAGGTAGGTTAATTGGCTAATATGTCGGCATATTCCCAGGCTAGGGCCAAATCTTTTGAACATTGGACAAAATATAGTAGGAGAAACCCATTCTTTGTCCTAAAGGCTCCTTTTACTCTCATTCTCTTGCAATATATAAAACCTCAAGGTTAATCACATTTTTTGGTAAAAAAATAAAAGGCAATAAGGGAGTTTAGGGTGCTTTTGATGTACCCCAAATCACAAACAATATAAAGATGTTGGCAGAACAGGATGCTAAACCACTTCATAGAGTTTAGTATGACATGACCACATCCGGATTACTGCTCTTCTCACTTTACCATCCCCAATCCTGATCAGTGCTACTCAATGACATAGATCAAGGGTGAAAGGGGAAAAGAAGTACCCATGATTTCCAATCTCCAAGCTGCACCAAGTTCAAACTGTTTCTCCTCTCCATCCAAAATCATTTTCAATGCCATTCAACAACATTGAGTGTATATCCACACTGCATCAAATGCACATTGACAAGCAAAACAGAAATACATCCATCCTGCCAAATCTTTTCAAGCATGTTGCAATTTCGAAGTACATCCAAATGGGTGCTTAGTTCTAATAGAATCTGCATATGTTCCTTGTGGCATAAAGTTTCTAGCAAATTAAGCAACAAGAGCTATCTCAGCGTTAACTTATTGACAGTCATTACCATCATCATCAAAGCCTTATCAATCGATGTGTGGTTGGCTCAATACTTCTACTAATTATGTCAAAACAAAGCTATGACCACAACCTCTAACTTATTCTAAAAGTATGTATTCAGTGACATAATTTAAGTTCTCCTCACAACAACAGCATCTGAACACCTCCAAATAAAAGGGGAAAATCATATACATTTCTAGCCTCAATGAACCAAACAAACCAAAACGCATCCCAAAAGATCATCTCCATATCATGTTGACTTTAAAAGACAAAACACACTCAAAGAAACCAGTAGAATACCAAATAGACCTATTGCAAACTTTCTTGATGGATTATAAGCTTAACCTACATCCACACCAATCCAACACTGAGAATGAAGTGATTACCAACTTCAGCGCCTTTCTCAACCACACAGACAGACAGATCAAGGTTCTTTTCCTGGCACATCTGCTTCAACCGTATCGCGGCGGATAAACCAGCCGGGCCTGCACCGACAATAACAACATCATAGTTTAAGGAATCCCTGTCAGATTCACTGCTGAAACTCCTCCATTCTCCAATAAAACGGGGAATTGGAGGAAACCCATTTCTATTTTGGGTTAAAGATTGTAACTTTGGACATTTTGGAGAAGACCCAGATCGAGAAAATCGATTAGAAGGTAGAGGGAGATGGGAATTTTGTTGGGTTGCTGAGGAAATGGTCGAATCGATTGAGCTTCCAAGAAAAGTTGGATTGGGGAAGGATGGAGATGATGGGGTGATTGGAAATGGGGTTTTTGAGCTGGGATTTCTAACATGGTTTGATTTGGAGGAGATGGAGAGAAATCTACGCATGGTTCGTTTGATTGGTTTTTTTTGGAGTGTGGCGTTTCGAGTTCGTGAAGAAAGAGCTCCACACAATCCGTTTTGGGCAGTTTATACATCTATGGGACAGGTTTTTGGTTCCCTCTGTGATCATTATGTGATGGCCCACCTCATTGGACGGACAAGATCGGCCAGCGTATTGAAGCAGCCAGTCAAGGGACATTTGCGTGTCCTCCACATACAAAATCCACGAATAATTTTTTTTTTTTTTGGTTTTGGTATGAAAATAAACAAATAAGTTGATTAGAAGTGAATGTGAAAAAATGCCATAGGCATGGCTTATACGACCTAGGAGTTGGTGGAGTGGTAGAAGGCTCAGGTTTGAGCTCCATATCTCGTGTTTAAAACCACCTCAAATTTATAGGGTGTGTATTTGTATGGATTTAATAGGTGCCACCTATGGCTTCAAGGTGTGGAAAAATTATTCTCATTGGGTCCAAGGCGTCAGGGATAGGCACGTCGTATAAAAAAGAAGTAGAAGAATGTGAGAAAATGCTAAAATCAGAGGTGTTAATCCAATGGCTAGGATTTAGATGACTGAAGTGTTCAAGATGGCCTCTCAGTTTATCAGATGGTTTTTATTTTTCTCACTTTGTTATATTACTAGAGAAACCCTCCTTATCATCATGCATTCCAAAATTTCCCTGTCAAGGGACATCTGAAAGAACGAAGTTCTTGAAAGTGAAACCTATGGCAAAGTGATCTCAAATATCATTTTTTTTTACTTTACATGTTTGGTTTGTCACTACTGCTGGGAAGGTGAAGTATCAGCTGCCAAATATTTTACTTTTACTCTATTGATCATAAAAGAATTTTACTTAATAAAACACAAATAAATTGATTATTTGACTCACTGTGAACTTCTCATGTCAACTTCAAATTACTTTATCCTCAAGAAACAAACACATTTTTACTCTATTGATGAGTACAGTCTTCTTCGCCCAACCATTACCTTTCCCAAATTGGTATTTACTTTATATTGCTTTTTCAGTAAATTATTCAAACACCACTGATTTTATTTTATGTTTCTCAAAAGATTCATGGAAGCATGATGATAAGTCCAGCTCATAGGTCAACCCATGCATGGATAATCATGGAGAGTCCCATCCATGTGATTCATAATCAAATCCTTTCGAATCAAGCATAACCAACCAACACTCCATAAAATCCAAGTATTCCCACAGATCATACATAATAAATCATCCAACCAGCCCTTCCATAAGAGTAATGCATGTATATCCAGTCAACTCATCCAACCTCATTTAAATACAACCACCTAGAGTTTGGATGAGTTTGAGTTGAATGCTCCATTGAGCAATTTATAATATTGAAAAACCCTTTTTATCATGCATAGATTTTCTCTCCTCCTTTGTTTGGGCAACTAGATGATTCCGTGGTTAGTCATCTTTCCATGCTTTCGAAATAATAGGATCTGTTTGTGCAAAACGAATGTTCTGCAGAGACTTCAGTAGGAAATCAAAATCCAGTTCATTTTTCTAATCAAATAACAGCACAATGGGTTGCACAATAAATCAAGACAATTTTCCGGCCAAAAGACCTGTATCAGGTCATCAAGGGTTGTCATTGAGGGACCTTAAATCCCTTAACAGCTCCAATATTCTCTATGAAGATCCTGCATCCGATCCCTCTGACTGCTGGCACCGAAGACTGAATCTCAAGAAATAGAACTATTTCCTTAGTACTTGCCTAAATTTATATTTCCAGTGATCATCAGCCTGCAACATCATCCCCTCCCTTCCTAAGATCTATGATTTGGGTTGGGCAGAATCTTTTCCCTTTTTGTTAACAAGAGACAATTCAGAATTATTAGCTCATTGTAGAAAAAGATTTATCTTGGTCATCATTGACAAATGAGTCAAAAGCTCCTTGAAATAAGCCTCCAAGGGAAGCACCCTCCAGTCCAGATGACACAGTAATCCGAGCCTTGTTTCACATATTGGCTGTTGGTTACGTTTCAGAAACCCCTCTTTCTATCATTCACATTAACACTTACCCTATAGCGAGTCAAAACAACCATTGGAGGGATGAAGTCTATATTCAAATGGAGAAGTAAACTGATCTGATAGTAAGGATGGCCGGAAACTGCCCTTGGCTGCAACTTCTTAATGGAGGAAGGGGTCTTCTCAACCTCTTGTTTTATTCTATTATTCTATTATTATTATTATTTCATTTTTCACCATTACCACACAATGAAGTCCATTCAAGATGAGCAAACGAATCATAAATAAAGCCCCCAAAAGCAGCTGCTATACATGAAGATGAACTCTTAATTTACATGTAATCTGACCAGGAAGAAATCTCCAGGCCTGCATAAATTTCTGCACGCCACTCATTAAATTGTCCGCGAACTCTTAGATTGTGGAATGAAATGGAAAAGCCAAAAAATGAGCACATAAAATACAAAGCCACCAATGCGATTGCCTGCATAGCACCAAGTAAATGTCTCCTTAGCACGAAACAGATAAAAATAAAATTTAATTGCAGTTTAACCCCACTTGAATGATAAGTACAACTCAAATATCCAAAACATGCCTTAAGACTAGATTGCAGTAATTTGTGTTATTTTTATACTAAAATCTGGAATTTATAAGATGTTCATTCACTGTGCATCTCCAACTTCTTGAACAGTTGTGGATAAAAAAACTAAGCCATCAAAATCTTGGCTTAACGGTAGAGGTACAGTTATGCTTTAACTGGAGTTGAAAGAGAAACGGGCCCATGTACTGACTGCATGAATATTAAACATATAAATATATACCAGGTAGCTGTCAGGATGGGGCCCACCAAGGGCCCCACTTCTCATGATGGGCTCACATAAGGGTCAATCTCATGCATCCAGTCCAACCCCTTTATCCATGGCACACAAATTAAATGGTTTTATGTAAAAAAAAATTTTAAATAAAATGACCCTTGATTGATAGGTCCAAGTCCATTTGAATGGGTGCCAAACTCCAAGATAGGTGACTATCAGGGGTTTCTTGTTTGATGGTTAGCTCATACTGTAGATAGGTGGGGCCCAATGCCCACCATGCTACCTCGTATGATAAGTTCTACACAACGTATATCCTGCCCCACTACTGGCCTATATATATAACAAAACCATGAAGCCTTGGGAAATAGATGAAACTGTAACCAATGAAAATGAAATGTAGTACAGGAAAGCAAGCAGCAAAATAACTAGTCTATCGTACGCACCAGAATTTCCAGAAGTCACAGATTTCGGTAATGCAGGCAACGACATCTCTGCACATATAGAGGAACCACCATCAAAAGATAAAAGTAAAGACATATGGACTTAAATATTTGCCACAGCGAAGCAGGCTCTACATGAAACAAAAATGATCAAATACAACTTATTGGATCTCAAAATCTGATACAAATGGCTCATCCATGATCCACCACAAATTATTTATTTCAAAGGACAAGTGAAGGATAAGATGGTACTGGTTACAGGGATATTTTAAAGTATTTAGTGGGGAGAGTTACTTTGATCAAGGCAATTTTTCTAATGCCAATCTACTACATGTCAAATGTTCAGTGTTCTAAGATGCCGAAAGCAGTGGTTGGTGGATTGGATTGCATTAGAAGAAATTTCCAATGGGAAGGACAGGGCAAACGAGGAAATCACATTGGATGAAGATGGAGAGAGTTGCAAAAGCCACTGTGTGCAAGAAGGTTCAGTCTTTGGAATCTACAATTAGAAAAAAAAAGGCTTTGCTATCCAAGTGGTAGTGCAGGTTTAAGGAGGAGAACGATGCTTTATGGTGGAAGATTATTGATCTCAAGTACGGTGAGGATGAGTTGGAATGGGTTCCTAGAGTTGTTCCTAGGTATCAAATGTCTTAAGTCTATGGGGTCCAATTGCCAGCAGGGGAGATGGGCTTAATGTAGAAAGGGAGTTCTGTAGAAAAAGGGTGGGTTTTCGAGTGGGGGAGAGGTGGTGTATTCTCTTTTAGCTTCATGGTTGGTTGGAGCTGGGTCCTTTATGTACTTTGTTAGTAAGGTTGTTTAGGGTGGTTTCAAATAAAACTCGTTAGTCAAATAGTGTCATGCATTTTTCGTAGTAGTGTCCACTAGGGGTAGTCATTCAGGAGAGTCTAGTTCCGGTCTAAGGAGGTTGATATGGGTCATTACTGCATTTACTTTCGAAGGCTTTTATTTGCAGGCAAGAAAAGGATTGTAGCAATTGGAAGCTTTCTGTGTCTGAGGGAGTTCTCAACCAAGTCATTCTACAATTGCTTAGGGCATGTATACATCTTTGATTTCCGCGTATGCACAGGATTTAGGGTCTAGTTCCAGTCTAAGGAGGTTGATATGGGTCATTACTGCATTTACTTTCGAAGGCTTTTATTTGCAGGCAAGAAAAGGATTGTCGCAATTGGAAGCTTTCTGTGTCTGAGGGAGTTCTCAACCAAGTCATTCTACAATTGCTTAGGGCATGCATACATCTTTGATTTCCGCGTATGCACGGGGTTTGGACCCCTTGAATGGAGGCCTTTTGTTAGACACTGATTGTGAGAAAGGTTGCTACATTTGACAATTTAGGGAGAAGGGGCATGACATTGGAAAATATTGCAAACCTTTGTGCTCTTTGCAGCAGCAGTAGGGTTTTTTGTGGGGGTGGATTAATCATCTCCTTCTCCATTGGATATGGCTTCACAATTTTGCATTACTTTTGAGGGAAGTATTGGGTTTCATATTGCCTTCTGAATTCTTTGGTTCAATCGGTGGATGCTTGCAGATAGGTCCATTTCATGGATTAGTTGCTGATATGGACGCTAAATGGTTGTTGGGATGAAAGGAGTTTGCTAACTTTCAAGTTGGATGATTTTCTGCACAGTTGGGGAGCATGAACGTGCTGTGCCCCCCAAAATGTGGATGGGGCAGCCTGAGACAAGCAGCGTTTGGCGGGTATTGGCAGTGATCTTCATAATGACAAAGGGAAGGTCTTATTCTTGTTTTCTAAGAATGTGGGTATTGGATATTCGAATGAGGTAGAAATGATAGTAATTCTGGAAGCTCTTTGTAGTTATGAGGGCACTTTTCAAAAAGTGTTAATCGTGGAGAGTGATTTACAGAATGTGATTTCACGGATGAAATCGGATGCCGTACAACCACGGATATTCCAACACTAATTAAGTGAAATCAAGTCTTTGTCCTCTTCAATCTGGGCAGTTTTTCAGCATATGGGCCATTCATCCAATGGCAAGGTAGATGCTTTA
The DNA here is from genome assembly GCA_029852735.1 of Persea americana. NCBI lineage: Eukaryota > Viridiplantae > Streptophyta > Magnoliopsida > Laurales > Lauraceae > Persea > Persea americana. The sequence continues at coordinate 32,409,736 of CM056820.1, read as the reverse complement.
GCTAAGTAAGGGGTGGAGAGGACTTGGTCATTGGCGGCTGATGTAATGCAGTTCTAGGGTTTGGGTATAATGCTCTCATCTCAGGGGGTGGTTATCGCATATCGTATTTCTTTTCTTTCTCCGTTCTTCTTAAGGTTCCTTTTGATTAATGACATTTTACATTACCTGATCAAAAAATATATCATATATTCAAATATTTGTGGCACGCAAGTAATTTTTAATACCAGGCTTTCTAATATAATGATCTTATATGATCCTTTCTCTAAATTCAGCAATCTTTTCTCTAAATGCAGTAAGCCTCTCCAAAAACCAGTCAAATGGAGTCAGCTGCACACACACATGAATATATTTGTTTTGGTGGATAGTGTTTTACACCTTTATAAAGTAGATACTTGGTACTCTGAAAAACTAGTTAGAAAAAAAAAAGGATTTTTTTTTTTAACGCACCAGGCGCACAAAGAGACAAGGATGAGAGTGAAGATGATGAAGGCCATGGTGCAGCAATGTTGTCTGTCAAGTCACATGTAAAGCTGAAGCCAGTGGAGTTGTCAAATATGACATCTGCAGGCAAACTTCGAAGCAAACAACCTGCACAAATGATATCAAACCAAGTACACCAACACAGAAAATCCATTAACATCTATGGAAAAGAAAAAAAATCATAAACTAATCAGCAAAAGAACTAAAAAAAAAAAAGAGTGATGTCATGCTAAACCTTGTTGCCCATATGCTGCTCCAGTTGTAAGGTACCGGTACATCAAGACAAACAAAATTCAGATCAGATAGAGCTCAATACCCAAAGTTTAAGGAACAAAAAGAGTTTGACCGAACAAGCGGAAAGTTCAGACCCACATTTGGAAGATCCAAGCCCTTCTTATGGTTGGTTTTGTTGTGGTTAGAAGATACCCAAAATTCTACCTCAGGCTTTTGCCCTTTGGGAACCATCCATTAAAGGACTAGGGATCATCTTGGAGGAAACAATTTAGAGCATGACCGAGCCATAATGGGGCCAACAGAGTAATGACTTTTGATAGCCACAGCAGGTAGAGGGGAATGTAATCAATTGCCAAAGGGCAGGCCAAACAGTAAATTTGTTGGTTGAACAAATAATTGTTGTTATTACTGATTATCAAATAGTACATCTTGCAGTTCATTACGTAAAATGACAAATGCACCTTGAAGACTGAAGTCCTTCAAATCAACATCACAAAGCTCATAGACATCTGTCATGACACCACCCCTTTGTAACATGGACCCAAACAATGTTGCACAGTTTATGGCTTGCCTATTTGTAATTAGCATCTGCTTTTGTATCTCCGCAATGTAAGTATTCAATGAGCTACAGCATGAAGGATTGGGAGATGCAATATCACTGCAATCTTTAATAACTGATGAAGGAACTTTGAATTCCAAGGGGCAAACTGCAAGTCAGCAGACCACAAATTAGACAGAGTTAACTCAGAAATCATTCAGGGAAAAAGAAGACCGTCTAATTAAGCTTTTACAGAAACAAAGTAAGCTATTACTGGACTTCAGATTAAACCTATAGTTCTCTACATAGTTCCCCATGCAGACTCGGTTAGAGAATGAAGAGAATCCTGCCATGGGGGATTTTCTCCTGCCTGTTCAGGATTTTCGGTCCCTCCCTGCCTTTATGCAGGGAGGTGCCCCATTTCTTGAATGGTGAGGAATGGAACTCCCACACCGCACTAGTGCGGGACTCCTGCAGGTGAAAATTCCACTACCATAACCAGATGAAGCACGGGAAAAGATGAACAAGATCACAATGAAATCAGCAATACAAGATATTCCATTCCAAGTAGCAGATCTATGAAATTAACTTTCCCAAAATAACTCCAAAATAAATATCATTAACATAAAAAAATATGTGGCAATGAAACATAGGCAGTATTTCATACAAGAATTGCAATAGTAGAGGAGTAAAAACAATCCAGGCAGATAACATTGGAAAAAAGCAATCTCCAGTGACAAAGGTGTAACCTAAACCAAAGAGGCTTAGATAGGCAGAGGGTTAAAAGATGTCAAGGAGGGAATCTTAAATATTATTAACTCTTAATAACCCTAACCTTATTCCAGTTGATCGAAAAAAGCTAAAATGATGGCGATGATGAATAATGGAAAATAAAATACATGACTGCAATACAATACCTTTATTAACCTTGCAGCCAGATAATATCCGAAATGCATAGTTGGCAGCATCTGAAGGAAGCTTGCTAGAAAGCCATGCGTGCACCACCCCTTTACAATCACTGAGAACATCCATCTGAGCACCCTTCCCGATTATATTATCATTCGCCACAAGACTGGAAGCTCCTAAAGAAATGTGAAGAGCAGCTTCCATGATTGCAGGCTGACAAATGGGTCTGCAGCACTCTTTAAGTGGATCAACACTGCTGCAGGCACCCAGCAATTTGCTTGTATTTACTGTTTTTTCAAAGGTAGCAACATCCTTCACTGGGCAAGATCCGCCAGTAAGATTGTATGATTTCACAGAGCAAAGTGTAGGGATTGTACTGTTCGCTCCTCTGCTAGCTAATATACTAACAATATCTGAAAAACAATCGTTGGCAGCCGCCTTTTGCAGAGCAAGCATATCTGAGCCAGTGCTGTATTCTCCTTGGAAAATGTGCAGTAAACTACTAACTTGAGGGCAACATATAACATTCCCAACTAGTGCTGCTAAAGGTGCGGAACAATCTGATGCAGTTTTGTCCATAACACCTTCGATGGAAGAAAAATTAACAGGGCATTTCCCGGTTAACACTGGCTGGTAAGTGCTTGGAAAGGAAGGATACATTGGCGACAATGGTTCCCCAGGATATGATGGGTAATGGGGAACCACAGCAGGTGAAATCTCAATAGGATCAAAGAGTCCAATAGGCGGATCAGACAGCACAAAGGTATTAGGAATATGAGAATCGGGTGGAGACCGTGGAGATGGTGCCTGCAGTGCTTTAACATCTTGGAAACTAGCTAGCCAAATTGTGAATAATAAAAGCTCATGATATGAAGAATCTGCAACCAGATGAATGCATGAATAAGTGCTTCTGCAATCTTCACGAGAAATTGTCAATAACTAAAACCATAGAAAGGAGTCAAGAACCTTTGATGTGAACAAACAATGCTTGTACATCTATTGCTCAATACACATACCATTAGTATAAATTACGTCCTTCACTAGTTCATAAAGATGAAATATGGGGCCTTAGACCTTAGCAAATAAACAATTTTTTATAAAGACTACTTCCATACATGATGTGCCCACAATTGCTCAACCAGACAGTTGACTTGAGGGGCCCCCAAATCCCTATATGGATACGATGAAGATTCCCCACAAGAAGATCAATCTCTGTCTCTTTTACCCTGAACCATTGCTGTATTCACTTCTTAGAACGTTATTGGTAGCCCCCAGTCAAAAGAGAGCAACCATCAAATCTAGGAAAAAAAATTAGGCAATTTGATATATCATGCGACCTGAGCGCTAATAATTGGATTAAAATAAGGGCCCTGCACTGCAGGGGAAGAAGTCTCAGCAAACTATACATCTGATGCCGAGTCAAGAAACCCACAAACTATATGAAAAGGTAAACTTTTAATGTTTCAGAAGCAAGCCCACCCCATGGGTGGTGGTTAAGTAACTAATTAAACAAACAGGCAGCCTTGTGCTAATGAACCGAACATTTTGTTTCTCTTTTCTCCCCCACACATAGATGGAGATATGCCTCTATTAACAACAGAAAGGAGATTATTAAAAAAAAGGTAGCTAAAACAAGATAAAAGCCACACACGCATGCATGGATGAAGTCACTTTCTAATCTACACCTAAACATGAAAAGTCAAAAATACATTTGGCATCAAGGTTGTCATAAAAATAAAAATAAAACATCCGACATCAAGATTTTGAAACTCAGAATCAGAGGACCGCTCGTTCCTTCTCGAGTTGATCAAGTTGGCCGAGCTGCATGGGACTCCTACTCAGATCGAGTCCCACCCTGGGGCCCAAAAGGCGTTAAAATATTTGTAAAAATGATAACAAAAATATATTTACAAAATAGAAAATGGTGTTCTATGATTCTAAAATTTAAAGAAATGTTTTATCCATTTAAAATGAATTTAAGTAGTAAAAAGTGGCTGAATGGATAGTACCTCCGATTTTTTAATGCTGAAATGTTTCAAAAATGTGGTTGTGATCTTCAAAAATCAGTGCGAACCCCAGAACAATGACCTAAAATCAGTGCAAACCCCAGAACCTCTCTCTCTATTATCTTGTCGATACATGAAACTGAAAAAAATATATTAACTTTGCCCCTTTTTCAAAGGGATTTGTCAGGGGGTGACTCAGTAGACTGTGTCCAGATTGATTCTGCCAAGTCAACTCGGACTCAGCCAATTTTTAAAACCATGAATTGACATCTCATAACTCGTTATTGAGATATTAGATAACAGGGAATATACAACCGCGAACCAGGCTGCAACTTTTGATGTTGCAAACCTCAAATGTGGGACTCACCTAGATGCATGCCAATCGTGCCCTATGTGGCGCCCACCCTTAATCCATGATGAGACCTTCCGGTTCCCTCTAGCCCGTTGATAGGAATGCATCCAGGCGGACCCCACATCTGAAGTTTGCATAGTGGTATTTGCAGCCAGTTCATGGCTGAAGATCACCCATGCATAACACAAAATATCATGATTGCCAGTAGGAAAATCTTAACAATATGAAAAAATCAAGCAATACTGAATAAACACATGAAATGGTCTGTTTTAAGTTGGATAAGAGTGTTCTTAAATTTCAGATTAGTAAATAAATGAGAGAAGGAGATGAGAACCCAAAAGAAAGCATCCGTGGTTTCATCACATGAACGGAAAACACATAATGGATAATTTATAGAAACAAACTATCATTGTATGATAGCCCATCGTGATCATATTTAAGATGCCAGAGAACTCAATAATCAATATGAATAATGCCACAAACATTTAATGTGTATATTTTTCCCCTTTATGTATTGAAATGGTAATTAGGTATCAATCAAAATATGAGACGTTGAACTTGTGAATCATGTCCAGGAACTCACATTTCAGAGGAGCGATAGCCCGAGGATGCTCCATAGCTCCACTAATGTTCTTTTAACATTGCCATTCACAAAAAAAGGTGCTAATAGTCTCAAAACAACAATAGATGAATTCTGGTTGAACGAACACCTTGTGCCCTCAACTTGGGTTCCTATATCAGCATCTCAGCATCAAGACAAGGGGAAGCCTGGAATATCAAAGGCAAGAAGGTAATTGAAACCAAAAGAAAACAGTTATACAAATGCTTCAAGAATTCCCCACAATATAGCTTGATTTGCTACAAATTAGGAAAATCAACAAGTAGCAAACATAATGTCATGTTCTCAATTTATAAAATCCCCACAATTTCAACTTCTCCTCTTTTGATATCACTCATAACCACAAAAGAGAGTGCAGTGGAGGGTTAGATTTCAATACATGAAAACATGGAAAGCATGCCACCCATCATTCCCAGGCTGCTGCTCATCTGATTAGAGACATAGTTTAGCATGCATGAGTGTGTGAGTTTGAGTCTCTCATAAAGCTAAAAGTAAAAAAAAAAAAAAAAAAAAAAAGAAAAAAATGCCCCCCATCAGCCTTGGCCATTAGCTTCAATGCACTTGGTGAAGTAACCTAAAGAGGTGATAATGAAATGGTTGATGACACCCAATGGAACCACATCGATGAGTTGGCTCAAGCCTACTAGTTTAGTGGGAACTGGTTAATGGGGTGGGTTTCAAGTTTAATTGACAGGTAGGTGAATTTCAAGTCAAAGAAAGAGACCTTCACAAAGATGCCCACCTCCCTCAGGGAGCTCAACCCAGCCAGCAACAGACCTAACAAGGACATCAAGCCAGATCCAGCCATGGAGGGATATTGGCCCACAGGACCCATCAGAGTCATACAAAGCCTGCAGAGCCCCGCCAAGCCCATGCCAGGCCCACATAACCTGACCAGAACGCCTCTAAGTCCACCGAACCCACCTAGCATACCAAGTGCATGCATGGCTACGCCAGACCTGTCCCATGCCAGCCAGACCCTGTGCAGGTTGGTCAGGCTCGAGCTGCCACCTAGCAGCGGTGTGCATTCAAAGATTTCAAATATTTTAAAATTTTCTTTGTTATTTCTTGCAGTCTGGATTGTTAGTTTTGTTTTATAGGATTAACTCTAGGTTTTAAATGTTTCAGAACTTAAAGAATGAGAAGCCAAATGGCCATTATTCCTTATATTGTGAAAATTATTATTGCGTCATGTTCATGCCAAACCTTGGGAGAGTTTGAGCTTGAATTTCGGAGAGATTGTATATCAATTGGGATTGAGGTATCATCTTCATGGCTAGTGCATGTCCTTCATTGGTCTAGTTAATTTTGGAATCCTCCAGTGGATTTTGAGATTGAGCCTCAAGGGCTTTATCAACTTGACAATTTCCCTCGGGGCTTTTCATTAATATTCTCAATGATCGCTCATGAAAATAAAGTTTGAAAAAAAGTATCATCAGGGTTTGGGTACAAAATTACTATTTGCTTATAGGCTGGGTTGGCCCACACCGATGGTTTCTATGACCAGGAGTTGGAAGAACTGTATGGTCAAAATCAGGTGGAAAACAAGCTAGTTGTAAGGGCATGGTTGAAGTCTCCATGAGTCTTGACAATGCAGTCACTTTCCATAATAAAACAACAGTACACTAATCAGATGAGTGCCCTTAGCTAGCACATCTCCATAATGTGACTACCTATGCTCCCTCCTGGCCTGAATATTAGAGCAGCCCAATAGTCACCTGCATGTCTATTGAATGCTAACCGTTGGAGAGTTTGTGCAACCATTCATATCTATGAATATGTTGACCAAAATTATCGTGGATGAACTTGATCTTATATGCAGGTCATCAAGCAATAAGCCCCCTTAACACCTAGTAGTCCATCATGTGTGGCTGCCTCATAAAGGGCATATAAGGAATGGCTTGTAGAATAAGAAGAACTCATAAAACCATTTACATAGATGGTACTTTGTAAAATATATCTTTATAGGCTGCTGTGAACTTCAGTGCTGATCAGGCATGCATGACGCCAAACAGAGGAAAATGGGCATACAATTCACACACACACACAGTTTGATGACACTTTTAGGGGGTAAAAGAATATAAATTTGAGATAATTTTTAGTAGAACTCTTCAGGCCACCCGAAATTGATGGGAAGCCTAAGTTGATAATGATGAGACAATAGAAAAAATCTCAAAAACATGAAAGTACCCAACAAACCAACACTATCCATTAAAAGACTGCGAGCGGTGTTTGCAAGCTCCACCACATATTTCGGTGTATGCTCTATAGTACTTATAACTATGTTACAAGGATTCTTTGAAATGAGCCTTGTGCCTATTTTAGATATGTATCAGATACCACAACATATCAGATTCTTCACAGATCCTTCTAGCAGAAGATACACATAATTTTACAATTAATGAAATCTTATTACACATTTTCTTCTATTAGAATCTAAGAATGATATTAATATGATAATTACTAGATTGATTAAAGTAAGATTTGCTTGTGTAAAAATAACTATTTCTTTAAATATTATGCCAAGCCCTCGAATCTTATTTTCCAAGACTTGCCGAATTGGACACCTCATACCTGTGATGAATTCCCACTCCTATACCCATACTCAACCGTAGATGTTTTTAAACATCACAAGTACATTTCTTACCGTTTCATTATTGTCTCTTTCCTTTCCTAGAATAGAATTTAAGTTCAAAAGGGCCACTACTTGCAACCAAATACTCTTCATGGCAAAATACCCATGAGACCAGATAAACTAGAGCTTATACAACCTGCATGCCCAGATTGTGGTTATCATCTGTGTAGATTATATTCCCATCTCACAAATATTTTCCCCCTACCTGTTTTAAAAGTTCCCAAACCATAAAAAAGCACAAAACCTAAGATAAAACAGAAAACAAGCAGATCAAGATTCTTCCACTATTCATCAGCCATTACAAAACAAAACCCCAAATTCTATACTACATTTTAACAGATGCTTCAGCCGCCAATTTCCTAAAATAACAATAACAACAACAATTCAACCCCCCATGAAAGGCTTTAGTGGGATGGTACTCAGAATACTTCAACATTACCTTCACCTCTTTTCCAATCCTCAACAATACTTAAAATCTTTCATTATAGAAGTTACAACTACTGTTATTGAATTCATCTAGGAGCACATAAACCCACTACTGCAATATTGAACAGAATCCAAAAAACAAGATCTTACAATATCTCTTCCACTGCATTTGCACAACCCTAGACATCACAATATCAATATATTGCCACACTTAAATGTCCCCTAAAAATATCAACTTTATTTAAATGCACCCTAATTTCATAATCATTGTAGGCTGAGAACATCAAAAAGAACAAAAAAAATCAGATTTTTCACTACATTCTCTACTGCTCAAGAAACAAAATGCAAAGAAAACGAACAAACAACAAATCAAGTAACCCAAAAAAAGAGAAAATTTCAAGTTTCTACATTTTCTCTAGGGAATCAAAAAGAGAGAGAGAGAAAAAAAAAAAAAAAAAAACAGTAGTATGAATCAGATACAAGAATCCATGGAATTCCTGCAACTGATTTACAGCTTCCAGATGGAAATTCCTCGAAGAAAACAGTACCTGCTTTCACAGATCGAGCTCACAACCGGATTTCCGAATCTGTTCTACATTTTCCAAGAAAAACCCTTTCCCTTCTCCCCCTTTCCCCTCACTTTCCCCTTTCTTCACTTGTATTTTCCTCTCTCTCTCTCTCTCTCTCTCTCTCTGTCTCCTTCTCCTTTCTGAGCTGCTTTTTTATACCTGCGGATTCCAAACGGGATTTTATTTGGGTTCTTTGAATGATTGTCCCAAGTCCGAGCCGACTTCCGGAAATGACCCTGATTTTGTACCTGAATTACGAAAAGCCACCCGAAGTATATCCTAATTGCAAATACCGCCCTCCTTGTTTTTAAGTTTGGAGAATGTGGAAAGGAGTGAGGTTCAGATGTTAGTCTTGTAGTAGTTGGAAGTGTGTGGCAACTGAGATGTCCTTGTGGCATTATCTTTAAGCCAAAGTCCAAACCTTTAATGAGGTTTAACTCTTGGATAAGTAACTTGGGATTGATGTCTGATGAACGTTTGTTGCCGACCAACCATTTTGAGGGTGGCTGAAATGGTTATATTATATAAGTGTTGTAATGTAGTTTGGGATATAGAAGGTTGGTATGGGATGAAGCCATGGTAGGAAGTTGAGTTGTGACAACTACGGTTGCAAATGGTTATTCGATTCTCTGATCACACGGAAGTTTCGACCCATAAAAAAGGGGATCTGAAACCTATTTTAGGTTCCGATCAATAAGCAAGTCCGGGTCCGGAACCCAATTTAGATTTCGATTGATAAACGGGTATGATTCCGAATCCATATAGGTTCTGACCTGTGGACCTGGGATCCGACATATGAGCCTTTGACATTGCAAATTGTACCAATAAATCAACTTTTTTCTGAATATTTTTATGTATAGTACTGAAGGTAGGAGACTTGATGCACTATTATAAGTTGAATGATATGCTTATTTTAAGAAAAATGAAGAATAAAGAGAAATTAAAATCGATTTTAGAACTAGATTCCAGTCGTCAAGTTGGACCCGGTTCCGGAACTAGATCCGGGTTTTCCTATCGGAATCAGGTCTGAAACCAACAAAATAGGTTCAGAGTCAAAACCAGAAAGGTTATTTACAAACGGGTTCGAGTCCACTATGGTTCCGATCCGGAACTGTCCCATTTGCAACCTAGTGACAAGTTTCTTGCATTTTATTTTCTTGGTTTGAATAAATCTTCAAAGAAAAGAAATTAGGAGATGACCTATACTTGAATGGGTAATTTAGGGCTTGTTTGTGTAAACGCGCGGAAATGCATTCAAAAACTCAAATCCGATCACTTAGATAAAAAAAACTGGTGTCTTTGCTAGCTAAGAAAATTATATTGTTTTGATAAATTTTAATTGCTGAATCTACATTTCGCCAAACATCAGAAATTATTAGAATTGGAAACGTAATGAGTTTTTCATTTGAAATTTTTGGGGAAAGCCCCTGCACAAACGTATTCTTAAGGTTTGGGCTGCATTCATAGTAGTTACTTGAACCACACAAACTAATTTGCTCATTGCAGCCTAACTTGGCAAAGCAAGAATTTGACTGATCAATGCTGGTTTGTTTGTGTTTTTTACCCAATGAACAAATAAGGCGAAAAAACAAACAACTGAGATTGTGTTTTGTCTTTTAGTATTATTATTATTTCTTAGCCTGGGTAGTCAAATGTGACTCATCATCATCCTCATCGTCAGGATTATCATCGATTTATTTGTTCTTTTTCTTCCTTCTTTGCTTTTTTTTTTTTCTAAATTCACATTATTTTAATAATTTAAAGTCTACTTACACTCGATAGTTATTACAAAGAGAAATTAGGAAGATGGTCAAGTTCATTGCAAGTGATGAATGGCCTAGCATGTGAGGCATAGTTGTTAATTTCAAACCGTTTTGGCTGAAATGGCCGAATTTTTTTCATTTCGGTTAAGCAACTGAAAAAAAAATTCACATTAAAGTTTTCGTTTTAAGTTTTGGCCCATTTCGGCCAAAATGATATTTTGCATAAAAGGTTTTCTTTTATTTTTTATACATATTATTCTTTGCATTTCTTATATTTTTCCCAAAATGTAATTCTAGAAAGTCTTACTAGCTAGGATGGATTAAATCCATATTTATTGTTTTTTTTATTTATTTATATATATTATTTTTATATTTCCCGGAAATGTAATTTCGAAAAGTCTTGCTGAAATTCTGAATCGGCAAAAACTTTTTATTTTGGAGGCCAAACCGAAATGGGGTCCGAAACGATATTGACAACTATGCTGTGAGGACCACCTATATTTATCCCATTGGATTCTCATTGGCTCTAATTTGACAATCATTTTAATGGATCGGGATGTAGAAGACTCTAACGTATTGTCCGAAGATCTATAACGTTCCTAGTGGTTGGAACTCTCCACAAATCTCTTGCGTATGGATCTTTGTGTGATAACCGCGAGGAGTTACATTTTCCAGAAACTTTTTCCACTAGAAAACCCACATCTCCTAATCCTGAAAGGAGTTTCCTACATGAGGATAAGATCCAATCCGCTGATCTATCCAATTGTTACATATCCCTATGTTATGTATAACATACCAAGTGTTTTATCATAATGTGACTCTTATTTTCTATTGGCAACTGCTTGATCTGACATCGGATCCGTGGCAAACGGACAACACAATTTCCTACACATTTAACTTTATTTAGCGACTATAGACCCAACAACTGTGATTATCTCAAACCAACACCTTGTGTTGTGTGACAAATGGCTCTAATTTTTCACACAAATGAAGCTCCTAGGGAGACTTTTCAAATCCTTTCAACCCAACCTGTGTCCTATGCCTCACTCATCTCAATTACTTTCCACAGCTTTTTGCTGTTGATAACATCATTAATCTCCCAACTCTGTTAAAATTTATATTTTTACAAAACGGTAACAAAATATTTCATTAAAAAGAATATCTCAATTTTGTAAGAATTAGAGAGATTTTATCCAATGGAACAACTTTGTAAAATATGTTCTAGCCTAGTTTAAGCGGAGGTGGAGAAAAATTCGCAATCTATGCTTCAAAGTTGAACTAAGTATAAAAACTTTATGCCCTCTTTTATTTTCTTTTCTCTTTAACTAAGGGGAGAAAAAAGAAGTAGAGAAACATCCACCTATTCTTCTCATCCAAACCCTATGTACCATACAAAGATTTATACAAAAACTTCTTTTCCACCCTTTTTCTTGGAAAGATTAAAAGGAGAGAAAAGGTCGAGAAAATTGAGGGAAGGCATTTGCGCTCATAGGTTTTTTGCCCATTTTTCATTAGCATTTCAATTAAAAAAAATGTAAAGATCCTTTAATAAACCTCCTCTGTTAGTAAGAAGGAAAAAAAAAAAAAAAAAACACTTAGATCAAGAAGTAGGGAGTAACTCTTTCTTTAGCTACCACGAGTAACTCTTTCTTTAGCTACCACCGGGTTGCATGCATGTAACTTATATACAGTTTAGCTTGTGTGGCTCACTTAAATGCAAATTTACCAATGGGAGGGTGTATATTGAAAGGCCTCCTCTTCATGGACAAGGGAGGTTCCAAAAATTAGCCCCCACTAGATTATCCTAACCCTTACTTTAAGAGCCTTAAAATTTAATAGCATTTAAATGAAATATTTTCTTGAGATTCAATCCAATTGTAAATGAAGGATCAGTGAAAGTAAATTTGTGCCTCATGCCAGATTATGGATGAAAAGACCATCAAAGGGGCCGCCGCAATGATGAAAAGGAGACCCAAGTGGGTGCCATGGTGCTGGACTGCACTTTTTTGTTTGTTGTCCAGCCAAGAGTCGGACAACACTTGTAAGTTCTCCTAGGAGAACATTTTCCTATATATATATATATATATATATATTACTTGAGGCTACTTGGATAAAAGAAGTAAAGTGAAAAGTAAAGCATAAGTGTGATTGTTTTACTTCATTACTATTTGTATGGAAAAAGGGGAGCGGTGAAGTAAATTTTGCGGCGAGACAATTAGTGCCTTTTACTCCACATTTGGCTGCTTTTATTTTTTTCATACTTCAATTAAATCTCCTATTTCCTTATCCCCACATAAAAAATGCTATCTAAATGCCCTGCTCTCATCAGTTAGAGCAACTTAGTTCTCACTTAAAAAAAAAAAAATGCCATCATTGTCTTTATTTTTTCTTTCTGTTTTGGATCTCTTAGCATGAAAAGGGTTGACACTTTTTAACTTTCTTGTGAGTAATTTGCTGCTGCAGTTGTCTATCAAGACAATTATGTCTCATAAATCAGATGGCCCATGGATCTTTCCTGCAGTCAACATCCTTGGCTGAGAAGGAAAACTTTTAACAATCAGGTTCTATCATTCTCTACAAATGTACTGTACATCATGGATCAAGCATGCGCATGTTGCCTATTCGCATAACTCCAAACCGCCCAAGCTCCTCACTATGGTCCCATCATCACAACTCCCATGGCTCCAACATTACAATTACCCATCTACTAGGGTGTGTTTTAGCATTGAGAGGATTCTGTATGATCAATTTTAGCAATGAGAGGATTCTGTATAATCAACTAAAAGTTTCCTTGTTATAGATAATTTTAATTTCCTATGGAAGATATAGGAATGCAGATTTCTATTTTTTTCATGAAAATAAAAATCTACAGAGAGAATCTTCTCCTTGCACAAATAAGTCATCGAGGCCATCAAATAAAAAAGTTTGGTGCAAAAATTGATGGATGGTTCACAAGTATAGTTCACTTGATCCTAGCCGTTGAAAATGTTGGGCCATTGTTGACATTCAATGGGGTCCTAATTTCAATTGTCTGGCACTTTTGTCAACCTGACCTTCTTCCCAAGTGCTGTTGATGATTGAAACATCATCTGTGCAAGTGGAGCCAAAAATATCATGAGAGGGATTGAATCAGCCTTTTTTTTTTTTCTACTTTCTCTAGCTGCACACGACATTGCAGTGTGTTAAAAATGTATACTCTGTGATTTGGGGTGGCAAATGGGTCAGGCCGATGGGTGTAATATACTTGTTGAAGTTCAATCCCTATCCGACCTGTTTTTAAAAAGCTCAGCTGACCTCGATCTGTATCCTATGTGGATCAACCTGACCTGACATGCATAACTTGTATCCAATGTGAGTCAACCCACTTAGCTCGATCCTTCCGAACCAACTTGTAGAAGTTTGGTCCAAGCCTAATCCATTTCAAGTTATAAGTAATATTTGAGTTTAGTCGTAAGCCGTGCGAAAATATTAAACCACCAGATTTCTTAAATCTTTCTAGACATGTCAAGTCATATACTTAATCCGGCCCATTTAAATGGATTATGCGGGTAAACCTTAATCCAATCCGTTTTATCTTACCTTTGGCCAACTCTTTTACCATGCTGGTCGGATCATGGGCCTCTGATGTTGATCGAGTTTGCAGTTTCAGTTAGATTTTGTGACCACAAAATGATGCCTGCACAAGGACAGACCCAAAGACATGCATTTGGGGCAGTCCTCTGGTCGGACCTAATCTACTTCCAAAATCTACATAAAAATCCTAAATATCATAAGAAGATCATACGATGTCAAAATAAAAAGAAAGAGAGATTGAAATGGCCTCTTTAGTATTTAAGATTTTGCTTTTATCTTATAAATTCTAATTTTATTTTCAACAATATTTTCCAATGATCATCCTAAGAGAACCCCATAATTTGAAAATATCTCAATTTGCCTGAGAGAATAAATTTCCAAAATGGATATTTGCAGCAAAAGCCGAAAGAGATTATTTTTATGAGAAAACTAATAAGGTGGTTCTCTAGTTTTTTTGTTCTTTATTTTCTCTAAGGTGTGTTTGTTTGCATGAAATACATAGAAACATAATATATAGAAATCCATGGTGCAATGTGCTCTATGGAAGGATAATTAAAGATGAGAGGAGTGAATGACATGAGGTGATGGGTGAAGGATATCATGAGGTGGACACCAAGATGAAACTTGACTTCACAGTGAATTACTAGGGTGATAGTTATGTATTCTTTTCCAACTTGCCTTGTTTAATTTTCAATGAATGTGATTAGGTTATCTAATGGTCGGTTTTTGGATATTCACCTTTGGTCCCTCATTTTTAACCAAAATACATTCTTACACATTAAATTACATGAAGCAAATAGACCCTAAATGCTGAATTATAGGTAGATTACAGAAATGACACTTTAAAGGCCATTTTCACTTCTACCAAAAAGAAAAAAAAAAAAAAAACTCATTGTCACAATCAAGCCTACAATTAGGTGTGCCATGTACACATGTATTAGTACTTGCAAAATGACCAATTGCAATGCATACGAGAATGGTCATTTACCTCATTGGTAAGTGGCGGCAGTTCTCACGTACCCTGAAACCCCGGGCTTCCCACTTTTGTAGGCTTTTTCCCCGCTTATGAGGGCTCCTTTTCCACTTGTATGGGCCTTGTTCTTGCTTGTGCGGGCGGTCTTCCCTTATGTACAGGCTCTTTCTTGGGTCCCAGCCCCCTTGGCAGAGTTACCAATTTTTTTATTATTTTTTTTGGTAATACATACAACATTGACTGGTCACTAACCTACCAAATCAGTAGGGGTGGATCTAGAAAATTAAATTTGGGAGAGCTCTATGTAAAAGAAATATTGGGAAACGGGGCAAATGCAAAAGAAAAATATTTTCATTTACTAGATTTACATGAAGGTTTTAAAAGACTTAAGCTCTTCTTGTATATGGGTGGGGGCTTCACCGTATAGGCCATTGTACTTGGGTCCACCCCTGACCACATGGATAAGATGAAACTTCTGATGATCAAGGAAGGATTGCAATGGGTCCCGCTTGATCACAATTCGGAGATCTAAATCCATTTCCTGTTAGCTAGCATGGGGACCCTGATAAAAAAAATTTAATTATAAAAAAATACATTAACTTGTAGATATTAGAAAAAAAATAATTAAGAAAAGATGTGGGGGTATTTTGGGTATGGAAAAGACTGAATGCAGTGGGGGGCAATAAAGAGGGTTTGATTGGAGCAGGGAGCGAACATGACAATACCTTGGTATATCCCACATCACATGCCCCACTTCCACTCGCTGTCGTGAGGCGAGTGACTCCGTGATGCCTCGGACCACCGGTCAAATCACTTTCATTTCCCATCCCCAGTGTTTGCTCCTTCCCAGGCTTTTCTAGACTGATGAGGAAAAGAATCTTGGGCTCCTATATTTGCACTTTAATACGTAAAAACTGAATATATCCATAATGGGTTAAAAATGAAATGAAAATTAAGATAGTGTTTGAATAGTTCATTAAGAAATTAATATAAAGTAAATATTAAATTAATAGAAAAGGTTATAACTAGGGGTTGCTCAATTAATTGGCAACTTGCTGTCACATGCCAACTTAAGGATCTCCGTCTCAGTGCGTTCCTCTTTCCACTTATACAGACTTCTTTCTGCACTTTCTAGGCCTTTTTGGGTCCCAACTCCCTTAGCTAAAGTTAAAAAAAAAAATCAATGGAAAAAAAAATAATTGCATAAAGGAGAAGTATGATTTATGATAATTTCTTCTCTCTCTATATATATATCACCATTTAAAAGAAAATAATAATTCAAGAGATGAGGGAGATGAGCAATTTAAACAAGACAAGCAGTAGATGAGAAGTTATCAATTGGTAAAGTAACTAATTTAATTATATTTTATGAATTAAGATTTTGTGGCTGCTACAAAGTAAAAAGTAAATTACTAGTTAACTAGTTGTAACCCATCAAAACATGGGTAAAGTAAAAATGGCCACCATTGGGATTACTATACCTCTTCAACAATAAATACATCTTACGGCTTTTGAGGAGGTTAGCGTGAGAGTTTTTGTCCTTATAAGAAAAAAGAAAGATAAACCATTTAAAGACTTGTAAATAGGGATGGCAATGGGGCGGTTTTAGTACAGGTTAGGGTAAATCTAAATCTGCCCCACATCAAATTTATCTCATCCTAACCCAACTCGCCCCATGGATGTCAATGATGAAGGAGATGAAAATTGGTAGAGTTTTTAGTTAGTTGAAATGCCTATCCAATCAATGTGTCCAGTATTTTGTGAATCAGTAAAATTCATGGGAATTAATGACAATTCCTCTCAAGTAAGCTGAAATGAGTAATTAAAAAGGTAGGAGGTACCCTACAAGTGGTAGGGTTGATCAACCTAATATAGAAGTTTTCTTCGAATGTTCCTCCGCAAGGATCAGGTTTAGATTTAATTTCCAAGCTAAATATTTGATGTAATAATAAGAAATAGGAATACATGTATGTATAAGAAATCAGTTTAGATTTAATTTCCAAGCTAAATATTTGATGTAATAATAAGAAATAAGAGAACTAGGAATACATGTATGTATAAGAAATTTAAAAGAATATAAGAGAAATTAGAAAAAAATCTTTTTTTTTTTTTTTGCTCAAGGATAAGATTTGTATTAAAAGATAAAAAAAGAAAAGGCTAAAAACACCCGAAAATAAAATGAAGTAGAACAGAAACTGTACATCCTCTTAGGAGCCCAAAAAATGAAGAAAAAAATGGCAACAAAAGGATTAGGGAGTAAGAGGAGAGATGTCTCCCCAAAAAAGGGAAAAGTATCATTAGATGGCTTGTGAACATCCCTCAGCAAGGCTCAGGTTGAGTCAGAGAGGCCATCAGACATTTTATCATAAAAAAATGGCTTCATTACTGCATTTCCAAATCAGGAAGGTGATGTGGAAGAAAAAGGAGGGCAGCCCATTGTTGAAAAAAAAAATCATTTGAATTAGTTTGACATATGCTTAATTATTGGTATCATCAACTGTACAAAGAACTCAGGTGCTGCAGGTATGATGAAATGGACAGGCAGCAAGTATAACTCTCTCTCTCTCACAGAAAACAAAATGACAAGACTTGAGGATCTTGAGATAACATCTTCCATTGTGGGCTGAAAAAAGGACTTGTTTGACTACTAGGATTTCCTAAAATATACTTCTTCAAGGAAAATAACAAATCAAAAGATGGTTGGGTTATTTACTTATTTATTTTTCATGTGGCCTTTTTTTTTTTTTTTTTACGATTTCATGTGGCCTTATTTTCTTGCTTTAGCCCAAAAAAGAGAGGAAATGTATTTCAACCATGTAAATTCTTTTTATTGAAACGTATCCTATGTGCTAGTAATTCAATAGCACATTATCTATGTTTTTTTACAATGAAATGCACTCGAAGAACACAACTCAAAATGAAAAAGGGTGAAGATGAGTACGTAAACCCAAACCATCAAAATCAAGCCTCTATGACATGAAAGGGATGATGAATAAGACTTTCTTAAGTTCTTTATTATCAACTACCATTTCCTCTCCAAAGTGACAACGATAAAATCTCTGATACATATAAAAGCTGTTTAAGAACCTCAAAATTTAATTCACTTGAAAAACCGGTGAGTGATCAAGTCAATTTCCAAACTAGATCGAGCCAAATAAGTAAAATCTCTATAAATAAACACACAAGATTAAAAGTACAAATGCTTTTCAATGAACTCTTTTCTTAGTTTTGGTGAGTGGAGACTGTTTAATTGAGTTCATACTAAGTTAACTTAATTTGAAAGTTTAGGGTACAACATGTCTAAATTGGTCCACTCAATAAATCAGTCTAAAGTGTGTAAAAACAAAAAATATGCAGCGGAAATAAAATCACAAGTACACACCACAAGGACACCAGATTCTTACGTGGAAAATCTTAACCGGGTGAAAAACCACAGATTCGAACTGAATCTAATTAAATACTATGAATTTCGTAATTACAAGAAACTCAGATTTCTTCCCCAGATATCCCCTACCTAAGGACTGAAGTTACCTTGTGTCGCTTCACGCTTCAATGACTTTACACCGTTGATTGCAACATATTCAATTCAGCGCTTGACTCCTCAAATATTCTCGCAAGAAGATAATCTTCTATAAAGGATGCAAAAGAACTTGACTCTCTAGAGTACTTGGCAGTACAACTATTTAAAAATCTCTAGAGAAAATTTCTCTCAATTAGATCACTAATTCAGAACTTGAGAGATGATCTATGTATCTTTGGGTTGTGAGAAACACTTAATTTATAGCCCCAAATCCGTGCAAGAGACTCCTAATAATAATACATTTAGAATAGTAGTCTATCTCAAACTTGCACATAGAGTTTGGATCAGACTGGGCATTTAGTGCCATTCTCGCTATAGCGAGACTACATACTGTCTCGTTCCACGTTTTTTGAGTCTTGATGAGATTTTGATGCCTGACTAGCCTCCTGACATGCTATTTGACTTTACATAATTTTATCCTAGTTTTGGCAAAATTGTGACCATTTTAGTTTTAATTGCAATAGCTTTGTGTTTTTTTCTTATAAGCTCCCAAAATATTACGAACTACCTACCTCATAAACTTGTTATTAATTAAAAGAAGAAACAAGAAACAATTCCATTAGGTATGAAAGGAAATACATTGGCTTGCAGGCATCAATAGTTAAAAAATATGGAAAGTGAATATGTAGAAATTTATGGTCAAAATGAGCTCCATGGTAGAATTAATAAAGAGGCAAGGGGTGAGGGGTGAAGGTGATGCGACCATGGCTTTTTCAGGATTTGAATTCCCAAGTGATCATAGAGTGATGGCTAGATACTCATTTGCAATCTTTCCTTCATTTGTTTTCCATTAAACAAGAGGTTTTTATTGTTATTTATTGGTATTCACCTCTGGATTCTTCATTTTTAACAACTTATAAAATATATTGTCTTAAAGATCCTAGGTATTCAATTATATGAAACAAACAAGCCCACCCTTAGGGCTTGTTTCTTTACAAGAATTTTTTACAAGAATCCGCCATGCAAGGACTTTTTGGACATGATGCGACATCTTATTCGCTGTTATTTTCAAATGCCACGCTTCTTCACAAGAATTTCAAAATTCTAACCACTTAAAAGGTCTCAAACAATCTTGAGGATTATAGGAATCCCAACCCCTTTGCTTTCTGGTGAAATTTCTGGATGCTAAGGTATAAGAGAGCATTCATGAATTCCACAATGTCTGAAAATTTCAAAATTCTCTAAACAGAAATTCCATAAATTCCAGCAAAGAAACATGTTTGAGTTAGCAAGAGTTCCAATCCAATGCAAAAATGAAGAAATTTCCTTTACATAATGTTTCAAAAGTTAGAATCAGCTTCCTCACTGCCGAGATCAATGGCGGATGGCCCACTTTGAGAGGGATAGGGCTTCCTCTAATGCTAAGCACAATGTTTTGATATTCCAGTTCCTCTCAAAGCAAATTGATCCTAACATCAGATAGGCCACCAAATTGGTGAAGGCAAAGGTTCTGTTGAAAAAATCATTAAAAAATTAAAAGGTCTAAGGATAATGGTTCAATTCAATATTTTAAAACTGTTGACAATGCCATATTTTTAAGTATTAGAAAATGCAATCAATAACAATTAAAAATGCTGACAACATTATCACACATGTACTATACCACTAACCCAATATAGCAAAGAAAATATTAGTGATAGAAATGTAAGGAACTAGCGATCCATGGAACTTAGTATTGACTGATTTTATTGAACATAGGAATCACTCTTTGTCTTTAAAATTTTAAATACTTGTATATATAAATAATTCTTTCATTATTCTTTAATTTAATCTAAGTAATTGTCAGGACAATCTAGTTTAATGTTAGTGAGTGTAGTCGTTTCTAGGTTTTAAATAGCATGAAACCATGTATTCTAAATACAATGATCTTTCTTTATCTTTTCACCAAATAATTTCCCTTTGTTATGTCTAATTCCTTCAAAGCACTGGGAGTGATGGTGATTGGGAAATCTCCCTTGGGCTTAATGGTAAAAAAACAATATCCACTAGTAAAAAAATAATATCCAAAAGAATTGCTTGAAACTAACCATCATAGTTGAAAATGAAAGCTCTGACCCAATAGTATTCCAAGCTAACTTGAGTAAGGTAGCAAAAATAAATAAATAATAATAATAATACAATCATTCAATAAAGAGGAATTTTTGAGAAAAATACCCAAGATGACCCCTAAACCGAAAAGGCCCCATAGATACTTTGAAACCGGAGTGATCCCCTGAGGACTTTCTCATTTTCTTCTACACATGATTGCCGCTCCTCTACACATTGCATTGGGCGCGAAACTCATTTTCCCCTTTTCTTCTTCCTTAGTGCTTCTCCTCTTCTGCGATTTCGATGCTCCTCTCCTCCAAGCTTTCTCTGTCTTATACGGTGCTCCTTTTCTCCACACACCCATTTCCACTCTATCCTCCCCTTTTTCATTCCCGCGCCATGAAACCATTCATTCTCCCAACAACGGATCACACACACATCCTCCTCTCTCCATCTCTATCCCTTCCTTCTTCCAAATTCAACTTCCACTCCATTCTTTAAAATACCATCCTTCTCTTTTTTCATCACCTCCACCACCACCACCAAAACCATCATCCCATTAAAAACCCTAGCTTCCCTCAAACCCCTCAAATTTGATCCATAAAAGCTTCTCAAAGTTTAGGAATGGAACAAGGTTTGTGACTTTGTTGCTGCATTCATCGGCACGTCTCTAGGTCGAGAAGATACATTGCTCTTATTTAATTTACTCTTAGATTTATATGGTTTTTTTGGAGTAGGATTGTGAAATAGAGTTAATTTGGTATTTTCTTTTAGGTGCAGCTCTGGTCAGTGCATCGAAACTACGATGAGTTTAAATTTGTATTGGAGACACTTTAGCCTCTTGTTTTATCTCATGCTTTATTTGCATTTGAGTATAGCCTTACTGGTGATTCCTGGATGAGCATGTGACTCTTGTTTGAATAAAGTATTATTTGATAAAAGATGTGCTTCATGTAACGTGAGAATTGTTGTGATTTGAAATTTAGTTGATTTGGTATTTACTCAGTCATTGTATTCAATCTTTTTTTTTTCCACTATAGTTTTTCTCCCTTTCTTTATTGTGTTCAAATCAGGACTTACAACTTGAAATCTTGAGATTTTTTTTTTCATATGTAACTTCTAATGCATATTTTAAGAGTATGAAATGCCTCATATTTCAAGTCTCTTTCACTATTCTTCCTTATTATAGTGCTGTTCACCTCAATTGATATTTAAGGAGTGTATAACTTGTGTGTATATATTATATATGTATTTAATACTTTCTTAGATTTAGCCGTTTAATTCCAAATATTTGTTTGGTTTTTTGCAAGTCAACTGACTTAGTAAGAAATATTCAAGAGGAGTTGGAAATTAAATGCACATAGGTTGAAGTTAGATATACTCTAAAGCCGTGGGTAATGGATATGAATGGGGGAGCTTGAATGTAAATAAGTTGTTGTAAATTTTTTCTTAAATAGAAGAAATATACTTATAAACAACTGCTCCATTTTTGTTGTAGGACTTGCAAGGATGTAGATGGAGGATTTTGTATTTTTATAATATTTGCATTTTCGATGTTAATAATGTTTGCATGGAGGATGTTGTAAATTGATGATTTTTATAATGTTGACATTTATTCTAGGAGAGATTTACTAATGTTTGCATGGAGGATGTTGTTAACAGAGGATGTCGTAAATGGGTGTTTTAATAATGTTTGTATTTATTGTCGTGGTTTGCATAGAAGATGTAAATGCAGAATGTCGTAAACGTAGAACTTTCTAATATTTGTATTTGTTGCACACAATTAAATGACCAAATAACTGTAAAATCAATTTTGTCGGGAGACGATATTGTCGCCAGACAACAACAACAATTATAGAAAATCTTAAAGTAGGCAACAATATATCATTTTCTAATAGAGATGATTATATCTTACAAACAATACAGCGGGCAACGATACAAAAATATTTGCTTGCATGTAAGGTTTGTTGGGTGATAATATCATTGCTCTTTGAAAAAGGGAAAAAAAAAAAGAAGTTTTGGCTGTAGGGCCGGTTCTGTTACGCAAAATCTACTGGGGCCATTTTGGTGCAGTAGACATGTAAAGTGATTTCTTCAGTAATTTTCTCTTCGCCAAAATATTGGAAGAAATACCAAAATACTTATTGGGGCACATGTATTAGTTTTCCATCCTCTAGAGAGGTAAACCTCCCCCACATTACTATACATCGCATCCATCCCAAATGATCTAAATCTTGGATCCCCTTGCATATGCAACGCACTCCAAAATTTTTATTGCTGTCCATTTTTCAACCATTCATTTGACACCCAATAATTGCCAGTTGGAGAAGAATCCTATCATCAATGCCTCTTTTTGGCTACATGCCTCCACAATTTAATCCATAACTTTTGCTGTCTGCAATGTGAAACATGCATGCACATGATTAATTAAAATGGGCAGATATCATTTAGTAGCAAACTCACATCATTGTGAGGTAGATTCTTAAATCTAAAGTCAGAAATGTAGAGTATAAAAAAGCATGGAGGTTGGAAGATTGAGTAAAGGTCACATTGGATACTTGATAGTTGTTGGATTCGTTTTGGTAGGTGGGGGATTATAAAGTTATGAGGCCTCCTTTGAATTTTTAGGTACATTCTAAATTAAATGTTCAGGTAGCTCTAATTTATTGGATAGTACTATGATACTGATACCAAGTTGCCTTTTGTTCTCAGCGATGTAGATGGTACAAATGTGGGCACTGTTTCCCTTTTAGTTTCCCCTTTTGAGAAGGCATAGGTGAATATTATCTAAATCTAGACCTTTTGTGCTGAAATGACATGGGTGCATCATGTTATTTATCACTGTTGTATTGCATCCCCAATAACAACTGTCTGGTTAAACTTTTTTTTTTTTTTTTTTGGTGAAGTTAAATTATATGGTTAAACTTGATTAGGGGATAGGCTGCATAGGGAAGTTGGACCTCTATTTGAATTGAGAAGATAATTTATGCTCAAATAAAAATGGGTCACCTGAGGGTTCGTGGGGTTCACCCAATCCCATCAAATAAAGGGCACTCTTTTCTCTAGATTAAGACATTTATTCACCAAAATTGAACTCAGTAGACATTTTTAGCCATTAAATAGAAGCTATGAAATGGATGATGAGAAACTTTCCATCAAATAGAAGCTATGAAATGGATGATGAGATTCCATTAATCTACCCTGACAGTTCTTTAATTTGCATGGCTTTCATTTAATGCTGAGGAATATCTGATGATGCAGAAGAATTTTTGTAGAAGCCCCATGCAATGAAGACCCCTTTATCAGTGGGATTGAATGAGTTTCATGAACGTAAAAAGTGCACAAGTTCCTGGTTGAGCAGGAAATCTTCACATGAACAGGGATTGGATGGGGTCCACCGTGAAGAAGACCCACACACACACATACATATGTAATCACTCGTTTCCATGCCCAAGTCTAGAGTGATTCTAAGCACAAGATTATTGGTGAGATCATTTTTGTTTTCGGTTATCCCGCCAAAGGATCTAGGACCCATGAGAGAATCCATCTAGGGGAAAACTAGACTACTATGCCAACAAGAGGAACTCATGAATGAAACCTGAAGCAGTTAGGTGAAAAACGAAGCATCCAACCGACTGGGTTACTATTTTTTCTGGATGGTCATCGAGATCTTAACTATCCATGGCTTTTGACGGTTGAGCGATTTGGACCTAAACACTAATTTGATCCCAAAAAGGGCCAATGCACAAAAATTCACTTAACTATGGCTTTAACTTGTATTTTTGGGGTTGGGTCCAATTGGGTTATGGTCTGATCTGACCCACTTTACAGTCATCGTTGGGATTTTTATAGATGATCCCAGATCCTCTAAGGCCAACTATGTAAACTTATCAGTTAGGCCCACCTCTTAAATTGAATTGTTCAAAGCCACAGTCCTTTATATATGGACACTAGGCCAAATTCCATCCAATGGAGTTACGCCCATTTTCAGATTGATCACTTGTACAACATGTTGATCAATCTATTTCCTTCAATTCTTCAATATTAATTACATTTTTTACACATGATCAATTAAATGGAAGGCCTAACTCATATTCGAAGTAAATTTGGGCCAACGGCATTATACAATATATAGTGGGGATCATGATCTTGAGCAGTCTGTATCTAACTTATGGTCCCCACTGATGGATTTATTCTTGGGCTCGCCTTAGAACATCTGGATTTATTGCAGGGAATGGTTACCCCATGGAATGGCTGCACATGCTAGCAGACAAAATAATTGAAACTTCCCTTGACAAAACCCTACTGAAAGATTGCTGTTTTATGAAAGGACTCTTTCTGGGCCACTCTAAAGTGACTGACCTTATTATATTCTTCTACAAATAATACCAACTATTAAAGCGTTTGTTACCAATCAGTGCTTATGTCTGACAGAGATTGTTAGTAAAATTGTGTGGCTGAGAGGTGTGCCTACTATAATTGCAGTAGCACAGAAGTTAGTCCACTCATCTGGTGGGCCATATAGGTGCATTGCATGTGGACCATTGATCTTCTGGGTTAATGTATGGGCATAAATGTGTCAGGATCAACATGTTGGGATACATTGATACACTTTGCAAAGAATAACTGAGACAAACTGACACCTCTTTCAAGTTTCAAGATAAATAGAGATATGTGAAATTTTATCTTTTTATGACAACTGCAAACTAAATGTGTGTTTTTTTTTTTTTTTTTCATTTATACCACTGATCATTGCTATTAATTTAAGATCTCTATAAATCATTTTAACTGGCAGTTGAATGCCAATTTTTTCTTTTAATACCAATGAGACATAATGACATATGTAATTGTCTTTCTAAGCACCACTTATTATTTAATATGAATGAAGCTGTTCTAATGAATTTTATCTTTTTAAGACTAACTATAGTGAATTTCGTCAATCGATTACAATCTGCCTGCATGGATTGATAGTCAAGGTGATTGATGCATATTTTCAGTCAGATTAGAGGCGGTTATTTGTGAAGATAGAAAAGATAAGTGGTTATTTACAATTGGCAACAATTACAGGTGTTTATATGTAAATTTCTATAGCAATAACAAAAGGTGATAGAGTTCTTTTGTGAAAGACAAGATTCAATGGCATGTGGTTTAAGCATTGTTTAGGCATATTATATTTACCATTAATAATAGGTTGACAACACAAGTAACACCATACCCTAGTAGAATTCAGTTTTTAAACAATACTCAATTGACTAATATCAACTGTTGAGAGGGAGAGAGAGATGAAATTTATGATAATTATTTTTTAGTGAGTTGTTTACATTAGCTTCTCAAGGTGTCTTATTATGGATGTGCAATTTCTAAAGATGACCCCATTTTCGGAGGAATTGTAAGCAACAAGGACGAGCCTTTGTCATCTTCTTTGTAGTTTTTATTCTTGGACACATGAAAGATAATTGCAATCAGACAACCCTTAAGTATAAAATACTATAGTTATAAAGCACTTTCTTTCCTTTTCATTCAAGCTCCAAAAAAAATAGTCACACCTCTCTCTCTCTCTCTCTCTCTCTCTCTCTCTCACACACACACACACACACAAAACACAACCGGTTAATTTCGACTAGCCAATGCATCCCAAAGGCTTAGGATGTTAGGAAGCGGAAAGCCGATCTACTTTACAACCCTCAAACATAACACCATTCAAATTTGCAATCTACAAGGGCCTTCCCTTGTGATTAGTGCCTGGCCATGCGACCTAAGGGTATGACACCTCCTTAGCACTCAAATTTGAGACCTAGCGTTGGGCCTGATAACATGTCAAGTCTGACAAACCAATACATCCAAAAAGCTTAAGTAAGATGTTAGGAAGTGAAAACCAATCTATTTAAAAGTCCCTTAACCATCAGCTCTACAAGTAGGATCGATCCCTTGTTGTTCTTCTCTAGAGGGAGGTGCCTTACCACCGAAACTACTAGGCAGTTTATGAGGACTAGGTTCGGGTGGTACATTTAACCATGTGGCGTAGCTTGTCAATCACGGGCTTCCAATGGCGAGTCTCTGCTATTCGCACATCGGAAATATCCAAGTTCTGACCTGATTTTATAAGTCAAACTCCGTGTTAACTCAATATGATGCATTTTAAAGCGGTACGGTTTCTTATCCTATAAGAACTCCGGAGTTAAGTGCGCTAGCGCGGGAGAAGTACTAGGATGGGTGACTACCTGGGAAGTCATATAATGTTAAGTTGGGCAGGGCTGTGACACAAATTCTATGGTTAAAAAGATCAAAACATGATTTTAATTTTTCAATTTGTGTAAAAAGAGAGTAGAGAAAAAGAAGGAAACAATTTGAGTTATTTTCAATCAAAGGCATTTTATGCTTTCAACTCAAAAAACTGGAACCTATGAGATTTAGATTTTGTTAAGATTAGGTTTACAACGGTATAAAAGTTCTATGGAAAAGAGTGTTGATGATTTGTGTTTCAAAACAACTGAATTGGATTGGGAAGAAAACTTGAAAGGGTAATAAAAGAGCGGATGCGAGTAATAGAAATGCGAAAGTTTCAAATATAGTTACAAAATGTGTAAAAATCAAGTTTCAGGCTGATAATAAAACCTTGGCCACAAAATAAGCATCTATAATCTCAAAAAATAAAAGTCCAAGGGTCTATGTATGACTCTTTAGCGCTGGCCACGGTGACCTCAAACTATGTTGTCAGGCGCTTCACTCATGATATTAGGAAATATTCAAGTGCATCTATCTCTCACCATAGGGTGAGGGATGTTTCCATAAATGAGATTTTTTAAGTACAAAAGGGGGATTTCAAGTACATAGGGTGAAGTACAAAATGAGGATTCATATGCAAAAAGGGAAAGTGCCGTCCCCCTATGGTGAGGGATAGATGCACATGAATGTCCCCCCATGATATTTGTTATTCGGCAAAAGCCCACCTAGATAGATGCCATGGTCTTCTAATCTTTAAAAAATCTAGGTCACCTCTGTTAGTAGCGACGAAAATGGATCACCAAATAACTAAATATCGGAAGGACCCTAGCATGGTGAGGGATAGATGCACATGAATGTCCCCCCATGATATTTGTTATTCGGCAAAAGCCCACATAAATAGATGCCATGGTCTTCTAATCTTTAAAAAATCTAGGTCACCTCTGTTAGTAGCGACGAAAATGGATCACCAAATGACTGATTATCGGAAGGACCCTAGCCCAAATATAGGTATCGGTCCAATATTTGGACCCCTTTCTTCAATCCAGGTCTGGGTTCAGTTCCACTTCATGGATCCGAATAACCTTCAGGTTCGATTTAGTCCACAGATTTCATTACTCAAGGACCCAAATCTATATGTTACATATGTAATAATGCATAATAAGTATATATATACAAGAGATTGGGATTTGAATTGGACCCAAATCCAGGCCCTTTGTTATGGTATAGGTTCAGGTTCCAGCCCATGATTTATATTTGGTGGGTGCCGGATCAGCACTCTAACCTGGACTTGAACCAGGTAACTGTCTGGTTCTTATTACCAGTTTGGGTAAGCATTCGGGTGCACTATGAACCTGACTCTAAACTGACCCGTTTTCATCCCCATGGCGCATCAGATGAACCTAAACCCAACCCAACTTATTTATAATTTGAGTCAAGTAGGGTTTTGAGTTGGTTTGCGGATCACAGTGCAGTAGTCAAGTTGGGCCAGGTTTGGATAGGGCTGGGCCTCATCCTGAGCCCAGCCCAACTTATTTATATATTGAGTCAAAATTGTCCACCAAACCTAACTCAAAATGACCTGGACCCTGAATTACTGGGTCAAGCTCGTGTTCCATTGGAGGGTTGGATCAGGAATTGCCACTCCTGCACAATTTATTTGGTCAACCACATAAGAGTAAAACGGTTCATATTTGGACCCTGGTTGGGCACCCACAATTTGAAAAACTAGAAGATTTGTGGGCTACTTATTCTTACAACATGTAACAGGTCCCAACTGGTTGGCAGTCTACGGTCCGTTGGAGCAGGTCCTGACTTTAAACTCAGGCCCATTGAAAATTGGGTCTGTTGTGGTTAAGGTTATTGGTCCATGGGATCTAGTGACCCAAAAGATGTCCCAACTCAGGCTTGGCCTGGTTACACTCTCAAAAACATAGTCCACGTTGACTGTACACCTCTATCCATATTTTCCACTTGGATGCATCCAACTGATCAAGGGGATTGAAAGGGCTTGATTCGGATTAGGCATGGGTATATACACACAGTCGCACAAGCAAACCTGACCTGTTTACATACATAGCTCAAAGGCATGGACACTACTACTTGCGTGTGAACCATGTTGCTTGTTACACCATTGCAACGTAGAACTCGGTTTCCCAAGAACGGCATCCTACTTTACTTTTAAGAGTAGGCAATTCTCACCTAGTTGCACATGGTTCGAACTTTGGGCTTGCTATATCTTCCCTCACCCGAGGGCTTTGTCACCACACCCGAGGTCTTCTCCCCCACCAGAAAGCTCCATCGCCTCACTTGAGGTCTACTACCCTCACCCGAAGAAGGGTCCCAGCCCCACTACAGCTGGGGTACCAAAACCTCAATTTCTCAGCAGCTAGGAACTATACTCTCTAGATTATCAAATTTATTGGGGATAGCCAAACAACTTCTTTTAACTGTTGTGATCTTAGCTTTGATTTTTTAGGAAATTATATTTGAAAAGAACCATGTGTTTAACAAGTGCTAAGGGGCACGTTTGTTGAGGATAATTATATTCTAAGGAATTCTAAGACCTTTA
This sequence comes from Persea americana, assembly GCA_029852735.1. NCBI lineage: Eukaryota > Viridiplantae > Streptophyta > Magnoliopsida > Laurales > Lauraceae > Persea > Persea americana. Next base: position 32,380,260 of record CM056820.1, on the reverse strand, counting down.
TTTTAATAGCGATTAAAACATGAGAAAACAAATAAAAATATCCAAAAAAAAAAAAAAAATCATTAAATAATATCCCTTTAATAGCAAATGAATCGAAGATATGGAAAATGAATGTCCAGGCATCATCTTAGTAATTCGAAAGTTGAGATACTCTCTATCTTACACCTGTTACATACCTTTTCTTTCCACTAAAAATCCCCTCTAGCAACCTGTTTGATAATGAACAGATCTTAGACTTTTGTAGGAGAAAATTTTGTACAAACTTCCATAAATCTGTGATTTCAGAGGGTCAGATTTTGTTTTGAAGCCATCCCCAGTTCGCATAATGGGCCAATGGAGATCAAACGGTATGGATGAAGAAGTGATATCTTCCATAAAAGAAAAACCGTACCCGAACTAACCGTACACGTTGTACATGGGAATTTTCATGCATACTCGGGATGGTGGAAAATTGATAGATTTGTTTGGGGCTACCTTTGTATAAAATATGGAACACACCCAACCGTCCTTACTCCTTGATCAATGGCCTACGAATTTTGTACCCTCTAAATGAATTTATTCATTCGATCCAACGGTGCAGTCTTGTGTAATCTATCTGATCAGGTGGGCCCCACTATGAGGTGTACATGAAATTCTCCATGCACACCTAGGCTGTGATGGGTCGGGCCGGGCCTGGGCACCCATCCTGAATATTTGATGGGCCTGGTGGGAGTTGTTCAATTCCAGCCTTAAATTGAGTGAGCCTATGTTAAATCCAATCTTGTGCGAGTTCAGGATTTTAAATAATTGTCCAAGGCCGACAAACTGAGCTTAAATTCTTTTAAAAACCTTGTGTTTTTCGACTTATCCGAATTGGATACTCATTTCAACGTGCTAAATTGACAGTGTTATATACAATCCCGTGCACCCAAAAATTTCTGCCCAAACTATATTATAGTCCTTTCTGGTCCTCCTTACCAAGGGTCCGGATCAAGTGCTTACAGGCCCCTCAGTTCCACTGTCAGTTTTTCGGGTAGAAAAAGCCCAAAAAACCGAAGAACAAGCGACACCAAATCATGAAGGGCAGCAACAGCAAAGAGGAAGAGCGCAACAAGGAAAGCAGTAGCAACGACTGGAGATTCAACCAAACCCTCAGAAGTGTTCAAGGGTATTTTCAAAATCCCTTCTTTGGACCCTTTTCAAATTCAATGCCTAGAAATCTCACACAAGGGACCAAGAATTCTCACGAAATGACTCTGTTCTCTTTGTTTCAGTCCCCCAAGAAGAAAAGTCGATCTGGGTCTCTTACTATTTTGCATTTAGCGAGTTAAATTTCATGGGGGATGGTTTTTCATTGCGTTCCTATATATTTTTCGGTTGTTGTGATCTGCCATGGCTAGATAATTCGATTGGATTTTGTTCATTGAAGCTAGAATGCCTTTAAATGAGTGGATTTGGCAGATCTGGAAGTCTAACTATTGATATTCAATAATTTAATTGGAAAACCATTTGGGTTGTTGTAATTTTGCATTTTGGGTGCGGGAAAGTAGGCAGATTCGTCATTCTTACATAAATGTTTGCCATTTTTTTTTTTTTTTTTGTTAGTCTTTGTTCCTTTGAAGGAGGTCAGTCAACCCCAGATTGATAGAATATGGCTTAGATGAAGAAGAAGATGATGAAAGAATGCTGATTTGGCTTCTGTTATTTTCACCTGATATTCTTTGGGTGTCTTATTTTGGTGAGCTGAAGTTTAAGTTCAATAGGCTTGTAGTAATCTGCATTTTCTGGTCAAGTCTGTTGTGGAGGCCTTCATGGTTATTTCAGATATGGTGTTTTGTGGTTTACTGGTTCACATGTTGAATGAAATGTTCCATTGGGTTACTAATTTGTTGCATTGTGATGCTAGCTAGAATTATGTGTCATCTATGTTGATTTGGTGTATATAGTGCTTGATTAATAGATAGTCCATTGACCACAGTGGAGAATTAATTACTTTTTTAATGGTTTGGAGGTAAGTGCTGCATTTTCCATCCAGTTTAGTGTTGAAATATGGATCAGGTGGCTGCTTTGTGAAATGCACTTTGTCCCCAGATTTTAATACTTGAATTCAGGTTTCTGATATCTATATTCCGTCTATATATAGACTTCATATATACTTTGGCAAAGAATACCATAATCTGACATAATTTACTGAGTTAAATTATTAAATAACTAGCAATTTCTCTTTCAAATGTGCAAAACCATACTAATGCTTGTTACCATTGGGTGCCTATTGAAAATCTTACCAAATGGTATCTGAAGGATAGACTTAAACTTGACCTTGGTGGTTGTAGAAACAGTAAATATGGGGAGAATTTGCCCCCAAATTGATTTTTTTCTCTAAAATTTAAAAAGTGTTTGATTCTTAAAAAGGAAAATCAATATCTATCCAAACATGATATTTTAGTGGGATTCAATAATCCTTGGATTTGAGGAATCCAGGTCAACAATCCTCACATCCAAATGAGTCACATAGAGAAGTGTTCAAATATTTTGTTGGTGAATAACAGTAGTGGTTTTATCGTCAGCAGAAAGAGAGATTCTGTTCTTCACATGTTTTTCTCTCTTGATCTTGGGAAATTTCTTCTTATTAATGTTTCCTGTGGTTGTTTTCTTCTTGTTCCCCTCCTTTTAATAAGTCTATGGTATGAGGCTGTTGTAGGTGGGATTTCCTACTTTTGTTTCGAATATTAATTTGTATATTTATACCATGCAGGTTACTTAAAGGCCGCAACTTTCCTGGTAAAATTTTGTTAAGCCAAAAATCAGAGCCTTTGAAAGAACCAGTGTCGCCCATACCTTCCCCAACTGTTGAAAAGAGTTACCACGAGAATGATATTGGACCAGGTGAACACATGGACAGTTCTACTGAGGTAATATTGCCAGACTTGTGCATGTTGATTACTTTTTGATGTACCCATGTGTAAATTTCTCCAGGAATGAATTGTAGGATTTCCTTTAAAAGCGAGCTATTGTTTTTTTTTCTTTGGTAGGGAACAGTTCAAATTACTCATAACACAAAAAAGAAATCAACTGTCAGTAAGTTGACACCATTGGTTACAAACAGTGAGAATACATCTGGGGATTTCCAGAAGTCTGTATCGGGGGCTAGGTCTACGGATTCTGCAAGGATTGCAAAGTACAAAAAGGAATTGTCTGGACAAGCTGTCAGATTAGGTATGCTTTGTTCTAATCTGTCTGCTATAATTTTTTGTTATATTTCCCGACGCTGAATTCAAAAGTTCTAGTTTATGTTAACCGCACAAACTAATTCCATTGAAGAGGCAATTCTTCCCGACTCGTCAGATTCTGCCATTGCTGATTGTAAGCCACTGAGAAATAGTCCCTCCAGCAGCGGCTTTTAATTATTGTCCCCAGTGTATATCCTTATAAAACTGCACTATCTACTCATTGTTCTGCTTCTCCTCCCAACTAGTACTCCTGCTTCTCATCCTTTCTCCTTCCCTTCCCCAACCCCCACCCCGCCTAGAGAATCTTTTTGTTTCGTGACTTTGCCTCTATTTTATCTCTTTCTGAGCAGTTTTCTGTTGAAACTTGAAACTCCTCTTCAGGGGATATAAGCAAATCTATGGATTGGTGCTACACTCCACAACGTAGCCAGAAACATCAGACAATTATCAGAAATGGGGTGTGAAAATTATTGCTGACCTGTTTTCGAAATAGAGCCATCGAATCTGGAGGCACCAAAAATTGATCATTCCTTGTTGGAACAAGATCAATTGCTTATTTGACCATGTAAAATCTGTTTTGAACATCGATCTGCTAAATCATGAAAATGAATCCAATAAAAAGATTGCTTTGATAGTTGTAGTAATCAGGCACCCGCCGCCGCTGCACCACACCCCAACAGCAACACACCACACCAAACCCCCCCCCCCCCACAAACACACACACACACACCTCAATTTCCCTCTTCTGCAAATCTGATCTTGTTATAATGCCCACCAATAGCCCCAGGGTGCCTGCTATAACGATCTGATTTGATTTTGATTGAAGTTGTCCCTGAACCTGAGATATAGAAGGACCATAGACCGTCACAGGAATCCATTCCACACCCTTAATCCTTAACCAAAACTAACACAGAGACATCTCCAATGAATCATCATGCTTCTTGCAAAGAGTATTATTCTAGAAAAGAACAATTCCACCTGGTGGAACCCACAGATAATTTTACTTCCTATTCAACCTGTGCTGGATGGAATGCATCACCTGATCATCAGCCTCCTCTGAAATGTAGGTTAGTTGGTAACTTGGCATTTACAATTTCTGAATAACTAGTTTGTATGGAGCTCAATAGTGAATGTAGAGTTCATGTCGGGAGAGTCTTTCTATGTGTATCCAAGTATTTAACTTAGGTGGTCCCAATTTTTTGAAGGACCCAAGTTTCACAGATCTGAAACAAATAATTGAGTTTCCTTCACCAGAAAGACAATATGATCCCATTGCCCTATTGATCCTTGCTTTCAGTGTAGAGTGCAGACTGATGGTTGGAGGAGATTTTTACCGTGGTTAGGATTTTCTTTTCTTGTAGTCATTAAACCTAGCTTTCTGTTTGTATTTCATATGTATTTAGAGTTTGTGGTCATATACTCCATTTCTTCTTGTTCATGTATGAGTTGTATTTCTATGACTTGATTTTTGCTTTGCAACTTACTATCTGCATGCTTACTTTTCATATGATAATTTTGTGCAATCTATCCAATGCATGCTTTACAGTCCCTCAGTTTCTGTCTTCTGATATGTTCTGCTTCTGTTCGTGAATGGTTTACATAGGTTCTGCAATTCTTGAAATCTATGTTGTCACTTTTGCTTGTATATGTTTTGTGGTAATACCACAAAACTGTGTGCTTAAGCTTACTTGTTTCAGTTCTTTTTTTCAATGGTGAAATATTTTATGCTCTATTTTTTTCACATTCTAGTCACACCATCTAGGGTTTAAGATATTCAATTCAAAATAATAATACATTATCTGGTTGATCTTGTGACGTTTTCATCTCTACTGACTTGGATGCTGCACTCAATAGCTATAAATCATTGTTTTACTTATTATTTGCATGTCCTTAATTTCTGCTTATAGTTTTATTTACTTTATCTTTTCTGTCCTATAGAGACGTTGCGTGAGTTAGCATGGAGTGGAGTTCCACCAAATTTGCGCCCAACTGTATGGCGGCTTCTTTTGGTAAAGTATTTTTACCTAAGAGTTGCTTCAAATTTTAACATTACTTTTACATGTCTTGCATGCGTTAAAGGCCGTGACTACAATGCATTTTGTTACAATAAGTGTTCATTTCAATGTTTAAATGTAGCTCTGATGTTGTATATGCAGAGCATGTGACTTTATAGTTTTTACATTTGGACATTGCATACTAGATACTTTAGGAGGGGTAACATAGTCTACTTTTGTTGGTTTTAAAATAGAGGTTTTGGATGTTTATATGTACAGTGGTCTTATCTGTGTTCCATTTCTAACATAAAATGCCTCTCCTAATCAAGGGAAAAGACAGGTGGTAGCATGACTCTGTACTTTTTTCAGAATTTAGAGATGGTATTTTCTTGTACGCCAAGGAGTGAGGGCTGTTTCCTAAGCTTTGTCTTACCACTCAATCTATGAATTAGAAGTAGGACGAACTGGTGATATTATTAGAGGGGAGACATAAGGCATGTTGGTGGGTCCTTTGGTCCCATGAGATAAAGTGGGTTTGTGGACTGGCCATCTGACAGAATCAGCTTATTGGATATTATTAACTGTCCGATCACATATGATTGTGAGATGATCCATTTTATTACCTTTGACTGGATAGCTAGCAACATCTAATTTAGCTATTTTTTGTTAGCTCTTCCCAAAATTCAGCTTCATATAATGCAGGTCTAATTGTTATATTATAGACTCCCTTTAATTCCAGACGCACTCAATTATTACATGATATCCGATTAACTTGTCATATTTAATAAGAAATAACAGTTTCTACTAATAGTGTCGACATGTGTTTGTGATGCATGTCTAGCAAACTGATGTTGCAAAAAGTGGTGTTGGAGGATTAAAGATGCGCATAGCAAATTTAGCGTGATCTACCAAAAAATGCAGAAATGGTGTGGGTGCAAAATGTTATGAGCTTAAAAGGGAGCTAGCATTTTCAACAAAATTACTATTGTGATTCTTGAGAGGGGAGAAGGGAGTGAAGAATTTTCTTTTCTTTTTTATCTCACTTTGTTGATTTTTTTTTCATGTTAATTGGAAAGAGAACGAGAAGGCGATCAAACTAGCAAAGATAAGATGTTAAAAGTTTTGCTCTACATTGGAGTGGGGTCATTTGCCTTGTGTAGAAGGCAACTGTTTCCTTGGATTTGATCTTCATTTCTTCTTTTCCTTCAATAAAACTTATTTTTTGACTGTGCAATAATAATAATAATAATAAAAGAGAAATTTTCTTCTCACAAAATGACATTTATAGAAAATTTTCATGGTGGTTGAAAATTTATTTAACTTGTTAGAAAGAATTTACATAAACTGGAATATAGTTTGTTATCCTTTATGTGTTACTTCTTGATGTTCGTTTTTGTAGGTTTTTGTTCTCTTATATTTATCTTCTGGGGTTTGTTTAGGTTACCATATATTGTAAGTGGTTTTAGTATTTTTTTTCAACAGATTCTTAAAATGCTTTGTATATTTAACTGATTGAAATTTGGGGTGCATGCTTCTAAAAGTGCCTTCAGATACAAAATTGTAGATCTGTTGATCTCTAGGTCTTCTCTTGCTGTAGTCTTGGTATCTCCATAGTTTTAGCTTAGCATTGTTTTATATGCTTTGTGATGATTTAAATGGGCTAGAGAAGCTTCCTTTGTACTTTGTTTCAATTTTACTCGTAAGTTCATTTATCATTGAACATTCGTTTGCTACCTTGAATTTTAAACATTAGCTGACGACAGGGGTATGCACCACCTAATTCAGATAGAAGGGAGGGTGTTCTGAAGAGAAAGCGAATTGAATACGTTGACTGTGTTTCTCAATATTATGATATTCCTGATACTGAACGTTCAGATGATGAAATCAACATGCTCCGACAGGTGACTTACAGGGATGATTGTCTGTCAATCTTCTGATCTGTTATATTGATGGTGTTTTCTAACATGTGCCATGTGCTGTACTTCATTTTCAAATTTGTTACTTAGATTGCTGTCGACTGTCCAAGGACTGTACCTGATGTAACTTTCTTTCAGCAAGTGGAAGTTCAGAAGTCTTTGGAACGCATCCTTTATACATGGTTCGGTCTCTTGCTTGTTTTGTTACCTAGTACCCTACATCTATGGGTTTTGGATTTTTCTCTAAGATTCCTTCTGAATATATCATTCATGAAGTTTCATTTGTTAATTATAGAAAAAAAAGGGTAAACATTGTATGGAAAGTTAGAACTTCCAAACTGATAGAAAGTAGTACTTTCGAAGTCAACCCTAGACGAGAGGGATAAGGCTTTGATGACGATGACAATGATGAAATGAAAGAAAATATACAATATCCCAAATGTGCATTTTCTAAGCTCAACAAATTTGTTGGGGACACCTTTTATTTATGTAAATTGTTCATACTTCATAGGCTACCATCATAGTGGAAAATAGCTGTGCCCCAAATCTCCCAATATTTGGTTGTTGCTGTCAAATTCTTTATATGATAATTAGGTGATGCACCCCGTGAAAGTTGGGTCCACGATGCTGACTCTTATCTTGAATTTTTTTATTGAAATCCAAAGCATGTGCAAATCATTTTCCAAATTAAGGAACATATCTTCTTCTTTCTTGTTTTTATCGAGCCTCTTATTTGTTGGTTTAGAACTTCTATGAAGTAGTTTATTTTTTTTTTATAATTTTGTTTCTCTCATTTTAGATTAACTAGTATTGTTTTATAAGGACTGATATTTTTACAGCTTCATTTCTTATCAAGCTAATGCCTACAAGGGGAAATGGAAAGGCCCTTATTCGAGTATTGCAACATGCTCCATGTTCACTGTACCACCTTGGGTCTTTGATTTTGTTTGTTTCATTTGTTGGGAAGTCCCACATCCCACATCGCCTAAGTCCTGAGTTGGACATGTCTTCATATACCAGTTTGGGCCTTCCCCCTATCAGCTTAAGCTGTTGGGTTGGTTTATGGTTTCTTACATGGTATCAGAGCGGGTTTTCGATCCCGTCATTCTTGTGTAGCCCAAGTGGCTCCTGTCGTTCTTGTGTAGCCGCGGCAGGCCCATCCATGAAATCTGGCTCCTGTCGTTCTTGTGTAGCCTACGTAGCAGGCCCAACAGGGGGAGTGTTGGGAAGTCCCACATCCCACATCACCTAAGTCCTGAGTTGGACACGTCTTCATATACTTATTTGGGCCTTCCACCTACCAGCTTAAGCATTTGGGTTGGTTTATGGTTTCTTACATCATTCCTGTCCCTAGCATTCAAAGAGATGAATTAGATGCCAAAGGAGTCTAGTGTATTTTCTTAGGATTTACTAGTTCTCATAAAGGATCCAAGAATTATTTGGATAGGGGGAATGCAAATTTATTTCTATGGTTGTTACTTTCTTCAGAATCTTTCTTATTTTTCATATTGGGGCAAAGATCTTTCAGTCATTCATATCATCCTCAAGAGAAGCTTCTAAAGGTGATAAGCTTACATGAGCATGGTAGTACCATTCTCATGATATCTCCAAGTAGAGTTACCTATAAAACAAGACTAAAGTTCTTCAACATGTAGTTGAAAGAAGTAAATGGAAAAAAAAAATAAATAAATAAAAAATCCACCATGTCATGAACCATAACTTGAGGAAGTCGTCGATCCAGGTGTGTCCCTTGATATGTCTACTGTTGAAGATCCTATACCTGCCATTAAGTTGCCTGATGTTGTCCATGATCTTCCCATTGCTCCTCAAGGGAAAGTGTTACTAAGCATCCTATTTATAATTTCATATTGCTCCTGAAGGGAAAATGTTACTAAGCATCCTATTTATAATGTCATTTTGTATAATTCCATTTTCTCCTTTGCATTGGGCTTCTTGTCTTCTATGTCGTAAGTTTGTATTCCTAACAGGGCTTGAAGCTGTTGCACAATCCTTCCAGCCTCTAGGAATGGAGGGTGGTAGGGGCTTCTAAGGTCAGTTTTTATTTCTACCATTGGTGGCATAAATGATGGTTTTTGTTTTGTGGTGTTGGGTGGGGTGGGTGCGGGGGCATCATGTGGTTGTTTACAAAAGGATTATAGTATCAATTTTCTTGAACTCAGAAAGAACCAAGTATGAGGGCCTTTTTGTTTGTATGTATTGCATAGGAATTCATGCCAGAAGTGGTTAAAAATGAAGATTCTTCCAAGGTGAATATACAAATCACACGATGGGAAAATAAATACCCAGTCATCTCCCTAGTAATTCAAATCCTCAATCTAGATATGTCCCTTGCTACCTTATATCCTCCACCCCTCACCTCATATCATTCACACTTTACCTCTTTAATAATCCTTTGGTGGATTGACCATAAATTCCTGTGTATTGAGTGTATGTATTCTATTGGAAACAAAAAGTCCCTTTGTGTTTCCATGCCTTTGTAGTTGCTCTTGTTAGGGAACACAGATTCTTTTTTCTTTTAATCAATAACTGAGAATTATATCAAGGGACTTAAACAAAATGAGCAACACAGGTTTTAGCTTGTTATTATAAATCCATGATTGGTTTTCTTTTGATCTTATAATGTGCTTAGTTTGTTTTCAGGGCCATTCGTCATCCAGCAAGTGGATATGTTCAAGGAATAAATGATCTTGTCACCCCATTTCTAATTGTCTTCCTGTCGGAACATTTTGAAGGCAGCATGGAGAATTGGTCGATTTCAGATCTATCACCATCAACAATCTCTAACATAGAAGCTGATTGCTATTGGTGTTTATCGAAATTGCTTGATGGAATGCAAGATCATTACACTTTTGCCCAACCAGGAATTCAACGCCTAGTTTTTAAACTGAAGGAATTGGTCCAGCGAATAGATGGTATTTGTGTTTGTCTTCAGTCTCTCTCTCTCTCTTTATGAGCAAACTACATTTTACTATTACCATGTGGCCAGTTCTTTAAAATTAAAGTTAGAAACCTTGGTCTCTACTATGAAATATGGTTTGTTGATTTCTTAAAAGTTGGAAATCTTTCTACCATGGAAGCTTTTTATACATATCTTATGGCAAAAGCTGGACATGTCTACATAGTCATGAGCAATTTCATTAAGAGAGAAACATAAAGAACATAAGAAAGCAAAGGAATAACCCATCTCCAGGACAGCATAAGGGAAATTTACTGAACAGAAACAAATAAAATTATGAAGGACTGGACTAATATTTGATTCCTTCCGCCACTCTACTTGTTATCTAGCCAGCAAAGCAGATAATACGTTAGCTTGCCTTCCCTGATAATATACTTGATTCCATAAACACCATCCTTTTCAAGTGTATTGATCTTGTTAAAAAAATAAATGCAACTCACAGAGGACTCATTTGCTTTACCCACCTAAAATTATTCAAATAATCACTTTCCTCAATTGCCTGGTGCGAAAATGATTCCTTTTTTTATTTTTGGCCAGTTGACCTAGTGGCCAGGAGATCTGAAAGTAAAATGCCCAGCTAGGGACTGATCCCTGGTTGGAGCTATGGGAGTAGGCGCCCTATCCACAGGGGTAGCCCTTTGATTCCCCAAAATAACTCCTTTAGGGCACGTTTGGCAACGGTCATTGCAGAGGATTCCTCCTTGCTTTTCCGCGCGATGGTGGATTTTCCACGTTTGGCTGGGCGCGGATTTGAAGAGGACAGACGGAAAGAATCTCTTCTACTGATTATTCAGCAAGTTGGACCCCTCCCCCTCGGACGCGCAGAATCCATGGAATAGAGGAAAGGTGGAGCTACAGTAATGCTACAGTACAAAGGGCGGTAATGTGGGATTAATAAGTTTTTGCTTTGGGAATGTACCTTTTGGGTCCCATAATCAAGATCCAAACCGTTAGTCACCTTTAGCAACTCCAAAACGGCCACCTCACCAAATTTCAGCCACTGATTCCTCTTATATCTCGAGATATGTGCCAAAACGTCTGACCGTTTACACTATTATTGAAAATGGAAATCAAAACAATATGTTTTTCCAAATTTTTCTGTTTATGTGGGATCCACAATCAAGATCGGAACCGGTCATTAGTTCTGGAAGGTCAAAACGGCAAGGTGACTAAATTTAAGCCGTTGATTCCTCTTATATCTCGAGATATGTGCCAAAACGTCTTGACAGTTTACACTATTATTGAAAACGGGAATAAAAACAGTCCGTTTTTCCAAATTTTCCTGTTAATGTGGGGTCCAAAATCATGATCGGAACCAGTCGTTAGTTTGGGAAGGTCAAACATGGTAAGGTGACCAAATTTCAACCATCGATCCTAACTATATCTTGACATATTTGTAAAAACGTTCATTGGATCAAACATTCTACAAATGGTAGGAATCCGTCCTCCATCCAAATTTGGAACTATCATCAGGAATCCTGCCTGAGGAGGTGTTGATTCTTTGGAGATGGAGAGATTCCTCTAAATAGAGGATTCCTCCCCCTAGCATGGACTGTTGCCAAACGTGCCCTTAATATCTACCAAGCTTCTTGCCTTTCTACTACTTTGGCAGTTTGCCTCATTTGGACCCTTAAACACCAACTGGCCCAGAAAACACCATCCAAGTTACCGTTTTTTGATCATGAGAATGCCCCCACATCTTGGGTTTCCTCTCCAATTTCCATTCACATTAAACTTAATATTCATGTTTTTTAAATCTTGTTTCTTATGGGGTGGGTATTTATGCACATAGCTAAGTGGGTTTCTACCATGACTGATTTTAATAGCCTTAGAATTGATGGGGTTTTGAATAATTGGGAGGCTTCTTTACTTTGTTGGTCTTCTAAGGTGAGGAAGAGGGTGTTATGGGCCCCTCCTGATGAAGGGATTTTGACGTTGAAGAAAACTAGGGCTGATAGGTATTGGAGGTGCTATGTAATAGTGAGGGGGTGGTGTTGGCTTTGATCTCTAGGTGTTTGTGTTGTATGGAGTCAAATAAGGTGGAGGTGGTAGCTATCTTAGAAGCTTGGTGGATGTTTGTTTCTTTTTTCCATGCTAGTTTGCTGGTGGAGAGTGACTCTTCTAATGCTAAGTTGGGTTCCTTCTTTATCTTCGTTTCCATGGAGATTTCAATTTTCTTTTAAATGAGATTTAGGTTAGTGTGGAGTTCAAACATGTTGGGTGGATGGCTAATGGCTTTACAAATTCTGAGCTAAGCAAGGGGTGGAGAGATCATCTCCTTTTGTTGTCATTTTATTTTTTACCTTGTTCTTGTCTCTGTATTTTTGAGCTTCCTTGTTGTCTGGTATAATGCTTTTATAACTCTTTCCCCTGTTGGTGTGTGGGTGGTGTTGGATCCGGTTATACTTTCTTGGCGCTACCAATAAGAAAAGGGCTGGTTTCATGAAACATCCACTCTTAATCTCTCTGCTAACCAGTCATGTTCCGAAGTCTTGAGAAGATTTTAACTTTACATCCTAAAAATACTATATTGTCATCACCCACTTTTAATGCTAACTTAATACACTCTAGCAGTTTCTGCGCCTCACCTCCTTTCATTGCAAATACTGTTGTTTTTGTTTCTTTCCATATGCTTCACAAAATGCCACCGGGACCCACTTTTAGAGAACTTGCCTCATATTTGAAGTGGCCCTTCTTCCTATTGGAGAGAAATATGCCACAAAGAAAGGGTCAAAGATTGTGGCATATCGGTTAGTGGCAGAAACAAACAGCATAGCCACCTTGTATGCATTCAATGCACATATATGTTCTTGTATATTTTCATACCTTCAAGTTAGCAGTACATTTGGACTCATTCCTCCAGTAGCGAGCACTAAGTTTGTCATCATCATCATCATCAAAGCCTTGTCCCAACTATGTTGGGGGACGGTTATGCGAGTTCTGTTTCTCCATTCCGATATATCTTGAGCCAAAATATTTTATACAAGCAAATATTGCCTCTCTTGCAATGTTGATGAAGATATCGGCATGACACAGGGTGTCGAACATTCTTGATTCCCAAATCCTGTTTATTATGGAACATGTCTAATTTATAATGTTTTGTATTTGAAGTCTTACCCCATCTATCATGGGTCAACTTATCTTTATTAAATAAGTTTCCATTTATTTTATTGAATTTTAATATAATCAGTTTAGGTAATGCTAATGACCTCCAACATAAATCATGTCATCCACTTCGGGCACCCTAGAGACCTGTGTGCGTGCAAAGGAACTTCTGGATTTCCTACTGCTACTAGGGATTTTATGTTGAGGAAAACCAAGTTCCTGAGGAGGATTGATACCTTGTGAACTCTGCTGAAATCTGGGAAACAAGATTACAGATATCATATTTTGACAGGAGAGCATTTTTCTTGGAGCAAAGTTTACAGAAACTCATTTCATCTAGTCCTGGGGTTTCATTTTCTTCATACGAAGAGGTTTTAAATGTAAAAATTGTTCAGATGTATGAGAAATCTGAGATTTCTCTCTCTTTGCAAGTGAACAGGTCTACAGGGATAAGAAGGATCAGGATATCATAGCTATACAGCTTATATACTTCATATGTAATTTTCCATATTTCGTTCATCATAACTTCTTTTTATCAATCATTCTACTGCCGAGTAAACATTGGTAATTTGAGAGAATGTTGATTATTTGTTCTTTTGGCTTGTACAAGAACCTGTTTCGAGACACATGGACGAGCAAGGGCTGGAGTTTCTTCAGTTTGCTTTCCGCTGGTTTAACTGTCTTCTAATACGTGAGGTCTGTTTCTTCTTACCAATGATTGCTATCTACTTTATTAGGACTGCTCTGTTGGGAGCTAATGTGAATCTTCCTATTTTATAGATCCCTTTCCATTTAGTTACACGCCTATGGGATACTTATCTTGCTGAAGGAGATGCACTGCCAGAATTTCTTGTATACATATTTTCCAGCTTTCTTCTAACGGTAAGTTTGCAGTTCTTTATTTCAATTGCCTTGATTCTCTGTTGTTGTTAGTTGGGATAGAATTGTCATGAAATTTATTAATCAACTGGTTGCTCTGACTTTGAGAAGAGGTGTTCCAAGGTTGATGATGCCTTTGACAGAAAATGATAAATTGTGCCTGGCCTGGTCATTTACCTATTATGTTCCATAGTTATTTCCTCTTTTGATGTTTCTAGTTTTCTTTTGCATCAAACATTCTCTGCTACCAACTAGAGCCCATGGCACGTTGAAGGTTCTTAGTACTGCAAACCTTGAGGTTGTGGTTCATGTCTTTTGCTTAATTAAAAAGTCAATAAAAAATAAGAAAATTCTTTGCTACCATGAATCTGCTGCTAGAGGCTGGCTGCTTGTAAAGGGAAATCATGGATTTCTTACCTTTCATAGGAATTTTTAGTTAACAGTAAAGGATAAGCTTTATTTTTATCTTCTTTTATATATCATTAGGAGATATTTCATTAAAACCAAAAAGATCAGGACAAATGTGCTGAAAAAGCAGCTTAAGATGTAGCTACTAGACACCCTGTTTTACATGGGTGTCTACCTGCTATGTAAGTTAATTTTTCTTAGATCAACTGCTTACATAAAGTTACAATGGTTCTATTTTTTTCTCCGTTTGAATTATTTTGAAGGATTAAGAAAAAAGTCGCCTATTCCTGAAGAGAGTTCTTATGTTAAATGAAGGTTAACCAAAACAAAGCATTCAAGTCTAATTCAAGATTAGGATAACTTGTTAGAAGGTCAAACTGCTAGAAGGTCCCATGGGGTGATGAGCAGTTATGTAAGTTAATTTTTCTTAGATCAACTGCTTACATAAAGGTACAATGGTTCTATTTTTTTATCCATTTGAATTATTTTGAAGGATTAAGAAAAAAGTCGCCTATTCCCGAAGAGAGTTCTTATGTTAAATGAAGGTTAACCAAAACAAAGCATTCAAGTCTAATTCAAGATTAGGATACGTGTTAGAAGGTCAAACTGCTAGAAGGTCCCATGGGGTGATGAGCTTTCAGACGCATGCATTATTATTCATGCAAAACAATCTAAAAAATTCAAAATGATATCATGCTACTGATGCATATAGATTTCATGGTCACTAAACTCGAGGCATCACACTGGCTGATCCTTTTTGGGTGGATTCTAGAATACACTGTTCTGCAATGTTTGCTAAGGTGTCTGTTGAACTCCTTTTGTTTTACCCTGTTTGAAAACAAATTGAAAAATCTTCTTTCAGTGGTCAGACAAGCTCCAAAAGCTCGATTTCCAGGAAATGGTTATGTTCCTCCAGCACCTTCCAACACAAAATTGGACTCACCAGGAGCTGGAGATGGTCCTTTCGAGAGGGTTCATGTGGCACACCATGTTTGAAAGCTGTCCAAGTCACCTTGCCAGTTGAAGCATTACAATTTTTTAATCACTCACAAAGCTGGTATTTTATTGTGTCTTCCTCGTCTTTCTTTGAAAGTGGGTTTAATACCATTTCTTGTTTGTTTTCTCCCAACAACGCTGTTGTTTTGTTATCTGTATGCTACAACACTTGTAACCTGTTTTGAATTAAAGAATGAAAAGAGATGTTGGGTTAATCTAATCGCAATTTTCTTTATACAAAATATGCAGTTTTAACCTCATGTAATTTAGAATTCCTCTTTAATTGAAATTTCTTGGTTGGATTGTGCTTGGATGTAAAGAACTTTGGAGAAGTGATTTGGGCAGGTATATGCATGTGAGGTGGTCCTTAACTGATTTGGGAAGTGTCTAGGCAGAGCAGAACCTGACTATTGAAATGAAGGACGACTCTTTATAATTTTTCCATTTTTTTTTGGTTAAACAGATGACCAGGCGATCCTGCTTGAAAACAGCTCGCATAAATGACAGAATGTCCTTTTAAATAAAACCATGCAATGGTGCAACTCTAGGAAGTCGACAAAACCACCATTTCTCATACACATACTTATTATGTAAGATTGTAATCTTCACGCTGCAACATATCAATCTGGCTGTTGTGGTCCAAAGACACATTGATTACGCGACTGAGAACGTGGGCAGAAATTATAGCTGATTCAACCCAAGCCTTGTTTGAATTAGGCATCATGTTTTCTCTATCAGTTTCTTGAGACAACAATGAAGTACAGGCCTATATTTAAAACCATGCAAATTTATGCCTTCTGTTGATTTTGAGAAAAACTTGGTCACGGAGAAAATTCCCTAAAACTTCTGCAACTTCTCATACAAGTGGCGGGTGCTCATTTTAAGCAGTATAGCTCTAAGCGGAAAGGTGAGGGAGCTGAAGAGAAGATCTGGAAACTCTGGTCCGGTCGAGGTTGAACTTGTTCTGAATGAGTTTTATGCTCAACCTCGTAGAGCTAATATCATTTCTTCCTCCATTTCAAATTGTGCCATGCCATGGCCACTTGAATTGAGGGTATCAATGGAATTGTGGTCTGCACTGCTGACCATGTCTTGCTCTGGGCTAGTTTGGCACTTTAGTAGCATAATTAAAGTCAAGTAAAGCCTTCATTTTTTAGATAAGATGTCACATCAAAAGCATTTTAATTGAAAACTCCTTCATCTTAAAAAAAAAAAAAAAGAAAGTAAAAGAGCAATCACATTTATTCACTAAAATACAAAAAAACTCTATTTTCCCATACAAAAAGTCAAAAATATTTTATAAAAAAAAAAACTAACAATAAAATACTATCATTACCCACTAATATTTTATTCATTCTTCAAAATCAACTTTACTCCACTTGACTCTATTTGTAGAGTTGCCAAATTGTCTCAAAAACACGTCTGTCAAAAGGTGTCTTGGAGAAGATTCTCGCGTTGATATCCTCTACACTCTCATATAGAGGCACTCGTGCTTCCTATTTTTGATTGCTTCCCAGTAAGTCTGATGGTGGTCCCTATGGGCAATGTCAAGAAAGCTGAGGAGAACATCAACAAAATCGCTGCCTCAACCCCATCCCATTCATCTCCTTGTCCACGATTTCAAACTCATTTGTGTGGTTGCCATGAATGATAAAAGGACAAAACCACCCCCCCCCACCCCCCCACCCCACCCCCCAAGGAAATTTATTTTATGAAAAGTGACGGTTTTGCTAGAATACAGAAAGAGCTATTTGTCTTTGTGTCCAACTCATAAAAGGGTGACACTCCATTTATAGGGGGTCCCAAATGATTAACATATACAATGTCTAGAGCAGTGGAAAGATGGAAGCACCTAAGAGGTTTCCATGATGTGAAAAGAGTCTGAAATTTCATCTCCCTCATTTGTGCTGTCATTCACCCACGCGAGCCACACTTGATTTGGCATCTCAAATTGTGCTGGTGTACTATTGGATTTTATTACAATAAATTTACATTTTGTATAATAAAAAATGACTATGACTTAAAATTAAAAGCTAGAATCATTTGATCCGTCATATATCTAATATTCGATCTATCATCTAGCGCTGAAATTATTCTCCACCGTGCCTTCTTCATATTGCGATACATCGTAGTTGGCCTCACTGAAAAGGGTTCTCTTGTTTGGGAGAGAGATTCTTCCACTTGAAGAAATCTTTGGACAAAGCAAGAGCACTAATAAAGAAAAAGAAAAAGCAAGCTATTAGTGAAAAAGAACATGGAAAAGTAAAGAAAAAAAAAAGAGGAGTTTATAAAAAGAAAGAAAAAGGAAAAAAAAAAGCGAAAAAGGATACAACAGAGAGAAACCGAGACTGAATTAGCCTTTTTTTCTTTTTTTTTCTGCTTGAGAAATCTGAGTTTAAAAAGTAAAGCTCAATGGTGGGGCTTATCTACTGAAGTCCGAGCCGCTCAAAATAAAATCCCTTTGAGTTTTATGGGCCTATTTTTAAAATTTCGCCCCCAGTAAGAGTTAGCCCCACCCTAAGATTGACCTTTTCATAAAACAAGTGACTAACATAATCTTATGTATTATTCATTATCACATTTCTTACCAAAGGGACATCTATTGGCGGCGAACTCAAACTGGGGTAATATCAGGTGATTCCTCAGAGCTTTTTGGCACCTCCCTTTTGGCACCTCCCCTCTACAGAAATAACTGGAGATCGTGGCAAATGGGTCAGACCCACTTATTAAATGAGTTAGATAGTCCTAACTCGCATATGACCCATTTATTAAACATGTTAGCTACTCCGAACCCACACCCGCTTCTGGTCAACTCGGCCCGACCCATGGAAACCCGCATAGCAATTGTGGGTTACCGTGGGTTGGGTTGACCCGCATAACTTGCATCCTTTCAGTGAGTCAGCCAATCCAACCATATTACTTTACTGACTTGTAAGGTGAGCTTGAGCCCAGTTTCTTTTTTACAACTATTGGAGGTCAACAGTGTGGGCAAGGTTCATTCACCTTTGTGGTTGCAAGAATGAGCACTTTGTTCTTAATTCATAATAAATGAATAAATGACCATATATTCTGTTCTGAATAACCAAAGAAGAGAGTAAATCCTAAAACTCCCCATGCTAGGCAAAAGTTCTTCAGATGCACAATCCCTTGTATGTGGCTTCCTGCATCAAAATTCAGGAGGCTCATAAAATCACAAACTCAAGTAGTTAACAATGGGTTCGAAACTTTGTTTTGACTTGTGAAAGACTGCAGCTTCTCTTCCCTGCAACATATCTTCGTGAGCTCGGTTCTCTTTAACACAAACTTCATAACATGATGACATTCCATATACAATTCCCCGCATGAATTGCTAGGGAGGACTGTTACAAAGATGGCCGTCGATGTCAGGAATAAACCCTTTGTCCATCATTTCATCCCTAACTATGTCATACGTGACCCTATTTGGAATCAAACCCTTCTCCAACATCTCATTCAGAAGTTTATTTGCTTCTTGAAGCTTTCCTTTTCCACAAAGCCCCTTTATTAACACATTATAAGTAACCACATTTGCACGCCTCCCTTCCCTTTCCATTCTGATCCTGACATTTGAAGCAGCCTTCAAATTTCTCTCCTTACAGAAGCCATCCATCAAAGTGTTGTAAGTTACATGACTCGGCTTCAAGCCCATCTCAAACATCTCATCTAAGAGCCTAAGTGCCTTTCTTGACTCGCCGTCCCTACACAATGCACCAATCAACACATTGTAAGTCACAAGATCTGCTCTCACACCCTTCTCTTCCATTTCATCCAAAAGCTTACTGGCTTCCACCCTGTTTCCATCTTTACAAAAACCAGTGATCAAACAGTTATATGTACAGGAGTTGGAGGAGACCCCATTCTCTAACATCAAATCACGCATTCCCAATGCATCCTCCATCTTCCTAAACTTACAATATCCATCAATTAGAGTATTGTAAGTTACAACGCTTGCAATCAAACTATGTTCCGTCATATCATCAAAAAACTCCCTTGCCTCTTTCAACTTCCCTATCTTACAAAACCCATTGATCAGCGCATTATAAGTCAGAACATTTGGCTTCACGTTCGCATCCTGCATTTCATCAAGTAAAGCACTCGCCTCTTCGGTCTTGCCCTCTTTACAAAATCCATTAATCAAAGAATTATATGTGATCACATCTGGAGACAAATCTTGCCTCTTCATTTCCTTGAATAATCTAATAGCTGCAGAACAGTTATCATCCTTGCAGAACCCATCGATCAGAACGTTGAAAGTAACCACATTGGGAAGGATTTTCTTCGACACCATTTCTTTCAACATGGCATCTGCTTTATACATTTTCCCTGCCTTGCCCATCTTGCAATAGCCATCAATAACTGTATTATATGTTATCACCGACGGCGAACAACCCCATGATCTCATGTCCTCAATCAGATCCACAGCTTTCTGCAATTTACCCGCCTTACAAAACCCATGAATCACTGTATTAAAACTAATTACATTTGGTGCAACCCGCCTTCGAATCATCTGCTTGTACACATCTTCAACCTTCCCAATCTCATTCTCCTTGACTAAAGCATTCAACAGAGGATTGCACGATGAGATCGACAATCGGAAACCATAATCTCCAGCCCGTTCAAAGGCTTCCAGTGCCAGTCCCGTCTTCGAATTCTTCACATATGCTAAAACCAGCATATCGGCAATGATCGAACAATAACCAAATCCTACAATTGACATCTTTAGGGCATGAAAAATCGAAGAAACCGAATGCCGATCCGAGTTAACCAATCTATGGAGCTGTGATCTAATTTCTCCGAATCTCTTCTCATCTACCAGCAGATTTAAGAGTGTGAAACAGGATTCGAGCTCATATGAAACCCCGAATTCTCTTTCCGACCATCGGTAGTATAGGAGGATGATATCCGCATTGAATTGAGATTCAAAGAGGATTTGAAGGAACTTGTTAGGGTCTTTTGTTTCTGAGAATAGGGTTTTGAGATCTGACCAGTGTTGCTTGGCGATTAGATTGGAAACCCTAGATTTGGTTTGGGCGTCCAAGATTAACATATTGGCAGAAGCATCCGATGAAGAAAGGAGTCTGATTGGAGTTGTGAGATGGGGATTGCTGGAAGAAACCCTAATAGAAGAAGAGTGGGTGAAAGCAATCAGGGCCTTTTTGTATCTAAAATACAAGTTTAGGGATCGGTAGGGAAGCGTAAAGCACATCATTTCTTGCCCTACATCATCAAAATCAAAATAAAAATCCCACCAGATCACAAACCCTAGCCTCCAATCGGTCACAGCATCCAATCCACCCAACAAAACACCAATTTCCCCAAAACTGACAAAAATAAAGCCCCAAACCCAGACCCACTACTGCCCTTCAATTCCCAAAAACCTCGAAACCCAAATCACATCTCAGAAAACCCCAAATCATCAGTCAAACCTCATCATCTCCCACGCACCATCAGAACCCAATCGGGCACCCAGGGATACAAAACCCCACTTTGTTTAACAAAAATCCCCAATTCCTTTCCCCAAAACCCTAAATCTGAAACAGTATATAAAGAAGAGCAGAGAAGAGGATCGTACCTGGCTTCATTTCTATATGGAAGGCCAGTGGAGTTTTTTTCAGACAACATCCAGATAGAATTCCTCACATACAGGTCATTGTGAAACTGCGAATCAGCTATTTTTAACCTTTGAAGGATAGTTTAGTTGGGCTGGGGATAACGGTTTGCACTTGAATATTATTGGTTCGAAATTACACTACCATACAAGGCCATATTAAATTTATCTAGTTTTCCTATGAGCTCGGAGGAATTAAATTAGCCCAAAGGGTTGAAGCCTCCGATAGCGGAAAAAAAAAATAAAATGATGAACTTAAAAGAATGTTTCCTGTGGGTGATCTGAATTAATTCATGAAGGAAGATGACTCTAACTCTTTTTCCCCACTTTCATTAATAGATTGGTTTGGCATTTTCTATTTTGTTTTAGCTTAATGCTAGGACTGCAATCTTTCTGCACACAAACAAGTACAGATAAGAAAATCAGATTTTGTATCTAATATTTTTACCCATTTTATTTTGGGTTATGTAATGTGAAGAAAAATAGGCTTGGATCTATTTAGATTTGATTATGAGATCTATTCGGGGTCCAATATGCTCTATATACCTAAATATAATTAGCTAAAAAGTGAAAAAAAAAAGGATGTTATTTAATTGGAAAGGATGAAAATTGGTAAATTTTTTTTTTGAAGGGCTCAAACTTAGGAAATTGGTGAGGGATTTATGACATTGATATAAATAAAAATCACCAAAGAAATGTCATTGTGTTTGGTGGGGATGAAAGTTGTTCCAAATGCTTTGGACTCAGATAGAGATATTAGATTCAAATACGAGATTACTTAAATTTCACGAGTTAAATCGCATTCCAGGGTAAGAGATAATTACAATTATTTTTGGCAGGTCACTTTTTTCTATTTTTTTTTATGTTTTTTTAGTTTATATTGAAATACACATTGAGTACCTATTGAAAATATTAAACCTCACAAGCATTTCATAGTTTCTAGATAAATATCTCTTTAAAGAGAAAAACTCATGGAGCTGGACTCTTAAAGGTTAACTTTTTATTATCTTAAAAAAAAAAAAAAACTAAATTCGAAGTGCATTTTGAGTACCTATGGAGCAATATAGGCCCAGCACGCTTTACATATTTTCTATAGATGGCCCCACTACATTCACTTTTCTATATGAGAGAATTACTATGACATGTTGGGAAGTCCTACATCGTGTAAGTCATGAGTTGGACATGGCTTCTTATACCAGTTTGGGCTTTTCATTTATTAGATTAAGCTTTTGGGTTGGTATATGGTTTATTACATAGTATCAGATAAGATAGATAATAAAATCTATTACTGATATCATATTTTGATAGGAGGTGATTTTTCTTGGAAGTTGGAACAAAGTTTACGGCAACTTATTTCATCAAGTCTATTTAAATATAAAATGGTTCGGATGTATGAGAAATCTGAGATTTCTCTCTTTGCAAGTACACACCTCTACAAGGATAGGAAGGATTAGGATATCATAGCTATACATACAGCCTATATACTTCATTTGTAATTTCCATATTTCATGCATCGTAACTTCTATTTATCAATCGTACTTGGAAGTTGGAACAAAGTTTACTGCAACTTATTTCATCAAGTCTTTTTAAATATAAAAATGGTTCAGATGTAGATTTCTCTCTTCGCAAGTACACACCTCTACAAGGATAAGAAGGATCAGGATATCATAGCTATACATACAGCCCATACTTCATGTGTAATTTCCATATTTCATGCATCATAACTTCTATTTATCAATCATACTCTACTGCCAAGCAAACGTTGGCAATTTGAGAGAATGTTGATTATTTGTTCTTTTGACTTGTGCAAGAACCTGTTTTGAGACACATGGATGAGCAAGGGCTGGGGTTTCTTCAGTTTGCTTTCTGCTGGTTCAACTGTCTTCTAATACGTGAGGTCTGTTTCTACTTACCAATGATTGCTATCTACTGTACTAGGACTGCTCTGATGGGGAGCTAATTTGAACCTTCATATTTTATAGATCCCTTTCTATTTAGTTATAGGCCTATGGGATACTCATCTTGCTGAAGGAGATGCACTGCCAGAATTAATTTCTTGTGTACATACTTGTCAGCTTTCTTCTTATAGTAAGTTTGCAGTTCTTTATTTCAGTTGCCTTGATTCTCCGTTGTTGTTCATAGGAATAGAGTTGTCATGAATTTATTAATTGACTGGTTGCTTTGAGAGGAAGTGCTGAATTGAGGAAAGTTGGTTGTGCCTTCGAAAGGAAAGGATCAACTGTGCCTGGACTACTATTTACCAATTAAGTTTAATGGTCTTTTCCTCTTTTGATGTTTCTAGTTTTCTTCTCCATCAAATATTCTCTACTATTGACAAGAGCCTGCGGCATGGTGAAAGGTGCTCACATTTGCAACCCCGAGATTATAAGTCATTTTACCAATAAAATTCAATGAAGTTCCGTTGGCTCTTATATCTCCATTTGAAGGATTAAAAAAATGGGCTTTGGATTTGGGACAAATTGCAAAATTTTCTCAGTAGTCAGACAAACTCGATTTCCAGGAGATGGTTGTTCCTCCAACACCTTCCTACACAGAATTGTACTCACCGAGCGCTGGAAATGGTGCTTTCGAGAGCGGACATGTGGTTCACTATGTTTGAAACCTGTCCAAGTCACCTTGCAGTTGATGAATTACACTTATTTAATCACACTTCACAAAGCTGTTATTTTATTGTGTCTCCCTTCTAGTTCTTTGAAAGTGGGTTTATTACAATCTTGTTTCTCTCACCCTTATTTTAGATCCAAAACAACACTGTTGTTTTTTCTTTGTCTCTGTATGCTACAACACTTGTAACCCATTTTGAGTTAAGGAATGAAAAGAGATATCAACTCAATCACACTTTTTACATAATATGCAATTTAAATATCTTTTAGTTACTCTATAATTTCTCTTTAATTGATTTTTTTTTTGTTGGATTTCTTTTGGATGTATAACAACTCAGAAAA
Source organism: Persea americana (assembly GCA_029852735.1). Classification (NCBI taxonomy): domain Eukaryota; kingdom Viridiplantae; phylum Streptophyta; class Magnoliopsida; order Laurales; family Lauraceae; genus Persea; species Persea americana. Next base: position 32,356,184 of record CM056820.1, on the reverse strand, counting down.
CTGATCTAAGCAGATATATGCATGTGAGGTGGTCCTGAACTGATTTGGGCCGCGTCTGGACAGAGTAGAAGCTATCAGAAATGATGGGTTCTTCTATATGTGTATGTATGGGAAATGCTCATGTGAGAGACACTCTCACCAAGTTGGTGAGAGATGTGTAGGGGCCTTCACATAAATATTTGAGGTCTTTGCATTTAAGTTGGTGAGAGAATCTCTCACATGAGCATTTCCTTGTATGTATATATATGGGAGGCGGTCATCGGTCTGTACCGTTCGGAATGCCCACTGGGGCCCACTTTATGACCCATCCAAATCGACTACTCATTCATAACCCCCTTATAGACACTAAATCTCATGAATTTGCATGGATTCAGATGAACTAGACCATTAAATTGAGGGTTAATTTTTCTTCTTTGATATAAAGCTATTAAACTTGTGGACCATGGATGAAGGGGTTAGAGGTATTAGATTGACTTCAAATTTGATATATAAGTTGGCCCCACTTGGATCTTTCAGTCCCCTTGTCCCATGACTAGTGGGGTCTCATGGTGAGCCCCAATAGACGGTCCACACAGTAAACCGTAAGGACAGTCTTTATATATATATATATGTGTGTGTGTGTGTCATATATATAGAAATGATGACTACTTGGTAGCATTCTTTATGGTTAAACAGATGATCGGGTGATCCTGCTTGAAAACAGAATACATAAATGACAGCAGCTCTGTTTAAATAAAACAATGTACAGTTGCTGCTCGAGGAATTCGACAAGACCCTTTCTTATACACATTGCAAGATTTTACTCTTCATGACCCTACAACATGTTAATCTGTTTTGTCAAGGCCCAAAGACACGTTGATTAGGCTATGGAGAAACAGGGGCGTAGATTAGTTGAGCCATCCTAATCATGGTCTATTTGCCCCTTTGAAGGCTTGAGGTTTGGATTGGGTATATTGTTGATGTTTTATTTTTGTTTCTTGAGAAACCAATAATGTACTGGACAATATTTGAAACCATGCCTTCTGTTGGGTGATTTTGAAAAACTTGGAGAGGGAGAAAATTCCCTAAAATTTGGCATCATCTCCTACAAGAGGTGGATGTTCATTTTGAATGGACAAGATTTCCACCTATCCTCATTGTGGAGTTTCACTTCTCTCATAGGAGCGTGAGTGAGACACTCTGAGGATCCGGAATCGCAAAATTGGAATCTATGAAACTAAGCAACTTCTTAAAACCTTCTAAACAGAAACCCAATGGCTATCCAAACAAAATAAATCACAAAAGAATTTCCTATTTTCCAATTGAATTAGATTTACAAATCCACATTCAATAAATACAAAGACCCAAAATCCAGCCATTTAAGGTCCTAAGGAGCCGCAAGTCAATTGTATCTGGGGATGCCAAATAGTAAGGTCTTAGCTTTAAGGTTAATTATTAGAGTAATTATCCTCATGTAATATCCCATCTTCAATGGCTTTATTTATAGTAGATGCGACCATCCTCCTATAATATCCTATTTTCTTTGGGATTGGATTCTCCAGAGAAAAGACGTCGGTCAACACTGTGTTAGAGATCAATGAAGCCTTCAACAAAGAAATAGCCTGCATTCACAAAAGGAAGTTTATCAACATTTAACTCACTGAAACTGATTATTCTAATAGATAATAAAAAATAGATACAACGTAACATGTACATTTTGTAAACCTGTTAACATCATGGGCCTTATTGAATTCATTGTATGAAAACATTACATATGGTGCTTTTATTTTTTTGCTGAGCCAAGGGGGCTGGGACCTATTAGAGACCCAAATCATGGGAGATATCACCCGCTCATATGGGGAGAGGGGCCTGCTCAGGCAGGGTGAGATAGGGATCAAACTTTGGACAGTGAGAAACAGAATATCCAACCAACTGGGATATCTTAAGTTCTCAGTACATGTGATGTTAGAAATTGGCATAGAAGACATCAAGACGGAATTTGTAAACTAGAAAGGATGAAGAACAGTTGACCAAGCTGTGCATACCGGATCATCAATGGTGAAACCTTTTTCTTGACAATGCCGAGTTGGATTGGGAGTGCTCTTTTGAGAGTACACTTAAAAATTTGTTAAGACCTAGTTAAATGTTAGATTGTTAGTCCAACGCTAATCCTTGCTGTTAAAACTTGAGACAGGTGAACGTCAAAAATAAACAAAAGGCCACAGTATTCATTACCAAAAAAGGCAACAAAGACTTGTGGCAATGAATGTCAAGAAATACACAGTAAAAAAAAGAAAAGCAAGTTTTAAATAGAGACTGAATATTTACTTGGGCCTAGAGAGGAGGCTAAAATACTAAGGAAAAAATGGCCTGGTTGCTCATACAAAGAAATGCACAATATAGTTACAAATTTATCTTACCTCAAGAACTCCCACATTAACAACCCTCTCCTCTATGTCATTCATGACTATGTTGTAACTCGAGAGAAGAGTGATGACTGAGATAGTTGAAAATGGCTTCACAACCAAATTATCAGTTACCATGAATGTTGTTGGCTCTTTCAGAAATGCTCCCCCAGATTCTGTCACTGCACCAGGATACTTTGGATTTATAGGATGCACCATAATACTTCGTAACCCATGTGAGCATTCAAGTCTGTCAGAATTGAAGCAAATTTGGCAATTCTTGAGTAAAAAGTTCCGAGGGGCTTCTTCCTCAATGTGTAGTAGTTGGTTCTTGGAATTGAAATAGGGTGCCAGCTTTGGGTCAAGTAGCAAGGTTTTGCATTCCTCAGATTTCATGCAACTTTTGCTATTTAAATCTTCAATGCTCTTGTACAAGTTATCTAAAGATTTTATGCCAGAGCGTCCACCTAAGCATTTAAGTATAGCTCCAAGAGGAAAGGTGAGGAAGCTAAAAAGAAGATCTGGAAAATCTGTTCCGGTCTCTGCGTAGAAAATTCTATGGTTGGATTTGTTCTGAATCAGTTTTATGCTCATTCTCTCGGAGCTAATATCATTTTCTCCCTCCATTTGAGATTGTGCCATGCCATGGCCACTGGAATTGAGGGTTGCAATAGAATTGTGGTCTGCAGTGCTGGCAATGTCCTGCTCCCCTAGAAACATGTCGGTCAAAGGTGTCTTGGAGAATAATGAACGCTCGAGTAGATGGAATACCTAGACATATAATAATGACATGTTTCTTGTGTTAGAATGGTATGTTTCAGGTAATTGAATTCCTAGGAATTCAAAGGCTATTATTTTTAAAATTGGTCAAAAAAAGAAAAAAGAAAACAATTAACTAAAAGAATGAGCATGAAATAATATGCCTTATATGATAGAAAAATGAATGAAGAGATGGCAAATGAATACACAACCTTCGGACTAGTAATTCATATACTGGGATAGTCTAGGTCCCATTTACATCTCCACCTTCTATCATTCATTCTCTCCTTTTAGATAATCCTTTGTTGGAGCCCATTTAACCATTCCAATGTATTCAATTCATAGGCAGACTTACTGCCCAAGGAAAATTAAAGCCCGTTGGCAATTGTTCTGGGACCATTTCATTATAAAAATGAATGAAGAAAAACTTCTTTAACTTACATTTTCTCTCCTTTTCTACAGATTTATAAAATAAATATCTGTCTCTATCTTTCTAAATCCTCTCTCTCACAAGATATATGCCAAATTTTCCTAATTCATTCTCAGAATGAAACATTCCAGAATGATGCCAAACAGGAACTAGGATTTCCATGGTTAACAATGGGGAGACAAATCTGTAGTGTAGTACAATAGCAAGAACATGACCTAGAGGGCTCATTTCTTCGCATGGAATTGAGTTCAAACCATATTTTCATGTGAGGCAAAATGTGCTTAAAAGATGTTTTGAAAGACTATTTGGCCTACATGGTCCTGATAAAATACCAGCACTTGTCGATGCTAAAAGATAGCATACCTCTTCTGCGCTCACTCTCACATTATGCTCTTCAAATGTAGTTCTCAGTCCAATTCCAAGATCTTTAAGTAGTGACAAAGCAGACGCTGTAGAAACAGGAGATACCTGTAAATCATCGCTTATCATGTAAGTCACGTCTCCCTTTACAAACACCCCATCGTTCCCTTTTGCCACAACCTTCGGCGGCTTTTTGCATATAACTTGATTCATCTGTCTTCCACATCGACATGGAGCATTACAAACAGTGCTGATCAACTGGTGAGCCTCAGAGCAGCAGCTCCATGAGGAACATATGTAGTACTTGGTCATGTTAGTATTGTTGACATTTACCTTTAGATTCTTGCATTGTTCTTCAGAAGCACTTCTGGGATGAAGCAACATATCTTTGCATGCCTCTGCTTGAAGAAGGTTGACGTCGAGATCCTCTACACTCTCATATAACCTACTCATGCTTCCTATTTTTGATTGCTTCCCAGTGAGACCGATGATGGTTCCTATGGGCAATGTCAAGAAGCTAAGGAGAACATCAACAAAATCGTTGCCGGATTCGGCGAACACCACCCTATTCATCTCCTTGTCCACGAAAAGTTTTAGTGTGGTTGCCATGCATGAATGATGAGGGATAAACCCAGGAAACTCATGGGTTCTCTTTTGTCCAGGAGAGGGATTCTTCCACTTGAAGAAATCTTCAGACAAAGCAAAAGCAGTAAACTAAGCAAAGAAAAAGGGAAGGCAAGGTATTGATGAAAAAGATAACAGTAGAGTAAAAGACAGCAAAAGTAAAAGGAAGCAAAAGAGACAGCAAATAGATTTCCTCGTACGAGTATTTTGTTCTCGAGTAGGGATCATAATGAGGCTTTGCTTAGAGAAATCTTGAGTTCAAAAAACATAGAACTCCGCAGTGGGGCTGCCTGTTGGAAATTTGAACTATTAAAAGTAAAATATTTCTAAGTTTATGGCATATCTTTAAATTTTAGCCCGAAAAAAGTTAGCCGCACCCTAAGATTGACCTTATGATAACAAAAAAGTTATTAAAAAGTCTTCTGCATTATTCATTATCACGTTTGTTATGAAAGGGGCATTCTAATGGTGGGACCAACTCATATTAGATAACATTCCGCGATTCTATAGTAAGATTATAAAAGGTGGACCCCACTCTTTAGTGCCACTCCAATTTATACATAGTTGTAGCTAGCTCTATCAATCTGGCCTTCTAACGAGGGGACTTGACCAAGCCAAAGCCTACAAAGACAAGGGCGTTTGTCCAAGCATAGGGCATGATTTTGAAAAGCCCGTCATCTTGAGGGCCGATATTAGGAAGCTATTTATCCATTAACACTATATTACATATGTATGTGAATCTCGGGGTATAATTGGGTCGGGCCACCTAGCCTCAACACAGCCAATGGGCAAGCTGTGCTTGGCTAGGGTGCCTTGGGCCGTGGCACGGCACGTCACAACACTGAGCATTGGTCATTCTGTGTTGGGCAAGGGCGCTTGGGCTGTGGCATGACCTTACACGGCCCGGCACAGGCCCAAGGGTAAAAAACCCATAGTTATTTTAAAATAACTAAAATTTTATTTTTCATTTGTAAATTAACATAAATGTTTGTGCATGTATTTTAGTATTTTTAACTTTATTTCAAGTTGAAAACCCTAAAAGTCCATAAATCCCTTTCAATTTATATAAAAAATTTAAAAAAATTAGGAGGGGCATGTGGGTTAGCCCGTGTGTGGCTTGACCTAGCCAGGCTTGAGCATGGCCCATCATGGAATGACATAAGTTGTGCCACGGGCCGTACTGGCCGATTGGGTATGGCATGGCATGAACTGTACGTGAAATTTCATAGGCCGGCACGGCTAGGCTGGCCAACTGCTGGTGCGAACCATTTTACACTCCCATGTGTATCCTTTGTCCATTTTACACTCCCAAGTGAAAAAGAATGAAGAAAATAGCTGAAACAACCCAAGCATGGTCTAGTTAGAGCCATTGAAAGCCTCATGTTTGAATAGGGATTATGTTGATATTCTATATCGCTTTCTTGAGAAACCAATGGGACACAGGCAAATATTTAAAACCATGAAAAGTCATGCATTCAGTTGGTGACCTTGAGAAAAACTTGTAGTTTGAGAATATCCCGTAAAATTTGGCAACATCTCATACAAGAGGCATGTGATCATTTTTGCATGGCTCAAATTTTCAACAGATGGGCCTCATTGTGTAATTTCTCCTCTTTCACCAACAGGTGAGTGAGACACTCTGAGGATCTGCTCTCTCCAGATTGGAATATGAGAAATTAAGAAACCTTTTAAAATCTTCTACATAAAAATCCAATGGAACATCACAAAAGGACTTACGATTTGCCTATGAATTTGGATTTAGAAATCCACATTCAAGACAATATGCAATGTACTAAAAATCAAGTCAACTAATGATCCAATGGAGCCTCGGTGAATTGTATATGAAGATCCTAAATAGTAAGGTCTTATATTTAAGATTGATTATTAGAGTAATTATCATCATGAAGTAACCCATCTTCAATGTATGTACTTATCGGAGATGCCACCATCATCCATTAATATCCTTTCTTCTCTTGGGAATAGGTTCTATGGAAAAGACGTCTGTCAGCACAGTGTTAGAGATCAAAGAAGCTTTCAGAAGGAAATAGCCTGCACTCACAAAAGGAAGTTTGTCAATATCCAATCTGCTGAAATCGAATTCTTCTGCTAGATAATAAGAAACAGATACAAAATAGCATGTACCTCACACATGTTTTGGCTGGCCTATTTTTCAAATACATTTAAGTTTATTGACTTTTTAAAATCTTGGCCTCCATCTTTACCAACAAAAAAATAAAATCTTGCCCCCCATTAAAATCATTCTATAAAAACAATTAGTGGGATGTTAGAAATTGGTATGTGGAAGACATCAAGACCTAAATTGGAAACAGGAAAGGATAAAGAACGATTGACCAAGCTGTCCATGCTAGATCATCGATGGTACGACCTTGTTCTTGACAATGCCGACTAGGTGAGTCTAGATCCCTAGTCTTTAACCTAGAGAAATCCTAAATTAAAGGTGCGAAACCCCTTAGCAGGGTCCACCTTCCGAAATCCTAACTGTTCAAAATAAGAGTCCGACTCCCTTATTTTGTAAAAATAACTAGCAACAAATGCCCGGGCCCAAAATGAAAATATATTAAAATTTAAGAATTCTTTTAAAACATTGTTAAAATAAAATAAATCTAAACTAAAGAAATTTATTATCTTTCAATATTAGAATCTTTTAACATGTAATGAAAATAAATATAAAATGAAGTAAACTTACATAACATGACGACCCCTTGAATTTAAAGGCATTGACCATTACACAAGTATGAATGCGTGTCTATATGGGACAACTCTCTTAATTAAGCTAAAGCTTAGGATAAGGTAAACTCAAGTGTGTGGTGGGGCCCACATTGGGGTGGGGATGGGGGGATTTCAAGGACTCCATAGGACCCTTCTCTTTGTAAAAAAATAGTTCCAACCGTGGTTTCTACCATCTCCATCTGGCCTCAGAAGTTTAATGGTCAACAGTTTATTCGGATCAGTACACAGTCGATCCAACGATTTAGTAAATCCAGATCTGACCAAAAGCTAGTGGACATGTGCGATTTATGGGGGGTTACGTGTTTAGTTCATTTGGATGGACCAAGGGGGGGGCCCCACAAGCGTAAGCTTACAGAATTAAATGGATAGGTATGGTACCTGGGCTCAGAAAATATAATGAAATATGTTATTCTTTTCTAAGGTATTATTGGAAAAGAATGGATTTTACAAAAATAAACAAATAATTTATATTTATTATATATGATATAATATATATAATATTTTATTTCTTTAATGTGGTATTTTATGCAATGAGTTTACCACCAAACCAAATCCAGCCCATTACATGTTGTTCAGGTGTGTGTGGCCATAGCGTTCATGTGTGTGGCCATGGCGTTCAATGGAAGGTTATGAAGCATGTTTGAAATTAATGACATGAGACCCACTATAAAGTGGGGTAGGTTTAGGATGTCAAATGAGGTGGATATAAAATTAGTATGATCCCATCTTGATCCACCTCGTTGCCATCCCTATCAGACCATCCAAGCCATTCACGAAGCTTACCAAACCCTCAAAGAAACATAAAAGGATGACCATCCTCTTAATATTATTATAAATTTAGTAAGAAAGAGTGCGTTTGTTTTCCTAAATTGAGTTCTTTAATCATATGAACTCCGACTTCTTCCTATATTCAGTCCGAAGGGGTGCATTTCTTTTATTATAAAACATAGCGATACCTCAAAGAAGAAATTAGCATGATCAATAATATTCATTCGCAAATGCATATTATTTTCTTTTGGAGCCTATTTGTTTCCCCATTAATCATCCAACTCCGTTGGTCGTCCTTGAATCAAGGTTAATTTCTATGGATCAATGGCAGATGGTGGGCCACTTCAAGTATACTTCAAACCTTTGTGAAGTAAAATCTATCATGTGGGGCTTATGGATTTCTTATAAGATTTCCATCGGTAGAAATCTCAGAGCTTCATGCATGCTCATTAGGTTATGAGTTTTTATGTGATTAATGGCATATGGTGGGCCACTTCAATTAGGCTTCATGCATTTGTGAAATAGTAATCTCACATGTAGGGCCTGTAATGCAAGCCGTGTAGCCAATTAGAAACCAAAAAGGCATGAAAACTAACAACAATTGCATACCAATAATTATGTGGGGCCCACCTTGTGGATCTCAATCACATGGACAAGAGGATTGGTTAGACATATTTTAGGATGTATTAAGATTAGAGAGTGATTTGAGGATTAAGATAAGAAGATAAAATAGAAAAGTTAGGAAAAGTGTATCCGGTTGACCGGACCCTGTGCTCGGTCGACCAGATACACAAGGAATACAGAAAATAACTGGGAGCTGACATTTCCCTCTCAGGCTTAGAACTCTGTGTGCGTGGTCGACCGGTGACAAAGGAATTTCTGGGAATGCTGAAAACTGGAAAACACCCTTATTCTAGAATTCCAGTGCGTGCGGTCGGCTGCCCAGGCTAGGAGGTCGACCGGACACACTGAAGATTCTGGAATCAAGTAGATGCATGCCAGGTGATTGTTCACTGGTTCTTGTGTGTGGGGTAAACTACCCAGGCCAGGGGGTTGACCGGGCATACTGTGTACAGTGACTTTTTCCATATTTTAATTTATGAAATTGTGATCGATTGTGGGGCCCATTGACCATCCAAATAGACCTCCATTGATGTGCCAAGCACGAGTCAACGATGTGGCTTAACCATGACTCATGGGGACCACCAAATAGGTATTAAGGATTTGAAATTGTCGGTGATTCGAACCTTAATCGCAGTCAAGGATGCCCGTAACTTTAGGAGCACCAAATATAACATCTTTTGGCATCTGAGATTGCAGTTAGGGATACAACTAATTGATCTGGCCCTGAACCTGAGAGTGGATCATTACCTAGATTGGGCCCTTGCCTTATTGTATTTGATCCTATTGCTTGGAAGTTATTATACATTGTGCTTCTCTTATATCCTTGATTATTGTTTTAAACCTGTTAATTAATGGAAAAGGGAGGACCTGAACCTAGGACTACATAGTGGTGACCTGGTGATGTAATCGGTGAAAAATGACTCGTGTCTGTGGCTAGGCGGGCCCACATACTGCCGAAGTTGGGTGTTTGGTACCTTAGAAGGGAGATGTCATTTATGATGAATTGATGACTCATTGTGAACAAGTATGGATTGGTTACTTGTGAAACGAACATGAATATTGTACTTATATTGTTTCAGGCCATGGTTGTGGGCCTTGGTATGGATCAAATGATGATTGGACTTGGACTTGGACTTGGACATGGATTTGGACTGTGTTCCATGGGATTGTACTTGGACCTCTTAGAGACATGGTTAGGACCTTGCTCGCTCAAGGTAAGCCTAGACAGACACATACCTATATTTGTTTCCCTGAGTTGGCACTAAACATTCACTCGGTTGATCTAAGCTTAGCCCGTTGACTGATCATCACTGGCATGAGTTATATTGGTTATGACTAGAGATATCATGATGAGCTATGGTTAGACGGACGCTGTGATACCGGTTCCGGTCTAATTTGATAAAAGGGTGTGATCGGTGCGATAAAGGGGTGTGATCGGTGTTATTTATATATTGTTATTAGCAGGGCTTATTATCTATTGCATGATTACCTTACTTTTCCCTATCGCAACTGTTTACAGCATAGGAGGGCCGCGGCATAATATCCCGCGGTATCCAGTTTGTGTGAATGTGCTATATTGTTATCTGTTAGATTAGATTACTTAGTTATTTTGAATCTAACTGTAATATACTGCTCAATTGCCTAGCTTATCTTTCATTATTATTCTTATGATTAAATGAACGTCTCTATTATCTTTTGATGCATACATCCCGTGTTATCTGTATATGGTGCCTTACCAGATCCTTGGATCTGACCCATCTTTTGGTGCTTAGGTTTTGATCTTGTCCCCGCGGGTGACTGGTCCGAGTGTCGAGCTCAACCAAATAACAAAAATTCTAGCTCTAAAATAAATTGTAGCACAAGGCGGTGAACCGAGTCGTTTCTCGAGGATCAAAGTACCAATTAAACCAAATCAAGGTAAAACAAAGGGGGGGAAAATGTGTATGCAGAATGTAAACGTAAGAAAGAAATGTAAAGAAATATCAAATTGTGAAGCAACCAATCCAAGAAATTGTCAGAAATCAAGTTGGCTTTTCATCGAACACCTAACATGCATCTGGATTGAATTAATTGGTCAAGCTATGATTGACTGAAATCTCTGCATCAAGCACAAGGAATTCAATACTAGATAATCACATAGAATTTAACTAACAAATGATTCATAAACCTGCAATCGCTAGATTCATGCAACCTATGCTAGTTTAACACCCAGGATTCAATTAACCTAGATTAGCAAATCTGCTAACCTAACCCTCTTCAATTCATGTGACTAAACCACAATTAATCAATCACAATTTAATCACAAATCTCAATCGGGAATAAGGATCCAATCAGATCACATTACAAAATAGAAATCTCTAATCATGCAATTCAAAATCCAAATCAATAGAAGAAGGAAACAATTAATCCAATTCAGAATCAAAATTTGATACAGAATCTCAAAGCCAAACCAAAATTTCCTCCAGATCCTTGGATTAATCTGAGATGTTTAGCTCTCCATGGCTGCAGTACTCAACTTGCAAAAGAAAGAAAAACAGTCTCGCTAGAAGAATAGAATCGTCCCCCCCTTTTCCCCTCTATCTCGGGTTCCCCATTTATACAAAACCAACCGACTTAAAAATTCAGAATCCTCATTTTTCCCCAGGTTAAAGTTAACCCTCTGCCTCTTAGCTTTCCTTGGCCACCGAAATCTCTTGATTTGGGCTTAAGATGAGAGAGCTATGCCCAAATCACTCTCAATGGGTCTCTGGACTCGTCAGCCAACTTCACAGGGGTAGAACACCATCAAAACGTTGTAGTTTCAATTAGTGGTCTTCATATGAGTTTTAGCCTTGTGTGTGTAAATTCCAACGGCACCAGTTTCAGCTCCAAAAGAACCCTACAGCCCAAGTTATGGCCCAATTAGTGTACACTGCTCAGGTTCCAGCGACAGCACCCTTGATCTGACTTCCAAGCCCAATTCGGTCCACTAGATATCTGATTCAGCTCTGGGGCCCTTCATGAAAGTTGTAGATCTCTCTCTTATCTTTCCTACAAGGCAAGATACATAAATTTTAGATATCCAGAACTCAAGATATGGCTGAAATACAGAAACAGTGTAGAATCCTAATAATGCTAGAAAAAAATCAATTAAGCCCAATTTGAGCCCAAACTTACAAAACATGGCCAAGCTCAATCAATTAAGTACATGGGGAATGTAAAGGATTAAAAATGGAGGTTTATTAATGTATGAAATCTGTGATTATCAGTGACGTGTTCATCGAGGCACCTATAGCAGGCGATTACGGGCGGGGACCGGTGGACCAAGTGGTCGAGTCGGAGGATGGAGCGCACAGGGTGGTTGAGAGTAGTTTATTTTTGGGATTTTGAGTGATTATGTGGTGAGCAGGGAAATAGACTGTTATGTATAAACTTGTTATTCATACTTTGAGATTTTATTGGACTTCAGCCCTGCTTCACTTGATACATTTATATGATACCTTATGCTTCTACTATTAACCTACTACTTCGACTATCTTTTCTCATGCTTCCGCAATTTAATTGTTGATCATCTTATCATTTAAAAGTTTTAAAAATTTGACCTCACTGCGGACTATAATCTTGGAAGTGCTCGGATTTTCTGGAAAGTAGCGAGAAATTCGGGTAACCTCGGTATTTGAAATTGGGGCGTTACAAGGCAGATGGGGAAGAGTATTTTGGGACTAAAGCTAGAAAATAGGAATTTGGGGCACGCAAAAGGCAGCCTGAGGTAAAAAAACGCACCAGTGAAGCCATTTTGACATGGAGCACTGCTTTTCTTTAGGGAGAATACAACTTTCTTAATTTCCAAGTCGTCTGAAACTTTTGCAGAATCCCTGTTTTGAGCTTCAGAAACCTCTAGCCCGGTGATGTTGAAAAGGTGTCAGCTGAAGCTTGAGGGACGACCTTGAATTGATTTGAAAAGAACTCAACAGCTTTGGATTTGATTAATTCAGGATCTTCAAGAATGATGGTTTCATATAGAATTTTATTGATTCTATTGAAAGATCCTCTCATCTTCACCGAAAGATGGAATAAATGAGTGTTTCTATCACCCTCCTGTAGCCATTTTATCCTGGACTTTTGTTTCCAATGAATTTCCTCCGCTCTTAACCAGTTGTGGGGTGAGGATTTTGTAGAATTTAAATCTTGGAGGTGGATATCTGACAGGGAACAATCATAATTAACTTGGCATTGAGAAACCTTGGCTGTAGCAATTGAAATATTATACCTCAGATGGCTAAACTCCTCTTTGTTCCAAGTCTTCAGGTATTTCTTTAGTCTTTTCAATATTTGAGGCAAAATAAATTGAGGGTTCCCAAGGCAAGGAGAGGCCCGGATTTGCTCAACGTTTTCCAAAACAGAAGGGTGAAGGATCCACATCTCTTCAAATTTGAAAGGAATATTTGAGGCTTTGATGGTAGCCTTTTGGCTTAGAAGGAGGGTGTGTGTGTGTTTGGGGGGGGGGGGGGGGGGGGGGGTTGGTGTTGTCTTAGACTTCTTTGAAAGGACTGAGAAATCAACAATTAAGGGGACTTCCTGGAGGGCTCCATTGTTGAGTATGGCCATTGAGGCTTTGATGCAGTGCGGGGAAAAGAGAATAGCGAACGAGCTAAACTCCATGCCAAAGGATTAGGGATAGGGATCTATATGATCAAAACTATCTTGCTCTCACACCACAGACACAAGAGAAAATTTAATAGAAAATTTTATTTATCAATGCATTGTCCCTAAAGAGGGATTGCAATTCTTTATATAGACTCATACTTAAACCTATTATTAGAAACAAATCAAATTGAAAATAAATTCTAATGCAGATTTTCTAATCAAATTCATAAATATCTCTAACTAAGAACTATTACTAAAATTAAATAGAAACTTGGGTTGCACGGTTGCACAATTATGGAAGTCTTCTCTTTATGGGCTATCAGTGGACTTGGGCCCAATGGATTGGCCATTCATGGATCTGGCCAATCATCGAACTTCCACAAGGAAATTGCCATAACTTCTAAAAGGATAATTACAACAAATGAGTGTAACGAATACCATGAAACTATGTTCTGTATAAATCACAGAACATCATAAAAGGGACACATGGATGTCCAACTGTTGACATATTAAGAAAATTACAGTCATTGAGAGAAACTATCCAAATAAAAAAAAAAAATCACCCTATACACTAAAAGAGAAGAAACGAGAAGGAAGAAGAAAGGAATCACACCTAAAACAAACTTGACTTCCTTTCCATGTTGGCACCAACAGAAGCTACCCCAGAACCTGTTGCAGCGCCAGCGCACTTAAAGGGCATAAAATTTAAACATCAAAATACAGAAATTCTTAACCAAGTAAAAATAACATGTTTGATAACAAATACAAGATAATCAAGCTGAAAACTAGAAAAAGAAAAGACAAAAAAGGCAAAACAATGAAAACATATCAATCATATTTTACTTTTAACAAGAGAGATCAATTGTAACAATGAAGTTGCAGTTGAATTTTTCTTCTTCTGTTCCTTGTCTTTGGTCAAAGATACAATGAAAACATCAGTCATATTTTACTTTTAACGGGAGGGATAAATTGTAACAACGAAATTACATTTGATTGCTTCTTCTTCTGTTCCTTTTTTTCTTGTAGTCAGAGATGACTTTAGATATTGAAACTGCATTTGTATTGTCACCATCACTATCTCACCTAACAAATAGATATCCCAGGCTTTCATGATTCTATTGTCTTCCAACAAATGAAATCCATTCAATTACACGAGGAATTTACGGCGCAGGTCCCCGTAGGACCCCATACCACTCTTGAGGTACTAGTATCATATTGGACATGGGAAATGTCCTCATGTGGCCCTTAAATTTTTTTTTTGTCATTTAGTGATTGGTCGATATCGACTATTTTGCTGTGGTTGCTCTTGATTTGCAGAACCTAAATAGAAATTGGATTTTTTTCTCTTGGTTGCTCTCGAGAGCACACGCCGCCGGCATGGCCGTGGCCTCATCCTCGTAATTGGCACCATTTGAGAATGACTCTTTCGTTGGTGATCTAAACATCATCCTTGGAAATAGTAAAAGCACCAATTTGTAGAAAGGATGGTCATCAATATCAGGAAATTCAAAGACAAAGAAATCCTCACCAGCGAGGAAGATGGCGTTCTTGGTATTCCTTGCACTCACCTTCACATTCATCATCTGTGGTGTGCTATCTTTGATAGTCTGTTTGTTCGCAAGAGGTCCTTTCACTGATTCTGGGCATTTGCTAGAACAAGATTCAAAGCACTACATGTCATCTCCATCAACATCAAGCACTGCTAAGGTATTTAATTTGGATGACAGCACCCTCTCCTTCAACTACGACAATAATGTAATGGCTACTGGCGACTTTTCCGACGATATGGTCATTGGGAAAGGCGGGTTTGGGGTGGTGTACCGTGGGGTATTGCAGGACAGGTGGAAGGTTGCAGTAAAGAAGCTGCAGAGGGAAGGGAGTGAAGGGGAGAGATAATTCAGGGCAGAGATGTAGGTGTTAAGTGGTGGGAGTGGGGGAGCTCGTTGGCGGGGACGAGGCCACGGCCATGCCGGCGGCGTGTGCGATCAAGAGCAATCAAGAGAAAAAAATCCAATTTCTATTTGGGTTCTGCAAATCAAGAGCAACCACCGCAGAATGGTCGATATTGACCAATTGCTAAATGAGGGCCACATGAGGATCCTTCCCGTGTCTCACATGATACTAGCACCTCAAGAGTGGTATGGGGTTCTAACGGGACCTGCGCCGTAAACTCCTCATTCCACAAATTTCATAAACCCTAATCCGAAAAACCCAACAAACCCAACCGAAGAGCATGACATTCACATCCAAACTCCTCCAATAATCATCAAATCAAGGGGGAAAAGCATCATCAGCATAAAAATAGGAAATTGAGTAATTTTTGGAAAAAAAATAAAATAAAATAAAGAACAATAGCCAAAGTGATGGAAAAATTATGTGCGAAGAAATGGAAAGAACGGAGTCTCAGCTGACCGACACAGGGTGATGAGGATGAAAAGGGTGCTTTTCTTCGGAGACTTCCTAGAGATAAAGTGGAAGAGAGGGAGAGGTGTGTGCTTCTTTTTTTTATAGTCGGTGTACAGGGAATTCATACAAATGTCGCTCAGAATAAGAGAATGTAAGTGGGCTCCACATGAGATTAACATATGTCTCCCAATTAGATGGCTAGCATTAAAGTGGGCCCCACGAGAGCATGCCATTCACATCCAAACTCCTCCAATAATCATCAAATCAAGGGGGAAAAGCATCATCAACATAATAATAGGAAAATGAGTCTTTTTTGGCAAATAAAAAAACAATAAAGATCAATAGCTAAAGTGATGGAAATTTTTTTTGCATAGAAATGGCAAGAACGAACTCTCAGCTTAGTGACACGGGGTGATGAGGATGAAAAGGGAGCTTTTCTTCGAAGACTTCCTAGAGATAAAGAGGAAGAGAGGGAGAGCAGAAGTGAAGGTGTTTTTTTTTTTTTTTTTTTTTTTTGTGTTTTAAGTCGGTGTACAGGGAACTCATACAAATGTCGCACAGACGAAGAGAATGTAAGTGGGGTCCACCCATGATTAATAGATGTCTCCTAGTTAGATGACTAACATTAAAGTGGGCCCTACAAGAACATGCCATTCACATCCAAACTCCTCCAGTAATAATCAATCAAGGGGATAAGCATCATCAACATAATAATGGGAAAATGAATCATTTTTGGAAAATAAGAAAGACAATAAAGATCAATGGCTAAAGTGATGGAAAAATTACTTGCAAAGAAATGGCAAGAATGAAGTCTCAGCTTACCGACATGGGGTGATGAGAATGAAAAGGGAGCTTTTCTTTGAAGACTTCCTAGAGATAAAGAGGAAGGGAGAGAGGGGGAGAGGGAGAGAAGTGGTGAAGCATTTTTTTTTCTTTTAAGTCGGTGTATAGGGAACTCATACAAATGTCTCACAGATAAAGAGAATGTAAGTGGGGTTCACCCAAGATTAACAGATGTCTCCTAGTTAGATGACTAACATTAAAGTGGGCCCTATGAGAGCATGCCATTCACATCCAAACTCCTCCAATAATAATCCAATCAAGGGGATAAGCATCATCAACATAATAATGGGAAAATGAGTCATTTTTGGCAAAAAAGATAAACAATAAAGATCAAAAGCTAAAGTGATGGAAAAATTATTTGCAAAGAAATGGCAAGAACGAAGTCTTAGCTTATAGGGCTGTACAAAAAATCCGGTATGACCGTAAAAACGGACTGAACCGAGCGGTTTGGATCGGTTTATAGTTGATCGGTTCAGTTAATGGTTTGAAAATCATAAAAACCGCTTACATCGGTTCGGTTAACGATTTTGATATCATAAAAACCGCTTAAACTGAACCGTCCATGTACATTAACTTAAGTATTGCTTTTTTACTATTTTAACCTTAGGATTTTGTTCACTACTTTCATAATTACATTCGACAACTCATTCTTACATGAACTCAATACTGCCTTTGTACCTTATAATTGATCGGTTCTGTGTCAGTTTTTTCCCCGCTTTATTTTCAAGTTTTGAGATTTTCTTTTATTGGTTGGATTGTAGAAAATCTAGTCTATAATATGATTGTGCGCTTGCGTTGAGTCCAAACTCTCTTTTTGGAGTACAATTATTTTTTATATGGATCATGGGAATATTGGATTTTTATGTTTGCACTAAACATTGGAATAAATGCAAAGGATGGGGTCTCATCATTTTGAAAATTTCAATGTCTGATTAAAAAAAAAAAAAAACGGTTTAACAGACCGAACCGTGGTTCGGTTTGGTTTGGTTTAAGTCCTCTCCATCGGTTGGATTGGATCAATTAATTAAAAAACCGACAAGTTTGGTTTGGTTATTGGTTTTAATGTTAAACCGATCCAAACCGCCCATATGCAGCCCTATCGGCTTACCACACGGGGTGATGAGGATGATGAAAATGGAGCTTTTCTTCGGAAACTTCCTAGAGATAAAGTGGAAGAGAGGGAGAGGGAGAGGGAGAGGAGAGGTGAGGGCTTTTTATTTTTTATTTTTTAAGTCGGTGTACAGGGAACTCATACAAATGTCGCTGAAAAGAAGAGCATGCAAGTGGGCTCCACCTGAGATTAACAGATGTCTCGCAGTTAGACAACTAACATTAAAGTGGGCCCTACGAGAAGGGTGTGTAGTGAATCCTTCAAGCATGTCACTTCTTCACTTTTATATAAGAGTGGTTTTATTTATATAAGGGTAATAATAGACAGATACAAGGAGGGTGTGTAGAGAATCCTTCCAACGTGTCACTTCTTCACTTTTATATGAGGATTATATATTATTATATTATATATATTAAGGGTTATATAATATATAATAGGAGTTGCTCCTATGAGAGATATCACTCACCTTATATGAGAGATAGGGGTAGTGGTAGGGGCCATCACATTTAAGTTGTTGGCATTGGTAGTTTTACATGTAAAATAAATTGTAGTATAACATCAAATCAAGAGAGAATAAAATATAATGAGATTATTATGATATTTTATTTTAGTTGCCTGGTATGAAATCCTTTTATATTTTTTGCATAGAAAAGTTGAGTTTCTTTTTTTTTTTTTTTTTTTTTGTCTCTTAGTGGAGAAAGGGGGTTGCTTTTTTATTATTATTTTTTTAAAAATGAAAGAAATTTTAAATTAAAGTACTATTGATGTAGCCCTTGTCTGAAAAAATAGAGGTTTTAATTGATTTTTACTAATCCAGTAGAGTGCCAAACATTAGGAAAAGATTCTCGGGGGTTAATTGAAATGCTATTAATTTTGTAACGTTCAAATTCCACGGGATCATTAAGTGGAACCTAGAAAACTTAGAGAAGGAGAAGGAAGAAGAGAAAAAATGCTCGGTGATTTCTTGTTGTAGAAGATAACCATTACAAATACATTACCGCCTTTATATAGACAAACCAGAGCAACTCAGGATACCTTTTCCCCACAGAATTACAACTTGCTCCCCGACGGTTTTACAGTTTAGGGAGATCATATCGTTTCTTTGAAGTGACTGAGTTGTTAACTGAGTTAGGGAGATCATATCGTTTCTGTGAGTGCATTTGTTTTCAGCTCCACTGAGTAATGACTTGGTTAATAAACCTTTCTAGTGAGTCCCACATAGACCGAAAGTGTCGGAATGAATGTTTTAATGATCTTCTCTGCCCCATCTTTTGCCTGCTTTCCTTTACTTTTTCTTTTTGAAGTACGGTCACTACAGTGGTTTTCCACTGTCCAGACACTTCTCCAAGACAAAGAAGCTGTGGAGGAGAAAAATCACTCACAAACCGTTGGGCAATCGAACAACCCAGCTGGGTTCGATCTGGAATCACGGCTGCCAAAGAAACCAGCTTTAAAATTCTCCCCAATTTTGAAGGGATAATTTGGGGGTAAAATTTTTAATTTTACCTCCTAATTTCCCTCCCCCATTTTTACCCCATTTCCACTTTCCCTCCAATTTTCCCCTCCTTGTTTTTTCCTTTCCTTTTTTTTACCCCCTTCCTAAACACAGGGTTACGTATGGCTTCTTCCAATCCTCTGGCCTTGAAGCTCCTAATCCACAAGCGAGCGAACCATGTCGTCTACGCCGAATCAGGCAAGGACTTCGTCGATATCCTCCTCAGCTTCCTCACAATGCCCATCTCCTCCATCATCCGTCTCACAACCAGGCACCCCAAAATCGGTTCCCTCAACACCCTCTACGAGAGCGTCCAAGATCTCGAAACTCACTACATGCAGACAAAAGCCTGCAAGAACATGCTTCTCCACCCCAGAAGCGCTGCAGAAGAACAGTACAAGAATCTGATGTTGTACATTGATGATGAAGACACCGACCCAACTGAGTACTACATATGCCCCACGTGGTCTTGTTCCTCGAAGACTCACTGCTTGGTCAGCACTGCTGCAAATGCTAGATGCCGTTGTGGGCAGGTGATGCACAGGAGGGTGTATAGAAAGCAGCAAAATCATGGGTTGGATGGACGGGATGGAGGGTTTGTGAATGGGGATACGGGGTTTTTGATAAGTGATGATTTGAATGTGTTTCCTGTTTCTACTAGCAAGAGCTTGGAGCTGATTAAGAAGGCTGGTGTCAGTGAGAGGACTGTGCTTGAGCAGAGGACTGTTAGTGTTGGCAGAAGAGAGGTATGTTTGTTGTTTTCCTTTTTCTTAGTTTTTTGTTGGGTTCTAAAAATTTAGGATGTTTTGGGGGCAGTTTGCCTTCTACATGTTCACTTGTATGGAGTTCAGAGTAAAGGGGGGTTTTACTGAAGGTGCAATGGGACCTTCTCTTTTCTAGGATTTATATTAGCTAGGGTATTCATTTCCAATGGAAGGGGAGATTGTTCATGGCTCTGGAAACGGTCAATGGCGGCAGAGGACCATTTACTCATTTCCTTGGGTTTATGTTTGATGGCCTGGAAATTCCTGGTTTCTCTCACTGCTTTTGGGAGGAATGAGTACAGGCCCTCTTAGTTGTAGAGGGGTGTATGGCTTTGATTGAGGAGATGATATCTCCAGTCAAGCTAATTGAGATCATAGAAGAATAAACTTTGGACCGTCCAGGACGCCATTTAAAAATAAAAATAAATGGTCCCTTTTGTCTTCTTCTTCTCCTCCTCTCTCTCTCTCTCAATTTGGTAAACTAACCCAATAATCATGTAATCTACTTTCCGAATCTTTCTTTTAGGTTTTGCATCTGCTCAGTCGTATGTTACTGTCCAAAACACCCTTAACAGATGTGTTTGTGGAGGAGAAAGAAACGATTGATGGAGTAAACCTTGATCTCAATGTCATGGATCTTAATCTAAAAGATGTGGCTGTTGATTTCAAAGACATTGTTCAGACCAAAACAGAGAAAGAGATTGAGACTGATTCTAAGAAGATTAGCCTGAAGCTATTAATGAGTATATCCAACAACAGGGTTTTGTATGCAGAAGGCGGGGGAGAATTCCCAAATCTACTATTTAGCTTCCTAACCTTTCCTCTTGGCTCCATAGTTAAATGCTTGGGGGGTGTTACTTCCTTGGGATGTTTGGATAACTTGTACACTAGTGTTGAAGGATTGAGCAATCATGACTACATGAGATCCGAGGATTGCAGAGCAATGCTACTAGACCCAAAGCTAGCAACCTATTTCGGTTGCCAGAACCAACTGCTACAGATTGAGGAACAAGTTGCATATCAACCAACCCTTTTCTTTTGTGAAAGTTGCAATAGCTTTGGCCCTCATATTAAAGACTATGGCACTTGGACATGCTCCCATAGGGTCATGTTGTGATCTAGGGCCTATGGAAAGAGATCAATCACACACACGAACACGGAGATTTACGTGGTTCGGCTTTTGGCCTACGTCCACGGGGAAGACGGGAGAACTCTCTTTATTATCAGAAGAAGGTGTACATCATAGAGACCCTAAGCCTCTATTTATAATATCAGCCCAATACCCAGTTACACCCAAACACTACTTCTAATCATAGTAGACCTATGATAATAGACCTAGTTCTAATCACAGTAGAACATGGGCAATACAGGGGCCCAGTTTATTTATTATTTATTCAATTGAGCCAAACAAATAACAAATCTCCACCTTGGCGAACATTGAAGCTGATCCTCATGCACTAAACACGTCTCACCGTCTCCACCTGCCCCTTAGGGCACTTAGGTACTGAGCACACCAATCAAGTCCAAGCAATGCTTGAACTTGAATTTAAACCATTCCTTCATGAGTGCACCAAATCGCTTGTACCATTGTCCAGAAGCTTGCTTCGACCCGTACAATGATTTCTTTAAACTGCATACATGATCAGGAACCTTAAACTGCACTCTACCTGCACTGGAAGCTCCTTCATCTTCCTCGTAGAACCGCTTGCATCCGATGGCCTGATTTTCCTCATCAAGAGAGTCCATCTCTTCAGTTATAGTTGTTGCCTGTTGACTACTTTCCAGCCCTTCCATTAATTCAAGAGACTCAGTCGTCAATGCGTATGCAACCACATCATCACCGCCACTGTTTGATGTCGACGCGTACGTCGTCATATCCTCGAAACCGTATCTAACTGGCGGTTTCCTTTCTCTCTGCGGTCTACCTGTCTGCGGCATCTGCGGCTCTATCTGCTGCATCTGCTGCACAGTCTGACGATCCCCTGTATCCCGGGAGGAGTCGGATGCACTCTCCTTCTTCACTAGGATGTCGGACTCCACCTGAACGGTGTCACTGTTGCTACCTACTTCTGTCCTCTCCACCTGCGTTCTCGATTCGAGTAAAGCATCCTCATGAAATGTAACATCCCTGCTGATGATAAATCTGGGTGAATCTTGATCAGTACACCACAATCTGTATCCTTTCACCCCAGAAGCATATCCCACCAAGATGCACTTGACAGCCCTTGGTTCTAACTTATCGGTTTTCACGCGAGCATAAGCCGGACAACCGAAGATCCTCAAGTTAGAATAATCAGCTGGATTACCTGACCACATTTCTTCCGGTGTTTTGCAACCAATCTTTGTGTGTGGAGACCTATTTATCAAGTAGCCTGCAGCATTTACTGCCTCAGCCCAAAAGTCCTTGGACAATCCTGCAGTAAACAACATACAACGAGCTCTTTCCAAGATCGTTCTGTTCATCTTCTTTGCAACTCCATTCTGCTGTGGAGTTTCTGTAGTGGTGTAATGCCGAACTATGCTATGATCCGTGCAATAGTTCTTAAACTCTGTCGATCTGTACTCCTTGCCATTACCTGTCTTCAACTTCTTCACCTTTCTGCCAGTCTGTTTCTCAACCATTTCCTTCCATCGCTTGAATGTAACAAAGGTCTGATCCTTCGTCTTCAGAGTATAAACCCAAACTTTCCTTGAATAATCATCAATAAAAGTCAGCATAAACTGGGACCCGCCCTTGGAGTAAACCTTAGAAGGCCCCCATACATCTGAATGAACATAATCAAGGATACCTTTCGTGCGATGAATACCTGTCTTGAAACTGACCTTTCGATGCTTCCCGAAGACGCATCTCTCACAGAAATCCAACTTGCTTGTCTTTGTACCACATAGCAAATTCCGATTGCTCAGTATTGTCAATCCCTTCTCACTCATGTGACCCAGGCGCAAGTGCCATAAGCGTGTTGAGACAGATTCATGGTCATCTGAGGAAGACACTGCAGCTCCACCTGTAACTGTATTTCCAGACAAAACATATAAGTTTCCAACTCTATTGCCTCTCATAAGAACCAGAGCACCTTTCACAATCTTCATAACTCCACCTTCAGCTGAGAACTTACAACCATCGGAGTCCAAGGCACCAAGAGAAATAAGATTCTTTTTCAGATCAGGAACATGCCGAACTTCTGCCAACGTTCTGACGATTCCATCATACATCTTGATTTTAACTGTTCCAATTCCAACCGTCTTACATGCAACATTGTTGCCCATCAAGACACTACCACCGTTGATTTCTCTATAAGTGGTAAACCAGTCCCTATTGGGACACATATGGTAAGAACAACCAGAATCAAGAATCCATTCATCCTTAGAACGAATACCATTTTCAATCACAGAAAGTGCATTATCGGAAACATAATCTGATCTTCCATCTGCAACACTGACTGAATCATCATCAGATGACGAATCTTCTATTTCTTTCCCTTTCCTCTGCCTTTCGGGACAGTTTCTTCTGATGTGCCCTTTCTTATGGCAATAATAACATTCAATGTTTTTCCTGTTGGATCTATGTTTGTTCTTATTACTGGAGTCTTTTGTTCTTCCTCGTACTACCAAACCCTCACCCGAACTATCATTGTCAGATGCAACCTTTTTCTTCAACTCTTTCGAGTTCAAGGCTGCCTCTACATCCTCTTTGGAGAGAGTATCTCTACCATACATCATGGTATCAACAAAATGCTCATATGAGGGCGGTAACGAGCACAACAACATAATAGCTTGGTCCTCATCATCAATTTCAACATTGATATTTTCCAGATCCATAATAGCTTTTGTAAAAGAATCAATGTGAGTTGAAACAGACGTACCTTCCTGCATTTGTAACGTGAACAACCGCTTCTTTAGATACAAGCGATTCGTGAGAGATTTCGTGATGTACAAGTTCTCCAACTTTTGCCACATGCCAGCAGCAGTTTTCTCTTGAACAACCTTTCGCAGTACACCATCGCTCAAAAACAGCAGAATCTGACCATACGCCTTTTCCAGCAACTCATCCTTCTCTTCATCTGACAATTTTTCAGATAGAGCATTCTTTCCCCTCAAAGCTTTATGCAACCCATTCTGGACCAACAAAGCATGCATCTTCAGACGCCAAAGACCGAAGTCATTATTACCGTCGAATTTTTCAATATCGAATTTAGCAGCCATTCCGCAAATCTTTCACTGGAACTGTGTAGATCTGGTCACCACGAGCACGCTGGAAGAAACGGATCTGAAATCCGACTTTGGACGGCTAAGATATCGCAGAAATAAGTTTCTGCGCTCCGATCAGTTAATCTTCTTTGTTGACCGTTGAACAGCCAATCTTCTTCCACAACAGCGTAGATCTGCTCGCAACGAGTCCGTAGGTTCAAACGGATCTCAGATCGGACTCCGGATCGTCAAGATATCGCGAAAACAATTTTCAGCCTTCGATTTGGTCAAACAGCCTTTGACCGTACAGGTGCTGACGTATTGCTGACGTCAGCAGACCTTACCAGCGGGCTTTGTTTCTGGGCTTCTTCTCCACGGGTCAGGTCAACCTGGACTTGACCTGACCTGGACCTGACGAACGGGCTTCTGAAGCGGGTCAGGCTTGACCTGACCTGGACCCGACCCGGAAACTAACCCAAGATAATGGGTTATCTTCTTCTTCGTCAGCAATTCTGCTCTGCAACAGAATACAGGGGCAGCGCCCCTCTTCCGGTCTTCTTCTTCTTCCACTCCGGCGACACACAGCGGCAGCGACCCTCTCTCCTCCGGCGACGGGCGACGACAGCGGCGGGGAGTTCCGGCGACGGCGATACACGGCGAGGTGGGGCCCAGCAAGAAACTCAAAGAAAACACGATCGCCCTTCCCTTGCAGTTGTCGTCCTCTCCGGTTTCCTTCTTCTTCCACGGCAACAGCGCAGCAGCAGCCCTTTCTCCGGTTCCAGAGATCTTCTTCTCCGGCGCGGTAGCAGCAGGAATTCCTGGTCCTCTGTGCTGGTTCACGGCGACGAGAGCAGCAATGCTCAGCAGCGACGATCAGCGGCAGCGACGGATCCGATCAAACGATCAGTGGCAGCAGCGACGGCTGCAAGCCCAGCAGGAAAAAAACAAACGATAAACCAATCTCCTTTTCTTCCCTGTGCAATCTGATGGAACCCAAATCGTCTGCTTACCGATCCTAAAGAGGGAGCGATCCCTTCTCTTCTCCGATCAACCCTTCGAAGATCCGATCCGTCAGATCTCCTTCGATCACGCCAATAATGCTCTGATACCAGTTTGTTGTGATCTAGGGCCTATGGAAAGAGATCAATCACACACACGAACACGGAGATTTACGTGGTTCGGCTTTTGGCCTACGTCCACGGGGAAGACGGGAGAACTCTCTTTATTATCAGAAGAAGGTGTACATCATAGAGACCCTAAGCCTCTATTTATAATATCAGCCCAATACCCAGTTACACCCAAACACTACTTCTAATCATAGTAGACCTATGATAATAGACCTAGTTCTAATCACAGTAGAACATGGGCAATACAGGGGCCCAGTTTATTTATTATTTATTCAATTGAGCCAAACAAATAACAGGTCAGTAAGATACAGTTAAGCACGTTGAATCCAAAGTTTCCCAATGCAGTGATGGAGCGCGGAGGATCGTTTATGGCTGGACAGGCTTTGTTTATGGTGACAGATGAGTTAATTGTGAAACCACTGTCACCAATCTCAGGCATCTCTCTTCTTGACAAATTAAACATCAACATCAACGATATAGAGGAGCGGTTTGTCACAGTGGGGAAAAAGGAGGTAAAACAAAAATAGCCTATGTTACATCAGTTTGTATTTGCAACAATCCAGTGGTGATGCTACATAGTTTATGGTGCTGTTCATGGGCCAGGTCAAGCAAGACAGGATCAATGCTTATCATTTAGGCATTGTGCCTAAATGTTTAGGCAACTCCGTCCTATAAGCTTGAAACTTAGGCCGAAGTAACAGGTGAGATCAATGCATGTCCATGGCCCATCAAGTTGGTTGTTGTGCCTGCCTGTTTGAACAGCCGCATTAAACAGCATGGATAACTGTGTGCAAATCACAAAATAACTTACATATGAACATTCAATCGTTCATTGTAAAATATATGGTTTAAACTGAATGTTGCAACCTGACATGTAACAAGTTACTATGTATTTGTGTTGAAGTGCAAATTTTGATTCCACTATGACTAATTTCTACTCCAACTGACTGGAAGCTGGTTGACTTTCTCATGTGGCTGCAGGCCCTGTCTATATTGAAAACTTCTCTAATCTCAAAAATGGTCTTGAGCGATGTCTTCTTTCCAAAGAAGCCACAGCAGAAATATAACATGCTTTGTGGTAAGAAAGTTCCTGTACCATAAAACACATCAGTAGATGTGATATCTACATACTGCAGTGTTTAAATGTTCAGACTATGTTTTGCTATGCTTTGTCAGAAACTCTCACATGTACCTTGTTTTGAATACATTCTGCTCTATATATTGGAAGTGGTGCTGGGTTAAGAATGAAGCACTGCCTGTCTTATAAAAATATTTACTTCGGTTCCTTATCTTCCCTTGTTCGATTCTATCCTTGTTCATTCGTTAGAGGCATGTCTGTGGAACCATTTAATATGAGACTGGAGATTTCTTGATTCCTCGACTCCAAATATCAGTGTCCCATTACTGGTTATCTGTGCCTAGATGACAAAATGGCTGGGGATTGACTGTAAATCTATTGGATTGTAATATTATAGCTTTCCGACCTACAAACAGAAGTATAAAAGCTGCGCAACAAAACATGAAGATTGTAGAAGTGGGTCACATGAACCAGGCCTCTCTGGCTCATCAAGACAAACTGCACTGAACCGTTAGTCAAAGGGATTATCTTTTCCTCTGTGGGTCTTGGCTACAGTGAATCAGCTATCTATCTAAAATTAGCTCATTAGAATCTCCTATAGTTAGGAAACATACACAATCTAGCTAAGACCCACGCAGGAAAAGATATTCCCTTTGACTTACAGTTGAGTGGGCTTTGTCTTGATGGGACAAAGAGGCCTGGGTCATGTGACCCACTTGTGCAAAGAAAACAGCAAGAGAAGAGATTTCTTTCATCTTCCAATCTCAAATACATTTTGGGCATCTCTCATATGTTGTGAGGTCTATCAAAATTATTCGGATCACCAAATTGTGATCCTACATAATCTAATTGTCTGTATGTCCACGAAGTTATCTTTCTTTCTAGCATTTTCCTTAAGCTCCTGATCTGGAATTTGAGGGCTCCTTTATCTCCAGCTTGAGTTCCCATTTCCTTTAATGTCTTGTACTTAACGAAGTCACAAACCATGCTTGTCCTTACAAAGTCACAAACCATGCTTGTACTTACAAAGTCACAATCCATGTCTTATCGTCATATCTAAATGGAATGAATTCTAATTTGGCCCTTCTAGGCAGCGTTATTTGGCTCACAAGTATAGGATGAAGGCCCTTTTTTGCTATGAAAATATTGTTGTTCTTTCTTGGTACTAGGATTCATTTGGAAGTAGGCACTGTGGAGAGATGGAGACAACCTTCCATGGGGGACTAGGATTGCTCTCTGCCCCCTCCCTCCCTCCTATTATATGCCACCGTCCGTGTGGACTCTATTTATTTGCAATGGAAACTTGTGGTATTAAGTCATTGACTTATGGGGAAATAAACAATTCTCTATTTTAGTGGGGGATTAACGTATGAAACAAAAATAAAACTTCAAAATTCTACAAAAGCAGCATAAATGTGTCAAAATAGATAAAAGTAAAACATAATATGAACTTCAGCTATAGAACACAGAGGTTCTTTAAAAAAAAAAAAAAGAAAAAAAAAGGAGAGAGAGAGAGAGAGAGAGAGAGAGAGAGAGAGAAATGGTGCTGGCCTTAAGGGTTACGGCTTGCGTGTGAAGTGCTCAAAGCACAATGGATGTCGAAGCACATGTCCGAAGACACAATATGTCTCCGCAGAGACGATAAACGAGGACACACCTTAATGAGAAAATCCAATTTTTAATTAATTAACTCTATGAGAATTTCTTCTCTATAATGTCATATAAATAAGAAATATAACTTAGGGCCTAAGAAATCTAATTAAACTAGGAAACTAAATAATATTGAAAACCTAATCCTAATTGCAATAAAATTAAAAACTAACATATAATTAGTGAATTAAAATAATTCTAAATCAACTTGGGCCTTACACATGTGGCCTAAGGTCCATCTGCATCGTTCTCCCCGGCTTGGAAAGAACTCGACCTCGAGTTAGGTAAATGCCCGCTTGAGTCGAAGATCGGTTGGATGAACTTCCGATCTGTTGGCTGAGCTTGAATTGCTATATATGACTTCGAATCTTCAGCTGTCCTCATTTTGTAATAGGAGCTAGGTTTGGTGCATCACTTCCTTCAGATTTTTTTTTGGATGTGTGATCGAGACATTGGATACTTTACTTGTAGAACATGCACCATCAGTTCATCACTGACTATCCACTATTCATCTCCAAGTTTCCGTTGTTGATCCCCAAAGATAAAGTCAATATGAGGGCTGTCAACGGATAAGTCTTCTTGTGAAAGCACTAAACCAATTGTTAGATCCATGTCAAGTTGTTAACTCAAATATGAGATCATGGATCTCTACAATGCCATATTTATAACAAAAGATACTTTAGCCCTAAGAAATAATCCAAATCAAACTAGAAAACAAAATAAAATAAGAATTCTATTCAAATTAGAAACCTAATCTAATTGCAACTCTGCTAAAATTAAAAATAACAACAATTAAGAAAATCTCTTAAGCATCAATAGGTCCCACGTGGCCCACAAGTTATATTATGTGAAAACAGTGGTGCTGTTGCATCATTCCTTTAAGGTTGGAAAAGAGCTTGATATCGAACTTGGCTTTTCTTGATGTTGCTTTTTGTTGATATTGTGTACTTGAAGCGTTTCTTTGGTGAGATGAGATCTTGACCCTTTCTTTGGTGGTGCCGGCTGCATGGGACGGAGTGTGACTTACTTTTCATCATGCATGAATGTGTATTTATTGTCGCGCATGCCATTAGTTCCATTCTGGTCATAGATCCATGGGTGACCCAATAAGATATCACTACAACAAATTCCATATTTGCTGACACTCACTCCGCGTTGACCATTCCGAAAACCACGTTGGGACAGGCTTCCCGACGCATTCCAATGCGTCGGCACTGTATCGTCAACCAGATGCCTGGAAATCCTTTTCCGACGTATTAATGTTTTGTGTCAGGAAAAAAAGGGACTTTCACCGATGCAATGGTGCGTTGTTCCAACTGTCGGGCAATGTCAACAGCGTCGGCAGAAAAGTGAACTTAGTAGTCAACATCACCTCACTGCCGACGCATAACAACGTCGGTTATACATTAGCCGACACACATACTGGTGTCGGAAAAAATATTTGACGACGTATAAACGGCGTCGTTAATACATATTCTGACATGTTAAAGCATCGGGAAATGTATTCCACGATGAGGGAATTTTGCTTTTAACGATGCAGAGCATGCGTCGGAAAATAGCTTTACCTCATTGCTGACGCATAACAACGTCGGTTATACATTAGCCGTCCCACATACTAGCGTTGGAAAAAATATTTAACGACGCATAAACAACGTCGTTAATACATATTCCGACATGTTGAAGCGTCGGGAAATGTATTCCACTATGAGGGAATTTTACTTTTGACGAAGCAGAGCGTGCGTTGGAAAATAGCTTTACCTCACTGCCGACGCATAACAACGTTGGTTATACATTTGCCAACGCACATACTAGCGTTGGAAAACATATTTAATGACACATGGCTAGCTTTGGTAATACATATTCTGATGTGTTGAAGCATCAAAAAGGACATGAAATTTACTTTTGGCGATGCAAAAAGTACGTCGGGAAATAGCTTTTCTTATCAATTAAAAAATATTTGAAAAAATCAGAAAATTCTTTCGGTACAATATTTTCCTGTTCAAATCTACATTTTCAACATTGCATAATCAAAAGCATTGATAAACAACAAATAACTATCATTCATTGTGAAATAATAAAAAAGAATGAGTCATCAATTAACTAAAATCAACAATAAAACTAGTCCATGCCACATAAAAGGTAATATCCCAAATCAAAAGAAGTTAAATATCTCAATAAAGTAAATCCCATCTAAAATCTAATCATCATCAAATATCCAAAGTACATCATGAAACACGGCCAGTTAGGAGCGAAATAAACTTGTTAGAGGTACGACCCATGCCAATTCATAAAACCATCAATTCTTTATCTTTCGGAGGAGCCCGAACCGTCCATACCGACCATGGAAAGCAGCAACTGAATCTGACTCTGCATATGAACCTGCATGGCTGCCTGATCTTGTATTTGCTTCTGCGACTCCTCATATTGTCGCCGCAACTCTTCTTATGCTTTTAACGAATTAGCTAGTTGCTGCCGTAAGGTGCTCATCTCAATAGACACCAAGATACTAGTAGAAGATGATGATGGGCCCCTTGAGCGATATCCTTGCCTCCTTGTGACCCTCTTCCCTAGCAGATTCTCGATTACCTGTTGCTCAGCCACTGGAGAGTTAATTTCAGGCTGCGACAGTGCCGCCTCCATTCTTCGCTGCATTATCAAAGCATTCAAATATGTCATGTAATTAATATATACTAGCAATAAAGGCTCGGGCTAAGCTGAGAATATATTTAGAATTAAAGTAAAAGAAAAGAGCAACTGAAATAAACAATGATATATAATTTTGTTAAGGAAATCACAACTGACATGTGTCTCCTCAGCATGATCTGTGATCCATTTGTTCTACTTCTTGTTATAGTATCACTCTTGATATAAATCAGCTTAAGAAGAAGTAGCCTACTGCTCATCTGCCTGCATGATTGAGAATTGGGCTGCAAATAATCGAGATCCAGCTGTATGAAGCATCTTCACTTTACTCCGGCTCCCTGAATTCCTCTGTGACTTACGCTAAAAATTACAAGTAATAGACAATGTAGTTAGCTTATTTAAAATAAACTCGAGGTAAAAAACAATGGTATTCCTATAGTCTCCTTTTTAATGATTAAAGGAGCCAAAAAATCAACACATGAGGACCTTCAGTCCTCTTATTGTCAGAAATCAGTATCAGCTTCATTCGAATCCCTAAGTCCCAACAGCCAGAAAACACCAATAATAAGTTGCTTAAAGAACTATCTCATAGAGAAATTTAGTGCCATCTAGGCCGACTAAAGTACTTTGACTAATTTATATATATATATAGCTTTTTCTAATCAAAATTGATCTTAAAGCAAACGTGTCCAATTCCTACAGGAAACAAGAATTGCGTATATAAGTACAGGTCAGCAGCTCCAAGAAAGAATTCTGATGCAAATTCTTTTTAATTATCACCGAGAAAATGTAGGTACAAAACACACACACACACACACACACACATGGAGTCAAACAAGTACATTCATACCAAAAATCAAGTTCAAATACAAAGCAATTTTAACATTTTTAGAATCTTGAACTAACAGAATTGATGTCCTCCATATCTAATATTTTAAAAGTAGACCTTGAACCTGTTTGCTTACAAGTCTCAGCAAAGGTGCTCTTTCCACATTTTCATTTCTAAAATGGTGGTTTGGATTTTCACCTGTTTCCTAGCTTGGTTACACATGGATGGGATGAGACTAAGAGCTTAAAGATGAAATTGGACAGAACCCTTATCCAAACATTCAAATTGACCCATGCCTCAATCCCCTTTTTAGTAATAGAACATCCTAGCCATCACTTTCAAATGAAGAGGGCATTCTTTAATTAAAAAAAAAAAAAAAAAAGGTGTTGTCATTTTGTGTTTGAATAGAAAACTGGCAATTTCTGCTTGGTCTCAATGAAAAACAACATGAATTCTTCTGATTCATGACCCAAGCATATGAAGGCGTCATTCTATTTTGCAATGAAAGTTGTTAAAAAAACAAGATATTTCCTGATATTAATCACGTTGATGGTATGAGTTCAAAATGTGGCAAAGGCTTTGGTTATCAAAGAGAGAGGCTTTGGTTATTGTCTTACTAAATTAGAGACTTTGGTTATTGTTTTAATTAGGCTTATGAACATAATAGATAGGTTGGCAGTTACTTTATATTGTTGTTCAGATTTTGTGGCCCTGACGGTTCAATTCAATGGTATTTGGATGATGATTTAATAAAGAACAAAGAGAAAACATTGATTGATGATAGAAGTAGAAAATAAAATTAGTGAGCTCACATTGATGGGATTAAAATTGTTAAAAAAACATGATATTTCCTGATATTAATCACATTGATGGTATGAGTTAAAATCTTGGAAATAAAATCATTTTTTGAAAAAAAGATTACCCTAAGTAATCTTCCCCTAAATGTATAAGGAATTGGTTGCTTGGGGGGGGGGGGGGGGGGGGGGGGGGGCAGATTATTCAGCTGTGACCTTTTTAACTTTCATTAAAGTGTTTCAATTGATTTGGTTCCTTTATTGGTCATTTTCTCTGATTCCGTGTAGCCAAACCCACCCCAAAAAGAAAGGAAAAAAAAAAAAAAAAACTGGAAAGTTCACTTTCCTACTGTGCAAACATAGCTTGTGCATGCATTCCAGAAAAATTGAGAGGACGCCAATCATCAAACCATGACCCGAATCAATGAAAAGAAAGGGAAGCAGCTTAACAGGACTTTCATCTAATGGGCATAGAATTGTCATCACTATTAACCCTTATTATTATCATATAGATGGGATTATATGAAACATGATTGCTATCACAATAGGTCTAAACCCTCTCATCTATGTGAAGCATATGTGTGTTGAAGCGCAGACCTTGTGAACCTTCTATTGGAAGGTGATATTTAATCATCCATTTCAAATGTCGATGGAAAACTGATCTATAAGCAACTGAGTTATGGTCAATCAAACTGCCTACATTAGAAGCACCTCTTCCACAACTTTTTCCATTCCTATACATATGAATTCAACTTGTAAAAACTAAATTGGAACATTTCAAATCACTTTTTTTCAGACCTTAAGACATCCTGTTTAGGTGGAAGAAGTTTCTTGTGGCAACGAGATCTCAATACCGCTAAACGCAGCCTTAAACAACAGAAATCTAACTCTGACGATAAGAAGATAAGAAACTACAAGTTCTAAAAAGAACCATTTCAGATTTATGCAGTTTACACAACTAAAATCCCCAAATTAAACAAGATTTCAGGAACTGTAATAACTGGGGTTCCATTTGCTTTTCCTTGAAACAAACAAACTGCTGAAACATTTCAGGTCCTTTTAATTTTTTTTACGTTAAACATGAACAACATTACTTCAGATTGAAGAGGCATACCTTGGCTGTCCAAAAATGTCATGACAGCCAAACCCAACCTCAAACAATTACAAAATCTGATTGAAGACAAGAAATTAAAGGATCTGAAAAAAAAAAAAAAAAAAACCATTTCGCATTCATCTATTTTAAACAAATAAAACATCTCGAACCAAACAAGTGTAAAACCAAAGATCTGAAAAAACACCATGCCAAAAAAAAAAATGATGTGAGTTGAACCCACAGCCCATGATTGCAAAGCATATAAACTGGAGCCCCAACAAGAAACAAAAACGATCACATACAGGTGGGACCCACTTCAAGTGGGTCTCATCCTAAAGTTAGGATGGCCCACCAACATAGAGAGTTAAAGGCTACCATCACAAGATCACGTGGCCAGATCAATGAACACCAATAGCCGCACCAGATGAGTGGGCGCAAGCATCATGGAAAAATTGAATGTTCAGATAATAAGATCTGACCAACCATGTCTTGCCTTACCAGAAACCCAGTTAAACATATGCATGTGAAAAAGATTTTAAAAAACAAAACAGGGGAAATAAAAATGAAGATTAAAATAGAAAATTACACAAGTTCCTATAGAAAATGACTACTAAAGTATCCTTCCTATTGAAACGCATAGCATCTCCTTTACAAGCAGTTGTTTTTACCTGCAATATATTTTTACATTTTTCTATTTGCTGTCAGTAAGTTCATATAAATATATGAAATAGCTATTTATATTCTCTTTGCCCTTGTCATATGCTCTGTTTAATATGCTGAGATCATGATATAGACAGGTGAGCATGCAACTGTCTTCTGGCCGTCTGTATTGCAATGTCCAACCTTATATGCATCACCATTCCGCCTGTACATACAGTCCAAATGCATCCTCCGGCTCCAATACATTAACATCCTTGAAAATATCAACCTGGTCATTCCTTGCTATCAATTATTGTTGGAGCCGGCAACATAGACAAAAGGATTTGTTGAGAATAGGAGGAAAATGGAGTTCGAATGGGGAATTGGCCGAGTCAAACTGAAGTCAACTTGGCCGATTTTTAAATCACTGCTAGCTGGACTTTCTTTTAATAATCCAAATCCATGGAGTGTTGCCCTATCAAGATTATCCCTATTGACAAATGTTAGAAGCCCTCTTTCGATCAATCTTCACGATTTTAGCACTAAACCTTGACCCATGGGTGGTGTGGTTCTACATCATCATTTTCAACCATCATCAGAGGAGAAAGCATAGAAAAACATGGTTTATTTATTTATTTATTCCATTGTTGTTATTCCTTCTTTCCAATCAAGAATCTGGTTTATAAATAGAAAAAAAAAACAAAAAATAAATAAATAAAAGGAGTTTGGTTTAGCAGAGTTCGTACCTCTTATTGGAGTGGGGGCTTGGCAAACAAGAGACGGCAAGGGGGTGCAGGCTCGGTGGGTCAGGATTCTGAAATATGGGTTTTGGTGATGAGATGAAATGTCAAAGATGAATGATACATAGATACGTGCTGCAGAGATGAGATGAAAGATAGAAAAACCTAAATCTTCAAAATCCAAAACTGAAAAACCCTAAATCCTCAAAGCCCCAAACAGAGATTATACCTTGAAGGGAAGTTGTAGGGGGTAAAAACGACACCTACTTAGATCGAGATGAGATTGTAGGTAAAACTCCTTAGGACGAGGAATGCTGAACGCCAAGAACTTGAAACGGAAGGAGAAAGGCTAGAGTCAGAGCCCCTGGCTGCCGTGAGCCGAAGGCACTCCGATGCCTGAATTAGTTCTGAGAAAACTAAACAGGAGGAGGAAGATGGGAATGAGACGATGTGTAGTCTTGTGAGTCGTGTATTGCGTACCCTTTTATGGGACTGATCCCATGTGTATATATAAGTGAGCGTTCCTCGTTCATTTTCTCTGTGAGTGGGAGTAGGTGAGGTGAGGTCCCATCGATTCTTACCCTGACTGGCAGCAGTAGGTAAAATGGGCAACACCCCACCCTCTCTTTCCACGCCTTCAGTCAGTTGGCGTACAGGGCTGATAAAGCGAACTTCTTATCGCCATAAATGAGCGATCCTATCGTCATAAATGACTGCTCATATCTGTCTGGGCGCGCCGTATTTCCAGGAGGAAGGTGGCAGCCTACTTTGACTCTAGCATTCTGGTCTGAGACCAAGGATGGCTTGGCCGTGGCGTGCCCTTACACTGAGCTGGCATTTATGCCGAGCTTCCGAACCGTGGTGCCGAGCTACTGAGCTATTGACCTAGCTGCCGAGCTAACGAGCTATTGACCGAGCTACCGAGCTAACGAGCTTTTACCACAGAGGCCGAGGTGTTCGGGAGTTTAGCTGTAATCTTTGCTTAACTTCGTCATTACGGTGTTTTACCCACACAGAAGTGAATCTTGGATTGATTGTAGTGGAACTCTTTTCCGGTGGTGCTCTGATCGGCGAGGTCTATTCTTCTCGGGCGGTTGTAGTGGAAGCACTTTCCAAAGAGACCGAGAGAAACCGTAGAGATAGAGAGGAAAAAAGAGGGAAAGATAAGATAGAGAGCAAAAAAGAGGAAAACAAAAGATTAAATATATATATTTCGGGGTTTTAGTAATTCCACATGCCTTTTGCCAACGCAGTCCTACTATGCATTGGAAATAAGACTTTTACCAATGCAAATTGTCACTACGTCAGCACATAGTATCAGAAAAAGTATAGTTTGTTGTAGATGGGGCTTTGCTGAAGTAAATAATGCGTTGGCATTGAGGCAGATAAAAAGTTAGAGCTTTCCCGACGCACACCTATGCGTCGGCAACTAGGTATTCATAATTCCCAACGCAGTTAGTGCGTCGTCTATCCGTACGTTTATATTCCCGACGCTGTACTGCATCGGGAAAAATGTAATTCATGTCGGGAAAATATTCACTCCAAGACCCAGATGGCGCCATCCTCTCTACTGACGAGATTTTCCGACGCGCAGAAGGTAGTGTCGCATAATCATTTTGCCAATGCTGTAATGCGTCGGCTAAATACATTTTCTGCGACGTATTTAGACTGCATCGGCAAGATTCATCGGCAAATATGCAATTTGTTGTATATATCATCACTATCCATGGGTAGCACATTACACCAAATTGTATATGTATAATCTTTACCAATAGAAAAGGTAACGGGACATGCATATCATACTTGTACTTCATCACATATCATGAGCCATCTAGCAAAATAGGGACGATGGTACTTTCAAACCTTCAGCTGTAATTGATCCACCAGAGCTTGAGAGATGATGTTTTTACAACTGCCTCCACCAATTACTATTGTGCATACTTGTCCATTGACTGTGCCTTTTGAGCGAAAAATATTATTTCGCAACCTTTTCTTTTCAGTAAAGGCGTAGCCTCCTTGATGACCATGAGAGATTCAAGACCCTCCACGAGCCCTACTTATTCCACCTCCTCTGTTTCATCCTCTTTAGGATCATCTGGAGTATCTTTCACATCACTTTCATTCTCAATGAGGTGGATGCGTTTGGGACAGTCCATTGCACAGTGCCCTTGTTGTTTACAATGAAAACATGTGATCCTATTCTGGCCTTCGGGCTTGGTGATAACTTTTTTCCATAAACCACTTGGTTTACAATCTTGCATTGATGAATTCTTTTGCACAACCCATTTAGATGCATTAAATTCGCTAGCCTGATAATTTGCAATATCCTCGACCTTGATAGCATGCTGGATGATCTCATCAACATCATAAAATTTTTTGAATGTGGGGATATGTTGTATGTCCAGTCTAAGTCGATGAAAGTCTTTGTCAACTAATACATCATCATCTTCATTCATGCTACAATGAACTTGCATGATCATGAACTCTTCAGAATACTCAACAACTGTCTTAGATCCTTATTTCAAATCTTAAAAACTTGAATGCAGATGTTTGGAGTAGTTGACCAGAAGGAACTTTGTTTTAAAAGATTTTTCATCTCAACAGATGTTTCAATGGGGTCAATATTTTGATTCATTCTCTTCTTTTGCAACTCAGCCCACAATATCGCAATATAATTGCAAAAGCGATTTGCCACCAGGGTAACTTTACGACAATCCGTCATTAGCTTGTGTGCAAAAATATTTTTCACACATACTAACTAATCTATGAATTCATCTAGTTTCAATTTTCCATCATATTCGGGATTTACGAGCTTAATTTCTAAATCTCGATCAACATTAACTGCTTGTGGATCTCATTGATTCCGAATATTTTCTCTACAATCTTGATGATTATCCGCACACTGTTTACTTTCTAAATTGGCTATTCGGGTTTCCATCCTTTCAAGAGTTTTTTGGATTTGAACCATCATTGTGGATTGTTGATTAACATTTTTTGATAATCCCATAATAGTTCCCGATAAATCCTCCACGCTTGTGGAGGAAGACTCAATTTCAGCCTTCTTTTTATGAACCGCCATTTTTTATGCAATTAAAAAAAAAATCTGATTGACCTTATGGGTAGATCCACGAGCATGCTGGTGAAGACGGATCACAAATCTAACTTCAGATGGCTTAGTAATCGCAGAAGAAAATCTGGCCCTTGATTGTAGTCAAATCTGGTCGCTGATTGGAACCAACTGATGTGTGCCATTACTAACTTTGCTCAGGCGTGTTCGAAAAAAGTTGGAACACCTCGCGGCACGTGCATGATGTGGGAAACGTGTGAGAGTTTGCTGTTATTGACTCTTTCTCGATTCTGATGCCTGAAAGATATTAAGGAAGCTGGGTACTGTTGTTTCTTGTGCTAGAAACCTTCTCAACGAGGTGAGTGGGCGGGAGGTTGTGCGGTGAGAGTGAGACAAACTCCTACTACTCCGTCCGCCTTCTTCAGCACGATGAGGGAAAGACGATGGGCTATAAG
Organism: Persea americana; assembly: GCA_029852735.1. Taxonomy (NCBI): domain Eukaryota; kingdom Viridiplantae; phylum Streptophyta; class Magnoliopsida; order Laurales; family Lauraceae; genus Persea; species Persea americana. Next base: position 32,317,936 of record CM056820.1, on the reverse strand, counting down.
TGGGGTGATGGCGAGGGCGGATGGTAGCAGCGAGCGACCAAACGTTCGTGCACGGTATGCTTCCTTCTCTCTTTATTCTTCTTCTTTTCTTCTCGGGAATGGGGGACTGCGTGCGATGAGTTTGGAAGTGGATTGGTGAAGGTCGGAGGGCGTCGGGTTTCGGGATTGGGGTTCGGTGGTGCTAGGAAATTAGGGAGGGTTCTGGTTGGGCTCCCTGTAATGAAACGAAGTGGGGTTTGGGTTGCTGGGATTAGGTTCAGTAGTGAGTAGGGTAGTCGGTTTAGGTATTCTTTGAGGTTTCTGTGGGCGGTGGCTGGGGTCTGGAATGGGGTTCGGTTTGGGCAAGGGAAGGCCTGGAGAGTGGAGAGATGGAGCGATGGGTTGGCTGGGGTCTTTGACCAATGGGATTGAGGGGATTTGGCAGGTGGTATCGGTGGCTTGTCTTTAGGGTTTTTGGTATCAGGAGAGATGGTGTTCCATTAGGGGGTGAAGTTTGGTGACGACAGTGGAGTGGAATGGAATGGGGGTTGTCTGTAATCATGTCCAATTGTTCGGCTTTGATACCAATTGATGCATGCCTTAGGGGTAATAGGTTGAGTGGGAAGTGTTCGAAGTACAATGGGTGTCGAACAAGGATCAAAATAGTGACTGTAGCGGGCATAGCGGCTAGTGGCCAAAATGCTACGCAGTAGGCGATACGTAATGGCTTTGCGGTATGAATTTTTTAAGTGAACAAAAGAATTCAAATATTGGGTAGCAACCAATTTTGTATTTTTTTTAGTGATCTAGAACCATATAAGGGTAGAGACAAATTTAGAAAATGTTATTGAGGAGAAGAAATAGGAAAAATAGTATTTTAAATTAAGACTATTTGACTTTACTAGGTTTTAGAGTGTAGAGTCGCTAATTTCAAAATAGCGTAGAAGCCTCAATTGCTACGGTTGATAATACAGCTGCTACGATATGTAGTGGCCGCTATTTTGAGCCATGGTGCTGAAGCACGTGTCCGAAGACACAATAAGTCTCCGTGGAGATGATAAACGAGGACGCACCTCAATGGAAAACCCAACTTCCAATCAATCAACTCTTTTGATAATTTCTTCTCTACAATGTCATATAATTAAGAGGACATAACTTAGGGCCTAAGAAACCTAATTAAACTAGGAAACTAAATAATATTGGAAATCTAATCCTAATTACAATAAAATTAGAACTTAATAAATAATTAGTGAATTAAAATAATCCTAAATCTACTTGGGTTCTATACATGTGCCCTGAAGTCCATCTGCATCAAGAGAGAGGGAGAGAGACACCATGGAAAAATACCTGGATTCCCTGTTTGATTTTAGTAGTTGCTTGGACTACTTTATTTCCTTCGCTTTAGTAATTGTATCTATTGTAATCTATAGGACTCACGAGTTAATGTGAGCTGCTCCCGAAAACCTTGTAGAATCAGGACTAAGCCCCACGAGATATGGCATCACCAACACTATACATAGAACCTTGAAATTCCTTGAATGGCTACAACCAGGTCCTATTGAGAATAGATGTACTATGTACCTTAATAATTAAGATCTTTTGTCCATAAGATTTAGCCATGAGAAATGTACCGATCCACTTGACTGTTAACAATGCCAACGCACAACATATCCACTATCCCTTCCGATGGCAGTATAAAATAACAAAACAACAATCAGGTGCGTGAATTGTGATACATGCGTGGCTTATTGCATGAGCAGATTTTACAAGGTTATCTAAAGAACCATGTAAAATTTTCAAACATCTTTGATACTTTAAATGACAACAATACCCTTAAATTTATTCAGCTTGTGCACTATTGTTTACAGAGAAAAGAGAATTGTGATCTGCATGAGCAGTTTACATTACCTTGAAGAAGAAGATGAATATGAATATGAAGAAGCGGAAGAGGAGGAAGAAGAGGAAGAAGAAGATGAATATGAATATGAATATGAAGAAGAGGAAGAGGAAGAGGAAGAAGAAGAGGAAGAAGAAGATGAATATGAATATGAAAAAGTATGGTAATGCAAGTTTAGAAGAAAAAATACAGGTTGTCTCATAAACCAAATTACCTCTTGGTCCTGTTTCTCCTCTATGTGATTCCAATAATTTTTTTTTTCTAATGATGAACAAAATCATTTTTCTGTTTGCAAACCAAAGAAACCAAGAACTAGTTGACCAACTAGATTGAGATCAATTTCTCCATATGAAATTCGTAATGAGCTAGACTCTGATGCTCATGCCTTTCTATCAATGATCTTGACCATCCTATTGGTAGCATTTTCATGGTTTCTAAAATGAAAATCACAGTTGTTACACCCGACCCGAACTAATCATGATTAAGGCTAATTAATTGAGACTAATGCTAATTAAGCATGGATAATTGGGTTAATAATAGTTAATGACCAAAAAGAGACAAACTAGTCTCAAATAATTGCATTAAGCATAATGGAATGGATTTGAATGAAACTAGTTTAGTTAAAATGAATTTAGACTCAAACAAGGTAGGCTAAGGACCTTTTCGTAAATACGGGTTTTCATGTATTTCGTCGAATATGGAAAGTCTTGATGCCAACGCGTGTATCTCGAAGAGTACATTAACTTTTATAATATACGTGATTGCATTTGACTTGAAATTGGTCAAATGAACCTTCATTTGACTTAAGTTGTAATTAAGTGAAAAGAAGGGGGGCTTAAGTGCAAAAGCTTGTTTATAATGTTTGGGATGAACTCCAATGAGTTCATTCCTTCATTTTCAAAACCGTAGACCTCTTTCTCTCATTTTCTCTTCCATTTTCTCCATCAAGTGTGAAGATAGGAAGGTTTTCAAGTGATTTATGAGAAGACTTCATCTTCTTCATCTTCTCCATTGAGCATCCTCCATTGTTGAAGTGTTTGGAGCTTGAGAGAGAACCCAAGCTTTCTTCCCTTGGATTACAAGTAAATACTTAGTGTTTTTGTGGGATTTCCAAGTTGTATTGGTTGGTTTGGAGACGTTTTTAGCATAGTTGGCTCATGGGGCAACCTTTTATATGTTTTCATGGAATAGGGTTTGAGTTTGGGGGAGATTTGTCTCAAATCAAGCTAAAACAAAAAGGGGTTTTGTCACTAAGCTTCAAGAGAGCCAAGTATAATCCCTTACTTGTGATTGATGTTGATTATTATAGATGTTTGTAGAAATTGCATTGATTTGGATTGTTATACCATTTCTACTATTGTTTAGAATGGGATTATTTTATGGTTTGATTAAGATGATTAAATGAATTATTAGAAGTGTTATTTGTGGATGGATGTGTGTGAGGAGTGGACAGGAGGTCCAAACTTTTGTGTAGGTTGTGGGATTGTAATGGAGAAAGAAGAGTAAAAAAGGAAGAGTGGTTTAGAATTTCGGATTGGAATTCTGAAATAGCCGCTCGAGCGACCCCCTCTCTGGATGAGTCCGCTCGAGCGAACCCCTCTCTGTTTGAGTCTGCTCGAGCGAACTTGAGTCAAAGTACTCCCTAAATTAGTTTTAAGACTAATTATGGGGTGATTCGAGATTGTTAAGAATTAAGAACAATAAAAGGAGAATTTTATGATTAAACCGTTAGAAACCATTGTTCTAATAGTTGATTGATTTTGGACTAAACTTCCATAGGTGATAATTACAGGGACTATAATGCACACATTATATATATAAATGTGATGTTAATCGAGAATAACACGTGCAGTAGATAACTAATGGTTACACCTAAGTGGTTATTTGGAACTGAGATAGAAATGAGTAGAATTATGAATGGTTAGTAATTCTCTCAGTGTATGGTATTCCGTATCATTGTATCCCGATCTAATGAGATCGATGTTAATGTTTTTCTTTTCATTTATTAAGAATGGGGAATTGAGTCTAGAAATGGACTGATTATTGAGATTTATTGACTTGAGTCTGGCACTATTTAGCTATTGTATTAGAGCTCTAAATGAGTTCAATGAATTAATAAAGAAAATAAATGACTATTCCTACTGCAATAGATGGATTTGGGGCAGTTCCGAAGCTCCGTGGTGATGCCAGTTATCCTTAGCCCGGATACCGGTAAGTCCCACAATTCTAATCGTATTTATGAGTGCTGATTGATGCCATTCATTTGGAAGATGAATCATTCCTTTGAGGGAAGATGGTAAATTAAATGAAATGAAATGAATTGAATGAAATGAATGAAAATAAAATGAAATGAATGCTATGGTAGTTGCCAATTTGTAATGTCTACTACTTGACTCTAAATGTCTACTTACTGTTATTACACACTGGTCTAGAATTGGATATTGATTGTAGAATGGTTAATTGATATATTGTACAAATTTATTATATGCATTAACATGTGTTATCATAAGATCTATTTATACATTGTTGAACCGTCGTGTTCATTAATGTTATTGATGGCATTACAGGCCCGATTACCAATGCCGGTTCAGCAGCGACCCCAGAGGCAATGGAGGAGATCGCTTTGGTTCCTCCAAGAGGATTGATGGAGTGGAATTTACGGGATACCATTGGACATGGATATCTGAGTGCGTAAATGAATCAATAATGTTTTGGGATGTTCTTTTTGGAAATGATTTTTGAATGTGATGTTTTGAGAACATGTGTTGTTGCCAACCTGTATTGTATTTGAATCTGTAGGGTTGACAAGTAAATGATGAGATCATACATGTATAAGGACTTTACTTTTGTATAGAACCGTACAATGGTAAATTGACATAGTTAAATGTATATTTCTGCAGATTTGTATAATTGACAGGTATGAATGAATGTTATCCCTTTTGAATTCTGTTTTAATTTCGGTTAATTCAGAGTTTACGGGAGTAAGTATGGGATCACGGCTCGGGATTATCGTAACTCGGGCCCGGATCGTGAAAACAGTCAACCAAGATATATATCTATATATTTAAAATGCCTGTGGAACTTTGACATCTTGATCATTGCCCATAATGGTGTCGGTCACAATAACATCACTTAAAACAAATGCATAAATTGAACAAAAAAACAGTGTAAAAAGGCAAAAAAGCTGGAGAAATCAAAATGGATATTTTGACGCACACCAAAGCGTTAAGATTCAGGATCTAACAAAGAGGTTGGTAGTAATTACGTAGAGAAAAATCGTTGAAGGAAAAAAAAAATGGGACATATGACTAGAGTCTCACTTTCCATTTGTCCTTTTTGTGACATGAAGAAACTAGGATTGGTCAGTGAGCTAGCTAGTAATCGTGTCCCCTTTAGATATGAAGAATAAGAGGCAATTTAAGACAAATAAACTAACTCAAGTCTTGTCAACCAAGCAATACATCACTATCACTATCACTATCACTATCACTATCACTATCACTATCACTTCCTACTCCAGTGATCCGCAATTCTCATGCCTCCCCTCAAAACACGTTAGTTTCTGTTACATCCCCATTTCATAAATATGGGGTTTTGCGTGAGATTAGGGGCCACTTAAATTTTTTCTTAATAAGCAACACAACCATGGGCCTCAATTATGGTCAATTGCGATCAAAGTTCGCCATGAGGTGTAAATATTTTTGCGGTTCACCAAAAATATAGCGGAAGCTTCATTAATAACAGATGATAACAATATTGAACAATATTTAAGCGAAAACGTGGGTTTCAATTACTAAAGTTTAAAGTTAATTAGAATATAAAAAATGTATTTCTATTACGGGGCCGCTAGCAAAAACCTAGGCCCAACAAAATGATATAGAAAAGAAACTATCAAGTGAATGACATGAAGGCACTCAGGTGCGGGTCATGACAATGCAAACATTGTCGTCCGCACACCACTTGTGGAACCTATTAGGCTTATCCTTTTGAATCGCCTTTGTCTCCTCCTCGTGATCAGTAGGCTTGATACCTATGCTCCAAGAGTAGTATCATCAGGCTACAGATAGCTGAGTGATGGATATATATATATATTTATATAAATGTAATAATATGCAGTATCAAAGCGAAGTAAAGACAATGTGATCATGTTGAATTCTAATAACAAAAGTGTTGTGAGTGTATGTGTGGAAGCATGAAAAATTGTGATCAATAATCAAATAAGCCGCACAAGAAGACAAAAAACCCCTCACAGAGATTTACATGGTTAGGCAAGATTGCATACGTCCACGGAAAAGAAAAATCATTTATTAACAACCCCCCCCCCCCCCCCCCCCCCCAAACAAAAAAAAAAAAAAAAGGCACAATACAATTACTAAAATATGCATGACGCTAAATCCACTTTGTGTGAACCCTTGACCAACAATCTCCCCCTCCAGACCATGGGGAAGATGCCCTTAACCCCCCTTATTAGGAGTTCAGTCATGCCAATACTGAACATAGCTCCAGCTTTCTCTTAGACATGATCTTTGTCATCATGTTAGAGGGACTTCTATTAGTATGAATCTTCTTAAGCTTCATGAGATTCTTGTCTATGACCTCACGCATCCAATGATATCTCACATCAACGTGTTTCATGCGGCATGATATGTAGCATTTTTGCTAAGATTAACAACACTTTGACTATTACAGTAGACTACATACTCTCCTTGCTTCAAATACAGTTCTTGAAGAAACCTTTTCAACCAAAGCACCACCTTCCCTGCTTTATTATCAGCTATGTATTATGCTTCGGTCGTAGATATAGTTGTGAACTTTTGCAACTTAGACTACCATGAAATAGCTCCCCTTGGAAAAGTGAACAAATACACAGAAGTTAACAACCTATGATCAAGATCACCTACCATGTTAGCATTTGTGAAACCTTCCAATGTAGGCTTTGGGCCTCCTAAACACAAGTATGACTTGGAAGTACTTCTTAAATACCTAAAGATCCATGTCGTTGCTTCACAATGCTCCTTCTTAAGGTTCGAAAGATATCTACTTACTAAACCCATTGTATGAGCAATATCTGGCCTCGCACGCACCATGTCATGCATAAGACTCCCTTACAAAGGAGTATGGAACAGACACCATCTATTCCTTTTCTTCATTTGTAGTAGGGCATTAGCTTTTACTGAGCTTGAAGTTAATCGCTAGAGGTAGACTAATTGGATTTGCATGCTTCATGTTGAGTCATTCTAGTACTATAGCTACTTAGCATTCCTGTCAAGATGTATGAGCATGCCCAATATATGTCATGCATGGCCCAATTCCTTCATGTCAAAAAGGAAGAGCTTGCCGATCATCTTAATATCTTGTCCAACAAATAACATATCACCTACATATATAAAAAGGATGATGAACTTGCCTTTAGAAAACTTACTAACATAAACTCAATGATCTAAAGCTGTCCTGAAGTACCCATAACTCACCATGAATTAATCAAACATTTTGTACCATTGTTTCGACACTTGTTTAAGCCCTATAGAGGCTCTTCTTCAACCTATAAACCAAATGTTCTTTTCCTTTTACCCTAAGCCCATCCGACTGAGTCATGTAGGTCTTTTCATTCAAATCACCATGAAGAAACATAGTCTTCATATCCATTTGTTCAAGCTTAAGGTCCATATTGGTTGCTAAACCCAAGATAACTTTGCTAGAAGTCATCTTCACAACTAGAGATAATATCTCATTGTAGTCAATTTCCTTTGTCCGCGCAAAGTCTTTAACCATTAATTGTGCTTTATGCTTCACCAATTTTCCACTGTCATCTTTTTTTAGCTTGAACACTCATCTTTTCTTCAAGACTTTCCTGCCTTTAGAAGTCAACTCATGTGTTGTACTTCATCAAAGAACTCATCTCATCATGCATGGTCTTCACCCAACTATCATTATTATCTTCATGAGTCTTTGCTTCTCGGAAGCGCCCCCCCACCCCCCCCCCCCATTAGTAAGCAAAATAGAATAAGATACATAAAACTTTATTGATATATGATGCTCTCAAGTAAACCTCCTAACTTGAGGTTATGTGGTTTCTGACCGAGGAGATTGCTCCCCTTGCTCAACAGCCTCTTGACTTGGCAGCCCTTGTGCATCATCGGTATTTAGATTATCTTGTACAACCTTTCCCACCTTTAGTCTTTAGTAGAGAAGGAATAAGTGTGAGATCAACTACTCCATCTATTATCTCCTTAAACTTATCAGTCTTTTCAATATCTTCGGAGAGTTGGTCTTCATGAAAAACCACATCCCTACTTTTGATAATCTTTCTCTTCTTTGGATCCCATAACATGTAGCCAAACACTTCTCCACCATAGCCATCAAAGTTACAAGGTACTGCCTTATCACCTAGGTTTCATCGTTGTTCCTTTTGTACATGTGCAAAAGCCTTGCACCCAACACCTTCAAATCAGAATAGGAAGCATCTTTTCTTTTCCATATCCTCTTTGGAAGATCAAAACCCAAAGGAATTGAAGGAAACCTATTAATTAGGTAGCCGACAATTAGAATGGCTTTACCCAAAATGGTTTGGGTAACTGTGCCGCTCTAATCTTGCATCTCATCTTCTTAATAATAGTGTGGTTCTATGCCACACTATTATGTTGTGGGGTACTAGGAACTACCTTTTTATGTCGATTACCATGCTTCAAGCAATAACTTTTAAATTGGCTAAATGTGTACTTGTTGACATGTAAATTTTCGTTTTATTGATTTTAGAAGTCAAGCAACTCTCATCTCCACTAGCCGATGAAGTCTGGTGAATATGACTGGCCAATGCATGAAATTCTTATTCAATGGCCGTTGAAAATTGTCGTTGAATTACTAGCTAGCGTTGAGCATGAATAGCCACCGGGTGCCTTCTAGGAAATCAATGGCCTGCATCATACGGTTTCAACGGCTGGCCAACGCTGAGCTCGGATGGCCACTGGACACCCTCCAAACATATCCATAGCCTACGCCACAAAACTCCAATGACTGATGGGTAGTTTCAAGCATTTAAACCCCAAAACACCTCACGATTTCATCCTTTAACTAGGTCCAGTGGTCGGCGATACACTGAAACTGACAGGCCATGCATGATAGGGAAAGTACAACACTTGTTTCTCCACTTTTGCAATTGGTCCCCACTTCCCCACGATTTCCAGTAGAACCACCATGAAGCCTATAAAAAGGGCTCTCCTGGCAGCATTCAGCACCAAGCATACACTGCAAAAAGGCCAATAAATTCTGCAAGATCTCCTTCAAAGATCTCCTTTCAACTTCTTCACAAGGTTTGGGCCGGCCAACACCTGAATACAATGCAAATGTGAAGTTCTCACGCTGCTTTCTCATCATAAATGATCCCCGATGCCTTTCTTTGTTTTTTCTACTAGGGAGAGAGACAATTCTTTGCATATTTGTGGTGTTCTTTTCACTTTGACTTACCACATAAAGACCTCAAAGTGGCAGTACATTAGATTGTCTTTCATTATGAACTATTTCATGTGATAAACTCCCCTAGATCTTTATATTTTATCCAAGAAAATCAGTAGTAGATTATAGAGATTGGCTTAGAGGCATGATCTTGAAGACTCCTTGGGCATTTGGTCAATCTTCTCTAGTCAAGTATGGGACAGCCGGCCATGGACAATACCAATCTTCTTTCCTTCTTTCAATATAGTCATGTATTCTTTCATGTTTGATCTCCTAGCCAACTGAGGGAGTCATATAAATTTTTATTTTTGTAAATGACTTGCACTTAGGAGATGAGACTAGTAGAACCCATGTAAAATGAAAAGCGAAAATGCACTTTCAAACATTATTTGCAATCCAGTCTCGTGTCTTCATACATTTGTTGAAATTGAAAACTGCATCATTGCAAGTCCCCTTTTAATTTTTTTCAGCGAATCAGAAGATTGGCGCCATCTGTGGGAAACTAGTAAAATTGTCTCCTTGATTAAACACTTAAGAATCAAGAAGAAAGAAGCTGATGTCAGGTCACAACCTCTGGTTGTTTCAAATAGAGCTACATTCCGTCTATTGTAGAGCATAATACCATCAGCTGTAACAACGAGCCGTGTGAATTTCTTGCACTATGCTCGTTGGCCATCCCAAGCGTAGATTGGCCGGCACCTACCAACGAGTTTGTGCAAAGCCTACCGGTCAGTCTATGCAGCACCTAAGAATGACATTTGAAAACTCTAAAAATAAGCTCTCATTTTATGATTTTGAGTTTTTCTATAACTTAGAGCATATGGTATACCTTCTATTTGTAACTACAATTCTATTAAAAATGGATCTAAAAGGGGCTACATATTTTAGTAGGGAAATTGATCTCCTGTGCACGATTAGCATGGTAACTGTACATCAGTAGCGTCAGACTGTTTACGGCTTAAATGCGAATTTTATGTAGGAGAATATCTTCCCTTTAGTAGAGCTTTTTTCAGATAAAGTAGGAAGAGGTGGTCAGGTGGGTAATCCAACATATTCAAAATAACATAATCAATAGATTCCATGTAATTTCTAAATGGTGGCCCCAGTTACCACTATTTCTTAAGGTGGCCTATGTTTCAATTCTTTTAAAAGTGGGCTACACACTCTAGTTCCTAACGCTATGTTCTCATTTCTAAAGGTTGCCCCGTGTACAATAATTCATAAAAGTGGGCCCACATATATAATTCCTAAATATAGGTCTCATAGTCACAATCACAAAAGATTAGCCCACGTTTCAATTCCTATGAAGGTGGGCCCATGTTATAATTTGTAAAGATGGCCCCTATGTCGTGTTTTTTTTTAAGGTGGGCCCCATGTTGGAAAACCATCTCACTTATGAGCAATTGTAAGTGCAGTTCGGCACTGTGGGGCTCCTTCGGGCCTAGATCAATTGTCACGACCCGAGCCCGAGTTACGATAATCCCGAGCCGTGATCCCATACTTACTCCTGTAAACATCGAATTAACCGAAGTTAAAACGGAATCCACAAGGGATAACATTCACAAAATACCTGTCAAATACACAATTTTTGCGGAAACATTTATATTTGACAATATCAATTTACGATGTTACATGCTTACAAAAGAAAGTTCTCTATACATGTATCATCTTATCATTTACTTGTCAACTCTGCATATTCAAATACAATACTGGTTGACAACTTCACATGTTCTCAAAATATTACATTCCAAAAGAGTTCTTCGATTTACTTCGCACTCGGATAATCATTTCAATGATTATCCCGTCCGAAAATATTACATTCCAAAAGAGTTCTTCGATTTACTTCGCACTTGGATAATCATTTCAATGATTATCTCGTCCGTTCCATTCAACTAGTCCTCCTGGAGAAACTGAAGCGGTCTCCTCCGCTACAGTTGGGGCCGCCACTGGACCGGCATTGGCAATCGGGCCTACAATACCATCAATATTACTAATGAACACGACGGTTCAACAATGTATAAACAGATCTTGTGATAACACATGTTAATGCATATAATAAATTTATGCAATATATCAATTTACAATTCTACAATTGATATCCAATTCTAAACCATTGCATAATGACAGTACACGGACATTTAGAGTCAAGCAATAGACATTACAATTGGCAACTACCATAGCATCCATTTCATTCAATCTCTAGTCATTTCATTCATTTCATTTCATTTCATTTACCATCTTCCCTCAAAGGAAGGATTCTTCTTCCGAATGGAATGCATAATTTACCATATTCCCTCAAAGGAAGGATTCATCTTCCAAATAAGAAATCATCAATTAATACCCATAGATACGATCGGAAGTTGTGGGACTTACTAGTGTTTGGGCCAGGGACAGCTAGTATCACCATGGAGCTCCAGAACGCCCCTCAAATCCATCTACTACAGTAAGAATAATCATTTGCTTGTTTATTAATTCATTTAGCTAATTTAGAGCTTTATTACAATAGTTAGGTAGTGCCAGACTCAAGAGTCAATACATTCCATTAAGCAATCCATTTCTGGATTCAATGCAGTTCAGTGATTCCATTCTTAATAAATGAAAGGAATAATAATAACATCAATCTCATTAGATTGATACAACAATATGGAATACTATACAATGAGAGAATTCTAAACATTCATGATTCTCCTCATTTCTGTCTCAGTTCTAAACAACCATTTGAGTATAACCATTGGTTATCTAATACACGTGTTATTCTCGATGGGCATTACATTTATATACATAATGTGTGCATTATAGTCCCAGTAATTATCAAGTAACTATTTGAACAATGGTTTCTAATGGCTTAATCATAAAATTCTCCTTTCATTATTCTAAATTCCTAACAATCTCGCATCACCCCATAATTAGTCTTAAAACTAATTTAGGGAGTGCTCATACTCATTAGAAGCACTCTTAAACCAAATAAAAATCCAAAATTTCATCACAGTTAATACCCTGTCCGATTGATCGGACAGTCTGTTTGATCGATCGGACAGAAAACTGTCCTCAGTTAAATCTCTGTCCGATCGATCAGACCTGCACCGAAATCCAATTTCAATGTAGAAACCGATTTTTCTCTTCCTCATTTTTCCTTCTTTCCATTGTAAACCTGCATAAGACTTGGAACTCATGTCCACTCCTCATTTAACATCTCATTCACACATTAACAACTCCATTATTCCATCAATCTACCCACAAAACAATTCCATTCTAATAACAATAAAAATGGCACAAAACCCAAATCAATGCAACATCTATGGCAATTAACATTAATCACAAGCACATATTTATACTTGCCTCTTTTGGAGTTACTTAGTCAAAAGCCCTCTTTGCTTGACTTGATTTGAGGCAAATCTTCCCCAAACTCAAACCCTAATTCATGAAAACATGCCAAATGAACTCTATGAGCTATTTATGCTAGAAACTAAGTCTAAGCACTTAGAAGAACTTCAAAGTTCTTTAAAAACACCAATCACTTACTTGTTACCCAAAGGGGGAAAGCTTGGGTTCTCTCATAAGCCACTTACAAACTTCCAATCTTCATTCTTGATGGAGAAGAAAAGGAAGATAAATGAAGAGAAATGAGCCTAGGGTTTGCTCTCCAAGGGAAAATGAGTGAATGACTCATTTCATTCTAATATAAGGAGCTTTCACACTAAAACCCCATTTCATTAAGTCTAATTACATTTTGAGTCAAACGAAGGCACACTTGATTACTCTTAGGTCAAATGGAATATAGTATATTATGAAAGTTGACATACTCTTCAAGATACACACGTTGGTGTCAAGAATTTCCGTATTCAATGAAATACGTGAAAACCCGTATTTATGAAAAAGTCCTTAGCCTACCTTGTTTGAGTCTAAACTCAATTTAATTAAACTAGTTTCATGTAAACCCATTCCATTATGCTTAATGCATCTTTTGAGAGTAATTTGTCTCTCTTTGGTCATTAACCATCATTAATTCAATTAACCATGCTTAGTTAGCATTAATCTCAATTAATTAGCCTTAATCACGTTTAGTTCGAGTTGGGGTGTAACATCAATGCAGCTCCTTTGATACTCATTTCATGTCCAAATTACCTTTCAAGAGGTGGTGAAAGAAAAATATTAGTGAATTTCCATGGATGAAGAAATTTATGCCATAAAAAAGAATCATACTTTGGGAGCCTGACTACACTATACAAAATCAAGGTTAAAAGTTCGTGCAAAACCTACTAGAATGGATGCTAATCAAATTAATCAAATCAATATAGCGGATGTAACCAATTAAATATGATAGAACTAGCAAATAAATTTGCTAAGCAATTACTACAAGAAAGCAGACACAAATTTAATGTGAAAACCCTTTTAAGGGAGAAAACCACGATCTTGAAATCAAGCTTACAAACAGTTACAATATATACTCACAGCTCCTTTACCTCTGTCAGTATCTTAACCTCAGGGCTATAGTTGTTCTTCTATAACTTCCATTGCCATGACTTTCACTGTGCACCGTTCTCATTACTTGATCTCCTTGCACTTTGTCAACCAAGATGATCAATCTTCTACAAGAGAGTAGAAGTAACAAAATTTTCTAGAGCGGCCCTTTAGAACAATCTCTCAATGGGCTCTAAAGAATAAGTCTCTCTCTAAGATATATCTTATTTAGATTAATAAGAGAGGTGGTGTTTATCTCTGGTTTGAGAGAATCACCTAATTTATAGCTCCAAATCTTTATATAAGACTCCTAGTGATAATCCACTAAGAATTACAAGCATTACAGAACTCTTGCATAGAGTCCACATTGGACTAGGCGTACTGCGCCACGCTCGCTATAGCGAGCCATGCCTGCCTCTGACAATTCTGTCAGTGAATTTTTCTCCTTACAAAGGTAAGTGTTGAGGTGGAGAGATGTTGGCAAAACCGCCCCAAACCAACCGCATTACGTTTGTCCAATTCCCACTAGCATCATCAGCGTCTTCCCAACCACCTTCATCATGTGGCATGCCGTGCACTCAGCTCAACTCAACTACACGGTCATCTCTCTCTCGACCGACTAATCACTTGGGATGGAAATGGACCACGTTATCGTGTTCTGAATCCATCGTATCACTCTCATCATCAATGATGAAAGAAGGAAACACGGCTCATTAGTGCACCAAAAAGAGCTCTACACTGGCTATGCCCTTGACCAAAATAAATATAAATGTACAAGGCCTTTGTGCCATTTTGAGAGAGTGCATTGTGTAGTGAGTAAAGTGAGGTGAAGTGAGAAAGCAAGAGGAATGCACTCCAGTGGGTCCTTTTTGTATGGACAATGGGGCATGCATTGAGTGGTGTATGAAACAGTTGGGTGAGACGTTCTTTGCATCTGTTTGTTGTATTCGCTTGAAAGAGAAGAAAATTTTCTCATTTGCGAGTGTGTATTATGTGTAGGCCCTCCCAATTTCCTACAAGCTCATAGTAAATAACGGCCAAGAAAAGGTAATTATGCGGAAGAAATATTTGATGATCACGTTCTTTAGATTCCTGATTTGTAAATCAATGAATCTCAAATTTTAATGTTTTATTTTTTTTGTATCATGATTCGTCAGGATTAAATCAACATTCCTATTTTGGGTTAATTCTAATGAATTTAGACTTCACATTACTTTGTAAAATCTAGATGCATTTTTTACTATATTAATTGTAAGATTTGATAGAATATCATGGTCAAAAGTCAACTCAAGCAGCTCATTACATTTCCATAAAAAGGCCAATTACTTAGTTGCGGGAGGACCATTGAAAAACAGTGATCACAATATTTAAAATTTGAAAATGACTTTCCAATTAATTCCAAAAGACAATGGTTTTTATCAAATGCAATGTAATCCAAAATACTAATCCGATTGAAAGTCATTTCTCCCTTTGAATGTCATGCCCCAAAACCGGACTCCTGCAGTAATACAATTTCAGGGAGCATGATTTTTGGGGTTAATTAAAATTTTTGCTTCCCCCAAGATCCGCGTGCGTGAGGATAATAAATTTCTATCATAATGGAACATTTCGCGGAAGTTTACTTGATGTTATGACCCGGAGCCCGTGGCCATCGGATTCCGTGTCACACTCTAACAGTCAGCACAATACTGTCATAATAATTATATTCATACTCAGACTGGAATAACCGTGATCTCAAAATATACAGAGCTGACAGTAACATGAGAATTCATTTCCCACATATATTCAAGTTACAAATTATACAGAGTGCATTAATTAATACCCAAGAAAAGGGCTAATAAAAGCCATCCAAGATGATTAGTTAAACAAACTACTACCCCAAATTATGTGACGAGTTCCAATGCCAAACTCGACGTCTACATGACATCGTCAGCACAATCAACCTATCGAAATATAAGGCTTGAATCCACTGCACGCACTCTAACTCAGAACGAAGGTCCTGCTCCTATGGCACCAACATAAAGAATATTAGATACGACGGTCTGGCAAGTGAATAAAACAGATGAGATATACAAGTTTTCTCAATATCATGTTTAAAATCATAAAGTGCATTCAAAACAAAGCATGTGTAAAGGATGAGCCAACTAAAACATTTATGTACAAAAAAGAAATTTCACATTTAAAATATTGTAAACTGACTGATAAATAAGCAGAATATCGGCAACCCACATATAGCTATATTCTCCTATTACCGAAGTAACAAGAGCAAACAGACATAAACCGTCTGCATAAAAATGGCTGGAACAGATGCCATGCAAAATGGCTAGACAGAATCCGTTGCCAAACGCAAAGGCCGGAACAAACTAACAGAGGTCCAAATTGCAGTTAGAAAATCATAATTTAAGGATCCTAAGTCGGGTGATCAATCCGACAAAGTGACCCAAGCTTAGTGGTGCCAATTCAAATCCGAGGTAATACAATTTAAATCATATAGCACAATTTAGACTGATGAAAGGACTACTATTTATCAAACAATCGAACAAATCCAGAACAAATCAGATGAGTAGCCTTATCAATATTTTTCAAAACAATCGGACGAATCTTAGAATAAATCAGATGAATAGCCTTATCAATATTTTTCAAATGCGGCGAATCACTTAAATTCATTTCAAAGCAATAAAAGAACTACTCTTAGCAAAGCACGGACGAACAAATACGAATAAATCAAATGAGTAGCTTTTCCGATTTCTTCAAATATGGCAAACCACACAAATCTATACACCATACATATACTAAGATTTTGTCATTTGATCTTTGTGGATTTTGAACTAGAATGTTGAAGTTTATTATACGTACATAGGTTGGTGTCCCGAAGGTGGAACGAAATTTCTGGTCCTAAATACACATTATCAAGTTGAAGGTTCTTAGAATGTTATAGGTTTTCAATCTCACCAAAATCCTACAATTCAAATTTAATTTTTTTAAAGTTTGGTCAAATCTCGGTCACGTGTCGGCTAGTTGAGGTAGGGTATGTCGGCTAGCCGCCAGCTGACCAACGGCTGACCGTTAGATCTAAAATCAGAATAAGGATGTATTCTGGAATTGGAATCGAACTGGAGGTCGGTCACCCCTCGGTTGGCCTTCGGTTACCTTCCGGTTAACCAATTGCTGACCGATGGACCTCCTGACAAAATGCATGATTCTGGATTTGCGACCGAACAGAGGTCGGTCGCTTGTCGGCTAGACGAACTGGCATTTGGTTGCCACTTCGATTAACCGACACCTGACCGCCGTATTGTGTGCAGGTTTCTTTCAAATCGGATTTCTAATCTTTCTTCTCCGTTTTCTTCCTCATTTCACTTCCTTCCTCATACATACCAATAGTGAACTTCATTGCCCCAATTCCACTCCATACAACCACTATACTCCAATTCCATTCCAATATCCATAAACAAATAACATCTAAGATTCAACACCAGTGAAAATACAGACTTTCAAAACAATTCGGATTCATATTTTCATAAAACCATCCCTGAGCATGATACATTCCAAGCTATCACAAACATAAAATCGTGCAGAAAATTGCATATTATGATCACAAAATCCTTAAGAAATTTGCATACTTAAGAAAGGAAAACCATTCAAATGAAATGCCAAACTTTGAAGAAAACACCCAATCCATTGCATGCACTCCAAATCAGTTTATTCACTTACCTCAAGCTGAAATGGGTCTCAAGTTCACTCCAAACAACTCCTACACAGCTAGTTGAAATCCTACACCAAACCCATGGAAGAACCCATTTCAAAAAAAAAAAAGAAAAAGAATCCACAAAACTTTGAAAAACAATGGAGTTTTTAAAAAGAATCCATGCATGTGTGATAAGAAGCTCTTATTAATCCCATAAAACCAAGATTTAGGAAAAAGATAGCCATTGCTAACCTTAAGAAGCTCTAAACAAGAAGAAGAGCTTGGAGAAGAAGGAAAACCCAGCTGGAATCTCTTGAAAAGAGTATCAATGGGAAGCTAGAGATGAGGAGAAAAGATTTGTGTAGTTTGTTTTCCAATTTGTGTTAGATTCCTCTGACATGTAGAAGAGAGAAGGTGTGAAGAATGAGTCTCTTGGTTCAGGTGATGCAGGGAACAAAATGGAGAAGAAGAAGTGAAGTTCAACGTTGGGTTTTCAAATATATAAATGGGTTTGAGTCAACTTGTGGGTCCTAATGGCCATAAAACTTTGAGGCTTTAAAACTCCCTTTTGTGGGTCCCAGATGAAGTTGACGAATAAGAAAAAAATGATCATCTAAAAATCTAGTTTTCAAAAAGTATATTTCCCTCATGATTTTCAAATTTCGAAATGTATAAGACAGAGGAAGAAAAATTGATTACAAAATATAAACACAATTTCAGATTTCCTCCAGAAACCCAACATCTACATCCCACTCCACTATGTTGTGGAGTGGAGAGCGATGACCGAGATGATTGAAAATGGTTTCACAACCAACTCATCAGTTACCATGAATGTTGTCGAACCTTTTAGAAGTTCTCTTCTACACTCCTCCACTTCGGAATACTTTGAATTCATAAAATTAAACAACATCCATCTTAACCCTTGTGAGCATTTCTAGATTTGCCCATTTTTACTAGTATCAAAGCTAATGGCAATCTCGGCGTGCAAATCTTTCAAAAACTCAAGTAGAAAGGTGTTGGAATGAATCGGTTTCATACAATTCTTGCAATTCAAATCTAAAATACTCCGGTACAAGTTATCTACTGATGCCATGCCAGTGAATCCACGGCACCATTACGTTGCCACTAGCCACATATCAAGTTTGGGGTCAAGCCCATACATCTAACCCCTTCATCTGTGGTCCACAAATTTAACGACTCTATATTAAAGAAGGGAATCTGACCATTGATCTAACAGTCCAATCCATTCGGATAGGTGAAAACTTAAGGGATCTAATGCAATTTAGGGAGTCCCATGAGTGTAGATGACTCGAATGTATTATAAAGTCAGCCATACTATGTTGTCCCTCACCATAATATAGTGAGGGATGGATGCATATGAATATTTTTCATATATATATATATAAAATAAAAATTAGATTACATGTGCCTGGCCCCATATGCTTCTATAAGATGTTGTACAAGCACAAGCAGAGCTAAGGGCAAAAGATCCAAATTTTCATTAAGACTCCATTAGTAGTGGAGGAGACTTCCAAAGAAATTAGCAAAGGATCATGACATTGCCTCTGAACTACACTTGGGAGGGGCAAATAGAGTCTGAGAGGTGTTCAACCAGGGGTGTCTTGACCCTATGTACAGAGACAGCCTTGCCATCTAATAGAGAAGCTCATTCCTACAAGCCCAAAGAACTAACATCGTGTGGAAGAAAACATACCGAAGCTGCCCACTGTTTTCCTATTAACTTCCTTCCAGCAGATAAAGCCATGCATAGCGAAAATGCATAAAGAGGTAGAGGCAGGGGGTGAGCCGTTCTTATTGCTGGAAGGAGCCATAGCCAGAGAATTGTGGCAAAAGGGCATGTAAAAAAAAAAAAAAAAAGGTGATAATCAATCTCTTCATTCAGCAACAAAGCACGCACCTGGAGGCTAAATTGAACCCAATGGTTTAGGCCCAAATCTGGGTCGGTGCCTTCCCGTGGTAAATGATATGCATGGCATAATATTAAAAATTATCCTTTTATTTCAATTTGCTAGTTGTTTATTTTGTCTTAAATGTTCTAATTATATCCGTTTTCTTATTATGTAGGAATTAGAAGGAGCTGAGCATATTTGAGCTTAATTCAGAGAGATTTAAAGCTAAAAGCCCATTAGAGAAAAGTTATAGACAACGATTATGTAGGCTTGTTGGAGGAGAGATGAAATTTCAAGTTAGAGGTCATGGGTTTAAGACTTGGCACAATCAGTTTGTATTTCAAGTTAGAGATGAAATTTCAATGTGTAGGAAAGAGGACTCAAAGGAGAGAAATATTATGTCTCACGAGGATCTCTAAATGACGTTTTGGGGGTCAAAACAGGCTATCAAATAAAGGGATATGAGGGATGACGAATTTGAGTGATTTTTCTTTCTTTTTCTTCTTGTATTTTTTTCTTTTTAAAGGGAGGCTCTCTCTTGTTCTAGGATAATTAAGTTATTTTCTTTAATCTTTGTTAAAAAGTGAAGGTGGAGATTGAGTGGTGCATTAGACAATTTCGAAAGGCTTTCAATAATGGAGATTTGCTTCTTTATCTTGTTTTTTCTACAATGCTTGGCTAATCCGTGGATTAGGGTGGAGGAGGAAGCCAAAATCGATGAGATTGTTTCTTATTATTTTTCTATGTCTTTCTCTCATTATGCTTCATGATTTAACTGATCATCCTTCATGAATGTTATTCAACTTTTGGTTTTGCAAAGGTTAATTGAAATATCTTTTACTTTTTATGCTTGATCTTGACATATCATGTTTATGTTAAAACCCTTTAATGGTTTGTACTTGATCTTGATAAATAGTGATTAGAGTTTCAACATATCGAAGTATGTACTTATTAGAGAATTGGATTTTTAAGAAAAATAATTTTTAACGCTAAATCTTCCAATTCATAGAAATTGCTTGCACGTTGGGTTGAGGTTTATTGGTATAAGACTCTGAAGTAATTTTGGAATGATTAAATCTATTTTGGTAAAATCAAATACCCTGATCTCTCTTTCTCTGATCAGTTTGTGTTCAGATTTCCTTTGATATCATTTTAGTTATTATTCTCTTGATTAATGGTGTTTTCAAAACCCTTAGTGTGAAAATTGATTGAGGATTTTTTAATCTTTTTTCTACAAATCTCCCTGGATCGGCCTGTACTTGCCATTATATCTAATTAATAGAAATTTGTGTGAGTACGGTTAATTATTTTGCACATTAGTAAATTCACCAGATCAGGCCAGCAAGCCTTGGTCTGATCAATTTATACCAGAGCATAGGGGGGCAAGAAATAGAGGTAGATCTTGATCTTACCACGTTCCAGGTGTCAAGAGACAAAAAGGGTGCAGTAGAGATACCTGTTGTGGCAGTAGAGTCTTGACTTTGTACATTTAAGGTCCTGCCCCCTTTATAGTGTGATTATTAGGACTTGTTTGGTATCTCTACTCTTTTTTGGATAGACCCATCAAAATAGAGCAATTAAAAAAAGAGTTATAAAAAAAGAGGCTAGAATCAAAAGATCGCAATGATCTATGTTAAATAAACTCTTTTATATCAATAGTTGAAACTCTTTTTTACAAATTTCTCGAGATCCACAAGGTATCTAGCCTAAAAATTGACCTTATGGCCATGTTTAGCCTTCCATATCTAATGATTTGGATCTTGTGCTTGGAGCCCACATAATCCTGAAAATTACATCCAATGGCTCACTTTTTTCAAATGTCACTAGATTGGTGATGATCCAATGGCTGAGATTTGGTCTCATGGCCATGTTTAATCTTGTGAATATTTTCAAAGGTTTGGATCTTAGTTTACACTCCAAAAAATAAAATATAAAAAGAAAACATTATTGCTCATGGACAAACCCAAGATTGAGCAAAATACATCAATGACTGATATTGTTTTGCAAAGATCTTGAGACCCACATAGTATCAAGCCTTTAAATTTGACAACATAGTTGATTTCATTCTTCCAAAGAGATTTTACGGTTCGGATCTTGCGTTTAGGGCTCACGGATTCCAAACAGTTGCATCCAATGGCTTATTTTTTTTGCACGTATCTCGAGGTTGGTGATGATCCAACGGCTGCAATTTGGTCTCTCTTGTGAACATTTTCAATGGTTTGGATCTTGATTTACCCTCTTAGATTTTGAGAAAAATAAAAAATAAACGGATTAGGCGTGAATGAGTCGGAACACTATTCACCCGGCTCTATTTCTTTCCCTCTACTTTCTACATGCATCTAATAGTCGGCTGCGGTAAATAGAGGCATTGCCTCTACTTCTCTACAATATTTAGAATCTTCAAATGTTGTCAAATGCTTCTATTCTCAAAATCTCTACCCGATTTAAAGATTTTGAGAAATAGAGGGAAAAAAAAGTGATGCCAAACCGGGGCTATAGGTTGAAATATGACTCTTATATCTGATACCCTAGTGGACTGTGGCAGAGACTCTGGAATCTGCCAGTTGTGACCTAAGAACAATACAGAGACAATTTCTTGTTGAGAGAAGTTAGTAAAATTGTGGAAAGAGAGAGGCAATTGGCTTAGGAGTCTAGCCAACAGTCATAACAAATACTAATTAACCTCCCATCACCAACCGTCCATTTCTAGCTAGACTGCAAAAAGGGTGTCTTCTTATTCTTTTCCATATGCAAGAAACAACTGTTGGTCACTAAAAGGTGCCAAATAAAGTTGTTTTTGAAGTAACTTGTTTTGAACCAAGTAGAAATCAGGTTTTTCTTTTTCGAAAATTCAACTTTGTCTGATTTCGTCTCAAAAGAAGTTGATGTGAAGACTGTATTAGGAAGATGTGTATAAACCTATAATTTCGGGAGCCCTATTCTTTTTAAATTTTAATGCTCCTATGTTATCTTAGAGATCATGTTACGAGATAAACATGTATGCTTGTAATCAATTAAGTACTTGATTCAAGAGAATGCAATTAGCTAAGTAGGGCACTTAAGGGTCTATATGAATTTCTATTCCTCAAAGAAAAAAATGAATGCATGTGTTTTTAACTGAGAAGTTAATGGAGTGAAGTGGATGGTTTTGTAAATGTCATTAATGTCCCCTAGTATTTTACCTGTTTGGAGAAACCTACCTTAGTTGTCCACTGAAATTATCATTGGAGGAAAAATATATGCTGCTAGCTTTGTTGAGTTTGAAAAAGGGCGTGAAGGGAAGATGGGTTCAGGAGAAGCAATGGGTGAGAACCAGAAAGAAGGTAGTGGATCAACAGAAAGTGGTTGTTCTCGGTTGCCAAAAGACATCATCTCCCTTAGGAACTATTCCATTTCTCTGTTTGTCTCTAACTTGAAACCAACAATTTCGAAGGTGGAATTGGAAGCTATGTTCTGTAGATCTGGACGAATAGTGGATTCCTTTATCCTGACAAAGAAGAGTATAGGTTTGGGTTGTGGCTTTGCTTTTGTGAGATTCAAACCTCTGGAGGAAGCAAACAGGGCTGTTACCGATAATAATGGTAAATCTTGTGTGTGTGTGTGTGTGTGTGTGTGTGTGTGTGGGGGGGGGGGGGGGGGGGGGGGGGGGGGTGGGGGGGTGTGTGGGGTGTGTGTGTGTTAAGAAGATTCAGGTGAAGGTTGCTGATTTTTCTACCTCGTCTTCTAAAACTCAAATCTCTGCTCAACCTGTTCAGAAAAGGGTGATTGAAGTAGATCGTGGAGGTGGGAGGCTTCCCACTCTGTGCCAGAAGAGTTTCGGTGAGGTGGTTGCCTCTCCCTCTGCTCTCCATGAAGAAGCCTGGGCAATGAAGGACAGCTTTGGCTCGGGGGTTAGAGTTGCTCCTTAGGTCTCTAAAGAGGGGAAAAAGGACCTTCGGAGAGCCTTGGTTAGGTTCCTTACCTCGAATAGAAATGTTCTTCAGAGGGTGGGTAATTGGCTTGCCAAAACCTGTGGCTTACTGCTTGTTCAGCTGGCATTGATGGACAATTGGGCGATTTGGATGTTGTTTGTATCAGAAGAGGAGGTTGATGCTGCCCTTAGTAATGCAATGAATAATTTGGGTTCTTCTCCATTTCAGGCTATTTAGAGGTGCATGGAGGTAGTGGGAAGACCTCCTCGTCCATGCTGGGTGAGGATGAAAGGTGTGCCTGTACATGTTTGGAGCGAGAGTGTATTCCGAAAGTCAGGAGACTGTCTGGGTCGTACTCTCAAGGTTGATAAGAAGACCATCGACAAAGAATCTCTGGTTTTCAGAAGGGTTAAGGTTATGCTTGGAGGTGATGTTCAACTACCGACAAAACTCTCACTCTGGTTTGAGGATCTGATGACTTCTGTGGCTGTAGAGGAAGACGATGTAAGTGTTGTTTTTGAAGGGGTTCCTGGCCGTGGCAGCTACAACATGAGAGGAATGTTGTTTGCAAGCAGTGGATCCGTCGATGAAGAAGACAATGATGACGTCAGGCTGACTGACGAATTATCAAATTTGAAATCTCCCTCTTCAGTGGATGAGTTCAATTCATTTTCCAAGGTCGGTCAAACGAGCTGGGCCTTCACTTGGACTCAGGTGACCTGGGTAACAGCCTGGATTTGGGCTTCAAATTAGACCATGGATTAACTCTAGGTTCAATAGTTAATTCCAGTCCAAGAGCGCTTTTCTGTTTAGAGAGGTCCACCCCTGATGATTTCAGCTCTTATCCTTCCTCACCTGTGGTAGCCCTAGGCGATAGGGGGGCGGAGAATAGGGGGGAGTTGCAGATCGTCCCAGCTATAGCACCGATTAACTCAGCTGGCTTCAACACTCCAACGACCTCGTCCGGACATGTCGCGCGCAACAGTTGGAGACCTGAGTGTTCTTCTCAATACAGGAAATCCTCAGACATCCTCTCCCCTATTATAAGGTTGGTTCTCTATTCGTCGGACTCGGATGACTTTTCTTCACCTATGAAGGAGGCATGTGCTGACGATTGTGACACGGAACCCACTCCTATCTCTGCTTATGAATGGGATTCTTAGTTTATAGAGGAATTACTTCCCTTGAGCTTTTGTGGTGTTCTGTCAAAAGGCCTTCAATCAAGTCCTCTACCCCTCATAGAAAGGCGGGACGCCAGGTGGGTTTCAGTCATCAAGCAAGGTATGGAAGGTGGTTGGAAGAAGGCCCTTAGCACTCCATTGACGGCTTCGAGATCCTCTCCGGTTAGTTGCGACAGAGTATCTTATCTCCATTCCAGAAATGGACCCAATGGATAGGGCGGATTCTAAGATGAATGAGTCTCAGTTATATCAACCTCATTTTGGTTTGCACCCTGGGAGGTTGTGTGTGGAGGATTTGGAAGGACCCATTCCCTCTGTTGGTGGCATCAAGTCTGATTGGTTGCCTTTCAAAATTAAAGAATGTGGCAAGATAGTAGGGATTACTGTTGACAACTCAAAGGAGGGGTGGAGTCATCTGCTGGCTTTTGCGCAAGAGAGGGAGAATCAGAACATTCAGGCCTCAGTAAGAAGAGAGTTGAACAGGCTGGCAAGTTCTATTAATTGTGACAAGGGTGGGGGTTCTTCAGAGGCCAGGTTCCGTAAAAGCAGAGGAAAGAAGACAATTTAGGAGGGAGGTTCAGGTTATAAATGAAAATCTTTTCATGGAATGTTCGCGGTTTATGAGGGGCTGCTCGCAGACTGGTTGTCAAGGAAACTCTCCGAAGCAATAAAGTGCAAATAGCTCTCATCCAGGAAACGAAGTTAAGCTCTATGTCTAATAAAATTGTAAGAGAGGTGTGGGGCAGTAAATATCTGAGGTGGATTGCTATTGATGCAGTTGGCTCGGCGGGAGGTATCCTCCTACTCTGGGACTCAAGATATGTGGTAGTCTCCAATACTGCTAAAGGGGAATTCTCTGTGTCTGCTGAAGTTGAAGATCTAGTTATCAACAAGAGGTGGTTGATAACTTTGGTGTATGGGCCCAATTCTAATTCTAAAAGGCCTGATCTATGGAGGGAGCTGAACTCAATTAGAGTAAGCTGGAATGGAGCTTGCTGTGTGGGAAGTGACTGGAATATTGTTCGGTTCCCAAGTGAAAAGCTAGGAAGTGGGCATATTTCTGCTGCTATGAGCCTGTTCTCAGATTGGTTTAACTCTCATTCCCTTATCGATTTGCAGCTAGGAGGAGCTTCTTTTACCTCGTCCAACCATCAAACTCCTCCTTCAATGTCAAGATTGGACAGATTCCTGGTCTCAACAGACTGGCTTGATTTGTACCCGGAGGTTATTCAATTGGCCCTTTCGAAGCCAACTTCTGATCATTGTCCGATTGTTCTTGACTCTAGACCAGAACGATGGGGTGCAGCACCTTTCCGCTTCGAGCTGGCCTGGCTTGAGAATAAAGGTTTTTTTATCTATGGTTAAGGGTTGGTGGGCAGAATTAAGGGTGGCAGGATGGGCTGGTTATCAGTTGGGTGCTAAGCTAAAGCTGTTGAAAAGCAAAATTAAATCTTGGGTTGCCAATAACATAGAGGAGGTGGGGAAGGCTAAAGCTAGAATCCTTGATGAAATCCAGTCTATTGATAGGACTGAAGAACTGGAAGCCCTTTCCGAAGATGACTTTGGAAGAAGAATGTGTCTCAAAGAGGATTATCTCAAGAAGGTGAGAGAGGAAGAAATCAAGTGGAAGCAGAGATCTCGTTGTCAATGGTTGAAGGATGGATACAGAAATACAAAATTCTTCCAGGACATGGCTTCGACGCGATCAAGAACCAATAGAATCAACATCTTCATAAATGGGGAAGAGAGGATAGAAAGAAAGGAAGACATCATCAGGCATATTCTGGACTTTTTCTCCTCAGTCCACTCTAGAGAAGACATGGTTCGTCCATTATTGAATAACTTGGAATTTGCCTCTTTAGGGGATAAATACGCTTCTTGGTTGGAGAGGCCTTTTGAAGAAAAAGAAGTCCATGCTGCTGTTTTTGCCTTGGGGACAGATAAAGCTCCAGGCCCTGATGGCTTTCCAATGGTATTCTTCCAAACTTTCTGAAATGAGGTCAAAGATGATATCATGGCTTTCCTAGTTGAGTTCCACTCTAGAGGAAATTTAGGGGCCTCCTTCATAACTCTTGTTCCTAAGAAGCCAGGTGCTGACAACATTTCGGATTTTAGACTTATCAGTCTGATATGCTGCTCCTATAAAATCCTAGCAAAAGTGTTGGCAAGTAGAATCTTAAAAGTTCTTTCTTCTATCATTTCACCTACTCAAGGCGCCTTTGTTCGTGGAAGACAAATTCTAGATGGTGTTCTCATTGCAAATGAGTGTGTGCACTCTAGGTTCAAACAAGGCAAGCTGGGCATACTATGTAAGTTGGACCTCGAGAAAGCATATGACAGGGTGGACTGGGGCTTCCTTCTATATGTGCTTCGTAGAATGGAGTTTGGTCAGAGATGGAGAGGTTGGATTATGGAATGTATTTCTTCTTCTTGGTTCTCCATTATTATCAATGGGTCTCCTAAAGGGTTCTTTCCTGCTCAAAAAGGCTTAAGACAAGGGGATCCACTCTTCTGTTCCTATTTCTCATTGTGGGGGAAGCATTTAGTCAGATGCTTGCAGCAGCAGCGGTAGCGGGGAGACTTATTCAAGGCTTCACTCCCGCTCTAGATTCCTTAGTAATTTCTCATCTTCAATTTATAGATGACACAATTATTTTTTGCGACGCCAATGAAGAACAAGTAAAAATGTCAAGGCCTTTCTATTGTGTTTCGAAGCCGTATCGGGTTTAAAGGTGACTTTTCACAAAAGCCAAGTGCTTGGAGTGAGGGTGGATGAACCTAACATTTCTGACTTTGCGGGTATCTTGGGGTGTATGGTTGGCTCTTTTCTCGCTACTTACCTCGGCCTTCCTTTATGTAGGGGAAACTCTCCAAAATCTGTTTGGAACACGGTGGTAGAGAGGATTGAAAAGAAGTTGTCTACTTGGAAAGCAAACTATCTGTCCATAGGAGGTAGAGTGACCCAAATTCTATCTGCTCTCTCCAATCTTCCGATCTATTTTCTCTCCCTCTTTAAGTGCCCAGCAACAATCGCGGACTGTATTGAGAGGTTGCAGCGTGAATTTCTGTGGCATGGTAAGGACATGTCAAAGAAATATCATTTGGTTAAGTGGGATAATGTATGCAGGTCGAAGAATGAAGGGGGTCTAGGAATAAGACCTATTCGTCAGATGAATTGCGCTCTCCTAGGGAAGTGGTTGTGGAGGATTGGGGAAGACAATGACTCTTCGTAGAAGCGGGTCTTGGTAGCGAAATATGGGATTTTGAGGGATGGTTGGGATATCCAACATCCTAATTATCGTTCTTCTAGGTTATGGAGAGGAATTGTCTCGTCTAGAGATGCTTTGGTTGCCAACATCAAATTTAGAGTGGGCTCAAGGGAGAAAGTGTTGTTTTGGCTTGATAACTGGGTTGGTGATAAACCCTTGGCTGAAGCTTTCCCTAGCTTGTTTGTAGTTGCTACAGATTGTAAAGTGACAGTCTCTTCCTATATTAATAGCAACAATGATGAGAACTGGGGCCCTGCATTTGGAAGAATTCTCACAGAGACTGAGGAGATTAATTTTTCCTCCCTCCATGACATTCTTAGCCAAGTCTCCATTAATCAAAACTTTGAAGATTGCAGGATCTAGACAGCCTCCAAAGAAGGGATCTTCTCGGTATCTTCTTTCTTCGCGGCTCTGTCAGGGGATCGTCCAATAAACCCTTTGTAAAGAATTAGGAAGTTGAAGATTTTGTCATCATGGTGTTCAATTGGTTGGCATTGTGAGGTGGTATTTTGACTATAGATAACTTGCGTCAGCGTAGAACAATCATAGTTAATGTGTGCCCTATGTGCTTAGCAGATGAGGAATCAATTGATCATCTTTTATTGAATTGTAAAGTAGCACAACGGCTTTGGTCTGAAGTCCTAAGCTGGTTTCATTGTAGCTGGGTACTTTCGAGGTCCATTTGTCGATTGTTTGAGGCACGGTTGTTGGAGGTGGGATCTATCAAAGGAAGGATTATGTGGAGAACTGCCTTCCCGGCACTTCTATGGATCGTTTGAAAGGAGAGGAATTCTTGATGCTTTGAGGACTCCAGCACTTTGGATGAAGATCTTGAGTACAAGCTCAAATTCACCATCGCCTCATGGGTGTCCTTCCTTCCTCAATTTCATAGGATCTCTATTGATATTATTTTGAGGAATTGGAGGGAGGTGGTCTTCCTTTAAAGTTTCTTGTTGCTTCAGTTGTTAGTGCCCCTTTCTTTCTCAGTCTTCCTCTTGTGGTTGCGGGTTGTATTTTGGTGGTGTTGGTTTGTGCTTCTCTTTTCTTTCCTTCTTGGCTTTTCAGTATTCCCTCATGTACTGTTAAGTTTGATTAATGAAAGTTAACATTAAAAAAAAAAAAAAAAAAAAGGGACTTCTATTCCTCTCTTGTTTGAAGCATAGTATCAGACTAGTGAAGACTGGAGGATCAAAGGCACATTGTCTTTTCTTCCTGTAGATGTTCATGTTAAGACACTAAATATTATTTCAAGGTACTAAATGTCTCAGACTACTTAAGATGCTAAATATGATCAGAAGCAAACGACATCAATGTCCAAGAGACTTATGCAGGAATTCAAACCAAGTCTATATTTTCATATCAATGGGAGATAACCGAAAAAACGGGGATCAAAATGTAAAAAGATTTTAGAACATTCCAATTCCAACAAGCATTGGTTTTAATCAATTGCAATGCAATCCAAAATCCTACTCCTATAGAGTCATATCTCTGTTTTAACACACTTAAATGCTGAAACCATCGTTTTGGCATCATCGCTTCTCCGAGAAAAGACATCAGTCAGAACCGTTTCAGAGATGAAAGAAACCTTCAGGAAAGCCAATGCCTGCAATTGCACATGAAGATTTATTAGCAAATAAAATAAACCGTTTGGAGGCGACACTTAAAATTCTTTAAAATATTGACCTTTCTTGCATCCACATTTACAGTGCGCTCCTCTAAGTCACTGAGGGGGATGTTGGAATTGGAGACAAGAGTGACTCCGGAGAAGGGTCAAAGTGGTTTCACAACTAACTCATCAGTTACCATGAAAATTCCCGGCGCTTTCAAAAATGAACCCCCAGACTCTTCCACTGCATTGGGATACTTAGGATTAATGGGATGTAAGTGTGTACACCCTATCCCATGCCCACATCTTTCCCTAGTATGGGGAAAGAAGCCAAAAGAAAAGCTAAGGGTAGCACTTTCCGATTGAAAAAAGAGGCTTGGAGACTTCTTCCTCAATCTGGAATAATTGGTTCTTGGTGTTGTAAAAGGGTGGAAGCTTCGGAGCAGGTAGTAAGGTTTTGCATTTTTCAGATTTCAAGATACCCTTCACATTGAAATCTTCGATGCTTTAGTATAAGTTATCAAAACATCCAATACCAGCATGTCTATCACCCAAGGAATTTAGTATATAACCAATAGAAAAGGTGAAGAAGCTAACAAGAAGATCCACAAGTTCTTCACTAGCCTCTGCATATAGAACTTTGCGGTTAAACTTGCTCTGAATTAGCTTTATGCTCATCAAAGTTCTGCTCTCTGCCTGAGATTAAGCCATGCCTTTGAAATTGGGAAACAAACTAGGAAAAAGGTAATGACTATCAATAGTGTCTTGATTCCCCAAAAACATGTTTGACAAAGGAGTCTTAGAGGGTGTGAATATACACTTGAGCAGATGAAAGACCAGATACAAGATTCAAGAATTGGAGTTAATAGTCTGCATTATAGTTAGCTAATGTAAGAGTAAAATTCTACTTTCAATATAGATATCTAAATAGAAATTGTTAATCCAGAACAGTATAACAGTATTTGAAATAGAGGTTCTTGTGGAAAAGAAATTAAAGAGTTAATGTTCTCTTACCAGAGTACGTCTATTTTAATATGCTCTCATAATTGATAGAAATTTCAAACGATCTATTGAATTTACTAAATTAAAACGATGTTAAACTCAGTCATGATAGAAACTACAGCAGTCCAGTCTTTTTCATAGGCTCAAACTAACACGCACATACACACTACATATGTCCCTGCTGACCTAATCATACGAGCAACCGCAGAGTACTATAGTTTCCAAGAAATCATTTGAAGCAACACCTTTGTTTATATAATATATATTTATATCGAGACTTAACGGTACCAAAAGATTAAATTTAAATATCTACATTAAATAAAAGAAAATTGCTAAACCCAAAATAGATTTTAAGGCAAAGATGATGATGATGATAATCATTATAATTAATGACTTTGTAGGTGTGCCGTCTCTTGAAGTAGAATAAATAGTTAACTTGAAAATGCTTTATTCAAAATACTAATAGATCATTAACAAAACATGACCCATCATATCAGTGTTTTAAATTTTAAATGCAAAATTTGTCCCAGATATAAATCAATAAGAGCTAATTGTGTGTCTGGTTCCTAATCACTATCCAAAATTGCGATTTGTGTCATTGAACCCCTAGTGAACTAGACTGTTTTACACGAGGTGAACCAGCTTTTTTCATAGAAGAAACGAAGTGTAATAGAGGAAAGGAGAATAGTATTCGAAAGATGCCAAAGCAAAGCCCAAAAATGGGAGGGCATAGAGATCATTAAGAGATTTAGCAATATAAGCCCCAAAAATATCTACCTTATTTTTTATAATCCGTCTACAGATGGATCGGTGAAGCAGCTATCCAACTAGAGAAGTGTTCTCCTATGAGCAAAAGCACTTGCAACCCAACTCTAAAGTTACCTTTGATCAGTTCAAACCTTTCACACGTTCATCGCCTCATTATTTGGAACCCGACCTAATTTCCCTATCATCAAACCTTGGAGAATAGTATTCGAAAGATGCCAAAGCAAAGCCCAAAAATGGGAGGGCATAGAGATCATTAAGAGATTTAGCAATATAAGCCCCAAAAATATCTACCTTATTTTTTATAATCCGTCTACAGATGGATCGGTGAAGCAGCTATCCAACTAGAGAAGTGTTCTCCTATGAGCAAAAGCACTTGCAGCCCAACTCTAAAGTTACCTTTGATCAGTTCAAACCTTTCACACGTTCATCGCCTCATTATTTGGAACCCGACCTAATTTCCCTATCATCAAACCTTGGAGAATAGTATTCGAAAGATGCCAAAGCAAAGCCCAAAAATGGGAGGGCATAGAGATCATTAAGAGATTTAGCAATATAAGCCCCAAAAATATCTACCTTATTTTTTATAATCCGTCTACAGATGGATCGGTGAAGCAGCTATCCAACTAGAGAAGTGTTCTCCTATGAGCAAAAGCACTTGCAGCCCAACTCTAAAGTTACCTTTGATCAGTTCAAACCTTTCACACGTTCATCGCCTCATTATTTGGAACCCGACCTAATTTCCCTATCATCAAACCTTTATTCACCATTGTATTAAATCTCAAAGAAATATATGAATAAAAAACAACAAAAAATTTAAGCTAATAAATCAAGGACTGGGATGATCAAATAGGGTCATTATTTTTGTTGACCCTTACCCACAGCCATCAGAAGACTTTTCCACGTACGGGACCCCCACTGTCTAGTAGGCATCTAAAGGGGCCCTAGGAGCTGAACATCTAAAACAAGAGCTCTAATTTACAATTAGCTTAGCAATCTAGTAAATTTTATAAACAAAAAAACTCTTCTTTCATGAGTTAACTAGAGGACCACCTTTAGAAATTGTGATAATTGCGCTTACCGTTGGAACCTACCATTTGGGTACTAATTTTAAAAAGCATATAGTCAAAACTAGTCCCAAGTTGCAAAGATTGCATACCTCCTTTTCTCCCAAATCCACACTCCTTTCCTCAAGCGTGGTTCTCTCAGTAATGCCAAGGTTGTTCAGCACCACCCAGCTTGTCAAAGTAGAAACAGGGAACACCTCTAAATCGTCAGTTATCATATATGTCGTGCTTTCCTTTACTAACACTCCCTCATTTACATTCCCCTCATCATTCTGATTCCCCTCACTTGTTTTAGGTAATGACACTCCCATTTTTCCACCACAAACACATGTAGAATTCCTATCATTACTAGCCCCACAGAATGTACCGTCCTTGATTTGAACACATAGTTCAAGCATACGTAGTATTGGGGAGGCTTGGTGTCCTCAGTGTTGTCGAGATTCACCATCAGTTTCTTGTATAGTTCCTTCACATTGCTCTGTGGACGAAGCAACATATTCCTACATTTCTCTGTCTGCAGAAACTGCATTTTCAGATCCTCCACACTCTCATATAAGATACTCATGGAACCTATCTTGCATTACCTGCGTAGGAGTCTCAAGATAGTCCCCGTGGTGTTACACCCCGTCCCGAATTAATCAAGATTAATGCTAATTAAATTGAGATTAACGCTAACTAACTGTGTTTAGTTGAGATAATTGTAGTTAATGACCAAAATGAGCTAAATTAGTCTTAAATGATTGAATTAAACTTAATGAAGTGAATTTGAATGGGACTAAGTGATTAAGTTGAGCTTAGACTCAAACCAAGGGAGAACAAGGACTTTTCCGTAAATACGGATATTCGTGTATTTCGTTGAATACAGTAACTCTTGATATCGACGCTTGTATCTCAAAGAGTACGATAACTTTCATAATAGGCTTGAATCCATTTAGCTTGAAATGGGTCAAATGAGCTTTCATTTGACTCAAATTGTAAATAGGGAAGTTGAAGGAGGGCTTTTGTGCAAAAGGGGGGCTTATATATGTTTGAGATGAGCTCAAATGAGTTCATTCACTCATTCCAGCACAAGTAAAACCCTAGACCTCTTTTCTCTTCTTCTTTCTTCTATTTTCTCCCTCAAGTGTGAAGATTGGGAGGTTTGCAAGTGGTGTTTGAAGAGGACTTCATCTTCTTCATTTCTCCCTCAAGTTACCTTCAATTGGCTTGGAGTGAAAGTTTGAAGGAAGGCTTCAATCTTCTCTTCATAAGGCTACAAGTAAGCGTTTAGTGTTCTTTGTAGAACTTTTGAGTTCTATTAAGTGATTGAAGTGGTTTCTAGCACAAACAACTCAAAGGATATGGTTTTGGGTCTTTTTATGGAGTTAATGTTTGAAATTGGGGGATTTGTGTCAAAATGAGATAGCAAAGAGGGTTTTTTTTTAGTTGACTTTAAGAGAGGCAAGTATAAACAGTTTACTTGTGATTAGATGCTAATTGATATAGATTTGCATTAGTCTTATTGTTAAGTATGATTTCAGATTATTCATATAATTGATTTATGTGTGTGGTTGGTTGATTGGAGAAGAAGTTTGTGTATGTGAATCGTATTTTAAAAGGGAACAGGAGGTTCCATCTATTGTGCAAGTTGAGAATGAATGGGAGTGAAAATGGCTTCGAAAAATAGCATGGGGCTGCTGTTTTGGACGCCAAACAGTAAGGTGTCTTGCTATAGCGAGTTGGCCTAGTGGGCTCCGGCAATGGTAGCTTCAAATTGCCATGACTTTTGATCCGTATGTCGGATCTTGGACTTCTATATATCATTGGAAAGCTCTTGGAATGTAGAATCTAATAGTCTACATATCCTTGTGATCAGAAGACTCAAAGTTGAGTCCAAGCAAAGTTGATTCTATTTTAATCAAAAACTCTTTTCGTGCGTGTTAATAGGTCTATAACTTAGTTTAGAGGCTAATTATAGTGTAATTGAAGATTAAAGAAGACTAGCGATGACTTCGAACATTGTTCTATGGTGTGTATTAATTGTACAATTGTATGTAAATCTTCATAGGTGTTAACTAAGGGAATTTTAATGTACAACTCATAAATAATGTGATGTTCATAAAAAATAGCACATATTAGCTCACCAAATGTTTCACCTAAATGAATGGTTTGAAATAGTCAAAATGAATCGAGATTGATTGCATCCATATTGTTAATCAAGTCTAATGTAAGTTTTGTCATTGCTCTTCCTTTCAAGTGTTTTGAATGGAGTTATGGAATTGAATTGAATTTAGAAATGGATTAGATACTGAATTGTATTGACTCTTGGCACTACATAGCTATTTTAGTGAAGCTCATTAAAGGGCTAAAATGAATTAATGAATGACTTAATAACTATTCCTACTGCAGTAGATGAATTGGGGTGTTTCGGAGCTCTGTGGCATGATGCTAGTTGTCCCTGGCCCGAGCACTGGTAGATCCCACAGTATTAAATGATAATGAATAAATGATTCATTCCTTTTGGAAGATGGTAAATGAAATAAATGCTATTACAGTTGCCAATTAGTTATGTTTATTATTGACTCTGAATCCATGAATTGTATCACATGTTTAGAATTGGATATTGACAGTAGAAGTGTTTAATTGTTTAAATTGGACAGATACTAATGTATAAGCATGTACTATTGTAGAATTGTATATACATTGATGAACCGTTGTGTTCATTAGTGTTATTGATGATATTACATGCCCGATTGTCCATGCCAGCCCGGCAGCGGCCCCAGCGGCAGCGGAGGAAGCCGTCATGGTTCCTCCATGAGGATTCGCTAAATGGAATAGACGGGATACCATTTGACATGGATATCCAATTGCAAATTAAATCATGGATTTTTTGGAATTCTTTTTGAAATGGTTTGGAAATCTTTTGGGTGAACTTCTTTTTGAGAACTTGAATCGCTGTCACTCTGTTGACAAAAGTTACATGTATAAAGACCTTTACTTTTATATAGAACTGTACAATTATAAATTGATATAGTTGAATGTGTATTTCCGCAAATTGTATAATTGACAGGTGAATGAATGTGTATCCCTTGTAGATTCCGTTTTAACTTTGGTTAATTCGGAGTTTACGAAAGTAGATATGAGTCGTGACATCTGATTATCTAGCAGATAATTAGATTTTGGGCCCGGGTCGTGACACATGGGTAACGTAAAAAAAACTGAAGATAACGTCGACAAAGTCATTACCAAATTCGCCAAAGACGAAAATCGGATGAATGGTAATCTGATTAGACTGTTGAAAGAACACCTTTTCATATGCAACTTAGAGAATTTTGACGGACATGACCATCTGCTTCTATGTATATCTTTCTTCAAGTAATGTTTGAAGTTCTTCTCTTGAGAAGTGGGAGGGACAGAGATACGATTGCCTTGGTTTTGTGACATTTCCAAAGCTTCTTCGAAAGGTCAAAAGGGATGATGCATGGGTACCTATTTAAAGCATTCATGTTGGTTATATTAACTAAAACATACCAACAGTCAAGGAAGAGTCGTTTATTTTAGACCATCAACCATCTGGGTTTCATGATAAATTGCCCATAACAACGAAAGATTAGTTCTTATCAACAGAACCCATCATGCCAACCCCACCTATGAATGTATCAGTGAAAAGAAAGTATGATCGTACAGTTCTAACCATCAAGTTGATGGCCATCAACCTCACATTGACTACATCAATAACGAATGTATGCTTTAGGCCCAACTCTCACTTATTGGGTTCAGGACCATTGTCAACAGTAAGGCCAATCTCATAAGCACTTTACAAATGATAATTGTTATATTATCGAGGAGAAAAAAGAGAGATAAAAATGGTGATTGTTAATCGTTGGCCACTAAACAATCCCCTTTCCATTTCATTCTACTTCATAACATTTTCTCCCGTTTTTGGGTCAAGTTTTAATTACTTATTTTAATATCTAACCTAGTGTGTTTTTCTGATAAATGCCACTTTATTTTTTCTCCTAGCATGAGTCCATCCTACCTTGATTCATGCCTTTGAGGGTAGTGTAAGGGCCAAAGTATTGTTGGCCGGCCCAAGAACTGGGGGTTTTTGCTCTACCTAAGCTCGTCCCTGCATATGGGAGGGTAGGGTAAGGGCTCATCCCAAGGCCGGACCCTCTGCTAATCCTAGTTGTAAGGGACAAAAAATTACAGTTTTTGAATGCCTCAGCATTCCCTTAACACCTCACAATTAATTACAAAATTGGTGTATGGTCCCATATATGAATTGGTTTATCTTGAATATTTGGAAGTCTACCCAATGATCTGTTGATATATTGTAATTTGTAAGGGCTTTACCAAAAGATTATGTATAAACCCTACTAGTTAGCAATTAATGATAAATATTTGGAGTTTTTTCAAATAGAGTTAATGGGTAAAAGTGGCTTTGTTTCTTGGTAGAGTTGCCCATAGGTCACAATATCATGACTAGTTTTCCATCTAAAGTCCTCAAGAATTTTGAGATCAATTCAATTCTTGAAAGGAGCTTTGCACATTTGTATCCGAATTCAGAGTATTCTCTTCTTTGCTTGTCATTGCGAATAAAGATATGCATATGTGATGCAGGGGCGGAACCAAATTTTTTCTTGTTTTTGTGTTACACCATATGCTCCATGGGAGTACTTATCTAGACCCTCTTCAAATGCGGGACCCCTCCATTCAAGTTTCATGGTTCCCACCGTGACAATGGAGTACATAGTAGTGGAATGTAGGTGAAAGTATTCTGCCAAAGTAAAATAACCTTAAACAAATTCGTAAAACTCAGTAAAATACACAAAAAAAAAAAAAAAAAACCTCTTGAAATTGTGGTAAGAGTCCCTATAAAAATCACAAAAAAGATTTAAAATAGAAAGTTACTTAAAAATAAATAATAATTGCAATAAACGAAAATTCAATTGTCACCCTCGAAATTCAAGGCCCAAAGTTGTGAAACAAATTTAGGGTGGAACTTTGAAGGGCAAGAATACCTTATTCACAAATAATCTAAGGTAATTTAAGGCATGGACTCATGAGAAATTCATGCATATTCTTAATACGACCATTTATAAGAAATTTAGGAAGGCTCAAAATAGCCCGAATTCTTACATAATTTCATTCAAATAGGACGTTGGCCCATTATCAGATTGATCACGTAAAAAACACTGTGAACAACATATAAATTTTGATGGTAGGCCATCTTTTATTAGATTGAAACTTTGCGAGGGTTTTTAAAAAAAAAAAAAAAAAAAAGATTGGCTTTAAGGATTTTAGATCTTCACAAGTAAGTCCCGCTAAGGAACCTCACAATTTATTCTTAGAGTCCCAATTTTTAAAATTTTCATTCTTCTAGTTTATATTTCATATTTGTATGTTAAGTACCCTAATGAAGTAACACCTATTTTTGTATACCCCTTTGCTTTATTAAGAAAGGACATATGATAAGTGGGACTAGAAGACTGGTCATAGTTTGCACCAAAATCTCAAAATAATATTTGGGTTAATTTTGGAAAATCTAACTAAGCATGCTCATTGATATATATATATATATATATGTGTGTGTGAGGTGCTCATGTGAGAGACACTCTCACCAAGTTGGTGAGATATATATATATATATATATATCAATGAAAGAGACTAATGTTTAAAATCTAAACTATTCAGAAACATGCTCTTATTGGTTTTTATCATCTTAAAAGCTTTTGCTCCAATCCGATTTATTCTGGTATAGGTATAATTATAACTAAAACTTAAGAAAGTAACTATTTTTTTTTTCAATCCATGGTAAATATCATTTTGATTGGGTCAAAAATTAATGCAATAATAAAAAAAATATGGAGAAAGTAATTTTGAGTGATTTAGATTTTATTTATGAGCTTCAATGATTAAAAAAAAAGACAGTATTGTATTGTGCATTGTTATATTTACTAAGTGTAAATAATTACAGTAAGCAAATTATAAGATGGTTCCATTTCTTCTTCAACAAACACGTTACCAACTAACATCTAAACTTTCAAGTTTCTACGAAGCCACGAGATGAGGGCATCCCATATATTCTGCTTGGAGACGCATGCCAGTGATTCCGTACTAATCTAAAACGGTAGAAATCATTTGCTTTCCATTTATTATTCATTGAGTAAATGGCCTGTGAAGAACTTTCCCATTTATGTAATAAATCACTAGATAATATTAGCATCAGCATGTTCTTTCTGCTTTGACTCCTCTCTTTTCTTTCCTTCACTTTATTTTTTTCTCTCTCACCAATCAATTAAGATCGTGTAACACTGCTTTTGGGATTAAAGACTCATATAATTAGCATCGATAATCAAATGATGGGGGGCTATCCAAAATGGAGGTGCCACTTGATACAAACATAGGGGGTTCTAAAACTATGGGGAACCCGCCCCCCGAGTTCCACCCCTGATGTGATGTGATAATATTTTACTTCACCGTTTTTGTATGAAAAAAGTCGAGTCAAGAAGTAAACTTATGCTATGACATTACTAACCCTTTATTCCTCTGCATGCCTCTCTCTCTCTCAATCCTTTATTTTAACCACAAAAAAGGTGTGATAAGTTGTGATGTGGTAAACTTTATGAGAAAAATGATTTTAATCTACACTCCCACAAGAACAAGGGGTGGCTCACTTGGTTGGCAAGCCCACCTCTCACTCGGATGACCTAGGATGGACCCTAGTCTCCCCACTCCTTGCATGTGTGAGTCCTCACTCGACATATGTGTGGGTTCTCTCCCCTTAAAAGTGTGAGTATTACTCCCCACACATGCAGGTTATCACCTTCCATGTGTGCGAGTCTCTCAAGGTCCCCGTCCCCTTAGCTAGGACACCTATAATAATAATAATAATAATAGTATCTACACTCCCTCTCTCACATATACTATATATACTAGGGGTGTATACGGATCGGATTGATGTGGATTGGGCCAAATCCGTTACCAATCCGTTACCTACGGATTGACAAATTTGGAATCCGTCACCAATCCATGGCTATTAAAATCTGATTCGATCCGATCCGTGGTGGAGCAGATCGGATTAATCCGTTCAATCCGTCTCTATACATTACCTGGAAAAAATAAGAAGAAAAAACCCATGAATTCTAAAGCTACTGAATTAAAGAGGCATGAGTTGAGAGTTGTATGCCTATTCTACCCTCTTCTGTTCATAAGGTTACATATTGACCCCTTACATTTTTTTCTTATTTTATATATATATATTTATTTATATTTAATAACAATGGATTGGATCAGATCGAATCTGCGGATTAAGGGCGAAATCCGCCACCGATCCGTTGCTAATGGATTACACAATTTCCAATCCGTCACCAATCCATTGGCCTTCGGATCGGATCAAAATTCGCGGAGCGGATCGGATCGGACGAATCGACGGATTTTTTGTACACCCCTAAATTATATACCTTATACTTTCCAAATAAGGAATCTAAATGAAAATACCTTACATTTACCATTTTAATGATTTGACATCCATCTCCTCCTAACTCTTCCACACAACCAACCACATGATGGATATCATTTAGTGCTGATTGAAAGACCATCCGCGGTCCCTTATATTCCTAGTTCACAATTTAGGATGTTAACGAATCAGTTTCGGGTCAAAACCATATTGGACACGGAGTCCCAGACCGTAAATCATTTTTTACGGTTCTGGTTTTGACTCAGAACCTATTTTGCTGGTTCTAGACCTTATTCTGACTAGAAGATTAGGATCAAATCTCTAAAATTTTTTTAAAAAAATGAAGTGTTTTTATGGCATTAAAATGGATGGCCACATGAGTCCGGCCACCATGAACACCAACAAATAGAATGATGGCTCTCATGCGACAAGGCATCAAAAGCTTTGTGAGAAATACCTCATGTGTTCTCAGGGATTGAAAACGGTCCAAATGCCTAAAACCCCCACCAAGTGCCAACAAATTAAAAGGAAAAATAATTAATAAATGAGTTTCTCAAGGGCCTAAAGAAAAATAGTTCAATTGTTTCTTCTCGTGAAAAATAGCTCACGGTGAGTTACTTATGTTTGTTCAAAGCAGCACAAATATGATGGCGATTCCACTTCCGCTGTTTTATACAAACAAGCCCTTATGGTTAAAAAAAAAAACCCATAAATCTAACTTAAAAAAGTGATTGCATGGAAAATAATAGGCTCTTTCGTTGGTACCTAAGACTACCATTTTGGAACTCCAAAAGTAAGCTCTCATTTTAATGTTTTTTAATTTAGAGCTTTTTTATATTTAGAGCATTTGGTAAACCTTCTATTTGTACTACATTCTATTAAAAATAGAGCTAAAAGGGGCTACTTATTTTAGGAGGGAACTTGATCCGGTATGCATGGTTTGCATGAGAACTGTGTGTCAAGATAATCAAATAGGTGGGGCCCAATCATAAATTTTAGCCGCAAGGGCTCCTATTTACTGTTCGCATGCTGATCGTGCACAGGAGAATATTTTCCTTTCAGTAGAGTTTTTTGAACTGAACTAAGAAGAGGTGGATGGTGCAAGATTTTTCAAATAACATAAATAATGGATTCCATGTTGTAAATTCTAAAAGGTGGGCCCCAATTCCCACAATTCCTTAAGGTAGGCCTCATGTTCACATTAACAAAGGTTGCCCCACTTTGCAATTCTTAAAGATGGTTCCTATATTCACATTCACAATAAGGCCGGCCCCATATTGCATTCTTATAAAGGTGAGCTGACATTGTAATTCTTATAAATGTGGGCCATGTTTCAATTCTTTTAAAAGTGGGCAGTGCGTTTTAATTCCTAAGCATGTGTTCTAATTTCTATAGGTTGCCCCATGTACAACAATTCGTAAAGGTGGGACCCTCATACATAATTCCTAAAGATAGGTCTTATGTCAACAATCACAAAAATGTTGACCCACGTTTCAGTTCCTATAACGCCCATGTTATAATTTGTAAGGATGGGTCATATGCCATACTCTTAAAGGTGGGCCCCATGCTGTTTAATGTTCTCTCCTACGAGCAACTGCAACTTGCTAGTGCAGTCCAACATTGTGGGGCTCCCTTGGGCCCACATGAATGCAGCTCTTTTGATATTCATTTTATCTTGTGATCTCGTGTCATACCCAGCTTTACACTTACTGAACCTTAACTCATTAGGGAATAGGATAACATGGTAGGGCTGATTTTGAATTTCCATCTCCTCTTCAAATCCCTCCATTTCTTTGGCTTCTCTGAAACTTGGACCAGGCATATTAGAGAATGTGTTTGCACTACTAAAGGATCAGTCCTCATCAATAGGACTCCTTTTGGGTTTTTTGAGTCTAACTGTGGCCTTAGGCAAGGGGACCCTCTCTCCTCTTACCTATTCATTCTTAAGGAAGAAATTCTTAGCCTCAACATCCAAAACCTTGTCAACAACAACATCATCTTCCCCTTATCCAAAGTTCCAAACGCTCCCTGTCACTTACTTTATGCTGAGGGCATACTGTTGTTCCTCGAAGGCCAAAAAAGTAGCTTGCTTGCCTTGAAGATTCTAGAAGAATATCAAATCAGCTCTGGTCAATTCATTAACCTAGGGAAAAGCAAGATGTTCAATGGCAAGTGCAGCATAGCCTCAAAAGGCAGATTTTGGCAATCACAGACCTTCAAGAAAAACCCTTGCATTCCCATTATCTTGGAGCTCCTCTTATCATTGGCACCCCCAAAAGGCATCACGTCAACCCTCTCCTGGATAGGTTCCTATCTAAGCTGTTTGATTGGAAATGTAGAGTTCTCTCTTTTGCAGGGCGCAGAATTCTGGTTAGGCATGTCTTGAGCAGCTTAGCAACTCATATTGCTTTGATCTTTCTCCTTCCTAGGTCTGTCTCTTCCATTATGAAAAGCTTTATGCGTATCTTCCTCTGGTCAGCGTCCTACAAAGCAGAAAAGAAATCAGATCAGATGGGAGGTGTTTTGTCTCCCTATCAAGGAGGGCGGCCTGGGCATAAGGCGCTTCAAAGAGCAGAATGAGGCTTCATTCATCAAGGCGGCCTGGTCGGTCGCTTCCTCCAACTCCCTCTGGGCTAATTGGATGGCTAACATATGCCTTAGGAATTCAGTTATTTGGAGTCCATCTTTCCTGAAAACTGGGTCTTGCATTTGGCACAAAATCAGGAATTCTGGCCATCACATTCACCTCGGTAGCAAGTGGATCATAGGGGACGGTAAGTCAGCAGATCTTTGGTATGATAGCTGGGCCAAGGATGAGACTTTAGCATTTCTCTATACCTCTTTCCCGTTCCCTCTAAATCAACACCTCCACCACCTCTGGGACGGCTACAACTGGGCTATTCCTACAGACATCCCTACTGCAGCTACAATTTCCCTGAGAAGTGCAGTCACCAAAATCTCCCTAGATGAGCACTCTACAGATTGCATTGTGTGGAAAGCTCACCCAAACAAAGGCCTCTCTTTTAAGGAGGCATGGTAGTTGACCAGAACCAGAAGACTATTTGTTGAATGGTCTACTTGGGCTCCCTTGATCTTGAACTGCCTTCTTCACCCTAGAGTCTCCTTTTTTGCTTGGACACTTCTTTAGAGTAAGACTCCAACCCAAGCCTGGGCCCAAGGAGCTGGTTTCAGCCTTACTTCTCGTTGCTGCCTCTATAAAGCTGAGACGGAAGCTACTCCTCACCTTTTTTTCAATACTCTTTTGCATCTTCAATCTGGAGCTAGCTCATTCAAGTAGCTGATGTCTCCTTCATTGGCCCCATATCTCATTCCAAGATCTGGTATGCTCTGACCTACAACAGTGACAATTTGGCTTGCAAAGATGTTGTCTCCATCTTCTTCTCCACAACTTTTGTTCTCTGGAAATGTAGAAATGATTATCTTTTCAGTAATTCTAGAGTCTCTCAGACAAGGGTCAAAAACTACCTGACTAAGCTTCTCTCAACTTCTCTCAGATTAGACAAACCCTTTTCTGGTAGACCTCTACGAGAGTTCTGCAAATTTTTGTTTGCGCTCCCCTAGCCATTTTTTTGCTCATTAGGGGGGCTCAATTTTTTAGCTTTTTTTTTCCTCTTCTTGTACAGTGGATGTGTGGCTTTCCTCTTTTAGGACGTCTAACCAATGTTTTTTCCCCTCCCTTTTCTAATACAATTTTCTATTAGCAAATTTTTTTTTCCCATCTCCATGAGAAGTCCTTTTCATCTTCCCTCTTCCCATTAATAAACTTGCATCTAAGTGGGCTAGAGTTTGCTCTTAGGAAATAAACTTGCATCTAAGTGGGCCAGAGTTTGCTCTCAGGAGAACATTCTCCTAATATGTTCGCATAAAATTTTACAAAAAGTTCAAGAGTTTATTATATTATTTATCATAAGGGAGATTTTTTTTTTAAAAGTATAAACTTTTGGCTAATTTCTAAAAAAGTACATGAAAATCTAAATATTTGAAAAAAGTATAAATACTTTCTACAATTCTTTCAACCAAGTCTTTTCCAAATAAAAGTTCTAAAAATGACAAAAATACCCTTCCCTTATGTCAGGTTTTTTTCTTTTTTATCCTTTTTCCTCCCCAAAACCAACCATTTTGATTTGGTGAAGTGGACCCAATTAGGTCATTTAGGTCAATTTCAACCATTTTTCTTAAATGATTTATTAAAGGAAATTCTTGAAAAATGACATGAGGGTATTTGTCATTTTTTAAAATTTCATCATTGTGGGTACTTGATTGAAAGAGAGGGAAA
Source organism: Persea americana (assembly GCA_029852735.1). Taxonomy (NCBI): domain Eukaryota; kingdom Viridiplantae; phylum Streptophyta; class Magnoliopsida; order Laurales; family Lauraceae; genus Persea; species Persea americana. The sequence goes on along the minus strand of CM056820.1, from coordinate 32,274,010 downwards.
ATCTTTATACTCTTTTAAAATATTGAAATTTTCATGTACTTTCTTTAAAATAGGGCAAAAATTTTATACCTTTTTGAATTTTTATCCATGGCAAAATGGTGGGTACATCTTTCATTCAAGATGTTTTTTATTTTTGGAATAAGTGGGATTCACTCTTTGCCGATTCCCTTGAGCTTTATCCTCCAGGGATTTAATGGCACAGATAACTATCCAACTGAGCCCACCGACTAAAATTCCAAGAATCTGATAAGAATGCTAATGCTAATGCCTCGACAAACCAGATTTCATCCGTCCCGCCCACTTCTCTAGACAGTATACGTTTGTCATTTTTCAAAACTATCATCTATACATCTCCCTCTCTGAGTGATATATAGAAGCAGCTCTCTGTACTATCATACCAAAACCTTCATTTATCAGTTAATTCATCAACTGTTTTTTCCACCTCAAAGCATTCATGGCAGCCAAACCTATCGATTTGAAACTCGCTGTGGACAAGGAAAGGAACCGGGTTTTGTTTGCAGAATGTGGAAATGATTTTGTTGATGTCCTCCTGAGCTTCTTGACCATGCCCATAGGGACAATTATCCGACTCAGTGGCAAGGAATCAAAAATAGGTAGCATGAGTACGTTATATGAGAGTGTGGAGGATCTCGACGTGAACTTGCTACAGACAGCGGAATGCAAGAGAATGTTGCTCTGTCCCAAAAGCGCTTGTGAAGCACAATGCAAGAATCTAAGAGTGAATATCGACGACACCGAGAGTACAAAGTATTATTTATGTCCGTCCTCTTATTGTAGAACAGGGAGCCCTTGCTTAGTCAGTACTGCTTCCTCTGCTCAATGTCATTGTGGACTATATATGAAGAAACAGATGGAATTTTCGAAGAAACCGAATGTTGTTGCGAACAGTAGGGATGGAGTGTTTGTTAAGGGAAGCATGAGATTTGTAATGACAGATGATTTACAGGTATTTCCTGTTTCCACCACGGCAACCTTCGCACTGGTTAAGGAACTTGGAATTAGTGATGCGACTGTGCTTGAGGAGAGGAATGTAAATGTTGGTGCATCAGAGGTATGGGATTGTTCTTTCTAGATTTTCACCTGTTTCTTTTTGCTGCACACTGACCCAATAAACACACCATTTTACATCTTGTTTGTAGGTCTTGCACCTTATCAAGCTTTTGTTGCTCTCACGAACACTTCTAACTGATGTGTTCTTGTCGAACGAAAACAGTATTGATGGGGCAAACCTTGATTTCAATGTCAATGCGCTTGACTCAAAAGATATGGGTCAGTCCCAGGCAGAGAAGAGTAATGATTGTGAGTCTAAGAAGATGAGCGTGAAGGTATTACTGAACAAATCTAACAGCAAGGTTTTGTATGCAGAATCCGGGGAAGACTTCGTGGATCTACTCTTTAGCTTCCTTGCCTTCCCTCTTGGATCAGTGACTAAATTCTGTGGACGATGCACAAGCATGTCATGTTTAGATAACTTGTACAGGATTGTCGAAGTTCTCAGCTTGAATGGTTGCATCAAGTCTGAGGAATGCAAAGACTTGCTAGTGCACCCTAAAGTTGCGCATTATTTTAGATCTAATAACCAACCACTTCAGATTAAGGAAAATATCCCATGGAAGCTCATCCTCTGCTCAAAGTGTCCTTTCCACACCGACAATACACACCTTACCGATGATAGCCCTATGGCATGCTCTAATGGGAAGAGTACGACACAATTACATACCATAAATCCAAAGTGCCCCTATCCAGTGAAGGAGCTGGGAGGAACATTTGTTGGTGGACCGGCAACGTTCATGGTAACGGATGAGCTGAATGTGAAACCATTTTCACCCTTGTCGGCTATCTCTCTTCTTAGCAAATTCAACTTCCCCATGAGCGATTTAGAGGAGCGTATTGTAAGCGTGGGGGAGGAGGAGGTAATGTGAACCAACCTATTAATGTTCTGCCTGTCCATTCAGTTATTGGCACGTGTGCATAATAATAATAATATAATATAGGGAGACTCTCTTGTGAGAGTTACTGTCACTGTGCTATGAGAGTAAGAGATGGGGACCCTCACATTTAGGCCCTCGGACCCATAGAGGCTGTTAGTTAGGCCTGTTCTGCATGTTTTGTAAATATGTTTTGTCCTGATTGTCCCTCTGGCTGGCCAATTTCGCTACTGGTGTAGAAAATGTAATTCAGGCAGTGAGGGCTGTGATCACTGACCCAATGAGTGCTTTGATCATACTGTCTGGCCCATGAGCAGAATGTTTCTCCCTTAAGAGATTTGAATTTTTTTAATCAATGCAGGGATGGTGATCTCAAATATATGAATGTTCCTCTTGAATATGTGGAATTGTGTATGCATTTGCTATCAAAACCTGAAAATTTTACACTCACAAAATAATGGTTTCTAGACTTTCAAGAGGATTAGAAATAGAATGACTTGAACATTCAATCTATTCAATTTCCTTTTTATAAGTGCTTTGGGTTTTTCAAATTGAGTAAACTGAAACGGAGGGCGACATTTCTCAAACCCATTATGTGTAGAAGACAGCACATAACTTTTTTTCTTTTAATAAGTATTAAAATGCAGTTTATCATTCCAGGGATGTTAATCTCAAACACTTGAATGTTATTTTGAACATGAAGTAACACATTCTATCACAGCCTGAACATTAGGTACTAAAAAGTTACTGTTCTGAAATGGAAAATATCCCTTCATAATAACCAACAAATGGTCGGAATCTGATCAAATTTTTGTCTCTCTTTACAGGCCTTGGCTTTGTTGAAAGCTTCTTTGATGTCCAAAACAACTTTGACGGATGTCTTCTACCATAAGAAGCCGAAGCATCTGGGAAGGAGATCTTCTAAGAAGGTTAAAACAGAGGTCTAACTGTTTACTGAATTGTGAAATACAGTTTTATTAGTTATTCTCTAAAACAAATATATATTTAATGTATCATGTTTTGGATTGTCGTCTCTTTTATCTCCCATTTAGAACCATCTCCTTCTTGAAGATGGATTGCGTGTGAAGTTCATTAAAACTCTGTTTTTATTGTTATGCAGTATCTGTGTCAATCTATAGTTTGTTTAGAATGTTATAAATTGGACAAATTAGTTGATGTGACATTAATATTCGTTTTCCCATTTTGCAATCTCATACATTTTCATGCTTTGCTTGCGTTTTAACATTAACAATCTATCCTTCATTAATCAATGATTAGAGATATTCAGCGAACTAGTGAAAAGGTGATCAGACTTCAATAAGAACTTCAAATTTCCTTGTCTGATTTTTCATACATTGGAGGGGCCTATACATACCGAGTTACTGTTCATTTGGAGTGCTAAAATAGATTAGAATATAAAAGGTTGGGGATTTTTCTAATTCGCATGGGTTTGTAACATTATAAGCCCTTTATTAGCAGCCTACATTTTATGCTTAAAAATGAAAACAACCATTTGAAAAAAGTGTCTTTGTCTTTGAGTAGGTCTACCACCATGATAGAATTGTACATGTTCTGGTACATTTATTTGATTTTAGCTAAATAGTTCAATTGTTGCTCCTACTTCTACGGAAAACATTCACTCGAGCACGATGCGCATAAGCAGCGTGCATGTGCCCTGTCCAAGAGATGGTGCCCACCTCTAAATTTTATGTATTAGCCACGACACACATTCCAGATGAGCACCGTGCACAGATCAAAATCTTCTCCAACTGTAATATATCTTTCTACTACTATTGTATCCAAGTCAGTGATTTCTTGACCAACAAATACCACATCTCTGATATGGACTTTGTCCTGGAGATATCATGGATATCGCTAGTCTTGTTAGAAAGTACACTATATTTCCATTGAGACTACTTGACCTTGGCCTATAATCAGTAGGTTTTCAGCAGAGGATAATTGATTTCTCATGGTCATACCCTATGAACAGGAATTAAAAAATTTTCTAAGGCCCATTATGGTGACCCAAATTGAGAACAGGCACTGGCCCTTTATTCTAGTCCAAGTTTAGTTTTTTTAAGTGTAGGTTTGTTAACAGCTACTGTAACCTATACCTAAATTGGTTATGGGTTCCTGGGATGTGCTTTCTCCTATGTATCTGTGCACTGTGCATCGGTGCCAGTCATCTAGCGGGGCCTGGTGAAATTTGGGGGTCCCGCATTTGATGACGGTCCGGATGGATCCGAGTGCATATGGAGGAGAAGTTTTCCTGGATTCCTGCTTGTGACTTGTTCCAGGATCGGCTATAGTATGTTCCCAAGGGGAACCAGCTGATTTGTTGGGTTAGGATTTGAGAAAGATTGTCGGGTTGAACTTGATTGACATTTCCATTGAGAAAACATAACATCTATACAAATTACTGACAGAAGAAAGAAATTCAATATCGTGAGTGTATCATTGTAACCAAATGTGTGGTATTAGGTAGACCTCTAGTTAGAGAGGATTGCAAAAATAATGAAATCTTGAAGCTTGAATGCATCAGTGGATGGAGATTTTCACTTATGAGTGGGGTAGATACTGTTTATATGCAGTGTTGCTCGTAGGCCCACCTAAATACATGCCTTCTAGGGTGTTATTATGGACAAGGAAAAAAGTTCTTTACCTCGAGACAAGCCTAGCCCTTGAAAACTAGGTCCTAGTCTCCAATGAGGCGATTCAAGCATTTCTGTTTATATATATTTACATTTGCATATGTTTCATCTTGGGAAGTAAATATCGGGTACTTAAATTATGTGATGGACTATGTAGTAAATGCTGTGTGAGCCACATTCAACCCTGATTGGAGGGTGATGCTCACACATGCCATATAGGGTAAACTCTTAACTGATTTGTTCTTGTCGAACGAAAACATTATGGATGGGTCAAACCTTGATTTCAATGTCGATGCGCTTGACTCAAAAGATATGGGTCAGTCCCAGGCAAATGATACGAGTCTAAGAAGATGAGAGTGAAGGTATTACCGAACAAATCTAACAAGAAGGTTCTGTATGTAGAATCCGGGGAAGCCTTCACAGATCTACACTTAAGCTTCCTTGCCTTCCCTCTTGGATCAGTGACTAAATTTTGTGGAGGATACACAGGCATGGCATGTTTAGATAACTTGTACAAGTGCTACAAAAGTTATCGGCATCATGTTAGCCTTATTCCTTTGATCTAGGGGTGGGTTAAAAGACTTAATGTCTTCTACTCACTAGATGTGCTAAGATAAGAAAGATGCGGCCTAACATCATAAGAGAAAAGGAATTGGGCAGCGACTCTTTACAGGGGCGGACCTAGGAATTCTTTTTTGGACCACTATGTAGGAAAAAAAATTTTGGGAGGACAACATATAAAAAATGTATTTAGTTTTCAAAATAGATAAGGGTTTTTTTTTTTCTTTCTGAAAATTTTGGTGGAGCCATATGTAAAAAATTATAAAATTACGGGCTCCCCTGTTGCATGAGTGACTCTAGAGAAGGTGAGCATGAAGCTATTGTCAAACAAATCTAATATCACAACTGTTAAAAGGCAGTCAAATTTTAAGGCTTCCCTTTTCCATTAGAGGGGGACCTTTTCATCTGGCACCAATATTGGACCAAGTACAAGTGTATGGGGGCTTCAGGGTTCAGCCCCCCACCTAAAAGAAGTCGAAAATTCTGTGAGAAATCTTGCAAATTCTGAAAATTAATGTTATTTTTTACATTTACTCTCTCTCCCAATGTTTTTTTCACATAGAGCCCCTTCGGAAAATTTCCTGGGTCCGCCCCATCTGACACCCTCCCACTGGCCACTTATGGATGTATATCTAAGTGGGCCCATTAAGCTGCTACATAGGGAAATGTTGATATTTTATTTTCATTTTGTTTTTTTTTTTTTTGCTGGAAGAAGGATTCGGACACAAAAATACAATACATTTCATCGTGGATAATGTTTCTGAACTCCAAACAAATAGAAACTTAGACAATAAAAGTTGAAGTCTGTAGTTTTCATTTTCCATGAAAAATGAAATCACTTTGGAACTAGAATCCTGCTGAAAACACCATGCACTAAGTTAATCAAAGTTTCCATGAAAATTATATTTCGCTACCCAACATCTATAAACACTCGGTTTCAGTTTTAGCACACTTATCAGATGGAACCGACCCCACTGAAGATCTCTTTCTGGACTGCTGTGGCTTCTTAGAGCAGAACACATCGCTCAAAATGGTGTTGGAGATCAAAGATGTTCTAAGCAAAGACAAGGCCTGCAATCATATATAATCATCAAATGAAAATAATTGATTTGGTGGCAAAATCTCATTCAATAAAGACATTAATTGCTGATTAGCTAGATAATTGTCACCCTAAATCAACCAGCTTAAAACCTCATCGATTACTAAATAAACAGGGGCTGCATGGTCAAAATTGTTATTTTATTATTAACATGAACCATAAGATCGTGAACAGCATGATAATCACGTATATGATTTAATCTTAAATAAATTAAAGAATACCTCTAGACATCCTGACGCAGAGAGCTTTCTGATCCTGCAGTCTGGTGCTGTTGCTGTGATCCGTCGAGGAAGAGGCTAGGTGAATGGTTTTGGTTTCTCTCTCCTTGCCTATAAACCCCAATGTGTTGAGTTTCGTGAGAGAGTATTTGTGATGGACGAAATACTCTATTTTATAGATGAAGAGAAAACCGAATTTCCAATTAGGGTTTCCTTAGATTTAATTTCAACCGTCCATCAAGGTAGAGAATATTATGGAATACATCTTATTAAGAAACCGTTTTGAGTAATTAATAGCATATATCTTATGAAAACTAGGGGTGTAACGGTTCGGTTAACCGCGGTTTTTGGGAAAACGGTTAACCGAACCGTGTTTCACGGTTTTTGGTTTTTAAAAACCGTAACCGTAACCGAACCGTGAAAAACCGTTAAAAACCGAACCGCGGTTAACCGCGGTTAACGGTTCGGTTACGGTTAATTGTCACTTAAAAATTTTTATGAAAATTTTGTTGTTTATTAATCAAACTTATTGTGAAAAAAAATAATAATAGTTAGAGAATGGCATAATATGTTACTCTAAAAAAAAAATCACATTTAGGCCCTTAAGTTTTTTTCTTATTAGTGAAACGGTTCGGTTAACCGTGTGTTTTGGGAATACGGTTAACCGAACCGTGGTTAACGGTTAACCGCGGTTAATAACCGTGAGTCAAGATAAAAACCGTAACCGAACCGTGAAGCGCGGTTTTTCGATTTCAAAAACCGTAACCGTAACCGAACCGTGAAACACGGTTATTAACCGCGGTTCGGTTCGGTTCGGTTCGGTTAGACGGTTTTTTCGGTTTTTTTTTACACCCCTAATGAAAACGGAATTCCTATAACGACCACAATTCGGGAAAGGGAATGACATGTAGTCCAAGTAATGGACCTAAAGGTAATTTTCTTACAAAAATCAGTCCACATTCTCATTTGAAGGACTCAGAGAAGAAATCAGTGAGTTCTACCATTAAATGCAAATCAGTCTGCTCCATCTCACTGTATAAATCTTACTACAGAGCCATGGGCAAGTATCAAATTGATGATTATCAACTCAAAAAAATATAAATTGATGATTATCATATACATTGATGGTCTAAAAGATATCAAACTCTATGTTCCTTCACAATGATGAGCAAAACACACAAGATTTGACTCTTTTTTTCACTTATTTTAACCATATATCTTAAACATGACTCAACTTGACATTTGCATAGCTCTAATTGCAGTAAAATCTCCCTCAACAATAGAAGAAAGTCAGGCAGTGACAATGCTCATTCGAATTAAAAAAATAATAATCAATGTATCAAAGTATAGAAAAGGGTTTGTTAAGCTTTATCTCCATCTCCCCCACACTTGCAACCACCCCCTCTAAGTCGCTGATGGGGAAGCTGAATTTGTTGATGAAAGAGATGCCTGATATGGGTGAGAGCGGTTTCACAATCAACTCATCAGTAACAGTAAACATTGCCGGTCCAGCTACAAAAGCACCCCCTAAATCATGCACAATCTCACTATGCTTTGGATTGATGGTCCGTAGCTGTATCCCTTTCGGCCCATGTGAGCATGGCTCGATAGTAATACCACCAAATGTAACATAACAATCTTTACAAATACTGCAGTAAAAAAGTTTGAGTTGCGGGACCTGTTCTTCAATCTTCAATAGCTGGTTTTTGGTACCAAAATAGGACGCTATCTTTGGTGAAAGTAGCTTTGCTTTGCATTCCTCTGATTTCATACAGTCCTTGCAGCTGAGATCTTTGACGCTCTTGTACAAGTTATCTACACATCCCATGCCGTATCCTCCCAGTAACTTAACTACAGCTCCCAGAGGAAAGGTATGGAAGCTGAAGAGAAGATCTGGGAATTCTTCTCCAGCTTCTGCATATAAAACCCTCTTGTTTGATTTGCTCAATAATAACTTTATGTTTATCTTCTTAGAGTTTTCATCAGTGTCTCTGTCTAAATAAGCAGTGTTTTCGACATCAAGGTGTAAGCCTTGTTCTGTGTCTTGCTCGCGCAGAAATGTGTCTGTTAAAGGTGTCTTGGAGAATAAGAGATGTTTGAGTAGACGCCGAGCCTGCGTGCAATATGAAGAAATGCGTGCATGGTTTTGAATTAGCACGCATTCAAAATAAGTAAAATGTTCTCCCGCAAGTGGACTGCATGTAGTTAAAAAAAATAGAGGCGCATACATGTGCAGTCTAACTCCATAGGGCTCACTCGGGCTCGCTTTTGGTCAATACAGTCCTTCCATAATTTTGTCATCCCATGACCTAGCAGGAATCCTAATTTTTTGTTGTTAGACGTTGAACCCTCACTCATTGTTGAATTAATTCTCAAAAATAAAATAAATATATATATACAATTAGGAAGCCATTAAACTTTAAGGCGCTTAAAATGAAGGGCTAATATAATTTAGTGGGGCAAATTTTTAGGCTCCCCCTTGTGAATTTTGAGTATTTCTCCACTTACATGAGAGAAGTGGAACTTCACTATTGGGATAATCTATTGAAATTAAAATCTAAATGGGTATTAATGAAGGCCCACGCCTTTAATGGGTTCACTCCAAATTAAACTTCAATGGGAGTTGGTCCAACAATAAGATTGAGTAATATGGTATGCTTAATTAATACTCAATATTGTGATGGGTCCAACTCTTATTAGAGTAAAATTTGGGGAACTCAAACTTATGGGAGAGAGTTTATTTTAAACGGCTTAGATATCCAATAAGTGGGATCCATTCTATAGTTCCACACTTCTCACAGTGAGTAAGGCACTCAGATATGGACCTTAACTTTGCATTATTACATCATTTATACCTTCACATGTATTCTTTTCATGATAGACTTGTATTATGTCCTCCCAACTATCCATAATAATTACGGAATTGTGGCCTATTAAATGATTACAAGTAAACAATCAATGGATTTAATTGTGGTGGATTTCGTTACATGTAATCAATTTGACATGAGTCCTAATTTGATTAGAGTGAGATATATAGAGCTCTTAATCCTAAAATAAGGAGAGAATGATTATCTCAAATGGTTTGGATTCATTATAGTGAGGCAAGCTATTTTCATATTTTAAGTACCCTCACAAAGTTTTAAGAAATTACGTCTTCAAAATTGTTGTGATATTTTCAAATTCAGAAATCTTCTTTGAATATTATTAAAGAGTCTACAAAAAATAAATTTATCATTATTTAATTAGAATAAATTAATAAATATAAAAAATTAGCAGTCAATTATTGCTTGCACCCTTACATGAAAAATCTCGGCTCTACTACTAAGAAAGATATTTCCATCTACGGTCCCTCCTTTAATAGACATTCATCTAAGTATGCCTCATAAGCTAGACTGCACTTAAGCAATATGCAAAATGCTTGTAGGAGAACATTTTACCTACACAAAACAAGCGTACTTAGGCAGAACTAGAAAGTTTGTGTTCCTATATATGTGTCTGTGTTTTAGAGGGCTATGTATATATATATATATATATATATATAAAAGTGAGAGAGGGCCCAACTAAAAATGCCATATTATTTTCAAAAACTTCGGATTTGAAAATCATAAACTCAACCCACTGGCACGATATCCCTCCTTCACCACTCCTTAGTTTGGTTGATCGCATGTAATAAAATTGTGTTTTATTCCATTGAGGTTAACCTTCTAGTGACATAACCTATGTTTTTATGGTCATGTGATTTGAGCGGCTTGAACTCATGAATAATAAGCTTAATATGTGGGTTTTTAAAAACTTAAAACATAGTATATGAACTTTTACTTTTATTAAGCAGGATATTCATTAAGTCAAATAATCCTATACAGGGTACATACCAGCTAGTGCGACCCTCCTTATGATCCATATGAATGGACCATACATACTCTTCGGACTCAGAAGTCCCAACCCATAATGGGGATAGTCACCGATGCCATGGACCTGCACATATTGGAATGGACCGGACTGTTGAACCAATGGTCAATTTCTATTTTTTTATATTAAGTTGTTAAGCTTATAGGCCTCGGATGAAGGTTAGAAGCATTAGATTGACTTCAAATTTGATTTTTATAAGGTGGTCTCACTTGGGTCTTTCGATTCCCCTTGTCCCGTGATTTGAAGGGTCCCAAGTGGGCCCCAACAACTGGTTTGTACCATATTACATGATCATTACTCATTTATAAAATAACATATAATAAAATAAAAAAAAACAAACAGAGGACAAAGAAGAATCACAAACCCTCCTGTTGCTGGGACTGCTATCGTAAAAACTGCTCAGATGCTCATTCCTCACCTCAAGCACAGATGCATCACTGATTCCAAGTGTCTTAAGCAACTCGAAGCTCGTCAAGGTAGAAACAGGAGAAACCAGTAAATCATCTGTTATCATAACTTTCATGTCCTCCTTCACAAACACTCCATCCTTCGCATCACTGGACTTCTTATATGTTACACTCTTGTCCAATTCATTTCCACAGCGGCATCGAGCTCTATACCTGGTACTTGCCAGTTTGATTTTTTCAGGGGAACCAATACACGATGGACATACGTAATAGTCTGCAGGAGAGGAATTGTAAGTGTAGCCAAAGTCCACCTTGAGATTCTTGGATTGTTCTTCACAAGCTTTCTTGGGAGAAAGCTACATCTTCTTGCACGCATCAGTCCGTAGAAGCTGTGTCTCCAAACCCTCTACACTATTATGCAAGGTATTCAGGCTACCAATGTTCGAGCGGATGTATTGGACAATTGCTCCTAGAGGCATGGTTAAGAAGCTGAAAAGATAGTCGACAAAGTCCTTATCAGATTCTGCATAGAGAACCTTGTTTTTCTCTGTGTACCAGGAGTTTTAAGCTGGCCATGATTGGAGATGAACGCATATGAATACAACTCTAACCTCTATCTTACAGTGGTGCTACTGGGTTATTGGGATGAATTCTTGATAATACATTGGTTTCTGGAATGGTTTCTAATTTTCCATTTAAAAAGGGATTGAATCATTTTACTTAGAAAAAAAAAGTCAGAAACAAAAAGAAGAAAAGCAAAGGTGCTGTCACTACCCCTATGTTTGGGAAGGAGGGAAAGTGGAGGGAAAGGAGGGGAGGAAAAAAAAGAAGGGAAAGTGGAAATTGATGGTGTTTGGAAAGGAGGGAGGGAAAGTGGGGGTAAAATTTTTGTAGGACCCACCTTAAAATTTCCCCCTCAAAAATAGAGGAAAAGTGGAGGAAAAGTATGAGGGAGAGAGGGGAGGGGAAGGAATTTTACTAAAATACCTTTATCACCTTTTCACTTTTTTCCAAAGGGTAAATTGGTAATTTTCTCTTTACCTTGTAAATAAATAAAACCCTACTTTTTCACTTTTTTTTTCATTCTTTTTTATTATCCAAATAAGAGAAAAAAAATTTAATTCCCCCCTCCTCCCACCCCCCCAAAATTCTTTTCTCTCTCAAAATTTTCCATCCCCTCCCCGCGCAGACAGAGGGTACGAGTGATTCTTTCGGTTCATTGCTTTATTTCTTCTGCCTATTCCAATAAAAAGAAGTGAAAAAGGGCCACTGTGCATTGAACTAAAACATAAAGTAACGAGAAAAGAAAAGAAAGTCAAACAAGAAAGAAAAGAAAAGTGAAAGGTAATGTCAGTAATCGTACGATTGATATTGTCTTTTTCTCTCCTTTCTGTAAAGATGAATTGACAAGCGCATCCACTACCGATCTGATTTGTATTAGTACGATTGATTACTTTGCTTCGGTTCCAGCCTCACGCAAGGTATTAAATAGTACAGTTTCTTTATCGCCAATTGATTTTCGATTTTGACCTGTACCCCATAAAGTATTAAGTAATTAAGTAATTATTTGTGAAACTCCATATCACCAATTAATTATAAAAATATTCGGGAGCAACTCTGAGACAAAGGACCTAATTAGTGGGTTTTGCCTGGCCCATTTAATATTTGAGCAAGTACTCTAAGGCCAAGAACAAGTTATGGTCCAAAAAATAGAGCTCTAATCAAAGTCCAATGCCTCGAATTGGAGAACTCTAAAAACTCATACAAAGGAGGGGACAAACGTATAGAAACTAACCATGCGACTCACATACTTAAAAAAGATTACCAAAACTACTTGAAAAAGATCATTACTATACAAAATACAATAATTTTCATAAGATAAAAGAAGATAGAGCATAATATCATTTTTTGCCAAGAAAGTTAACCATAGTGTTAACTAATTCACGAAGTCATCAACTGGGATAATTTTGTATAAAAAATATACATGTAATTATTCCGTCATTTTATAATTTTTCTTGATGAAACCATTTAAGTAAAGTTTAAGTTCAATTCTTTTATAAAAATCCCTAAAAGAAACACTCTGTAAGCTCTAAAACAACAATAAAAATGATAAAAGAAAAAGATAGTTTTTCCCACTAACATCCTCCCCTTTTTTTTTTAAATTTTTTCCTTGATTTGACTGACCACTCAAGCTCCTCCCCACAAACTAAAGAGGCCCCTGTTCCATTTCCATTGTAAGATCCCAACACCACCGTCCATTAAATCCATCGTCCTAGGGTACTTCCAAATTCCAATCAACTCATTACACTGCACTGATGGCTTCCAATCCTCTAACCTTGAAGCTCCTGATCAACAAGCGATCGAACCATGTCATCTATGCCGAATCGGGCAAGGACTTCGTCGACATCCTCCTCAGCTACTTAACAATGCCAATCTCTTCCATCATCCGTCTCACCGCCAGGCACTCCAAGATCGGTTCCCTCAACGGCCTCTACGAGAGTGTGGAAGATCTCGACGTTCGCTACATGCAAACAAAAGCCTGCAAGACCATGCTTCTCCACCCCAGAAGCTCTGCAGAAGAACAATACAAGAATCTGGTGCTAGACATTGATGAAGACACCAGCCCCACGGAGTACTACATATGCCCCAAGTGGGTTTGTGCCTCTAGGACTCACTGCTTGGTCAGTACCGTTGCAAATGCTAGATGCCGTTGTGGGCAAGTGATGCACAGGAGGATCTATAGAAAGAAGCAAGATGATGGGTTAGATGGAAAGGATGGTGGGTTTGTGAAGGGGGATACTAGGTTTATGATAAGTGATGATTTGAATGTGTTTCCTGTTTCTACGAGCAAGAGCTTGGAGCTATTTAAGAAGGCTGCTATTAGTGAGAGTACTGTGCTTGAGCAGAGGAATGTCATTGTTGGGAGAAGAGAGGTATGTGGGTTGTTTTTATTCTTCTTATTTTTTGTTGGGTTCTAAGGAATTAGGATGTTTTGGCATAGTTTGCCTTTTTCATGTTCAGTTCCATGGAGCTTGGAGTATAAGGGTGTTTTATTGGTGGTGTCATGGGACCTTCTCTTTTCTAGGATTTATATTGATTAGAGTGACAGGTGGGGGGTATTCATTTCCTGTGTAAGGGGAGATTATTTCATGGTTCTGAACAATGTTAGTGGTGCAAGAGGACCCCCTATTCAGCCTAGGGTTTATCTTTGACGGCCTCAAAATTTTGAGTTTCTCTCACTGATTTTGGGTGTAATTAGGACATGCCCTCTTGTTTATAGTGGGGCTTGTGGCCATGATTGAGGAGATGGAATGTCCAGTCAATCTAATTGAGATCACAAAAGTATAAACTTTGGATTATGGGGAAGAATAAGAAATCTCTAGTCAACGTGAATGTGTGACAAAGATAAAAGAAAATTTTGAAAAATCTCTACTAGGCCCCCTATGGATCAACCCTTGATAGAAAGACATTGCTTAGAAATCCTAGGAATTCAATAGCAATTAAGTAAATGGTCCCTTAGTCTTACTTTATTTTTATTTATTTTTTTAGTTTTTCGGTTTTTTTTTTAATCTGGTAAACTAACCCAAGAATCATGTACTACTTTCTAAATCTTTCTTTTAGGTTTTGCATCTGCTCAATTGTATGCTACACTCGAAAACACCTTTAACAGATGTGTTTCTGGAGGAGAAAGACATGATTGACGGAGTAAACCTTGATGTCAATGTCATGAATCTCAATCTTAAAGACGTGGGTGTTGATTTCAAAGACATTGCCCAACCCCAAACAGAGAAAGAGATTGAGCCTGACTCTAAGAAGGTTAGCCTGAAGCTATTAATGAGCAAATCCAACAACAGAGTTTTGTACGCAGAAGGCGGGGAAGAATTCCCAAATCTACTGTTTAGCTTCCTAACCTTTCCTCTTGGCTCCATTGTTAAATGCTTGGGGGGTAGAACTACCATGGGATGTTTGGATAACTTGTACAAGAGTGTTGAAGGATTGAGCAATAATGACCACATGAGATCTGAGGAGTGCAAAGCCATGCTACTTGACCCAAAGCTAGCACTCTATTTCGGTTGCCAGAACCAACTGCTACAGATTGAGGAACAAGTCCCATATCAACCAACCCTTTCCGTTTGTGAAAGTTGCAATTGCTTTGGGCCTTTTATTAAAGACTATGGCGATCGGACATGCTCCCATAAGGTCGGTAAAGTACAACTAAGGACCTTGAATCCAAAGTTTCCTAATGTTGTGATGGAGCATGGAGGAGCATTTATGGCTGGACCGGCTATGTTTATGGTAACCGACAAGTTAATTGTGAAGCCGCTGTCACCAATCTCGGGCGTATCTCTTCTTAACAGATCAAACATCAACATCAATGATTTAGAGGAGCGGATTGTAAAAGTGGGGAAAGAGGAGGTAAAGCAAAATAACTTCCTCTGTTACATCAAGTTGTATTTGTAAAAATCCAGTGGTGATGATACACAGTTGATGGGCTGTTTATGGGCCAGGTGATGCCAAGCCGAATCAATGCTTGTCCATTACTTGTCTGTTTAGCTATCATATTCATGCCTATATATGTAGGCAGCTCCATCCCATAAGCTTGATGTTAGGCCCACCCAACAGGTGAGATCCATGCATTATCATGCCCTGTCCAGTTAATGCCCATGCCTGCCTGTTTGAACAGCCCCATTAAACACTGGATAACTGTGTGAAAATCACAGTTTTTTTTACATATGAAATTCAATCATTCCTCGTAAAATATATTGTATAAACTGAATGTTGCAACCTGACTTGTAATACATTACAAAAAATTTGTATTGAAAGGAATTAGTTTTATTCCAGTACAGATGATTTTGACTGCAAATGACTGAATGACTTTCTCATGTGGCTGCAGGCCCTGTCTATATTAAAAGCTTCTTTGATCTCCAAAACAGTTTTGAGCGATGTCTTCTCTTCAAAGAAGCCACGGCAGAAATATACAATGCTTTAGGGTAAGAAAGTTCCAGTACTATAAAACAAACACATTAGAAGTTGTGATAGCTACATATACAGTTTTAAAATGTTCAGACCACGTTTGTCATGAAGATAAGAGACACCTGTGCTCATGAAGATAAGAGACACCTGTGCTCCTATGGGTGACCGTCTCCACCGGTGGACCACTTGCTCATATGAACATACGAACATTGTGATATTATAGTTTTGCAGTAATCTTTGGTGACTAGATGATGCTTTCTCAAAACTTCTCACATGTACCATGTTTGGGATACGTTCTGCTCTAGGAATTGGAATTGGTTCTGTGTTGAGAATGAAGAAACACCTGGCTTATAAAAATATTTGGTTCTTAGAGGCACTTGTGTGGAACCATTTAATATGATACTGTAGATTTCTTCTTCCCTTTGCTCCATAAGTGTCCCATTAGTAGTTGTCTGTGCCTAGATGATGAAAATGGCTTGGGATTCACTAGAAATCTCTTGGATTGTACAATTATAGCTTTCTGACCTACAAATAGAAGTATGAAAGCTTCCGTAAAAACCTTTAAGAAAACTGCAAGAAATGAGATTTCTTTCATCCTCCAACTTGAACACATTTTGGGCATCTCTCATCTGTTGTAACGTCCATCAAAATCCTTTAGATCACCAAATTGTGGTCTCACATAATCTAATTGTCTATATGTCCCCTTAGTCATCTTTTCTTTCTTTCTATTCTGGAATTTGAGGGTTTCCTTTAATTTTCAGCTTGAGTTCACATTTCCTTTTCAACTTGCTGGATACTAGTTCATAATGCCTTGTACTAATAAACCATGTCATATCTAAATGGAATGACTCCTGATTTAGCCATTCTAGGCAGCATTATTAGGCTCACAAATATAGGAAAAGGCTCTTTTCCTATGAAAGTATTGTTGGTTTCTTGGTATTAGGATTCATTTGGAAATAGGCACTGTGGAGAGAGGGAGAAGACATTCCATGGGGACCAGGGGAAGCGAGTTACCTAGGATTGCTACAGCAAACCTCCGTTCTCTCCTCCACCCTTCTGTGGTATGCCACCAGGGTCGGACCCACGTCATGGCCATTGGGGGTGGTCGCCTCTGATTGGATTAAATAATAAAGGCCCCCAACCCCACGTCATGGCACACTCACACAGAGTTCTGCCTTTGATCAGCCCTAAACTAAATCCTCTCCAGGCTCTTGGTCTTCATCTCTCCCAAATGGAAAAATCATGCCCGCTTTGTCTTCTTTGAATGAATTTTGATGGGTAGTAAGTGGTTTTCATTGTATGTATATATATATATATATATATATATATATATATGGCGAGTTGGATTTTGGTTTCTTGGGTTTAATGTGGTTCTAGTTTTTGGATACTTTTTTTTTGGAATAGTGATTGCTGTTGTTATTTGATAATAAGGACATTTACCGCAAAAATTTCCTTAAACAGGGTAATCACAGATGAGGACCCTAAACTTTTATAATGACAGCCAAGGACCTTAGGGTAGCCACAGTTGAGAACACTAAACTTTTATAATGACAGCCAAGGACCTTCAACCCAAATCATTTTTTTTTTTTTTAATTTTTTCATTTTGCCCCCCGCGGCCCCCCCCCCCCCCCCCCCCCCCCCCCCCACCCCTTTTTTTTTTTTTTTTTTTGTTGATGTCAACATAACCAGTTACTTATTCTATCATGAGTAATATTTGTATACATTAACAAAATATTCGTTGACATCAATATAAAATTGTGTTGACATCAATAAAAATACTCAGTTATTACAATCGGTGACCCTGTGAATTTGTTGACGTTGACAGAAGATTCGTAGATATCAATATAAAATTGTGTTGACGTCAACAAAAACGCCCAGTTAGCGTCAACAAAAATTGAGTTTTCCATTGTTTAGGGTTTTGTTAACATCGAGCAATCTCTCTCATTGTGATTGAGAAAAACGGGGTAGGGCGTTGATCTCCTTATTCTATTCTACTGTTGCTGTTGATTTGGGGGTGATCGTTTTTTTTTTTTTTTTTTTAGAGTTATATTGACATCAACTAATAAAGAGGAAAAACATAATGAAATATTGGATTTTGGACTGAATGTCCTTAGCCGTCATTATAAAAATTTAGGTTCCTCAGTTGTAATTACCCTGTTTAATGGGATTTTTGAAATAAATGTCCCTTGATAATATGTGAGATTTTGGGGTACCATTGTCATCCGATTATGGGTATTTGTGAAATGGACTTTTCTTTTTGAGGTTTTTTGTGAACTGGGTAGTGAGTGGCTGCTAGTGTTTTTTCAATAGACCATTGTCTGCCCCTCTAAAAAATGAAAATCCTAGGTGCGCCACAGTATGCCACCATCCATACGGATTTTTTTGGAAGTGGGAACGACTGTTATTAAGTCATAAATATGGTAAGATAGGCAATTCTCTATTCTAGATGTGTTCTCTGTGGTGCTCTACAAGAAACAGCCCATCACCTCTTATTTTTCCAATACATGATATGGAGAACGATTTTCTACTTTTTGTTTTTTTTCATGTTAACCTTTATAGGCTAGGGGCCTGAACCCATGAGGAGACCCCCAGCGAACATAAGCAAAAAGACTAAGGATCAAACTCGGGGGGCAGTTGGGTGAGAAATGAGATACCCAACCTCAACCAATGGGCTATTCCTTGATACTCCTTCCCTAAGATGAAAGCATTTTTATAATTTTTGCAGAAAGCAGATTCTGACCTGGAGGTAAAAACACATTTTTTATCATGGAAAATGTTTCTAAAGACCAAACAAATAGAAATTGAGACTGTAGAAGAGGAAGTATCTTGTTTTCATTTTCCATGAAAAATGAGATCTCTGAAGGAATAAAATGTTGCTTAAAAGACCATTCAGAGAGTCTGCGAGATTTTCCATGAAAAACAATATTTCGCTCCCCAATACCTATAACCACTCAGTTTCAGTTTTAGCACGCTTATTTGATGGAATCATCTCCTCTGAAGATCTCTTCCTGTATTGGAAATGAAAGATGTTCTAAGCAAAGACAGGGCCTGCAATCACATGGAATCATCAAATCAAAATAATTGTTTTGGTGGAAGAATTTCTTTCAATGAAGACATAAATGTTGTAATTCACTTCATAAATGTCACGTCGTGTCAACCAGCTTAAACCTTACTGATATCTAAATAGATAGGGTTGGATTGTCACAATGGTTCCACATTGTCATAGGAAGAACTCGATAAATCAGTGAGTCCTACCATTGAAATACAAACGACTCAGGATCCTTACCCCTTTTCATTGTATAGATTTAAGTACAGAGTTGTGTGCACCTGTCGAATTGATGACGTGCAAAATACATGATTTGATTTATTTTATCTTATTTTAGTCACATTTAAAATGTGACTCAATGTGATCCCATTCTTATTTCTCACCAAAATCATCCAACTCTTTCAAAGCATTCAACTCTCAAAATCTCTCTAAGAAGTTTTTGAGGGGCCAAAGATCAAGTCATCAAGAGACAAAATTAAGAAGCCTTCAAAGATTTTGAGGTATTTATTTTATTTAAATTTGAGATTCCATATTTATATATAGTCTATTTTATATTATATTAGCTCTCATCTTTTCCCCTTTCTTATATTAATTATCACAAAAATCTCTATTACTATTATTACATAACATTTTCTTTCAAATTTAATTTTTGAAATATGACCGGGCAATCTTCTAGAAAGATTCCATGAGAATCTTCTTCCGTTAATTTAGAGGAAGAAGACGATTATGTAGAATTGGATGAAGAAGAATTAGAGGAAGAAGTCCAAGTAGAAGCTATTAGTGCCCGTAGAACATCAAGAGACCCAAAACTTCTCGAGTATGGAAAGAACTTCTCTAGTATGGAAAGCATATGAAGTTATTAAGGTTAAAGACAAACATGGAAAGGAAGTTGATAAGGAAAAATGTAAATATTGTGATAAGATTTATTTTATTGAATCAGCTGGAGATACCGGCCATTTGCTAAGGCATAAGAAAAAAATGTAAACCCAAACATATTGGGAGACTCAAGGGGAATGTGGGTAAAGGACACAGACCCAAGTTTCTATTATTAGTGATGGTAGTTTGAGACTCTTTTATTATAATGTCGTTACTGCTAGACAATCACTTGTTAAAATAATTGTCTTCGCTAAATTACCATTTGTTTTTGTTGAAAATGAGTTTTTTGAAGAATTTGTTCAAAATAATATGTGCCCACAATTTAGAAACATTTCTAAAAAATACTATTATAAATGATACTGTTAAGCTTTGGCAAAGTGAGAAGAAAAATATTAAAAATTATCTTTTAGAGAGTCCTAATAGAATAACTATAATTATAGATTTATGAAAATCTAGAAGTGATGATAGCTTTCTTTGTATTATTGCCCATAACATAGATGCAAAATGAGTTATTAATAAAAAAAATTATATGACTTTCTCTAAACTTGAATAGCCATACACTGGCCATAGAATATGGTTTCTTATCTTGGAAAAACTCGAAGAATATGGTATTTTGGATAAAGTTATAACTATAACTTAGATAATGCAACAAATAATTATGCGGCTATTAATTTAATGAAATTACAAATGCCACTTACAAATTTGATAGAGAGTTTTATTTTTCAAAAGAGATGCATGTCACATCTTAAATCTCATTGCCCAAGTTGGTTTGAAACATATTTTAATGGTAACAAAAAAAATTTAAAGTATTGCTAAATTTAATTTCTCCTCCACTCAAAAAGATAATTCTATTCTCAAATATGTGCGAGGCATAATGTATCACCCATAAAAATAAACTTCGAAGTTGAACATAGATGAAATTCTATGTATGATTTGTTTAATAATTAGGCTATTTCAAGAAAAGAAGTTTTGAATGAATATTGTGCTTTTAATGCACTAGAATACTTGATCACTGATGCACATTGGGAGTTGTGTGGTCAAATAAGATATTTATTACAAGTTATTTTTATAATGTAATATTATTTTTCTCGAGGGTGTATTATCCCACCTCGAATGGAGATCTAAATTTTCTTTTTTAAATTAGTTTATAACTTTAAAAATATAGAGATCATGTTTTACTTATGGATATTTGTTAAAAAAAAAAAAAATGGAAGAAGAATTTAATAAATATTGGAAAGATGCTCCAATGACATTTTGTTTGGCTGCTATATGAGACCATACGTTAAAATTAATTGTTGTTCAATTTTTTCTTGAAGAAATTAATAGTAATATGGAAAACACATATTTAGATATTTTTGCAAATTTAATGACAAAATTACAAATACTTTTTCGATTTTATTGTGACCAAATGAGTACAACAAGGGCAAGTATGGCTCCTCAAAAAGTTCAACAATCAGGTGGAGTTTCTTGAGATTTCTTTGATAGAAAAATGGTAGAGCCTTCGGTTCAAGTCAAGTTGTGATGGAGTTATCCTCATATCTTGACTCCGTTGTATTAGAGATAATTTCCGGTGGAAAGCATACGTAAGAAGATTTCAGGTGTTATCTGCCATAGTTTGTGATCTACTACTAACTATTCTAATGTCTTTTGTAGCATCATAACATATTTTTAGTGCAGGTGGATGTGTGGTGGATGACAGGATGACAAATTTAGTTGAAAAAAAATAATGGAGTAGGGGTGTAAAAAAAAACCGAAAAACCGTCTAACCGAACCGAACCGAACCGAACCGCGGTTAATAACCGTGTTTCACGGTTCGGTTACGGTTACGGTTTTTGAAATCGAAAAACCGCGCTTCACGGTTCGGTTACGGTTTTTATCTTGACTCACGGTTATTAACCGCGGTTAACCGTTAACCACGGTTCGGTTAACCGTATTTCCAAAACACACGGTTAACCGAACCGTTTCACTAATAAGAAAAAAACTTAAGGGCCTAAATGTGATTTTTTTTTTAGAGTAACATATTATGCCATTCTCTAACTATTATTTTTTTTTCCACAATAAGTTTGATTAATAAACAACAAAATTTTCATAAAAATTTTTAAGTGACAATTAACCGTAACCGAACCGTTAACCGCGGTTCGGTTTTTAACGGTTTTTCAAGGTTCGGTTACGGTTACGGTTTTTAAAAACCAAAAACCGTGAAACACGGTTCGGTTAACCGTTTTCCCAAAAACCGCGGTTAACCGAACCGTTACACCCCTATAATGGAGTGTTGTGTTTGCCTACGAGACTGATATTTGGCTTAAAAATAGAAAACATGAGTTGGCAGAAATTGAAGATTATGATCCAGCCGAATATATTAGCGGACTACATGACTTTTTTCCTTTTCTTCATTGTAATTTGTAAATATAAAAGTCTTTTATTTTTTTACTATCCAAAAAGATCGTAAAGGTTTTGAATGTAATTCTATTGAAATTCCCTCAAGTAGAAATTAGAAAAGATCAAAATTATTCTATTCTCAATGGAGTTGGTCGAGTTTGACCCAACCACTTAAATATGTGTGTCATACTGTCTTCACGATGTGTATGCTTTAGTTTTTTTAAAAGCAGAAATGGCCCATTTGACATCTAAAGGGTACTAAAACGACGCCAAACAAACGACATGGCATGGCCCAACACGACTTAGGCACGGCTTGCTGGCTGGGCAACCCTCCAGCCACCGGTGCAGGCACCGGACCGAGATATCGTCGTGCAGTGCCGGCATGGCACGATTGACATCTCCACGTTGTGGGTGAAAATAGTTTCCCACTTTTTTTACGCCGGAAATTACTTTCCCACTTTTTTTACTTTGCCCTTCTGTAAAACAAACGTTGCCTCGGTGTAAAGGAGGCATTCTTGTCGGTGAAAATACTTTTCCCACTTATTCCTCAGTCTTTGTAGCTCCACTGAAGTTCCCAAAACAACACCCATCATCTTCGTTCATCATCTTTGACTTTGATCTTCATTCATCATCTGGTTTGCTTCAGGCCGAGCCATTCATGGCATCCAAACATCTGAGCTTGAATCTCCTCGTAGACAAGCAAAGGAACCGCGTCGTCTATGCCGAATCAGGCAAAGACTTCATCGACATCCTCTTCAGCTTCTTGACAATGCCCATCTCCTCCATAATCCGCCTCACCACCAGGCACTCCAAAATCGGTTCCCTCAACACCCTCTATGAGAGCGTTGAAGACCTTGACCTTCACCACATGCAGTCAGAAGCTTGCAAGACCATGCTCCTCCACCCCAGAAGCACTTCTGAAGAACAATGCAAGAATCTGGTGTTGGATATAGACGATAAGACCGACCCATCGGAGTACTACTTATGCCCCTTTTGGATTTGTTCCTCTAAGACCCACTGCTTGGTCAGTACTGTTGCAAATGCTAGATGCCGTTGTGGGCAGGTGATGTACAGGAAGGTGTATAGGATAAAGGAGAGTGATGAGCTTGATAGAAGGGATGGAGTGTTTATGAAGGGGAGCATAGATTTTATCATAAGTGATGATTTGAATGTGTTCCCTGTTTCTACAAGCATGGGCTTGGAACTGATTAAGAAGGTTGGCATCAATGAGGCAACTGTGCTTGAGCAGAGGAATGTCAATGTTGGGAGAAGAGAGGTATGTGGGTTGTTTTTTTTTTCTTCTTTTTTGTTGTTGGGTTCTTAGGAATTGGATTTTTATTAGCCTTCATTTTCAATTCCAAGGAGTTCAGGGTTTCTTTTTTTTGGTAAAGTGTGGGGTGCTTCTAAATCATTTAACCATAGAGATAGAAGAAAGATTGGTGTGTAAATGGGTTTTATTGAAGGTTTATTGGAGGGTCCAAGGGGCAGATGTAGATGAGACCTTCATTTTTATTGGATTTTTATTATCTATAAAGTGATGGGTGGGTATTTATTTCCTGTATAAGGGGAGATTGTTTCATAACCTTGAAAAATGTCAACGTTGGCAAAAGTCCACTTATTCATTCCTAGGATTTATACTTGATGGCCTTGAAAATTTTCGCCTTCTCTTACTATTTTTGGGGTGTAATGAGTACAGGGTTACATACCCTCTGATTTATAGATGGGCTGATGGCCATGATTGAGGAGATAGTAACTATTTAGATTTATGATTAAAAACAAATCTCGAGTCCATGGGAATGTGCAGTTAAGATAAAAAAGAGAGTTGAAAGTAAATCCTTCTGCTAGGCCCCTTGGATCATCCCTTTCATAGAAGACATTAGTTATAAATAGCAAAAATTCAATACCAATTAAACACATGAGGACCTTAGTCTTGGTTTTATGTTTTTTTTTCTTTTTTAATATTTTTATTTGGTAAACTAACTGAAGAATTATGTACCACTTTCTAAATCTTTCCTTTTTAGGTTTTGCATCTGCTTAACCGCATGTTACTCTCCAAAACACCTTTAACAGATGTGTTTCTGGAGGAGAAAGACATTGTTAATGAGTTAAACCTTGATCTCAATGTCATGAATCTTAATCTTAAAGACATGGGTGTTGATTTCAAAGGCATGGTTCAACCGCAAACAGAAAAAGTGATTGAGACTGACTCAAAGAAGATTAGCTTGAAGCTATTAATGAGCAAATCCAACAACAAGGTTTTGTATGCTGAAGGTGGGGAAGAACTCCCAAATCTACTATTTAGCTTCCTTACCTTTCCCCTTGGGTCCATAGTTAAATGCTTGGGGAGTGATACTTCCATGGGATGTTTAGATAACTTGTACAAGAGTGTTGAAGGATTGAGCAACAATGACTTAATAAGATCTGAGGAGTGCAAAGCAATGCTACTTGACCCAAAGCTAGCACCCTATTTCGGTTGCAAGAACCAACTGCTACAGATTGTGGAACAAGTCCCATATCAACCAACCCTTTTTCAATGTAGCAGTTGCAGTATCTGTGTCCCCTATATTAAAGACTATGGTAATTGGACATGCTCTCATGGGGCCAATAAGATGCAATTAAGAACCTTGAATCCAAAGTATCCCAATGCGGCGATGGAGCAGGGAGGAACATTTATGGTCGGACAAGCTGTGTTTATGGTGACGGATGAGTTGATTGTGAAACCGCTGTCGTCCATCTCCGGCGTATCTCTTCTTAGCAGATTAAATATCAACATCAATGATTTGGAAGAGCGATTTGTGACAGTGGGGAAGGCAGAGGTAAGACAAAACTACCTCCCTTGTGTTGCATAAATTTTATTCGCAACAATGCAGCAGTGATGCTACACCGTTGATGTGACTGTTCATAGGCCAGGCCAGGCCGGGCTGAATCAATGCTTGTCCATTGCCTGTCCGTTTACCTATGTGCCTCAATATGTAGCCTGCTGTGGGCCTACCCCATAAGCTTGAAGGTTAGGCCCACCTGACAGGTGAGATCAATGCATCTGCATGCCCTGTCCTGTTGGTTATCATGTCTGCCTGTTTGAACAGCCACATTAAACAGTGTGGATGATAACTCTGGAAATCAAAAAATGATTTTGATTTAAACATTCAGTTATTCCTTGTAAAATATACACACTGAAAAATTGAATGGTGCAACCTGTCATGCCACAAATTTCAATGTATGGTTGTTGGAAAGGAAGATTTTGATTCCAGAACAACTTATTCAACTGCAAATGACTGGAAGCTAATAAGCTTTTGCATGTGCGATGCAGGCCCTGTCTATCTTGAAAGCTTCTTTGATCTCCAAAACAGTTTTGAGCGATATCTTCTCTGCAAAGAAGCCACAGCAGAAATATATAATGCTTTGTGGTAAGAAAGTTCCTGTACCATAAAACAGATCAGTAGATATGATAGCTACGTACTACAGCATTCAACTTTCAGACTATTTTTCCTTTCTATGTCAAAAACTCTCACATGTACCATGTTTTGGATACATTGCACTCTAGGAATTGGAAGTGGTACTGGGTTGAGAATGAAGAAATGCCTTTCTTGTAAAAATATTTACTGTGATTCCTTATTTTCCCTTGTTCATTTGTCATAGGCACATCTATGCAGCCATATAATATGTTGCTGTAGATTTCCTGATCCCTTTACTCCATACATCGGTGTTCCATTTCTGGTTATCTGTGCCTATACAACCGAAATGGCTGGGGATTCACTGGAAATCTCCTGGATTGTAATATTATAGCTGTTTGACATACAAATAGAAGTATAAAATCTGCACAACAAAACCTGAAGAACACTGCAAGAAATGAGATTTCTTTCATAGTCCAATCTCCAACACAATTTGGGCATCTCTCATCTGTTGTGAGGTCCATCAAAATCGTTCAGTTCACCAAGTAGTGGTCCTTCTTGATCTAATTGAGCTCTGTGAGGTGACATGTATAGGCTTGAACCGATGTCAGACCCATTTATTATATTAATTTCTTCTATGTTGTCCATCCATACTCAACTCCACTGGGACTAAAAGGGGTCAATTTTTTAACCTTAAATCAACAGATCATGTTTGGGCTGGGTTGTCAAGTCATAATAAATCAGACAGTTTCAATCATATAGAAACCTGCTTTCAACCTCTTATAAATCAAGTCAAAAATGTTAATCGGAACCCAATTCCAAAATTAAAAAGGTGAACTCGAAATCACTAGACAGATTTGGGTTGAATAGACTGGTGACCCCCAAAAGACCGCGACCCTTGAGGGGAAGAGATTGATTCATTGGTTGATTGTTTGTAGCATTGTGTAAAAAAAATTCACCATCCTTTTGTCTATTAAATTCTGCAATTAAACTCAAGTTCATGGCTTACGGCGTATTCAGTTGAGACCTGGCCTTCAACAGACTGCTTTCCCTACACCCAGAATATAAAGGGACTGGCTTTCCTCAATGGCTTTCTTCTAAAAATGGAGCCCACATGGTTTCTATATCTGACATAGTGGCCTTTTATCATTGTCCAGCAACATCAGATCCCACTCTTAACTGCTTTGGTTTTTTGGGGGAGAAGAATCCCTCAAACAATTTTGGAGATTAGAGAAGCTCTCAAGTAAGACATGGCATGGAGTCACACATAAAGCTTGATCAAATATCCAAACAACTTTATAATTGAACAAAAGATTAACTGTTTGGTCGAAGAAAGTTTTAATTGCTTTGGTCGAAGACTTCCTTCACAGTACCAGATACATTCATTCTGAAGAACACTTTTTTTTTTCTCGCTTTTAAGGTAAATTCTATTAAAAGCAAAAGGAAATATGGGCTGAGAAAATCAGCCCCCAAAACAACAAAACACCTGGGGACTCAACAAGGAGAAGCCCAATATAGGGGATACAACCAAAAGAAAAGGAAGAAAAAAAGAAAAAGAAAGCTTTCACCTAAAGGAGAGTTGAATACATAAGGATAGACCAAATAACAGCTAAAACCCGACCTGCCTTCAACTTCTACTAGTGCTAACCTAAAGGCAGAGGAAATCCATAACCTTGAATAGAGACATCATGAAAGTCTCTTGGAAGCTGTGGCAGAGGACCACCTCTTAAATTCCTTTGTAGCAGGACCTGAAGCACCTGCTGCTCCCTTAAATTTGCCTCTCCTAGCTTTCCTGGGGGAAGTGTTGGAGACTAGGGCAATGGAAGATTGGTTTTGGGGAGGGTCCTCACACTGCTTGTGTTGAGGAGGAGAGCCTAAGGAATTTGGGCCTGTAGAGATAGATGGGATGGGGAGGGGGTTCACCAAACAAGATTTAGGGTCCTTATGAGTGTAGTAATCTAGGATGGAGAAAGGATTTCTTGTGATCAAGGTGGAAGCATGGATAGATTCCATCAGAAGTAAAATTTTGGGTAAGAAGGTTGCAGGATGAAGCCAAAGAGCCCTAAAGTGTCTTAACAGTTGAGGAAGAGGCATTGGCTGAGGAAGTAATGGCAGCTGAGGAAATAGCTACTTCAGCATCAATGAATGCAGTGTCTGGGATAGAAGCAACGTCAGTGGCTAAGGAAGCTATAGTGGTAGTGGAAGTAGGGGCTATGATGGAGGCAAGGGCTGGAGTGGAGTCCAGACTTGAGGCAGAAAGGGCTGTTACAGACAGAGCAGAGACTGTGTCTGCCGGTTTGAAAGCAGCAGGAGAGCTAGGAGAGGAATGACGTGGGGGACCCATATAAGTTTGGAGCCAGCAACTACATCATTAACAACTTCCATCTGGACAACAGATTGAGGAACATGGCTAGGAGCTTGAGGGCCAATTGAAATATCAGCATCTGGAACCTGGGAGGCAGTAGCAGCACTGGCTGGGATTCCTGCAAGGATAGGGGTAGTGGCAGCATGAGCTGAACCAGAATCGAAAGGGACATTTCCCTTAATGCCTTCACCATTTTGGACCTTTGTGGGAATCCTGCGTGTACCATCCTGATGCCCATGAGAGAAGCAAGTGGAGCAAGGAGCATTTTCTGAGAAGCAAGTGGAACAATGGGCTCAGTGATCTCAGGTTCCCCTTCAAGTTCTACCAAGATCTGTTGTGGTTTTGGTTTAGAGAGGTCTAGATTGACCAAGTTTCTAGCATAGGTGAGAATTTTCTGAGATGCAGTAATATCAAGTTGGAAAGGGGAACCAATAGAGCTACCAATGGAGAGGAGAATGTTACTACTCCAGCAGTGGTAAGGGATTCCTTTAAGCCTGATCCAAACAGGGGCAAGGGAAGGCCATTCAAAACAAGATTGTCCAGGAGACCAAGGTAAGAGGTGTTGCTTCTTGCTAGCCGTTGAGATTGGGGATTGGGATAGAAGAAGGTTCTTGGCTTCTCCAAAGTTAAATCTAAAGAGGAAATAACCCTTCTTAGTGAGGGAAATGAGACAGGGCCTAGAGAATTTCCAGTAGGATTGAGTATATTGTTCCATCCATTCAATCGTAGGCCTCTTACCAATGAAGCGTCCAATAGCTGAGTGTGCAAAGGAATCCCTGCTGGTTTCTATCATATGAGCTGGGATCTTGATGGCTAGGTTGTCCTCTTTCCAAGTAGGAGGAGAGGAGGGAAGGATGAAGGGGCTTTATGTTGGGGAAGAGGCCAACCCAGGTTTTCTCTTGAATAAGAGGACCTATAGCTTGGATAAGAGTGGGGTTTAAAGCTTTGAGAAGCTCTTCTAATTGTTCTTGGGAGAAGGACCCATTTGGAGCAGACTGGATTGCAGGGTTGCAAGAGACGAAACTAGATTTGATAGAGCTGAAGTAGCAGAAACTTGAGGTGGGTCTGGGGTTTAGGATTTGGTAGTGGAGGAAATTTTGAGGAAGCTAGGTTGATTGGATTGGCAACAGCTAAAATGGGGGGCAGTAGATGGTTAGGCGGTAGGGGTTATGGCAGGGGATGGGGTTGCAGAGGCTT
This sequence comes from Persea americana, assembly GCA_029852735.1. Lineage (NCBI taxonomy): Eukaryota > Viridiplantae > Streptophyta > Magnoliopsida > Laurales > Lauraceae > Persea > Persea americana. The sequence goes on along the minus strand of CM056820.1, from coordinate 32,244,987 downwards.
CTCCGGTCATGGCTGGGGATAGTTAAATTTTAGGGGATTTTACCAAAAAAATTACTTTAGGTGACCAATGCACCAAACATGGAACTTTAGCCAAAAGTGCACCAAACAAGGAATTCGTACAGAAAAACGAACTTTTTTTACCATTTTTTTCAGTGGTCGCTAGCGACCTTCATTTTCTGTGTTGATGGTTGACGGCGACCCTCGCTATAACAAGTGAGGGTCGCCGTCGACCTTGAGCAGGCATAAGCTCCTCACCTTCTTCCTTTGTTGTTCATTCCCTTGGTCTCCTTTTAGTTTTTAGTTTTCACATAAATTTTAATTTTATTTGGTTTCAATCAAAAGATTATTGGGAAATGGTACACTAATTCTTGAAAGATGCCCATACGATTCATATGGAACCTCTGTTTGCTTCCCATATTATTATCACAATGAAAAGAAGGAAAAAGATCTTCAAGGGCAAAAGGGTACAACTAAGAGGATCCAGAAACAATTCTTGTTATGGGTGTTGTTATGGAAAATGAGGAATGACAGAGAAACTCAAAGTGTTCGGGTGAGATGAGCATGAGTGATTTAGGGGGAGTTTGCACCTTTTGTTGGATATCCATGGATCCATGGTCGTTTATGTGCAGTTTAGTCTACTTAGATCCAATTGGAACAGTAAACTTGAATGGGGCAGAGGTTGTCTCTTCTTTGTGGGATTGAACTCCTTTTGCTCGTGTTTAGTGGATCCTCTAAATGCAAGAGATGCCCTAGAGACTATTTGGTATTGAAAGACCACACAAGCAGTTTTAGTTGTTATAAACAAAATGGGAATAGTGTCAAAACTCAAAACAGCTAGAGAGTTGGTTCAGTTGAAATTTGAAGAGATTAGATAAGGCGTAAACAGAAAAAGTGGTTAAAGTTAAATGCATTTACAAGACAACATGATTTTGTGCCTAAATAGTTGAAAAGGCAGAAAGGTATCCCAATGCTAAACATATCTGTGAACGAAGGAGGTAAAACAAGGAATTAATATCTTTTACAATTTCTAGATTTTTTTTTTCTTTTTTGTAAAGGACAGTGTTAATGTTTTTTTAGAAGTATTAAAGCAAACCTGGTTTCGAAACTCTTTAATGGAGATACACCTCCAATCTAACATAGGACTGAACCTTACCTCAGTCTTCGTCTCTCGAGCACATAAGAACCCATATCCTCAAACACATCTCCTAAAGGAGATCCAAAAATGCATAGCCCTTCTCAAACAAGACTAAATTGCACATAAACGACGATGGATCTGTGGATATCCATCAAAAGGTGCAAACTCCCCCTAAATCACTCATTCTCATCTCACCAGAACACTTTGAGTTTCTCCGTCATTCCTCATTTTCCAGACCAACACCCATAACAAGAATTGATTCTGGATCCTCTTAGCTGTACCCTTTTGCCCCTTAAGATCTTTTTCCCCCTTTTCATTGTGATAATAATATGGAAAGCAAACAGAGGTTCCATATGAATCGTATGGACATCTTTCAAGAATTTGTGTACCATTTCCCAATAATCTTTTGATTGAAACCAATTAAAATTAAAATTTATGTGAAAACTAAAAACTAAAAGGAGACCAAGCGAATGAACAACAAATGAAGAAGATGAGAAGCTTATGCCTGCTCAAGGTCGACGGCAACCCTCACTTGTTCTAGCGAGGGTTGCCATCGACCCTCAACATAGAAAATGAAGGTCGCTGGTGACCACCGAAAAAAAAATGGTAAAAAAAGTTTGTTTTTCTGTACGGATTCCTTGTTTGGTGCACTTTTGGCTAAAGTTCCCCGTTTGGTGCACTGGACACCTAAAGTTATTTTTTTTGTAAAATCCCCTAAATTTTAAAGTGCATTTTCTAGAATTCCCTTAGTTTAATTTCTCTTTTTATTTACCTTTTTTATTCTGAGTGTTGTTGTGAGGCTATTATGTAATTTTGTATTTGGGGGTCTTTTGTAAATGGATCATACTTGCACATGTGTGGATGACACATGCCACACTCTCTCTATCTCTGTCTTAACTTCTTTCCACCCAACCACTTTTCCATCTTCCCATGTTTTCACATCATTATCCTCATCAAGCCATTACTAACTTACATTTTCCCACACACCTCATTACTCCCATCCACTTCTTCATATACCAAGTCACACTTCCCATGTAATTTATTACTTCCATCCACTTTTCCATACACTAAGCTACATTTTCCATGTGCTTCATTACTCCCATCCAATTCTCCATATACCAAACCATTTTCCCCATATACCTCATTACTCCTTTCACTTCTCCATACACCAATCTTAGACTTTCCATACATCTCATTACTTCTATTTAACCATTTTTTCATGTTTCCCATTATCCTCCACTAGTAATCTTCCTTTCTCGTGCAACTACCTCATTATGCTAGCAATATTCTAAATTATATATTTATATGCATGTGGGGGGCCTCTTCATTTTATCTCCAAGAAACCCGCGAGCAAGTTTAGAGTTGTGAAGTTACATCAACAAGTTCATAGTGGTGGCCCCAAGCTAAAATTGTAATGTTTATATTTTAATGAAGTTGTTCTCTTCCTCCTTTTATATTTTGATTGTTCTTCTTCTTTCATCTTGGTGTTAGTCTTGGGCTAGTGTGGTTTATCACACTAATTGAGAAGCGAAATTCTGGAATTTTGGATTTCGTCTTTCTCCACAGGGATGGGATTGGGAGATTCATGCCCTCATTCACTACTGGTGGTGAGGAGACGCAAGTAAAGGAACAGCATGCTGCCGGTGCCGATCTCTGCATCCTTGAGTCACTTTAGTATTGTTGCTTTTCACAGTTTGAGACTGCAAAGGTGTTTGTGAAGTATTTGATTCTCAAGAACACATGAAATGAACAGTTAATGGATAACAATATACACAAAGGGCATGATTGCTGCAGTGATTCATGAACTTACAGTTATTGTCAGTGGTGTAAGATAAATGTGAAGTACCATGATACAGAAAGGGCATGATTGCAACTTATTGTAGTAAATTTTTGTGTCCATAATTTAAGGGATGAGAGAGAGAGAGAGAGAGAGAGAGAGAGAGAGAGGAATTTGATTGTGGAGCCAATGTGTGGCATCAGGAGAACAGAAAGTTCAGAGTTTTTAGCTCCATGGTCCAGCTCGAAAGTGAGAATCCATAACACATGTCGAAGATAAGTCAGGTGCTTAATGGAATTGGGGTACTGAATAAGTAAAATCCACACTAAACCTAAATTCCATATGGCTTTAAAATATAGTCCCAGGTCAACGTGAACCTGAACAAATTCAACCCTAATTTTACTTTTGGTAAAGTCCAGTCAGAGAGGTTTGGGTTTGGCCCAATGCAAGTGGCACTCCAAGGCAAGCTGCACCTGATTGAAGATGAAAAGGGCCCATAGTAAATGTTAGCAGTACAGCTTTGGAAGGGAGGAGGAATTGGCAATTAGTTTATCTCTAGATTTTCTATACAGGCGACTCAACTCTACTCATCATGTTACCTATCTATCAAGTGGGGACATTGTGAGTTTTACCACTCTCAAGGTATAACTCATATTTAAGAATGTCAAGATTTTTCAGCTAACTGCCTATCTAACTCAATCCCTCCTCTATCATGCAGTTTGGGACCAACACATGAAAGAAATACAGCACATGGAACCGCAGGGGTAGCTCGGTTGGCCTAAGACCACGGTTTGCTTTTAGAGGTTAATGGTTCAAAACTGTATTACTACACTGGGGTCACAGGGGATTTACTTAGCTCCCTCTTGGCCCATAGGGATTAGTTCAGCTCCAAAAGACTGGGACACCATCCATTATAAATAATAATAATAATAATAATAATAATAATAATAATAATAAAAATGCAACACATGGTAGAGTTTATTAGATCCTCTCCATCAACAGGCCAAACCCAATCAAAATTTATCTTAAAACATATCCAAGATGTTGAGTTGCTCCCCTCACCATAGAGGCACAAATAGGGCTCAATTTGGGAGGTGAGTTTTATGGAGTGCTCTCTTGTTGAGACTACTATTGTAGAAGGCTCACCATGTGAAAGTGAATCGCTCAAAGGGGAGAGTTCATCACCCAAGCATTCATCTGAACCTTCAATACCAATTTCCAATTTTGCATTGGCCACACATCCTAATTCACCACTTATTGGATGTGCTTCTTCTCCACCGTTTATAATAGCAGCAAATCCAAGCCTTTAGATTCATATTAAAGAAATCATTCCAGTTCTAACCAAAGATAAAAAAACATGGGCCCTTCAATGTGCGCAGATCCTCATTTAAAAATCTCATAGTCACGGGATAATACCAGGCATATGAGAACTAAAACAGTAGTTTTATTTTCATGAGTTCTAGAATTCTACACTCTTAAACTAACGCTAATGACAGAAATAGCTTGCCCTGGTGTGGAAAAATGGTATTACCAGGTCGAAGATAAAAATGCGAACCAGCAGAGTTTTAAAATACCTGAACATCAAAAAAATATTTGAGACCACAACTATACCCTCCACTGTTAAATTTTGCACAGATACGCTGACCATAAACTAATTATGGGGTTCTTCCATACACTACATTTGCATGGATGCCAAGAAACAATAATATACTTATAAACGAGCTTCATCAAGTTGCATTTTAGGAAGCCGTACTTCTACAAGATACAAAGGACACATGTCAAGGAAACATTGTTAGAAAAAATAATAATAAAATATAGTTGAGATGAATTGCCGCATGAGTCGTAGGTCGCGCTTTTCTTAAGATAATAAATATCCCCACACCATAATGGTGTCTGCAACTGGGTTACCGGCAAATTTGCCTTCCTCCACCGCTGGATATGAATACGAAGAGCCAAAGTTTCCTGTTCATCACTACAGTGCACTAACCACACTTAATCTGGCGGATTGGGCTACACCTGCCTCCAAAATGTACTTGGGAGCCCATTTGGATCTTCGAATCTAGTTCATTTAAAAGTCAGGATTCTCCTAATGGCATAACTTGTGTTACTTTGTTCTTTGCCATAACTACTTACAGGTAACCAAGGTCTTATTTTTTTGCATTAGAATACATAGGAATTGAATATGTAGGGTGGCTATAAATAAAGATTTAAGGTGATGGACGACAACTACAAGTTTCTTTTTAGGGAAAAGAAGATGTTATTTTGTGCTCATTTTGGAAATTCACCTTTGATCTTCATGCATAACCACCCTATGTATTCAATTCCTATATATTTTAATGCCAGCGAACAGGTCCTTGAGATGGTTAGTAAATTGAGTGAAGGGAAACTGAGTTTGGAGGATCCGAACAGGGCCACTAGGTGAATCTTCCATTCCATATTCCATTCCCCAAGTCCTCATCTAGTGGGGCCTGTTAGACGGCCTCCTGGATAGCGAAATCCCAAGCTCTTACCCAATTTTCAAATGACTTTTTGATGTTAGTTTGAAAAATTGTCAAGCAACTTACCTTTCATCTGAGATTCAGATGACTTGCTGTAACTGCTGGACCTGTAATCGACTAACACTTCATCACTATATATCCCAGAAAATCATTGCTTCCCCTAACTTGGGAATGAGCTATGAGACATCAATTACCCTCCCCTAAAAACGATGTTACTGAATTTAGGACAGGTCAAGGAATCTAGTTGGTACTGTAGTATTTTATAACATCGGTGCGAGTCTTGCTACTGCAAGTCCATATCAGGCTTCGGGGGGCATGCGGGATGGGCCCAATTTTCCATTTGCAGAGATTTCGGGGGAAGATATGGGTATCAAAACTAGAACACAGGGGATGCCTCACATCTTTTTAAATGGTTGTGCTCCTTTTTAAGAGTCCCGTCTAATGTGCATTTTCCAATCGTGCAAAATCTTATGACAGCTAATGCACCCTCTCAAGAATGAAAAAAATCAAGAAAGGGATTTGCATAGTTGGCAAATACATATTGGACGAAACAGCTATTTGTATGTTGGGTCTGGATCACATGCCAGCAGCGAATGCACCTTCCTTGAAATACAAAAAGAAAAGAAAACTGACAAATAGGAATGGGATGAAATAGTATCTCCATGTTTCTTCAAAATAAGAGATCTGGACTCTTATTGGTAGGATTCTAATTAAGGATATAATCTTTAAGAGATTTTGGAGAAGGCCGCAAACTTTTCAATTCTAATTAGAATCAATTGAACATGTACACAAGATAGGCCAGTGGTTGACCCAAGATTTTTATTTTGGGGTGTGGACCCAAACATGTAGTTGGCTTTGGAGGGCAAATTTTTTATTTTCATGTGGGATTTGGGGGTAAACGCATGATTTTCATGGGGATTTTGGAAGCAGACCTAAATATTTCATATGGGTTTTGGAAGCAGGCATATGTTGGATGGGCAACTGCTCGTAAAAGACTCTATGAAGCTCTGCCCTTGATGGGGCCCCTCAATTTATGAAAATGGGGGTTCAAAAGCATGCAGTCCCCTATTGGATGGTCTCATATAGTCACAGGATCTTCGCAAGGTCTCCAAATATGCCATTTACCAATGATCAGTCAAAACAGAATCAAACTGGGCATACCGAGAAATGCAAAAGAATTTCTATTTCCGCAAGTTTGACTATTAAATTTCTTTAGCTAACCATTCCTACCAAAACCTCAAGGCTTTAGTAGAGGCAGCAGAAATACTTTTCAATATTCCCCCTTGGGTGGAGCCCACTCTTTAATGCTCCCCCTCAGGTGGAATCCGGCCGGTGCACTTTTGGCGACAATCTTTTTTTTTTTTTTTTTGCGCCAAGTCGTTCATTCTGGGATTCGAACTCAGGACCGGTTGGCTCTGATACTATATTAAATTTCTTTAGCTAACCATTCCTACAAAAACCTCAAGGCTTTAGTAGAGGCAGCGGAAATACTTTTCAATATTCTAGACTCCCAAAACTTACATAGACAACAGAACTGGCTAGCCAGTAGCCACGATGTTGAAAATGGCAATGACATTGTGAAGGCTAGAATGCTTGAAAAGGCAGGAGCCAACATAGTGTTAAAATGATAGAACATTGAAAATAATATTTGAGAACATAATTATCACAATTCACATCTACTAATGTGTTGAATTTTATATTGACAGGACCTTTTTGAACACAAACCAATCCATGGTTCTTCCAAACCATAAACTAGTATGGTTACTACAAAACAATATTTAGTTATAAACAGATCTTCTCCATCAAGTTCCATTTTTAAGAAGCCATAGTTCTTTACAGAGATAAAGGACATGCCAAGCCCAGAGAGTTTAAGCATGTACTGGATTTGGAGATGAAGAAAGGAAAGCGTTATACACAATCCCTTTAAAAGCCAGACCTCAGTTCTAAGTCTTAACATTCCTAGCAGAACCCTCCTTAGCTGTAGAGGCTAGATCTCCTTCCCAGCTTCTTTGGCTTCTTCAAGAAGACATCGCTTAAAACTGTCTTGGAGGTCAAAGAAGCTTTCAACAGAGACAGGGCCTGCAACCACCATCAAACTCATTAGTCGTGTATCGTTTACATGTAAACTTGATTTTTTTTTATAGGTAAATTTTCCTATCTAAGATCATTAGCTTGTGATTCGATGCATAATTGTCAGCTTGTAACAGCCAACCATCTTCCCATATTCTCTGCACTTCTATTTTTCCGTCTGTGAGGAAAGGTGGAGAAAAGGATAATGAAACATGAAGAATTCTCTCCACCTTTTCTTATCCAAATAACTCCAGGGATAACTTCTGTGCTGGATATAGGCCTATAGTATTTTTGCCTAAAAGTAGCCCCCATCAACTCAACTCTAAAGCCCTTAGGCTTAGCTGAAGATATCAAGCCGTTTAACACAAAGGTCAGAATGCTGCTTCTCTTTACCTCCTCTTCTCCCACGCTTACAACATGCTCTTCCAAATCGTTAATGGGGATGTTAAACTGATTAAAAAGAGAGATGCCTGATATGGTTGAAAGTGGTTTCACGCACAATCAATTCGTCGGAATCCATGAACATTGCTGGTCCTTCCATAAATGCTCCTCCAAGCTCCGTCACTACATCGTGAAACTTTGGATTTCTGACTTCTACTTGAATTGTTGTCTCGCATCCATGTAAGCATGTACCAGACCCGCTCTCTTTAATACCAATTGCATTAAATAAACAATTCCAGCAATTAAAAATTGTGAGTTGCCCTGGGGCTGGGAGCTCATTAATCTGAACTAGTTGGTTCGTGGAACCAAAATAAGGTACGAGGACTGGGTCAAGTAGCAAGGCTTTGCATTCCTCAGATTTGATGTAACCTTTTTTGGCAATTTCTTTTATGCTCTTGTACAAGTTATCTAATCATCCCATGCTAGTACATCCGCCCAAGCATTTAACAACGGAACCAAGAGGAAAGGCGAGGAAGCTAAAAAGAAGATCTGGGAATTCTTCTCCCGCTTGGGCATACAAAACCTTGTTTCTGGATTTGCTTACAAACAGGTTGAGACTCATTTTCTTAGAGTCACTGCCAGCCTCCTTTTCTGCGTGAAATTGAGCGATGTCTTTGGAATCAAGTGTACTGAATCTGAGATTAAGGGCGATCCCTTCAATGCTGTCTTGCACAGGCAAAAACATGTCTGTTAAAGGCGTCTTGGAAAGTAACAAATGCTTTGGCAGATGCAAAACCTAATCAATGAAATAAGTAGAAAGGTGTGTCGAGCTGTAATTCTTCTTCTTTTTAGATATGGACTATGATTGCACCCCAAGACAAAGGTTGAAGACTCCTGGACGTATAAGATAAAGTTTGAAGAGCCCTGGCAGAACTGAACTCATGCATCAAGCCAAAAACCAGCAAACAGGTTCGCAATAGCGAGCCTAGGCAGAGAGCAGCTGGCTATAGTGAGCTCCCTGCTGGCTATAGAGAACTAGGATTTTCTACCAGCAAAAAGTACTCCTATTTTCACTCAAACTTCAGTTTTTTGAGTTAAGAATGGAGCTAGGGGGAGCTTCATATGTTGAAGAAAAGTTCGAGCCAACTTCAAGCCAAGACGATGCAAGATCTACAAGTACTGAATTTTTTTAAAAATTCAATGTATTTTGAGTTTTTGCTTTAGGTAGATCAAATTGTATTGTCCTAAGAGGTTTTGTCCATGAATTTCCAAAGGGGGAGATTGTTAGGAATTTTATGTGTTGGCTAATTCATGGGTTGGACAAAACTCTAGTCAAATCGAGTTCTTGTTCTTGTTCTTTTTAGATATAGACTGTGATGTCACCCCCAGACAGAGGTTGAAGACTCTTGGACTTATAAGATGAAGTTTGATGACTCCAGGAGGGACCGGATAAACTTTGAAGAGCCTTGGTTGAACTGAACTCATGCATCAAGCCAAAAACAAGCGGGCAGGTTTGTTATAGCGAGCCAAGGCAGAGAGACAACAACTGGCTATAGCAAACTAGGATTTTCTGCTAGCGAAAAGTACTCATGTTTTCACTTAAAGTTTAGTTTTTTGAGTTTTTATCAAATTGGAAACCTCACGCACGACCCTTGGGCTATATAAGCATCTTATTGCTACTCTAGAATTCACTTCTCTCCTATCTAAAGATTAAGAATCACTTTGAGAGATTTTCTAGAGTTCTGCAACAAAGGGATTTGAGCCATGATTATTATAGAAGAAGATTTCTTCTTTCTTCTTCTTTCTTGGTTGCTAATTGAAGCACCTTGAGAGGCATCAAGGTGGGTTGTTTTGCATAACTTTGAGAGGCATTAAAGTGTGGCTGGATCAAGCATGGTGAAGGTGAACAGTGGGTGGTCGGCAAGTCCGTCAAAATCCTTAGGTTGAGTTTCAACTGGAAAATGTTCTGTGAGTTATTGTAACTTTCTTTATATAGTGCTTGGTTTTTCCGGTGGTCTACCACCCGTGGTTTTTCCCCAGTAGGGTTTGCGACATTAAAAATCGTGTGCCTCCTTTCTTCTATGGTTGAATAATTTTTTTGATATTAAGTTAATCAATTATAGGAGTTTTAAAAATGGAAAATTCTTTCAATGTCCAACTCATTCTATAAATGCTACGAAAATCCTAAATTTAGCCCATATGCCACATGAAACTAGTGCTATGAGTGCTATGAAGGCTATATGCAAAACTTGTTTGGCAACATTATATTAGATTATTTCGCTATGAATATGTTGTAAGAACCTTGTTTGCTAATTTTATAAAAAATTTATTCTAATAAACTAAAGCAAGAGAATTATAAGGTTTACAATGTGAGGCTCACTTTTTATTATTTGCGGCACTTTGTTATTGTCATACATGGGACCCACCTTTAGAAATCACAACGTGGTACCAACTTTTATGAATTAGAACAGATAACTGACATTCATAGGATTTAAAATATGAGAGCACCTTTTGTGATTGTGATCATGTGACCCACATTTAGGAATTACAAAGTGTGGTCACCTTTTGTGTTTGTGACCAAGAAACTCACCTTTAGAAATTAGAACGTGGTACCCATCTTTAAGACTTAGAACATGGGACCCACATTCATGGGATTTAAAATGTGGGCCCACCTTTATAGGAATTATAATGTGGGACAACCTTTTTGTGATTGTAAATACGGGACTCACCTTTAGAAATTAGAATATGGGGACTACATTCATAGTATTTACAATGTGGGGCCACCTTTTGTGATTGTTACCATGTGATCCACCTTTAGTAACTACAGAGTGGGGTTACCTTTTCCTTGATATAGATACGGGACCCACCTTTAGAAATTATAACGTGGTTCCCACTTTTAGAAATCAGGACATGGTGCCCATATTCACAGGTTTATAATATGGTCCCGCCTTTATAGGTACTATAATGTGGGCCCACCTTTTGTGATTGTGACCATGTGACTTACCTTTAGAAATCACAAAGTACGGTCACCTTTCTTGAGACTGTGATCATGGTCTTACCTTTAAGATGAGTGACAAGATTTAAAATTCTCCCTAAATAAGCTTCTTTAGATTGTAGTAGATAAGTAGAAAATATTCGTGGAAAAAAATTGTTTCTTTAAGAAAATGAAGCTTTTTGTTCCAACTTTCCTATGCCAGCGGGTTAAGATTTTGGAATTCCTTTTAGTAAGATCAAAATTAGGAACAGTGATTTACACCTACCAAACATATTTTCCGTGCTCTCATATGTTAGGAACATGGGAACATCCAAAATGACATGATGCAAAATACACCCCTATTTTTCCTTTCAGCTCTCCAGGCACTTTCGTTCCACATCGCCATAGTATCTCCCTTCTGATTCCATTTTCCCCACTCAATCACTTTATGCTGGATTGTTAGGAATTTTATTGTGATTGGTTAATCCATGGGTTGGAAAAAAACTTTGGGTCTATTTGAGTTGTAATTTTCTATTTATTTTAGAATAGACTGTGGTTGAGCCGCCGGAAGACCTAAAGCGAAGTTGGGCGAGTTTTGGATCATTCAAGCCATTTTTCAAAACATGTGTTCACTTTAGTGAAGCTCTAGCCCAGCCAGTAGGCAGAGACAGGGCTCGCTATAGTGAAGACCCTGCTCACTATAGCAAGCTAGGCGGTCTACATTTAGTTCCGTCCGAACTCTATCTTAGAGTTTGGTAAGACTTTTTTTTTTCGTAGTGGATTATGACTAGAATTCTTGTGCACTAATTTGGGGCTATATATTGGGTGTTTCTCTTAACCCAAAGGTATCAGTCACCTCTCTCATTATTTTGAGTTAGAGAGATCTTAGAGAGAGAAATTTTCTCTATAGCAATCAATTGAGAGATCAGGCTGAAGCTTTTTACTCTAGAAGGTTAAGTTCTTTTACTTCTTTGTAGAAGGTGTATGCATCTTGGTCTCAAGGTGTTGAAGGAGGATCATTCACGGGAAGCAGTGTATGGCGAGTAGTCGTGACAACTATGAGTTGTGCAAGAACGACTATAGTCCTTAGGTCGACGTACTGACTGGGATAAATGAGCCGTGAGTATATCTTGTAACTGTTCAATAGTGATTGGTTTTTCTTATTGTGGTTTTTCTCTCATAAAGGGTTTCCACGTTATATTTCTGTCTGCCTTCTTGTGGTGATTGCTTGGTAGATATATTTGCTAGTTCTATCTTATTTGGTTGATTACTTCCGCTGTGCATTGGTTATTAAACTAGCACTCATTCTAGTAAGCTTGCGGAACTTTCATGGACTTTGCAATCCTTACTACTTTCTTAACTTCTTTACTTGCGTATGTAGATTTCATAATCTTTCTTATTCTTAATCCCCTGTAAAGCTTTATAGAAATGTTTCTTCGTTCACGCAGTTGCCTGAACTTCTACACTCCACCACCGTGTTTCTTTATTAAAGACTATTTTTCCTTTCAATTCTCCAAGCACTTTCGTTCCACATCACCATAGTTTCTTCCTTCAAATCTCAATTTCTCCAATCAATTACTTTATACTTAAATGTTGTTCCTTTTTTTTTTCCTTTCGAGTCCCCACCTTGTTTTAGCGCATCTTTTTTTTACTCTCTCTCTCTCTCTCCACTACTAATACAAAAAATCCTATGTTCTGGTGTCAAGCTCTCTCCGGAAATTGGCTTTCGGTCTTTACAAGCTATTTGTTCATATTTCCTAAGTAGAAAAAAAGTCGAAATGACTCCTATTAGTTTCACTCTTATAGGTAATTAAATGCTCATCTCTTTTTAAAGTAACTATTTACTATTACAAAGTCCAATGGTAGTGTCTTCAGTCCTATCTCATTCCTTTTGCCAAGTCCTTGTCTTTCATGCACTCTCTAATCCCCTCTATTATCCTTTCCTACATGTTCATGACCATTTACGTCATTTTGGGAAAATCTTTTCACCGGTCATAATTTGTCGTACTGTCTCCTAACTTATTCATTTTTCCAAATTCCTATCCTCCATGCACTCACTTATACTTTCTATTAGCTTTTCTTGCATGCCCAATTAAGTCGACTTTTAGGAAAAATCTTTTCACTAGTTGGAATTTCTCGTATTAAACAATCGATCTCCTCCCAAAATCATCTCTTTAATACTTTCATCTTATCCTACTTAGGGTGCATGTGCATGATGATATGTATTATATCCTCCACTAACACTAATTTGATTATTATAAATATATCACTCAATCTCTTTAATTCCACAATCTTTACTTCCAAGTCATTATCTACAACTTTACCTACTCCGTTTTTTGCATTATTGGTGTAGTAGAGTTTGTAACCATCAATGATGTTATTTGTTTGGCTCAATTGATTAAATAATAAATTAACTGGGCCCCTGTATTGCCCATGGTCTACTGAGATTAGAAGTAGGTCTATTATCATAGGTCTACTGTGATTAGAAGTAGTGTTTGGGTGTAACTGGGTATTGGGCTGATATTATAAATAGAGACTTAGGGTCTCTATGATGTACACCTTCTTCTGATTATAAAGAGAGTTCTCCCGTCTTCCCCGTGGACGTAGGCCAAAAGCTGAACCACGTAAATCTCCGTGTTCTTGTGTGTGATTGATCTCTTTCCATAGGCCCTGGATCACAACAAACTGGTATCAGAGCTAATTGGCGTGATCGGAAGACATCCAACGGATCGGATTTGAGAGGGTCGATCTCGAAGTGGCCACGGATTGACGAGGAAGAGAGACAACAGTTTGACGAAGAAGAAGAGGCCACGGTTTGCAGAGATCAGCAGACGCCGAACGGGAAACGGCACACGCCGGATTTCTGCGCCCATCGCCGGAGTCTTGCTGCGGATCGCCGGAGAAGGAAGGGGCTGCCGCTTGCCCAGCCGTCCCGTTGCCTCTGGTTGTCGTCGCTGCCGCTGGGTATCAGCGATTTGGATTGATCTCTTTTTTTTCTCCGGTGGACCCCGCGTCGCCGTCGCCGGAAATCTCCGCTGCTGCCGCCGCCGGAACTCCCCGCTGCTGCAGCCACCGTCGCCGGAGAAGCCTGCGCTGCCGTCCCGTGGCCGTGTGGGTTCTGCGAAAGAATCGCTGTTCTCTGTGTTGCAGAACAGGGCAGTTGAAGAAGAAGAAGAAGGTGGGCTCGGGTGCAGGTCGTGGGCTCGGGTGCAGGTCAGGTCCAGCCTGACTCGTTTAAAAGGCCCATTCGCCAGTCCAGGTCAGGTCAAGTCCAGGTTGACCTGACCCGTAAAGAAGAAGCCCAGAAAAAAAGCCCGCTGGTAAGGTCTGCTGACGTCAGCAATACGTCAGCACCTGTACGGTCAAAAGCAGTTTGACTAGATCGAAGGCTGAAAATTGTTTTCGCGATATCTTGACGATCCGGAGTCCGATCTGAGATCCGTTTGAACCTACGGACTCGTTGCGAGCAGATCTACGCTGTTGTGGAAGAAGATTGGCTGTTCAACGGTCAACAAAGAAGATTGACTGATCGGAGCGCAGAAACTTATTTCTGCGATATCTTAGCCGTCCAAAGTCGGATTTCAGATCCGTTTCTTCCAGCGTGCTCGTGGTGACCAGATCTACACAGTTCCAGTGAAAGATTTGCGGAATGGCTGCTAAATTCAATATTGAAAAATTCGACGGTAATAATGACTTCGGTCTTTGGCGTCTGAAGATGCATGCTTTGTTGGTCCAGAATGGGTTGCATAAAGCTTTGAGGGGAAAGAATGCTCTATCTGAAAAATTATCAGACGAAGAGAAGGATGAGTTGCTGGAAAAGGCGTATGGTCAGATTCTGCTGTTCTTGAGTGATGGTGTACTGCGAAAGGTTGTTCAAGAAAAAACTGTTGCTGGCATATGGCAAAAGTTGGAGAACTTGTACATCACAAAATCTCTCACAAATCGCTTGTATCTGAAAAAGCGATTGTTCACATTACAAATGCAGGAAGGTACATCTGTTTCAACTCACATTGATTCTTTTACAAAAGCTATTTTAGATCTGGAAAATATAGATGTCAAAATTGATGATGAGGACCAAGCTATCATGTTGCTATGCTCTTTACCACCCTCGTATGAGAACTTTGTTGATACCATGATGTATGGTAGAGAAACTCTTTCTAAGGAAGATGTTGAGTCAGCCTTGAACTCCAAGGAGTTAAAGAAAAAGGTTGCAATTGAAAACCATGACAGTTCTGGTGAGGGTTTGGTAGCGCGTGGTAGAACAGAGAAGAAAGAGCATAATAGAAGAGGCCGATCTAGGTCAAAATCAAAAACTAGAAAATTAAAGTGCTTCAAATGTCACAAGGAAGGGCATTTTAGAAAAGATTGTCCAGAGCGTAAAGGGAAAGAGAAATCTAATTCTGGAGAAATTGCCGGAGTTGCAACCTATGTTGCAGAGACTAATTCTGATGGTGCAGAAGTTCTTTCGGTTACTGTTGGTAGCTCAGCCACTGAGTGGATTCTTGATTCAGGCTGTTCCTATCATATGTGTCCTTACAGAGATTGGTTTACCAATTATCAATCTATTGATGGTGGTAAAGTGCTTATGGGAAATAATGCAGTGTGTAAGGTTGTTGGGATAGGTGCAATCAAAATTAAGATGCATGACGGTATTGTGAGAACATTGTCAGATGTTAGGCATATTCCAGAGTTGAAGAAAAACTTGATTTCCTTGGGTACGCTTGACTCCAACGGTTGTACCTACAAAGCTGGAGGTGGAGTTATGAGAATCTCGAAGGGTGCTCTTGTAGTGATGAAGGGACTGAAGCAGAATGGTCTTTACTTTCTTCAAGGTAGTACAATTACAGGTGCTGCAGCTGTGTCGTCCTCAGATTCAGATTCAGAAATTACCAAGTTATGGCATATGCGACTTGGGCATATGAGTGAGAGGGGTATGGATGAGTTGACAAAACAGGGTTTACTGTGTGGTCAGAAAACAGGAAAGCTGGACTTCTGTGAGCATTGTATCTTCGGAAAGCAATGTAGAGTCAAGTTCAGGACTGCTATTCATCGGACAAAGGGTACTTTGGATTATATCCACTCTGATCTTTGGGGTCCCTCTCGTGTCCCATCTCTTGGTGGTGGTTTATACATGTTGACCTTTATTGATGACTATTCTCGGAAGGTCTGGGTGTATATCTTAAAGCACAAACATGAAGCTTTTGCACAGTTCAAGCAATGGAAGGCTATGGTCGAGAAGCAGACAGGTAAACAGCTCAAGCGCTTGAGAACTGACAATGGCTTGGAATTCTGTAATAGTGCTTTTAATGAGTTCTGCAAGAATGAAGGTATTGTGAGACATCGCACAGTCAGAAATACACCGCAACAGAACGGAGTTGCAGAACGGATGAACAGGACTATTCTAGAGAAGACCCGGTGCATTCTCTCTAATGCAGGGTTACCTAGGAAGTTTTGGGCGGAAGCTGTTAACACAGCTTGTTATCTGATAAACCGGTCTCCATCAACAGCTATAGAATGCAAAACTCCTGTAGAGGTATGGTCTGGAGCTCCTGCTGATTACACCAACTTGCGGATATTTGGTTGTCCTGCCTATGCTCATGTGAATGATGGAAAGCTTGAACCAAGGGCAAGAAAGTGCATATTTCTAGGATATGCAGATGGTGTTAAAGGATATAGGCTGTGGTGCCTAGATGGGAAATCTCCCAAATGCATTATAAGCAGAGATGTGACCTTTGATGAGTCTGCTATGTTGAAACAGAAGGAGTGTCAAGATGCTGGAAAGGTGGAGGATCAAAACGGTGTCAGTAAACAGGTGGAGCTTGAGAAGGAAGCTCCAGAAAAATTGCAGGATAAGGTGCAAACAGATGTCCCAGTTCAGCAAGATGTAGAGGAGATGCAAAGCTCAAACGAGGAAAGTGCAGTTCCGGATGATTACATACTTACTCGGGACAGAGAAAGGAGGCAGATTAAGACACCTCAGAGATACGGCTATGAAGATATTGTTGCCTACGCTCTTAATACAGCTGAGAGTATTGAGTCTGAGCCGGTTACATATCGGGATGCCGTCACTAGCAAAGAATCAGTAAAATGGGCCGTAGCCATGGGTGAGGAGATTGAATCTCTTCACAAGAATCAGACTTGGGAGTTAGTAAAACCTCCGAAAGGCCAGAAGATTGTTGGATGCAAATGGGTCTTCAAGAAAAAGGAAGGAACTCCAGGGGTGGAAGAGACTAGGTTCAAAGCACGACTGGTTGCAAAAGGCTATACTCAGAGGGAGGGTGTTGACTTCAATGAAGTGTTCTCTCCTGTGGTGAAGCATAGTTCTATCAGGGTGCTACTTGCTATGGTTGCTAAATTCAATTTAGAGTTGGAGCAGCTTGATGTCAAGACTGCGTTCTTACATGGCGAGCTAGATGAACAGATTTACATGCATCAACCAGAGGGGTTTGAAATTCATGGAAAGGAAGACCACGTTTGTTTGCTAAAGAAATCGTTGTATGGTCTGAAGCAGTCTCCTAGGCAGTGGTACAAGCGTTTCGACACCTTTATGGTTGGAAACGGTTATTGCAGGAGTGCATACGACAATTGTGTATACCACAAGAAGCACTCCAATGGCTCGTATGTCTATTTGCTGTTATATGTTGATGACATGTTGATTGCTGCAAAGGACATGTCTGAGATCAACAGGTTGAAAACTCAGTTGAGTGGTGAATTTGAGATGAAAGACTTAGGTGCTGCGAAGAAAATTCTTGGAATGGAGATTCAAAGGGACCGGAAAACGGGCAAATTGTCTTTGTCACAAAAGGGGTACCTTGAGAAGGTTATGGAACGCTTTGGTATGCAAAGTTCGAAACCTGTGAATACTCCATTGGCAGCCCATTTCAAACTTTCCGCTGCTTTGTCACCACAAACTAAGGAAGATGTGGAGCACATGTCTCGTGTTCCTTATGCTAGTGCAGTTGGGAGTATCATGTATGCCATGGTTTGCACGAGGCCAGATATTTCACACGCGGTTAGTGTAGTTAGCAGATACATGGATAACCCTGGAAAGGCCCATTGGCAGGCAGTGAAATGGATACTCCGTTACTTGAGAGGTACTACTGATGTTGGGATAATTTATGACAGAAGTAATAACACTTCTGGAAGTGTTATTGGATATGTTGATTCAGATTTTGCTGGAGATTTAGACAGAAGAAGATCCCTGACAGGTTATGTCTTCACTTTTGCTAGCGGTGCCATTAGTTGGAAGGCAGCATTGCAATCCAAAGCTGTCTTGTCTACCACTGAAGCAGAATATATGGCAGCTACAGAGGCAGTGAAGGAAGCTATTTGGCTGACAGGCTTGGTTGAAGATTTAGGATTGGAACGGAAGCTAGTTACTGTTTTCTGTGACAGTCAGAGTGCGATCGATCTGACACATAATCCAAAGTATCATGAAAAGACCAAGCACATAGATGTAAGGGCTCATTTCATTCGAGATGTCATCGCCGAGGGTGCTATTGCAATAATAAAAATTGCTACGGCGGAGAATCCAGCAGACATGATGACCAAGACTATTCCAACAGTCAAGTTCAAGCATTGCTTGGACTTGATTAATGTGATCAGTACCTGAGTGCCCTAAGGGGCAGGTGGAGACGGTGAGACGTGTTAAGTGCATGAAGATCAGCTTCAATGTTCGCCAAGGTGGAGATTTGTTATTTGTTTGGCTCAATTGATTAAATAATAAATTAACTGGGCCCCTGTATTGCCCATGGTCTACTGAGATTAGAAGTAGGTCTATTATCATAGGTCTACTGTGATTAGAAGTAGTGTTTGGGTGTAACTGGGTATTGGGCTGATATTATAAATAGAGATTTAGGGTCTCTATGATGTACACCTTCTTCTGATTATAAAGAGAGTTCTCCCGTCTTCCCCGTGGACGTAGGCCAAAAGCCGAACCACGTAAATCTCCGTGTTCTTGTGTGTGATTGATCTCTTTCCATAGGCCCTGGATCACAACAAATGAGCTAGCTCCTTTACTTCATCCCTTTCTACTTAATTTGTTTTATGCGGCAAACTATAGTTCCATTCTCTCTCTTGTCAAAATTCTATACTTCATGCAAAAAGTCAAATCCTCTTCTTCTTCTTTTGGACTTACTTCGTTACCTATAATTATTCAGATTAGGGGCAAGAACTCTTGCCTGCTTCCCACTTCAACAAGCGCCACGCAATACATCACTTATAGTGAGGGATGCCCCAGCATGATTACCAAATCCTTACCTACTTTATACTCCAACAGGAAGCACTACAGTGCATTGCTTAAAGTGGGGAATGTCCTAATATGAGTGCTAAATGTTGTTTCTTTAGAATATATGTTCAAGTTGTGACAAGTTTCACACTAGCTGTCACCTACCTAATGCATCCTCCTCCTTTATTCGGGCTTCGGATACTTCGATGTTTTAGCTAAGGTCGCATTTGGAATTTGTTAAGATTTTATTGTTCGCTAATTCATTGATTGGACAATACTCTAGGTCCATTTGAGTTGTAGTTTTTTAGTTCTTTTAGAATGGATTGTGGTTGAGTTGCCGGGAAATCTGAAGAAAAGATTGAAGAGTTCAAGCCAAATTCCAGAATGCACTTTGGCTATGGCAAAGATGAAGTCTGCGAGAGCGAACCCGGGATAGCAAGTGACCTCGCTATGGCGCGTGTGGACGGGTAAGCCTAGTTGGATCCAAACTGTTAGTTTGAGTTTCAGTTTGATTTTAATTCAGATTAAGATACAAGAAGAAGACTCTTGCACGGATTTGGGGCTATATATTGAGTGATTCTCTCAGCCCTAAACAACACAAGAAGTTGCTCTTTCTTGTTTTGAGGTGACCCTATAGCTATCATTGAGAGATTGGGCTGAAGATATGTTGTAGAAGGTTTGGTGCTTCTACTTCATTTTAGAAGATTTGTGCATATTGGTTCTCAAGGTGTTATTAGAGGATCGAGCACGAGGAGCGTTGTGCGGCGAGTAGTCGTGGCAACGAGGAGTTGTGCAAGAACAACTACAGTCTTTAAGTAGACGTATTGACTGGGATAAGGGAGTTGTGAGTATATCTTGTAACCCTTCAATAGTGATTGGTTTTTCTGATTGTGGTTCTTCTCCTTGGATAGAGTTTCCACATAAAAATCGTGTCTGCCTTGTTGTGGTGATTGCTTAGTAGATAATTTTGCTAATTCTATCTTATTTGGTTGATTACTTCCGCTGTGCATTGGTATTTGGACTAACTTACTCCTTCCATTCTAGTAACTTTCATAATCAAGTCCTTGGGGACTCTTCAGGGATTTTCCACGAAGTCATTGAAAACTCATGTTCAACAATTATAGTTCTAAAAGGATTCGGGCCAATGAAAATCTTCATTTTGAAGATTTTTAGGTCCCCCGCAACCCTAACCCCAACCCCCCCGAGGTTTTGGAAATCATCAATTTTGTTGATGTATCCACCAATATCAATTTTTATCGACTATTCATATCGATCTAAAAATCCTCACCTGTACCAATCCTCGGTGAGGAGATTCCTTCCTTACATGTTATTTTTTACCAAATATGCTATTTGCTGGTTTCGGTCAACATAACAATAATGAATAAACAATGGTCTGACCATGACCAGTAGCTAAGACGGTGAACAATGTTGCTTGGAATTGTTAGCCAAAGGCAGATCCGTTTGACTGCTATTACTATTAATTTGAACAATAGAGAGGATTTTAGAGTACAAAGAGTACAGAAATCAACTAATGGTCAGACCTAAACGGTGCAGGACCAAGTCCATTTACAATGGGAGTCGAAGCCTAGGTCCAAATCCCCCAGTGACCCTAGTGCCAGATCCAAGCTGTCCATTTGGGCAATCGGCAGGCCAAAGTCTCCCTGTATATTGAACTTGCTATAATAATAATAAAAATAAGGGATTTGATATTTTAATGCCTCTTAGATTTTAAATTTCCAATTTCATGATTAAAAGTCGCAGAGTCGTTTGACTCTAATATATATATATATATATATATATTAGAATCAAATTGATTCTGATGACCGTTTTCGAAATTTAGCCATGAAATTGGGGATTTAATGTCCAAGGGCATTGAAATGTCAAATCCCCTCAAAATAAAGGCAGGAAGGATGGAAAGAAAAACAGTGCCACACCTCGTCTTGGCCAAGATTCACATTCCTTTCCTCAAGTTCACTGAGATCGCTAATGCAAAATCTGTTAAGAAGTCCCAAGGCTGTCCTTGTGCGGACAGGCGACACCTGCAAATCATTTGTTATCATATATCTCATTTTTCCTTTAACAAACATTCCATCCTTCCCAACTCCTGTACCGTTCTCCAACTTTTCTTTACGCAGCTCCCTACTCATTGAAGCTCCACAGCGAGACATCGCTTATGACGAACACAATGCTGATCAAGTGCTTAGTATCAGACCATAAAGGAACTGACGAGTTGCATATGTAGTACTACTCGATTGGCTCTCTATCATCAATATTCACCGCTAAATTTCTGCAATGATCTTCGGAAGCGCTCTTTGGATGGAGGAGCATGTTCTTGCACTCTTCTGTCTGTAAATACTGCATGTCCAGATCCTCCAAACTCTCGTACTATAACGTACTCATGCAACCTATTTTTTCTTCCTTGGTTATGAGACGGATAATAGTCCCTATGGGTAGCGTCAAGAAGCTGAAGAGAACGTCGACAAAATCCTTGTCGGATTCTGCGTATAAAATCTGGTTTTTCTCTTTGTGTACAAGGAGTTTCAAGCTGATTTCTTTGGCAGCCATGAATCCAGATCGAACCCAGATGGATTCTTCGAATTGTTGGACAGTTTTCTCTTTTCTAGATCTCCTGGGATTTGTTTCTGCAGCTTGTAGAAATGTCTACAGAAAGGGAAAGCACTAAACTCTACACAAAGGAAAATAAAAAAAAAAAAAAGCAGGAAAAGAGCAGAGGGCAGAGAGAATCTTCGTACCATTCTTTCCGACCATCGGTCTACTATACGGGACCCACTAGAAAGGTTACAAAATGTGGAGTACATATCTGGTCTTCGGATTTTCGCTGTTTGGTAGAGGGCCGAGACTTACGAATGAAAATGGGTATTAAAAATGAGGTTTGGGTCTTTATTTAAGCTTGATAAGTAAACATGGTTCAAATCTTTTTTAGGCCCGTGATCTAAATGGGTCCGAGTCCGGGCCCGGTCCCACCTTGATTCCGACTCATGAATTTGAGACCAAACATATTACCTTAATTTTTGAGAATTTCTCGTAAAGCTAGTTTTTTTTTTTTCCATATAATTCGCTCCGTAGACTCTGACAGGTCACATATACAATTTTGGTTCCAGTTCCGCTGGCTCATTAATGGTTTTGGTTCCGGGTCCATGGTCGGCCGAGATCAGTACCATCCTGTTTTCCAACCTAGTGAGACTATTTGGCTATAAACCGTTCAAGCTTAAGAAATCTAAGTAGACCCAGCCTTGACCCCAGGAAGAAATATATACTTTTTTT
The DNA here is from genome assembly GCA_029852735.1 of Persea americana. NCBI lineage: Eukaryota > Viridiplantae > Streptophyta > Magnoliopsida > Laurales > Lauraceae > Persea > Persea americana. Next base: position 32,222,640 of record CM056820.1, on the reverse strand, counting down.
TTTTGGCTAAACAAAAACTGACTATCCTATGTTCACTATTGTTTAGTGCTATATAGTCTAATATATTTATGTTTTATATATTATACACCACCATTATAAATATTGAAGATTTTGCAAAAATATCCTAATAATATCATAATATTTTGCCTGGCGTAATATCTGCTCAATAACTTCTTGAAATCTTAAAAAGATCACCAAAATTAAAACCATCGAAGTAAAATCTCTATAGTATTCGATCAGAAAATGAGAAAGACAAGGGAAAAACACCAAATCGACCCTGCAGGGACAAGCCATGCCTTGAAGATTTAGCTAAACCTCTCATAGCCATTGGTTTTGCAGCTTCCCACTCCTAAGTAAATTAAATGTAGATACAGTAATTGATCTGAGTCTGGTGCAAGTAATACACTAGCAACTAGATGTGAAGATTACTTCTTAGCTTTCTTGGTAATGAAATTCAATAGCATGGAATTCATGATAAATTGGGTCCATCAAATGATTATTAAAAACATGAAGGGTGAAGGATGTAGGGGGATGTAGATTTCACGTCGACTTTCCACCATTTATGGATATTCACGTTTGTCACTTCAGTGCCACTTCCAGTAATAAATTTTTGAGTATTCCGAAGAATTCAGTACCATACAATTGAACAGGCCGTAAAGGTCTATGTAAGGCCCTCCAACAAGCACGCAAACAAAAGTGCCACATATGAACAGAAGAGCCAAAGTTTCATGTTCTTCTCAACTGTGTACTAACCACACTGTTCGGATCTTCTAACCAAGTTCATTTCTGTCAGTATTCTTGCGACTGCTAACTTGTTTTACCTTGTTCATTGCCATAACAACTTACAGGTAATCAGAGCTGGAGATATTCAGTAACTTGAGCGGAGGGAAGCTGGGTTCGGAGGATCCAAACAGGGCCTCTGGGTGAGACTTCTATCTACTGCCCAAGTACTCAAGTTATGGACTGTTCAATGGCCTTCTCAAAGCAGAATATCTGAAGTTGTTATTTTGAACTACCAGAATTCAGATAACTTGCTGTAACTACTGGAATTGTAATGGACTAAATGCTTCACCACTGTATATTCCAGAAAATCTTTACTTCCTCTGCTCTGGGAATGAACATGAGACATCAATTACAATGACAAACTAAAAGACCCCCCACCCCAACCCCAACCAAGGAAATCTAGTTGGTAATGTAGTGTTTTATGATACTTAGTGAGTCTTGCTACCACAAGTCCATATCGGGCTTGGGCGCTCAGTAGCCCACCTCAACCATCTTCAGAGATTGCCGCAGAAGACACTGGATGTGGCGTTTATTCAATTCATGGTCCTGAGTGTCCAGCGTTTGAGCGTGTTTGATAGCAGGATTCTATTTTGTTTCCTCTTATGATTGCAAAATTTCAAGTTCCAAAGTTCTTGGCCAAGTCCAAATGCTTGAATTCCTAAAATTTGAAAAATGATTTTGACGTCGTCATCCTGAAAATTTACAAGCAATCACCTTTCATCTGGAGTTCAGATGAACCCCTGTAACTACTGGACTTGTATTGTACTCTTGTTTTATCACTGTGAACCCAGAAAATCTTTACTTTTTATTCATTGGGAATGACCGTGAGATATCAAGCATCCGCACTCCAAATGGAGTTACTCAATTTAGGACAGCTCAAGGACACTAGATGGTAATGTAGTTTTCCTGGTACTGATAACGAGTCTTGCTACCCCAATTTCACGTCAGGCTTGAGAGCTTGGTAGGTCCATATTAACCATCTATAGAGATTGCAGCAGATGATATGGGTGTAGAACACTAGAACTAGAAGTTCTAGAGCATTGGTGATGCCTAAAATGTCAAACACAACCATTTTCGCACCTTTTATAATTGTTGTCCTTTTTAACCATTTATTGTAGGCTGGTAATCAAAATCCAATTTTGGATTCCCAACCTTTTCAGTCTAGTCATAATTAGAACAGATAACCAATATGGGCCCTTCAATGTATGAAAATTAGGGATCAGAAACATGAAGTTCCCTATTGGAACGTCTCATATTGTCTGTGTATGCACAAGGTCTCAGAATATGTCTCTTGCTAATGATCATACAAAAAAAGAGTCAGATGGTGCATAATGAGGAATAAGATACTACTGTTATTTCATAAGGTGAACGATTCTGGACCCTCAAAACCAACACAGACGACAGAACTGGCTGGCCATGGTGAGGAAAATGGCCAAAACATTGTAGAGGCTAGAATGCATGAAAATGTAGGAGCCAGCATAGCCTTAAACTACTTGAACATCAAAAAAATAATATTTGACAACACACTATCACACTTACTGATGTCTAAATTTTTATATTGACAGTAACTTTTTGGACATAAAATTGTGGGGTTCTTCCAAACACCACACTTAACATGGGATTATATAGAACATTATGAAGTTTTAAATAGACCTCAATCTACTTCATTAAGTTAACAGTTTTACCGAACAATAGTTCTTTAGAAGCAATAAAAGGGACATGCCAAGCCAGATAGGTCAACCATATACTGTGTTTGGAGATTGAGAAAGGAAAGTGTTATTCATAATCCTTTAAAAGGTCAGACCTCAGTTTTAACACTCCTAGCATATGTAACCATCCTCAGCAGCAGAGGCTTGATCTCCTTCCCAACTGCTTTGGCTTCTTCAAGAAGACGTCGCTTAGAACCGTGTTGGAGATCAAAGAAACTTTCAACAGAGATCAGGCCTGCAACAAGAAAAAAAAAAAAAAAAAAAAAAAAACTCATCAGATGCCTATCATTCACATGTGAATTTTTATTTTATTTTTTTCACAAGCAAAATTTCCTTTCTGAGACCATTAACTTGTGCTTCGATGATATAATTCTCAGCTTGTAACTGCCAATCCATCTTTCTCTGTTCTTCAGGACTATTTATATATCAGAGATTAACATCCTTATGATGATAAATGATCTCCATTTCTCATGGAATGAAATGTGGATGATTGTCAATGCAACAATAGGCTGTTAAAGGACACAGCTAGTGTGAAACAAACCACATTGGGCAGTATGTGGGCCATGATTTAAAGCCTGTGGGCTAAATACAACCTCATTTTCTCAATCAATGGATAAAATTGTAAGGTAAATGGCCTGGATAGGTGGCTAGCTCCAACCAAACAAATATAACAATAACTGAGTGAGGAACAAATTTTTGCACCTCTATCTTTCCACATACAAGAAAAGGTGGAGAAAATGATAATGAAACATGAAGAATTCACTTTATAATAGAACAAAAGATTAACTGTTTGGTAGAAGAAAGATTTAATTGCTTAGGTCAATGACTTCCTTCACAGGACCAGATACATACATTCTCAAGAACATATGAAATGAACAGTTAATGGATAACAACATACGCAAAGGGCATGATTGCTGCAGTGATTCATGAACTTACAGTTATCGTCAATGATAAGTCCCATGATACAGAAAGGGCATGATTGCAACTTGTTATAGTTAATGTTTGGGTTTCATAATTTGGGGGGTTACAATAAACGGTATCTCTTGCCCAGCTCAGTCCATGAGCCTTAGGCCGTAAGCCCCGGAGACACTCGATTTTTGTGGCCCATAGCTAATCCTTGGGAGCACAAGGAAACCCTCCTATTCATGTGCACCGAATAAAACTATGGGAGGTGGCCAATGGAGGTAGGTGTTGAACACAAAACCTCTCCACTTCGCAGAGTCATTGGCCAACAGAGCAAGTGGCACTCAAACAATTTTGGAGTGGGATCTAATGTTTTTAGCTCCATGGTGCAGCTTGAAAGGGACAATCCATAACGCATCTTGAAGATAAGTCAGGTGCTTGGTGGAATTGGGGTAATCAATAAGTAAAATCCACACTCAACCTAAATTCCACATAGCTTTAAAAATATAATCCCAGGTCAACGTGAACCTGAACAAAGCCAACCTTAATTTTACTTTTGTTAAAAGTCCAGTCAAAGAGGTTTGGATTTGGCCCAATGCAAGTAGCACTCCTAGGCAAGCTGCACCTGATTGATGATGAAAAGGACCCATGGTAAATGTTAGTAGTACAGCTTTGAAAGGAAGGAGGAAGAGGCCATTAGTTTAGCCTTGGATTTTCAATAAAGGCAACTCTACTCTACTCATCATGTTACCCATCCGGGGTGTTCATGGATTGGGCTAGCCTGAGCCCGGCCCAGGGCCAGCCATATTTGGTCCAGGCTTGGGCCTTTTAGTTTAGCATTTAGGCCGGGCTCAAACATTTTCTCTCAGCCCGTTTAATATATGGGGTCAGGCATGGACTCAGTTGTAGAGAGCCCAAAGACCGGCCCGGCCTGATTGATATAATAGTGATAGAAAAATATAGGTGGGGGCATTCAAACAATGGTACTTCCGCAGAAGCAATGAAGACCAAACCAATTTAGGTACACCCAACATCATATGTTTATTTCACTTTTTTTAAATCATATATATCAATATCTGTCTGGGCTCGGGTTTCCAGCTTTCTAAGCGGTCCAGGGTTGGGCGAGCTCCTTATAGTCCGATTCGGGCCTGGGCCGGGCTTGGACACTCAGTTCCCAGGCCGGGCCTGGATCTTCCTTAGACCGGCCCATGAACACACCACACCATCCATCAAGGGTGGACATTGTGCGTTTTACAACTCTCAATTAGAACTCATATTTAAGAATGTAAAGATTTTTCAGCTAACTGCCTATCTGACTTAATCCTTCCTCTTTCATCCGGTTTGGGACCAGCACATGAAAGAATTACAACACAGGCAGACTTCAGTAGGTGCACTCCATCAACAGGCCAAACCTAATCAAAGTTGATCTTAAACACACCCAAGATGTTGAGATGCTTAAAACATCTAAATCCAAAGTTCCCAAGCTCCCGTCACCACAGAGGACAAACAGGGCTCAATTTGGGAGATGAATTTGACTAAAAGTGTTTTCTCTTGTAGAAGCCCCACCAGGTGAAAGTGATTAGCTTAAGGAATAGATCTCACCACCCAAGCCTTCATCTGAACCATCAATACCAATTTACAATTTTGCATTTGCCACAGATCCTAATTCACTAATCACTACTCGTTGGTTGTGCTATTTTTAACCATTTATAGTAGCTGCAAATCCAAGTCTTTTTATATTCAAGTTAAAGAAATCATTTCGGTTCTAATGATATTTAGTATGACAGATAAACAACGTGGGCCCTTCAATGTGTGCAGTTCTTTACTGGAATATCAAGTCACAGGATCACACCAAGCATATGAGAAATAAAACAGTAGTTTTATTTTCATGAGCTCAAGAATTCTACACTCTCAAATTAAGGAAGATGACAGACATAGATTGCCCTGGTGTGGAAAAATGGTATTACATAGTCGAAGATAAAAATGCTCGATAAGGCAGGAGCCAGCAGAGTGTTACAAAGACTATTAGAGAGCACAACTATCCCCTCTACTAATCTGTTAAATTTTGTACAGATACATTGATCATAAACCAATTACTACATTCACATGGATGCCAAAGAACAATATAAAGTCATAAACCAACTTCATCAAGTTCCATTTTAGGAAGCCATACTTCTTTACAAGATAAGAAGGACATGCCAAGAAAAGATAGTTTCTGTAATGATTTTGGAGATTTGAGAAAGGATAGTGTTCTTCACAATCCTATAAAAAGTCAGACCACAATTTTAACATCCCTAGCAGACATCACCATCTTCAGCTGTACAAGCTCGATCTCTTTGGCTTCTTCAAGAAGACATCACTTAAAACTGTCTGGGAGGTCAAAGAAGCTTTCAACAGAGACAAGGCCTGCAACCAAACAAAAACTGATCAGCTGCCTACCATTCACAAGTAAACTCGTCGGGTTCTTTTTTTTTCATAGGTAAATTTTCCTTTCTGAGATCTTGTTATTAGATCCATAATTGTGCAGCTGCTTTTAACAGCCAATCGATCTTCCTATATTCTGTAGGACTATTTATATCTCAGAGATCAACATCCCTATGATGACAAATGATCGCCATGTCACATGGAATGAAACGTGGACGGTTGTCAATACACCAATGCGCTGTCCAAGGAAAAATCAGCATGAATCAAGACCACATTAGGCTGTATGCAAGCCATGATTTTAAGCCTGTGGGCTAAACCCAACCTCTTTTCTCAGCCAATGGATAAAAAGGAAAGGTTATATGGCCGGGGTAGGAGGCTGCCCACACTAAATATATATAACAATAACTGACTGGTGGATTATTTTTATGTGGAAAAGATAAGTAGAGAAAACTGCCTCCAGTAAAATTTGAACTTGGTACAGTTTTCTCCACCTGCGATGGAAAGGTGGAGAAAACGGACAGACAGCACACATGAAACATGAAGAATTCTCTCCACATTTTATTCTCATCCAAACATCACATGAGAATTTCCAAAGGGTTAACTTCTGAGCTGGATATGGGCCTTAAGACTAGCAATATTGCCAACAGTAGCCCCCATCTACTCAATTCTATAGCCCTTGGACTTAGCTGAAGATACCAAACTATATAAACAATAAAGGTCAGAATGTCGGTTCACTTTACCTCCTTGTCTCCCACGCTTACAACCCGCTCTTCCAAATCACTAATGGGGATATTACACTGATTAAAAAGAGAGATGCCTGAGATGGTTGAAAGTGGTTTCACAATCAATTCATCAGTAACCATGAACGTTGTTGGAGCATCCATAAATGCTCCTTCAAGCTCCGTCACTACATCATCAAACTTTGGATTTACAAATTCGACTTGAATTTTAATACTCCCATGTGAGCATGTGCCAGAGTCACCATCTGTAATACCAAATCCATTAGATAAACACCGAGCACAATTAAAAATTGTGAGCTGCCCTGGGAGTTCATTAATACGAATTAGTTGGTCCATGGAACCAAAATAAGGTGCAAGTTTTGGGTTAAGTAGCAAGGCTTTGCATTCCTCAGATTTCATGCAACTTTTGTTGCCTAATTCTTCAACACTCTTGTACAAGTTATCTAAGCATCCCATGCTAGTACATCCACCCAAGCATTTAACCATGGAACCAAGAGGAAAGGCGAGGAAGCTAAAGAGCAGATCTGGAAATTCTTCTCCCACTTGTGCATACAAAACCTTGTTTCTGGATTTGCTTACAAATAGAATAACTCCAATTTTCTTAGAGTCGCTGCCAGTCTCTTTTTCTGTGTGAAATTGAGATATGTCTTTGGAATCAAGCCCCAGGACTTTGAGACTAAGGGCGACACCATCAATGGTGTCTTCACTGTCTTGCACGGGCAGAAACACATCTGTTAAAGGTGTCTTGGAGAGCAATGAATGCTTGAGCAGATGGAAGACCTAATCAATAAAAGAAGTAGAAAGGTGGACATGTTAGGTAGGTTAGTATGACAAAAGTAACAGCATAAAAGTTAAAGATCATGAATGGTAAACATGTCCAACTCATGCAGACCATGTCATGAATGCTTGATCATATGGTATTGCATCATCGGCCTATTCTGATATGTTGCAATCTTAGAGTATAGTAAATGCAACAGATTCAAAGGCCTTATTGAGAAGTGCTTCTCTGTATACCTTTACATGGTATTAGACAAATTTCTAAGATCCTTAGATCTTTATTATCTCAAGTCTCTTACCAACCCCATAGATTACTAAGATAGGAACAACAATAGCTAATGCAAGACAAAGAAATAGCTTGTGCTAAGCGACATAATAAGCAATAGCATCCACAGAAGAGAGAATTTTCTTTTCATGTGATATATATGCATCTTATTAATATCATTTTATTAGCTATGGATTTATTTGTTTGCTTGATATTGAGCTCCTAGGAATCCATAGGAAATCAAGTCCTTTCCTATAAGGAAGTCGTTTCAGAAAAAAAAAAAGATAACGAAAGGAAGTATATATGGTGGAATAATAGATAGGGCCCTCAGTGAAGGTGATGGCCAAAGTAACTGTTTCCGACTAGAAAGACAATTTGATGGCCATTTTTTTTCCTACGGTACTCGAATGCACCCACTCTACTTATTGACCCATGTCCCAACCAGCCGAGCTATGACTTGATCTATTTGATGGTCATTGGTGGATCTTCATCTCCACCAATTTAGCCCCTTCGATATTGGCTAGCAACTCCTACCCATTCACTGGCCACCAAACAAATGGACTCTACTTACATGATATTATACAATACATAGATATAATGGATTTTTACAGAAAAATTATGCTTACACTATGATTTGATGAATAAGTATACAAAAATATAAAAACAAGTAGAGAATGCAGCACATGTTTTTTTTCTTTTATATATATATATATATATATTTTGACTAAATGACCCCAGTGGAAATATTGGCTCTGACTGGTGATAGCACCACTGTTTGTATTTTTTTAACCCTAACACTCTCTTTGCTCCTGTGCTTCAAAACCTATCTCTTTGAGCCTCGAGTTCCTTCAAAGAAGTTGCAAATTTAAGGAAAAAAACAAAACTTAAATTGAAAACTACTTGGTTCAAAGGATGACGAATATAATTTTTTTCGCTGTTTGCAACTTCTTTGAATGGAGCTCGTCGCTTGAAGAGAGGTTTTGGAGCATGGGAAGAAAATAAGTGACGGTGTTAAAAAAAATATAAACGAACAATGGCCCAATCACCAGTGAGAGCATTTTCGTCAAAAATATGTACGAAGCCCTCCGCCTTGTTTTTATGTTTTTGTGTACTTATTTGTCTGATCATAGTTTAAGCCTACTTATTTTTTTCATGAAAATCCCTGGATATAAAAAATATATATAAATGGGTGGGAAATGCCAAATGGCTCAGCGGTAAAGCCATACTCAAGCACAACGTCGGGACAGATCCCTAGAGCTGCAAGAGCACAAACAAGGAGCACACTGTGGCAGGGAAGAAGCAGCACTCTGGCAGAGCACAGAAGCAGCAGAGCAAGCCTGTGATTCTAGGAAACAGAATAGTATACAACCCTCTAGTCAAAGTCTGTTTTCAGTTCAATGGAAAGGACCCCAGGTAGAGTGAATGGGTCCTTCACTTCTCCACCACCTGGACCAAGTACTTTTTACCAGAAATGAGCATACCAAAACAGCCCTCACCAGATCAACCCCGTCCAACTGAGGGCAATGCAAATGCTTGATAACATAGAATGTGATGTGTCACTGAACAGGGACATCCAGATCCAAATGCCTCAAACTAGTAGTTTCTGTATGGTAAGTGCTCGAGTCCGAAAGAGAAAGTTTAGTATGATAGACATGGTTCGTGCAGCGAAGAGTAACTGGAACGACTTTGCAAAAGCAAACATTTAAACCCTAACCAATGGAAGATTTTCTTTCACCTTTACGACCCAAGAGGAGATTGACATTATTTAGAAGAAGGGACCTTGGGTATTTAATGGGGTAATCATGAAACTCTATCAGAAGAACACCAGACAAGCATTCCACGAAAACAAGCTGGATTTCTTTTCATTTTGGGTGCAACTACACAATCTGCATTTGGTCTATTTTAGAGAGGACATAGTCAGAGACATTTGCAGGAAGGTGGGTGTAGTGCAGGAGATTTGATTCAACGATGATGAAGGGATCCCCTATGAAGACATTGTCAGAGTCGGGATTGTAATGGAGATTAGACTAACGAATGAGGATAGATGGATCATCCTAAAATATGAAAAGCCCAATTACATTTGTAAGTTTTGTGGTCTCATTATGCACAATGCAGATGAATTGCCAATACCTTTCCCTCTTTCTATAACCCTCTTAACTCTAGTAAGATGGGCATTACTGGATCTTTCAGATGAGTGGGAGGTGAAGGAACACTATTCATTCAGAGAATGGATGGGTTGTGGGAGATTCAGATGAGAAATGGCAAGGGAGTGGGAGGTGGAAGCATGGTTCAAAATCAACGTCCGCGGTTATCGCGGAGCAAATTTTTATTTGATGCCAGAAAAATCCGAAAAAATATCCAAAAAACCCAGAATATTATAAAATGATAGAAAACAATGGTTTTTTTTTCTTTTTCCATTAGTGCACATTTTAAAGAAAAATAACGGTCCCCTAAAGTTATAACATCCTGTATCATGGCTGAATTGTTGTATATACTAAAACAAGCTGAAATATCATAAATTTTACATAATGCAACCATAATCTCGGGCAAACTAATATGTCAAATATTTAAAGTCTATAATCTAGCAATAATACTAATAGAGTTAGTGAATGTCTAGTACTAATTTGATGAAATCCAAATGATTTCAAGAAAAGAACCAAATTTTAAGAATAAAAAAACCTAGATCTACACTAATAAAACTAGATCTAAGAAAAACCAAGTGATCAACATCAAATAAAAGTATTTAACGCAATAAAAGACTTAGATAAATGTATTTTATACAAACTTTCAACCAAAAAAAAATCGGATTTAAATTAAAAAATTCAAAAAAAGTACCAAGAGTACTAAAATCGACTATATGGTGGTCCAAAACTCCAGATCTAACAAGCCTCAAGCATTTCTAAGCTATTTTGAGGTCTAATCTTGGAAAAAAAAAACTCTAAAGAATCACAAGGAAAACCTCACTAAATAATATCTCTTTCTTTCCCGGGAGCAGTCTACCAAAATCTTGTGAAAGTCTTGAGTTTAGGAGCTTGGAGAGGTTACACTCAATGAGAGGAAGGCTCAGGCTCGGTTTGGAAAAGAAATGAATGAAAAAACAGTGAAAATGCAGCTTTTAAAAAAAAGAATCTGTCGGCCAAAATTTTCAAAATATCAGCCATAACGGGCGTTATTTTACCCATAACGCAAACGTTAGCATTATGGGCAAAATGTCGTCGCGGTCACAGCCGCTACCGTTATTTTGAACCATGGGTGGAAGATGCCATGAGTGAACCTTGGCAGGGAAGAGTAGGTGACCAGCATCCTCCCCATAACTCAGACAAGCAGACTCAATTGATGGCTGAGTCAGTGAATTAGCAAATGGGCAGGACACTACCTAACGGTAGTAAGGGTCTTTGGAAAAAGGGTAATGGAGGGAACTCCTGGGTTGTACGGGGATCTGCACTTGAGATAAGCTTTAATGGGGCAACATGCAGTACAGCCAGAAATAGAACCTGAAATTTAGGGGATTGAAATGCAAAGATATGGGCATGACAACAGGCGTGCGTATCTCCTATTTGAGAAGCATTCGATGAAAATATTTGAAGAAGATTTTTCTTTCCTGAGAGGGTTTAGTCGAAGACCCCTTCAAATTGCTCCTTCCATTGAGCAACAGCTAAGACAACTTAGGAAAGAGGCTATTAGTGGCCCACCACTAGGCTTTGGTTTCAAAATCTGTCGTTTGGGCCGGGGCTAGTTGGGGAGTGGGCCGAGGCTGGGCAGAAAAACTGTAGCTCTGAACTGGGTTTTCACAAAATGGGGCCTACATACACAACCCAAGACACTATTTAGCAGCTAATGGGATTACCCATGTAGAGTCCACTCCACTGCGATGAGAACCAACGAACCACCAACCCCTATCCACATTTCCATCATGGGTTCTTAACCCAGCTAGTCTATTGGATTTCTTTGTAAAATTCTCCGGCCTGGATTTGAAACACAGGAAGAAGAAATATAGGGAACATTATAAGAGAGACTAACATGGAGGTAGATGAAGTGCCAGACAACTAAAGGTGTAAGATATAATGTACCAACCCAAAAGCTTAGGCTAATAAGTGGAAAGCCCAATCATGTATATGAACCCATGTCCAACTCAGGACTTGGGCGATGTGGGATGTGGGACTTACCAACACTCCCCCTCATGTGCAGGCCCAACAAGTTTCATGGACGGGCTTGCCACGTGGTTTACACAAGAACAACAAGACCAGAACCTAGCTCTAATACCATATAAGATGCCATGTACCAACTACCAACCCAAAAGCTTAAGTTGATAGGTGGAAGGCCCAAACAGGTATATAAACCCCTGTCCAACTCAAGACTTGGGCGATGTGGGATGTGAGACTTACCAACAAAAGGGACCTCAAGGAGGTTGATTGGAATTGTTGCTCTTCAAAATCCTACCTTTTCAAGGAACTGTGGGCACATTACTGAACTGATCAATCTAAAGGGAAGTAGGGCTAAAAGAAGGCCTCAAATCGAAGGGAAGGATGATGCTTCTACAAGTAAGGAGCACAACTCTGACTTCATTAAGGGTACGGTCCATTCTCAGCAAAATGGAGTATCTATTCCTGCCTCTCCCTTTTCCACTAATTTTAACTCTAATTTTAATTGTAGTAACTCTAAATCCCAGTACCAAAATGTACAAATAAATTTAGACAACACGCAAAACTCAGTCTCCAAGAATTCCTCTTCTATGAAAATTCATCGATCGGAAAAAGGTGTTATTTGGAACTGTAGGGGAATTAAAACAACCCCGATAGTTCGTGAATTGAAAATAATGTGTAAAGAAAATCAACCTGATTTTCTCTCACTGAAACAAAGGCCAAGGAGGATGACATTGGAAAATTATCCAGAAGACTTGAGTTTTGCCAAAAAAAAAAAAGATGTTCAAGCTAATAGAACGGCAGGTGGCCTAGCCTTGCTATGGCAAGACACCTTTAAACTATCTGTCATTAACAAGGATAGGTGGTTTATACATTGCTGCGTCAAGATAGAACTTGGATGGTTTTTTTTTATTTTTTATCAATAACAACAAATTATATTAAACTAGAAAACCAAATACAAGAAGTACACCAATCAAAGCAAAAAGGGCACGGAGGTATAAAAGAATTCTACCTTGAAAAGGAAAAGCAACAAACAAAGAGACATTACACAGTGAAAGCTACCAAGTTAGAAGACCTATCCACCCCTTGCTTAGCTAATAAATCAGCGAAACCATTTGCCGACCTCCCAACATGTTGAAAGTTCACTTGAATCAAGGACGCTAAACTCTAATCTCATTAAAATAAAATTGAAATCTCCAAGGAATGGCAGTTGAAGATGACACCCACGGAATAGTACTGAGAGAATCGCATTCCACTTCTAACCCTGAATGAAACAAGGAAGAGGCAAAATACAAACAGCTTCTAGGATAGCCAACACCTCAGCCTCATTAGATTCCATAGTTCCAAAATGCTTGGAAAACATTGCCAACACAATACCTTCACCCCACCAATACCCACCGGCCAAGGCTTTCCTTTAGTTGCCCCATCCGCATTAAATTTCAACACCCATACAATGGGAGGAACCCAATGCAACACGTTTGTCAGCCTCTTTATCCCACAATATAAGGAAGCCTCCTAGTTGTGTAACACACCATCTACTCTTAAAGTGTCAAATTCTTTCTTGAAGGAGGCCCATTTTGCAATTTGAATCACCATCAATTGAGACAAATCTTTCACAGACAACAAAGACCCTCTGAAAATTCTATTGTTCCTTGCTTTCCACACCGACCACAAAATGGCAAAAGGGATAAGCCTCCAAAGAATCAAACTGCTACAAAAAAAAAAAAAAAAAAAAAACCTCCACACTTCAAATAACCCCATCAACGACCTCGGGAAGCTCCAAAGAACACCACAACGCGCTAGAAGCCAACACCAAAAAGTATAAGAGAACTCACAATGCAAAAATAAATGGTCTACCGTCTCTATCCTTCCCACACAACACACATATGTTTGAAATAGCCACTAAAGCCAATCCTCTTCTTCTAAGGTTGTCTACCACAGAAACATTTGCCGATAAAGCAAGCCACACAAAAGCCTACACCCTAGGAGAAACCAAGCCCAACCAAGCCAATGACACTGAAACTTTGTTAATCGGCAAGCCCTCCAATTCCTTATTGAAGGACTTGACAAAAAAGGCACCGGAGGGACAAGGCTTCCAAATGCGAGAATCGGCTATATCCCTACAAAAGAAAACGTTAGAAAGAAGATTATTCAAGGACCCAAAATGAGACTCCTCAGATTGAGGCAAGACCCTCCTGGATGCATCCCAAGACTGAAATCCCCCCTTCACCCTGACCAAAGCCCACTTGTTGACCACCGGTCTAAACAATCTAGGATAAGACAAAGACAAAGGTGCCACGACTTCCCTTCCCCACTTTTAACCCAATCCCTCTCCTAAACAACTCACCCCCACAAAAGACAGATTTCCAAACCTCAAAATATTATGCCACAAACCCGACACATGATGCCTAGGAACTCTACTTGGCTACCAACCCCAAATAATTTCTCCATATTTAGCCCCAATAACTCTCCTCCATAAGGCCTCCCTCTCATCCCCAAATCTCCATCACCACTTAGCCAAAAGAGCCCAATTTTTAAATTCCAAGTTGCACAACCCTAATCCCCCAGCGACCTTAGGCTTGACCACATCCTCCCACCTAACAAGATGCAACTTCCTTTTTTCACTCCTCCCTCCCCAAAGAAAATCCCTCCTTAAACGATCCCACTACTTCTTGACCGCCACCAGTGTACACAACAAAGATTAATAATAGACCGGAATATTGGAAAGGGAAGCTTTGATTAAAGTGATTCTTCCTCCTAAAAAAGATAATTTCTTTTCCACAGACAATCTCCTCCTGAGATTTTCTACTACTGGACTCCACACCTCTTTACATCTCACTTTACCCCCACTAGGCAAACCCAAATATAGCAAAGGCAACTTACAAGATTTGCAGTGAAACTTGGAAGCTAAATTCTGAATCTCTTTATCCATCGACCCTACCCCCACCGTCAGGCAATTGGATAAATTTATCTTTAAACCTGAACATAGCTCAAAACACCTAAGAATCCTTTTTAAGACTACAACCTCCTCCCACCTTGTAGAACTAAACATGATGGTATCATCTACAAACTGAAGATGGGTAATAGCATTTGCCCCTCTACCAACCTCAAAGCCTTCCAAGATTCCACACTCCTTGGCCTTGTGGTAAATAAAAAGGGAGAAAGCGCATCACCTTGTCTAAGCCCCCTAGAAGCTCTAAATGGGCATGAAGGAGAACTATTGACCAAGGCAGAAAAGGAAGGAGATGAAATACATTCCTCAATCCAAGCACACCACCTTTCCCCAAAGCCAAACCTCCTCACCATGTAATCCACAAAACCCCACTCCACATGGTCGTATGCCTTTTCCATATCTATTTTAAAGATCACCCATGTTTTCCTAGATTGTTTCCGGACATGAGTGAGCTCATTGGCAATAAGAACTCCGTCAAGAATTTTCCTGTTCTGCACAAGAGCCCCATGAAAGGACTTATAATAGATGGTAAGACCTTCAACATGTTAGCCAGAATTCTTGACAACTTGTACACGCAGCTTACCAAACTTATACATCTATACTCTCTACAATCCACCGGGTTAAGAGCTTTCGTGATTAGAGTACAAAAGTAGCATTAATCTCCTTGCTCAATCTACTCCTCCAATAAAACGCTAACATGTCGCAAAAGTCTTTTTTCACTACATCCCATGCTGCTTTAAGAAAAGAGAAGTTAAATCCATCCGGCCTTGGCGCGTTATCTCCCCCACATTCATATAAAGTTGCTTCAATCTCTCCTTCCTCAAACTCTCTTTCCAACCACACCCTATCATCGTCTGAAATAAAAGGGAAGGACATTCCATCCAAGGTAGGCCTCGGAAAGACTTCACGTGATACAACCTCTCGAAGTGGTAAGCAATCTCTTCCTTGACTTCATCAGGCACACTGGGAAAACCGCTATCCCTTCGAATTTTACTGATGAAGTTTATCCTTTCCCAGCATTAGCCATTTGATGGAAAAACTTGGTATTCCTATCCCCTTCCCTCAACCAGAGAGCTCTAGACTTTTGCCTCCAAGAGATTTCCTCCAAATGGTCCAGATCCTAAATTTTTCTGACAAAAACTCCCCAGCCCTCCCTCTCTTCTTGATACAAACCTCCATCTTCCTGTCATAAATCCCACTTCTCAAGCTCCTTAAGTGCTGAAATTCTAGAAGCTTTAAGCCTCCCAAAAACCTCTTTATTCCAAACCTTGATCTTACCTTTTGAGAATTTGAACTTTTTTCTCTAACCTAAAACCCGCAAAACCTTGCACATCAGACCGCTCCCACCATCCTTTGACTAAAGATAAAAAGTCCTTATGCAATAACTAGCAATTTTCAAACCTAAAAGGTCTTGGACCCTAATCAACCTCATTAGAACTAAGCTTGATAGGCCTATGGTCCAAAACACCTCTAGGCAATGATGTTTGAATAGCCACAACAAAACTTTCTTCCCATTCCTTAGACACCAAGAAGCAATCAATCCTGCTCATAGGCACTCTAACATAGTGATTTGGTCGCATAAACTTTGAGCTCGAAAGAGGCAAGTCAATGAGCTCATTGCTCTCAATAAAATCTGAAAACGTTGCCATGCTTTGAGACAAGAATAAGGCACCCCTTTTCTCATGCGGGAATTGCACCATATTAAAATCCCCGCCAAGCGCCAACTCACCAAGGCACTGACCAAAGCAAACAAGTTGAAGAGATGTCATCCGAGAATTGACCCCCTGCTAGAATCCTCATTTGGCCCATAGACATTAGCAACCGCCCACCTAAAATTATCAACCACCGAAAGGAATTTAATAGTCAGCACCCTTTGGGAAGAGGAAACATTGTCCTGCCTTAAAACATCCTCATCCTAAATAGAGATTAGACCCCCCGACGCACCCTGTGAAGGCAGCCACTCCTAACCACACCTTCTAGAGCCCCAAACACTAAAAATAATACTTTCAACATATGTGTGAATTTTCATCTCTTGAAGGAGCAATAAATCAACCTTATGCAACCTTATAAACCTCCATATTGCCACCCTGGTCATTGGCTTCCCAAGCCCTTTGACATTCCAACTGATTATAATCATAGGTAAACAAAGACAAAACAAGCCCCCGATTTCTTCAGCCTGCTCAAGCTGAGGTCGTCACCCTCCCTTTCCGCACTTGATTGAACTCACCATTCTCCTTACCCTTGCCATTAGTGTTAAACAGGCCCAAGGCCCAAGGCCCATGGAACATTCAGTTATATCTCACGTGGATTGTTTTGTGACACAAATGTACATGTTATTTGATTAGTAGCTTTCCTATCTTAGATAGTTTATTACTAGCTTTCCTATCTTAGATAGATTGTGGTTTTCCTAAACTAGAATAGATATTGCTGTAATAACCTAAATTAGAGCCTTCATTAAGGCATGTAATACCTATATATAGTGATGAATGCTCTCCAATAAAATATACGACAATACATTCTCAACATTGATTCAACAACCATGGCTCACAAGGTTCTATGTTCATGAAATTGTCATGGGATTAGAGCAAAGTTCAAGAAAACCTTGTTTTTTTATCTTCCATAGTATCAAGGCAATAAGGGATCATCACTGATCATCCCTGATCATCACAGATCATCTCAGATCAAGACGTGGCCCACTTCAGATCATCATCAGCCCCTCTGCAAATCCCTTCCATCCCAATCGACTGAAATTATCCAACTTTCTGGTGATTTTTCCAAGATTTTATGATCATCAGAGGTAGGCCATCTACTAAATTCTAGGGTTTTTCAATTTTCTCCATAAGATTCAATCTCAGCCATCTATATTCTCGGATCTTGATCCTTTTTGAGGATTCCTTCTTCCATCTGTTGCGAAATTTACATCTCATCTCATCCCTTGCCTTTGATCTGTCCTAAGATCATCTGGTGGGTCCCACGAACAAAACCCATCCTCTATGCATGTTCGTCAGGCCTGTTTCTAAGCTGATTTGAGTTGCTGCCTCACACAACTGTTCTGGGAATAGTTTCTGGTTCTATTTATGCCTTGCTTTCTGCTTCCTGCTTCCTGCCTTGATTTCTGCTGCTTGCTATTTTGCTGCTTGCTGCTGTGTTCAATACGTGCCACTACTGCTGTTGTTTTCACTTGATAGGGCCCTGTTGTGCACAATTTTTTGTGTTGTTTTTGGTTTTATATAGTTTCTCTTCACTGATTGCTCAATCTTATTGCTATTAAATCATATTTTTTGGCCAACATCGTTTGCGATGGAAAAATCTGAAGTTACCTTGATCCGATTCATGGGAAAGAACTACCCTGCTTGGTCTTTTTAGTTCCAAATATACCTTGAAGCTAAAGAATTATGGGAATATATTTCTGAATCTGACCCTATACCAAGTGAGGATGAGAAGAAGATCTCCTCTTGGCATACTAAAGATGCCAAAATCAAAACCTGGATTCTGGGATCTGTAGAGCCTCATCTGATCATGAACCTCAAACCCCACCCCACTTCTAAAGACATGTGGGGGTATCTGCAGCAAGTGTACCATCAAGATAACTCCGCACGTCAATTTCACCTTGAATGTGCGATTACTGAATAATGAATATGCACAAGGGACCTTGTCAATCCAAGACTACTATTTGAGATTTCGAACCCTATGGTCGGAATACGATAGTATTAAGTATGCAGGTGTGGCTGCCAATGTTTTGATCGTCATTCGCGATCTTTAGGCCTCTAGTCAGCGGGATCAATTTTTGATGAAATTACAGACTGAATATGAAAGTGTCTGATCTGCAATGATGAATCGAACGCCTCTACCTTCCTTGGCTGTCTGCTTGAATGAACTCTTACGCGAGGAACAGCGCATGGCCACCTCAGCACATATGGCTCAACAAAAGACTGAGACCTATTCAGTCACGTTCTCAACCAATAAAGCTTCTCAGCCTCGCCTCGAGACTTGAGCAAAATATAGTGCTACAGTTGTCAGAAATTTAGGCATCTTGCATCCCAATGTAAACAGAAAGTCTGCAGTTACTGTAAAAAGTTGGGACATATCATCTCTGAATGTCGCCGCCGCCCAGCACGTTCGTACCCACAGACTCCGCAGTATCAGACTCCGTAGTATCAGACTCCGCAGTCTCCGACTCCGCATGCTTATGTTGCTTCTTCAGTTATGCATGCTACCACATCTACACCCTCACAGCCTGGGCCCTCATCATCTCTCACTCCTGAGCTAGTTCAACAAATGATTCTCAATGCTTTCTCTGCTTTTGGTTTCTCAGGTACGTCATCTCCATCTTCTACTTGGTTCCTTCATTCCGGGGTGTCTAATCATATGACGAATTCCCATTCCTCACTCTCCAATGTGACAAAATACAATGGCAATCTTCATATACAAACTGCTGACGGAGGCGACGTACCCATTACTGCTCTCAGAGATATCACTGGTCCTCTTCCTTTAAACAATGTTTACCTTTGTCCCAATTTAACTTCAAACCTATTATCAATTGGACAACTTGTTGAAAATAATTGTACCATCTCTTTCTCTTCTTCTGGTTGTGTTGTGTAAGACCAGATGTCCGGGAAGGAGATTGCGAGGGGGCCTAAGTGCGGCTGCTTGTTTCTGCTGGATTTTAATAAGCTTTCTAGGAATATATTTGACAATGATGTCTTTTGTTTTTCTATTCGAGATAACTGCCAATTGTGGCATAAGAGACTAGGCCATCCTAATTCCAAAGTTCTATCCCTTCTGTTAAATTCGGGTTTATTAAATAAAACTCTTGGTTTATCTTCTTGTGAGCCTTTTGATTGTGCCACTTGTAAAATGGGAAAGAGTAAAACTCTTCATTTTCCTATTTCCACTTCACACAGCACAAAATGTTTTGATTTGATTCATAGCGATGTATGGGGAATTGCACCAGCACTTTCTCACGCTCACTATAAATACTTTGTAACTTTTATTGATGATTTCAGTCGGTTCACATGGGTTTACTTTCTGCATTCCAAATCTAATGTTTTTACTGTTTTTAAATTTTTTTTGGCTTATGTTGAGACTCAATTTTCCACCTGCATTAAAACCTTGCGATCTGATTCAGGCGGGGAATATGTGTCCTCTTATTTTCAAAAGTTTTTGCAAACAAAAGGCATTATTTCTCAACGAACTTGTCCTTATACTCCACAGTAGAATGGCGTCGCTGAACGAAAGAATAGACATCTCCTTGATGTCACTCGTTCCCTTTTACTTGAATCATCGTTCCTACCCGTTTTTTAGTTGAGGCATTAGCTACTGCAGCTCATTTTATCAATCACATTCCCTCACCCTCTATTGCAAATCAAAGCCCATATTACCGGTTGTACAAGACATCTCCATCTTATGCTGACCTTCATGTATTTGGTTCAATTTGCTTTGTGCATTTGCATCCTTCAGACAGGACCAAACTAACAGCTCAATCCGCTATGTGTGCCTTTTTAGGATATGCACCCTTCCAGAAAGGGTTCCTTTGCTATGATCCCAACATTCATCGCATTCGTACCTCTAGGAATGTTGTGTTTTTTGAAAACAAGTATTTTTTTCACCAAAACCTTGATCCTCCGGACCTGGACCCCTCATTAGTTTACTTACCTGGTTTTTCTGAAAAAAAATCTATTATTCGGTTTCATCCTGAATTTGTGTATCAAAGACGGAACAAAGTTACGCCTACAGGTACTCCCCCTCTTGATCTTCCTCCGGCATCGGGTCCGCCTCCTTCATTGCATCACTCCACTCGCACTTCAGTCCCGCCAAATCACTATGGGTTCTCTCATACTTCATTGATGGCCACTTTGTCGTCCTCTTCCATCCCGCAATCCTATTCTCAGGTTGTGCAGCACCAATGTTGGAACAAGGCTATGCAAGAGGAATTGGAGGCTTTAAAACAGAATCACACATGGGATGTTGTCCAATCTCCTCTGGGTGTCAAACCTATTGGCTGTAAGTGGATTTTTTCTCTCAAGTTAAAATCAGATGGCACATTGGATCGATATAAGGCCCGTCTCGTCGCCCTTGGAAATCGACAGGAATATGGCATCGATTATGATGAAACTTTTGCTCTCGTCGCCAAAATGACCACGGTTTGCATCATTCTTGTTGTTGCTGCATCTCAGTCTTGGCCTCTATATCAGATGGATGTCAAAAAATGCGTTTCTTCATGGCGATCTCAAAGAAAACGTTTATATGCATCTGCCTCAGGGGTACTCATTTGGGAAGGGTATGGTTGCCAAACTCCATCACTCCCTCTATGGTCTGAAGCAAGCTCCGCGTGCATGGTTTAAGAAATTTCAAGATGCTATTCTCTAATTGGATTTTCATCCGAGCCAATATGATCCTTCTATGTTCTTACATCATGCTTCGTCCGGGATTACTGTGCTACTGGTCTACGTAGATGGCATTGTGATTACTAGTCCCAATGCTCCTATGATTTAGGAACTCCAAGCTTCTCTTAATACGACATTTCACATGAAGGATCTCGGCCCCTTAACCTATTTCCTTGGTCTTGAAGTTCATCAATCGCCTAAAGGAATCGTTCTCAATCAGCACAAATACACGGTTGACCTCATTGCCTTGGCTGGCCTTACTGCTTCCGCTCCAGTAGATACACCGGTAGAACTGAATGTCAAACTCAGTAAAGAGGAGGGTGACCTTCTTCCAGATCCTACCACATATCGCCAGTTAGTTGGTAGCTTGATCTACCTCGCGATCACTCACCCTGATATCTCCTATGCGGTCAACCTTGTGATTCAGTTCATGAGTACTCCTCGTCATCTTCATATGGCTGCTGTTCGCCGCATCATTCGGTACCTTACTCGGACATCAACTCGCGAGTTGTTTTTTCCATCAAACAATCCTCTATCTCTCAGAGCTTATTCCGATGCTGATTGGGCTAGGTGCCCGGATTCTCGCAGATCGATAACAGGATGGTGCATGTTTTTAGGCGATAGTCTGATTTCCTGGAAATGAAAGAAACATGAAAAAAGTTTCCAAATCTTCTACCGAGGTTGAGTACCAAGCCATGTCTGCTGCGTGCTCCGAAATTCTTTGGTTACGCGGACTACTTTCCGACATTGGGTTCCTAGCGGAAGGTGCTACCCCACTCTATGCAGATAATACAAGTGCTATTCGGATTTCTGAAAATCCGATTTTTCATAAATGCACTAAGCACATCGAGGGTGATTGTCACTTCATCCGTGATGAACTTAAGCACGGTGTCATTAGTCTTCCACGTGTCTCCACTGAGCTTCAACTTGCTGATATTCTTAATAAAGGCCTTCCACGACCGCGTCATCAGTTCTTAGTTAGCAAATTGATGCTTGTTGATTCTCCCGCAAAAATTTGAGGGGAGGTGTTAAACAGGCCCAAGGCCCATGGAAGATTCAGTTATATCTCACGTGGATTGTTTTGTGACACAAATGTACATGTTATTTTATTAGTAGTTTTCCTATCTTAGATAGTTAATTAATAGCTTTCCTACCTTCGATAGATTGTGGTTTTCCTAAACTAGAATAGATATCGCTGCAATAACCTAAATTAGAGCCTTCATTAAGGCATGTAATACCTATATATAGTGATGAATGCTCTCCAATAAAATATACGACAATACATTCTCAGTATTGATTCAACAACCATGGCTCTCAAGGCAAGGTTCTATGTTCATGAAATTGTCGATTAGTAGCTTTTGCTTCCAATACTTCAATATGATGCAAGATATCTTGTTCATGAGAGCTGAAACGAACCCCTAATTGTTTACCCACGTGACCCACCTCCAATGCTTCGGCGTGAAAGACCTCCTTATTGCAACCACCAACTGACCCGGAATGAGTTTCAATCTGCAAAAAATCCTCATGGTAACCATCAAACCTACTCAAGGACCCCTTAAAGGAAGAAGTAGAGAAAGTTGCAGCCACCTTCCTCCTAAAAGAAGCATTACCCTAGACCCCATTAGAGGCTTCTTTTAACTTCTTAAGCTTTGCTTTAATAAGAGGCAATGGAATTGATCTCCTTGCTTTAGCCCCTCCCTTACTACCCTTCCAACCTTCCAAGGAAGAACAAGAGAAATGCTGAGCAAAAATATTATCAGAGGGCTCTTGATTGGAAAGGGCAGAAAGATGGCATCCCAGCTAGGTGGAAAGAATAGTTGGGTCTGGATTAGCAAAAACAAGCCCGCCAAAAGAGCCCAAACCCCCTCCCCTTGAGAAACTCTCTGACCAAAAAGAAATGGGACTCACCGATTGCAAGTTGTGTACTGCCGAGCAAGTGACCGGGCACATCTAGCTATGCATTCGGCCAAGTCATTAGGGCAGCTATTAGTTCCCAGAGAAACTGAAGCATTAATTTTCTCCGCCCTATCCAGCAACTGGACACCACACCTTCCATCTCACATCCACCTCCACTCGTAAAGGGGTTGGAGGGACCAAGTGGAACAACGTGGATGGTATTGTTGCCTTTCTTTGCTGTAGACCCATCCCCATAGTGACCAGAAGTAGGCTCTGAAAG
Organism: Persea americana; assembly: GCA_029852735.1. Taxonomy (NCBI): domain Eukaryota; kingdom Viridiplantae; phylum Streptophyta; class Magnoliopsida; order Laurales; family Lauraceae; genus Persea; species Persea americana. Next base: position 32,199,382 of record CM056820.1, on the reverse strand, counting down.
AGACAGCTGATCACTACAACACCTTATCCTTGGAACCACGGGGGCATTAACCAGATTAGCGCTAGGACCCATGCCTTTCCCCTTTCCTTTTCTATGATAAACCCTCTCCCTAACCATAGCCCCCTCCACAAGAGCGATCCCTCCTTCTGAGATAACTGCAAACAGCCCACGCTCTCAGATGAACTACCAGACCTTGCAGGGGAGCGAAGATGAAGACTCTCGGTGACCGCTTCGTTCTCCGGCGATGAAGATAATGAAAGCCATTGACTGTGGTGAAAAATAGTGTCTCCAGCAACTATTCTCTAAGAGCAACTCTCCACTAAAAAATACTACTGAAACCCTAGGCCTTGTGGACTTAGCTGGGGACCCTTGGCAACACACCTTGAGGACCAATTGGTGGACTATGAGGATGTTTTGAGCTAACATACCCTTACAGATTGTTCAGATTATTTATGAGGTACAACCTATATTTTTCCGGGACGGAGTGAGGAAAGATGATATCATTATGCACTAAGAATTATTAAAGGGATACCATCACCTTACCCCCTCCTTGGACTGTGTATTGATGTTTCGTACGAATAAGGCAATTATTGAACAAGAATTGGATTGTTTGTCTTCATTGACTATCAAATAATTGAAATTGAATTGTACCTCATTGCTATTGGTATTTACATGCTTCGACCGTGTTCCATAGTTTATTATTTTTTTATATTATTGGGATCACATTGAGGAGTTAGATTGATTAACTTAGGATCCCCATTGATTGTGTACGCATTGATTGGTATTGATCGACGTGTTGAGGCTAGGCAGCTTGATAGTAAGAGCTTGAAAAGGACTACTTGTATTGTTTTTGAAGTGATTGAAAAGACTGAGGATTGTATTGTGTACTGCTATTTTAGTGATTGAAAAGATTGAGGATTGCATTGTGTACTGCTATTGAAGCGATTGAAAAGATTGAGGATTGTATTGATTGATTGCTGGAACTAATTGATTGAACTATTGATTGAAAAAGTTAGTTCCTCTTTCATATGACGAACCTGTTCACGCAGAATCTGACTGTTGGTTTCTTACTTTCATCCAAAGGCCACCATACCTTTCAAAGAAAAAGAGATTTTGGGGTAACTTGAAACAAATTGGTAGTCAAACTAAGGGGCCATGGATGATAATAGGGGATTTCAATGAGATTCTAGAAACCCACAAAAATGGGGAGGAAAAAAAAATGCAATCCTCAAATAGATAGGGACGCTCTTGATTTCTTGGATGGTATGAGCATGTTGGACCTTAGATCAATCGTCCCTGCCATTACTTCATCCAATAGGAGAAAGGGTCTTGCACACATCAAAGAAAGACTTGATAAGGCCATCTATAATATAGAATGGAGAAACCTATTACCGGAGGTCGTGTTCACTGTACTCACTTGCCCCTTTAGGTTTCATAGTATGTGGTTAAGGGATAAAAAGTAAGAAAAAATGATCCTCAATAGATAGTTAAAATCCAGAAAGGTTAATGGGGAAAACATTGATCGCACTTTACACCTCTTGGGTAAAGACCTCACTAGATGGAATAAAACTAGTTTCAAAAGAGTAGAGAAGGTGATCGCTGAAACCAGACTAGAATTGGATAGAATTAGGAGAAAAGAAATGTACCCCTCTGACATGAAAGATGAAGTATAACTTAATAGGAAACTTGACAAATTCTTATGTACGGAGGAAGAGATGTGGAGACAAAAGTACAGAGAACTCTGGCTTAGGGAAGGGGATAGGATCATTAAGTTCTTCCACTCAGGGACAATAACAGTAAAAAGAATAAAAAAATTAAAAATTAAAAACAAAGCAGGGAAATGGCTTGAGACTAGGGGAGAAATAGGAAATATGTTCTATGATAATCTAGGACTTATTATGACTTCATGTGGCCCAAGAAGTTTCAACGAAATTAAAAATCTGGTCAGCCCTATGATCTCTCCCAAAGAGAATATGGAGCTTATTCCTACCCCCTTCGGAGAAGGATATAAAGAAAGTGGTGTTCCAACTTGGGTGGGGTCCCTAAAATCACCAAGCCCGGATGGCTACCCGGCAAAAATTTTCCAATGCATGTGGGACTCAATTGGGAATGATATCACTGCTCTTGTGCAGGACTTCTTCAAATACAAGGTCACCCTTGGTAAAATCAACAAAACATTTATTGTCTATGTCCCTATAAAGAACAACCCACAAAATGTGAATGACTTCAGAGACCCATTGGCATGTGTAATGTGATTTACAAAATTATTTCTAAGGTAGCAGCTAACAAATTCAAAAAGGTGCTCAATAAAGTTGTTGGACCCTACTAGAGTGCCTTCACGGAAGGCAGAGCTATTGTTGATAACTATATTGTAGCCCATGAACTGATCTACTCTTCCAAAAAAAAAAAAAAAAAAAAAAGAGGAAGGAGAAACATATGGCTCTTAAGTTAGACATTATTAAGGCGTGTGACCGCATGGAGTGGGACTTCCTAGGAGTTGTCCTAGAGGCCTTTGGCCTCCATGATGAATTTATCACAATCATTTAAGAATGTATATCCATGGTCTCCTTCTCTATTCTCCTAAATGGGTCCCCCTTTGGGATGATCAACCCATCGAGAGGCTTGAGACAAGGAGATCCCCTCTCTCCTTACCTATTTATCTTGGGTGTCGAGGTTCTCTCCCAAATGTTGCTGAAAGAAGAAGAGGAAAGGAACATCCATGGAGTTAAATTCTCTAGATCTGCCCCTAGCATATCAAGCCTATTCTCCATGGATGATAGCCCATTGTTTTGCAAAACTATGATTAGTGAAGCCTGGGTGATAAAACACACCTTTAATGAATACTGCCTCTTATCTGAGCAGCTTCTTAACTATGATTAATCTTCTATTTACTTTAGTAAAGGTACCAGCAATATTAAAAAGAGAAAACTTGCCAAGATCATAAGGATGAAACATATGATGGCCAGTGAGAGGTACCGAAGAAACCCCCTAATCTTGAATAGAAATAGAAATTCCAACTTTCAGTCCCTAGTGGCAAAAATCAAGTGCAAAATTATGTCTTGGCAAATCCCTTTACTCTCGCAAGCAGGGAGAAGCACCCTAATAAAATCAGCTGCTTCTGCTATCCCTATATATAATATGTTCGTCTTGCAACACCCATCAAGAACCATTGCTACAGTTGACAAAATGTTCAGAAATTCTTTTGGGGCGACTCTGCCCGGAAAAAAAAAAATAGTGTTCACACAATTAAGTGGAAAGAAATTTATAAGCCTGTCGAAGATGTAGGGATGGGGATCCGGGACACCAAAGAGAACAATTTAGCTCTTTTGGCTACGACTTGTTGGGAATGCCCTACTAATTGAAGACCGGTTGAGCTCTCAAATCTTAGAGCTAAATATTGTATGAATAAAAATCTATGGGAGGGAAAATTTAAAAAGGGCAACCCATAGTTCTGGAAAGGGTTTGTGGACTGCTTTTATCAACGAGAGGGTAGGGTGGATTATTGGGAACGGGGTCAAATCTCAGTTTGGAGGTGCAACCCGATCCGTACAGATGGAGAACTTAAGAAACCTCTATCGGACATCGTGAATAACGACCTTGTGGTTAAAGACCTCTGGAACTCGGATAAAAGTTGGAATGACCAGATCATTAGGAATATTTTCAACAATTCCTTTGATGTAGAGAAAATTCTTAAAATTTATATCCCTCATCGCAATAAAGATGGCAAAAAGATTTGACCCTCCATGAAAGGAGGTGAATTAACTTGTAGATCTACAATAGAATCATTCATGGTGAAGGTCATGGCACCTCTAGTAACTCAATTAACTGGAAGTAATTTTGACACCTCCCTCCCTCAAAGAGTCGTCTTCTTCGGTTGGAAGTGCTTTCATAATGCAGTTCAAGTACACAAAATGCTTCATGACAAAGCAATCTTGAGGGATGCTAGATGCTTAATTTGTGAAAATTCAAAAGAATCCATTGAGCATGCTCTTTTTATATGATCATGTGAGAGCCTCCCAGTTTGGATCCAATTTAGGAATGCTCTCGCACTCCATTACTCTTGTTAGGATCAAGGAGTGGTGAATTTTGTTCCTTGACTTTTGTGACAAAGCGACTCCACCAATTCAATCTCAAACTAAAATCTAGGCCCTAGCTCTTTGGTAGGCCCTGTGGAAAAGTAGAAATGGTTTCATTTTTAGAGGTACACAACTTCAACCCTTGCTTACTATCAACAGTGCTAGGAGCATAGTTGATAAATGTATCGGTAAGTCTAAGAAGACTCGCCATCACCCTTCTACCCTGGACCATGATTTTAGGTTTAGGATCCCCACCGGCACGATCCTTGTTTTTTTAGATGCGTCTTTTAGGGCCATAGATGGAAAAGCAGGCTTTGGCTTCGCTGTTTGGCTTAATGGTTATTGGGTTTGTGCAGGATCACTCGATGGGTACAAGGTCTCTTCTCCAAAAGAAGCCTGAGGCATGGGCTATTTTGACCGCGTTGAAGGAAGCTAGCTCAAGCAGACTTTGCAAGTCCCACCTCCTCTCCGACGCTCTACAAGTGATTTGTTCGATCAATGGGTCCCTGGATTGGTCTATTCATCCTATTTTGCTTGACATTAAAGACTTGTCCGTAGGTTTTTATACTGTTGCTGTCACACATTTAGCAGAGAGTCTTAAAAGGCGTTGCTCATTACCCTGCCAAAAACTCCTATGGGATGGGTAATTTTGCGGGTGGGTAGGGATCTTCTTTTTGTGTGGTGGGTTGGTTTCTCCTTTTGTTGTTCTCTGCATTGGCGACATGTTGTTGTTGTTTGTGCTTAGCTCTTTCAATGAATTTATAGTTTTTTAACCAAAAATAAAAATAAAAAAATTAGACACTCAAGTCCCGATCACAGCTATGTCAGATATGCTCTAGACTCTGTTTTGTGTTCAGTAGCATGTTTCCTCGAGAGACAACTATTGTACCTGTATAGCCTGTGAGATAAAATAAATAACTAGCTTTTCCACAATTGTACGGAAACAATTTCCTAGCTAAGGGTTCAAAGTTGATTTTCTGTGGAATGCACAAAAGGTTTTACCACAACCGCCCTAACAAGAGTCTATCCACATGCATTGTTCCCCTAAAAATGAATTGAGTAGAACAGGGTGGATTCAGGCCTGCTTACTGCTTTCTTCTTCTTTTTTCTTTCAAATTGTAATTTGTGGGGATGTGTCCAGACTTTTCGGAAACCACTATTTACAGAGAGAGGTAGAGAGTGAGAGAAACAGTCATTTACCTCCTCTGAGCCAAGATTTACATTCCTCTCCTCAAGCACAGAGGCATCATTAATGCCAAATCTCTTAAGCAGCTCCAAACTTGTCCTTGTACAAACAGGCGATACCTGCAAGTCATCCGTTATCATGTATCTCATTTTTCCTTTAACAAACACCCCATCGTCCCCACCTCCTGCACCCTTCTTCCACTTCTTTTTTTGTATCTTCCAATTCACCTTTACTCCACAGCGACATAGCTTGTCAGAAAGATTAGTACTGATCAAGTGCTTGACATCAGTGCTGAACGGAATTGACCCATCACATAAGTAGTACTCAGTAGGCCCTCTATCATCAATATTCACCACTAAATCCCTACAATGATCTTCTGCAGCGTTCTTGGGATGGAGGAGCATGTTCTTGCATTCTTCACTCTGTAGATATTTCACGTTCAGATCCTTCATGCTCTCATACAACGTACTCATGCAACCTATTTTTGCCTGCTCGGCTGTGAGACGGATAATAGTCCCAATGGGCATCGTCAAGAAGCTGAAGAGAACGTCCACGAAATCTTGCTCAGATTCTGCGTATAAAATCTGGGTTCTCTCTCTGTGTACAAGGAGTTTCAAGCTGATTTCTTTGGCACCCATGATTCCAGATCGAAACCAGATGAATTCTTCGAATTGTAGAAGTATTCCCTCCCCACCGCCCCCATCCCTCGGGATTTGTTTCTTTGACTTGAAGAAATGTCTGGAGAAAGGGCAAGCACAATTGGGATTTGTTTCTTTGACAAGAAGAAATGTCTGGAGAAAGGAAAGGGAAAGCACTAAAACCTCCACAAAGGGAAGGAATATGGACAAAGCAAGGGAAAGAAGAGGGGGCCGGAAAATCCATGTTGCAGAAGTTTAAGTTTGTCTCCAAGGACCTTGATTCGGCGGGACGGCGGTGGTGAAAACCTTTTTTTCTCATACGCACCAATGCGCGCCGATATCGATGTAAAGTCCTCGCTACGCAAATAATCAGGAAGGAATCTTCAAATCGCAGGGGTGATGAGTTAACAGATTCCTCACTGGTTCGCAGACGTGCTCTTAAAAATTTATGGATTGAAGGCCAAGAAGATAAATAAACAAATACTCCTTAAATTTCAAGTGGTTAGAATAATCTGTTGGTCTCTGATAGTCCCAATAATAGGATCGTATTTTATCTGGAGTATTATTTTCTCAATAACATCGAGATATCCTTAAAAGATAACCAAACTTGAAAGCATTGTAAGAAAATCATAATAGTATTGGACTAAGAAAATGAGAGAGATTAGGGGAAAACATTGAATTGACCTCCGAAATGGCAAACAATGTTGTAGACGCTTGATTAGGACTCTCTAGCCTGTTTCTTTATAAGAATTTTTAACAAAGACTCGCCATGGTGGAGATTTTTAGACATGATATGACATCTTGCCCCCTAACAATTGCTAATGCCGTGTTTCTTCAAGAGAGTTGCTAAATACACACTAATTTCTTCTTCGACACTCGCCATTTAAACAAATTTATTACCAATATACCCATGTAGAAAATCCTCTCTCTCTCTCTCTCCTTTTTTCTCTCCCCCTCCCTCTCTCTCTCCCTCCCTCAAGTGGGGCTGCAGGAGGGGTGGTGGTGGCTGAGGTGGGGGTGGGAGGAGGCAGGCGATGGTGGCTATGGTGGGGGTCGTGTTAGTTAAGTATTATGAGAGGTGTGCAAAGAGAATTTTGAAATCCCCACACTTTAGTGGTGGGTGTAGATTAAAAGGGAGTGTGGAAAGAAAAAACTGTTGTGCATTCAATAGCTCTCTTTCTTCCCAAGCATTTTAAATTTTCAGCCATCTAAAATGTCCCAAATGACCTTGGAGATTCCAGAAATTTCGGCCACCTTGCTGAGTTATTGGATGCTCAAATACAAGGGAGCATGAGGAATTCCACCATGTCTTAGGGCACGTTTGTGTAAATGTAATTTCCGCGGAAATTGGAAATTGCCACATCAACAAAATCCATGGGTTTCAAATACTTTGGAAAAGTGTTTCCGCGGAAGTCAAAAAATTATGTTTTGTGCAAAAAGTTTTTCCTTGATGAATTGGTACTGATGTTGTTTGGTGCGGCTGGGGATTCCTTATGGAAAACTAGAATTTATTGTTTGGTGGGGTAATTTTCTGCGGAAAAAAAACAAAACTACAATGGTATTATTATTTGTAATTTACTTTCTATTTACTCATTTGTTCACGCTTCTATGTATAAAATCATGGATTATAGGAAATTTAAGCTACCATTGTATTCTTAACAATGGCTTCACATGGTAGTGAGGTAGACTTGAGAGAGGAGCCTACCGATGACTGAGACTTGATGGTAGTGCCTAACAATGGCTTGGGGTCTCAAATCTCCTCTGTCCCTCATGGTTATGGCTGACAGTAATAAGATCAGCCCCTTACATCCAAGAATACACCAAATGGTTCTGACGGAGACCTGTTGGTGCCTTTATTTTATTTATTTTTATTCTGTGGGCCAAAAAGAAATGAAATGAATTATAAGACTCATTGTATCAGTAAAGCTCTTATCATCACCATTAACCAATTAATCAACACTGTTATTTACCATTAGTCTCTTCATGGTGATGAGAAGGGCAAAGACCACACCCTGATGAGTATTGATTACAATTGCCCATGGACCCAATGGGGTTGAATAAATCATCTCCATTGATCGGAGAAGAAAATTATGATAGGCCATAGATCACATCATTAAATCAGAGGGCCCATTGCTCTTGTGCTTGCTAATTAAAACATGTGCAAAAAGATACCTACAACAGGTAGTTACTAGTAGGCAATACATATTTCGAAGAAATGGGAATTACAACAGGGCCTTCAGATGTCTAAGAAGATTAACTATAGATACAAATAGGAACTCAAATGCCAACCTGTTGTACCCTTTGCCCGCTTTGAATCAACTGCCTTAGCCTTGATCATGGCTATCAAGAGTCATACAGAGCATCCACAAGTGCTAAATAAATTAACTGTATGTACTCCTTGCCTTTCTGTTTTTTCCCTACTTTATCTTCAGTCATAGAGAGATAAAAGGGTGCATCTAGTCTTTCCATTTTTTCATACATCATCAATTAGTTCACAAGATTTAAAATTGGAATCAATATACTCACTTGAATTTAAATGTACAATTTACAAATATTTAGAAATACATACATATATAACACAAAGACAACCCACAACCTTTTGATCGAAGTATACAACATCATACATAAAAAATGAACCAACTAGTTCTGTCCATCCTAACAGATGCTGGAAATACACAATGAGACCCAAATCACCATATATTAAAACAGTATTTCCACACTGATGCCATGTCCACTTGTATCACAAATCTCAAGGTACATGAAGTCTGTATTCAAGTCTTCAAACTGGCCTTGAGAATGTTGATCTGAATTCATTTATACATCCTGTTGATGTCCAAAGCAACTTAAGATAAACTTGAGAATGTTGGTATGTATGTCCAAGGAAAAGAATGACCACATAACAAATAATCAAATAATTTAAGAATCAACTTAAGATAAGTAACTGGAAAAACCTTATGCCTTCTGATCGAGTGCTTTCTTGGATCTCTGGAATGACAAGTGTGGCATTCAAAAGCGTGGATATGGTTACAGGATTACGTATCTAGAAAATGAACAAACATGTTATGAACTATCAATAAGAGTTCCGATCAAGAAAACCTCCTCAGATGGAACAATCTTAAAGAAGATCTTATCTTCTTAAATCTATGAGAAAATTAAGGTGCATGATGCTGATGAGCATATTTAGCTAGTTGTAGCCAACTTTCTTTGAAGCTAGCCTAAGAAGAGAAATGTAATCCAACAAGTCACAAGCATTAAAAAGAAGATATAACCAGTCCACTTTACTTTCTTTGAAGCTAGCCTAAGAGAGCACAAAAGAAATATATGAATAAAATTTAAAACAGAGCACAAGGGGTATAGGTGCTTCCATCCATCTTCTAAGAAAGTATATATTTCACGACATGTCTTGTTTGACGAAAATATACTTCCTTACACTAATTTCCCTACATTGGTTTCTCCATCACAAGAATCACACGATCCAAGAAGGTCCAGGAAATACTTCCTTACGCACCAGCTGTTGATGACTTTGACCAATTGATGAATGCTATATCAACCCAGCTAGCCCATATATCAACCCAGCCAGCCCATAATCAGATCGTGTTCTCGATCTTTTTTCTAAAAAAGAACTATCGAGAATCTTTGGATAAATAATGGGGTAGACTTTAAATTAACAAACAAACAAAAAAGAAGTAAGGAACTAGAACTGAAATTGTTCACTGCACTATGCACATTATTCAACAACTACATGAAACTAGAACTGTAGGTTGTAAGAACACCTACTTATGCCCTTTGAAACTTGAATAATAACCATAAATGGGAACAACAATAGGTAACACACCAAATCAGTATCCATACACACACATATCCAAGTCCATCCATGCACATAAGAGGCACAATGCTGACACGAGTCTGGATGATCTGCTGCAATGAAATCAAAAACTGAGATTGCAACTCATTTCTTTCCCACACTTCTTGAGCCCTGCACCACCAAAAGCACCCTTTGGTCCTCATGTATATATGAATTTATTTTTTAATCAAAGAACTACTTGAAGTCAAATCCATAATTGACACTACGCAAAAATCAGAATTAGAAAGTGAACACATATTATATAAAAAGAAACACAGATTATCACCATCACAACTATGGATACATCTTCTATAAACAAAAATAGCATTCCATGTCAACATGATCCATCATGTAATTGGGTTACAAATAGCATTCCATTCCATGAAAAGATCTATAATAAAACATAAAAATAATTGCCAAATATATGTAAATAGTCTCAACAATCTACTGCAACACATTCTATGAAGTACGGACAACCATAGCACTTAGAAAAGATACAAGGTCTTAACACTAAACATAAACGTCTAATAAATTAATACCCATCCCACATTTGTTGAGCAATTGCATCTCGTAGCTCATATGCAAATTGACTGTCCGCATCACTTGAACCGGATCCTTCAACCCCTCCCTCCTCAGCACACATGTCTTCATCAACACCCATCTCTTGTGCATGCTCTTCATCCATTTCATCAATATAGTTCCATTGTTTGATGTAGTTGTGCATAACACAACAAGCAACTACTATTTTCGCTTGTGTCTTGAGAGGATATCGTGGTGCTGTTTGTAGGATGGGAAAGCGTTGCTTTAATACCGCAAAAGTACGCTCTACTACATTTCGCAATTTAGAATGTCGTAAATTAAAGAGTTCCTTGGGTGTTTGTGGTGCTTGTGTGGTTGACCACTCTTTGAGATGATAGCGCACTCCTCGATACGGTGCAATAAATCCACGGGTGTTCGCATAACCCCCATCCACCAAATAATATTTTCTTAAAAAATAGATTCACTCTATTAGAGCATTCAAAATATAATCACTTATCAAAATCACACAACAATGAAATAATCCATAGTTCTAGAATAGGTGAATTGGAATATACCCGTTGGGAAATGAAGCCTATTATATGGTCGTCTCCAAAAAGCATCTTGTAGTATTTTAGAGTCAGACGCTGACCCTTCCCAACCAGCAAATACGTATTGAAATCGCATATCAAAAGATACAACAGCCATGACATTTTGTGAGAGGAAACTCTTTCTGTTTCGGTAGCGCACTTGATCTTCTAAACGAACCCATGCAGGTATGTGTGTGCCGTCAATTGCTCCAACACAACACAATCCTAATGATAAACAGAATATTATTAAACTCACTATAAGAAAATGACATAATTTAAATCACATTTAGATTACCTTGAAGTAAGGGTTGAAGGTTGGGTTCATTTCAATTTCTGTTGGAGTCTCACCTCCTACGGGCTTAATGTAATGAGGGCAAAGCCTCAAAATCGCACCCAACACCTTATTGAAGTACCTACTAATAGTCTCACTAGAGTGTTGAAATCGATTCTGCATCACTCGATTACGCTCATTGTGAGCAATCGTGAATAAAAAAATGGCAACTTGCTTCTTGACCGTAACATTTCGTGAGTCGAATAGTAGACCTCTTTCTTTTAACTCATTTGATAGATTAACATAGCATCCCTTGCTCACTCGTAATAGATCAAAGCAATTACACTCATGTCCAATCAATAATTCATCCACAAAAGAATCGCCAGTTAAGATAGAGTTATGAACTCTTTCTCTGTGGCCATACGAATAATAGTACCCAAGAACACAAATAAGAGCCATAGTCTGGGCACAAAAGAAAAGGAACTCCATATCCTCATCCATTTCGTAACAAAATATAATCTGCAACACATACAACACATCCATTTCGTATGACATCATCTTAGTGCATATCAACCATATACAACACATAAACCATATAAAACATAACAAGCATATAAAGCATATGTAGCAAAAGTGAAGTCCATGCATATCCATAGTTGAAAGGTTCTCGCAATAAGAGACAAAAAGGTAAGATGATTGTATGCCATCCATATTCTAAATAGCATATCCATAGTTTTCTACGACGTTGCAAACAAGAAATAAACGTGCCCAAACTAGTAGCACTCCAAAGTTCTAGGTTCCAAAAGTGCCATGTATTCACAACTAGGGTTTTTGATTACATGGCCAAAAAGTTGCCACGTTCCAAAATCTTCATAATGCCACCTTTCCCATCATCACTCTAATCCAAGTTGAACTCTAGTCCAAGTTGACTCAGTATCCATGGTTCACGATCACCAGGAGGCAACGCCAAAAAGAATTCTGCCTTCCTCTCAATTTCTATTACGTTAAGTGCTTTAAAATATATAACGTTTGGAAGTCTAAGAGCACGAAGAGATTCAATACATTTGTCCATGTCTGGACGCTCTTTGGCTCTTTTGTTTGCATAATCAGACATTGCAGATGCAATAGTTTCCACTGCAACAATCATAGCTTGACCCATATTTGGTCGGTTTCTCGCTAAATGGCGAGAAGTCGTTGTAGTACTTAGCTGGCGTTGCTTCCTATTGGTGCCTATGGACATGTCAATATCCTCATCTGCATTATCTTCAAACACATTATCCATATCATCAGCTTGCGTCTCTTCTTCAGCTTGGGTTTCTATAGGTTCCGGATCGTTGCTAGCAAAACCATCTCTACCATCTGCAATGCTGTCACCAAAGATAATGGCCAGAGAAACCCAGTCTGGGAAGGTCTTGTTCTTATAAAGAGCTGCTTTAGGATGTGCCTGCAAGTGAATCAAAATAGTTCATACTTGTAACAATTTATAATTAACCACATTAATAGGAACTATAAAAAAAAATAGACTTATGAACTGACTCACCGCCACATATTCTTTCCAAACATCCGGTTCAGCAGTCACCATTTTTCTCGTCTCATCCCATCCAAATCCACTAAGGTCTAGCATTGCTTTCAGATCCCCATAAGTCTTCTTCAATGTTTTAAACCTATTTTTCAGTTTATCCTTACTAAAGAAGGCACCATGAGCGGTCTTCATTTCCTTTGTCAATAAATTCCACCCTTCACAAGTGAAACCTCCTTTTATGCCGCGCCCCTCTTTACATTGCTCAACCATAAGTTGGATGAGCGTGTCATCTTGCATTGGCGTCCATTTCAAATTTTTTGGAAGGGGAGCGAAATTATCATTTGTATTTTGCGACCCCATTCCTACAAGTTTTAGTGAGGATGTGAATATATATAGTATGTCAAATCTGAGAAATCAGTATTTCACCGGTATGGGTTACAACAAAATCGTGAAGCTCCTAAGAAATGGGTATGATGCTAAATAAATTGCAACAGATATTATAAATCCATTCACATGCAAGCACATTGAGATTAAACAACACTACAACACTAATAAATATCAAATCACAGATACAATAACCATCACAAAAATATTATTTAGATAAATCAAATGCTATCACCTTAAAATGATAATTCAAATACTTGATATTGAATGAACACAAAAGGTCATCTAACAGTACAATTGGATGGCAGGACTGTTCCTCCTCCAAACTCAATTCCATTGTTGGGCATTGGCATTATGGAGAATAGTGGTTCCATCATGTAAAAACAAATAAAGTTATGATAATTTATCCATCATATGAAAAAAAAGAATGGACGGTAATGATCCTAGGAACCCATCATAAAATTAAAACCATCCTTTGATTTAGCCTGCATGTGTATTACTAAAAAGAAAACAAAACCAATAATAAAAAAGGAAACAAGCAAAACATTATTGCATCAAAATCTATATCCTGGAAAGAAACTAAACTGAGTTGGAATTAATATGGAAAGCTTCTAAGGTAGGGTCATGAAGTTGAAAATGGATTGGACTGTGGGCACTATTCATGAAGCAAAGGACGGGGTGGAGAATAGAGGGGAAAGAGTACCACTATTTAATGGAGGAGGAAACAACACCCTCAGAGCACTTTAGACGAACAGTGCTGGGAGCCACATAGTGCCTAAGCCTCCACACAAGCCTTTTTTTGTCCCTATATTTACTGTTAAAACGACCCAGTGATCTCTTTACAAAGAAGTCAAAGCACAACGACAAACAAAAAGAACCAGAGCCCTATGTAACTCCAATGAAGCAGGTAGAGGACAGGGTGGAGAATAGAGGCAGATGATTTAGTATGTGTGCCTATATCTATCCACAATTGAAGTAAGAACAAAAAAATATTTGTATTGGGATGCTTCATTGCATCTGTTTATTTAAAATTTTCATTCCTTTGGGTAACCATGTAAGAAATATTCTTCATTGATGAATATTATATATTTCTAAATTGAATTTGGACAATGAGAGTTGCAAATGGTTTTAACAATGAGCATAGACTGGGTTTTGATCATGAGATTGTGTGGGTATGCAGTGTGATCAGATGGAGATGGGTACACTTGTACTGGTCCCATTTGTGTAAGTTTTTATCTTGACATTCCTTAACAGAAGGAAGTGCTTGGGACTATGTCTACTCATCTCCTCCTCTTTCTCCTCTTTCTATCACTTCATACCCATGCAAGCAATGCACGCCATCACGGTCTCTCCTGCAAGGGCTCTCGCAAGGTTGGTAACGAATTAATGATCTCATCTAGCTTTCTAACCCCATCTACAAAGATTGCTTAGTTAGCGTCTAAACCTTTTTTTTTCTCCATTTTTTGTAGAATGCATTGAAGGTGAATCACAAAGAATACGAAATCAAGAGAAAGGAACTGAAAAGTATGTTGGGTGAACTTGAATCGGAGCTAAAACGACCCATAAATAGAGGCGGCCTGGTCAACATAGGATATGTTGGTGCAAGTACTAAAAGGCCAAAGGAGTTGAAGCCTCTTCCAAAGATTTTTAATGATACAACTGATCGAATGACCTCTCTCGTTGCGGTTTCCGGGAAATTGCCTCAAAAGAAGTGTGGGAAATACAGTGATAATCTGGGCTGGGTTTTTGGCGGACGAAGCTGGAGTTTGGGACGAAGGTGGAGATCGGGGGTGCAGATGGTTGCAACAGGGAAGAAACAGAGCAGGGAAGAAACAGGTTGGACTAGGAGGAGAATAGAAAGGGAGAGAGAGGTTGGGGCATGGCTGCAAACACAGGGCGGAGAAAAGAGACAGAGGAAGATGGGGGATTTACCTGCGGGGCGATGGATACAGTCCAGAAGGAAGTTCTCGTCACTCGTCGATGAAGGAGATTTCTTCCAGAACTGGGGCTAGGGTTTTGGATGGGAAATGGATAGGAAAACACGTTTATAAAGGGGGGGCAAGTTTTATGAGGAAATAGACTTCCCATAACCCCCCCCCCCCCCCCCCATAGGAAGTCCATTTCCATAGTGAGGAAGGAAAATGCTGAGCTGGCAATAAAGTGTTTCCTAGGAAAAATACTGCACCAAACATGTAAAAAGTAAGTTTTCTGCAAAAAAACTGTCTCCATTTCCATGGAAATGGGCTACACAAACATGCCCTTAGAGTTTATCCAGACAAAAATCCAATGAATTCTAGCAAAGAAACAAACCATTGCTTTTGCTAATTCCACCATGTCTGAGCCATTGCTTTTGCAAGTTCCCAATTCTTCATAAATTAAAATGTATATACTGTAACTGAATTGAGTCCGGCTCAAGTAATACCGTGGCAACTTGGTGTGAAGGGTCCTTCTTAGCTTTCTTGGGCATGGGATTTAATATCTTGGGATTCATGGTAAATTGGGTCCAACAAATGATTATTAAAGACATGAAGGGTGAAGGATATAATGAAGCAACTAGGTGTGCCCTGGACTTTCCTAAAAGATTTGATTTATAATAGTATGATTTGGTATTGATTTGTCATCTACTCTAATTCAATTTCCATTAACAGGTGATTATTACCAGGCTAAATTTATGGATATCTACCTTTGTTTATTTAGTTTTTGCCACTTTCATAAATAAATTTACGAGGATCCCAAAGAATTCAATTCCCTACAAACAAACAAGCCCTAAAGGCCCATACTAGGCCCTTCAACATGCACACAAACAAAAGTGCAAAAATATGAACATGAAGGGCCAAAGTTTCATGTTCATCACCACAGTGCACTGATGACCACACTAAAATCTAGTAGATCATCGGGCTGCATTCCCACCCAATATTGAAGCCATGTTTGGATCTTCAAACCAGTTACAATAAAATCAGTTTTTTTGCGATTGTGTAACTTGTGCTACCTTGTTCTTTGACATAGGTACTTATAGGCAACCAGAGTTAAAGCTAATCAATAGAAATAGACTGAGTGAAGGGAAACTGAGTTTGGAGGATCTATTCCTGTCACGACCCGGGCCCGAGTTCTGATTACTTCAGACAAACCTCGAGACGTAATCTCCATACTTACTCCCGTAAACCCCGAATTTAACCGAAGTTAAAATGAAATCCACAAGGGATAAATACACATTCATACCTGACCAATGTACACTTCTACGGAAACATATATACATTGACAATATTGCTTTACCAAAAGTAAAGCTCCTTATACACAATTAAGGTTTTGGTTCCTTCCCTATTCATGCCACACCGTGCATATTCGAATACAATGCAAGTGACGACTATTTACATCTCAAAATAAATATACAATCATTTCTCAAAATGTTCCCAAAATGCTCTCATGCATTCGCCCTCCGATCTATGTCCAGTCAATCAATCATCCAGGAGGAATTTGATTGGCCTCCTCCGCAAGTGGAGCGACCTCTGCAGTATAGGCACGGGCAACTGGGCCTGTAATATCATCAATAACAGTGTGAACACGATAGTTCAACAATGTACACACATATCTATGATAATACATGCTAATAAACCCGTTTATCAATTCTACAATCAATACTCGGATCTAGACAATTCAAATCAATAACAATCCAAATCACAATTACTAGATGGCAACTACAATAGTATACATTTCATTCAGTTCTTCTCAAATGGAAGCATTCGGTTATCCGATTAACGGAATTCAATCAGTAATATATTCATTCAGTTTTCATTGAGTACTCTTTATTAGGTGGCTTATCATTCAATATGTGTGGGATCTACTAGTGTCTTGATCAGAAATCACTGGCATTACCATGGAGCTCCGGAACACTCTAGTCTATCTATTGCAGTAGGATTGTTCATTGATTCATTCATTAATTTATTTCATTCATACATTTCAGCTCTATACGAGCTAAAGAAACTACATGTAGTGCCAAACTCAGGAATCAAACAAAATCAGTAAACCCTATTCAATTTCTAAACCAAACATTCAGGTGAAACATTTGTTATCTAATATATGTGTTATTCTCGATGACATCATTTTAAGTGAAATTTACACATTATGATAACCTTAGCTAACATCTACGAAGGTTTAGGCAAAAACACCATTAACACTAGCCTTAGTGAACAGGCTTTTATTCAGCAAAATTAGACCTCAAATATGAAATTTCCTCAAGTTCGGTCACCTTGTCAATTACCTGTCGATTAACCGAATTCTGCAATACAGCTAACCGAACCACTAGTCGGTTTGCTTTCCAGAACCTCGCAATTTCTAACAAATCTCCCAAGTTCAGTCACCTGTTCGGTTAGGTATTTAGCTTACCGAATTCTCGAATTCAGTTAGCCGAATACACTTTGGTCAGATTTCCAGAAGCTTGCTTCTAATAAAAAAATCCGGCCAAGGAACTCGGTTAGCCGAACATTGTCGGTTAGCTCTCAGTCAGCTTTCCAAAAGCTGAATCTTCCTGCAAAAATCAACTCAAATGGGTCGGTCAGCTGTCGATTATAAATTCGGCTGATCGAACTACTCTCAGAACTTCAGATTTTCTGAGTTCAGAACCTCAAAATTTCTGAAGGAAAACTTCTACACTTGAGTTCCTTGAACTCTATAACATCTTAAATCAATAGAAATACATATACTTGCCTTCTTTGAAGATGGATTGACAAAAAATCCCTCTTTGTTAGCTTGATTTGAAATGAAAATCCCTTCAATCCAAGCCCTAAATCAACAAAAACATAACAAATAAATGCTTATGAGCTAATTAAGCTAGAAACCAACTCTAAACACCTAATGGAACTTCAAAGTTCTCCAAAAGACCTTAGGCACTTACTTGCAACTCAAAGGAAGAAATTTGAGATCTCTTCCAAGCTCCAAACACTCCACTAATGGCAAGAGCTTGGTGGGGACGATTAAGAATGTGAAATCTTCTCAAAACCCACTTGAATCACTTCAATCTTGACAAGTGATAGAAGAAACGGAAGGAGAAGAAGAATGGAGCCTAGGCTTTGCTCTGTACCTCACTTGGGTTGAGATTGAGTTGAATGAACACATCTTAGGTTCATTGGAACCCTTATAAGCCCAGTTTTGCATAAAACCCCCTCAACTTCCATTATTTACATTTTGAGTCAAATGAAGACTCATTTGATCCATTTGAGGTCAAATGCAATCAAGTCTATTATGAAAGTTAATGTATTTTTTTATATACGAGCGTTGGTATCAAGAGTTTCCGTATTCAACGAAATACGCGAAATTTTGTATTTATGAAAAGGCCCTTGTACCACATGGTTTAAGTCTAAAATCAATTCAAATCACTCAATCTAATTCAAATTCATTGCAGTAAATTCGAATCAATCATTTGAGACTAATTCACTTTAATTTGGACATCAACCACAATTAGCTTAACTAAACATGATTAATTAGCATTAATGTCAATCAATTAGAGTTAATCTTGATTAACTCGGGATGGGGTATAACAATTCCATCCATTCCCCAAGTGCTCAGCTTATGGGCCTATTTGATGGCCTCCTCCATAGCAAAATTTAAGAATACCAAATTCTTGGCAAATTTCAAATTAACTTTTTTTTTAATGGTAATCTCAAATTACTTTCTAGGTTGTTATTTTGAAATTTTCTCTAGCTGCCACCTTCATCTGGAATTCAGACGACATGAAGTAACAATTGCACCTGCAATAGAGTTGCTTCACCCTTGTATATCCTAGAAAATCTCTACTTTCTCTGCCTTGGGAACGACCATGAGACATCAATTACTTTCCCTAGAAATGGTGTTACTGAATTTAGAATAGATCAAGGATTCTAGTTGTCCAAGCAGTATTTAATGATACTGGTGTGACTTTTGCTACCACAAGTCCATATTAGGCTTCGGGGCGCACGGTAGGCTTATATTATCCATCTGCAAAGATTAGCAGAAGATATGGGTGTAGAAACTTGAAAATAGGAGATGCCTGAAAAATATCAAAGACAATCATTTTCGCACCTTCTAAAATGCTTGTGCTCCTTTATAACCATTTGTTTGTAGGATGCTAATTGAAGACATAATATTGAAAAACTCCTTACCCTTTTTAGTTCCAATTATAATTAACGGTATTAAATTTCCTTAGGTAATCATTTCTACCAAAACCTCTAGGTTTTAGAAGCAGTGGAAATACTATTCAACACTTACCCCTCTGATGGAACCCAGTTGTTTTTAACACCCAACACTCCCCTCCCCCCCCCCCCCCCCTCTCAGCTCAAACCCAGTCGGCATACATTTCATGACATGTACATTTCAGCATCGAGTCATTCCTCTTGAGATTCGAACCAACGAGTAGTTGAATCTAATACCATATTAAGTTTCCTTAGCAAAGCATTCCAGTAGAGGTAGTGGACATACTATTCAACAAATAGAACAAAATGGCCCTTCAATGTGGATCAGATGTAGTTTCTTATTGGATGGTCTCATAGTCATGGGATCTTTGCAAGGTGTCCGAATTTTTCTCTTACCAATGATCAATCAAACTAGAATCAAATGGAGCATAACGAGAAATACGAAACAATTTTATTACATGAGGTTGACAATTCTAGACTCTCAAAAGTCAAAACTAACACAGAAGACAAAACTGGCTAGCAATGGTGTGTAAAATTGCCATGAGATTGTAAAGGCTATAATGCTTGAAAAGGTAGGAGCCAGTAGAGTGTTAAAATGCATGAACATTGAAACAAATATTTTACCACGTAATTATCACAATTCACATCTGCTAATGTGTTAAAACTTATGTTGATACGAACTTTTTGTGCACAAACCAATCCTGGGGTTCTTCCAAACCCTAAACTAGTATGGTTACTATGTACTACAGAACAATATGAAGTTATAAACAGATCTAATCCATCAAGTTCCATTTTTAAGAAGCCATAGCTCTTTACAAGTGATAAACAGGACATGTCAAGCCCATATAGTTTAACAATTTACTGATTTTGGAGATTTAGAAAAGTGTATTCACAATACATCCCTAGTAGATGTGTAACCATCCTCAACTATAGAGGCTAGATCTTCTTCCCAATTATTTTGGCTTCTTCAAAAAGACTTCGCTTAAAACAGTCTTCGAGATCAAAGAAGCTTTCAACAGAGACAAGGCCTGTAACCATAGTAAAAAATTCATCAGTTTCCTATCATTTGCATGTGAACTTGATTTTATTTTGATATGCGAGTTTTCCATAACAAGATCATTAACTTGTGATTTATTGCATAATTGTCAGCTTGTAATAGCCAATCCATCTTCTTGTCTACTGTAGGACTATTTATATGTCATAGATCCACATCCGTATGATGATAAATGATCCTCATTTCCCATGGAATGAAATGTGAATGATGGTCAATACAACAATGGGCTGTTCAAGGACCAAACTAGGATGAATCAAGCCAGAATTAGGCTGTATCTGGGGCATGCATGTGGGCAAGATCCGACCTCATTTTCTCAACCAATGGATAACAAGGTAAGGTACATGGGCTGAAACAAACATATATAACAATAACTGAGTTGGATGTCAGTTTTATGTCGAGAAGACAGGTGGAGAAAATTGCCCACATTAGAATTTGTTATAGGACAGTTTCCTCTCAACTCTATTTTTTCCACATACTACAAAACATGAACATATCCTCTCCACCTTTTCTTATTATCCAAATGAAAACTAAGAATTTCCAAGGGGAAAACCTCTTTTTCCAATAATGGGCATTAAGATTAGCAACATTGCCCAACAGTAGCCCCATCAACTCAACTTTATAGCCTTTAGGCTTTGCTAAAGATACCAAACATTGTAATGTGAAGGTCGGAATGTTGCTTCTCTTTACCTCCTCTTCTCCCACACTCACAACCCGCTCCTCCAAATCGCTGATGGGGATGTTGAACTTATTAAGAACAGATATGCCTAATATGGTCGATAGTGGTTTCACAATCAATTCTTCAGTAACCATGAACATAGCTGGACCAACCATAAATGCTCCACCAAGTTCTGTCACCACGTCACGAAATTTTGGATTTATGACTTCTACTTGAACTGTCTTGCACCCATGGGAGCATGTGCCAGAGCCACTGTCTGTAATGCCAATTCCATGACTTTTACTTATGCAATTCCAGCAACCAAAAATTGTGAGTTTCCCTGGCAGTTCATTGATTTGAATTAATTGGTTAGAGGAACCAAAATAAGGTGCAAGCTTTGGGTCAAGCAGCAAGGCTTTGCTTTCCTCAGATTTCATCCAACCTTTGTCATCTAATTCTTTGATGCATTTGTACAAGTCATCCAAACATCCCATGTTGGTACATCCACCCAAGCATTTAGCTATTGAACCGAGAGGAAAGGCAAGGAAGCTAAAGAGCAGATCTGGGAATTCTTGTCCCACTTGTGCATACAAAACCTTGTTTTTGGATTTGCTCACAAACAGGTTAATACTCATCTTCTTTGAGTTGCTTCCAATCACTTTTTCTGTTTGAGAATGAGCCATATCTTTGGAATCAAGAACCATGACTTTCAGATCAAGGGCCACCCCATCAATGGTGCCTTGTAAAGGTAAAAACACGTCTGTTAAAGGCGTCTTGGAGAGTAACGAACGCTTGAGCAGATGCAAGACCTAATAAATGGAAGAAATAAAATTTATTAAAAGGTGTGCATGTTTAGTAGGTTAGCATGACAAAAAAAAAAAAAAAAAAGGAAAAAAAAGCATAGTGTCATGAATGGTGAACGAGGTGGAAGTGTTGGTTATTTTGGAGGCTCTCCATATGTTTGTTCGATTCACAATTCAAAGTTTAATGTGGAGAGTGATTTGTCAAATGCTCTTTCTTGGCTATGGATTTCTAGGGCCGGTCCTTGGAAGTTTGGCTTCTTTCTTAATGAGATCAAGGCACTATCTTCATTGATTCAAGTGGAGCTCAATCATATTTTGCGTTCCACCAATGCTATGGCGGATTCATGGCCAAACAAGGAGAGGATCACATCTCTCCTTTTGTCATTTTTAATTGGTAGTCTTTGGTTTTCTTCAGTATAATTCTTCTATACTGATCTTTTAGGCTTCCAAGTTTGAATATATTTGGTTACCGATAAAAAAAATAAAAATAAAAATCTCGTATGGTGAACATGGGTTATAATCTTATCATATCCCATAGTAACTCAAATTTAAATATTTTGCAATCATCTAAGAGATTTTGAATGAGGATCCAAGAGCCTCATGGGAGAGTAATGCTTTCCTCTGTGTGCCTTTCCATGGTACTAGAGCAATCTCTCTAAGAAACTTAAAATTCTACAATCCCTAATCTCTAACAAAACTAAATATTACGATCGGAAGTTGGAACAAAAAAAAAAAAGCTACTTCTTGGCTGTAGGAGCAACAATAGCAGTTCAAATGTCCAGAGCAAAAGTGGTTGCACAGTAACCGCATCATTGTCGGAGAGATGCATATCTCTTCCCTTAGTGTGAATCACTTTGAAAGCTCAACAAACATAATGGCTGCAATGAAAGCAAAAGCTGATCCATACATGAAAATAAAGAGAGCAGAGCCTAAGAAAATCATAGATGAAGGGAAGAAAAAAAGAAAACAATTCTCTCTCTTTCTTTCTTGCAAATAAAGGTAACAAACTGGTCTCTACCCTACCCATAGAAAGAACCACGGATCAATCTTTGGTTGTTGCATCCTTGCAGATCAATCTTTGGTTGTTACATCCTTGGCTGTAGCACTAATGGTGAACGACTTGGCGAAAGTGTGAGTATCTACGATCTAAGGTTCTGGCTCTTAATAGTGTAATTAGCGTCAGTTAATTGAATTTTAGTCAACTAAGCTTCATTAGAAGCTAAACAAGTCCGGATTACTATTAGGATCGTGTGTCGAGGTTTCGTCGAGATCCGAGTTCGTTTAGGTATAATAGGGGGTAGTTCACAATTTTAGGAAAGTTTGGAAGGCATTTTCATAATTTTCGATTTTTGAGATATTGGGCTTGTTGGATAGATGATCTAATTTTTCGAACTTTACCCTTCTATCACGTTTCGGTTCGACACGTGGAAGTCCATCAAATTCCAACCCAAAGTCCACCGGGACTAAACTGCAATTCCTCAAAACCTAATCCCAGCCCTCTAAGTCTCAATGACCATTCGTTTCACTTTCTGAAAGTTCATTTCCCCTCTTCTTTTCTTACCTCTCTATTCTCCCATTCCCTTTGTACAAGGTGGAATTCCAAGGTGCCCCCCCCCCCCCGCCCCCCCCCAAATGACACTTTTCATCAACATCACCACTTAGCCCTCCTGTTCCCATCCATCTAATTTCTCAAGGATTTTCCTAACTCCACAACTCTAGTTGAGTATTTTTCTTTGTAAAGGTTAGGGTTTGCGTATGATTAGCTTGGGAATATGATTTACTAGCTCTTAATCTTATTCTCCTTTGTTTTATTGCTAGGCTTTGTGTTGTGTTGGAGTTCTGTTGAGATTGAGTTGTGTCAGTGACTATCGAGCCAAGGTTTTTCTTCTTTAGTGTGTTTCTCAACCAAGCAAGTGGATACACATAATTATGGGTTTATATGCATGTTTATCGATTGATTCTACCATTGATTTGTTTGTTTGGATACCTTTAAACTCAAATGGAAATTATATGCTAGATTAGGTTAATTAATGTAAATGGGAATGAATGGGAGAGTGGTTTGTTGCATTTTGGAGAGGGCGATGCCCTATTGAATTGTTGTTTATCCGGTGAATGGAAGAAGGGGTGAAATCCCCTTGTTTCTGAATTAAAACAGGATTCCGATTTCAGTTTCTGAAACTTCGTGGTTGATAGTGAAAGGGATTGTGGTCGACCAATGAACTCCAAATTAGATTGTCTCGGAAGATGACTTAGCCCTTTTTATTTTCACATTCTACTCTTAGAGCTCAGCGAACCTCCCGATAGACCGTGGGTTGACTGTGGAATTGAGAAGAATTGAGTCTAGGTTTTATCTTGGAGGGTAACTGAGGCATTTGATTTTTAAAGTTCTACTTTGGCACCCCAGTCAACACCACGGTTCACCGTGAAGGCCAATGCATTGTACCGCGGTCGACCATGGATGTCCCACGGTCAACTGTGGAAAGGCCAATCCCTTTTTAAATGGGACTCTTCCCTAGGACTTTTGGGCAAAGTATTAGGGCCCTTGGTACCCCATCTTGAGGACTAATTGGTGGACCGTTAGTAAGGGTTCTGAGACAACATACCCTTACAAATTGTCCTAACAACGTACAATATACAACCACATCAGACTTGGACGAAGTGAGGCAAACGAACATCCAATAATGAGCTATGCACCTAGGCCTGTCAATGGGACGCGTTGAGACGGGTAGAAAGCCCGGCCCGTCCCATCCCAAGCCCGAAAATATGGGACTTTTAAAAAAAATTTAGCCCAGTGGGTTGGGCTTGGTCAATAATAGCAAAAGCCCGACCAAAATGGGACTGGGACTGGGCAAAGGATGCCCAGCCCGTTCAGGCCCGGCCTGGCCCGCTTTAAATAAGTTTTGATAATTTTTTATATATTACCTAAATTGCCCCTCACTTGACCCATATAGGATACTCATTCTCATTCATTTTATTGATTTTCTGATTTTCTACTTTCACCGGAAAAAAAAAGAAGAGGTTTTAACCATTCCTACATTACTTGACTCATATAGCCTATAGGATACTCATTCATTTCTATTTATTTTCTATTGTCACCGAAAAAAAAAAAATTTTAACTCCGCCATGTTGCTTGTAGTTGTTGCATTACATTGCCGGTCCCAAGCCCGGAAAAAAGGAGGAGGGTTTAAAGTCCGGTTCATACCGGGTGTCTGGTAACAGTAGAAATAATTAGAGAATGTTTTGCTTATGTTCAGGATTGGGCTAAGCCCAGGCCCAGCCCGGTCCCAGCCCGGGCCCGTACGGGATGGGATTTTATGTAGGCCCGTTCAATTTAGGGACGGGATTGGGCAACACTCAGCAGGCCCGTCCTATTTTCGGGACGGGATTGGACAACCGAAGCCCAGGCCCAGCCCGTCCCATTGACAGGCCTATATGCACCAAGGTGAATCGATGGGAGATCAATGACCTGATTTCCTCCTCGAACTGAGTAGCGATGTATCTTACGAAAAAGGCAATGATTCACCTAGGATTGGATTGCTTCTCTTCCTTAACTAATTAATAATTGAATTGAATTATATACCTCGGTATTGATGTCCACATGCCTAGGGTATGTTCTATAGCATTGCATTGTCTTTATATTGTTAGGATCGCATTGAGAACTTAGATCGTATGGACTTAGGATCCCCCATTGATTGTCATTGATATTGATCGAAGTGTTAAGGCTAGACGACCTTAATTGTAAAGGCTTAGGGAGGACTACCATGACTGGTATTGGAAGTGACCGAAGAGGTTGACTAATCGATTGATTGATTGAACGATTGATTGAAGGGTAGTCCCTCTTTTGTTTGACGAATCCTGTTCATGCAGGATAAAGCTTGCCCCTCACTGATTGTCTCAGGATTCTTAAGTCAGCCACCACTCAATTATAAACACCTAACACAGAGGGGCACCTATGTGGGAAAACTATATATGGATAGATAGATTGATTGCGACTATAGGTCGATATTAGACGGATGTACACCATTGGGCACCTTCAAAAGCTGAGGTTCTGCTGTTCTCCACCTCGGGTGCCACCCTATTGTTTATTCCGAGCTAAACCTCGATGTATTGATTGTTCCGGGCTAAACCTTGATATATTGATCAAATGGGCTTTTCTCTCATTGCACATTCTTTATGACGTTCGGTATAAGACAGGAGGGTAGTGAGAATATCCCATGGTTGGTTGGCTAATGTGGACCGTCTGTATTGTTGGATTCTCGTGATAGGACATTGTCTTTTTGTTGTTTATTATTTATGGTTATTCGAGCTTTATGTTTAGACTCCTCTCATTGGACTTCATATGATCACATTGTCTTTATATCGCGTTGATATGCATATTTATTGTTATTTATGTCTATCTACCAGGCGGCTACTCATAGTCTAATGATATCACGCTTAGTGCATAGGTACCGTGCCCTTCTATCTCGACAAGGCAAAGGCATCATTTTAGGTGGATCGGCCCGATGACGAGCACGAGTTGTGTGAAGATGACATTGAAAGTTTAGGGTACGAAATCTCTAAATTGGTCCACTCAATAAATCAGCCAAAAAGTATGCAAAAACAATAAATCTGTAGCAAAAATAAAATCACAAACACACACCACAAGGACACCAGATTTTGCGTGGAAAACCCTAACCGGGTGAAAAACCATGTATCCAAACTGGATCTAATCAAGCACTATGAATCTCGTAATTACAAGAAACTCGGATTTCCTCCCCAGATATCCCCTACCTAAGGACTGAAGTTACCTTGTGTCACTTCATGCTTCAATGACTTCATACCGTTAATTGCAACAGACTCAATCCGGCGCTTGACTTCTCAAATCTTCTCGCAACAAAAAAAAAAAAACAACATTGTAGATCTTGAATTGCCTTATCTTGTAGATATCCCCCTGTCTTCATTCTTCTCCCCCTATATTTGTCCAAAATTGACAAATAAATATCATCATGCAGCTTCTGTCAATCTGGATGTCGTAGCTCTCCCTCAATTTCAACTCTCCCTGAATGTATCTTCGTATTAGCACTAGGGGTGGGAGCTTGACCTCCTTGATCAAGGCTTTTTATATATAGTAACCCACACTTGTGTAGTTTGATCTTTCAGCATAGTGTGAGTAAACTCCTTAGGCAAATCAGATTTTCTAACCCAAATTGGAGTCATCTTGGGTGGAGAAAAATTATTTCGCCACTGCTTGGTCTTGGGTAGACTTTGCAGGTTTTGCAATGGGGACAAATGTGTCCTTTCTTTCCACAATGGTGACACATGAATGTGCGTGCAGCGTGTGATACATTATTTCTCTTGAAACTACTTGACACATTAGTTGAAAGTGCAGTATGTGGAGTAGTATGTGCAACAGTTGAAACAAAAACTGTTTTACCTTTAGTATTTGAAATGGATCCACCATGATCATAACCTAGACCGCTTCTGTCAAAAAGAAACTTCTGACTACATAAGATGTTTGTAAGAGTCTTTGAACCGATGTTCATCTCGTTTACAGAGGCCTATTTAACTTTTAACTCAGACAGAGTGATCTTCAGTCCTCCTTGCAAGTCTTTATTTTTTAGCTTTCACCTTCTGCAACTCTATTTTCAAAGTCTCAATCTCTAGTTTAACCTTCTTGAATTTTTTACCCTCGGTAGTCAAATTTTCAGCTATACAACTCTTCTATCTTTCCAAGAGATGAACTTTTTCAAGTGCTTACTCTAATTCATTCTTCAATGTAGAATTTTCTTCCTGAGCAGCCTTGAACTTAATAGTAATTTTGTTGCAATACTTGGTCATCCTGACACAATCAGCATATGCAGTATGATACAACTCTTCATAATCTTTCTCTTGATCTGACATCTCATCATCATGATCTTCATCAGTATCATTGTCAGATAGAGACTTAGCCATGAAAGCCACAAACTTGCCATTCACATTTTCTGAAGTCACGAGTGAAGGATCTTTTTCTTCTGATGATGATGACCCTTCATCCCAAGTTGTGTTGAGAGCCTTTTTTTCTTTGTATCGTTTTTCTTATTGGTACACTCATTAGCATAGTGTCCATAGCCTTGGCACTCAAAACACTTAGTTCCTTTTTCAAAATTCTTCTTCTCAAATTTAGAACTCTTCCACTTGACTTGGTTTGACTTCATGTACTTCTTGAAGCAATTAAACAATTCAGCCACATAATCTTCAGCCTTAGATTCAAAATCAGACCCAATTTTCTTTTCAGATTTCTTTCTTGATTCTGAGTTGGTTTTAAAAGCAATACATTTCTCTTTTGATTTTCCTTTATCCAAACGGTTTGCTTCAAATGTCTAAAGATTTCCAACCAGCCGGTTTCCTTTGAGGGTATCCAGATTCTTATTTCCTTCAATAACATCAACTTTAGAATCGAACCTCGAAGGTAGAGACCTCATAATTTTCTTGACAATATTGTTTTCTTGAATCTCCTCACCCAGAATGAAAACAGAATTGACAATATCATTCAGCTTAGCATAGAATTGATTAAAGGTCTCATCTTCTTCCATCATGATGGTTTCAAATTCTTTAGTCGGCCTTTGCAATTTAGATTGCTTCACCTTGTTTGTACCCTTATACTCTGTCTGTAAGATTTCCCATGCTTCTTTTGCGGTTTTGCAAGTAGAAATCTTATGAAACTTTTCAGCAGAAACTCCATTATCTATACCATTCATTGCTTTGTTATTACAATTGGAGGCATGCTTCTCATCCTTAGTCTATTGGGCTTTAGGTTTAGGAACAGCTTGTCCATTAGCCACAATTGTTGGTCTAGAGTGGCCCTCCTCAATAATATCCCAAACACCATCATCGATGGACTTAAGGAACCCAATCATCCTTTGCTTCTAATATACATAATTAAAACCATCTAGCAAAGGGGGCATTGAAGTTAATGTCCCTTATCGATTCAGTACCATTCTAGAAATCTCTTTGGATCAAACACAACAACTTAGTGCAACCCACTCTGATACCAATTGAAAGTTTAGGGTACGAGATCTCTATATTGGTTTACACAATAAATCAACCAAAAAGTGCGCAAGAATAATAAATATGCAGCGAAAATAAAATCACAAGCACACACCACAAGGACACCAGATTTTGCGTGGAAAACCTTAACCGGGTGAAAAACCACGGATCTGAACTGGATCTAATCAAGCACTATGAATCTCGCAATTACAAGAAACTCAGATTTCCTCCCTAGATATCCCCTACCTAAGGACTGAAGTTACTTAGTGTCGTCTCACGCTTCAACGACTTTACATCGTTAATTGCAACATACTCAATACAACTCTTGATTCCTCAAATCTTCTCACAAGAAGATAATCTTCTACAAAGGATGCCGAAGAACCTGACTCTCTAGAATACTTGACAGCACAACTCTTCAAAAATCTCTAGAGAAAATTTCTCTCAATTAGATCACTAATTCAGAACTTGAGAGATGATTTGTGTCTCTTTGGATTGTGAGAAACACCCAATATATAGCCCCAAATCCGTGCAAGAGATTCCTAATAATAATACACTCAAAATATCAAGCCATCTCAGACTTTAACATAGAGTCCGGATCAGACTGGGCTCGTTCGCCATTCTCGCTATAGCGAGAAAGAGTCTCGCTCCACATTCAGCCGTTCTGCATTTTCTGGCTCTGACAGCCTGACATGGCCTTAGAGACATAGTCTGAGTCGTCGTGTCCAACACACGAGTGCCTCACATGCTTTTGGATAGTATTTTTGTATATTAGTTTTGTTGGCCCAGGTTTTTGGTAGTGGCCATGTAATTAAACTTTTTCTGTTTTATTTTGTTAGGCTTTAACTGCAGTAATATAAATGATGTGTTTACTTTGAAATGTTTAACGGTTAACTGATGAAATGTTTTTACCTCATATCGAACTTCGATCTTGTGGGACCTCGATTGGGGCTTGTTGGCCATGTTATATGACTTATTGATTTTTTTAATTGGCCCCTAATTTCACGCATAATCTCCATGCTCATCAGCCAGGGCGTGACATACAAAAGAGAACAAAAGAGAGTGAGAGAGAGAAAGAGCGAAAAACTTATAAGGCCACTATATGAGGATATGGTAAAACCTAATAAGAAAAATATAAAAAAAAAATGACGAAAAACAGAGAGAAAATGGTGTCTTCTATTACAGGGCCTCTCATTCCAACTCCCTCTGTAACTCTCATGTTTATTATCTTATAAAGAAAAGGCAAGAAAAAGATACATGAGTTGATTTTCAATGCCCACATATGTAGACTAAGGGCACGTTTGGCAATAGTCCATGCTAAAGGGAGGAATCCTCTGTTTAGAGGATTCTTTCCATCTCCAAAGAATCAACACCTCTTCAGGTAGGATTGCTAATGAGAGTTCTAGGTTAGAATGGAGTAAGGATTCCTACAATTTGTAGAATGAATGATCCAATTGACGTTTTTACAAATATTGCAAGATATAGCAAGAATCAACGGTTGAAATTTGGTCACCTTACCATGCTTGACCTTCCCAAACTAATGACTGGTTCGAATCATGATTTTGGACCCCATGTAAACGGGACAATTTGGAAAAAGGGACTCTTTTTATTCCCGTTTTCAATTATAGTATAAGCGGTCAGACGTTTTGGCACATATCTCAATATATAAGAGGAATCAACGAATGAAATTCAGTCACCTTTCCGTGTTCCACCTTCTAGAACTAATGACCGGTTCCGATCTTGATTATGGACCCCACATAAACCGGAAAATTTGGAAACATGGTCTGTTTTGATTCTCGTTTTCAATAATAGAGTAAATGTTAAGATGTTTTGGCACATATCTCAAGATATAAGAGGAATCAACAGGTGAAATTTGGTCACCTTGTCCTGTTCAACCTTCCAGAATTAATGAACGGTTCCGATCTTGATTTTGGACCCCATATAAACTGAAAAAATTGAAAACACGGACTGTTTTCATTCCCATTTTCAATAATAGTGTAAATGGTCAGACGTTTTGGCACATATCTTGAGATATAAGAGCAGTGGTTGAAATTTGGTGAGGTGGCCGTTCTGGAGTTGTTAAAGGCGACTAATGGTTTGGATCTTGATTATGGGACCCAAAAGGTACATTCCGTAAGCAAAACCTTATTAATCACACATCACCGTCCAGTTATTGTTCTTGTTACTGTAGCTCCGCCTTTCTTTGCTTCGATGGATTCTACGTGTCCGAGGCAAGGAGATCTGATTCTAACAATGATCATTACAACGGAAAAGGCTAGTCCATACTCTGAAAATCCACGCCCATCCAAATATAAAAAAATCTGTGCGATCGCGGAAAAGGGCGAGGAATCCCCTTCAAAGACCATTGCCAAACATGCCCTAAAAGACACTGGCGGATCGAAGAATGACGACCTGCCCAATAAGATTTATTTTGCTCCACTCTTGAAACCGACCCCAATAATCGGAAGAGCCACCAGATGAGGATGGACTTAAAGCCCTAAGTAGTACTATTGCTTAAAAAAAACAGAAAGAGGAGAATTTCAAAATGGTGTTGGTATGATTACCCAATATCAGAAAAGGCTCGCTGAATCACTTCCAAAAAGGTCCTTAGATTTTTTTATTTTTTTTTGGGGTTGTTTGATTTCATACATCTCCATTTCGTTAACTAATACTAATGTGTCACAAATATGGTTCTTTAATTAGGACAAGTCCGCTCCACCCGGTCAATTCTAAAAACTGATGGAGTTTGTCGACTCAGTCGAGCCAAGCAAACTTGATCAATTTTTATGACCATATTTGTAAAAGTCAATTCAAAACCACTCCCCCAAGTCCAACGAGAAATAGGTTAAACTAATTTTTTTTCCAAATTCTTTTTTGTTGTAAGAAGACGTTGGGAGGTATTCAAGCCTCGACTTTATTGAATATCAAAGCAGTGAAATATCAAAGTTAATATTCATCTGATTGAATAAAATAAATTGTGATCATCTATTACCACTTTTATCCACTCTAAATAATTAAAACACATTTAGCTAAAATTTATAAGACATCATCCTCTACTTCCTACAACTTTTTTTTATCAAAATATTTAGGTATTTGATTGAATCGATCCAACTCGATCAGGTCGACTCATAGTGACCAATCATTGCCATCTCCTCCCATTGCAAGTATCTGAGTTTGAGAACCTAGGTCACAAATGTTGTTAGAGGAAGTGGCAACATGATGCAAATTCCCCTTCATTTCCTGTGAATCTTTGAAGCCAATTTTGAATGTACACGTGTAGGAAATTATGTGGCCCGCATGCCACAAGTCTCATGGAAACTATAAGACATCATCTTCTACTTTCTATAACTTTTTTTTTCAAAATATTTAGGTATTTGGCTGAATCGATCCAACTCAGTCAGGTCGATTCAAACATACCAATCATTACCATCCCCTCCCACAACAAGTATCCGAGTTTGAGAACCTATGTCACAAATGTTGTTAAGGAAAGTGGAAACATGACCTTCATTTCGTGTGAACCTTCTAAGTTAATTCTAAAGGCACACATGTAGGAAATTATGTGGCCCACATGCCACGGGTCCCACGTCAGATCAAGCATGGCAAGAGGCTTAGAGAAATAAAGAGTCTCACTATAAACAAACAATTGATTTGTCCCCACAAATAAGACTCTCTCAATATGATTAGATGGATGTGGGTTTATTGGCAAAGCAGTCTTCTACAAACGTGGCTCTTTGGGGTTAATCTATATAACAGACAAGGGAGCCCTAGGGTTGGAACTCCATTCCATCTAATAGGTTGAGATAGATGCAAAGAGATTTATGAAGCTTCCCAATTGTCGGAACTCATATAAATCCCCAACCGCATGTTCGAGTCTCCACATCTAGATTCATCAATACAATCCCACTATTCTTTTCTTTATGAAATGGTCCCACTAACATGAAACAACTCATCATAAATGAACAAGGTTGCGTCTAGTATATTGGCAGCTAGCATAAAACTTTTGTAGAAACACAACATGAATTTTGTGTGCAAAGAGATGTATCTGTGAAAATTGAAGTTTGATGGACACCACAAAGATATTATTTATGATACTTTGGTTCTATAATTAGTAAGGATGAAAAGATTGTAGAGGGTGTTTGGCACATGGATGGTTAAAGTGGAGATTTGCTTTTGAAGCACTTAATTTGTGATCGTTGCATACCAACAAGATTGAGGAGAACATGTAACTTGAAAGTAATTAGACAAGCAATAACCTATGAAGTAAAATGTTGATCCATAAAAAAACAACACATACAAAAAATGAGTGTAGCATAGATGAGAATATTGAGAAGCATGTGTGATAAAAATAGAAAAGGTAGAATAAAAAATGGGCGCATTCAGGAGCACTTAAGTGTAGTATCAATAGGTGACAATTAAAAGAGACTCATTTGAGATGGTTTGGATATGTTAATGCAAGCCAACAATGTCAATGAGGAAAAAATTTTCTATAAGGCTTATGGTACGTCAAAGAATAGGGCTATACAAAGGAGGACATCATGGATGGAAGTAGGAAGGATGGATCTAAAAAAGTGCAACATATCTAAGAATTTCGCTCAGGATAGACTAGAGTGACGAAAGAGAATTCACGTAGCTCAATCCAATGTAGCTAAGACTAGGTTTTTATGATCATGATGATGATAAGAATGCATTGGCTAGAAATCCTAGGTATTCAATGCCCAGTAAACAAATGAACTCTACTCGTATGATTTTACTCAATATATAAGTATAGAATGCTAATCAACTTATTAGGAGTTTGGTTGATTTGCTCCTACAAGTAATGCAGGATTCTTGATACGTACCTTCAAGGTATGTTTCTTTACCAGAACTTATGATAAGAATTTGGCATGTTTTTTTTTTTTTTTCTTTTTACATGATATGCTGGCTTGCCCCCTGGAATTTGAAATGCCATGTTTTCATCACAAGAATTCCAAATTATAGCCACCTTAAGGGTGCGCTTGTGCAAATGCCTTTGCTGCAGAAAAGAATGGGGATGGAATTTTTTGGTATAACGAGCTTTCCACGGATCTAGAAAAACCAACGCCTTATCGAGCCATTATTTCTGTCACTAGAGGAGATTCGGATCTCTTACTTGTGTTTCCTCCCATGGCTCTACACAAACAAACCCTTTTGGGCCCGTTCGGCACTTTACTAGATTAGCAAAAGTCAAGTAAAGCCTTCATTTTTCAGACAAGGGGTATAAAAACAACCTCATTTCTTTACTTAAAGACAAAAAAACTTCACTTTTCTATACAAAAAAGTCAGAAAATTTTCATATCAAACAACTAAAAATAAAATACCATCATAACCCCATTATATTTTATTCTCGTTTAATTTGATGCTTTACCGCACTTTATTTTACATGTAAAATTACCAAACGGGACCAAATGTCTCAAATGACATTTTGGAATTGCAGGAGATCCAATATCTTAACGTTTTGTTGGAATTTCAAATGCTCCCCCAAGAGGAAGAATTTGATATCCCACCTCAAGGGGAGGCCCCCTTCTTTACTAGAATTCCAAAAAACTCATGTCCAGATAATTTCAAATTCTCCAAAACTATCCCTTTTAGGTGGAATTCAAAATCCCTTGTCTTCATGTCGCATTTGAAATTCGAACAAAAAGCAAAGAAAATGATATTCTAGGAATTCCAAAATGTTCGGAATTACGGTGAAAGAAACATGATATTTCACAAGAATTTCAAAATCACAGCCACCTAAATGGTTTCAAATGTCGTTAGGAGAATTTTGAAATTCCAGGCCCTTCTCTTTGGTGGATTGAGATATTCCACATGTCTGAAAATTCTTTACTGAAAAAAAAAAAAAAAAAACTGTGAATTGTTGTATTTGTATTCCATACTTTCACAATTTGAGAGAAAGAAGAAAGTAAGAAAGAAGAACAGTCACGTACCTCCTTTTGGCCAAGCTTCACATCCCTCTCCTCAAGCACACTGGGATCACTAATACCAAATCTCGTTAGCAGTTCCAAGCTTGTCCTCATACAAACAGGTAATATCTGCAGATTATCTGTTATCATATATCTCATTTTTCCCTTAACAAACACTCCATCCTTCCCATCTCCTCCAACTTTCTTATCCCGAGTAGGCATCCTCCGACTCACAGACCTTCCACAACGACATGCCCTCTGCCGAGTAGTACTGATCAAGTGCTTAAAGTCAGAGTCGGAGTTGAGAGGAAATGAGGCATTAGTGCATAAGTAGTAGTCGGTAGGCTCGGTATCATCAATATTCACCATTAACTTTCTGCGACACTCTTCCGAAGCGCTCTTGGGATGTAGAAGCATGTTCTTGCATGATTCCGACTGCAGATACTGCACGTCCAGATCCTCCACACTCCCGAATAAGTTATCCAGGCTACCCATCTCTGATTGCTTGCCTGTGAGACGGATAACCGTCCCTAAGGGCATTGTCAGGAAGCTGAGGAGAACGTCGACAAAGTCATTGCCAGATTCTGCATATAAAATCTGGTTTTCCTCTTTGTGTATCAAAAGTCTCAAGCTGATCTCTTTGGCAGCCATGATTCCAGATCAAACCCAGATGGATTCTTCGATCTTGGATTCTATTTTCTCGCAGAAATGTCTTGGAGAGAGCAAAAGCAGAATAAAAGAGGTAAAGCAAGCAAAAGAAACGACCGAAAGAAATGTCTCGGAGAAAGCAAAAGGAGAACAAAGAGTTAAAAGCAAGCAAAAGGTGCACACAGAGAGAATCCTCGTACGATTCTTCTCGTCACTCGTCTACTCGAGTCGAGAGGGTGTGAACCGTGCGGGACCCAGCCACTACATAATGAAGGATTATAAGAAAAGAAAACGAAAAAAGTTCATCTTGTTGGTCACCGTAGAATGGACGGTTGGATTTAAACTGCTTCCATTCCTACCAGTATAGTATAAAAACCCGACCTATGCACAGGTTACTCTCCACCAAATTGATTAATAAATTAAATTAATTGCCACAAATCCATTAGAAACTAAAGTAATTACTTATATACTTTACTAATAATATCATAAATATCCTTATGGTAAAAAAAAAAAGAACTCCAAATATACTATACAACCCACTAATCAAACGTCCAAGAGAAGAATCCCAACACCCAATAGATTACTCAAATTCTTGATTTTAAATTATTATTGAGTTCGATTGAAGATTATTTGCATCAAAGACAGAATGTTTTGGGAATACTAATGTGGATAATTATTGGCATTGAAAAATCTTCTGAGTGGAGGGGAGGTGGTTCCGAGGTCTTACATCTGCCAATCTAAGTTTTTTTTTATTTTTGAAGAAAGAAAGAAATACAGCATTAAATCTCCAGTGATTTCATGTCTTAAAAAAATAGTGACAAACACTATGAAGGAAAGCCCCCAATGTCAAATCCTCATAATCTATGTCTTAGAGAAAAAAAATATCAGTTTCGTGACATCAGGAGTAGCAAAATAGCAAAGCATTGGAACCCGAAGACATACTCTGGTAGGTGCTAAGATGCAAGAAGATCATATGTTAGATAAAGGGCAATTTTGTGAGTCAACAATACAGAAAACAAGGGCAAGTAAGAGGGGCACGGAGGAAGAGGAAGATGAGAATTAATGATTAATGTGAGAGAGGTTTGGTCTGTTATACTCCAAAACGTTTTCCAACTTCAAAGAAAAAAGAACTCTAATAAACCGTG
This sequence comes from Persea americana, assembly GCA_029852735.1. Lineage (NCBI taxonomy): Eukaryota > Viridiplantae > Streptophyta > Magnoliopsida > Laurales > Lauraceae > Persea > Persea americana. The sequence continues at coordinate 32,162,963 of CM056820.1, read as the reverse complement.
AGGGGATTAGTCATTTCATCGAGTCGCAGTGGTTGAACAAGTCCTTTACTCCAATATACTTTGATGGGATTCACATCAACGTATGGGCCCCGACTCCTTACTCTTATTTTTCTTTTGTGAATTAGAATCAATATTTGTGTATTTATTTTACTAATTTTAAATTTATCACAAGTTGAAAACCTTAGAAGTACATAAACTTTATTCCAATTTATATTAAAATATTAAAAAAAAAAAAAAAAAAAGGATGGGCTTGCCCGTGGGCTGCACGGCCAAGCATGACACAGCATAAGTTGTGCCATAGGGTCTGCTGGGCTGACCCGAACTGAGCTACGCACAATTGGGCCAGCCAGTCAACGGGCACAGACAAGGGAATCCTTTATCCCCTCACTGATATATCATAACTGCCAAAGTTTTTTCTCGCGTGCTACCAAATGCCGAAAGTAAGTGTGCCATCCAAGGAGTGAAGGCGCTAAGAATGCCCCCTCCTTTTCCCATTTATTTTTTGCTGATGATAGCTTCATTTTTTAGGGTGCCAGTTAAGCGAAGTCAGGGAAATTAAGGCAATCCTAGATGAATATTGCAGTTTTTCTGGCCAATTAATAAACTTCAATAAATCAGCCATTTACCTTAGTAAGGGAGCTTGTGAAAGTAGGAGCTCCACCCCAGCCAAAGTTTTGGGTGTTCGAGTTATGAATAAAAATGAAGAATATTTGGGTAATCCACTATTCCTTAATAAGTAGAAATTCTTAACCTTTGAGGCATTGGTAAATAAAGTTAAGAGAATGAATGGCATGTGGAAAATCCCTCTACTTTCTCAAGCTGGCGGGAGTACTCTAATAAAACATGTGGCCTTGGCCATTCTTTTAGGGCCTGTTTGGATAAGTGAGGAGTGGAGTAAAATGAAGTGGATTTCACATGTGGAGTGAAGTGATGAGAAGTAGGTTGAAGTTAAAGTAGAGTAATTCACTTCACTTCATTTGGATGCTTATTTTGAAGTTTAGGTTTTGAGTAGAATTCACTTTTACTCAAGGAAATTGAAGTATTTAGAGTTGAAGTGAAATGGAGTACGTGTGGCTCACAATATTACTTCATCTATCGAGCCAGACTCATCCAAACGGGATAAAGTTGAGATTTTAGACTGATAGAGCCCATTTAACTTCACTCTACTCTATTTTTTGCCTGTTCAAACATGCTCTCATACAATATGGCAGTTCTCAAATTCCATAGTAAAACCATTGACTAACTAAACAAGCTTATGAGGAGATTTTGGTGGGGTGACCGGAAAATAAAAACAAGGTCCGTACTATAAAGTGGGATGAAACTTGTAGACCCATTGATGAGGGTGGTCTTAGAATTAGAAATCTCAAACTCAATAACCTAGCCCTCCCAGCCGAAACCTGTCGGAGTTATTTACACAAGGAGGAACTTTTATATTCCCGTATTCTTAAGGCTAAATATTGTCCAAATAAACCTTTATGGGAGGCTAATTATAAAAGCTACAGCTCCTGGTTTTGGAAAGGTTTTGTAGAAGCCTTATCCAATGTCAGCTGGGTTGTTAATAACGGTGAAGATTTTTCAGTGTGGAATTGTCCTTGGATACCTGGGGATGATGGCTTTAGGAGGCCTCTCACAGATGTTTCAAACCCAAACATATGCATTAAAGACCTTTCGACGCCTTTGATGCCCCTAGGTTACGTGGGATATTCAACAATTATAGGGACATCGAGGATATCCTTCGAATTTATATTCTGAGATGTGAGGCTGAGTACGAGAGAATTTGGCCTTATTCCAAATGTTTGTTGGAAGTCCTTTTGGAAAAATCTCCTGGCTCACCGAGTCCTTCTCTTTGGTTGGAAATGTCTTAAAAGAGCCATCCCAGTAAGATCCCTACTTAAAGCTAAGATTGACTCATGCCCGACTTGTAATATTAATGAAGAGACACTTGAACATGCCTTGTTTCATTGTGATGGTGCTAGGGCTGCAGGGCTGCATGGTTTTCTTCACATTTGGGCCTTTCTCTCCCATGACATACCCAAGGGGGGGATTGTGGATTGGTGGTGTAGATGTTTTGAATCCAACTGTCATAGTGATAGAAAGGCGACCCAAGATATTAAAGCATGGGTTCTTGCCTTATGGTGGGCCATTTGGAGAGCTAGGAATGACAGTGTTTTACAAGGGTTGCCTACAAACTCACATAAAGTAGTATCAGGTCTATTTACCTCCCTTGATGGTTGTGTTTGTTTCTCCTTTTTAATGAATCCATACCTTTCTTAAAAGAAAAGAAAAGAAAAATGTGTAGACAATGTTCTGCTTAGATTATTCTTAGTATAGAAGATTAAAATGTGGTTCGGATGCAGAACATGGTTCAGACTCAATGTCTACTTCTATGTCTAAACTTCTACCCATATGTCACATTATTTTAATAAACCATCTACTTCCAAGTGTAGACAATGATCTGAACCATGCTTTAGTTCTCGAACCATTATACGATTGCAGTAATTAAACTATTAATAACAGACCAAGCGTAATTCTGCTTCTACTGTTGAACATTGTGTCAAACATATCTACCCCTTCTACCCAGTTAAAACGGTTTTTCTTTTTAATTTTAAAAAAAACATATGCACGTGCAAACACATAAATATAGAAGCCAAACTATTATAGGGATATTTAAGTAATAACAAATATATTTATATTAGAGGGCCTTGCTCCTGTGCAACCGTATGAGTAAGGCTTTCAAAATGCTACACGATACGTTTACATGACACAAACCCACACGATATAAACGGGTTCGGATGGCCTCTTATCGGGTTCGTATCGTGAACGGGTCGGACCCGTTAACACGTTAAATTAGCAAGCCGTTAACAAATAAAATCGGTAACCCATTAACAACCCGCCAAACCGGTATGATTACTGACTTATTTTTGTCATTGGATTTTTATTGTAGTTGTTATTGTATACTATGGAATATGGATTGCTCAATAATTATCGATAGCAAAATGAGAGGCTATTTTATTTTTCACGGCAAACTAAGGGGATATTTTTTTTCTCACCTATTTGGGTTTTTGGCTATTTAATACAATCAGATGGACAATGAGTCACTTATTAGCCATCTATAGATATTGCAGCAGATGATGTGGGTGTAGAACACTAGAACTAGAACATTGGTGATGCCGCCTGAAATGTCAAACACCACCATTTTCACACCTTTTACAGTAGTTGTCCTTTTTAACCTTTATTGTAGGCTGGTAATCCAAGACTAATTTTGGATTCCCAACCTTTCAGTTCTAGTCATAATTAGAACAGATAAACAATATGGGACCTTCAGTCTATGAAAATTAGGGATCAGAAACATGAAGTTCCCGATTGGAATGTCTCAGACAGTCACAGGGTATTCACAAGGTCTCTGAATATGTCTCTTGCTAATGATCATTCAAAAAAAAAAAAGAGCCAGATGGTGCATAATGAGGAATAAGATACTACTGTTATTTCATAAGGTTAATGATTCTGGACCCTCAAAACCAACACAGGCAACAGAGCTAGCCATGTGGTGGAAAATGGCCAAGACACTGTAGAGGCTAGAATGCTTGAAAATGTAGAGCCAGCATAGCCAAACTACTAGAACATCGAAAAAAATTTGACAACACACTATCATACTTACTGATATGTTAATTTTTATATTGAGAGTAACTATTTGGACAAAAAACAATTGTGGGGTTCTTCCAAACACCACACTTAGCATGGATACTATAGAACATTATGAAGTTATAAATAGACCTTAATCTACTTCATTAAGTTCCAATTTTACTGAGCAATAGTTCTTTAGAAGCAATAAAAGGGACATGCCAAACCAGATAGTTCAAGCATATACTGTGTGTTTGGAGATTGAGAAAGGAAAGTGTTATTCATAATCCTTTAAAAGGTCAGACCTCAGTTTTAACACTCCTAGCAGATGTAACCATCCTCAGCAGCAGAGGCTTGATCTCCTTCCCAGCTGCTTTGGCTTCTTCAAGAAGACATCACTTAGAACCGTGTTGGAGATCAAAGAAGCTTTCAACATAGATAAGGCCTGCAACAAGTAAAAAAATTCATCAGATGCCTATCATTTACATGTGAATTTGTTTTTGTTTTTGTTTTTTTTTTTTTTTTTTTTTTCATGAGCAAAATTTCCTTTCTGAGATCATTAGCTTGTTCTTCGATGATATAATTCTCAGCTTGCAACAGCCAATCCATCTTCCCATATTCTTCAGGACTATTTATATATCAGAGATTAACATCCTTGTGATGATAAATGATCTTCATTTCTCATGGAATAAAATGTGGATGATTGTCAATGCAACAATAGGCTGTTAGAGGACACAGCTAGTGTGAAACAAACCACATTGGGCTGTATGTGGGCCATGATTTAAAGCCTTTGGGCTAAATACAACCTCATTTTCTCAATCAATGGATAAAATTATAAGGTATATGGCCTGTATAGGTGGCTAGCTCCAACCAAACAAATATAACAATAACTGAGGGGGGAACAAATTTTTGCACCTCTATCTTTCCACCTACAAGAAAAGGTGGGGAAAATGATAATGAAACATGAAGAATTCTCTCCAACTATTCTTCTTATCCAAACAACGCCTAAGAATTTGCTGAGGGCTAACTTCTGTTCTGGATATGGACCTCAAAATTAGTATTATTGCCCAAAAGTAGCCCCCATCAACTCAACTCTGTAGCCCTTAGGCTTTGTTGAAGATACCAAACTGCGTAATATGAAGGTCAGAATGTTGCTTCTCTTTACCTCCTCTTCTCTCACGCTTACAACCTGCTCTTCCAAATCGTTAATGGGGATATTAAACTGCTTAAAAAGAGAGATGCCTGAGATTGTCGAAAGCGGCTTCACAATCAATTCATCTGTAACCATGAATGTTGTTGGTCCATCCATAAATGTTCCTCCAAGCTTCGCCACCACATCACGAAACTTTGGATTAATGATTTCTACTTGAACTATATTATTCCCATGTGAGCATGTGCCAGAGTCACAATCAGTAATACCAGTTCCATTAGATAAGCAAATCCTGCAATTAAAAATTGTGAGTTTCCCTGGGAGTTCATTAATTTGAATCAGCTGGTTCATGGAACCAAAAAAAGGCACGAGCTTTGGGTCAAGTAGCAAGGCTTTGCATTCTTCAGATTTCATGCAGCCTTTGTTGCCTAATGCTTCAACGCTTTTGTACAAGTTATCTAAGCATCCCATGCTCGTACATCCACCCAAGCATTTAACCACGGAACCAAGAGGAAAGGCGAGGAAGCTAAAAAGCAGATCTGGGAATTCTTCTCCCACTTGGGCATACAAAACCTTGTTTCTGGATTTGCTTACCAATAGGTTAACACTCATTTTCTTAGAGTGACTGCTAGTATCTTTTTCTGTGTGAAATTGAGCAACTTCTTTGGAATCAGCGACCATGACTTTGAGATCAAGGGTGTCCCACTCAATGGTGTCTTTCATAGGCAAAAACATGTCTGTTAAAGGTGTCTTGGAGAGTAGTGAATGCTTGAGCAGATGCAAGACCTAATCAATAAAAGAAGTAAAAAGGTGAACATGTTAGGTAGGTTAGTATTACAAAAATAACAGAGTAAATGATAAGGATCATGAATGGTGAACATTTCCAACTCTATGAAGACTCTGCCATTAATTAAATGCAATAGATGCAAGGGCCTTGTTGGAGAGTAATGCTTTTATCTGCATAACTTTATATGGTATCAGAGCAATTTCTAAGACACTTAAATCTTTAAAATCTTTATTCTATAACAACCCCATGTATTACTATAACAGGAACAATAATAGCTGATGCAAGAGCAAGAAATAGCTTGTGCTAGGGCCCAGGCTGCAGAATTAACAATAGCGGTTCAAATGTCCATAATAGAAGAAGTTGCACAGTGGCTGCAGCAATGATGGAGAGATGGTTACAGAGCAAGCATAAGAAAATCAAACCCTCTGAGAGAGCCCTTTCCATAAGATCTGTTCCTATCTCTCTAATTCCTAGCACCGCTGTGGAATGCGCCAGGTGCAGCATTGAGGTGGAATTGGCGGAGCACACTATGTTTCACTGCAATATGCCTCAAATGTTGGCATGCTGACCCATAACTTTTCCAACAAGAACATTTTTTTTTTTTGTGCGTGTGTAAAAGATTTAATGTTTTGAACCACAAACCCCAGGGCCTTGGATGAAGAATGTTGGAGATTGGTGTTGTGATTGTGTGCACGGAAGCATGTGATCAACAAGCAATTCAAATCATACCACACAAGATTAACAGAGGAATTATGTGGTTCGGTGATTTCACACCTACGTCCACGGAGGAAGGAGAAGCAAGAGAAAACTCTCCATGTTCTCTCTCTATTTCAACTTCCTGCTCCACAAAACAAAGTTTTTTTTCATCAGGGTTATGGCCAAAGGAGACTATGTAGTTTTAACAAAGATCAAACTACCCCACAACCCTAATACAAATGAATTGGGCCTACAAAACAAGCTAAACCCAAACCCACGTACCCAACAATTGGGTCCATATTTTTTCCATGCAGCTTTTAAAGCCTCTAATGGCAAGGCAGTTTTTAGCATCTGTATGTTTTATAATAGTAAATGATGTGGCACAATTGTATTTAGTGGCTCGAGGCTCTCCTCTCCTAAAGAAGCTAAAGCAAGAGTGATCCTCTTTACGGTAAATATTGCTAGGGATAGAGGCTTCTCCAAAGTAAGACCCTCTTGGATCCTAATAGAGTTGTTTAAGTGATTAACAGGAAAATCGATTGGTCTATTGATGCAGTGGTTCTAGACATTTTGGAGACAGTATGGTGGTTTTCTAGTTTGTCAGTTTGTTATATTTCTAGATCTTTAAGTTTTAATAGCATTGCTCATAAAATCTTGCTAAACTTGGTGTTAGAGGAGATCTATACAAGTATTGATTCAAAGGTTTCTTGGATTGGCTATGGAAACTGATGGACCATTTGTAGTTCTGCTAAATTTGTTCTTTCAGTTTGAGTTGCTTGGTGCTTTAGTTTACTGCAAACCAGCATAAGGTAGTGCTAACACAGATCTAATGAAAAAGTTGGTACTTTAGTAGTTTGGTTTTAGTTATTAGTTGGTTTCGGTCCACATAACCAAAAACAAAGGTCTAACCATTAGTCAATATGGTGGACACATTGTACGGAATTTTAGCCACGCAGATCTATTTGTGCTATTACTATTAACTTGAGCAAAAGAAGTGATTTTGGAGAGTAAAGAGTATAGAAATTTGAGAATGTAAGAGATTTCTTCGATTTTACTGTGAAAAAGCCAACATTGTCTAAAGGCCGAGAACAAACCAAGAGAAAATATGAGAGATTTACCCAAATGCGAAAATGAAAAGAGAGGAAGAGAAAATATAAAATTAAAAAAATAAAAAATAGAAAGTCTTAGTAAAGGGAAATGGGGTACGTGCTGACATTTTCCTTATTCTACATAAAGTGTCATTCCACACTAAAACCCTAAGGAGGTGTTTGTGCGAAGGGGTTTTCTGCAGAAAGGAACGCCCGACAAGGTGCTGGATTTTTCCTGTTCAATGGAGACGAACCCGATTGGAATCCCCTATTTTATGTGATTTTTCATCACTAAAGCGGATTCCAAATTCCCACATCCGTACATCAAAAACGCAGATCTGCAGAGGATTTCCTCTTCCACGACTCTGTATAAATGCACCTTAATTATCCTTACCTTTTCTCCTCTCTCTCTCAAATTGGGGACATGAAAGGTATTAAAATGACAAAATTGGATGAATAAATTCGTAAAATTGGGGATATGAAAGGTATCAAAATGACAAAAATGTATGAATAAATACCAAAATCACAGTTGTGGTGGGGTGGGGTGGGGTGGGGTGTGGTGGGGGGGGGGGGGGCGGGGGGCGGGGTGGGGTGCGTGGGCATTTTAAATTCAAGAAAACTCATATAAAAAACAACCGGGCCTCCTAGAAAGAGTCCAATTAGATGTATGCCATTGCCTAAATGGATGGGGAAAAACAGGGCGGATTCAGGCTCATTAACAGTCTTGGAAAGATACTGCTTGACCATCAATTTGCAACAATTAATCAGACCTCTGGGTTCTTATTTTTCTTTTTCTTTGTTTTCTAAAAAAAGGGTGAGTTAGGTGCACCTGCCAAAACCCGCATGGGCATGAAAGGAATTTTCAATAGCACTACATAAAAGCGGCCACACCAGACATGTAATTTTAGTCAATGTGAAAAACTGTTTCCACTTTCCATGTTTTTTTTTTTTCCACTGCAAAGGGTTGCCCACAAAATGCCCAAGAGTGAGGAGGAACCAAAAAAAAAAAGATTCATTTACCTCCTCTGAGCCAAGATTCACATTCCTCTCCTCAAGCACAGTGGCATCACTGATGCCCAAGCTCTCAAGCATTTCCAAGGTAGTCCCGATACAAACGGGCGATACCTGCAAATCATCTGTTATAATATATCTCATTCTTCCTTTAACAAACACTCCATCCTTCCCATCTCTTGCACCATTCTTGGACTCTTCTTTACTTATCTTCCACTTCTTTGTTACTCCAGAATAGCATTGCTTCTCCGAAAGACTAGTACTGATCAAGTACTTAGTATCAGAGCGGAAAGGAAGTGACGCCTCGCAGAAATAGTACTCAATAGGCTCTCTCTCATCAATATTCACTACCAAATCTCTGCAATGCTCTTCTGAAGCGCTCATTGGATGGAGAAGCATGTTCTTGCATGATTCAGTCTGTAGATACTGCACGTCCAGATCCTCCAAACTCTCATATAACGTACTCATGGAACCTATTTTTGCTTGCTTGGCTGTGAGACGGATAATAGTGGCTACGGGCGTTGTCAAGAAGCTGAAGAGAAGGTCGACGAAATCCTTGTCAGATTCTGCATATAAAATCTGGTTTTTCTCCTTGTATACAAGGAGTTTCAAGTTGATTTCTTTGGCAGCCATGATTCCAGATCGAACCCAGATGGGTTGTTCGATTGTCCAACTGTTTGTGAGTGATTTTCTCCTCCCAGAGCTTCTTCGTCTTGGAGAAATTTCTGGACAGTGGAAAACCACTGTATTACAAAAGAGAAAGTAAGGAAAGCATGCAAAGGAGGGGGCAGAGAAAATCATTGTAAGATTCCTTCCGACACCTTCAGTCTATGTGGGACCCGAAGGTTACAAAATTAAAAGCATTTCAACTTACCCCTGAGAAATTTTCCCTGGTGGGATTCATTTGGCTACAACCACTCCACACTGACCAGCAACAGGATTGCGGGCCAATTTGATGCTACTTTATCCTATGTGTGTCAAACGTTCACGAACCATATCCGCAGGGATTCCGCCCCGGTTTTTCATAAGACAAAGAAAATCCACATTAGCGTTTGTAAATCTTCAAGGATTTGGAACAAAGAAATTTTTATTTTTGAATATTTTAAAGATCAACCTCCAGTTTTGTCAATTTATGTGTTTATCACTTTTCTCATCTAGATGCACCGATATAGGCTCATATCAGTATAAAATTTTGGACTGGACAAATCCTCCATGAAGAATCCTTAAAACTACGGCAAAGAATAATGAATTTCTCACTTGGTACCTAACGTGCCCCTTTAGTCATGGTTCTGGGTTGAAAGCCAAGAAAATACATAAACAAAAACTCATTAAATTTCAAGTGGTTAGAATAATCTTATGGGGCCAATCTTTTGCCTGACTATTCCAACTTTCCATTCTCCAGATCAGATTGAACCCGGATAAGTTGCACTGCATATGATCATAATGTTGTTCTCTCGGCTTTACGTTAAATGACCAACAAGTCTATGACCCAATGCAGATGGAACGACAAGACCCAAAACTTATCCAATTAAGGTTTTTTTTCTTTAACTGTGATCTTTGTCTCTTCCATTTGGCTCTTTTTGAGCTCGTATAGCTTTCTGCCTCCGGGGGCTTTGGGCCATGTCTTTTTTTTTTTTTTTTAATGTATTCATTTTCCTTTAACAAAAAAAAAAAGAATTGGGTCCAGCTCAAGTAATACCCTGGCAACAGGCAATTTTTTTTTTATTTTTTTTATTTTTTGGCTAACCCAGTAAAGGGGGCTGGAAACAGGCAACTTGACATGAACACTACGTCCTAGCATTCTCGGGCAAGAAGATTAATACCTTCGAGTTCATGGTAGACTGTGTCCGAAAAATGATTATTAAAGACGTGAAGGACGAAGGATATTAGAGGCAATGCAGATTTGACTTTGACTTTCCTAATTGGTACAACTGGGAATTCATTTGCCATAGTTTTTAATTCAATTTCCATTTAACAGTGGATTATTTCAAAGTCATTTACAAATATTCTCTTTCGTTTCTTCAATTTATCCACTATGAGGAATAAAATTTTGAGAATTCTTAAGGACTCAATTCCATACAAAAGAACAGGCCCAAAAGGTCCATACTAGGCCCTTCAAAATGCACTCAACATCAAGAGCCAAAGTTTCCCATTCATCACCATAGTGCACTAGCCATACGTGGACGGGCAGTTGATTGGGCCACAGCCTGTCCTCCTGGATAGTAGAATTTAAGAATCCCAAATTCTTGCCAAATCTCGAATTGCTTTTTAGGTTGTTATTTTGAAAATTTCCCAAGCAACCACCTTCATCTGGAATTCAGAGGCCATGCTGTAACTACTGCACCTGTAATGTACTAATGCTTCACCCCTGTATGTCCCAGAAAATCTTTACTTCCTCTGCTTTGTGAATGACCATGTGACATCAATTACGCTCCCTAAAATGGTGTTATTGAATTTAGGACAGATAAAGGATTCTAGTTGTTAAAGTAGTATTGTATGATACTGGTGTGAATCTTGCTACCAGAAGTCCATATCAGGCTTCGGGGCACGCAGTAGGCCTGTATTATCCATCTCCAGAGAATAGGAGAAGATATGGAAGTAAAAACTAGAAAATAGGGGATGCCTGAAAATTTTCTAATATCAAAGAGATGTTGAAAAAATCCTCAACCTTTTCAGTTCTAATCATAATTAATAGAACAGATAAACAACACGGGCCCTTCAATGAATGTATTTCCTTATTGGATGGTCTCATATAGTCATGGAATCTTGGCAAGGTCTCCGAATATTTCTCTTACCAGTGATCAATCAAAACAGAATCAAATGGGGCATAATGAGAAATACAAAAAAAAAAAAAAAAATATTATTTCATAAAGTTGGCAATTCTAGGCTCTCAAAACTAACACAGGCAAAAATGGCTTGCCATGGTGTGGAAAATGGACATGAGATTGTAGAGGCTAGAATGTTCGATAAGGCAGGTGCCAGCAGAGTGTGGAAATGCCTGAACATTGAAAAAAATATTTCCAAACCCTAAACTAGGATGGTTATTACAGAACAATATTTAGTTATAAATATATCATTCCCATCAAGTTCCATTTTTAAGAAGCCATATAGTTCTTTACAAGCGATAAAGGACATGCAGAGCCCAGGCAGATTACGCATATATAAGTTTTGGAGATTGCGAAAGGAAAGTGTATTCACAATCCATTCGAAAGTCAGACCTCAGTTTTAGCATCCCTAGCAGATGGAACCATGGCTAGATCTCCTTCCCTACTACTTTGGCTTCTTCAAGAAAACATCACTTAAAACCGTCTTTGAGAGTAAAGAAGCTTTCAATAGAGACAAGGCCTGCAACCACAATAAAAAACTCATCAGCTGCCTATCATTTACATGTGAACTTTAAACTTTTATTTTACTTTATTTCCATATGCCAATCTTCCTTTCAGAGATCATTTAACTTGTGATTCGATACATAATGTCAGCTTGTAACAGCCAATTCATCTTACTATATTCTGGAGGACTATTTATATGCTAGAGATCAACATCCTTGTGATGCTAAATATCTTCAATTCTCTTGGAATGAAGCGTGGATGATTGTCAATATACCAATGGGCTGTTCAAAGACAAAACTATCATGAATCAAGCGCACATTGGGCTACATTTGGGCTGTGATTAAGCTTGTCGGCTAGATCCAACCTCATTTTCTCAGCAGATGAATAAAGAGGTGAGGTACATGGACTGACTAGGTGGCTAGCCACAACCAAAGATATATAAAATGACTCAGTGGGGGGTCAATTCCATGTGGAGAAAACAGGTTGAGAAAATTGCCCACAGTAGAATTTGAACTTGGACAGTTTCCTCCACCTCTGTTTTTTAAACATATGAGGTGGAGTGGAGAAAAAGGATAGACATCACACATACGAAACATGAAGAATCCTCTCCCTTTTTTCTGATTCAAACGATAAACCTAGGAGTTTCCAGAGGGGCTAACTTTCTCTTGTTCGGCAATATTAGAATGAATGAAGAAAAACTTATTTGGCAGGCATTTTCTCTCCCTTTCTGCACATCTATAATATCTCTCCCACTCTATCTCCCTCTAGATTTTCTCTCACAAAAAACGCCAGCCAATCAAGTTTTTCTTCGTTCATTCTCATAATGAAATGTTCTTAAAATAATGCCAAGCAGGCCATTCTCTGCAGGATATGTGCCTCAAGATTAGCAATACTGGCCAACAGTAGCCCCCATCATCTCAACTATATAGCCCCTGAAGATACCAAACCGTGTTAGAATGTTGCTTCTCTTTACCTCCTCTTCTCCCACAATAACAACCTGCTCCTCCAAATCGCTAACGGGAATGTTAAACTGACTAAGAAAAGAGATGCCTGAGATGGTCGAAAGCGGTTTCACATTTAATTCTTCTGTAACCATGAAAATTCCTGGTCCAGCCATAAATGCTCCTCCAAGCTCCGTCACCACGTCACGAAACTTTGGATTTATTACTTCTACTTGAATTGTCCTGCACCCATGTGAGCATGCACCAAAGGCACTGTCAGTAATACCAATTCCATTATCTAAGCAACTTAGGCAAGCAAAAGCTGTGAGTTTCCCTGGGAGTTCATTAATTTGAATTAGTTGGTTCGTTGAACCAAAATAAGGCGCAAGCTTTGGGTCCAGCAGCAAGGGTTTGGTTTCCTCAGATTTCATCCAACGTTTGTTTAATTCTTTGATGCTCTTGTACAAGTCATCCAAACATCCCATGCTAGTACATCCACCCAAGCATTTAACTATGGAACCAAGAGGAAAGGCAAGGAAGCTAAAGAGCATATCTGGGAATTCTTCTCCCACTTGGGCATACAAAACCTTGTTTCTGGATTTGCTCACAAACAGGTTAACACTCATCTTCCTACAGTTGCTTCCAATCTCTGTTTCTGTGTGCGAATGAGCCATATCTTTGGAACCTAGCTCTATGACTTTGTGATCATGGGTGACCTCATCAATGGCGTGTTGCATGGGCAAAAACACGTCTGTTAAAGGCGTCTTGGAGAGTAATGAGCTCTTGAGCAGATGCAAGACCTAATAAATGAACGAAGTAGAATTTATAAGAAGGTGTGGATATTAGGCAGGTTGGCATGAGAAAAGAAATGATAGAAAAAAAAAAGCAAAGGATTATGAATGGTGAACATGTCCAACTCATGCAGACTATACAGTAGAATGGTTGGTCATAATCATGTTATGTCCCAATGCCTCAAATTTAATTCTTTTGCAATTATTTGAGAGTTTGTAAATGGAGTAGATCCATGGGCCTCCGTGTACTTTTAGATGGTATCAGAGAAATTTCTCTAAGATAATTAAACTTTTATAATCCCTAATCTCTAACAACCCTGTGTATTGCTACCATCGGAAGTTGGAACAAAAGAAATAGCTTCTGCTAGGATGCAGAAGCAACAATAGAAGTTCAAACGTTCAAAAAGCAAAAGTTGTTGCATAGTAACCGCAGCATTGTTGGAGAGATGCATGTCTCTTCCTTTTGTATAAAATCAATTAGAAGTTCAACAAATATAATGGCTACGATGAAAGCAAAAGCCAATCCATCTATGAAAATAAAGAAAGGAGCGTAAGAAAATCAATCCCTCAAAGAGAAGACCCTCTAATGTAAAAATGCAAATCCACCAATTTTATGTGAAAGCCTACTAAGAAAAGAACAAGACACCAATCAAATCTACTATGAAAGAAAAGAGTTTATAAGCTTCTCAAGCGCAATAGATATTACCTTGGGGATCACCTTCTATTATACAAATTAAGAAACCAACTCTTACTTGATGAAGAGGAAATGAAAAAGAGAAAACAAGGTCTTGCACTTTCTTTCCCATAAATAAAGGTAACAAACTGGTCTCGTGGCCAATCAACTGGTAACTCAGTGGTGAGGCGCCTCCCTTCAACAAAATGGGTCACGGATCAGTCCCTAACTATAACATTGATGGTTAGGGACTTTGGTGAGCGTATGAGTATTTATGGGAGAGGAAAAAAAAACCAGCTTCTCTTGTAGGGCCACCACATGAGGGTGGGCTAAAACCTAACAAGAAAAAGAAAATAAAAACAGAGAGAGAGAGAGAGAGAGAGAGAGAGAGAGAGAGAGAGAGAGAGAGAGAGAGAGAGAGAGAGAAAGACATTTTCAAAATGGTGTCTTCTATTCTATGGCCTCTCTCCAACTCCCTAAACTCTCATGTTTCTTATCTTATAAAGAAAGGACAAGAATGAGGATATGACTTGACTTGCACAATACTCCCACATGCAGAGTAACATAGAGTGGCAGACCCAGCGGATTTTCCTAGGGACCACTATGGGCTGTGTAAGGTCCAGGCCCTTAATATTGTTCTTATTACTAATTAATTATATTTTTAGTTAACTTAGTGAGATTAGTGGCTAAGTGAGTCCAGTTTAGTGTTAGAATAGTGTGTGTAAAGTTTGGTAGCTTTTCAAGTTAGTTTAGTTCTAGTAGGGGGTAGTTTACACTTTCGGAAACTTTTGAGGGTTTTTCCCGTAAGGCGCCTTTCATGGTTAAGGGTTTGTTCTTTTAGTGGAATTTCTGACAAGAATTTGGAGTGCTGGGAATTTGTTGACATGATTTGATTGCCTGTCCTCCGGCATTTGCAAACGTCATGTTTGTTCACCATAATTCCAAAACTCCTATCACCTCTCAAATTACTTTTGAAATTCCTGAAATTCCAACACCTCAGTATTTTGTTGAAATTTATGGACGCTCAAGTACAAAGGAGGATGATTCATGAATTCCACATATTGGAGAATTATAAAACTGTCCTGAAAGGAATTCCTCAAATTCCAGGAAAGAAACCGGCACTAAGTGGCAACATGAATTTTCAGATGTCAAATACCAAAATACCTAGGGTTGTGACTCTCACTAAGTACTCAATTCTAAATGCACACAATCCCACCATTCTTCTTCTATCAAATGGTCCCACTAGCATGAAACAACTCATCGAAGTCCATTCCCCTCCAGGAGCCAACCATAATCAAGCAGTCACTCATGAAAATTTAAAAAAAAAAATTAAAAACTTACAAATAACAATTAACAACTTGCCTTTAATATCTTAAAACAACTTGTCTTTAACTCTAATATTTCAAAACAACTACCACCCCTTTTAATCTCTAATATTCCAAAATAACTACCACCCCTTTTAATCTCTAATATTTCAAAACAACTACCACCCCTTTCATGTTTTTACATATAGACACCTATACTGACAGCGGCGGACCTAGGAACTGTTGTGATCTCTTCCAGACTTTTGTGAATTCACACACACAGAAGTAAGAAAGAAGAACGGTTACATACCTCATCTTGCCCAAGAGTCACATTCCTCTCCTCAAGTACAGCAGCATCACTAATGCCAAATCTCCTAAGCAGTTCCAGGCTTGTCCTCATACAAACGGGCAATACCTGCAAATCATCTGTTATCATATATCTCATTTTACCCTTCACAAACACTCCATCCTTCCCATCTCCTCCAGCATTCATTGACTTTTCCCTAGGTATGGTCCGCTCCACCGATCCTCCACAACAACATTTCTTATCCGGAAAAGAGCTGATCAAGTGCTTATAGTCATGAGAGCCGGAATGAAATGGCCAATCATGCCCATGAATGCACAAGTAGTAGTTAGTAGGTTCGGTATCATCAATATTCACGATTAAATTTCTGCAATGCTCTTCCGAAGCACTCTTAGGATAGAGAAGCATGTTCTTGCATGATTCTGTCTGTAGATACTGCACGTCCAGATCCTCCACACTCCCGAATAAGTTATTGAGGCTACCCATCTCTGATTGCTTGCCAGTGAGACGGATAACTGTTCCTAGGGGCATTGTCAAGAAGCTGAGGAGAACGTCAACAAAGTCATTCCCAGATTCTGCATATACAATCTGGTTTTTCTATTTGTGTATCATGAGTTTCAAGGTGATCTCTTTGGTAGCCATGATTCCAGATCAAACCCAGATTGATTCTTGGACTGTTGAATGGTTTTCCTGGCTGGGGGATTTGGATTCCGGTTTCTCACAGAGAGAAGACAAAGAGTCTTTTCCCTTTCTATTGTTTGCCCACAGGCTCGCAGGGAGTGGTTCTTCCTCTTGAATGAAAGCATGTGCTCTGATGAAAAGTAAAAGCAGGCAAAAGAAAGGAAACTCCTCGTAAGATTCTTTCCTTCTCTCGTCTCCTTTGGGTCAACAAAATGTTATGCATCGGGGACCCATCCACTAAATTTTTATCCCGTGGCTCAGAAAGGGTCGGGGCCTGGACACAAGAGAGAGCCCGCACCCATAGATAACAGCCCACTCGCGTAGAGAAAAGAGCCTCCACGTATGAATAAAAAGGCCCCACAAGTCAGAAGGGATCCTGCACACGCAGAAAAATACAGCGTACCTTCGGTTCAAAACCTAAGCAACTAGATGAGAACCGCCACTCCTTACCACTTGGGTAAAGAGCCGTTCTCGACCCACACACTATTTAGTAATGGATCAAAGAAAAGAAAAGGAAAAAATGTTGCTCTTGGTGGTCATGCGTAGAACGGACGGTTAATGATCTTCAATTTGTATATGTGATTTTCTCCTGCAAACCTATGGACCACAATATGTTCACTAAAATCAAGGTGTAGACTACTCTTTTTTGTATCCAAGTTCATTAAAAGAAAAGGGATTTTGAATTCGGTCATTTGGCCGGAGGTCCCTCAACTTTGGTTTTTATTACAAACGGTCTACGATTTAATCTCATATAGCCAAAGGTCCCTCTTACCATTTCATAAACTTGAAGAGTCAATAATGCCATTTTCACCTCTTATCGCTTTATTCAAAAAACGCAAAGGCTAAAATTACGGAAGCTTGCCAAAGAAGGAACCAAAGTGAAAAAAGGGGTTTTGAACTTCGACTGCATGCAAACGCGGGAAAGTGAATCAGGAAAGTAGATTACATCAAGCATTCATAACATTCTCAGAGATATTGTTTCACCATCGAGTTGGTGATTGCAAAAGCGATTTCTTTGATTTTGATACCTAGCAAATATAGAATGTAGACCAGTCCAGGCATCTTCTCATACAAACTGTTAACATTCGCTCACTCTAAAACAAGTAAGTTAAATATTTCCTCATTTGCAAACCATCATCGTGTTGGAGCCCTATTAATCTGTCTATCACACACTCAGATAAATTCTTCCAGAACTCAGATAAATTTCTTCCAAAATTCAAATTAATTTGTCCGGAACCCAGATTAATTTTTTCTAAAACTTAGAAAAATTTGTCCAAAAACTCAGATAAATTTATGCAAAACTCAGATAAATTTGTTCCAAAACTCAAATAAATTTTTCCATAACTCAAACAAATTTGTTCCATAACTCAGATAAATTTGTATAAAACTCAGATAAATTGAAAAAACGAGAAGAAAGAAGGTTGTGGGATATAGATCGAAATCTAAATCATCTGAACCATATTTTTTTTATTAAGATTGCAATTGTTATATTAAACTAGCAAGGTCGCAAAATCTGTCCCTCACGAAAGTCTATTTTGAAAACTCGAAGGTCGCATAATCTGTCTCTCACTCCCAGAACGAGTGCATATGAATTTCTTTTACAAATGAGATTTTCTACACATATCGCTATCGATTGCCATTACCATTTGAAATTCAAAAGTTTATCTACAAGAAATTACATGGACAAATCAGTCATAAATGATCGTGCTTATGAGCTTAAATTAAGAGCTTAAATTACGTGACATGTTCAAACAGTTATGCGTGATGCATTGAGGCCGTTATAGGGGCAAATCAGTCATGATAATGTATGATCTGGTATATTTAGGGACCTCTGGCTAAAATATGCCCAGTTGCGTCAACTTCAGGTCTTAAAGAAACTCTTGTGGACTAAAGCCTTCAAATGGTAGAGTTAATGGATCATTTGCTAATTTATCCTTCCGAATTTAAGATTGATCATTTGTGTAGGTTTAGCTGGCTCTGCAAGAGATAATAATTTTGCTGCGTCAAAGACCCCATTTAGTGAAGGAAATCATTTTTCTTTTTTTTTAAATTGTTATTCTGATGATTGTTGGGCGATGATTCTTTCATCTAGATTTCAGATTAGTGACATTAACCAATGGGGCGTCGAATGAGTAACCATGATGAGACCAAGAAAATCTTTATTTCCTATCCTTTGGGAATGACCATTAGAAATCAACTATGCACTACCGATATGAACCTACTGATGATTGCTGATGATTGGACAAGTCAAGGAATCTAAATTGCAAATATACTAGTGTTTGTGTAACTAGACTAGTGATAAAACTAGACTAGTGATAATGTGACACTGATCTATCCACATACATGTCACTGGGACGAAGTCCTTCTCACTTCTCAGACATATCCTAAAAGGCCTTGTTTGGAAAATCTCATCCATTTAAAATAGATATGCATGAAATAGATTGGTTTCAAATGGCCTTGATTGAAATAGATGTTCTAGAATTAGTTTGTTTGGTAACACAAAAAATCTGATTAAAATAGACTTTTTAAAATCAATGGTCGATACCTTTTTTACAAATATCTCAAGGTCCACAGGGAATTAAGGGTTGAAGTTCAACCCCATGGCTGTGTTTATCCATCCAAAGAGGTTCAACGGTCTGGATGTTGATATAAGGGCCCACAAAATTTAGAAATTAACATCAAGTAGTTCATATTTTTCTACAAATATCTAGAGATTGGTGAAGGATCAACGGATGAAATTTAATATGGTACCCATTCTTAATCTTCTTAAGAGTTTTTACGGTTCAGATTATAGTTTAGGGCCCTACAAATGAAGAAAAAAGAAAAAAAAAAGAGGACTGCGTATACACAACCCAAAACACTGTCAGGTAAGTATAGTGTAATCAACGGTGTATAGTTTTTTGCAAAAATCTTGGGATCTACATGGAATCATTCAATGAAATTTAAGTGAGTAGCCATGTTTATCCTTCCAAAGAGGATTAACAATTGAGATCTTGAGTTTGGGGCCCACAAAAGTCAGAAATGGTGATCTAAGCATCTAGGGGTTTTTTACAAATATCTGAAAACACGTGAACATCCAACAGTTGAAAGTTTCCCCCATAGCCGTACTTGACCTCATAAATCTATCCAACGGTTTGGATCTGAATTTACGGGCTCAGATTTAGAAAAAAAAATGGAAAACTCAGACTGCCCTCTGTACCGTTAAAGACACTGTAGCATCCCAAGTCTGTTCGCTTCCACCTTCATCCTCTATTTCAAATCTGCCCGGTTTCCTTGCTTTCTGAAATAGACAGTTTTTGTCTATTCTCCCATTGAAACAAACAATGGAAAATGAGTACCAAACAATCTCAAAACTGTTTGAAACTGTTTTAAGACAATAAGAGGAAAAAAATAGAGTTGCCAAACCCTACTGTGGGCCGCTCTGCTAATTAAAGCATTAAAAATACTGGAACCCAACTGATTCGAACATAACCCCATCCATTATAGGCACAAAGAAACGCCTATGTTTTTTTTTTCTTTTTGCTAATAAGTAAATGCCTATATTTAGTATTCTAAGTCTAATGTACATGGGCGGAACCAGAGGGGGGCTGGCAAGGGCCATGGCCCCCCCAAAAGTTCAAAAAAATAAAAAATAAAAAAAAAACCCTTTTCTTTACAAGATTTTTAGAAAATTTTACATAGCGACCCCCCCCCCCCCCCCCCCCCCCCCCCCCCAAAAAAAAATCCAAAAAGCCCCTATATATTTTAAAAACTACATTTATATTTTATGTGGCACTCCCAAAATACTTTTCGTACATAGTGGCCCCCCAATGCAAAATTTCTGAGTCTGCCCCTGCTAATGTATTATGTTTACTATAACTGCAGTAACAAATATCGAAGATTTTATAAAAATATCCCAATAATTGTTGGTTCATGTGTTGTATTTCGGGTTAAAACTGGATGGTAGATTGAACCAACAAGTGGTAGTTCAACGGGCCAAGAACTTTGCACCTCATGAAGCTAAGAGGTCTTGTGCTCGATACCTATCTTTGTTGGACACCTCCCATAGTTTTACCTAGTGCATGTGGATAGGAGAGTTTGCATATACCCCTAGGGAATTGAGTGTCCCTCAAGCTCAAAGCCAAATGTTGGGCTAGACGGGAGATACCCTAAGTTATAAAATAAAAAAATTAAAAAAAATGATGGACGATTGGATTGGCCAAGATGTATCTAGGTTTCGAGGGCAAATTTGTCCATGGACCATGATAAGTAAATTGATGTAAGTGAACTACTAAATACACACTGGGAATTGATCTATGCACACTGAAATTTTTTCGCCAAAATACCCATGTATCAAATTACCTAAAAGGACGTCTGTCAAACTCTGTTCGTCCCCAACTTCTTTATACACACCCCAACCCCAACCCCCCTCTGGCAGCACCGCTGAAGGGGGAGAGAGAGAGAGAGAGGCAAGGGAGGCAATGGGTAGGGAGAGGAGGGAGGGAGGGGAAGAGAAAGAGGGAGAGGGAGAGAGGGATAGTTGGCGGGGAAGAGGAAGAGGTGGCGGGTGGAGGCGGAGGCAGGGAGGGTGGGCGAGGGAGAGAGACATGGAGGGGGGGAGGGGGAGAGAGTGACGAGAGACTAGGAGAGGGAGAAAGATAGGGAGGGAAGGGAGAGTGGGCGCGAGCGGCGGCGGACATGGAGAGGGAGAGAGGGAGTGTAGAGAGAAGTTGAGAGAGTAGAGATTATGGTATTTTGGGAAGCACAGGGTGTGCAGCGAGTAACCATGGTTAGTGTAGAGAGTAGCAGTGTGCATAGATCAATTTTCAGTGTGAATTTAACCTCTCTCTTTATGCAATTGTACAACTAATTAACTCTAAACAAATAGTGAGAGAGAGAGAGAGAGAGGAATTGCCAAACCATTTATATTATTACTTTGTCTTCTTCCTGGTAATTGACCGCTAGATTATTTGTGTGATCGCACGTGAGTCAATTGCAGGTTATTTCCAATGCACCACAGCAATGTTATCATAATATTTTACCTGGAATAATATTTTCTCAATAACGGCGAGATCTCTTAAAAAGATAACCAAACTCGAAAGCATGGCAAGAAAATCCAACAGTATTGGAATAAGAAAATGAGAAAGATAGGGGAACAACACCGAATCAACACCCGAAGAAGCAAGCTAATGCACTAAAGCCTCAGCTAAACCTCTTCCGCAATTGGTTTTGCAGCTTCCCAATTCTTCATAAATTAAAATGTAGATACAGAAACTGAATTGAGTCCAGCTAATAGCCTGGCAACTTGATGAGAAGATTACTTCTTAGCTTTCATTGGCATGAAATTTCATACCTTGGAATTCATGGTAAATTGGGTCCGCAAATGATTATTAACGACATGAAGGGTGAAGGATATAACAGGGTGAGGTAGACAGGACCTTTACTTTCCTAAAAGTTGATTTATGATGGCATGATTGGGCATTCATTTGCCATCTCCTTTAATTCAATTTGGAGGATTATCTCGTCCATTTATGGATATTCACCTCCTTTTCTTTAATTTTTGCCACTTTCGTGAATAAGTTTACGAGAATTCCTAAAAATTCAATTCCATACAAACAAACAGGCCCTAAAAGTCCATACTAGGCCCAAAAGTGCAACATATGAACATGAAGAATCAAAGTTTCATGTTCATATAACCACTGTGCATTAACCATACTTAGACTGGCCATTGATTGGGCAGCATCCCATCCAATATTGGAGCCCGTTTGGATCTTCAAACCAATTTCATTAAATCAGTGTTCTCGCAAATTGCATAACCTTTGTTACCTTGTTCTTTGCCATTCACAGGTTACCAGATTTAGAATCCCAAGCTCTAACCCAGATTTCTAATGACTTTTGAGGTTGTTATTCTGAAAAAATTTCTCAGGCAACAACCTTTCATCTGGAATTCAGATGTTTTGCTGTAACTACTGTACCTGTAATGTATTAATGCTTCACCCCTGTATGTCCCAGAAAATCTTTACTTCCTCTGCTTTGGGGATGACCATGAGACATCACCTGAGAGACTTACACAGACACGCAAGGAGAGAGAACCCACGGGGAGTGAAACTCGCACATACCAGGAGAGAGAACTCGCACATGCAATAAGTTGGGGAAACCAAGGTTGATCCCTGCTTTCCCACGTGAGCGGTGGGGTTGCCAACCAACTGAGCAACCCCTTGGATCTCGAGGAATCTAGTTGTTAATGTAGTATTTTATGCTATTGGGGTGAGTCTTGCTCTACAAGCCCATATCAGGCTTCCCGGTGCCAGAGGCCCGCATTAACCATCTGCAAAGATTGCAGGAGAAGATATGAGTGTGAAAACTAGAAAATAGTGGGATGCCTGAAAAATATCAAAGCCGGCCATTTCCTACCTCCAAAAATGCTTGTGCTCCTTTTTTACCCATTTGTTTGTAGGATGCTAATCAAAGAAATCTTCAAAAAATCCTCTATCTTTTCCATTCTAATCCTTAAGTAATAGAACAGATAAACAACATGTGCCCTTCAATGTATGAAAATGAGGGATCAGAAGTATGCAGTTCCTCATTGGAAGTCTCATGTAGTTACAGGATCTTCACAAGGTCTCTGAATACGTCTCTCCCCAATGACCAGTCAAAACAGAATCAACTGGGTCATAATGACAAGAAAGAAAAAACATATTTAATAAGGTTAAAAAATCTTAACTCTAAAAACCAACACAGATGAAAGAACAGGCTACCCATGGTTCATGACATTGTAGAGGCTATAATGCTTTATTAGGCGGGAGCCAGCAGAGCGTTAAAATGCTTTAACATTAAAAAAATATTTGACAACATAATTATCACAATTTGCATCTACTGATGTGTTAAATCTTATACTGATAGGAACTCTTTGAACATAAACCAATCCTGGGGTTCTTCCAAACCCTATACTAGTGTGGATACCACAGAATAAACAGACTTTAATCTACTCCATCAAGTTTTATTTTTAAGAAGCCATAGTTCTTTACAAGCGATAAAAAGAACACACCAAGCCTAGATAGTTTAAGCATATATGACTTTAATTTACCCCAACAAGTTCCATTTTTAAGAAGCCATAGTTCTTTACAAGCAAATAGAAAAGGACATGCCAAGCCCAGATAGTTTAAGCATATATTGGTTTTAGGAGATTGAGAAAGAAAAGCGTATTCACAATCCTTTAAAAAGTCAGACCTCAGTTTTAACATCCCTAGCAGATGCAACAATCCTCAGCTGTAGAGGCTAGATCTCCTACCCAACTGCTTTGGCTTTTTCAAGAAGGCGTCGCTTAAAACCGTATTCGAGATCAAAGAAGCTTTCAACAGAGACAAGGCCTGCAAACACGGTCAAATACTCATCAGCTGCCTATCATTTACATGTGAAGTCAAAAAAAAAAAAAAAAAAAAAAATTCATATGCAAATTTTCCTTTCCAAGATAATTAACTTGTGACTCGATGCATAAAGTTAGCCTGTAACAGCCATCCATCTTCCTATATTCTGGAGGACCATTTATATGTCAGAGATCAACCTCCTTTTTATGATAAATGATCTTCATTTCTCATGAAATGAAATTGGATGACTGTCAATGCACCAATGCATGGGCTGTTGAAGGACCACATTAGCATGAATCAAGCCCACATTGGGCTGCTCGTAGGCCATGATTTTGAGCATGCAGGCTAGATCCAACGTCATTTTCTAAGCCAGTGGATAAAAGGTATGGTACATGGCCTGGCTAGTTGGCTAGCCCCAACCAAACATAAATAACAATAATTTAGTGGGGTGTCATTTTTATGTGGAGAAAACTGGTGCAGAAAATTCCCCACAGTAGAATTTGCACTTGAGACAGTTTCCTCCACCTCTATCTTTCCACCTCTGCGGAGGAAAGGTCGAGAACAGATAGGTAGCCCACAAATGAACCATGAAGAATTCTCCCCATCTGTTCTCATCCAAACGACACCAAAGAATTTCCAGTGGGTTGGATGACATTTACTACCTATGGGCTAGATATGGATCTTAAGATTTGCAATGTTGCCCAAAAGTAGCACCTCGTCAAATGAACTCAATACCCCGTGGCTTTGCCAAAGATACCAAACCATGTAATATGAAGGTTGAATGTTGATTCTCTTTACCTCCTCTTCTCCCACGCTTACGACCCGTTCCTCCAAATCGCTGAGGGGGAGGTTAAACTGATTAAGAAGAGAGAGGCATGAGATGGCCGAAAGCGGTTTTACAAGCAATTCATCAGTAACCATGAATGTTGCTGGTCCAGCCATAAATTCTCCTCCAAGCTCTGTCACCACATCAAACTTCGGATATATTAATTCTAATTTAATTTTCTCATACCCATGAGAGCATTTGCCAGGGTCACCATCTGTAATATAAGTTCCACCATTAATACAACTGTAGCAATTAAAAATGGTGAGTAGCCCTGGGCGGTGCTCTTTGATCTGAATTAGTTGGTTTGTAGAACCAAGAAAGGGTACAAGCTTTGGGTCAAGTAGCAAGGCTTTGTGTTCCTCAGATTTTACGCAATCCTTGTTGCCTAACTCTTCAACACTCTCGTACAAGTTATCTAAACATGGCACGCTGGTACATCCACCCAAGCATTTAACTAAGGAACCAAGAGGGAAGGTGAGGAAGCTAAAGAGCATATCTAGGAATTCTTTCCCCACTTGGGCATACAAAACCTTGTTCCTGGATTTGCTCACAAAGAGCCTGACACTCACGTTCTTAGAACTGCTGCAACTCTCTTCCTCTGTGTGAGATTGAGCCATGTCTTTGGAATCAAGCACCATAACTTTGAGATCAAGGGTGACTCGGTCAATGGTGTCTTGCACAGGCAAAAAGACATCGGTTAAAGGCGTTTTGGAGAGCAACGAATGCTTGAGCAGATGCAAGACCTAACCATTGGAAGTTGAAAGGAGTGCACTTTGGCAGGTTAGTACGACAAGAAAAAAACCAAAACAAAACAAAAGCCAAAGAACATTAATGTCCAACTTAAACATAATTGATAAGGATAGACACACAATATAAATCTAATTCTAAGGTTCTATTTGGTTGTAAGCATTTGGGATAGATTTTGAGAATTCCAAATGTTGTCCCCCTCATAGTATAATTCAAAAATGCTCAAAGGACTAGCAGCATTCTGCAATCCAAAATTCTAACAATATCTCATTGCTATAAGTTACTTTTCACATGCAGCTAAAGGAATTCTCACCAGTCAAATTGTATAAAAACAGGATTCCAGGACACCGCTACATTTCTGTTTGGACCGTGTGCCCTAGAATGCTCTCAACCAAAGAGGCCCTAATCTAATATCAGCTTAGCACAGCGTGCTCTAGAATGCTTGATCATATCATATCCCAGTGTAATTCAAATTCAAATCTTTGGCAGTCATTTCCAGGTGTTCAATTCCATAAAACAATAAGACCTTAAGGGCCTGTTTGGTTGCTAGCATTTGGGAATATGCTAATTTGGAGAATTCCAAGTTACCAGAATTTCTTACTAAAATTTGGTATAATGGGAATTCATGGACATGATGTGATGCCTTGTACCTCGCATTTGCAAATATTTCAAAAATTCAAAATCCAGTCGCTTAACAAAAGTCTCAAATGACCTTTGGAATCTCCGGAATTCCAACATCTTGGCATTTTTATGGAATTTGTGGATGCTCCACCGAAGAGGAGGATTCAGAAATTCCACTTCCTATGAATTCTTGTTAAAAAAAACTGGCCCCAAATGTTGTGCCCAAGAAGTACAATTTCAAAATGCTAATGGCAAAAGAGCATATTGAATAAAATGTGACTTTTCACATTGTGATATGCAAATTGCAACAACCTAAACCCAATCAAACAGTGAATTGTGAATTCTCAGGAACAACCTCTGTGGCTCCATGGGGATTTCCTAACAAAAAGAATTCCTACTAGAAATGCACTCAACCAATTGGGCCCTTAAAAAGAAAAAGTAAGAAATGAAGAATGAAAGAAAAACAGAGTCATTTACCTCCTCTGACCCAAGATTCACATTCCTCTCCTCAAGCACAGTGGCATCACGGATGCCCAATCTCTTGAGCAGTTCCAAGGTTGCCGCCATACAAACAGGCGATACCTGCAAATCATCTGTTACCATATATCTCATTTTTCCTTTAACAAATACCCCGTTCTTCCCCTTTCCTGCAACATTCTTCGACACTGTAGGCATCTTCCAATTCACAGTTCTTCCACATTGGCACTGCCTATTAGAACGAGTAGTGCTGGCCAGATGCTTATAGCTAAAGCTGAGAGGAAATGCATTGTAGCATAAGTAGTAGTCGATAGGCCCTGTATCATCTATATTCACCATTAAACTTCTGCAATGTTCCTCTGCAGCGTTCTTGGGATACAGGAACTTGTTCTTGCATGAGTCCGACTCTAAATACTCCACTTCCAGATCCTCGACACTCTCATATATAGTACTCATGCAACCTATTTTTGATTGCTTACCAACGAGCCTGATAACAGTCCCTGTGGGCATTGTCAAGAAGCTGAAGAGAATGTCGACGAAGTCATTCCGAGATTCTGCAAACAAAACCTGGTTTCTCTCTTTGTGTATCAGGAGTTTCAAGCTGATTTCTTTCGCAGCCATGATTCCCGATCAAATACAGATACAGATGGATTCTTCGACTGATGAATGGTTCCCCCTCTTGGGGAATTCGGATTCCGTTTTCTCGCCGAGAGAAGACTCTACCCTTTCTATCTTTAACCCCCAGGCAGAGTGTTTCTTCCACAAGGAGAAATGTCTGACAGTAGAAAAGCAGTCACACTCGATATGAAGGAAAGGAAAAGCGGCAAAGCCAATAATGGCAGAGTGTAGAGAGCACCCTGGTACGATTCTTTCCGTCACTCAGCCTACTTCTGAGCTGGGGCAGGTGATTCGTGGGAACCCGCCGTTTGAAAATCTCTACTATTTTATTGCTGTAAAAGAGGGCCTGGTGGGACTAGTTTGGCACTTTATTGATATCATAATAGTCAAATAAAGTTTTTATTTTTTCATTGAAGATATCACATCAAATGTAATTTATTTAAAAAAAAATTTATTTTTTTTTCAAAAAAGTCAAAAATCAACTACCTTTATCCACTAAAATAAAAAACAAAACTCCACTTTTCTATACAAAAAGTCAAAAAGATTCCGTAACAAACAACTAAAAATAAAATACCATCATAACCCACTTATATTTCATTCTTTCTTCAAAATCTACTTTATTTCACTTACTCTATTAGTAGAGTTACCAAATGGGCCCACGTCCAAATTCATTCTATCTACCAATCTATTTGCTTCTACTATTATAAAAGATGGAAAGTTGCATAGTTTTTTCAATACACCTTTGTGGGGCCCACCTCCAAATTTTATCTACTTCTACTACTATTATAAAAGAGGGAAAGTTGTATAGTTTTTTCACTACACCTTTGTGATACTATTATAAAAGAGGGAAAGTTGCATAGTTTTTTCACTACACCTTTGTGGGGCTCACCTCCAAATTCTATCTACTTCTACTACTATTATAAAAGGGGGAAAGTTGTATAGTTTTTTCACTACACCTTTGTGGGGCCCACCTCCAAATTCTATCTACTGTCATAAAAGAGGGAAAGTTGCATAGTTTTTTTACTACACTTTTATGGGGCCCACCTCCAAATTCTATCTACTTCTACTACTATTATAAAAAAGGGACAGTTGCATAGTTTTTTCACTACACCTTTGTGGGACCCAGCTCTAAATATCTCTATCTCTACTCTTATAAAAGAGAAGAAAATGCACTTTGCTTTTACTACACACCTTGCCCACTTAAGAATAAAATGATATAACTTGTGTGGGCCCCACTCATATAATAATAATATAATCTATATATTATTTTTACCTTTCTAAAAGAGAAGAACTTGGGCCACACTTATATCTCTATAATAATAAAAAAATTTATCAAAGAGAAGAACTTGTGTGGGCCCCACTTATATAATAATAATATAATCTATATATTATTATTACCCTTCTAAAAGAGAAGAACTTGTGTGGGCCCCACTGATATTATCCACTTTTATAATATAAAATCTAAGAGAACAAAATGACATAACTAGTGTGGGCCCCACTTATATAATAATAATAAGATTATAAAAAAGAAGACCTTGTGTGGGCCCCACTTATATAATAATAATATAATATATACATTATTATTATTATTATATCTATTATTATAAATATATAAAACAAAATGACATAACTTGTGTGGGCCCCACTTATATAATAATAATATAATCTATACATTATTATTATTATTATTATTATTATTATTATATCTATATACATGTATATCTATATCTAGCCTTATAAAAAAGAAGAATTTGTCATGCTTATTTCTCTATACATCTATGGGCCCCATTTATATAATCATAGTATAATCTATATATTATTATTAGTATTATTATTATATCTATTATTATCCTTATCAAATAGAAGAACTTGTCGTGTTTATTTATCTACACATCTATGGCCAATTATAAAAGAGATCAAGAACTTGTGTGGGCTAGCCTCATTCTGGTATTTTTTTTTTTCTTGCTTTTAAGCTTTATTTCATGCTCATATATCTTATAATGTACTATTTCTTTCTCAAAATTAAAGGGCAAAAGCCTGGCACAGTAGAAGGTGCTCCTTATTGCAACCTTGAAGTTGTAAGTTCAAATCATGTAATCAAATAAATAAAACTAAAAGGATTGTTGGACAAACAAAACCATACCATTAACATATGTTGTTTTCTTTCTTATCATCATCATTATCATGATTATCATTATTGTTGTTGTTGTTGTTGTTGTTGTTGTTAAATTCTACTTTTGAATGGTATTCAAAAGATGTTTTAAGCAGGTATTTTCCTCCAAATTCTTTGGAAATCTAATGCTTGGCTTTCTATGAGCAAACTAGAGAATGCCATGACCATTAATTTAAATGCCTTGTGAATTGTCCCGAAGAGATGACTTTTAAATGCCCTTAGTAAATTGTCACTAAGAGCCTTCATTTCATGGGAGAATTTAATGAAATTCTGGAGCCTTAATATTTTTCTTAGGCTGCAATGATTTTATTCACTGGATGGAGATAAATTTGTCACAGTAAATTGCCTATCACTTAACCAGTTTAAGTAGGGCTAATAAGAGCTCCTATTGTCATGAAATGCTGACTCATTAAAAAGCTAGCTCTACCCAGCATTGGTGTGTCACCTTGCATGCAAGCGAAGCGCTATTGGTGGTAATAAATTGCTCACTGAGCGATGATTGATGCAGTTAGTCAGTGCCATTGATTGGTCCAGAGAGAAGGATCATGGCGCCTCGAAATCGTGACATCTAGTAGCAGTATCTCCTTGCATGCGAGAGACTTCTATGCCGGCCATTATTCCCAACTCTGTTATAAAAGAAAGCGGTAGCTAAAGCAGATTTAAAACGTCAGTTGCTTTTTGCTTCTTATTCTTAGCCAACCAACCACTTGGTACCAAGTAACTGGTTAGTTGTTGCACTTTCAAAGTAGAAGAGTGGCCTCTTATCTTAGAAGTGGTGGTGTAAGAAGCACGCTATCCTCTTTGTCTTGAAAGAAAGTGAGTAAGCGTAGCGATGCGTATACGTTAAGTAAGTCAACGGCGTACTAAGCCGGCCTTTGAAGAAAGAAGCAAAGTAAGAAAGTCCCCAATTGAACCAGAAAGAAAAACGAGTAATCAGACTTGTCCCGGAACAAGTGATTCAATGGCCAAGGAACAAGACTTTTTGTTGAGCAAAAGAGCACTTCTCCTTCTTGACATAAAGCTGGTTGTCGCATAATATCTGGAAGACAGCTCGTAAGTACTCCACGTGCTCTTCAAGCGTCCCACTATAGACCACAATGTCATCAAGGTATACCACCACAAACCGGTCCACCAATTAGGTAATTATGTTAATTTTCCTACCTTTAACCGATTTGTGATAATTCTCTTTGTTCAAATTTGTTTTAGAAGGGGGAGATTTGTTTCGTTTTTACAAAGTATTTGGATTATTTTACTTAAGATTTGCACCCTTCTTCCAATTGATTGTGATGAATATGGTTTCAAGTTATTATTGCATTGACTATCAAAGAAAATATCCAAAAGAGTATAAGGAGTGTAAGTTGTGGTTTCACCTTGCACGTGCAAGGGCTCCACTAGTTTATGGGAAAAAAGAGGAAAGTTGCATGTTGGACTAGTTACCATCTATGGAATGTACAGTTTTTAGTGCTACTTTGGCACTTTACTGATAAGTGAAAGTCAAGTGAAGTTTTTATTTTTTAAACAAGATGTTACATTAAAAGCACTTTAATTCAAAACTTCTTTTATCTTTTTCACAAAAAGTCAAAAAACAACCACATTTATCTACTAAAATACAAATAAAACTTTATTTTTCCATACAAAAAGTGAAAAATCTTCCGTAACAAACAACTATAAATAAAATACCATTATAACCCACTTATATTTTATTCTTTCTTCAAAATCAGCTTTACTTTACTTCACTCTATTAGTAGAGTTGCCAAACTAGCCAAGCGCTTATTTCACTACAACCATCTTCTCTTCTGCGACATGCTCTATTTGCCATGAGGCTTTTAAATTTTAAGAGAGGTGAATTTAAGGTTATGATGACTAAATGACAAGGCTGATTTTAGCCCTTTTTTGCCTTGAGAGCATTCCATCTTCCCTATCACGACCCCAACAAAAGCATGCATTACGACAGGTATTTTACTTTAATTCATATGCATTGTCCAAAAGTCCATATCAGGATTCCCAGTGCGGGAGGCCCGCATTAACAATCTGCAAAGATTGCAGGAGAAGATATGGGTGTAAAAACTAAAAAATAGGGGGATGCCTGAAAAATACCAAAGCCGGCCATTTCCTACCTCCAAAAATGCTTGTGGTCCTTTTTTAACCATTCGTTTGTAGGCTGCTAAACAACGAGATATTCAAAAAATCCTCAGTATTTTCCATTCTAATCCTTAAGTAAGGGAACAGATAAACAACATGGGTCCTTCAATGTATGAAAATGAGGGATCAGAAGTATGCAGTTCCTCATTGGAAGGTCTCATGTAGTTACAGGATCTTCACAAGGTCTCTGAATATGTCTCTCCCCAATGACCAATCAAAACAGAATCAAATGGGGCATAATGACAAGTAAGAAAAAAATCATTTAATAAGGTTAATAAATCATAACTCTCAAAACTAACACAGATGAAAGAACTGGTTACCCCATGGTGTGGAAAATGGCCATGAGATTGTAGGGCCTAGAATGCTTTTAAAGGCAGGGGCCAGCAGAGTGTCAAAATGCTTGAACATTGGGAAAAAAAAAATATTTGACAACATAATTATCACAATGCACATCTACTAATGTGTTAAATCTTATATTGATAGGAACCTTTTGAATACAAACCAATACTGAGGTTCTTCCAAACCCTACACTACTACAGATATTGCAGAACAATATATAGTTATAAACAGACTTTAATCTACTCCATCCAAGTTCCATTCTTAAGAAGCCATAGTTCTTCACAAATGAAAAAAAGGACATGCCAAGCCCAGATAGTTTAGGAGATTGAGAAAGGAAAGTGTATTCACAATCTTTCAAAAAGTCAGACTTAAGTTGTAACCATCCTCAGCTATAGAGGCTAGATCTCCTTCCCAAGTGCTTTGACTTCTTCAAGAAGACGTCGCTTAAAACCGTCCTTGAGATCAAACAAGCTTTCAACAAAGACAAGGCCTGCAACCACAGTCAAAAACCCTGTCAGTTGCCAATCATTTACCTGTGAACTTGTGATTAGATGCATAATGTCATCTTGTAACAGCCAATCGATCTTCCTATATTCTGGAGGATGCATCCTTTTGATGATAAATGATCTTCCTTTCTCATGGAATGAGATTGGATGTTTGTCAATGCACCAATGGGCTGTTCGAGGACCACATTAGTATGAATCAAACCCACATTGGGCTGTATGTGGGCCATGATTTTGAGTCTGCGGGCTAGTTCCAACATCATTTTCTTAGCCATGTAATGTATAATTGTAAGGTACATGGCCTGGCTAGCCCCAACCAAACAAACAAATACAACAATAATTTAGTGGGGGTTTCATTTTTTTTCAGAGAAAACAGGTGCAGAAAACTGCCCACAGTAGAATTTATACTGGAGACAGTTTCCTCCACCTCTATTTTTCCACCTATGAGGAGGAAAGGCGGAAAAAATACACAGGTAGCCCACATATGAACCATGAAGAATTCCCTCTTCTTTTTCTTCTCATCCAAACGACACCTAGGAATTTCCAGAGGGGCTGGGTGATATTCACTACTCTACCTCTGGGCTAGATATGGATCTTAGGATTAGCAATGTTACCCAAGAGTAGCCCCTCATCAACTCTACTCAAGGCTTTGCCGAAGACACCAAACCATGTAATATGAAGGTTGGAATGTTTGTTCTTTTACCTCCACTTCTCCCATGTTTACAAACCGCTCCTCCAAATCGCTTAGGGGGAGGTTAAACTGATTAAGAAGTGAAAGGCATGAGATAGACGAAAGCGGTTTCACAAGCAGTTCGTCAGTAACCATGAATGTTGCTTGTCCAGCCATAAACACTCCTCCAAGCTCTGTCACCACGTCACAAAACTTTGGATTTATGAATTCTAATTGAATCTTCTGATTCCCATGATAGCATTTGCCAGGTTCACCATCTGTAATATAAGTTCCATTAGTAATACAAGTGTAGCAATTAAAAATGGTGAGTTGCCGTGGGAACTCCTTGATCTCATGAATTAGTTGGTTTGTAGAACCAAAATAAGGAAAAAGCTTTGGGTCAAGTAGCAAGGCTTTGTGTTCCTCAGATTTTATGTAATCTTTATTGCCTAACTCTTCAACACTCTTATACAAGTTATCTAAACATCCCATGTTAGTACACTTGCCCAAGCATTTGACTAAAGAACCAAGAGGGAAGGCGAGGAAGCTGAAGAGCATATCCGGGAATTCTTTCCCTACTTGGGCATACAAAACCTTGTTCCTGGATTTGCTCAGAAAGAGCCTCACACTTATGTTCTTAGAATTGCTGCAACTCTCTTTCTCCGTGTGAGATTGAGCCATATCTTTGGAATCAAGCGTCATGACTTTCAGATCAAGAGCGACCCCGTCAATGGGGTGTTGCAAGGGCAAAAACACATCGGTCAAAGGTGTTTTGGAGAGCAACGAATGCTTGAGCAGATGCAAGACCTGTTAACAGGAAGTTGACATACATTGGCAGGTTAGTATGACCAAATAACAGAAACAATAACAATATGACAATCACAATAACAATAACAATAACAATGATGCAAATCCTATTGTGTCACAAATGTTGTTAAAGATAGAGGCAACATGATGCAAATGTTCTTCATTGCTGTGAATTTTCAAAAGCAAACACCAAAACAACTAGGGTCACGGCATGGACCAGGCTGGCCCGAGCCTAATCTAGGGCCAGCCTTCTTTGGGCTGGGCTTGGACCCAGGATCCTGGCCCATTTAATATGCAAGCCAGGCTTGGATTTAGTAGTAAAGAGCTCAAACCCCGGTCTTGCCCAAAGAAAATACAAAATTTAAGCAAAAAAATATATATTATTAGAATGTGGGACAAGAAGACATGAATTTCACAACCCAACCACCAGAGCTACAGGTTGGTGCAAATTATAAATGCCATTTTTTCTATTATAAAGACATTCTTACCAAGGCTTGGGCTTAACAGTTTTTAGGTGGGCTAGGCTCAGGCCTTACACTCTAGCCCACGGTCATGCTTGAGCCAATGCTATAAAAGTCAGGCTGGGCCTGAATATTGATAAATCCGGCCCATGAACACCCTTAGTTACGGCTTTCACTAGTCAACTCCAAAGTGTGACATCCATGTTCCCTTTACTCCTTGAAACAAGTAGACAAACACGCCTAGGAGCTATTTGTATGTAAATGACTCATGTGCATAATGGTTATACATGATCACATTTGTTTGCGCTCATTTACTCATGTAACGAGTAAATGAGGCGTAAGGTCATTTACACAGCAAAAATTTTCAAACCTATACAAGTCAGAAAGTCATTCACACCCCTCTCTAGAAAAGGCACTAGTACAATCTGTCATGATGATTTTCCTTTCTTGCAGACTCCATCAACCACCTTGATTTTTTTCATTCCAGTGAGCCCTATATTCGCGGTCGAAACCACTTCACTTTGTTTATTGAATTAATAAAACCTAAGACTTTGAAGCTATTTATCTTAAATCGTCATAGATTTTGATTAATTTGTGAAAAAGTCCAACATATATATCTAACTGTTTCGTACTTCAGTGGGCCCCTAGTTCAAGATCCGAATCATTCAGCATTCTCATATTAATAGTAAGCATGAAGGATTTTGAGAAATTTGAGAGAAAGGTCCAAAGCATCTAAACACATAAGCACATGTAAAACCCAATTTTCCTCTCTCATGCGTAAAGGTGCACATTACCCCTTACTTTGTTTTCCATTCAAGGAGTGCTTATGATTTGCCGCTCATGGATTGCACCTTTACTTATTGAATTTTAGCCATTTTAGCTAATACATTTCTTATAATTTTTAGGAATTTGTTTCATGGAACCGATTGGTAACTTCACTAACAAGGTAAAGTGAGATGAATGATCAAATTAAGAGACAAAAAAAAGAAAAGGGGCCAAATCAAAAGGTGATGATGGCATTCAGCGAAATGAGAATGTAACTTTTTTCTATTTTTTAAAAGAAAAATGGTTTTTTGTGGTCTCTTAAAATTACCCTTCACCTTACTTTACTAATAAAGTGGATTTACCAAACACTAAGGGCACGTTTGTGTACACACCCTTTCCACGGAAAGGGGAAATTGCCACGTCAGCAAATTCCATAGAAATGGAAACCTCGGAAAATTATTTCCATAGAATTCAAAAATTCATGTTTGGTGCAAATTTTGTTTTCTCGTTGAATTGGTACTAATGTTGTTTGGTGCTGCTATGGATTCCTTATAGACAATCAAATTTTCTTATTTGGTAAAACAATTTTTTGAAAAAAAATAACATAACATGTATGTTATTTATTCAACATTAAATAATAATTTATTTAAAGAAATAAAAAATGAAAAAGTCGTAGGGTTTTGGATTGAAATGGACAAGAGTGAGAAAAAGATGGAGAAGTTTTATGAGGAAATTCATTTCCCATAACCCCCAATAGGAAACTCATTTCTACATTTATCAAGGAAAATGCTGACGAGGCAGGCAGAAAAGCGTTTCTGTGAAATTGTTCCGCACCAAATGCCTGAAAAAATGGATTTTCCGCATAAAACCATCTACTTTTCCGCGAAAAAGTATTACACAACCGTGCCCTAAGCAAACAAGCAAGAAAGAAGGATTCTATGACAGAGTAAGGGCATGAAGCACCTAGGAATGACCCAAGCTAACAGATCCAGGATAAGTTTACCAGTTCCTGTATTTGGCAAACCAAAAAAAAAACAGAAAAAAGTAAAGCAGCATTTACCTCCTCTGAGCCAAGATTCACATTCTTCTCCTCCAACACAGTGGCATCAGTGATGCCTAATCTCTTAAGCAGTTCCAAGGTTGTCCCCATACAAATGGGCGATATTTGGAAATCATCTGTGATCATATATCTCGATATTCCTTTAACAAACACTCCATCCTTCGTATCTCCTGCAGGACCTGCACCCTGTTTTGACTTATCTTTAGGCATCTTCCAATTCACCGTGCTTCCACAGCGACATTGCTTACTCGAAAGATACTCACTAATCAAGTGGTTAAAGTCAGAGCGGAGAGGAAAATACCCACAGTTGCACAAGTAGTAGTTGGTAGGCTCGGTATCATCTATATTCACCATTAACTTTCTGCAATGCTCTTCCGAAGCACTCCTTGGATGGAGAAGCATGTTCTTGCATGATTCCGTCTGTAGATACTGCATGTCCAGATCCTCTACACTCTCATATAAATTACTCATGCAGCCTATTTTTGATTGCTTGCCAGCGAGCCTGATAACAGTCCCTATGGGCATTGTCAAGAAGCTGAAGAGAACGTCAACGAAATCATTCCCAGATTCTGCGAAGAGAATCTGATTTCTCTCCTTGTGTATCAGGAGTTTCAAGCTGATTTCTTTCGCAGCCATGAATCCAGATCAAACAGAGATGGATTTTTCAACCGTTGAGTGGTTTTCCTTTCTGGGGGATTTGGATTCCGCTCTCTCACTGGTATAAAACTTGTGAGAGTTTTCCCCTTTCCATCGTTTGTCCACAGGCAGAGGAGTGTTTCTTCCACTTGGAGGAAATGATTGGTGAGCCCCACTGTTGAAAATTGATGGAAAAGAAGAGGAAAGTTTGTAAAGTAAAAAAAGGGGGCAGGATATTAAAAAAAAAAAAGAAAAAAGTTGACAGGAGAGAGAGATTCTGCCAGACCGTGTCGAGGGTAGTAACGGGGCAGATCGGAGCGGATTCGGGTTGCCCGTGCCCGCTTCAAATCTTGCTCCACCCCGTAATTTGGGGTATGCTAAATATCTCGTTGAAGTCCCGAACTATCCGGTCCGGTCTTGATATGGTGCAACCACAAACATAATAATACATAATATTTTCAATCTCATTCAAAAAATATATAACAAGCCTAGTACACAAAATTATTTTCCAATGCAACCACAAATATTCAAACTCACACGCAAAAGTTTTGATTGAATTAGAGCAAATGCAATGTGCAAAGGAGCATTCGGAATCCACCTTTCCACCTTCCTCATACACAGCAATTCAGATACTTTGTCATAGTGCAAAAATGGGGCATGGATAATATTTCACTCAGTAAGCATTTGAGGTCTCGTTGAAGCAAATACCCACATTGCCCAGGATATCATTTTTTATTTCTGACATTCCATCCAAAATCAACATCCATTGTGTGGAAGTGAACTACAATGGATACTAATTTAGGTGGAAAGCGTAAAGTTCGTCCCTCTTTGTAAGGGATTTCCATTAAACAACAAAAATGATGGAAAAATGAAGCAGCCCACAAAATCCAGCTGTGATCTTAAAGAACAAATGCCAATTCCATAAAATTTCGAAAACATACAGATCTAATATCTCCTTCAGAATCACTTGAAACCTTTTTCTTTTAACTACTCTGAGTATCAGTTGACCCTATATGGCATAAACGTACATTTATAGGCAAAAGCATATGATATTTCACAAAAAATGAAGGAAGATAAAAAAAAAAAAAACAAAAAAACTCAACCCAAAAGCCACTTTTACCACCAATATCAACAGAAAGCCTCTTCTTCTTCTTTTTTTTTTCTTTTTGACCAATTCAAATTCAATACAAGACAACCACATCACAACAACCCAAAAAAATAATAATAATAAAGTAAAATAAAATAAAATAAATAACAGAGAAAGAAAGAAAAACGGCCACCAGGAAAACCCCCAAATCCACACATCGACAACAAAACCCATAAAATTTCAAAGAAATGGAAACAAACCAATAAACCTAGAAGCCCAATAGGTAGGAAGAACACAAATCTAACCCTCCCTCCCTCCCTACCCCATGAAATTCAACAAATATGTAAATGAAGTCCCAAATAAAGCCTCAATCACAACAAATACTGAAAAACCCAAACAAACCTGGA
The DNA here is from genome assembly GCA_029852735.1 of Persea americana. Classification (NCBI taxonomy): domain Eukaryota; kingdom Viridiplantae; phylum Streptophyta; class Magnoliopsida; order Laurales; family Lauraceae; genus Persea; species Persea americana. Next base: position 32,124,902 of record CM056820.1, on the reverse strand, counting down.
TGACAAGGTGATACGTGCAGGGATGTGAGTCCAACTTAGATCATCTAGTCCAAGTGTCCAGTAGATTGAATCAGTCAATGTTCTTGTCGTTTACCTAGTCTAGTCCTATGAGTCATGTCATTGCTAGAATGTTTACTGGGTCTATTAGTTGTTGGGTTGTTAGAGAATATGGTGGGGTGAGTGGGATACCCACGTCCAATTTCTTTTGGAGTTTGTTAGTGTGCTAGCCATGAAGTTGTATTTAAATATGATTAAGCTAATGAATGAAAAAAAAAAAAAAAAAAAGAAGAAAAAGAAGAAGAAGAAGAATTTGATCCCAGTTTTCTATTTAGGAGGTTGGCTTACCCTCGAAGAAAGCCAAATTTAACAACATTCCTCGTTCCAGGAAAACGCACACAACATCTTTGGTATCAAAGCCAAAAGGTTCTGGTATGGCTGAAGAAACTCGGATGGTCAAACTGGATGATGCGGTTCGTCAACTAAAGGAGACCTCTGATCAACATCAACAAATGTTGAATGAACTCCATGAGAGTTCCAGACAGCATAAACAAATTTTTACTGAACTCCTCCAAAAATTTTCCGCTATGGACACTAAGTATGATCGACTTTCCAGAGAGTTGACTCGAGACCGTACTGAATCTTCCGGCCCTCATTCTGTGAACCGGCAAGGTGACAATCCGGGAGGAGCAATCCAAACCCGGACAGTACGACTGGACTTTCCTCGATTTGACGGTGAAGACTCTATGGGGTGGCTCTATCGTGCGGAACAGTTTTTCACGTATTACCATACGCCGGCAAATCAAAGAATGGTGATAGCATCCTTCCATCTTGAAGGTAAGGCTTTGCAATGGTATTTTCGATGGATGGAAAAATCTGGGGCAGTGAAGGGCTGGATGGACTTTGTTGAGGCATTGGAGGTGCGGGTTGGGCCTAGTGAATTTGATGATCCAACTGCTGCCTTAGCTAAACTAAGGCAAAACAACACTGTCCAAGATTACCAGACCCAATTTGAAGCTTTAGCCAATCACACCAACAACATGAACGAATCCTTCATGATAAGTTGTTTTGTGGGTGGACTTAAGGAAGACATTAGAATGGAGGTGCAGATGTTCTAGCCCACTTCGTTGTCAGCTGCCATTGGACTTGCAAGGCTACAAAAAGAAAAATTAGCAGCCAACTCCCGTCAGAATGGTATGATGGGCATGCACACGACTCCGCTACTTGGCACTAGTACGGGCAAGTCAACCATTCCTTCCATAAAAAAACTCGCACCTATTGAAATGAAGGAGCGGTGTGACCGGGGACTCTGCTTCAACTGTGATGAAAACTATTCACTTGGGCATCGTTGTAAAGTGCAGCAACTATTTCTAATGGAGGGCGATTGGCCTGATGGTGAAGACGACGGACCCCCACCCGATGAGGAAGCTGCCGGCAACCTTGAGGACAAGGTTGCTACAAGGGAGGGGGAATGATACGTGCAGGGATGTGAGTCCAACTTAGATCATCTAGTCCAAGTGTCCAATAGATTGAATCAGTCAATGTTCTTATCGTTTACCTAGTCTAGTCCTATGAGCCATGTCATTGCTAGAGTGTTTACTGGGTCTATTAGTTGTTGGGTTGTTAGAGAGTATTGTGGGGTGAGTGGGATACCCACGTCCAGTTTCTTTTGGAGTTTGTTAGTGTGCTACTCATGAAGTTGTATTTAAATATAATTAAGCTAATGAATGAAAAAAAAAAAAAAGGAAGAAGAAGAGGAAGAATTGGATCCCAGTTTTCTATTTAGGAGGTTGGCTTACCCTCGAAGAAAGCCAAATTTAACAACATTCCTCGTTCCAGGAAAATGCACACAACACGAGGCGAGAGAGAGAGGCTTCTTCTTCAGTTCTTCTTGTTCGTGCGTCTGAGAGAGAGAGAGGATTCTACAGTTCTTCTTCGTGCATCTAAGAGAGAGAGGCGAGAGAGAGAGAGAGAGAGAGAGAGAGGCAGTCGGCTGGGAGTTGAGACTCGAGAGAGAGGGGAGAAAGGGCGAGGGTTTGTTACTTCACTTACTATATATTGTGACCTATATATTATTTATCATTTTCAAAAATCCATATATCAAAGTTTATTTAAAAGGAGAATGTATCGGAAAATTACACAATTTGCAATTCAAATTTATAAAATTCTTGAAATGTAGAAAAAATTCTAAAAACATATACTAGTAATTTAAAAAAAAATACAACTTATATATGAACTTCAAGTATTGTCATATGAATATTAAATCATTATTTATTGTATAGCTCTCAATTCATGAGCCTCCTATAGAGGGCCAACCTTTCTCATCATGATGCCATATGGTTAGCTAACGCTCATCGTCATTCTTGCAAAGAAAGTACATACTATATTGAAACCCTCATCATCAAAGCCTTGTCCCAGGCTCCCAGCTGTGAAGGTGCCGGCTACATGTATTCTTTTTCTCCATTCTAAATCAAGACTCAAATAAGAAAATTTTGGTTAAGTTCAGAATTTTTCTTTCAAGTCAAAATAAATTAAATTTTGGATTGACTACAAAGAAAAAGGTAAATTCATTTATTTTACATGGTAAAAAGCACATGAATGATTCATCTATGTTATCTCCATGCCTTTAATAATATTAAAAAAGGAAAAAAAAAAAACCTCAACCATGCTGACTCATTTGCCCGAAACTCAGGCCTTTCTCAAAACATCAGTCTTCCTAGGGACCATGACTATTTTCCCAAAATAGAATAAAAAGATCTCCCCGCATAAATATTTTATTAGTGTGGGGCACTATTAGATTGTTTAAATTTTTAAAAATTATCTAATATTAATATTATAAATTTTCCTTTTCCTGAAATTTTACCTATTTAAAGTAAGATTTATTCTTATAAGATTTTCTCTTAGCCCTTGAAGGCCACAAATATATAACATACACTTGAAAATATCATATATGCATTGAGACATTCTTTATAAAAAAAGACAATATCTTTCTAAAATATCATGAACTCAGTCAATACATGGTTTCACTTTATTTCTGGTGTTGAACTCCACTCACTAATTAAGAGGTAATCGTGGCTTTGCAATTTATTTGCAAGTTGCAAATCACTCTAAAAAAAAAAAAAAAAAAAAACACTCAAAACAAAGATGAGAGAAAGGAATATATGTGGATATGGTTATTGTAGTGTCAAACAACCTCAGCCCCTTTGACTTCCCAAGCATGTGGATCATATTAGCTTAGGTAAATAATTACTTATTTATGTAACACTTAACTTGCAATGTTAAATCATTAGTACAATAATTCTAATCATACTAAGGTTGATTACATATAATTAAAATTAGTATAATTTATAGTGTTGTTAGTATGATTAGAATCATATTAAGTTACTAACTATAATTTACCTCGCTATTTATAATCATATAAGTTATTATAAGCGTATAGCATGATATATCTTGTAATGTTATATCAAATTAGTATAATTTATATTGTTATTAGTATGATTAGAATAATACCAATTATAATTTATCTTGCTATCTCTAATCATATATGTTATTATAAGCTTAAAGCATGATCTATCATTCTATTATATTCGTCTTATTTAATATGATTTATCATGTCGCAATTTAACATTATATATGATTAAAGTCAAATAAGTTTACATAGATTTTTTAACAACTTTAATTTCATTAAATTTGAATTAGAGGGAATGGGATCATATTATATGCTTTTATAATGTCTAGGGTTCCATCAATTACATGTTTAACTTTAAAAAAAGTCTTCAATCAATTTACTTAACCCTTAATAACAACATAAAATCAATATATACATTTACATATAAATATGTTTATTCATTATAAAAGAAATCTAAAAAATATATATATTTTTAAGAGGATTATTAATTTCGGGGAGGGTTATGGGGAGGCGCGGGTCAAGAAGCAAACTCATCCCCACCCCGCCCCGGATTTGGGATATGTTTTTTTGCCCCATCCCCGTCCCGTCTAAGAGTCGGGGCAGGCACTCCAGGTTGGGGCGGGGCGAGCTAAAAATGTCATCCCTAGTCCCGAGGCAGAGACACACCTCGCTATAGCGAGGGTGGCACAGAAAGTCCAGTTTGATCCGGACTCTTAGTGGAAGTTTGAGAAAACTTGATATTCTGAGTGCATTATTATTAGGAGTCTTAAGCACGAATTTGGGGCTATAAATTGAGTGTTTCTCACAACCCAAAGGGATACAAATCATCTCTAAATTTCTAAATTAGTGATCTAATTGAGAGAAATTTTCTCTAGAAATTTTTGACGAGTTGTGCTGCCAAGTACTCTAGAGAGTCAAGTTTTTCTGCATCCTTTGTAAAAGATTATCTTCTTGCGAAAAGATTTAAGGAGTCAAGCGTGGAATTGAGTCTGTTGCAATCAGCGGTGTGAAGTCGTTGAAGCGTGAAGCGACACAAGGTAACTTCAATTCTTAGGTAGGGGATATCTAGAGAAGAAATATGAGTTTCTTGTAATTGCGAGATTCATAGTGCTTGATTTAATCCAGTTTGGATCCGTAGTTTTTCACTCTGTTAGGGTTTTTCACGTAAAAATCTGTGTCCTTGTGGTGTGTGCTTGTGATTTTATTTCCACTGCATATTTATTATTTTTGCACACTTTTTGGCTAATTTATTGAGTTGATCGATTTAGAGATCTTGTACCATAAACTTTCAATTGGATTCAAAGCGAGGTTGCACTAAATTATTGTGTTTGATCCTAAGAGATTTCTAGAATGGTACTCAATCGAGAAGGGACATCAACTTCAAAGCCCCCTTTGCTAGATGGTTCTAATTATGCATATTGAAAGCAAATGATAATTGAGTTCCTTAAGTCCATCGATAATGATGTTTGGGATATTGTTGAGGATGGCTACTCCAAACCAACACTTGTGGCTAATGGACAAACTGTTCCTAAACCTAAAACCCAATGGACTAAGGATGAGAAGCATGCCTCCAATTGTAATAACAAGCAATGAATGGAATATACAATGGAGTGTTTCCTAAAGAGTTCCGTAGGATTTCAACTTGCAAAACCGCAAAAGAAGCATAGGAAGTCTTACAGACAGTATATGAGGGTACAGACATGGTGAAGCAATCTAAATTATAAATGCTGACTAAAGAGTTTGAAACCATCGTGATGGAAGAATATGAGACCTTTGATTAATTTTATGTGAAGCTGAATGATATTGTCAATTCTGTTTTCAATTTGGGTGAAGAAATTCCAGAAAATAAAATTGTTAAGAAAATTTTGTGGTCTCTACCTTCGATGTTCGATTCTAAGGTTGATGCTACAGAAGAAAATAAGAATTTTGATACCCTCAAGGTAAACCAGTTGGTTGGGAATCTTCAGACCTTTGAAGCAAATTGTCTAGATGAAAAAAAATTAAAAGAGAAAGGTATTGCTTAGAAAGCCAACTCAGAATCAAGAAATAAAACTGAAAAGAAAATTAAGTTTGATTTTGAATCTGAGGTTGAAGATGATATAGCTGAATTGTTTAATTGCTTCAAGAAATACATGAAGTCAAAACAAGCCACGTAGAAGAGTTCTAAATCTGATAAGAAAGATTCTGCAAAAGGAACTAAGTGTTTTGAATGCCAAGTCTATGGGCACTATGCTAATGAGTGTGCCAATAAGAAAAAGAATACAAAGAAAATGACTTTCAACACAACTTGGGATGAAGAGTCATCATCAGAAGAAAAAGAACCTTTAGTTGATATTTCTGAAACTATAAATGGTAAGTTTGTGGCTTTCATGGCTAAGTCTCTGTCTAACAATGATACTAATGAAAATCATGATAATGAGATGTTAGATCAAGAGAAAAATTATTAAGAGTTGTATTATACTACATATGCTGATTGCGTCAGGATGACCAAGTATGGCAACAAAATTACTATCAAGTTTAAAGCTACTCAAGAAGAAAATTCTGCATTGAAGATTGAATAAGAGTAAGCGCTTAAACAAGTTCATCTCTTGGAAAGTCAGAAGAACTGCATAGCTGAAAATTCGACTACTGAATGTCAGAAATTCAAGAAAGTTGAACAAGAGATTGAGACTTTGAGAATAGAGTTACAAGAGGTGAAAGCTGAAAATAAAGATTTGCAAGGAAGACTGAAAATTACTCTGTCTGAGCTAGAAGTTAAACAAGGCTCTCTAAACAATATGAACACTGGTTCGAAGATTCTTACAAACATCTTGTGTAGTCAGAAATCTCATTTTAACAGAAGCGGTCTCAATTATGATCATGATGCATCCACTTCAGGTACTACAGGTAAAATAATTTTTGTTTCAAGTGTTGCAGATACTACTACACATGCTGCACATGTTAGTAATGTGTCGAGTAGTTTCAAGAAAAAGAATGTGTCAAGCGCTGTATGCACATCCACGTGTCACCATTGTGGAAAGAAATGACACATTCATTCCCATTGCAAGAAGGTGCAAAGTCTACCCAAGACCAAGCAATGACGGAAGAATTTTTCTCCACCCAACACGACTCCAATTTAGGTTAGAAGATCTGATTTGCCAAATAAGTTTGCTCACACTATACTGAAAGCTCATACTACACAAGTGTGAGTGACCAATTATAAAAAGCCTTGATCAAGGAGGTCAAGCCCCCCCACCCCTAGTGCTGATACGAAGATACATTCAGGGAGAGTTGAAATTGAGGGGGAGCTACTGCATCCAGATTGACAGAAGCTGCATGATGATATTTGTTTGTCAATTTTAGACAAATACAGGAGGAGAAGAATAAAGCCAATAGGAGCTTTACAAGCCAAGGCAATTCAAGATTTAAAAAGTTCAAGCAAAGGCAATTCAAGATCTACAGTGCTGATTTTTTTTTTAAATTCAATATATTTTGGATTTTTCTTCTAGGTAGATCATATTGTATTGTTCTAGGGAGATTTGTCCAAAAATTGCCAAAGGGGGGAGAAAGTTGGACTCGTTATCATCCAAGGAATGAACTGTTAAGGATTTAAAATGATGCAATTTGTTTTATGTGACTTTCACCTGCGAGCCCATGGGACTCACTTGGGTCGAATTACATTCACTACAACCATCTTCTGTTCTGCTACATTCTCTATTTGTCATGAGGCTTTTAAATTTTAAGTCCGGGTAAATTAGCCCATTAAGATGACTGTATGACAGGGCTGAAGTTAGCCCATTTTAAGAGAACTTTCCATCCTCCCTGTCTTGACCCAAAGGTACGTGCATTATGACAGGTCTTTTACTTGATCCATATGCATTGTAAGAAGAATCCTCTTTTGTATGCTTTTTGACTTTTTCTTTTGCAAGTTTGTTGAGTTTTAGTGCTTTTGCTTTGTTCCAACATTTCTTCAAGTGGAAGAATCCTCTTGATGCATCCATCCCTTCCATTTCTGTTTGACAGTATAGTTATCATTTTGGGTTCTTCTTAAAACTAAGCTACCTTTCCAGAGTTTTATATGAACAGCACTTTCTGTTTTGTATCATAAGGGTCACCTAAAACTTTTCATAACACTCATTTCCCCAGTTTTCTCTCCTCAATCATTCATGGCAGGCAATCAGATAAGCTTGAAACTTTTGGTGGACAAGGAGATGAATCGAGTGGTATTTGCCGAATCTGGCAACGATTTTGTTGATGTTCTCTTTAGCTTCTTGACGATGCCCATGGGGACTATCGTTCGTCTCACTGGCAAGGAATCAAAAATGGGTGGCATAACTACGTTATATGAGAGTGTGAAGGATCTGGACGTAAACCTTCTGCAGACAAATTCATGCAAGAAAATGTTGCTCTATCCAAAAAGCGCTTCAGAAGAACACTGCAACAATCTAAAGGTGAATATCGACAACACGAAGCCTACAAAGTACTATGTATGCTCATGGAACTGTTGTGCTCATGGTTCCCACTTGATTAGCAACGTTTACGATTCTAAATGTGAGTGCGGGCAATCTTTTAAAAAGCAGATAGTATTTGATGAGAAGTCTAATGCCAGCGCATCTAGTAAGGATGGAGTGTTTGTTAAGGGAAACATGAGGTTTATCATAAGATATGATTTACAAGTGTTTCCTGCTTCTGTCAAAGCTGCCTCCACAATGCTTAAAGAACTAGGAATTTATGATGTTTCTGTGCTTGAGGAGAGGAATGTGAATGTTGGGGCAGCAGAGGTATTAGAATTGTTTCCTGATTGTGTTTGTTTTTCTTGCTCTTTTTCTGTTAACGACCCAGGAAACATGTACTCCATTTTACATCCCTTCTTTTTTCTTGGTAGGTTGTGCGCCTTCTCAACTGCTTGATACTCACTAAAACACCTTTAACAGACGTGTTCCTGCAGAACCAAGATACGATTGATAGAGCAGACCTTGATTCCAAACTAGGTGCTCTTCATTTGAAAGACATTGCTCTTGATTCCAAAGATTTGACTCAACCTAGGGAAGGGAAAGGGAATGGCAGTGACTCTAAGAAGATTGGTGTGAAGTTATCAGTGGACAAATCTAACAACAAAGTTGTGTATGCTGAAGGTGGGGAAGAATTTGCAGATCTGCTCTTTAGCTTCCTCACCTTTCCTCTCGGGTTTGTGGCTAAATTCTTTGGTGGAGACTCGGGAATTAAATGTTTAGATAACTTGTACAGGAGCGTCCAGGTACTAGGCTTAGAGGATTTCATCAAATCTGAGGAATGCAAAGACTTGCTGGTTGACCCTAATCTTGCGCGTTATTTCAGTTCTAAAAACCAACCACTTCAGATTAAGGAACTAGCCCCATGGAAGCCCACCATTATTAGTTGCGGTCAATGCAATTACATTGGTGATACTGCTATTAAAATTGCAGATTATGGCTTTGAGAGTTGCGGACACTGGGAGCATAGGAAACAATTATGCACCATAAATCCAAAATATCCCAATGTGGTGAGGGAGCTGGGAGGAACATTTATTGCTGGACCAGCATTGTTCATGGTAACTGATGAGCTGAATGTGAAGCAGCTTTCACTCTGGTCGGTCATCCCTCTACTTAATGAATTGAACATATGCATGGGCGATTTAGAGGAGCATGTTGTAAGTCTGGCGGAGGAGGAGGTAACGTGAAACAACCCTGTTCATGTTACATCATTTTTGTATCTGCAACAAAGCCATGGTAAGGTTATTCAGTGAGCAAGTGCTATTCATGGGAGGCTTAGATCCCTTTTACATGTAGTCAGGCCCAAACAGAGTAGGTGGTGAACCCCTGAAAGTTTCCGGAGAAGGGGGGAGTGGGGAGCATTATGTAAAAATGAATATGTTTGGTGGCTTTATCCTTTATGTAAAAGAAAATGAAGTTTTCTAAAACTTAAGGTTATCCTAAACTTTCGCAGCCCCTCCCCACCAAGGCTTTAACTTAGAGAAATCCTAAGTTAATGGAATGGATGGAGCTCACCTATTGAAATTTGAACCGTTTGAAATAAAAGTATCTACATATATGAGGTATCCTCAAATCTTACGACAATCGTTTTGGAAAATTTTGAGTTTGAATCCTAGTTTATCACACTTCTCATCAAACAGTCAATCCAACGCTGTCACAAAATTGGATTCGTTCAAAGGACATTCCTTTAAGATGGTTTGAATTTCGATAGGTGGTCCAGCTGTAAAGTTCCACTCCTCTAACTGAGGATTTCTCTAGGTTAAAAGCCTTAGAGGATCCAGATTACCTGCCTCTTTGGTAGTATTTAGTAAATTTTCGTTAAATATTTGGGTCCAGACTGACTATCCAGACTGGCCCATTGAGACTTAAATATATCCCGCATGCTTTTGTTTGCAATGCGCTTGGAGACAATGATCAGGGCTTGCTCAAGCTCTCTGGCCCATGAACAGCCTGTACGTGTAACACATGTATGGATTTGCATTCACAACTTGTACCTGCAAATATTTAGTAATGAATAGCAAAATAACAATCTTGAAATGGGAAAATTTTACTAAAACAACCCACAAATGAGTGGAAGGCGCTGATCAAATTTCTTCTTGTTGCAGGCTGCTTCTTTGTTGATAGCTTCTTTGATCTCCAAAACAGTTTTGACCGATGTCTTCTGCCCTAAGAAGCCAAAGCATTTGAGAAAGAAATCTTATAAGAGAGGGTCAAAATTGAGGTCTGACTGTTTATAGAGATTGTGAAATACACTTTCACTGATGAATCTTTAAGAGAAATATATGCTTCTTGTTTTAGTTTATCTGTTTCATCTCTTAGTAAGAACTGTTGCCTCTTTAAAATGGAATGTGATGAACTTCTTTGGAGTTTTGTTTGTGTTATTGTGCAGTGTATATGTCTAAAGATTAAACAAAAATGTATTTTCCCCTCTGTTCAAGCATTTTCATGCTTACCTGGCTCTTGCCTTTTATTAACATTTTAACCATACCATAACGATGTAATGGCCTTTTTACACACTCAATGGAACCCAGTCATGTCATACTACTACTACTACAACTACTACTACTTTTTTGTTATTTGCTTTAGAAGAGAATCGAACTCAGTCACCCCCGCTCAGATCAGCATTTATATCCTTAACCAGCTTAGTACAACCATGGATGCCAGTCCTGCCATGTGTGTGAGTGTGCAATCTTTGATCTTAAGAAATAAAAATCTGTTCATATGCTCTCCTAGATATCTAAGTTGTAGGCTTGTACACAAGGTGTTGTCTCCAAGAAACCTGTTAACATCATTGCTCTGTATTTTTTTTTTCTTTCTTTCTTTCTTGAGTGTTGGTGCTTGGATTAAGCAACTGAAGGTCGTTAGATTGGAAAAGGGTTCTACCTATGAAATGGGTTACTTTCATTAGTGTTATTTATGCTCATTATGGTTTAAAAGGTTTCAAGATATGAAGTGGGGGTACCATATGTACTTATCTTTATATAAAATTGCATTTATACAAGAGATCAATCAGTGTGGAAAATCCTTCCTCACCCTCTCACCCTCTCTCTCTCTCTCTCTCTCTCTCTCTCTCTCTCTCTCTCTCTCTCTCATTTGCATTTCAAAAGACCATCTCACAATGAATTATTGATGGCTTTATACTCTTGTTGATTAATTCATTTTGCAGGAAGGGATTAGTAGAATTGTGATGAGTGACCACTCCACTGCAGAGAGAGATCTGGACCACAATGCGTTTGCAAAGGCATGCAAAGTATGTTATTAACGTATTTAGGTACTTTGTTGATCGTGTCCTGAGCAGGTCTTTGCATTTTTTATTTTTTACATAGGTTATTGGTCCCAATACTACAGGATGTGTGAGGGGACTAGGTTTGGGTGTTTCAAAGATTGCCATGCATCATTCATATCCTTATAGGAGAAGGAAAGACTTGCAAGAGGAGCAAGCATTGCATGTGGCCATTCAGACTTGGATGGAGGAGTTGAAGCAAACACTAGAAAGTCAATTAGAGGAGGAAGCTAGGGAACCCAAGCAGGACATTGAGCATCTCTTTGCATCTCTTTCTTGAGGTGACACAGATGTGGATGCCTACTGATCGCAATAGTTTTTTTCAAGAACAATGCAGTTTCCATAAATTATAAATTTCTCTGTTTAGATTGATACAACAGTAACATCATGTTTTCCTAATAATGTATATCAGTGAAACATGATTTCCCATGTCAAAATCCATGGGCAAATCCACTAATGGCACGTTTGGTAACAATCCTCATAGAGGAATCCTCTTTTGTTTTCCTCACAATTAACCCACATTTCATAAATTTTCCATGCAGTTTTTCTTCTCCTCAGCTTTCCAAAATCACCAAACAGCGCCCGCCCACCTTTTCCCTTTTTGTAAACAGAGCATAAAAACGCCAGACGATTTCTGTGTCCCTCATTTCTGTAGGCAGAGTACCCAAACCCCAGCCCCATTTTCTGGTTTTGGGTGTTTTTTCATTTGACCTTGGCTGTTGAATTGGTACTTGTTAATTATTTATTTCTATGACCAGGTTCTTGTAGTAGTGGAGTTTATGCTACAAGTTCCAAATTGCTTGTATGTGGATCTTAGGTCAAGAAAATTAAACATATGCTGGGAATCTGTTAGATAGATTTTGAGATGTAAATTTGCAAATTTAGCATTGTGCCAAAATGTGATTTCTGAACGAATAGCTCCCGTGCATATGGTTAGAGATGCATTTACATTTCGCTACATTTATTTTTCTTCTCTTCTAAGATGTAAAACTAGTGCCCCATGGATGTTCTTGTAATGTGAAGTTTCTTTTTTCCTTCTCATAATTTTGAAGCAGTAGTATTTCATACACTACCTGCCATCTTTGCCTTGTGATATTTTCACAGTCATGCTGTTACTTTGTAAAAGTATTGACATGCTCAAGATGACTTATGGTGCTATTCATGTGTATAAGAACTTTGGGTTTATGACAATATAAAATTGAGACTATGCTATTGGTGTGCTATTTTCACAGTCATAGTGCTACTAGGAGTCATTCACTTCAATGATGAATAAGAAAGAGCCTTGAGTTTGGAGCAAGCAAATTAGGATTGGAATTCAGTTGGACCCTAGGAAAGGATGCATTTCACTTAGAGTAAACAACCTACTATAGAGTCATTCACTGCATACAAGTTACGAAATATCTTTCTTTTACATTTGATCTAGTAGGAGATGGTAATCAATTCCTAACTGGACATTGATAGCACTTGGTGAATGTCAACCCCTTTACACAAACCATGATATACCTTTCTTAATTAGGAGGTATATTTGGCGTTTGAATCCATATTTCCAACTTTATCGTGAGGGTATTGTGCCCTTTGAATTATGAAACATAATGAAGTTGAGTAGGATATTAATTATGGTTGACTATAAGGTGAATGTGATGTTGATTTCATGTTTAGTCATATTTTTTCAGTTGAATATTTATACCTATGACAGTTGAATCTTTATCATATTGATACTTATACAGGTGATGTGGTTTGACATAAAAAATCACTGTGGAAGATAGAATGACTCTACCAAAGGATCCGAATACTATTGAATGATGCTATGTTATTGGATGTTATTGAACTTTGTTACATGGTGAAGTTCTTAGTGTTGCAGAGTGTACATGATTGCTGAAGTCTTGGAAACTGAATGCTGGAAATTAAATGTTGTAAGTCTTATATTTTCCTGTCATATGTAAGAATATGTGGAAATTGAATGTTTGATGTCTATGAGAGTATGAGTGTTATGTTTTGATGTCAGATGTTCAGAGAAAAATTTGTTGGAATTGAATGTCTGATGTATATGAATGTTAATGTTTTGATGTCAGATGTTCAGATAAAAATTTGTGGAAATTTCATTTTAGATGTTCTGATTTTGTTTTGTGTAAATTTCAAAATATGTCGAGATAAATGTGGGAAATCTGAGATGGACCGGTAGTGGGTTAAGTTGGAGATAGTCATGACGGATGTAAGATGTGATGGGTGGCGGTGATGAATTTGAGATAATCAGTATTTGTTTGTCATTGCTTCTTTTTCTTTTTCATCAGATTCCGACATTCTTTCCAAAAATGGATTTGCAGGAATCATCATTAATTCCTCCATGCTAGCCAAACATGGAATGCAATGAATCCTCTCTATCAGAAATTCTCATTGAGGAATTTCTAATTCTATGGAACTAAGGATTCCTCTCATGTTACCGAACATGCCCAAGTGTTACTGGGCAAAAAAATTAAAAAAATAAAAAAAATTCACTCAATGGTAAGGCATCTGTCTTTCCAGAGAAATGGTTCTGTTGGTGAGGGAGGTGTGTGTGGTAGGTGCCAAAGCTAGATTATTTGGGAAAGGCACAACCAATTTTTACATATGTGTGGATATGTACTACACTTATTTCTTTTGAAAAAAAAAAAGTATATAATATATACTATAGTATACTTTTTAGATGGTTATTGAATGTAACAAGAGAGCTCTTCAACTAAAATCCGGGCCCACAATGGGCTCAGCCTTGATCAGACTAGGGCCTTTAAAGGGTGGGCTCATGCATCCTATATTTCTTGTCATGCAGGCTCGAACCTGGAACCTATTCTCCCCGTCAAAACTTCAATCATTATTAGGCTTACACTCATGCCAGAGTAGGTCTTAGCCCAAACCTACCCTGCTGGCAGCCCTACAGTGGTGAAGACTAAGAGCATGTTCTCAAGTAATCTGCAGACTTAAGAATTCCTCTATGCAGTTTTAATGATTCCTCATTGAGGATTTATCGTTAACGTATGTATGTATCCATGTGTATAATTGACAAAAAGTATTGCCAGGCGTGTAATTCTGCAAAGGTGATGACTTTCAAATGGAGAATCTTCATTTGCCCAAATCCATGAGAATTTATGATAGCCAAACATGGATTTTTTAAATACTTAGTAGGACATGTTTTGTGACGCCCCGGAGTCCCACATCGACTATAGAGAGGAAAGCGAATGAGTTTATATGTAGAGCTTACACCCTTACATTGCATGAGGCCTTTTGATGAAACAAAACCGTGAGACCACAAAACCGTGAGGCACGTGGGCCAAAGCGGACAATATCATACATGCGTGTAGGGTGGGGTGTTACAGGGAAAAATGAATGAATCAATTAGAGTGGACAAGCTAGGCTTCATAGGCTCACCCAACCTCTCTTTTTAGACATTGGTATGTGGCATCCCTATTTGACATCAATTAAAATGTGGATACTAGCTAAATGAGTCTTACAGGCCAAAACAGGCACATAGTTAGTAAGAGGATTTGGTCACATCCTCATCCCATTTGTGCTTCGGAGCCTGAAAGGAATATGTATGGTAAATAAAATGCAGATTCGTGTGTTTGGATAACATGAGTTTCATGTGAGCACCAAAAGTTTTGTTGTTTGTGATAACCAATAATAGTTTGGTAAATGATAACTAATTATAGGTGAACACAAAAAATGATGATCAAAGTAAAGGAGTTCCACTCCTTTTCGATTGTTGAATGGGTGTTTTTCTTTATGGCCTTTTTGTTAAATATGTATCCTTTCTCCCGTGGCAGGCAGGCAGTTTTCTCTTTTCTTTACAAGAAAGTTTCTTCCACTTCTTTTTTCCTAATGCCTCGCATGTGCAAGTTAGCACTTTTTATATGTGCGACCTTCTATCATCTCACATGTGAGAGTTGTCTGTCCTTTATACGTGCAAGTTCCTAGTTCCTATTATCTTGCACGTGCATGCAAGTCTCTACCCAGCCCCTTGGCTGGAATACAAAAACAAAACAAACAAACAAAAAAATCGTTCACTTGAGGAAATGTTTGGACAAAGCAGAAGCGCTAAGGGCATGTTTGTGTAACACATTTCCCTAGAAAATATAGCAATTTTCCATGAAAAGGGTGTTTTTCTTGTGTTTCATGCAAAAAAGTCCATGGAAATGAAATCTCGCCACGTCAGACTTTGGCCTTCTCAACTTGGAATTCCGATTCCCGGGTATTGGATTCCCATTTCTGCATAAAAGGTCCTCTCCCTTTATAAACATCTTTTCTGAAGAGAAATACCCAATGACTCCATCTCATTTTCTTTCTCGTGGAACTCATCTTCTACGCTTTTGATCTCAAGCTTTATCCCCACTCCTCTCTCTGCTTTGACTCCTAATATCCACACCCCTCTCTCTGTTTTGACTCCCATTTGGTCTCTCTCATTTATAATTGGGTTTGGGGTGGAATTCAACCAAAATATGCTATTGATAAGGCATTTGGAGATGGGTTGATCAAACATTCATGATGATGATTATTATTATACTTCAACTAGTCTTGTTATTGATTCGCTCTCTTTAGCTTTGTGAAATAGCTGGCCATACTTCAATAACAGGCACAGTGCCACTATCATCACTTGTTTGGAGTGGACTGAAGTAAGTGCTAAATGATTGTCAATTCTGAAAGTTGTCCATTGAGCTGAAGTCTAGCAGATAATCCCATCTCCAAGTCCTCCCAACCCAAGTATAAAAACTGAAAAATCTGATTCTGTTTTTTATTTTGTAATGAAGCATCTATTTTGTGAGTTATTTGGTGATTGATGATGTATTCCATGTAGTTTTATTTTTTAGTAGATACTTTTGTCTTCCTATTTATGCCCTTGTGTATCTAAAGTAAATGGTGACCTCAGAGATAAGTAATGTAGGTCCATTCTTCTGTGCAAACATGTGGCATATGTATGCTTGGATTAGTGAAGTTTCAAGTGAAATGCAAATCGCCCTTTTCTCTGGTGTGTACCCAACATTAATTTCAGCTGTAAACATTTTTTTAAAACCAGTTCTAACACTATCCATCTTTTTTTCTTTTTTGCAAGGTATAAAAAGACTATTTTTTTTCCGTGGAAGATTTCTATACCAAACAAGAAAAACCAGCTTTCATCAAGAACTCCACAACTTCACCAAATAACATTAATGTCAATTCATCAAGCAAAAAATATTACGCCATACATGAACTTCAATACTTCCACAGAACTCCTTTTCCATGGACTTTGTTGACATGACAATTTCCTCTTTCCACAGAGAGGGTGTTCACGTACACAACACACGTGCCTTAAAACTTTGCAAATAAAAAGAAAAGGGAAATTTTCAAACTATTACAAACTTTTAGATCATTTAAAAGAAATTCATGAAGATTTCAATATTTCAAGAGATTAAAAAGTTCTCTTTCTTTCAATCAAGTCCTCCATATGTTTTTCTTTTCAATTGACAACAAAACCCTTATATCATTTTTCAAGTTTTTTTTTTATTTTTTTTATTTTTTTATAGATCATTTAAGAGAAATGACCAAGTCCAACCCATACAATCTAGTGGGGTCATTTCGGCTACCTTCATGTATAAAAGAAGGGTTTATATGGATTCCAAAGACTAAAAAACTTTGCTTAATTAAATAGTTATGATTATCAAAATCAAATTGAAACTTGGGTTATACGAGAATTCAAAGACACGAAGACTAATTATAGCATTCTCCTAGGCAACCGAACCATCAAAAAAGGCACACCACCATCAACAGTCTAGTAATGAGGCCCATAAAGTGGTATTTTGGTTGGTTTTGAGGATAGGAGAAGGTTAACAAAAGACAAAACCTTGCACAAGGGCATTTTTGTTATTTTTCAAAAAAAATTATGGTGAAGACTTAATTGAAAGAAATATAGAAGACTTATATACATATTTGAAATACTTTTTTGAAAATGAGCCAAAATTTTTATGCTTTTTTGAAGTTCTTTCAAAAGAAAATAACAAGCTATTAGTAAAAAAAGAAAAAGAAAAAGTAAAAGCAAGCAAAAAAGGACACTTTGAACCATAAAAAAACCCAAAAAAAAAAAAAGGAAATAGGAGAGACAACAAAGAAAATACTCGTACTATTCTTCCTAGAGTCTTATATTGGGGGTCCACCTATTGAAAAATCTAAGTCGATTAAAATAAAATCCCTTTGAATCTATGGTGTTTCTTTAAATTTTACTCCAATAAGCATTAGTCCCACCATAGGATTCTCTCTCTAATTAAAAATATTGATTTATATATTCTTATGCATTATTTATTAGGGATTTTTACCAAATTTTTTTAAAAGAACTAGTTAATTGGTAATTAATTCTTGAGATTTGAGATTTTGCCTAAAAGTGAAAATGGAAAGTTTGGAATTTTTTTCTTTTTTTTGCTTGGTTAGCCCAGTGGCAAAGACATAGGAAGTAAAGTTCCCCCACCAGGGTTCCAAATCTAGTGGAAGCTATGGGAGTGGGCTCTTCATCCACAAGGCCAGCCCTCTATTCCCGAAAGTTTGGAGTTTCATTTTGATGAAAGTACCCATAGTTGAGATATCGTGACTTTTTTCTTGACCTTTTGATCAGCTCGTTTTCCCTTCTATCTCAGCCTAAAAGACCCTAAACCCTCAATCAAAGCTCCAAATTAATCCTTATATGCATTCCCCAAAACAATAATAACACCACAAATGGCATTAGGGTTCTTCATGGGCTGGACTAAGGAATATCTAGTCTTGGCTCTACTTCTAAAAACTTGGCCCGGGCTTGACTCAGGCCATAACTAGCTGGCTTCAAGCCATAACTAGTTGGCGCGGAGCCTGAGATAACATTATAAGAAATGATTAGGCCACTTTTGAATATCGAAAGTCTTATCCTTCCTTTCACATTTTTTCTACAATTACTTTTATGTTCGGCTTTGGCTTGGGCTCTCTACCAATCAATTTAGGTTCGGCCCAATCAATAAAATTTAATATCGAAGCCCGGGCCAAAGCGGGATGGGCCAGATTTGGGCTCGGGCTAGCCTGGTCCAAGAACACCCCTAAATGGCATTTGGATATGAATGAAGGGGGCACAAGTTTAGAAGCATCTATGGTTCCTAGTAATTTCACACGTGTGGTTATCCTAATAATTTGGAAGAAGCTTTTGTATCTCACAATACTAGGCTAAGGAGAAAACTATTCTTGTGCATTCCTCACACGTTTAGATTGTTTAAATGGAAGATCTTCCCATCTCATCCCCACTTCTTAGCTCTCTCTATCCCATCACAAAAAAATATAATAAAAAAAATTAAGAAAAATCCTAAGATGTTCGAGAGAGAGAGAGAGAGGAGGTATTACCATTAAGAGGAAAAAAATTGTCTGGGGGAATAGTGAAAAGTATTTTCATTGCTTCTACTAATATCTCTGGTTTTTTCTAAAAATGACTACCTAAAGAAATTTAATATAGTATCAAAGTCAATCGATAGAGAGTTCGAGTCCTGAAGGAGCGACTCGACACTAAAAACAATGCGTGTCGCCAAAATAGAATATGACTTGTTCCACGTTAGGTCCAGCTAGATTTAGATTGGAATTGGAGCTTAAGGTGTAATATTACTCAAGGAAGAAGAAAAAGAAGGAGAAGAAACATAGACATTGAAAGCTTTTGCTTTTATATTTTCAAAAGCCTTGGAAGGACATTCCTCCATTGATAGGGGAGAAAGTGGCTGGAAAATATCTAAATTTCCTGGTTGTCAAGAAAGAAAGCTGGAAAACTTAAGCCCTAGCTAGTTAGAAAATGGGAGATTTTCATTTCCTTTTTTGAAATAAGTAAGAAAACTGAAGTCCTCTTTTGAAAATTTCCCTTCAGCAATATATCTATTCTCATTGCACAGGGCATCGAAACTCCATTCCGAACACACGCGGTGGAGAGCCGGATCGAGCACCCTTTCGTTGAACTCGGTACGCCTCCTCCTTCTTTTCTGATTATTCTTTCGTCTTCTTTTTCTATTTCTCTCTGCTAGTCTGTAAAGTTTTGATTATGGGAGATCCAGAGATGGGTAAAGATGATGAAAACGGTGGGAAAGGAAGAAGATGGGAGACTGGGCAGTGGCTGAGAACGAGGGGGAGAGAGAGAGAGAGAGAGAGAGTGACAGTGACGAACCCAACAACTGTCTCTTTCTCTCCTTCTCTTGATCTTTCTTTCTCATTATCCATCTCTCTCTGTGTGTTGTGTTTGAATGGGGTTTTGAAGTGTATGGGTGCTGTTCGGTCGATGTGGGATGGGAGATGAGAAGCTCGATGTTGGGGTTGTTCGGGGTTTTGGGGATGTTGATGATTCCTTCATGTTTGCTTCTCTTCTTCTGCCGAGTATTTGAGCCAGAGCTGAACAGATTATTGTGTTGTGTCGTGGGGGTATTTCCTTTCAGCTGAATTGAAAATGGGTGGCACTGTTCTCTCTCTGAGCTGTCTTTGTAACGGCAGCTTTAACTTGAAATGGGAAGAGGGAGAAACACCTTCTGCTTCCTCTCGGCCAACACTGCCTTTGGCCCTTTTGAGGAACATGAACAACAACCCAGGTCCCAACTGTTTGTTATTCTCATGGTTGGCCTGTAGAAAATCGCAATCTTTAGAAAAGATAGCTAATGACAAATGCCTTCTTTTGCAAGCATGGAAGTTTTTTTACCTTCTTGTATCTTCTCAAGGTGTAGAACTTAGAACCATCTGTGTTTAATTTGTGTTTATAGACTTTTTTCATCTTACAAAATAGTGGAATGAAAAAATACAAAAGATTTTGAATGAAATAAAACAAAGGATTTGTTTTGAGCACAGGATCGTTCAAGCTAAATCACATGTGTCATCTTTTCCGCGAGTGTTCTCATAAAATGAGTTGGATAGAGTATTGCATTCTGTGTTTTCTCCAAATGATGGATGTCTTTCTGTGTTTGCTCCAATATATGAGGTGTATGCAAGTCTTCTTCAGTTGGCTAGAATGGCTAGAATGGACATTGAGTACATGTGGAGAGATAAGAATGTGATTTCTTTACTTTTGTTTATCCAATTCCAAATGCATATGGGCGACTTGCTGTCATTAGGGCCAACTATCAGGATTGCCAATGCACGATCTACTTTCTTGATGGTGATGATGACGAGTAAAAGACAGTGTTTTTTCTAAGTTCTGTTTGTTTCCTTGTTTTGCTACATCGATCATCTACTGTGAGATTTACCAAACAGAAGATCTTGATGGCTGAAGTGTGAACATGACATCTATGGAATGTTAAGCTCAAATGGGGCAATTTCTAGTTTGAATGAGGGTGGACTTTGGAGGGTTTTCTCTAATTCAATTTTTTAAAAATTTTTACTACTTAGACTCCACCTTAGAAGATCTTAGGCCTGCTTGTCTTCATTTTATTTTTCGGTAGGACCAGGTTGCAATTCTCTAAAACCACATTGGGAGTACCCAATTTTAATTTTATGCCGTGCTGCTGGTTCTATTTGATTAATTGAATGAGTTGTGATGATGGATGCATCAACCAGTAAATAGTACTTCATGTGTTGGTTATTACATTTTTCTAATCCCGGAATGCTTCAGGTGATTAAATTAAATGAGGGATTTGTAGGTACTTGTTGTAAAATTGTAGTGGATGCCATGTACAATGCTCTGTTGATTAAGTCCACTGTTTTCACAATATTGGGTCAAGAACGAGGGTGACATTAGAGTTTGCACATGGGGATTGACTGTTTGTTTTTAATCTTTATTGTGCTTGATTTGTTGGGAGTTGGCTTGATGGGGTATTGAAGAGTGTCCTTTTTCCTTGTTGGTTATATGTTGATTTCTCCATGTGTTCTGTGCTGAATTTAGGTTCCATGAAGCTGAAAATTCATTAGGTCAAGGTGTTCAGGGAGCCAATCGAGTTTTTGTCATAGAGCTTGCCCAATTGGGAGACAGCATGGTTGTTTTTTTTTTTTTTTTTAATTGTAAACTGTTGGGTTGTGGAATAACTTAACTCTTAAGTTTTAGGTACAACATTGTGGAATGATAATGTTGAATATTGGGCATTATGAATGTTTAATTACAGGTGCTAATTTATCATCTTTTACATTTTTTTATGTGGGGATGATTGTTTAATGTTGGGCATTGTGAAAGTTAGGATGTGTTTGTTTCTTAGGGGAATGGTTTAAGTTCATCACCATTACCTACTGCGTAGTATGATCGCAATGCGGGGGAAACTTGTGATACATTTATCAAGGAATCAAATCGAGCATTCTATCTTCTAAGAACAGTAAATCTCACAATAGTTTTAAACAAGACAGGACATAGAAATCAAGTGCCCCATTTTGTTTACACACAGAAAAAGAAAAAACAAAGGGCACATGCGATTTTAATAGATTGTAGAAAGTTAATATTCAACGTAGATGTAAATTTGTTTCATTGATACTCAAAGAAACTACCCTTCTATTAGCATATGTGCGTAATTCCTTTTTTAGGTAATGACAGAAACTACCTCTCTAATAATAGGCATACCACTCTAATAAGAGGCAAATAGAGGGCTTACCAAACGGTCTATTTAAAGTCGATCCGTGCAATACCAGACATATATATATTTTAAATTTTAGCCTCTATTTTTGATGGCTCTGTCGGAATAAGAGTAGAGATACCAAACAAGCCTTTGTTTGGATGTTTAATGGTATTTAACTGAATTATACCCGAATGTATCTCATACAATACGATGAATACCTAATTAATTATCTGTCTACATTGGCACACCTTCTTCTTCATCAAAAGAAGCCCTCATTTTGTAGGCCTTTTGAGGGCCAGGCCGAGTCAGTACCCTCTTAAGAGGGCCCAATTACCAGCCCTACACTGCCCAAAACCCTCTATATTTCTATCTTGTTACTTAAACCAGAGTACTTCGAAGCCCTAAAACTGTTACAACTCCCCCATCTTCTTCTTTTATATCTCTCACTAATAAAGCCCTTGTTCTTGGGAGGTAAGTTTAACCTCATTTCCTATTGAATCCATTCAATCCTCTTGAGTGCTTTGGGGTTGTTCTTATTTCTTCATGTCTAGTTGTGGTCTTCTACATAGCTATCATTGATCTGTTCTCTCTCCTTCCCTTTCTTCCATGAAAACAGTTGAAACTTGATGCCCTTTTTTTAAAACTTATTTGGCACTGTCTCATTTGAATTCTATAGTTTCAGTCTGTCAATTACAACAACATGTTTGATGATAGCAGAGATGGATTTCTCTGATGGGGACATTTGGATTGGTCTTTATATGTAATATATGGTACCCCTTATTCCCTTTTGGGGCATGGTTTTGTTCCTCACTATGGCCACCAAATGATTCAGATCAATGGTCTGGAACACCACAACCTGAAGCTCTTATGCATAATCTCAAGACTCAAGATTCCGTTTGGACCCTCTGAACTCGGTTGTCCTTTAATCAGTTTATCTTTAAAATTAGTCTTTACCTGTAATCAGTTATGGAAAATAACCCTTATATGTGGGTAGACCTAGTTAGTTTAGGGTTTCGATTTTCTTGAAATTTACTCAGATATCTGTATGCATATATCAAATCTCCAGTTCTGAAACTTTTTCATGGAAAAACGTATTTCATCAGAATTAATCTTTGTCCAACTTTTTGGCGTTTCTCAATTCTTTGTCTGGATGTTTAATGGTATTGAACCGAATTATACTCAAATGCATTCTACAATATATATATATATATATATCATACAATATGATGAATGATCAATTATGTTTCTCTTTCTCCCAACTTCTAGAAAAAAAAGAAAAAAGGAAATGGAGGGATCAGAGACCAAGAGCAGGAGAAAGGATGATGAGAAGAAGCAAAAGAAAAAACGATTGCATGTTGAGATGGAAAGTGTTGCTGAGTCCAAGAACAAGATTGCTCCCTTCGTTGGCTACTTCCCTTCAGGTTTTGATCCTCTAAAGCATTGCAAACTTGAAAACGGAGAAGTAGGGTCAGAAGATCCAGAGATAAGGGTTTTCAGGAACGAGAAATTCCAAAGCCGTTTGCAGCTTGTTGTTAGCCCCAAGGGCTCGAATGTTGAATTTGTTGGCTCCAGCCATTCTGGAGAAGCTGCTGCCCCTCAAGTCTGCACCTATGCCGTTGGGATCTTGGACAAGGAGAAGCAGTCCCTGAGGATTGTTCCGATCACTGCAAATAAGGTAATTTGATTATATAATTTGCTGGCCCATCCAAAATATTGTTGTGTAGGTGCATTGGAATTGTAAGTGTGAGTCACCAGCATTTTCAAACTGTAGTCTTTTAGAGAAATTATGTAATGATGTTTCATGTGAGTCTTTGTCCTACTGGAACTGTACTATCCCTCTGTTTGGATATGAGAGAATTTGGGACAACTGAGATGCATCACTTGAGAAGTCACCTATTTTCAGGTAATGCTTTTTCTTGTTTGCACAGACTGCACCTCCCAGTTTCATTTAAATGCCTGATTCTGAAAGACATTTCCCTAAAAAAGTTAAAATCTGATACTGTTTTTTACATTGAAATGGTTGGAACACCACCATTACACAATCCTTAGCACTTGGCACTGTAGTTGTTTGGAGCAGAAACTATATGTGGTTTTGGACAGTGGGGCCCAAATTCATGTGGAATAAAGTAATTTTTGGTAATTCCAAGATAGCAGATCTGCTCTGGCATTGTTGGTTTTTTCAGGAATTGCTCTTCCTACTTGATTAGAAAAACCATCGCACGGTGGAAGATGGGCTATCCTGAAATGTGGTGCTCCAGACGAAAGTTGTTAATATTTTCCCAATCCTCTCTTTCTATATTGTCCTAGTTCTTAGCGTCATAGAACATATATCTTATTCACTGTAGGTGGTGATGGAGGATTTGAAAGGCTAGGGAGATAAGAAATTTGAGAAATAGTGGGTGCAAGGTTTTTAGGAAATTTTTTTTTTTTTTTTCAAGAAAGACAGCGTGCCGAGAAATTTGAAGACAATGTGCTACTGGATCATAAGCATAGAAGAGTTTGTGATCATCACTATAATCTAAAAAAAAAAAACACATTTGGCAGCTTGTGTAGGCAGTTTATTTCTTTCCTGTGGAGGGAGGTGGACAATGTTGAGAACATTGAGTGCACAAGCACCTCTATCTGCAATGCAGATGAGCGTCACCACTGTAGAACACTTGTATTGGCTATGCAATCAGAACAATAGCAGTTGGTGCTATGCATTTTTTTTCTCTTTTCTTGTTTCAGAATGACCGGCAGCTCTGTGCGAGATCCAATGCGGTCATGCTCGGTGAACAACTGACGGACGATGGGTGCATCTCCAATTTGGCGGCTGTTGTGGAATGAGTTGCTTGGCGAGATGTGGATGCCTTCATGGGATCCAAGCCAGATGTCTCTTTCCCTCTCTCATCTCTGCCTTTCTTCTCTGACAGCGGCTTACGGATGGCTGCGGCACTTCTCTGGGAGACTCATGGAACAACTACACCCCTCTGTACTTCCTTTTCTTTGTTGACAAACGAACACAAGTTGAGAGAAGGTTGCTGGTTTTTCTACAATTGAAGTGGAAAAGTCTCCTATGGGTCTGGTTCAAAATAGCTACGTAGCGGCCGCATTATCGGCCGTAGTAGTTGATGCTGGTATGCTATTTTGAAAATAGCGGTGCTACGGTTTAAAACCTAATAGAGCCAATCAGTTTTAATTTGAAACATTGTTTTTCTTATTTCTTCTCCTTAATAGCCTTTCCTAAAGTTGTCTCTACCCTTATATGGTTCTAAATCACTACAAAAACACAGAATTTGCTACTAACAAGATTTCAATATTTTTACCACTTAAAAAGTTCACACTTCTACACTGCTCTGTATCACCGCAACTGCTACGTATCACCCGTTATGTAGCGTTTTGGCCACTAACCGCTACACCAGTCGCAACTGCTATTTTGATCATTGCCTGTGACAACCTGTTGTAGATGATGCCATGGAACCTGGTTTTTCCCTTTCAAATTCGTTCGACCCAAAAGAAAGGAACCAAATCTTCTCTTTTCAGTTTATGTTAGGGTGGGGTTTTGTGAAGTTCTCACCTTGAAGAGGAAAGGAAGAAAAACGATCTCATGGTCATCAATCATGGCCTGCTAGCAACCACAAGTTGTAGTTGAAATTTATGGACTACATCTTGGCTGAATAATTTGAACTAAATTCTCTTAGGAAATTCAATTAAGAATAGCCAGTGGCTATTTATAAGAGTATAACCAAAGGTATCAACTCAAACTAAGAAGCCTAATCGTAATCATACTTGGAAAACTAATTAAATAATAATGTGAAATCCAATCACACCAGGACTCTAGAATAAAATAACTCAACTTTATATTAATCCTAACTTTGGAAACTTATGCGCAAAATTACATATAAATCCAATGACCTGAAGTACAACTAACCCAATTTTTCCTCCATATTTTCAAGGGACAAAACACAAGCATCCAACTACTCTAAGACGAGAATAAGAGTGTGTTTTGCCAAAGAGACAATCATATGGTGGTGTATTCTACGAAGAAATGTAGGAAATGGATTGATCAAATAAGCAACAGTTTGGGCAGCTTCACACCTCAAAGTAGAAGCAATGTTGGATTTGAGGAGTGCACAAACTATATCTAAAATGTGCCAATTTTTGTGTTCGGTCAAGACTTTTGTTGGTGGTATGAGGACAAGATTTTGTTTATGGAGGACACCATGTTCTAACAAAAAAATGAGAAGTTATTAGATAGACGCTCTCCCATTGAATCAGAACAGAGGATTTTAATATATTTATTAAACTAAGTTCGCACAAGATTATGAATATGCTTAGACATGGTCAAAATCTCTGATTTTAGAAGAAGAAAATAAATCTATTTAAATTGAGCGTGGTGATCAATGAATGTCACATAATATTTATACCTCGATATACTTAAATTTGGAGCTATTCCCCAAACATCTGAATGGATCATATCAAGAGGGTGTATATGCTCGAGAGTATGAAATAAGAAACGGTACAAATTTTCTTTTACTCAAACATGGAACACATAACACATTGAGGTACAAAAAAAAGAAAAGAAAAGAAAGAATAATCGATTATTATTCAAACGCCCAAGACATCCATTCCACAGTTGTTGAACACCCCCAAGTGCAATGGTGCATAGCAGTATATCCTGGCAAGCACGGGGTCGAATCCACGGGGAGCAGTTAGAAAGTCACTTGAACCTGTCCTATTGAAAAGCTATTTCTAACCTAGATAAAAAACTAAACAAATACAAAAGATTCCTAATGACTGAAATTAAGAGTTTAATTACAACTTTTCAATAATTAAAAGAATCCTAATATAAGAAGAAACCTAAACTAGCAAACCCTAATTAACTAGAACCTGCAAAAACATAAATTAAATCAAAACAACCAATTGATGATATTAAAATCAGAAATAAATAACTGAAAAATAACTGAAAAATTAAAGGTGTAAAAAGGGTGGAAAAATTATGTAATTCAAGTACTTAGAAATCTACTAATGCCTAAGCATTGAAAATACGGGCGACTTGGCTTCTCTCCCCTCTGAACAGAGTAAGGAAAATATATGAAATTTTGAATCGATGATAAGATGCGATATATCATCCTCTTCAAGTCATCAAAATCCACGTTTTTCAATGATTAGCCCTAAGCACATGATATATCTATTACCGAAAATAACATATCAAAAGACTAAATCAAAGAAAACAATCAAAACAGTTCAATTATCCACACTTAGAGAAGTTGTTTGCATGTAATAATCAATCAAAAGCTTTGTTTCATTCCTTGCAACTTGAATTACATGAAAATAAGACACGACCTCTTCATCATTCTCCTAAACAAAGTTGAACAACTAGTGCCTAGATGAACTAGAAGGGGGTAGTGGAGAAGGGGACTAGAGAGAGAAGGGTGGAGTGGAGGGGATGTGGGTTGTCCCCTATTGTCTATGGAGGCTTTCACGTCCAAGGCCTTGGCTGGTCCTTCAATAGTTTTTTTTCGCCCCTTTGTTTGCTAAGAATTCTTTCCCATGTAGACTTTGTTTCCTTTCAAGCATGGCTTCTTAGCTTAATCCCCAAGCAATCTTCCTTGATTAGCAACAAATTTGAATCAGAGAAGATTCCTTGCCAAACTTGGTGTCTTGGCATGCAAGTCTTTCCTAGTTGGACTCCTCCAAAGATCTCCAAGATTGCACATGAGAAGGACTTCCAAAAATTTCAGATTTTGTGCCTCATAGGGGATCCCATGTGTGTGGATGTCCAAGGCTTTGTGGGCCCATGTTGGACGTCCAACATAGCTTGGAAATCTTCCCTCTTGCTTGCTTCTTGATCCTCTTTCCTCTTTTGCTTGCTTCCCTTGCCTACTTGTTTGACTTTTCAACCCTCTTTACAAACTTTCCAATTTTGAACTTGAATTTGAATTTCAAACTTGATAAGCAAACAAAACCTTCCGAATCTGAATTTTCTTGCTTGGGCTTGAGTTTCCAACTTGAGCTTCAAGATTTGACTTTTGAAAGCTTCCAAAGAATGCAACGTGCTTTTGCCAAATGGGAAAGGAGGGGGGGCACCAAGTGGGACGTCCCACGTTGGGATTCACGCCCATTGGGATTCACGCCCAAAGTGGACCTGATGCAGTACGGAAGTCCAAAAGAGGCCTTGGGCCCACATGATGGGCCCAACCATCCAACCTAGCCCTTTGGGTGCTGCCCATAGGCCCAAATTGGCTGAGAAAGCTACCGTGGAATTATTCTAAATTTATCTTAGGATTGATTAGGAATTGTTGCTTATTTTGTTAGTTGATGAGAATTAGTAGTTTTCTATTTTCATTATAGTTTACTATTTTAGTAATCTTAATACATTATAAATAGAGAAGCCCTCTATTGTAATAGGTATGTTTTCAATTAATAAACAGATTTCTCTGAGTTGCTCACGTGAGTTTTGGATTGTTTCATGGTTTCGTTTGTACCCTAGTGGCTGGAATCCTCTTGGATTTGATCAATCCTTTGGGAGATTGATCTATCGACCCGATCGCGGATCTTGGCTGCATCAATTGGTATCAGAGCCGAATTCTGATCGCCGGGGAGACACTGTCCTTCCCAGGATTCCTCTTTTCAACCTAACTGAACTCACTGTCACCCCTAAAACCCCATCCATCACCTGAACCGCCATCTCCCATCACCACCAAAAAGCCCTTTCATTGATCGAGCCATTGCCCAAAATAAAATTCCTACCATACCCCTCAACCCTCTCCAATCAAAAACCTCAAACCCCTATTACCAAATCCCTAATTTCCCGAAACCCTAAATTTCCAAAACTTCCCCAAATCCCGCCACTTCCTGTTGTCGTCACCATCAAAACCCCAACCCCAGAGACCCTCCAAAATCCACCACCGAATGCAACCTCTGCCCAACCCAGTTGAACTCCACCTTCCATTTCCCAGAACCCCAAAACCCACCCAACCGAAAACCCAAGCATCCTTCCTTCGCAACCGAACCCCACCTCTGCCCGTTCCCTTCGAATCCAAACAAAAATCCCCAAACCTAACCCATCATGTGGGCCTAGGGCCTCTTTTGGACTTCCGTACTCCATCAAGACCCCACACATGTGTCTTCTTTCTTTTTTTTTTTTGAAATGGTAATTAGTATTGAAAAAAGCTTTACAGTATACAAGAACTATACTGAGAAGCAGTTGGGAAAAATCCCCCAAAAACAGCCACCACCCAAGAGCAAGGTGAGCTTTACAAGGAGGCAAGAGGCCTCAAAGCAAAAAGAGAAGAGAATGAAAAAATCAACCAGCAATGACTGCCCTCCAATTAAACATAATAGCATCGGTGGCTAAACCCCATAAATCTAGAAGCAAGGAGACCCAAGAGGCAACGCAAAACTTCATTTTGAGGATTAAGCCTTTTTGGGACAAAGTTGACCCTTCGAAGCATCTCCTGTTTCTCTCTTTCTAAATTGTCCAGATACAAGCCAAAAAGGATAGGCGCCACATGGTCTTCCCTTTGGAGGTATTGATCGGGCTTATCCACTCTTGGAACAAATCGGGTAAAGATTCCGGAAGGACCCAACAGCAGTTGAAATCCTTATAGATCAAAGACCACAGAGCTTTGGTCATTTTTGCAATGAAGAAGAAGGTGGTCGACCGTTTCCTCGTCAGCTAAGCAAAGAGGACAAGCATTGACCACAACCATGTTCCGGCACGGAGATTATCCATAGTTAAGATTTTCTTCCGAAGAGTTAGCCATGCAAAAGTGGTGACTCTTGGTGGGGCCTTGATCTTCCAAAGGGAGTGCCAAAATCCAGAAGGGGCAGAGTCAACTGATAAGGTGGAAAAGAGGGAGGAAATTGAGAAGATGCCATCGCGAGAAGGGGCCCAAAGCCTACTGTCTTGCCCTTCGCCGGAGATGTTTGTGCCATTAAGAACCACGAAGAGGTTAAACAAATGAGCTTCTTCTACCTCATTTAGGTTCCTTCTAAAGATCGGCCACCATTGACTACTGTTAGGATCATGATGAAGATAATCCTTTACCTTAGCATTGCAGTTTCTAGCACATCTGTAGAGATCCAGAACTTAAGCGCTAGAGGGGAATCCCCGACCCAAACATCGTGCCAAAAGGATATTATCTCCCCATTACCGACACGGAAGCAAATGGATTGATCAAAGATAGCTTTAGCTGAGCATATCCCTTTCCATAAGGTTGAGCAACCTTGGGAAGGAGGGGAGGTGTCCCAACCGTTTCTCCTCACTCTATATTTGGCTATCAAGATGCTTCTCCACAAGCCATTTGAGTCTTCCCCTAGTCTCCAAAGCCATTTTCCCAGCAAAGCTTAATTCATGTTCCTTAAAGGTCTTAAACCTAGGCCACTAGAATCTTTAGGTGAGCATACCGATTTCCAATTGACCAAGTGAATTTTCTTCGAATCCTCGCGGCCATGCCAAAGGAAATCGCATTGAAGCTTCTTGATGCGATTAATGATAGCTGTGGGGCATTTGAGGATGGACATGTAGTAGATTGGAAGGTTGGCAAGGGCTGATTGGATCAAGGTGATCCTGCCGCCCAAGGATAGGTACCTAGCTTTCCATGACGACAGCTTCTTTCTTCAATTTCTTTCTCTTTTCTTTCCTTCCTTGACTCCTCTTTGATATTGATGCAGTCACGTGGCCCAAACAGATTCGCAAACCTTCCACTACTGTAGAACGACTACGTAGCGTAACAGCCTCATGAACAAACTCTACCACATCCAACAGGAGCACATCTCACACACCACATAACAGAGAGAGGAGATGATGTGAAGAAACACACACAGACTTCAAAGATTTTATTACAGAACCCTTTTTTTTTTACATGAAAATGACATTCAACATGAACTGAATGTTGCAGACGACGTACCACAAGCATTTGAATCTCCAAGAACAGAATTACCGTCAATAATATCCCATAATCTCTGCTAATAATCACTAACATACATAAATTAGGACCCCATATGATAGAAAATAGCAACTAAAAATGAAAGAAAGCAGAAATCCAGCAGAATTTCTATAACAGTGTCGACCCAGACACCTTGCACAAGAATGGCCTTGGGCCCCACATACATCACCAATCTGGAAGGTGGGTCCTGCCCCTTAGCAGTACACTCTTGGGCGCACCTGGTGGTGCTGGACTTGAGTGGACATGGACCCTTTATTGTCCTCAACCAGTAGCCCAAAAATAAACAGACGTTCAGGCCCCCTTCTGTTTGTATGTTCTCAGTTGAAACTCAGAATCGCAAAGAACACCCTGCCTTATTTGTGAATAATAAAACAGCCCCTGAATGAATTAAAATTAGTATTGGTGCACTGTTTTGGGCTCTTTATTCTTGAGGGAAACATCTACACATGGGTTTGATACCATGTGTTCGATCAAATGCTTCCATGAACATCATAGCCTGCTCGTCCACTTGATCATCAAATCCATCTGCATCAGATATCTCTCTAATTTCATCTCAATGTGGGCCCAAATCGTCAATTGTTCCTACATAAATTGAGAAAACAATTTCAGCTATAATTAATTGTAAGAATTTCACCTGTGCCATGCATGGGACCCAAACATGCATAATAATGTATCGATTTTGACCAAATTTCTATAAATTACACAATGGTACCAAAATAGCACGCATGTTGTTTTGAAATAAAAAAGCTAATTGGTGTGATGATCAAATGATGCAAAACACAATGATTTCATAATATCATGAAAATTAATGAATTTTGACTGATTTTGATCTAAATTCCAACTTGATGCCCAAATGCATGAAATTATGAAATTCAAAGCAATTAATCTTAATTAAGTCCACAAAGTCACATAAAATGATTAATTAATGATCTAATTTTGTAGACTTATCAACAATGTCCACAATTTATTATCAGTTACGATGCCCAGATATGGATATGGCTGCCAACGTGGATGCAGAGATTGAGGAAACAACTTTGCACTTTCTAAAATCTTGGACATGGATACAAATACGTGTGTCCTAATTTTTTCTTTAGATTACTTTTGAATTAATGAAATTCTCATTCTTTACATTCCTTTCTAACATTTTTTATGTTGAGAAATGGGAAAGTTTTATATGAAATAATGGACTTGGTGAGTATTGTAGTAACGATTGACATTTTGAGGTAGTTCAGGATATTTCAAACCAATTGGGAGTTGTTTTTAATCATGTATCACGTGAGGCTAATGATTTAGTGGAAGGCCTCGCTGAGGAGGGAGCCTTTCGATCTTCTATTTGTTTGAGGCATTGTGCCTCTTTTTTTTTTTTAGTTTTTCGTTGTTTTTCTTTGGTGCCTTTACCTTAATAAAATTTTACCGTTATTCAAAGAAAAAAAAGGGGACTTGGTGAGTATGATAGGCTAGACTTGTACCCTAGAAGTATCAGTGCAATATTGTGTATCAATATGAGTGTTGTATTTGTCGAACACGGATACATTGGGCTTGTACAAGTTTCCAAGTATCATAGATTATTAGTAGAATAAATAAAAAAGGAAAGAAAATAAGTTGCAAGGCCTGTATCCAAGACTGAGAGCCGCCCATGCCTACATCTTGTCATGATCGTCTTCTCAGTTTGCTGATCCTGTATGACACAACCAGAAGAAGAAAAGTGAACTGAGTAATTATCTTCTATAAGTTGGCCAATTGATATCAAATTATTAGATAAATGTGGAATATAATAAAACACTACTTTGAGAGGTGGAAATAGTTATGAATCCTATTCCTGAAATGTTCATTTTTGACCATTAGCAACCAAAATTTGTTGATTTCCTATATCGGGTAGGTAGAATCCACACTATGTTCAATGGTTGTCATAAATGGTTAGAAGCCCCCCCAGTCTATGAACCATGAATGAGCAGTAATGGAGGAAAAGGTGTAAAGAGTAGTGGAATTATACCAACCGGAAAGACCCGTAAAGTTGAAGATAGAAGCAGTTAAACTTTAAATCATAATCTGCATCTAATCTAATGCCAGTGTCATAGCAGTAGAAGAAGATGAAGGAGAATTCGTGTTTTTTTTTTGCAAAGCTTGTGCTTGGGATGCAGTCTGTCCACAATCGTTATGCTGATAATTCTAATCTGTCCTTCTTTGAGGTGCTGACTGCATTAAAAAAATAATGTGCCCCGCCCTTTTGCAATAGGCATTTGTATTATTCTTTCTACAGTTTTGAGCTACGTGTCCATACCCTCTACATCCAAAACACTAAACAGAGGCTAAATACTTTTTAGATGATTTGTTTTTGTTAAGCAAGGACAACCATTTCATTAGATGTACGCATGGCCAAATTTTTTTTTGTTTTGGAGTCACCTGCAATTGATGCATGTGATTGTAGTCATATTTCTTCTCTTATTACCTCTTGAGCACAAGTATCCAGATCTAGGGCAACTTCTCTGTTCATCAGGGCACTCCTAAGTCGTAACAGCCTCAAATTCAAGACAAAGGTTCATGAGAAGTAATATGAGATTCCTCTTGAAGTTTGAGTGCATGAGTGTGGAAATCCTGAGGAACTGAGGCCAGAACCATAAAATATTTTTCTGTGCAGAGGGTTAAGAACCCATATTAGTAATCTTTAACAGATCCCCTTGGCTATATTTATAGCCAGTCCAGTGTCCAAATAATATTTCTGGGCTTTGTTGGTTTGATGATGTGACTTTCTCCAAGTGTGCCACATGTGAGAAGCTCTTGTAAAGGATTGGAGTGGGAGTCCAATATTTGTTCTATGAAATTTAGAATCCAAGTAACCACTTCTACGTTAATTTTGACTCCAAGTGGGATTTGATTTTCATCAGTGGGGGATTGAACAATTCAATCAAGATATCCCCTCATTCCCTGTCCTTCCTTAAAATGCTGGAGGTGAACGGACCGTTCCATATAATTTTTTCCATTCAGTCTTGCATAGGTTAATGTCAGCTTTCTCCACCACAGAAGTATAACAATCAAATATTCAAAGAGAGAACAGAAGAAAAGCCCTTTATTGGGCGACTTCTACTAGAGTAAAAATTTTATTAAACAAAAACCCTATAAACGTATGTAGATCAATAATCATCCCTTGGATTTAACTATAATGGTGAAAAAAAAACCCCTATGT
Source organism: Persea americana (assembly GCA_029852735.1). Taxonomy (NCBI): domain Eukaryota; kingdom Viridiplantae; phylum Streptophyta; class Magnoliopsida; order Laurales; family Lauraceae; genus Persea; species Persea americana. The sequence continues at coordinate 32,091,089 of CM056820.1, read as the reverse complement.
AGAATCTCTAGTGAAGCGATGAAGTCCAGCGAATATAGATGGTGGTGATGAAAATTGGTCCAAAAAACGGCCGAGTGGAAAAGATTCCAAAAGTTGGAGGCAAAAGCCGCATAAAATTCTGAAAAAGAAAAAACTGATGTATCTTCAGAAGGGTGGACGACCTGATCTGCAGCTTTTGATGCTGTAGTTCAATTTGTAGTGGGCCTGACCAGATGATCAGTTATATACCACCGTTGTTTAAGAACAGAAACAAATTGATTCCAGGTCTGAAAAAAAGGATTTCCAGATGGCCGTTGAGGATCTACTTGCCAAAAAATATTTGCATATGATCTGGATCAGTGAACTGCACACTTGATGCTGATCCACACTTGATGCTGTCAATGGAGAGATCCAAATGCTCGATCAAAAGAATTCAGAAAAACAGAGATCTGATAGCAATCGGACATTTTGATTGATGAGAGATTCAGATGTTTGATCAGAAGAAACCAGAAGAACAGAGATCTGTTTCAGCAGTCAGACCCTTTGATTGGCTCTGATACCATACTAGGCTAAAAGGAGTTTTAAGAAAACTGTCGTGGTTCATCTTGTCCCACAAGGGCCTCTATTTGTATTACAGAGGTTGCCAATGTACAACCCCAATTATAATCCTAATCACGAGCATCATCAAAGTGTCCCAATTATGTTGGGGTCGTCTACATGAATTCTGTTTCTCCATTCCGATCTATCCTAATTCCTAAGCCAAATTTTCGGATAAGTTCCCAATTACAATCCAATTGATATCCCAATTACAGTCAATCAATCCTAATGATATCCCTAATTATAGTTGATCAATAAATATCTCACAATCATTCTAATCTATATTACAATGGTAAGCTAGAGGTGCACATAAAATGTGGTCCTCTAATGATGTTCCACAGGATCATTTTTTTTTTCCGTCTTTACGGATGTATGGTTGTGATATTCTAATCTGGGATATTTAGGATTGTTCTTTATCTGTGGTGGGCCTATCACATTAGATTTAGTGATGTAGCTACTTATGGATGGAATGCATGACACAAACTGCATTTAGACTTGAAATTGTAGTGTTGAGATCAAATATGGTCAATCCACCAATTCTTAGGTGTTAAGAGTAACTAACATGGGTATTGATTTCGAAACATGAGTGCAACACATGGAATTTTGGGATGCCAGGAAGGTATAAATTTCCTGGAGCTCTGATAGTGCAATAGCCAATCCTTATTGTTTAGTGGGAAATATTCAAGTGAGAACTAGTTCTCACCGTGCTTGGTGAGGCCCACCTAGAAACCAATCCAAACCGTGCATAAACAGTGACCCCCCTTGATAGTTACTAATCCCGAGGTTTGACACCCATCCAAATGGACTGGGCTGTTGGATGAATGATTGAATTTTTTCTTAATATGAAGCCATTAAACTCATGGGCAATGGATGAAGGGGTTAGAGGCATGGGATTAGGGTCAAACTTGATACTTGGGGTGCTCTCATATAGATCTTTCCATCGCCTCTGGTCCCATTACTAAATGGGACCCACAAATGGGCCCCATAAAAAGTTCCCACAGTGACTGTGAGAACAGTTCTTACTAGAACAAAGCCCTTGTTTAATTTGGTTTGTTCTTTTATTTTTCTTAGTTAGAATGTCCACTTCTTTCTATTTTATTTCCTTTTAATTTGCAATGATTGCGTTTGATTTCATATTGTAAGGTATGATCTTTGATGCATCAATACGGCAAAGACATACAATGGATAGAGCAGGGGCACATGTTTTCTACAAAAAATATGAAGTATTAGGCATGATACAATATGGATATGTTGTCTGAAAGGTGCTCACTGCTGCAGTGAGTTATAAAATAATTCATTTTGAAGTGACTGGGTATTATACGAATTGGGGTACTACAACATGCCGCCTTTATCCTCAGTTAATCTGTCGTCTATTTGTAAATTCGTACAATGTGTTATTGTATTACATGTCCCAATTACTCGTGATTTGTTTTATTGTTCTTATTATAAGCTATTGCTGCACAGATCTTCAGATTGGAACCAAGAGTGAGAGGAGAACCTCACGAGTTGAATGAAGAGCTTCCAACTGAAAAGAGTGCGGCTAGAATGAGAGACCTCACTAACCTCTATGGTACAAAGTCTGCCAAGACACGGGTATGACTTAAATAATTTCTTCTATGTTACTTGGAGGCATACGTGTGTGTAAATCTTGAAAAGTAACATGAGCTGCCTGTTATGTGTCCTTAAAACAAGCGTGGTTTGCTGAAAGGTCAGAACATGTCCATGACCTGCCATTTTTGGTGTCGGCTAATTAGAGGCCTGTGTGCACATCCAATTCATCAAATTTGAGGCCTGTTCTGTTAACTATATCAGGCTGATCTGCAAGTGTGCTTGCAGCACAGATTTAGATAAACTTTGATACAATTTGTGTTATTATTTGTGATGTTGTGAAGGGTTGTCTAGGCCAATACACATCTGATTAATCTGACTTTGCCTAGAAATCTTTCAACATAAAGCTTATGCATCCTAGTAAAACCTTCAGCATATAATTTATGAATTTCAGCAAGTTGCAAAATTATCACAAGAAATGGAGGACGGAAGCAGTCCAATATAACCCCCAACACTTTAAACATTTAGCTATAATTCAACCGTTCAAGTCGAACCAAATTGGCCCGAAAGTGCTAATGAATGGCATTGAGTCCAAATTCTGATGTCCAAAAGGCCAATTGATTTTTGACTTTTGGACGCCCTTCGATTTCAATAATTATCAAGCAATTTTAGTATCATCATCATCAGCAAAGTCTTGTCCCAACTATGGTGGGCTCACCTGCATGAATTCTGTTTCTGCATTCTAATCTATTTTGAGCCAAATCCTTGATTAAGTTGCACACTTCTTCAGATCTATCCTTTACCAGGTCCATCCATGTCCGCTTCGGCTGGAAATTTTAGCATATTAACCAAAAATCAAAATTTTGCTATGGCGGCAATAGCTTGAGTCAGGTTGTAGTGATGAAATCAAATAAATGTGCATACAAAGACGTAGTGCCTGCCAACAGGGTTTGATCACTATAGCTGGTGCATGGCAACCTCATATGAATTTATGGCACAAATCTATAGGTGCAATGGAAACAGCCTATCTGTTCTACAGCTTATTCAGAAGCCCCCTTTGTATTCAATTGAACTTTGAAAGAATCACCTGCTATGGATGGACAAGGATTTACATGTCTTACTATATGGCTTTCTTAACTATGAAAGCACTACCTGGAATCTTCTATGACCCACATTAGGATCTTATAATCTTGTCCATCCATAATGAAAAAGGAAAGGGAAAATGATGGAACTGCTGATTGTCTGTATAGGATATTTCTCTTGTTATATTTTTAGCCAGTCTTAGTTATGTATTCTTATAATGTTTCTAGAAGATTGTAAATACACAGCTAAAAGGCAAGGTTTTGATACACAGAGTCGCAAATGGGATTTAATGCGTACGAATGAAGGCGATGCAGATGCTAAGAACATTATAGAAGGCATGGTTGAGGATTTTGAGATAAACAAGGAATCTCTTGAAACTACTATTGCACATGTTGGTAATATTCCACCACATGATGTCACTGCCACTTCACCGGAAAATGCTTATCCTCTTGATAAAATTATTCTTAAAGGAGAATGGAGTCACCTCGTAGATATTCTTGAGCTTACGCAATTGGGAGATGCAGCTTCAGCAGTTGATTTTTGTCAAAAGAATAATTACCCGAGCTTTGTTTGCAATAGATTAGATAAATTGTGGCGAATCCAGGTATGATCTAATGCAGTTTTGTGTTGTTAAATGCATTCTTCTGTTTCACTCATGGTTTTATACTTTTATGGGCTAGGCAAGGATCCCTATACGTGAATAGTGCCCTCGGTCTCATATGTCTCCTGCTAAGTAAAGTAACTTCTTTTAGTTGTATCTGTTTATGGTTTCATGTTTTTCGATTAACAGTCATTGTTCTTTGATTCTTTACCCGGCTTTTGAGTGTATTGCAGCATGCTTTCCTTAGTTTGTTCACATAGGTTGCCCGAGTTTGTTCGCATACGTTGCCTGAGTTGACGAATTGGAATGCATGAACAATGAAACGACATAGAAGATGTGGTACAGGATTTCACAAATTCTTTGGCCTATCTGACAAACAATTTGAGAAGCCTTTTTGTGGAGCTTTATTCCCTCTAGGTTTCAGATCACACGCGCAAAAAAAAGAAAAAAAAAAGAAAAAAGAAAGACGAATATAAGCAAGATTGGAATATGTGAAAACCAAATGATGCAGGGAGGACCTTGTAGTTGTCACTTTGGGCCTTTTCTACATGTGATGGGGCCTTTGGAGTCATCACTTAAGGTTTCTAGAGTAGTCTTCACCACCGGTGGTGGTTTGTAACAGCACCAAACATCAAACCACACAAAGTAAAAACAGTGGAGTTTGATTGCATTCAATATGTGTCACTTCTTGTGGGCCTTTGCTATGTGTGTGCGTGTGTAGAAATTTTATCTAGTGCACACCTTTTTTCCATGTACTCCCGTATGCACCTCATAGTGGGGCCCACATGATGGTCCATCAATGGACCATACATAGGGACCCCCTCCCCCAAATAGTCACCCCCTTGGGTTTGCACCCATCCGAATGGATTGGACTGTTGAATTGACTATGAACCCATTTTTAATGGTGACAATTTGTGGGCCTTTGATCAAGGGGTTAGAATGATCACATGAGCCCCAGTCAGTCTACATCAGTTGGGCCACCTAGATCTTGCCATCCTCCCTGGTCATGGGGATAGACATACACACACTGTGTAATATTCTAGAGGGAATTGTTCCTTAACATAAGGAACTGTTTCTGGGTCCTACATGGATGCATACCATTCTTGAGGAAAGGGGTAGATGGATAGGGCTACATGTTGATTAGGGCTAGACCAAGAATGGCCCCAACGAAATCATTGCTGCATTTGATTTAGGGGCCTTAAGGTTTTAAACCTTAGTGTTATAATAGATAAGGTGATTTCTTTGTTTTCGAAATCCAACAATTTGTCTTAGTAGATTGTCAAATTTGGGTGCCGTTACATGGAAGGGCATCTCTACCAGTTGCTGTTAGAAAGGAAAAAAAGAAAGAAAATTTCATGGGTATGCGGGTTTGTGTCCATTGTAAGTTTACCTTAGGCACATCCAAACCATCCATTGAAATTGTCATCTGTAGCAGGTGGATGACCAAAATGTTGTTCTGCTGTGAGAGATATTGATGGTTTAATTGGATGCATTTAAAAGAAGCAATGAAATTATCTTGTCCAATCCAATTTTATATCGGATTGAAGTAAAACTTTGTTGAACCAACTGCTTATTAGATGGAAGTTTTGATCCCTAAAAAGTGGCCTTACGTACGAAAATTCACAATTTATTGAAAATCATTTAGATTAGATTAATCGAGCTTGTAAAGTTAGTGTAAGAGATACGTTCCGATATCCACCTTCTCCACTACATGCTTAAACCCCATTATTCATAACACATAATCCACAAATTTCCAATCAACATGATCATAGCTTCATAGGGCTTCTCCAAATCAAAATTTGAAAATGACACCCTCCTTCCTTGAATCTATCATTTCATTGGTGGAACTCTTCTAAATTTTGCCTCATTTGTACAAACACTTCTCGGAAAGAATTGATGATGTGGGGAAGAATCGTTTGCAATAGGTTAGCAAGGATCTCGATAGCAATTTTTAAAAACACCATACTTATAGGCCTAAAGTCCCATTACTCCACTGGATTAGGAACTTTAGGAATAAGTGTCAAGGATGTGGCATTAAGTTCCTGGTTCAAATGACCTTTGCAATGAAATTTTGTTGGCATCTTGTGGAAATCCTTTTGGAGGAAGCCCAATCAAACTTTAATGAAAGAGAAGTTGAAACCATTGGGATGTGGTGCTTGTCACCAGCACGTTCTGCCAAAACCTATTGATTTTAGCCACCTCAAACTCTTTTGCAAGCCATGTATTTTGCTCAAGAAAGATCGAAGATGAGAATATACAATCCAATGTAGGCCGAGGAAAGACTTCTCCTTTATACACTTTAGAAAAAAAAAACCTGATTACCTCCTCTTTTACTTCCTAAAGCTCCTTGATGAATCTATGATCTCTTCTTAATTTAATTGACCCTCCTTACATTCAACATTCAGTGGAAGAATCTGTTGTTTTATCCCTTTACTTAAGCCACAATGCTCTAGACTCTGTCGCCACAGAACTTCTAACATGCATTTTTAACACCCATCTAGTACTGTCTCAGCTTGATCTAGCAATCTATTTTTATCCAATCCCAAGCCTCCACCTTTTCATTAAATAAGACCGGTTAACTTATATTCTACCAAATTCATCCTTGTTCCATCCCTTCAAATTTTAAGGCATTGAAGTTTCTTAGATATTTTGAAGCCCAACCTTGACCCTCAAAATGAGACCACCATTTGTGAGCTGTTTGGTTGGTGGTCCTTGCATATATAAGCCAGCTGTTTTCAGACCTATAGAATCTTGGCCCCCTAGTTAGCTTCGTTAGAGGAGAGCATAATAGGACAATGGTCTTAGAGCTGTCTTGAAAGTGCTATTCAAACCTCCCGTGCAAAGTGTTCCACCGACTTCTTCAAAATAAGGAATCTGTCGAGTCTACTCATTGCAAGTCTATTGTGGTTAGTAGACCGTGTAAACCTTATTCCACTAATTTGTTTTCATTGATGAAACTTGAGAACTTCTCGACGCTCCCTGTAATACACCTCCATCTTCTCTTCTTGGGTGGAAAATGAATCATATTGAAATCTCTCCCTATGCACATTATGTTGTTATGTCCAAAAGGTATTCCCAAAATGAACTTGCGAATAACTCCTCATTTCGACCGTACACGCCTTGGATTTTATCTAAGGGTGTTAAAGTTTGACAATTTTTAAAGTTGTTAATTGAAGCTAATGTTATGGTTTTCTCTTTTTTTAGGCATGATCAATCAAATGGTGTTAGAAATTTTGATGAGGTTCAAATTGGCTTAATGTTTATAATAATTATTACAACTACTTCCACTACTTTTATTATTATTCATTGTCATCATCATTTCTTACACAAGTCTCTTTTAATTTGTGCTAGTCCACTTCTTATTGGCTTACTTATCATCTATTGATGCTACCCCTACATGCTTCCGAGTGCCCTTATTTTTTTTATCCTATCTTAGGTAGTGACATAGTGTGGGTTGAGGGAGAGTAGCCAAGGATTACTCTCCAAGCCAATGGCTTAGGATTGATCGACACCAATCAAGGTCTTACACCAAAGACAGAAAAACCATGGCGAGAAACTCATAAATCTTAATTCAATTCAATGATCCACAAAGAGGATTACAATCCTTTAAATAGACTAATCGGTACTCTAGTGTGGAAACAAATAAAACAAAAACTTTCTAATTTATTTCTAGATCTTAGTAATTACTAAAAATTAGGGAAATCTAAGAAAGTCCTCTAGAAACTTGCAAAATAGCAAAGTGTAGCTCGAGACACGTTCTAGGGAATTTTCTTCTTCATTGGACTAAGCCTACGGGTATAGACTTTTGGGTTGGGCCCATTATTTTGGCTTGCATCAACTCTCTCTGGCTTAACGAAACTCGATTCCGGCGAGTTAATAACTTTGCACCTCTCATACAAATTTGGGTTGAGCTGCTGAAAGTTTGTCGCAATGATCCACATAGCATCGAAGAGAGGTCTTCCTTTCCACTTGATTGAGAACTTATGATATCCACCATTCCTTGTTGACATTAGCTGATCATTAAAGACATCTTCAATTCCAGAAATAAAAGCTAAGTTATTGAGGAGATTGTTGAGTCCATTGTTTGGATTGTGTTAGAATGGGTGTGTAAGAGAAAGGCCTTTGTCGGTATCTCTTTGGAAGGTCTCAATAGGTCTTGGGCTTCTATTTAAAAGGGGGCTTCTCGTTCTAAAATTGTGCATAAATTAATGAGGATTCATCCACCTCTTATTAATTTAAAGTTGAACTATGATGGTGGATTCTTCGCTCTTCTGTTTCATTTGATGTATAGACTCTGTTAGTATTATTTTCTTAGTTGTGGTTTCTTTATCTCTGTTTTGTCTTTGTAACGTTTTCTTGCTTTGGTGAATAAAATCTTATCTATTATAAACAAAAAATTTTCAATTTTTTTTGGCGTGAAGATGGAATCATGGGACGCTTGAGATCTTTTTCTGTAAGATAAATGGTTAGATCTTTAACATTGAATGCAGAGCTGGTATTCATCTCGGATGGAAGATCGGGGACATAAGCATTGGTGCTTATCTTTTTCAGAATCTTGAACGATCCTACCATGGTTTAAAATATTGGACTCGGGACCCGACTTGGCCGAGTCGGGTTTAGTGCACTGCAGTGGAAGGAGAAAATACAGAAAAAAATAAAAAAAGAACCCCACTCAGTCCCCAGCCCCAGCCCCAGCCCCAGTCCCAGACGATTACTGTGCAGGTGGGTTGGCTAAGATCAAGAGTAGAGGAAAAAAGAAAAAAAAGAAAGAAAGAAGAAAAGAGAGGAACTGAAAAAGAGGATCATACTTGAGCAGGCTCTCAGCACCAGCAAGGCAGAGAAGCAATAGATGTGTAAAGAAGCAGCAGGGCCTCCGGCATGGAGCAGCAGCTCCAACATAGAGCAGCGGTGGAGATCGCCTTCAACTGAGGAGACGAATCCACGAAGATCTCTTCAATTGAGGGCAGAGACTGGACGGCGAGGCAGAGTTGCTTACCCATGTTCGGCAACAACGACAGAGATCCCCCACACCCACGACAGAGATGCCCCCACCCCCTCCCCCGTTTCCCCTTTCTCTCTCCCGCTCACCCCCTTTTTTTCTAATACTCCCCTCTTTAGTTAAACTATATGTACAAAAAGGCCCATCAGATTTTTTATTTTCCTTTTTATGGGGTTGAGTCCGAGTCGACTCGGACTTGCCCGATTTTTTAAACCATGGGTCCTACGCTTCATGGGTGTAGTTTCTTTTAGCTACCTGCTAGAAACCTTAGTTCTGGCATTCTACCACACATCTACCTCAAGTCCTCTACATTCTCATCTCTGCGACATAGGTTTTTTTTTTTTTTTTTTTGCATGTGTGGGTTCTTTATTGGCCAACTTTCTGCTCCATAGATGATGGTTAGCCTAATCATTGTCTTATCTTTTCCTTTAATGTTGTTGTTGGCACGATCATGAAGCACTCCAGAAGAAAGGCTTTACATTTATCCAAATCTTATTCTATGTTTGATATCTTCCCAAACTCCCCATCGTTTCTAATAATAGAGCTATTAGAATTTAGAAGGATGATCTCTTTGTTATCTCTTGAGCTTCAATTCTTAGAGGAATTGCATCTCTTTGCACATCACCACTTACATTGCAATTCATGTATTCCGTTTTGTGTGATTTATTTTAAAGCCCTTAGATGCCAAAGCCTCTCGCCATCTCTCAAGTTTCGCATTATGCCATTTCTTGATTCATCCACTAACCCCATATCATCTGCAAACAACATACACCAGGGTAGAGTGGAGTGGTTGACTTGCCATATTAAATTGAAAGAGACAAGGGCATAAGGCTGGCCCGTCGTGCAAACCTATGGTAAAAACCCACCTATTTCTGTACAGCTAGTTCTTACACGTTACTGCTCCCTCATACATGTTGATGTCAATATACATATTGGGGCACTCCTTTTTATTTAAAATTCACCAAATCAGATCTCTAGGTACCTTGTTATAAACTTTCTCGGATAAAGACCATATGGAGATTTTTCCTCTTCCCTTGATATTTTCCCATCATTTGTCAAAGTGACTATAACTTCCATGGTTGACTTCTCTAGCATGAAACCAAATCGATTTTTAGATATATTGGTCTTTTGTCTAACTATGCACTCCATTAGTATGACTCATAAGTTTACTCTAACGATAATTAATGCGACTTTTTATATCTTTTTTGTCCTTGTGTGTAGGTACTCCAACACTTCTTCGTTCATTTGCTATTTTTTAGTTCTTAATATTTATTAAAGAGCCTAGGTAACTTAATCAATCCAATTTCTCCTAAGGATTTCCAAGCATCTATGAAAATAACATTGGGCCTTGTGGTCTTTCCTGTACTCATTATTGCCAATGCTTTCTTGACTTCCGATATGTTAATTTTGCGATAGAAGGTATGTCCTGCTAAAGAAACCTCCTATATAATTTTCATTAAAAACTTTTTTAATTATTCTGTCTGCCTTTCTTTAATATTATTTTTCTACTTTTGACATGATCTAAGTCCTACTTTTCCTTTCCCTCCTAGCGAGCTTGAAAATCTCTCCTTCACTTGTTCCCAACTTATTATATAGGTCATCATATGTTTTGGACTTTGCATCACTTACTACTTTCTTAATTTATTTTTTTTGCCTTTTTATGCATTAAATTTTTTTTGTATTCCTACTCTCCTGTCAAACTTTGTTGCATGGTGTTCTCTCGGACAACTTCTTAAATCTCTACACTCCACCACCAGATTTCTCTCTCAAAGTGTCTTTTCCATTTCAACGCTCCAATCACCTCTTTTGCAACTCTTCTTTTACAATCAGCCATTTAGTTCCACATCACCATGATTTTGCCTTCAAATTCCGTTCTCTCTAAATCACTTTATGTTCTAGGTTCTTGTGGTGTTACCCTTTCCCCTTTCAAATCACTCCAACCTTATTTTAGAAAACATTTTATTAAGTACCTTTCCCTTTCTACTTGTAATGCAAGCTTCATCTAAAATTACGAGGGTAATTATTATTATTATTTGGGTGGTTGTTGCCCGGGAGTGGGGGATCAAGCATAATATGACCTTGCTGAGTACCACAGCCAGATCGATGTATTATTCTTCCTATTTTGTATTTATACATGGCATAATTTTTCACTTGACAACCAGTTCTCAGATAACTATATAGAAAACATCTTGCACTTGGGCCAACCCAAGAGCACTATACACCACTCCCATTATTACCTTGGTTTATGATATGGTAGTTACCAATTTGACACTCTTGCTACCATTACAACACCGAATTTGCTCAATTGTTTATTTTTAAGAAAATTTATATCTATAATTATATGATTTCACTGGTTTTTGCTGCATCCTTAATCTATGCATAGACCTTTCCATCCCCTACCGCCACTATTATCATGCATCTAGGTGGCCTTGTGAGGTGGTTCTCGTTAAGCAATATGAGAAATGGTTTTGCTGTGAAAACTCTGCTCTTTGGTTGGCATGCTAGTACAATTCGTAGCCTAGAATCTGCAACAGAAAGGATTAGAACTGATTCTGAATGAATCAGACATGCATTATATATATATATATATATATAAAAGGATCCAATTATTTGTATTAAAGTGCTTCTTCCAAATCACTGAGAGCTTCCTTTTTGAAACCATGTCAGCGTGGGATCCCAACAACACTCCAAGTAGGTTTAGAGTTTGAAACCTACCAGCCTCATTTTTTATCCCCCTTTTCAATTTTTTTTTTATCTGGCAATCGACAAACAATCTAAACTTAATAATTATTTGTTGGTAATCCAGAATATTAGATATTGTAGTTGCTTTTTATTTTTCCTACTAGGAGAAGATGATTTAAATAAGATTCATTATAACTTTTAATTATGAAATTCATTAACATAATTATTTGGATGTCAGAAAGAGTATAAAGAAAATTACCCCCAATGCTCACTCAAAGAATAAAAAAATTATCTTGACATATATTTAATAAAATTAGCTATATAATAAGTAGTAAAATTCGGTACCTAGTAGTAAAGGAAGGTACACAGAATACAAAATTCAGCACTGTGCAGCATAGGCCCCGTCTAAGCCTCGGCTGACTTGTGCAACTATATAGGACACGTCGCCCCCCTTTGTTAGGGGGTCTAATGTAAAACCAATTACAAAGATTAAACATGAATCCAGTCATAATGCTTCAGATAATTCCTTCAAACAAATTGAATAATAGACAATAAAATAATATCAGGAAAATTCTGCTAGATGCTGCAGAAAGTAAATGTCAATTTCTTGTGGCTAGTTCTACGATTTTTTCTTGTTTTTATGTTGGTTCATTTGATTTTATCTTTTTGGTGATCAGAGTATATGGGTATGATAAAATGACTCTTTAATTATAGAATAATTATTTTTTTCGCATTTAGATTTCTATATTTCACTATTTAAATGTTGAACTTGCCAATTTGGAGTGATGGGCATGGTGAAATCAATTGATTTATGAGACTGTTGGAAGAAAAATATCGAGACATGATAACATTTTTCTTCATTTAATAAAATCTTAATATAGTATTTTTGCGGGGAAAAGCCGCTTAAACACTTCAAAAACGGTGGAGGGACCTAACATTTTATATTGACACCAGAGTGTCTCCTGCCAATTTTTCCTTTTTTTCTTTAAAAAAAAAAAAAACTTGACTTTTTTGTTTAGTCCCTTAGCCATTTTTAAAGGGTTTAAGGGGTTTCCCCCTTAAAACTTCCTTTTAATATATAGAATACTTAGAGAGATTTTAATAATGTATTCTCTTTACTTCAAATTTATTTTCTTCCCAGTAATATCCCATACAAACTCCTAATTTGACTATATCAATATTACAACATATTACCACATTTTATTATATTAGTCAGCTTAAATATTAGTTTCTAAGCCTAGGCCTTTTCTGCTAGTATATTCTTAAATGCTTTCGTAGAAATGTTTAGTTTTTTAGCTTTTAAAATTCTTGATCCCAGTCCATCTAAACATGTACAAAAGCCACTCAAAATCTCACAGCCTTGTGCAAAATGCAACCACTTTTTTTTGTTACTGACTCTTGGAGTGATACATGTGTTCTTGCTTTATTTATTTATTTTCAATGGTATACATGGGTTCTGCTTTTCTTTTTCTTTCCACTGCTAATGGGAAATATATATACGTACAGGATGAGGGTCAAAAGAGCAAAACTGCTGGCATATTTTCATACATCGGTTATCTTCTAATGTTCAAGAATCTTCCTTACAACATTCAGAATTCTAAGCCGACTTTCAACAATGCTTATGCGAAGCATCATGGCATACCTGTCACTTTATTTCAGAAGTTCGATAAGATGTTTGGGAATTCCGATTCTGAAGCAGTCCGTATGTTGGATGAAAAATGTGATCTTCTGATCGGCTACATCTTAGTACTCACACTCTTTGCGGATGGGTTTAAGACCTCAATAAGTGATATAGCAAGCGACTTGAAAATGACTCCCATGAATTTGAGGAGATACTATCAGATCCTGGGTTGCAAGCTTTCAAGTGCTAAAAGAGTGGTGACGGTTACCCTTCCTGTTCCTCTCAAACTCCCAGAACTGACGATGAGGAATAAGAAGAGGAGGTAGCCGTATCTGTTCCAATGAGGAGTGATTTTCATTGACATGCATTGGTGCAGGCATTTATGTCATAGGTGTCCAAGAAATTTAAAATTGCCTTTGCCGTGACCTGAAAATCAGTTTTGTGTCCTGTTTTCTTTTTTGTTCATGTTTTTTTTTTTTTTTTTTGACTTATCTTTCCTAGTACTCAATTAAATTTCTTGGCTACCTATTCTAGGTTTTTTCAACTTAAAATGTGAACTATGCATGCCAAGGCTACAGCGAGCAGTCCCATAATTTGAAGTTGAGTTGGTTGTATCAACACAAACTGTTTAAACTGTGAGATTAAAGGTGGCCCAGAAAATAGAAATACATTAGATGCCGTTCGAGTTTGTGGCTGGCACTTCATCTTGTGATTTGGGTGGAATTTTATCTGCCTGCCAAAAGCAAGAACACCCATATAACCCTGAAGCAGTAGCCAGTGTTGGAATGTAAGATTTTGTCATTTTGGAACTTCTTTGCCTTATTGTTCAGAGAAACTGATTGATGCACAGTTCTAAAACTAGGCCAATTACATGGTGCCTACTGGTTTTGGAGCAAGTTTATGATTTATGGTAATCTATATTAACACCCCACTTGAACGGGGCGCTGTTCGAATTAGAAACCCAATAGACAGAGGGAACTTACAGACCAAACACAGATGGAGGTAACATCCCTCCGAGAGTTTTTAAATTGTCGACTTATTGCTTTGACACAATGTTAATAACCGGTAACACCAAAAGCTTTTGGCGTTACTGGTTATTAACATGGTCTCAGAGCCAGACATCACGAGTTTGATATCCCTAGGAGGTATGTTATCTCCATATGTCTGTCTAGTCTGTTGGGTTTTGTATTTGAACGGCTTATCGTTCGAGGGGGGGTCTTAATATAAATTGTCACATCGTTCACTAATAGTTTAAGCTTTTTGTGTTTATGGTTATTTATATGGTATCAGAGCCAGAGGTTACGAGTTTAAAACCTCTGGGAGGCTTGTTACCTCCATCAGTGCTGTTTGCTGGGTTTCGAATGGCTCTCCGTTTGAGGTCACGAGTTTCAAAGCCCTGGGAGACATTTGACTTTTCTATCATGTTAATAACCAGAATCACTAAAAGCTCGAGCTAGTAGTGAACATCTCACAATTTATATCAATACCCCCTCTCGAATGAGAAGCCGTTTGAAATTGAAACCTAACATACGGACAAAACATATATAGAACAGACAAGACAAACAAATGGAGGTAATATGCCTTTCAAAGGGTTTCGAATTTGTGACGTCTGGCTCTGATACCATGTTAATAACAAGTAACACCAAAAGCTCGAGTGTTTTCGGTTATTAACAAAAAAAGCCTCCATGTGGACCAATATGTAAAGGATAATCACTGATTAAAGTGTTGTGGGTTTAAACAATGAACTTGATAAACTTGTTTGATCAGAGCAGGTCTTCTAGTCTGTTTCAATCAGACTTGCTTATCATAAAACAGATCCACACGCAAGCCACCAAGCAAGGGACCTGATCCACTTTTACAGCATGACATAAATCTCTACAGATTAACTATACTCAAATAGACTGCTACATGCACATACAAATTTTGTGGCCAGCAAAGCTTGAAAATGTTTTAACTTAAGTAAAAAACATAAAAAAATAAATAAAAAGAACATCACTATTAGATATATTGATGTGTTCAATTTTTAGCAGTCTAAATCTCTTACATACTTTAGGCAAGCTCACCGCACTCCATGTTCAAGAAGCCATAGTTCTCAATAAAGAGATAAAACGGACAAGCCAAAATAAAGATACTTTCAATTGTATATTTTGGGGCCTGTTTGGTAATTTTACATGAAAAATAAAATGTAGTAAAGCATCAAATCAAGAGAAAATAAAATATAATAAGTTATTATAGTATTTTATTTGTAGTTGTTTGGCATGGAATCTTTTTTACTTTATGTACAGACAAGTAAAATTTCTTTGTCTTTTATTAGAGAAAGGAGGTTGTTTTTTTGACCTTTTTTGAAAAATATAGAAGAAATTTTGAATTAAAGTGTTATTGATGTGACCTATTGTCTGTGAAAAATGAAGGCTTTACTTGACTTTTACTAGTCTTGTAAAGTGCCAAACGGGCTCGTTAACATGCTTTGGGTTCTTGGGGCAGAAGACATGCATTCTCTCGGATGGTCTTCTCCCTTTTATCTGCTGTGATGAGCCAGATCAGAGAGTTTCTTCTGCTTGAAGAAATGTCCAGAGAAAGAAGAGGAAAAGCAAGCAAAAGAGGAGAAAGCAGAGGATTGATAGAATCCTCGTACGATTCTCTTGGTTTATGTTACCAATGGATGAAAAGAAGAAAACATCAGTAGAAAAGAAAGCATGCACATGGAGAGCACTTGTATGTAAGAAATGGTTAAACCTCTAAATAAAGAAAAAGATGCTAGCACACTTGAAGTAAGGTCTCTGCCCGGTACAAGTTGCTGGATAGAATATTTGTAAAAGTCTTTTTTTTTTTTTTTTTCCTGAAAGCCCTATGTTTTCAGACAACCTCAAACGGGCTTCTCTCTTTTCTATTTTTACAAAAAGGTCCATGATTTGATGGTGTAACTATGACCGTTAGTTTTCGTGGACAAATGATAGAAATATACCCTTCACTTAAGCTAAATAAATTTCATTAACTCAAGTTACTTTTAGTGGGGCCTACCTAGATCCATGATGACCAAGCGAGGCATGATGATATCAAAGCGTGGATGTAGATTAGGAAAAACATAAATATATTGTTTTGTCTAACGAGACTAGTGATACTGATCTATCCATAATCGGCAACACATCAGACATGTCCTATAACCAGTGAATTGGGGTTGTTGTGTTCCTTTAAAATCATTTATCTATGGGCTACAAGTGAAAGCACTAGAATATTCGAACCCAGGAGCTTTCAACAAATTCCCAATCATTTAGTTTCTAATCATATATTTAATTAGTATGAACAGTGAGTATAGTACCCTCAATGTATAAAAATCAATCATAGATGGTTAATTTTAAGTAATATTGTTTTATAAATTCCTTAATGGAGTGTCATAGCTTACATCTTCACAAGTCCTCTGAAACATCTTCTCCCAAATTATCAATGAAAAATAGAATGAAATGAAGGATAATGAGGAATGCAAAAAGTTTGGTTTCATAAGATCATAGATTACTCACTCTTAAACACACACGTATGACATGACGGGATCCCAAACTGTAGATCAGTTGGTTGGGTATATCAATGCCCATGTGCGTGAAGGTGCATAAGTTTGATTCTATGTAAAAGCCCAAAAAATTAATGATAACTAATAAATAAATGACAGAACTGGTTTCCAATGGTGTGTAAAACTGCCATGACATTGTTATGGTTAGATTGCTAATTAAATGCAAGAGCCAGCAAGTATGAAATTGTATGAACATAGGTAAAATAGATATCACATCTACTGATGTGTTCATTATTCTTTTGGCTAATATGTGAACCACAAATTTGTTTAGAAGAGAGAGAGGAAAAAAAAGACACCAGAGCTCTAGGGAACCTGATCATTACAATCCATTTTACAGAAGCATAGTTGATAATAAGAGATTAAACAAACAAACCAAGACAACAAAAAATTATGTCTTTTACAGATCCACTGCTGAGAATGTATTTCACAATCATGTAACGATCACACCTCAGTTAACTTATCATCTTATAAGATTCCTGCTCCCAAGGGCTTTGGCTTCTTAGGGTAGAAGACATCAGTAAAAACCGATTTGGAGATCAGAGAAGCTTTCAACAAAGATGCGGCCTGCAACAAGAGTAAATTTGTGATTAGCTTCCAATCATTTGTTGGCTATATAGTGTGGTTGGAACATTTTCCATTCCGAGACTGTCAATTTTGCAATTCATTACATAATTTTGTAGTGATGCAAATCCATACACATGGATTTGGGACCATTGTCAACACTCCGGTTCTGATGAAGGAGGAATGTTTATATGAATTTCTCACCATAGAGTGAGGGACACTTTCTTTTTTGCATATGAAGATAAGGAAGTGTATTTCAGCTTATGTACTTAAAAAGTATATTTTGTATTTAAAGATGTCCAAAACGGAGAGTGTCCCTCACCCTATGAGGAAGAAAAAACTCATGTTAACATTCTCCTGCTAAACAAAACAATATGCAAGTTCTTAGTTTAGGAACGAAGGAACAGTACTGGATGGTTCACAATACATCAACCGTCTAGAGTTGATTGGCCAGACAGCCTGAGCCCAACCGTCGTTGTCTCAAAGTGCATGGCAGGTTTAATCATGTGGGCCGTGATAAAGTCTATTTCCTTGACCATTAGCTCAATAGGCCTGGCTAGATGGCCAATCAGGACCCAACATACTCGACAAAACCAGACAAATTAGCCTGTCAGGATCTATGTGGACTGACTACAAGCCGAATAGGTAAATGGAAAGAGAGCAAGAATAAAGGGCCCATAAATTGCCTGTGACCACTGAACAATGCTTTTATTAAAGATGCTCAAACTCCTGAACTATAGCACTGTATATGTCCTTAACCAGCTGGTTAACGGCCCAATATAAATAATGGCAATGTAACTATGCCATTGTTGCAGGAAAGAAGAAGAAGAAGAAGAGATGATGATGATGGTGATGTAACATGTACAGGGTTGTTTTACTTTACCTCAACTTCCCCCACAGTAACAACATGCTCCTCTAAATCAATCATGGAGATATTCAATTTGGTAAGTAGAGAGATGCCCGACATGGGTGAATGCTGTTTCACATTCAACTCATCAGTTACCAAGAACATTGCCGGTCCAGCAATGAAGGATCCTCCGAACTCCTTCACTGGACTCGGATACTTTGGATTTACGGTGAATAACTGTTTCTTTATTGACCAGTGTATGCAACGGTCGGAGCTATAATCTATAATTTTAATATCATTATCAGAAATGTTTCTGCTGCAACTGCAATCAATAATGGTGGGCTGCCATTGGTTTTGTTCCTTAATCTGAAGTGGCTGGTTCTTACAACTGAAATAAGGCCCAAGCTTGGGGTCAACTAACAAGCCTTCACATTCCTCAGACTTGATGAATTCCTTTAGAACTTGCACGCTCCTATACAAGTTAACTAAACATTTAATGCCTGATTCTTCACCAAAGAATTTAGCCACAAAACCCAGAGGGAAGGCGAGGAAGCTAAACAGTAGATCTGCAAATTCTTCCCCACCTTCAGCATACACAACCTTGTTGTTAGATTTCCTCACTGTTAGCCTCACACTAATCTTCTTAGAATTACTGCCATTCCCTTTCTCTTCCTTAGGCTCAGCAAAATCTTTCCAATGAAGAGCATCCATTTCAAAATCATGGTCTGATCCATCAATCAAATCATTTTCCAGCAGGAGCACATCTGTTAAAGGTGTTTTGGAGAGTAATGAACGTTTAAGAAGATGCAAAACCTACAGAAAACATAAGATATAATTGGAGTTCATATTTTTCTGGGTCATTGTGAAAAAAACGGAAATAAATTTCTTCCCCTGAAAGAGAAACTATCCATACCTCTGCTGCCCCAATATTCACATTCCTCTCCTCAAGCACAGACGCATCACTGATTCCTAGTTCATTTAGCAGTGTAAAGGTCGCCTTCATAGAAGCAGGAAACACCTGTAAATCATCTCTTATGATAAATCTCATGTACGTTCCCTTAACAAAGACTCCATCCTTACTAGATGCGACACATTCTGCCTTCTTATTGAAAATCATCTGCTTCTTCATAGATTGCCCACAACGACATTTAGCATTGTAGAAGGTACTGACCAACTCGTGCTTATATACACAACAATCCCATGAGCACACATAGTACTTTGTAGGCTCCGTGTCGTCAATATTCACCTTCAGATTCTTGCACGGTTCTTCTGAAGCATTTCTGGGATGGAGCAACATTTTCTTGCATGCATCTGTCTGTAGAAGGTTCACGTCAAGATCCTCCGCACTCTCATATAACGTACTCATGCCACCTATCTTCGATTCCTTGCCAGTGAGACGGATGATAGTCCCTATGGGCATTGTTAAGAAGCTAAGGAGAACATCGACAAAATCGTTCCCACATTCGGCAAACACCACCCTATTCATCTTCTTGTCCACGACAAGTTTCAAACTCATCTGTGTGGTTGCCATGAGCGATTATAGGGATATAACCCAGGAAATGAATTGTATGAGAAGTGCTGGTGCTGCTAAGATGACTAAAAGAGCAATTTACATGTAACTCAGGAAAGGTTGATACCCTTTTTATAGAGAGTCTGAAATGATTACTGTCCAGAGAAGTGGAAAAGATGGGTGCAACTAGTGGATTCCATGATGTAAAAAGATGCCCCCGCTGGAATTTATTCACTTTCCCATAATGCATATAAGCATCGTGCATTAGGAACATTCAATACATGGGGCACACCTCTGAAGTCCATATTGGATGGTCCTGGTTTATGATGCATATGCGCACCGTGTGCTAGTGAAAATGATCCTATATATCTCCACTAGTGGCAGACTCGAGATTTTTGTTTTGGGGGGTTGGAGCCAAATAGTTAGTTGGGTTTTGTGACCCAAGATTTTAAGGTGAGTTTTGGGGATGGGCCCAGAATTTTCATGTGGGTTTTGGAGGTGGACTTAAGATAGGTTAGCAAGACTTGAACATAAAACTTAAGTAGTAATTTTGCATCATAAAAAAAACAAGAAAAATAAATTTTAAATAAAATATTTATAATAATATTAAAACATAGAAAACGCCTCGTTTAGGATTGTCGCTCTAGGCCTCAAATTGTCTCGAGCCGGTCTTGTTTACAACCAATAAGGTGCATCAATGGAGAACGTGGAATGACGGCAACAACCTCATCGAACATGGCAACATGCCATCCATGATGCTTAAGTGTTGCTTTAACAATCTTAGGTTCTTAATTTGTTATGGAATTTTAGTAATAGTAACTGCAAGTGTGTATTTAGGATTGGGTTTGTAGACCCCCACATTTGCTTTTTGTACCCATGGGGTGCTAATTCATCTGAGTGGAGGAAACATCAACAGGTGTAGGTAGCCCAAACAGCAGGTTGGCTAAAAAACTGTTGAATTGGGCTTTGAATGGGAAGCCAATCTGAGTGGAACCCATGGGAGCCGATATCATTAGTGGACCCAGGTGGCTCGGTCACAACAGGAGAACCTGGGGAACCGAATGAGGCAGATGAGCCTTGGGTCCCTGTCACAGCAGCAGATGAACCGTGTGGAACAGGTCCAATAGAAGTATATTCATCACTGATTCCTAGTTCATTGAGCAGTGAAAAAGGCTGCCATCATAGAAAAAGGAAAGCACCTGTAAATCATCTCTTATAATAAATGTCATGTTTCGCTTAACAAAAGACTCAATCCTTACTATACGGCGCCAGCATTCAATTTCTGAAACACTATCTGCTGGTTATTTTGTTTTCCAAAGACACATTGAGAATTGTAAGCGGTACATTGTTTATATATAAGTCAGAACCTTGGAGTGAAGGATGTATTGGGTAGTTTGAACGGCCAGATTTAATGCAGGTATGTGGTAATCATGATTTTTATCTTGGTAAATGGTGTGGTAATTTTGATATGATCTTGTGGAGATGTGCGAGAGTGCAGTGGGCACATAATATTCAGAAATGAATGTGACGCTTGGATAGTGGAAAAGTCTTCATGATTAATGGTCCTGATTGTGGTCGAAATTGTCAGATACCATTATATCAGATGGCTCTGATTGTGTGCTATTGGCTACAGTCTATTGAGATGAACCATCAAATCAACATGGATTCCAATTTCCATGCAACTAATAATGATTAATGACAGAGTAACTTAAGCTGAAATAGTATAGATAGGATGGACAGTGGACCGTTGGATCCCATTTAACTTCATCGGATGGATTGGTGAATTTATCTCTAGATAACACAGTTTTCCCGTCTTCCCATTTTTAATTTCCATACCTCAAGCTCGGATCTATTCACCCACACCAGCCGCACTTGAATTAGCATCTCACACTCTGAAAGGTGTACTCTCAAATTTTCCTCGCATGTCTTCCAATTCACTGTTCTTCCTCAACAAAATTGCTCATATGACTGAGCAGTACTCATAAAGGATCTTCAAGACCTTGGTTTTTCTATTTTAATTTATTTATTTTGATGACCCAAGTATCCCTCGCCAGCCTAGCCTTAAAGACTTGTGGCTTCCGGCCAGGGGTTATTCGATTCTGACAAGTAAGGACTATTCTTTGGGGATACATGGCTGCACACATAGTACCTATTATGGTTTTTCTACTTGTGTACGTAGAAGGAAGGATTTTAATGCTAATCTTTGTACTAATGGGATCCAAATGAATTATCTAGCTAATGCTTGAAATAAACCCAAATGTATTGAAAGTCCTTTCCAACATTAAAATTTTCAGATTTCAAATAATGCATTCCCATGAAGTGGGGTAAAACCATCAAAGTAAATGATTAGAGGTGAAATCCCTCAAGGGGTCATCGAATAATCTCCACTTCATTGATAAATGATTACCCACTCATCATACTAGTCGATTAAAATCCTTGGTGAAGCTCCCATTTACCCCCTAAACCCCTCACTTCTCACAAACCATCCATAGAAGTCACTTTATTGTGAGTTGCCAAGAATTTAAATAACTAGGCTTTGGGCCCTAAAAGATACTCTTCGTATGTCCTTATACGAAAACAACAAAAAATAGGGGAGCTGTTATTTGCACATCTAAAGTTTCTCGGTGCACATCTCTGCTCTGTTCACATCCTTCAACCATCGAGTTTTGCTCCGTGCACTTCTTCCTCTTCCCAGTTTGTCCAACTAATTTGCTCGGTGCACATCCCTCATCCGGCCCCTCCTTCCCTCCCATTCACAGTTTGAAGCAGAAGCCCTTGTCCAAGACCGA
The DNA here is from genome assembly GCA_029852735.1 of Persea americana. NCBI lineage: Eukaryota > Viridiplantae > Streptophyta > Magnoliopsida > Laurales > Lauraceae > Persea > Persea americana. The sequence continues at coordinate 32,068,707 of CM056820.1, read as the reverse complement.
CGAGAAAGGAGGAAAACCGATTGTTTGAAGCACAAGCCTTCCCTCCTTCTTCTTCTTCACCTTCCCTCCCATATCCAGCTTCCAAGCTTGTTGAGGACCCAAAATTTGTCTCCTTCACATAGTCGGTAATTCTTCTCTCCATTTATCATCTCTCATTTCATTAGACAATCAATTTCGATGAATTCTAGAAAGGTTAAGATGTTTAAAGGGATCATTCACTCCCTCCTTCACTCAATCTTGGTGTGGTGTCGGTTTTTTTTTTTTTTTCCGCAATTGTTTGGACTTTCAAGTCCGAATAGTATGTTTGTCGTTCAGGCGTAATCCACTAAACGACATGCATGATGTTCAGCTATGTGAAACTGAACAGGAGCATGTTGTTCATTCTGTCAAAGACGAACATAATCAATTTTCTTTCATACCACATTTCTGTAATAATTTTTGTGGTTAATTCTTAGCAAAATTCTTTGTTTCAGAATGGACACGGTAGATAATTAGAGAGTTAAGACTATATTGATGAATAGAGTATGACACACTAGAGCTCCCTGGATCGACCTAGCCGACATCTAGCTAGCTGATAATGTTGATGCAGATGTAGATGTCTGTAATGAACCAAATGAACTTGACAATTTGGTGGAACAATGGCATCGCATCCTTAACGGTCAAAGCATACTACGATCAATCTTTCTTAGGGGATATGAACTGAACAACCCTAGTGAAACATATGAGACACTTGAGCAGGTTGATAGCGTGGAAAACCCTAACCGAGTGAAAAACCGTTGATCCGAACTAGATCAACAATCAAGCACTATGAATCTTGTAATTACAAGAACTCATAGATTCCTCCTCAGCTATTCCCTACCTAAAGACTATAGTTACGTCTTAAGTAACTTCACGCTTCAACAACTTCACACCGTTGATTGCAATAAATTCAAACCAATGCTTGATTCCTCAAATCTTCTATGCAAGAAGATGATCTTCTATTAGGGAAGTAGAAGAAGTTGCTCTCTAGATGATCTCTTCAGCACAATACTTCAATCAAAAACTCTAGAGAAGTTTTCTCTTAATTAGATCTTTCAACTCAGAATAATGAAAGATACGAGGTGTCTCTTTTGGGTAGCCCATGAGTCCTTTAAATAGACTTTAGGACGTGTTTAAGGTTACCTAACTTAATTATGACTAAAACAAGAAGTTCGGGTATAATTAGAAACACAATTCTAATTTTCATCAGACTCTGCCGGCTCGTTTGCTCGAGCGAATGGAAGGTCCGCTCGAGTGGTTGAGGTTTTGATTCAGCACAAAAAGGCATCTATTTGATATCTGACAACGTCCACTTGAGTGGAAGAAGATGGTTGCTCGAGCGGTCCCTATTCTGGATGATATGAAATTTTAGCAATTCAATTCCTTCCAAACTATCCTCTTCCAATTCCATCAAACTTCTTTTTCTCCATTCAACATACTTCTAATTCTGTCTGAATTCTCACTTCTAATTCTGCAAGACTTTCTTCTATTAATCCTTCTAGTCTTCTAATTTCCAATTCTTGCAGTCTTCTAACTTAAGAGCATAGGCACAGTCCTTTTTCTAAAAATAAAAATTAATAACTCAATGGACCCAGAGTTTTGTGCAACCCATGAATTAGCCAACACACAAAAACCTAACCCAAGGGCCTTGAATATGAAGCTCTAATGAAGTCTATAAAAAGCCTTGGAGATATCTAATTTCATACATGCCTCATCACTAACCTTAGTTCTTAGTTTTTAGAAACGTTCGTGAGCTAAAGCCGCATGCTCATGAATTGAACTTCACTTCACAAAGGTCGCGTGATGGTTAGAAATTAGCAAAGGTAGGTTAGTAGATAGACTAGATGCCTACATTTTAAAAATGATTTTGTAGGTGAAATGTGAATGCTAATTGGCCTATAATCAGAGAAAGACCACTTATATAATCTGAACCATTTAAAATTACAACTTTTATCAATTGGCATGGACCCAAATTCACTTTAGGCAGACTTACCATTACCTCTAGGTTTTATGTGTGGGCACTATACTCGGCTTCATAGGAAAACTTGCATGTCAATTTGGCAATAATTAGAACATTGAGACCCAGCCCAACCAATTTATTAATCCAATTTAGAATGTGAACTCGAAGCCCTGCTCATAATTCAAAAGGATAATTCTGAAATCCCAGTATCAATTTGTTCGGAAATTGGAATTGAGTACATAGGGAATCCATCGTATGTGGTTAAAATTGAAAATCCAAGATAAAAACATACAAAAATGGCAATCAAATAGCCTATTCTTTAATGGAAAGTGAATTAAAGAAAGACGAGAAATTATTACTTAGCCATCACCCTAGTAATTCAAATCTTAGAAAAGTCAAGATTCCATTAACTTATATCCTTCACCCGTGACCTTATATCATGTACACTTCACTTAATAAACAATCCTTCCACGGATCTCATTTGACAATGAACTCCTCCGACGCATTTTAGGGCAAACAAATATAATGGAGTTTCAAATTGAGTTGATGGGTTAAATTAAGAGAATAGACTAAGTGCATGTTTGGTATCTCTATTTTTCGCCTCTATTTGTCTATTTGTCTAAATCGGACATAGGTTAGAAAAATTAGAGCGTTTGGTAGATGACTTTATCCTTTTCCTATTTTAGAGGAGTAGAAGCAAATCCTCTAAAATTGAAATGTCCACTTTCTGGGCATGTGAAAAATGAATGCATAGGCTCTAAAAAACGTACAGACAAATCCTCTAAAATTGAAATGCCCTCTTTTTTTTATAGCTTTTTTTTTTAATGGTTTTATTTTAAATGGTCTGTCAGAAAAAGAGTAGAGATGCCAAACATGGCAGAGATCTTGAGAAAACCCATCCACAAATTTGGGTCAGAAGTGTCTATCCTAAACTTAAATTACTAGGTCGGGTCAGGGTCTAATAGAATTGCAGCTGCTCCTACCAATTTTTGGTGGAGGCCCATCCCAAGAAAGCCATCCGAAGTAAATCTCCATGTGGACCGTGGACCATATGACATGATTACCCAATTTGATCTAAGCATGTCACCTACTCTGTTTCAATCGCCAGTCACTGTAACTGATATGGCATACAAACTTTATGGATCCCATTACATCACGATCAATCCCAACATTCAAAGTGCTTACAGACTTGCCAAAAATGACCAACATTGAGGCCTTTTTCAAGCCTATATGATCGTACCAAAAATGTCAGGCTAGAAATCCTCTCCAGTCATAAACTTCACCACCCGATGGAAGTGATCACATGTAAGATAATAATACAACTGTAGTAATCGTACAAATGCTTGGTTTTTTTAATTTTTGGCAAAGAAACAGTGATTGCATTCTCATGGGCTCCATCCACTGCCCTTTTCTCCATTCCTCTGGTCCCATATTTCTAATTTAACCGTTCACTATGTCTATTCAACTAATAACAGAAAGACTTTGAACTTGATTATTTTAATTCTTCATAGATTACTTATCAAAAAAATCTCATAATAGATTTTAAGAATTCGTGAAAAAGTCACAACCAATGGATCGGATCTAATTTTTACACTTTTGGCAGTCTCCCAATTCATTATCAGAACCATGCAATTTTTTCATATTAATAAAAAGAATGATGAAATTTAATTTCATAGCTTGGGATCTTTGTATAAATACACACATATATATGTAGAGTAATCTGTGAAAACCATCTATAACTATAGGCAACCTCTTGTAAAAATGGTGATATTGACAACCATGGTAAGTAACAGTTGCATGTGTAAAACTCAATTCTTCTGCATTATTAATCATGTTATCAATGATTTTGGCCTAAAATTTAGGACATCACAGAAATAAGATGGATGTTTTCATTTTGAGCATGTCAGATTTCCTCTAGGCAGGTCCATTGTGGGTTACACTCCTTGATCCACTGATGATTGGATGCATGTGGGACAGCATTCAAGGGATCCGGACTCCATGATCTGATGTGATCGACCTTTAGATTGACATTGCCACACAATAGCAAAATAGAACTCGAAGTTCATCACATTCCATTTTACAAAAGCAGTACTTCTAAGAGATAAAATCAGCAAACAAACCAAAACCAGAAACATATATTTCTCCGACTCAATAGTGAAAATGTACTTTGTAATCCTGTAAAGTCAGGCCTCAGTTTTTAATATCTTCGAATCTTCTGGCTTCTTAGGGTAGAAGACATCAGTCAAAACTGTTTTAGAGATCAAAGAAGCCATTAACAAAGACGCGGCCTGCAACAAGAACAAATCTGATCAGCTTCCAATTATGTGGGCTATTAAATTAAAAAAAAAAATCATCCCATCGTTGTTGTCTTACGATTCTTTAAGCAATTTTAAAGTTGCAAGTGGAAATCCGAACATATGCTACAGTACAATATCAACACACTTGTCATGATAAACAATATAATGTTCTCATGGAAGGAACAGTAAATGGTTGACAACAAGCCAACGGCCCGGTCAAGGACCAGACATCTTTAAGCCCAGCCCATAGCAAACTTAAGCATGTGGGATATGCTAGACTCTGTTTCCTTTACAGTAAGTCATATGGGCTAAGGTTGGATAGGCAGTCCAGACTTCTAAAGAGTACTGGAACTGACCATAGGGAAACAGAAAGGGGAGAAGAGTAGCGGGGCCTATTAGGATCCCCTTCCCCCTGACAACCGGGAAAATTTACCTATGGCTTTGTTGCAGATACAAAATGATGTAACAAGAGAAGGGTTGTTTTGCTTTACCTCTTTCTTTCCCACACTAAAAACATGCTCCTCTAAATCGGTGATGAGGATGTTCAAATTCGTAAGTAGAGAGATGCCTAGCATGGGTGAATGCTGTTTCACATTCAAATCGTCAGTTAACAAGAACATTGCCGGTCCAGCAATAAATGATCCTCCGAGCTCCTGCTCTGCTTTGGGATACTTTGGATTTATGGTGATATATTGCTTCCCGCCAATGGTGAAAGATTGTTTCATTGGAAGCAAATAAATGATTGCGGCCATGAGAATTGTTCTCTAATCCGAAGTGGTTGGTTGCTACAACTGAAATAACGCTTGAGAATGGGATCAGCTAGAAAGCCTCTGCATTCCTCAGACTTCATGAAGGCTGTTAGAACTTGAACGCTTTTGTGCAAGTTATCTAAACATCTAATGCCAGAGTCTCCACCAAATAAGTTAGTCACAACCCCGAGAGGGAATGCGAGGAAGCTAAAGAGTAGATCTGTAAACTGTTCCCGACATTCAGCGTACACAACCTTGTTATCAGATTTCTTCACAGTGAGCTTCACCTTAATCTTTTTAGAATCACTGTCATTTCCTTTCTCTTCCTGAGGTCGGGCCAAATCTCTCAGATGATGAGTACTGGCTTTGAAATCATGGTTTTCTCTATCAATCTTATCTTGGTCACGTAGGAACACGTCTGTCAAAGGCATTTTAGAGAGTAAAGTACGATTGAGAAGACTCATAACCTACAAAAAAGAAAATGTAATATGTAGTTCATAATACCTGGGGTCATTATGCAGTGAAAAGAATGAAAAGAAAAACAAAAAAAAAAAAAAAACTATGTTCTCCACTACAAGGAAGAACCAGCCCATACCTCTGCTGCCCCAACATTCAAACTCCTCTCCTCAAGCACAGACGCATCAGTGATTCCAAGCTCATTAAGCAGCGCAAATGTTGACGTCATAGAAACAGGATGCACCTCTAAATGATCTCTTATGATAAACCTCATGTTTCCCTTAACAAACACTCCATCATTACTGTACGCGCCGACATTCTCATCAAATATTTTCATCTTCCCCGTAAATTTTCCACACAGACATTGAGAATTGCAACTGGTACTGACATAGTTATGACCTTCGGGACAACAACCAAATGAACATGAGTAGTACTTTGTAGGTTCTGTGTCGTCAACATTCACCTTTAGATTCCTGCAGTGATCTTCTGATGCGCTTGTGGGTTTGAGCAACATTTTCTTGCATGCCTCTGTCTGTAGAAGTTTCAAGTCCAGATCTTCCACACTCTCATATAACGTACTCATGCCACCTATTTTTGATTCCTTACCAGTGAGTCGCATTACAGTCCCTATGGGCATTGTCAAGAAGCTGAGGAGAACATCGACAAAATCGCTCCCGGATTCAGCAAACACCACTCGATTCTTTTCCTTGTCCACAACAAGTTTCAAACTCATCTTTTTGGCTGCCATGAATGTTCCAGAGTAAAACCAAGGAAATGAATTGTATGGAAAGTGACGGTTTTGCTACGATTATAGAAAGTGCTGTTTATATAGAACTCAAGGGTGATGCTCGTTTTAAAAAATGATGGGGGAGTTTGAACGGATGGATTTAATGCAGGTGTGTGGTAATTATGATCCTGTGGAGAAATGCAAGAGTGCATTGGATCTGAATCGACGCTTGGATAGTTGAAAAGTCTCCATAAATCAATGGTCCCGATTGTGGTAATTGAAATCGCCAGGTAACAGATGGCTCTAATTGGTTTGTATTGATTACGGGCTATGCGAGGTGGACCACAAAATCAACATGGATTCCAATTTCCATGTAACTAATTATGGCAGAGGTTTGAGCAAGAATTGTGGACCGTGGACCGTTGGAGTTCAACCGAAATTCATCCAAATGGAATGGACTTTGGAGAATTCATCTCTACATAACCCACCTTTTCATTTCCCTATATCGAGTTTCCTTAATCTCAAGCCCGCTTTCAATCAACCATATCCATTTACTTACATCAGGTAAACTATAGTTATTTAGTATTCTTCTGTCTTTTACACATTATGGTGAATTTGTGAGGCTAGAGGAATCGGTGCCAGTGAGAAAAATTGCTTCGATTCTAAATGCAGGCCCTTTTTGGAGGCACAATACATTTTTCTCTTGGAAAAGGAAAAAATGACATAATTTTGCTAAATAAAGAGAATTTCAATTTCTGATATGAGAGGTAAGACTGTCGGATTCCTATCCTACATAAATAGAAATTTGCAAAGAGCAAAATACTCTTCATGCACAAATGCATGCTTAGGGTTTATTTCTTTAGCAGAATTCTTGATGAGGGGAATTTTGACATTGCTAGTGCGATTGCCCCCTTGGCATTTAAAAATATTATGTTCAGAATTAGGCCCATAGCCCATTTGGGTTTTTTCCTCCATCTGAGAATTCCTGTTTGATTTCCAGAAGCTAGATTCGATTAATGTGTGGTGGCAAGTATTGTCTCAATACTGTTAGGACTGGGTAACCAATTTTTGACAATCCATCCGCATTCTTTAGCCACCATTTTTTTTTAAAGGCAAGTGAAGGTTTAATTAACAAAGAGGAAAAACCCCTTAAAAACACAACATCATAAGATCAACCGATCTTATGCCAAAGAAGTATCAATCCAAAAACCAAAGAGCCCACATCCCGGACATCAGGATCTCCAAACAAATACAGCAATTATGGTAGTAATTATTTCAATTCTGTAGCAATAAGATGAACAGGGCCCATGCTAACTTCTTTGATTTTTTTGCTCAACTGAATTGAGTGTTTCGATGGTGCTAAAATTAGAGCTTGAGGGTACCTCTCCACCACACGAGCTATTTTCCTGACTTTGAATCTTTGTCTCCAAGGAGATCTATTTGGATTTTTAATTGTTCCTTTGAGATGGTCTTGCAATTCAAAGACAACAACTATATGCATATTCATTGAAATGTCTTTAGCCACCATTACTTCTGATTTGCCGTGACTCACTGCCACTACACATTCAACAGATATATGAAAAAGAAAGACATTTTGAAGAAGGAGCTTTTGATATTTTGCAACCTCAGAATTTTGATTCCAGAGTCATCAGGTCCTCTTCCACAGTCTCAGCCAGAAGCCAATGATAGCAGAGCTCAATTAGAGTCTCCACAGCATACCTTTTGAATACTGTTTTCTCTATAAATAGGCCATCAGCTATAAATCATGTTAACATCTCTTTAAATCCGAATGGTTCTACCCTTTACCACCAGTCTAGTTCGCCAGCCTTAGCCTAGCCGGTGGGCTTTGTTTTGTTTTGTTTTGTCTGTTTTCTGTTGTTCGTGCAAGCCCCATTTATAGCCAAAATAAATAAATAAAGAAGGAAAAAAAAAAAAAAGTCTCAAATGACTTGTGGAATACTTGGAAATCCAGCCCATCCAATTTTTTCTTTTTTGGAATCTGGATGCTCCAATAAAAAAGAGGATTCGGAAATTCCACCGTGTCTAAGAATTAAGAAATTCATCAAATAGAAATTTTTATGATTCTAGTAAAGAAACAAGATCCAAATAACCTTCCCTTCTATGGATAGGGATAATTTCAAAATATTATAAAATTTTTAATTGGCTTTGAAAAAGTACATTAAGATTTGAATATTTCAAAAAAGTATAACATTTTCTATAATTCTTACAATCAAAACCTCACCAAAAAAAAAAGGTGACTTACCCTCAGTTTTCCACATTTTCCTTTTAATACATTGTTAAAGAGAAATGACCTTATGGTGCCCACTTCAACTATATTTATGCATACGAAAATAAAAAAAGGGTTTATATGGATTCTGAATAACTGAAAAACCAACTAAATCGAATGGCTATAATTACCTAAATCATGTTGACACTAGGCATACGAAAATTCATAGAAAACAGAACCACAAGACTGACTCGGAATGACCTAGTAGGGCCCACTTCAACTGTATTTATACATGTATAATTAAAATAAAGAGTTTATATGAATTCCAAATAACTGAAAAACCAACTAAATTAAATGGTTATGATTATCTAAATCAAGTTGAAGCTTAGGCACATGAATATTAGACCAACTTGAATTATAAAAAGAAGGTACCCTACCATTATCATTTGATTAGGAGGGCCCGTAAAGTGAATTTTGGATTGGTTTTGGAGACGAAACAAGGTTAAACTTGTCATGAGAACTTTCTTGTTATTTTTAAAATAAAATAAAAATTATGAAGACAACTTGATTAAAAGAATTATGAAAAAATTTCAAATTTACTCATGCTTTTTTAAAAAGTTGCCAAAAGTTTATACTTATTTTGAATATTTTAAAGTTTCATGCTTTTTTTAAAATTTTCCTAGGAAAGGGAAGAGCGGATATAACCCAACCATCACCCTAGTGATTCCATACATCGGCCAGTGAATATTTCATCCACATCTCCAACTTATATCCTATTCAATCCATTTGGAAGATTTCATTTTGCTGTGAATTCCCATGTATCTCAATGCTTAATGCACTTAATGCACTTAGTGATGTTCAGATTGAGCTGATGGGTCGAAGTGAATAACAAGAAGAGACTCTCAATTGCTTTTTTAAAAAATATGCCCATCTGAAATTAAAACAGAAAACAGAGGGGATATACCCAAACCACTTCATCACACCATGGAAGTGATCACATATACTAAGGTCAAGTCAAAAACCTTAAAGGCATAAATAATTCAGGTAGCAGTTCACCAATCAATAAGAATAGCGCTGTAGTATTCTCACCAGCTTGAATTTAGCTGAGTTCAATGAAGTTTGACAAAAATGCATCCCAAATTCAGATGATGCATTTTAACCCTGCTAAATTCCAAGGCAACTCAACTCAGTTTACAGAACCACCATACAAATCACAAAAAGATTAGAACAAACATCAAATTCCCATAACCCTAGAGTTTCAAAATGACATTTCCCCCCTTTCCTCTTTTAGGGTTTAAGACAAGAAATAAAGAACCACTATTCAACATCCCCAAAACCCTCCTCCAATCACCCAATTGCCACAAACCCATAAACCCCTTTTCTGAATCACCCAATTCCAACAAAACCCATAAACCCCTTCTTCTGAAAATATTATAATTCAGTATCTAAACACAAAACAAAGTGCAGAAAACCTACCTCAAAACCCTCCAAACCAAAACCCCATTTTCAGTCCTTTGATTCTAACCAAACCCCACTTCAGAGCTGACGATCCGCCGCGCTGGCGACGATAGGAAGATACGGAGTCCGCCCCAGAATGCAGAAAACAACACTGTAGAGAAAGCAAGCGACGACGAAGATGAAGATTGCATTATACCCCAACATCAAAATGCGAAACCCTAAACCCCTGGAGGGGCTTAAGATCCTCTGCAGAAGGAGCGGAATCGCGAGGAGAACGTCCAAGACGACTGCCTGCATCGAATTGAAGCGTACATAGCGGGTGAAAGCGGGGTTTCGGACGACCGCAAGGTAGAGAGCGAAGAAGGCGACGAAGCTGGCGTATGGGATGGATCGGTAGAGGCTCATGAGGGGGAAGATGGGTTCGAAGAGGAGGCCAAGGGAGGGGTATTGGGCGAAGAGGAAGCGGCCGTACTGGATGCCGTTGAAGAAGGGGAGGAAGTAGGAGGCGGCGGAGATGAGGCGGTCGGAGGCGGGGGTGGGGTTGTAGGACATGGAGATGGTGGGCCTTGGCCTTGATGAGAGGGTTCTGGAAGGAGGAGGGGAGATCTTGGCCGTCGATTTGAGGGGGAGGAGGAAGGGAGGGGAGCGGAGGGAGGAGGTTGGGGGTTTTAGGGTTTTGGGGGAAGGGTGGAGAGAGAGGCGGAGGAGAGGAAGCGATGCCATTTTTTGCTGTTGTGTTGTCAGAGAGAGAGAGAGAGAGAGAGAGTGTGTGTGTGTGTGGAGGATGAGAGGAATTTACAGTGGATAGCAATTAGCAAGGATGCACCCCATGTTGGATGTGGGGCCCAATGTATCGATCAATGATAATCAGATTGATCATGGACTAAAACAATGTTTAACCTAATGACTGACAACTAATGCTCTAGGTCCAGGTTGGCATCATTAAGGAAGAGAATTCAGCTATCCGTTCAAGCTAACAAGAATGGTTGATTTTTATTAGATTTTCATTAACCTATTTATTTGCATATAATAAATGAAAATCGAATAAAGAGGAATTCATGCTCAAATCATCTCCATCCTAGGATTATTAAAAAAGAAAGGGGTTAAGAATATAAGGCGATGCCTAATGAAGGATGTGATGCAAACGAATGCTTATTTTTCTAATTATCGGGCGGTTTCGACCCATAAAACATCAAGTTCTAAACCAACTTTGGGTATCATTCATGAACGGGTGTGTATTCAAAACCTGATTCAGATTTCAACTGATAAACAAGTTCGGATCCAGATGCAAAGAGATACTGGTTTCGACTTGTGGACTTAGGATGATGCAGAGAGGTACTGGTTTCAACTTGTGGAGTTAGGACCCACCTTTTTCGCCTTTTTTATATCTCATATTTCCTATTTAATATTTCTATCAATAAGAATACAAATGGTGCACATAATCTATAGTTACTTTGTCGTGCAAATATTGGATATGTATCTCCCATACTATTGCTCAATTGATTAGGAAGATGGTGTCCAGAGGTGAAACTAGAATTTTTCTTTTGAGGGGCCAAAGTTAAAAAGCTTAAATAAAATTATAAAACTTAGTAATCATGAACGATAATTTTTTTTTTATAGTTTTGCTTAACATTTTTTCATTGAGTAACAAAAAATTAAAAAATTAAAAAAATGATAATAAAAATATAAAAAAGAAAAATAATATTCATTTGTTACTCTAGAAATTCAATACCCAAGGCCAATCAATTTGGAGGTAGAACTTTGAAGGGCAACAATAGTTTATTATAAAATAGTCCAAATCATTTAAGGTTTGAACTCATTAAAAATCAAGGGGCTTTTTAATGGAGCCACTAATGAAAACCAAAAATTCCAAAATGAATTTTCTACATTTGCATTAATCCTCACAAAAGTCACTCGAATAGGAATTTAACCCACTTTCATATTGATCACTCACAAACAACTTGTGAACAAAATATTATGACAGTTTTATTTATCGTATTGAAATGGTGGGTCGTCTAACCCCTTATAGCTCCAACCACTTCCAAACACCAAGGTCTTGAGCCGGAACTGAGATCGGGCCGGTTTGAAACCAAAACCATAATTTGTTCTGGATCAATTATGGTTTTGTCATGCTACCAACCCATTTGCATCCCTAGATATAATGCAAGGACTTCAATGGGACCTTATTTTCAAGGACTTGAATTACAAGGGTAATGATGCTATAAAATTTTCATCTTTCTTGGTTTGATTTTCATTTTAGGGCAGGTTATTTGAAGGTCGTTTTTGGATATTCACTTTTTGGATTCTTCATTTTTAACCACTACTAATACCACTTATAGAAATGCAACATTGAAACTCAATTGCATGGAACAGACAGGCCCAAGCAATGTTAAAATTTCACACCATTCTTCCTTCATAAACTATTTGCTTAATTTAAAATCGATTAAATTATTATATAGTCTTCAAAAAACGTACTCTATCAGCTTCGTACATAAAACTTATATATATTAAAAAAATAAAAAATAGTTAAAGATGGGGTCGTGGGAGAAGATCTAATTTATGCCACGGTGATTACAGGAAAGTTTGCGTTATAACCCCGCCCAATTCAGCATGAAATTGTTTACTTTGGGCCGCGTGCGGGCGCGGGGACTTCCTAGTAGGTCACCCATCCTTGTACTGTTCCTGCCCGAACACACTTAAACTCCGGAGTTCTTACGATTTCCGAGGCCGGATCGTTTTAAAAGGCCTCATGTTGAGTTAAGATGGAGTTTGACTCATAAGCTGGGGGTCAAGACTTGGATATTTCCGATGCAGGTTAATGGAGACTCACCGCTTGAAGCCTGTTGTTGACACGTTGCGCCCCGTGGTTAAGGGTACCGCCCGGACCAAGTTCTCACAAAAGGGTTCTCAGGTCAGTTTTGCAAAGGTGGGCCACTGCTGCATTATGTAAAACTCTCATATTAGAGATTGCCAATTTCAAAAACCGAAGGAGCTATGTTGTTGTGGAATAACAAAGTAGATGGATTGAGATTTTGCAGCGTGCAGACTGGATTGTTGACCGGTGTCGAAGAAGGAAGGCAGCAGTTCTACAACAGAAGAGGGGAGTTGCAGTCGGTCACAAAAAGGCTGCGTTTGGGTTCTATTGTGAAAAAGGGAGGGCGGTTTATTCAAACAAAAGATCATGGAGAACTCTGATCCAGAGGAATCGTCCTTGGAATAGCCTGACTGTGGTCAAAGAAGAAAACAAAGGAGAAATCATCACTGGTTGTTGCAGAAAAACTGAGAGAGGATCTGGGCTCGATCAGGGGTGTACACGGATTGGATTGGTGCGGATTGGGCCAAATCTGTCACCAATCCATTTACCTACGGATTGACGGATTTGAAATTCGTCACCAATCTGTGGCTGTTAAAATTTGATCAAATCCGATCGGTGGAGGATCGGATCGGATTAATCCGTTCAATCCGTCCTTGTACATTAAATGGAAAAAAGAAGAAGAAAAAACCCATGAATTCTGAAGCCACTGAATTAAAGGGGCATGAGTTGAGAGCTGTATGCCTATCCTATCCTCTTCTATTCATAAGGTTACATATTGACCCCTTACATCTTTTTTTCTTATTATATATATTTATATTTATATTTAATAATAACGGATAAGATCGGATCGAATCTGTGGATTAAGGCTGAAATCCGCCACCGATCCGTTACTAACGGATTACACAATTTCCAATCCGTAACCAATCCGTTGGCCTTCGGATCGGATCAAAATCCGTGGATCGGATCGGATCGGAACGGATCGGATTGACGGATTGACGAATTTTTTGTACACCCCTAGGCTCCATTGCACACGACAGAGAAGAAGGTCGTGATTTATCACGGTTACAGAGATCACGGTGGGCCATCAGTGTTATTGATCACGTGGAAATCATAAAATGGAAGAAAAGCTTGATAGGGGCCATCAGTGTTCCCTACCATGATTCATGGTGGGAAAACCTTCCAAGATACATCACAGTCAACATTTTGACAATCAAACCATCTTCAGCCCCATGTAAATAAATCTTTAACCTAAATCACATGGTGTTTCATCCCACTATCCAAATCGTTCATGTTACAATCTCCATCAACATGACTTTGAAAAAATAAATAAAAAACCATTGATAACAAGAGAACATGGAAGAAGATGAACTAAACCTCCTCTCACACTAAGAGCTCTTTCTTTGTTCTGACCCTGTGGAGGGTCGATATTGACTCTCAACCCTCACTAGTTTTAGCTAGGGTTGACGACCACCTTGGCATCCGCATTTTGCCAAGGCAAAATCTCAATACCCATGTCATTGTCGATCCACATTACTGAAAATGAGGGTTGACGTCAACCCTTGAAAAAAATGGTAAAAAAAAAGGGTCTTTCGGCGGAAAAAGCCCGATTTGGTGCATGTTCGCTCAAGTGTTTGTTTCGGTCCATTAACCACATAAAGTATTTTTTCGGGGTAAAATTGTCCTAACAATTTCTTTTTCAAATTTGAACAATATCAATACTATTATGACAATCTTTTTTCTTTTTAGTGCATGTCCATGTCCATGCTAGCAGGTTTATTTGCATGAGGAGAGGAGTGGAGTGAGAAATCATGAGGAAAAAAAGAGAAGGGGGTTGAAAGTAAAGGCACAAAAGGACAAGAAGTTATTGCTTCTCTTTTTGTCTTTATTAGTCCTTTGAAGAGTACATTTTTTGTCATTTTAGTACTTAGAAGAGTAGCTTTTTGTCATTTTGTACCCCTTACTTTCACCTCCCTCCTCTTTCTTGTTCTCTTCATCTATCCCTTTACTTTGTTCCATTTAATTCCTGTTCGGGGATTTATTAGTGGAGTTGAGTGGTGTAAATGTTATTTTAAAGAAATAATAAAATATAAGTTGGTTATAATGGTATTTTATTTTTAGTTGTTTGTAATGAAATCTTTTTGACTTATTTTTATTGAAAAATAGGGTTTTTTTTGTCTTTTAGTGGTTGCTTTTTGACTTTTTTGTGAAGAATATGATGGGAAATAGGAAAAACAGTACTTTTAATGTGACTTGTTTTTGAGAAATGGGGACTTTACTCTACTCAACTCTACTAATAGAGTTGCCAAACAAACATGTTTGATGCTAGTTATTTGTTGTTATTATTAAATTTAGTTACAAAATAAATATACATTAAAGAACTTACTACAATTTAGCACCCTCAATTAATATATTATGATTGTATAATTGAAGTTATATTCAACCTATGGCTAGTGGGTTGGGTCCAATTCAAACTAAGTTGAGCACTTTGAATGATATATACAACCTTAATCAAATTTAATAAATTTATTAATCAGGTTGAAAATATCAACTTAAGGTTCTTCAATAGTTAAAAGCATCAACCCTAAGGACATGTTTGGATGCACGAGAATGTACAAGATTCTTATATTTTTAAGAAAGTTGTCTTAACATTCAAAACTTGGTTGTTTGGAAAACTTAAGAAATTAAAAGAGTACTTCATTTTCTATTAAAATATCCAAAGATTTCTCCCTACACCCCTATGCTGTAGGAAACAATCTTACAAGGAGATGTTATTAGATTTCACAGGTTGGCTATTTCGTGAGATAGTGACAGTCACGACATTCCCTCTTTTATTTCACACCTCTTTTCTCCTTCCTTCTTCTCTTTCCCTCTTCCTCCCATACATCTTGTCCTCTTCCTCTTCTTCTCTTTTCCCCTCCTTCTATACCTACTCCCACGGAAGAAAGGTATATGTTATGGACTTAACCAATACACCAAAAGCCCCAGGACTGATGGAACAAGTCACATAAAATCTTATAACAACTTAAGATCGTAACAGACCACCACGATTCTGCAACTGACGTCCTTGGCGGCTTTCACTCTAGCGGCATTTTCCCCTCTTGGGACTGCTCACACCCTGCTCCAAGTAGCCCTCTCCACGGCGGCTCACTCTGGTGATATGTAGTCCCTTTCTCTGTTTTTTTTAGATGGCTCTCACTCTACTCCAGGTAGCCATTTCCGTGACTCGAACCCGAGACGTAGAGATTGGCTCTGATACCAAATATTATGGACTCTACCAATAGGCCAAAAGCCCCATGACCTGATGGAACGCGTCAAATTAAATCTTATAACAACTTAAGACCGTAACTGTATACATTTTCTTTATCTTTTTTTTTGCTTTATTCTGTAAGGTTTTTTCGTTTATTTTTTTGGTTACTGTAATCTGTTAACGATGGTTTAATACCTTCAATAAGTTTGATCACTTTAGAGATTGATTTATTTAGATTTGAATGGAACTGCCGGTTCCTTATCCCCATTCACGATGTGTTCATACAAGGTGTTCCATTTGACGGAAGATCCCTTGGAGACATCTGCAGAGATTTCTAGGCCATGTAGCCACTTACATGTGAAGGATCCGAATCACTGGATATGTTGAAGATTTTCCTCCCATCAGTGACTCCACTCTGGGGTGAAATTCTCAGAGTTGTTAAAGCCATTTGAACCTTCTCAGTAATTTCATCAATGCTCCTCTGTGTTATGCAACTCTGCCGCAAGATCACCATTCAATTATTCTGAATCCAACCAGGAGAATGCCATTTGATATTTTGACTCCATTTCCTGGTTTGATTCACCAAAACCAAAACGGTTGTCTGCAATTGGAACTTGCTTCTTACCCATTGTGCTTGACACACAGCCTCTTAAATTGGTTTCCATTCGGACCACAGTACTGTATTCATCTGAAGAGGTACGTATAATATTCAGCAACTGCCAGATATCTTAGTTTAAAACCTGTTGCATTCTTAAAAAAAATGCCAAATATCGGTAATGTTGTAATATTATAATATTACACTATTATATTCTACAATATTTGATTGACCAAGTCAAGTTAAGTTAGTTTAGTTGCTCCTAATGCCAGTAGTTGGGTTGGGTTAGGCTTTTAATTCAGTTGGTTGGTCAAATGTAACAGTGTGTTCAATTAATTATGTCAAAAATGTGAACCTAACCCACAATAGAAATAATTAACCTCAACAGTGAATTATTCAAGTTGAGTTGATGGGTATGGTCAATCACTCATAATTGGCCTACTAACTTTTTAATTAATGCCAACACGTGAATACTATGGCTTTTAAAGTCAAAGATTTCTCAAAAAGACAACTATTTCATTATGAATGTCCTCCGTTTGTGCCTGTTTGGATGCACAAGAAAGTAATATTTTATACAATAAAATCATTCATTTTCTAAACAAGAAAATCTTATGTGTCTGGTAACCCAAGAAAAATATAAAGAAAATATTTTTTTCTTTTAAAAAAAATCAATATTTTTTCATACATCTCTCCCATGTAGAAAACTTTCTACAATATAAAAATATTTCAAAATGACGTTTACAAAGTGGTAGAGTAAAGTAAAGAACATCACCAAACTTATCATGATGAACTTGTTTAGGCGTATGGTAAAGTAAAGTAAAGGTAAATGTCACTTCACGGTAAAGGTGAGATAAAATATATGGTGGAATTAAGTGTGTGCGAATGGTAAAGTAGTTTCTTTTTATGTGATTTTACTTTATCACATTTTACAGTAGTTTATATGGTAAAGAAAAAGTAATTTGTGATAAAGTTTATGGTAAAAAAGTGGTCGTTAGACTTTACTTTACCACACTACATTTTCATCTAAACATGGTGAAGGGATAATGTCACATATAGATAAAGGCATGTTTGTTTATATGTGTGGTAAAGTAAAATAAATATTGATGTCATATCAGGGTTAAAGGTGAGGTAAAGTAAGGTAAGATGAAGTGTGGTGAAGTAAAGTAGGGGAGGGAGGGAGAGAGAGAGAGAGAGAGAGAGAGAGCTGTAGGGTAGTTGCTGTTTGTATTGACTTTACTACACTTTATAATAATTTTATATGATAAAGAAAAATGGCTTATAGTAAAAAAAAATTGGCAGTTAAATTTAACTTACCACATGACTTTTTCATCCAGACGTGGTAAATTACATATAAATTACACTTTTTAATGAAAGATTATTCTAATAAAGAACTTTACTACAATTAGTAACATTAACTTGTTATTTTGAAATTTCCAAATATATATTAAAATCATTGTACCTTCCAAACAACTTAATTTAAAATCTATAATTTTCTTCAAAAATTGCCAGACAGTAAAAATAGTGCAATACTTAAATATTGCACTATTCTATTCTATATTATTTTATTCTTACAATGTTAAAATCTGTAAATATTATATTCTGTAGACATCCAAACGGGCATGGGGCTTTTCAAAAATAAAGCCAAAAGGCTAAAATTTCATTTTATAACAGGAAAAAGAGATGGAGGAGTTAATATTCCTCCATACAAATTGAGTCAATCTATTCAATTTTTCCTAACAGCTGGGTTTTTTTCAAAATTTATGGGCTCCAAGGCCTGACTTTCCGCCCTATCAAGGGGTCTACTTTCTTGTGGGGGGTTGAAAATCCTGCAACACTCCCTTTTGGGGACTTCCATGGAGAAAACTTCACTTGATATATCTAGACAAAATGAGTTTTAATTAATGTAGTACCCATAGAAGTCTATATTGGGATACACAAGTTTTTTTTCTCTGAGTGTTTATTTATTTATTTTAAAATTTGTACAAATAGATAGGATTTTTGTATATCCTTTCCAGTGTCCTTTGTAATAATCTTCCTAAGTTGTGTGGTTGTTGGAATTCAAAGAACTCCTTTTGGGAAAACTCTAAGTTTTCCAAGTCAAATTGCCAACCAGTTTTCTAAGAACTCTTATAGATCTTACATTCTTACTAATCAAAGATTGGAATTTAGAGAATTTCGAAGACCAAAAATGACATATGAAGAGACTCATTTTTTAAATCTCAACTATCAAATAAAGAATCTCAACTCGTTTGTGGGCATTAACTTATATTGCTTTAAGTCATTATCAATACATGAATTTTTCATAAAAAATTCCTTCAAACAAATGCATCATAAGGCTGCTTTACAAGGCTCATAGGTAAGCAAAGCATTGAATTTAGTTAGCAGGCATTGGAATTTATGTAATTTATGAAAGAGCATCCTCTCTTTGCAAATTTCAATATTGTGCAAGTCACCTCACTATTTTACCTTTGTGCTTGGACCGTACAACTCTCTTGAGTTGCACCATAAGCCCAAATGGACCAAACCCAATTATAAATTGTTGAAGCTTTTCAATCTAAAATGATTATTGTACTTCTTAATCTCTTTCTTTCTTTTTTTTTTGCACAGTTCGAACTTTTAATTGTCATCCTGTCAACGGTATCTCGATCGCTAAATGTGGGCCATCGATTGATTTCATATATATCATCATTCAATCAATAGTTCATGATGAGGCCCACCAGATGATTGATGCCCATTGCACAAGAATGATGAAGTACAATTTGCTGTCATCATGAGGGATACTGGAAGTTTAGAAACAGTTGCAGTCAATTCAAAGTTCAAAGCCTTCCCCCCACCAAATTAGACCGGGCCTTAATCCCCCGATTCTTGCAAGAATGCTGCATTGGCTCTTATCTTCTTTTTTTCTTTGATCCCCAAGTCCATGCTATCATCTATCTCCTCTTCCTAGTTCCTATACACCGTTGGATATAAGAATCTTTTAGATCTGACGCAGATAAGTGAAATCAGGAGGAGGAAAACTAATAAACTTTCAAGGCTACCTTTGTTGAATGGCCTACACTTCCTCTAACAGTTCTTCTTGGTCATACAAACTGACCAAAATGCCCAATGTAAATTCGGAGCAGCTCACATAGACCTGATCCGCTATGCCAAGTTCGTTAACTGACCCACCAGGCCCGCATCATTATCGGGTCGATTACGGGTCGGAATTATCTCCAGTTAACCAGGTTGGACATTGATGCTTTTCGCGTTTTGATTGGTGAATTCTTTTTATGGGCCCATTAATGAACAACCCATTTGGTGAATGAGTCGGACACGGGTCAGGCCTAAAGTTAATGGCCCCCATCTGAAGTCTAACCCGTTTGCCATCCAGGCTTGTATCAGTTTGGCCCAAATTGTTAACTGTCCAAACCATTGCATCAGCATAGATATTTTGGTAATTCTGCCTTCTCAATCTACGGTCCACACATCCAAATATTGAAATCTATGTTCAAAACTGTAGGAAGCCGCACCCTTATTTCCAAAGCCCTTGGTCAGCAAGAAATGGCATGCAGTCCTCCAAAAACCATGAGACTACTAAGATTTTCTACCTACCAAAGTCTTTAAGTCTCATATAGTTCACATTAAACATGAGCCATGAAACTTAAAATGAGACCAACTACTGCTCTCACTATAAATACATGATCTGATTCAATCAAAACATCAAACAATCCTTCTTACAGGCAACCCACAAACATCTTCATTCATCCAAAGAAATCTCTCAGAAAGAGACTCCAAGAATTCCCAGTTCCGGCGAAGATCGGCATATCCAATGGCGAGTTTCCGACGTGCATGCACCCTTCTGCTTGTGCTGGTCCTCTGTGTTTTGATTTTCCGGCAAGGCAGTGTAGAGGCGGCTAGGGTGTTGCCGGAAGTTGACCCTGCTGATGCAAATCACCTGGCAATGTACTCTTCAGTGTATGAGAAGGCGAAATCTGTAATGGATTGTTGGATTGGCCGGCTAACATCTGGGCCGAGCCCCAGTGGCCCTGGGCACTAGTGCTTGCATACAGAATATTTTAGTGCAGCTGCACTGTGGTGATCAGGACCATCCATTTAGTGGGTCAGACTCTGGATGGAATAGATTCTATGGGCCAATTCAGGGAGGGGCCAACGAGATGAACATTCTGCATCACCACATGGCAGGGCATGATATAAGAAAATAGTGTTTTGTGTTTGTACATTGAATTCTTTGATCCTAGCAATAGGAGAAGATATAGATGTCTTTTAAGCAAAGAAAGAGTTGCAATGTTTCAATTGTAATTCTGTTCTGATACTATTGGACTTACATCCAAAACCGTTTTTCATTTATTGATGATGCAAAAGCTTATTGTTTCTGAAATGTAGTATTGACTGTTATTGAAAGGATTTATTTCTATCATCTAATGAGTGGGTCTACCTTATTAAATCCAAATTGTTTTTTTACAAGGACTATTTTCATTATATCATCGCCAATTGGATGGAGAAAATCATTTGTTTATAATACGTATGGATTCTATAAAATTGAGAACATAGACAAAACCACGCACCCTTAATAAACTTTTGAGAACATAGACAAAACCACGCACCCTTAATAAACTTGCTCCATATACACGAGATCTATCCAATGGTGGGTCTCACTCTAATTGGAATGAAAAGTGGGTTGATAGAAAAACCTTAAAATGAGGTTTAGACTAACCTTCTCAACTTATCCTCATTAGTCAGAGGCAAAGAAAAACTCTGTAAGTCTAAATGCTAAATTCATGTCTACTTGGCACAAGTAGACTTAGACAGGATGGGTTCAACAGTGTGGGCGACATGTTACTGACTCAATCTTAAATTGACCAACTATTCATTTGGTTGGAAAATCAACTCAAACGTTTATGTAACAGGATGTGTGTTGATAGGATTAGCTGAATTGGGTTGCAAATAGCAAGTACATATATTTAATCCCACTCATTTATTAATGAAGTCAGAAATGTACCTAGACCAAAAATTAAAAACAAAACAAAAGATCAACCAAACCCCAACATTGGCACTTCAAGTTCCTGTCAGGTTGGCAGGTCAAGTGAAGAATTGCCAGCCTATGTGCTGACATAAAGGATGTGTGTTGGTTGGGTTAGCAGGTGAGAGTGCAATGAGTTGGGTTACAAATAAAAAGTATTGACTCAATACAAATCTGACACATTTATTAACTGGGTCAGAAATGTACCTAGAACAAAAATAAAAATAAAAATAAAAGATCAACCGAAACCAAAAATTACCACTTCATGTTCCTGTCAGGTTGGCAGGTCAAGTCAAGAATTGCCACCCTACGTGCAAACACACATGATCGTATAAATCCAAATTTTGGCATGGAGAAGGGATGCCTAAAATAACAATAAGTCTATATGGACATAATTTGGAGCCCGAATGGTGGACCGATCCGACGTGGGTGGACCAGCGAGCGCTGACATGGACCGATGGCTCTGTTTTTTCAAAGCCCGCCAAAACGAAAGAAAAGACTGAAATGAGGGAGGCGAATTGAGAAAACCCAAAATCTGCACAGACGTTTGTTCTCTGGTTCTTCTCTCTCTCTCTCTCTCTCTCCATTCGTCTCTCTCTCTCTCTCCATTCGCAAAGGCTGAAATCTGCGTAGAGAACAGAGAACCCATTTCGAACGAAAGTTCTCTGGTTCTTCTCTCTCTCTCTCTCTCTCTCTCTCTCTCTCTCTCTCTCCCCCCATTCGCAAAGGCTGAAATCTGCGCAGCGAACGGAGAACCCATTTCGAACGAAAGTTCTCTGGTTTTTCTCTCTCTTCCTCTCTCTCTCTCTCCATTCGTCTCTCTCTCTGCTGCTGGAAACTTCCTCTGCACAGATTCTTCTTCGACGAATCTCTGCTGCTAGAACGTGCTCTTCTTCTGCCACATCGCAAGAAATTTCACTCAGAGGATCAATAACGTTGCTGCTGCTGCTGGAAACTTCCTCCGCGCAGATTCTTCTTGAAGAGGTATTCTCTCGGCCCATTCTCTCAATACTGAATACATATATAAATGGGTTGTTTTCACCATGAAATGTAATGAAAGCTTATTCCCAACCAAAAGTGGAATGAAGCTTGAAGAAAGGTTCGACATTGAATTTATTATCCAACCATGTGATTCTGGAAGTTGGAAGAACCCCACATGCACACACTCATCCTAATATGCTCTCCTTGTAAATAAAAACATGGAAAAAGGGCCTTTGAATAAAGGACTCGCGTAAAGGATCTGATGCTGAGGCCCTCTGTTCACATAGAGCCTGCCTCTTCATGTCCCAACATGCCAATAACACCCACCCTTACTACTAGCTAGATCAAAACAATGGTTTAAAAACCGGCCCAGAAGCCAAGCCGTTGCAGGGGATGGTTCAATTCAATTTGGTTCGACCATCCAATGTAGCATGGCTCAATTGTGGTATAAGAGAAATGATACGATAAATATATATTCAAAATAATTAATAGCCGTGGTAATTTCTTTTATTCAAAATAATTAACAGTGGTAGTAATCGCTTTTGATTGGGTTTAACTGATTTTGACCATCTTTTTTTCGAATACTCTGGTTTTATGTTTTAGTTGAACCTGTAATCACCCTAGAGATTTGGCAAAATGTAGTCCCTAATTTTTTACAATCCCCACTAATTACAACTAATGTTTTATTCAGACCTTATTGGTTGGTGGTCACAACTCACTGCCATCTCATAATGTATCTTGTGTGGCATCACACCAGTCCATCCACCTCTGAAACATTCTTTGTCTATGAGAGTTATTGTGAAGTTCATGTTGTGTGTTGTTTTGATTAGGGTCTATTATATGATTCAAGAATCATATGAGTTCTTAAAATGGAACTCCCAAGTCCTAAGCATTTTTTGAATGACATCCAAACACAGCCATTAATGGTGTAGAAAATACTTTCCATTGGGTCATCTAGTCACAAGAGTCACAACCAATGGTGTAATTGGTCAACTATTTGGGGAACACACAATTTTCTTTGAATTTCCCTTTTGGGATTGAAGCAGTGATTGGAAATAAGATATGTAAGCATCTTCTATGTTTTATTTCCTTAGGAAGTCTTTCTGAAGTATCTTGTTGTTTCTTGAAGAACCATTTGAAAGATTACCTATTATTTATTTTTTTTGCTGAAGTATCTATTATTTTTTATTTCCTTAAAAACTTTAGCTATTTGTGTACTTATCCAATGCAATGAATCTGTTCCCATCTTCTTCAAATGTGTATGTTTGTTTTCATTGAATTATTCTCAACACCCGAATGCTTTATTTGTTTTTAGAAGCATGGAAGAAGATGAATTGTCACGTGAATTTGATGGAGATGACAATGAAATTGAAATGGGGACGGATGAACAGGAATTAGACAATATTGAGATGGAGAAGCCCTTGGAGGGAGGCGAAAACTTAGAAGAGGTAGTAATTGAACCTCATAGGGGAATGCTATTTGGATCAATTGAAGAAGTACATGAATATTATGCAAGATATGCTAGGCGAATCGGGTTTGTTGTTGCCCAAAGGAGTTAAAAAAAAAAGGATCGAATGGAAAGAAGAGGTTTGTTACTTTTGCTTGCACAAAGGATAGAAAGCCAAACCCAAGTGCAAGCAGCCCAGTTAAACCCCGTCCACAATCAAGAATAAATTGCAAAGCAGCGTTGAATCTTTCTTTGCAATTCGACGGGAAGTGGCTTCTAAACTCATTTGTGCTAGAGCATAACCATGATATGAGTCCGAACAAAGCTCGATATCATAAGAGTAATCGGGTAATCCCACCACATGTGAAGAGGCAGCTTGAATTGAATGACAAGGCGGGTATTAGATTGAACAAGACTGTCAGCTCATGTGTGGTAGAGGCAGGGGGGCATGATAATCTAACATGGTTAGCAAAGGATGCACGAAATTACATCGATAGACTCAGACGCTTAGAACTCAAGGAAGGGGATGCCGAGGCAATGCAAAGCTATTTCAAAAAAATGCAGCAAGACAACGAATCCTTTTTTTATGTCATGGATCTTGATATAGAGCATCAAGTAAGGAACATCTTTTGGGCTGATGCGAGAAGTAGAGCAGCATTCGCTGAATTTGGTGATGTGGTCACGTTTGACACCACTTATTTGGTTAACAAATATGACATGCCTTTTGCTCCTTTTGTGGGTGTGAATCACCATGGACAGTCGGTACTCTTAGGATGTGGATTGATATCACGAGAGGACACAGATACATTTGTATGGTTGTTTCAGTCTAAGCTTGATTGCATGTCCGGGTTTTCTCCTAATGCCATAATCACCGACCAAGATAAGGCAATGCAAAATGCGATAGGAATAGTATTTCCTAAAGCACGACATCGGTGGTCTTTGTGGCATATCTTGAAAAAGGTGCCTGAAAAATTGAGGGGGTATAAGGACTATGATTCAATTAAATTTCATCTTCTTAATGTTGTTTACGATTCGATGAAAATTGAGGAGTTTGAAGAGAATTGGGCCAAGTTCATTATGGCATATCAGCTAGAGGACAATGATTGGCTAGTAGGATTGTATGATGAGAGGTACCAATGGGTGCCAGCATTCGTGAATGATATTTTTTGGGCAGGGATGTCAACAACCCAGCGTTCTGAGAGCATGCATGCCTTTTTTGGTGGCTACATCAATTCTAAGAGAACCTTGAGGTAGTTTGTTGAGCAATATGATAATGCTTTGTCTAAGAAGGTGCAATTAGAAGCTGAGGAAGATGCCCGTTGTTACAATGTATACATTCCACGTGTTACCCCTTACGAGTTTGAGAGGTAATTTCAAGAAGCGTATACTCTTGCTAAATTTAAGGAGTTTCAGAATGAAATAGCCGGTAAGATTCATTGCAATCTGTCCTCAATTCAGGTAGGAGAGGAGTTTTCAGAATTTAATGTGGAGGAAGATGTGATAGTAGGAGAAAACAATATAAGATCTTTTACTTTCCATGTTCATTTTAATGAGATATCAAGGGAAGCTAGTTGTACTTGTCGGTTGTTTGAGTTTAGAGGTATTCTCTGCAAGCATATCATCATTGTTTATTTGAGGAAGAAGGTTTATCAAATACCGGGGAAATACATTTTAGAAAGGTGGAGTAAAAACGTGAGAAGAAGGCACACAAAAATAAAGATCAAGTATGACAATTGGGAAAGTAAGGCCGAAGGGCGTTGTTACAACAAAATGTTGACTATTTTCAATCGGGTTAGTGATAAGGCCATGGATTCTGGTAAAGGAGTCAGATGGTAATGTCCTTGTTGTTAGAAGTGGAAGCTGAGCTAGATGTTTCAAAAGAGGTGAATATATGCAATAGACCTATGTCTATAGGTGTACATAAAGCCTCAACTTCATGTCATGATGAACATCTTTCTTGGCAAGAGAGCAATAACCGAGTTGTTGATCCAATTAAACGCTGCCAGAAGGGCCGACCCCCAGAAAAAAGAAGAAAGTCTAAGGTTGAGACAATTATTAAGAACTGTTGGAAAAAAAGCAAAAGTGCGACAAAGAAGGTTAGTCTAAGACTTATATTTTTTGAATCAAATAAACACAGCATCCAATTATTCACAATCTAATTGATATCAACTTCGTGCATGTGCAGGGTACGTCGGTGGGATTAGACAAGATCATCAAACAAGAGACTGTGAATTTAACCGTAAGAATGCCCCCAATTTACTATATGTTGTGATTCACTATATTGCATATGGCCTCATATACTTTTGTTACATGTGCAGGTTTCGGCGGTAGATTTTGAATTGAACCTTTAGGATGTAGAGCTCTTTTGTTTATCAGGTAGCCCGACAATTTATTGTTTCTTATTTGTCAACACATGCTTATTCTTGACCATAAGATGTACATTTGAATTCGATTGCTTGTTTTGAATTCATCTCTTTTTTTTGTTTTCATCTTCTATGATGTACATTTGAATGGTTGCTGATTAGATCTTTGTTGATTTTGTTTGGCTTGATTTGATTTGTTTACTTGTTTTGGAAATTTTCTTTTTTTCCCTTATATGCATTCAAATGGATCCTTGTTAAGATTGTTTGGTTTGAAATGATTTTGAATGCTTATTTGACATTTCTGCTTTTGTTTTCCCTCTTTCTTCTCCAGTTGCAGTTGAAAACAACACAGATCAGATCCTGATTTTGAAATTTCTCTGTTTTTTTCATCTTTCTGCTGCACTCTAGTGGTTGCTGATTAGATCCTTGTTGATTCTATTTGTTTTGAACTGATTTGATTTCTTATTTAACATTTCTGCTTTTGTTTTCCTTTTCTTCTGTAGCTGCAGTAGAATGGTTACTGTTGTTGATTCTGATTTTAAAATATCTCTCTTTCTGTGTTTTTTCTCATCTTTCCTTTGCACTCGAGTGGTTAGTTATGAGATCCTTGTTCTCTATGCCAAACAGGACTCTGAGGATCTGTTTTATACTACTTGTGCTGGTATCTCTTGGCTGTTGGCTTCAAGTTGCTTATCCATAAAAACATGCCTATGCCAAGTCTACACTGTTGTTTTCTTCCAAAACACAACTAACCTTTTACATCTCCTAGTCTTCCTTTCTTGAAAGATGTCTTCTATCAGAATGTCATAAAAATTTAGATCATAAAATACCTGTATGGGTCATTGAGCACTCCAACCCCCAGTATCCACATCCAGCAGGAGTATACATGTTCATGTCCAAGATACATAGAATGCAAAAATCAATTTTTAAATAATGGACTAGGTCAAAATGTACCTTTTAAATTGCAAGGACATGAGACAAAAAAAAATGTCACACATTTAATCATTAGCAAGATTGTGATCTCTTTCACACTTTTTTGGTGGATTCATATTTCATATAGAAGTGCAGTAGGCAAAAATTACAAATCTGCCCCCACCAATAAACGTGCACTTACAACTATGCATTCAATCAACTATTGAAATTTTTTCTGAAATTTGGGGATTTCCAAGTCCATATGATGAACTTAAATTTTGCTAATTTTCAGTTAGAAACAAGAACTTTTGCGATGCTTTCAATGGTCGCACTATTTTTCAATCGGTGGACAAAATCTGCACAGACGTTGCTGAGTACCTCTGTTTAGGGAATTTTTTAGCCCACTTCCTGCGGTTCATTTTTTCTGAAATTTGGGGATTTACAAGTCCATATGATGAACTTAAATTCTGCTAATTTTCAGTTAGAAACAAGAAATTTTGCGATGTTTTCAACAGTCGCACTTTTTCAAGTCGGTGGACAAAATCTGCACAGACGTTGCTGAGTACCCCTGTTTAGGGAATTTTTTAGCCCACTTCCCGAGGTTCATTTTTTCTGAAATTTGGGGATTTCCAAGTCCATATGATGAACTTAAATTTTGCTAATTTTCAGTTAGAAACAAGAAATTTTACGATGTTTTCAACAGTCGCACTTTTTCATGTCGGTGGACAAAATCTGCACAGACGTTGCTGAGTACCCCTATTTAGGGAATTTTTTAGCCCACTTCCGCGGTTCATTTTTTCTGAAATTTGGGGATTTCCAAGTCCATATGATGAACTTAATTTCTGCTAATCTTCAGTTAGAAACAAGCACTTTGCGATGTTTTCAACCGTCGCACTCTTTCAAATCGGTTGACAAAATTTGCACAGACGTTGCTGAGTACCCCTGTTTAGGGAATTTTTTAGCCCACTTCCCACGGTTCATTTTTTCTGAAATTTGGGGATTTTCAAGTCCATATGATGAACTTAAATTCTGCTAATTTTCAGTTAGAAACAAGCACTTTTGTGATGTTTTCAAAACGGTCGCACTTTTTCAAGTCGGTGGACAAAATCTGCACAGACGTTGCTGAGTACCCCCGTTTAGGGAATTTTTTAGCCCACTTCCGCGGTTCATTTTTTCTGAAATTTGGGGATTTCCAAGTCCATATGATGAACTTAAATTCTGCTAATTTTCTGTTAGAAACAAGAAATTTTACGATGTTTTCAACAGTCGCACTTTTTCAAGTCGGTGGACAAAATCTGCACAGACGTTGCTGAGTACCCCTGTTTAGGGAATTTTTTAGCCCACTTCCGCGGTTCATTTTTTCTGAAATTTGGGGATTTCCAGGTCCATATGATGAACTTAAATTCTGCTAATTTTCAGTTAGAAACAAGAAATTTTGCGATATTTTCAACAGTCGCACTTTTTCAAGTCGGTGGACAAAATCTGCACAGATGTTGCTGAGTACCCCTGTTTAGGGAATTTTTTAGCCCACTTCCGCGGTTCATTGTTTCTGAAATTTGGGGATTTCCAAGTCCATATGATGAACTTAAATTCTGCTAATTTTCAGTTAGAAACAAGAAATTTTGCGATGTTTTCAACAGTCGCACTTTTTCAAGTCGGTGGACAAAATCTGCACAGACGTTGCTGAGTACCCCTGTTTAGGGAATTTTTTATCCCACTTCCCGCGGTTCATTTTTTCTGAAATTTGGGGATTTCCAAGTTCGTATGATGAACTTAAATTCTGCTAATTTTCAGTTAGAAACAAGCACTTTTGCGATGTTTTCAACAGTCGTACTTTTTCAAGTCGGTTGACAAAATCTGCACAGACGTTGCTGAGTATCCCTGTTTAGGGAATTTTTTAGCCCACTTCCCGAAGGATTTTCGGGCTCCAATTCAGGGATCTCCAAGTCCATATCATGGACATAAAATCTGATAATTTTCAGTTCAGTACAACCATGTTTGCTATGTTTTAAATTATGGCACTTTTTCAACCCGGTTGACAAAATCTGCACAAAATTTGCACAAAATTGGCACCATCAAAACAACCTGTGGAGTCATATGAAACTACATAAATAAAACATTGACAACATCACAACTGAAATCTTGTGATGGAATCATTCGAAACAAATGACAACAATACACTTCAAGTTCCAACATCCTTTGAAAACCTGTGGAGTACCTGAAAATTACAAATCAAAAGCAACCAACAACCATCACAACTGAATTCTGAAGCCAAACGCACCTCTTTCATTCGAAACAAATGACCATAATACATTACAAGTTCCAACATCAAAACAACCTGTGGAGTCATGAAACTACAAGAGTCCAACCTTGACAACATCTTTTGAAAACCTGTGGAACACCTCAAAATTACAAATCAAAATCAACCATCACAACTGAATTATGAAGCCAAACGCACCTCTTTCATTCGAAACAAATGACCATAATACATTACAAGTTCCAACATCAAAACAACCTGTGGAGTCATATGAAACTACAAGAGTCCAACCTTGACAACATCCTTTGAAAACCTGTGGAGCACCTCAAAATTACAAATCAAAATCAACCAACAACCATCACAACTGAAATCTACACATATTCACCTCTTACAACCTCTTCTAAACAACATTCATCCATTTCATTTCTTAATAAAAAAGAAAAAGAAAAAGAAAAGAGTTTCTTTCCACCAAAGCTGCATAAACTAGCTGGCTGTTACATGATATGTTACTATCAGCATCAAACACACCAATCTTGGCATCACAGAAGGCAGAATAAACTAGCTGGCTTTTGCATGAGTATACTCCATGAGATATAGGTGAAGCTAGAACATCCTGCGGAACCCACTGCAACAAAAGAACACGAGAACAGTTTAGAATCACCCAAAGGCTCATTCCAAACAAGCATCATGCCTGAGATATAGTAACAACCACCAGAATATGTATATTATTCAAGCAAGGAGATCACCCAAAGCACCTTGATTGTTCTCCACCAATTATTCACACAAATGTTCTCCACCAATTGAACCATTACTAGTTGCAACAACATAAACCTTTCCAAGTCCAAGTCCATTTGAAGCCTACAAAAGAAAAACCTGCACACAATTACAAATCTGACTTGGGTCCTCCTCAGTTTCACTTCCAATCCCCCACACAACAACATAATTATAAAAAAAAATCATTTAGAAAAGTCAAAGAAAAAAAAAAGAAGAAGCAAAATCAGCATCAATGGAAAAGAAGAAAATGACAGAAGTACAGATCATTAAAAAGGAGAAAAGAAGATGGTACCTGGTGCTACACTGAGAAGAGAGAGAGGAGGGGGGCAATCACAGACACATGGTCCACAGGAAGGAGCTATTCCTGTACCCTGTTTGATCCGTTTCCTAAAACTCGAACTGATTGTAGGCCATGATACGAAAAGGGCTCATGCAACTGCAAAAGCCACCAAACAACACTTCACTACTAACCCAGATCCATGAGAAGACATCTCTCTCTCTCTCTCTCTCTCTCTCTCTCTATCTCTCTGTTTTCTTTGCTATTTTGATTGAGAGATGTCTTTTTTTTTTTTCTTCTTTTCTTTAACCATCATCATCATTATCAGATCCAGAAACAAAAACCCATTTCAGAAATCTAAGCACCCAATAAAACAGAGATGGTTAGGTCAGCGCTAGACATGATCCTTCTTCATAGAAGCAGAGCCACAGCCGCACACAGCCGAAATCCGAGCCACACCCACTCTTGGATATCATCATCAACAACAACCAACAACAATAGACTACTTGAATATTCACATAAAGCAATGGAAAAAAAAAAAAGGAGAAAAAACCCCTAACATGATTTGTGGAGGCGTGGCTGCTCAAGGCGATGGGGGTTAGGGCGCTGCGATTTTGATGGAGTCCGATCGTGCGAGTGAGAGAGAGATGATGATGCGTTACTGATGGGGAGGGAGCCTCGCATGAGGGAGAGAGCTGCGATGGGGAGGGAGCCTCACACAAGAGAGCTGCTGCTGAGATAGAGAGAGAGCAGCTGATGGGGAGGGAGAATCGCGCGAGAGAGAGAGAGAGAGAGAGAGAGAGAGAGAGAGAGAGAGAGAGAGAGAGAGAGAGAAAGAGAGAGAATCGCAATGGGTAGAGAGAGATGATGAAAATGGACGATAGAGTGAGAGAGAATGAAAATGGGGAGAGGAGAAGAATGAAAATGTTCTTTCGTTCTGGCGGGGTTTGAAATCTTGAAAACCATTTGGTCTAGTCACCGATTGGTTTTTTCTCCAGCTCGGACTCCAGCTCTGATTGGTCTTCAGTTCGGGCAAAATAATACGTCCATATAGACTTTTTGTAAAATAAATGGGGTCAAGGCACGGCACGGCCCGCTGTCCCTGGGCTGCGCTGTACCCTGGTTGGCTGGGGTCGGCCGAGCACAGCTCATGAGTCACGACACAGCTTAGGTCGTGCTGGGCTGGGCTGGGCCACCCACGGGCCGGCCCACATGCCTCTCTTAATTTTTTATTATTTTTAAATAAGAATTTATATAAGTTAAAAGAGACTTTATGAACTTTTAGGATTCTTAATTTGAAATAAATCTGAAATTATTATAATAAATACACAAACATTGATACAAATTTACAAATGAAAAATAAAATTTTAATTATTTTAAGTTGTATATTTTATTTATATAAAAAATCAGAGTTTTCTTAAAATAAATGTCATGTCGGGTCGTGTAGTGCCTCGGCCCAGGCACCCTTGCCCAGTACAGTACGACCAAGTCCCCGTCGTGCTGTCCCACGTCCCAAGGCTCCCTAGCCCAACAAAGCCCATCCTTTAGGTTGTACCGCGCTGAGCTAGCCCAATCAATGCAATCAATGTATCGTGCCAGCCCACGGCTTGGGTTTTATCGTGCTGGCCTAGGCCCAAACTGATTTACATCACTAGCTTGAAAAGAAGGGAGAAAGATCCTCAAAACCTCTCCACATGGCTCTATTTTAGAGGCAACAGACCCATGTGGGTTAGAAAGGGGCCTACTATATGCCGACATGCTAACATGCAAAAACTGCATATCCAAATACATTGCACTCATGGTTCAAAATCATGGTATTGATCGCAGTATCAGCTAACCCAAAAACCGATACGTTGCGGCCTATCGTGATGCGAATGTTTTTTGTCCAAGAAAATCTAAGAAAATATTTAAAATATCCAGAATATTATAAAATATTAAACAACAATATTTTTCCATTCGTAACAACTATAAATCAAATTATTGGTCTCCCTAAGTCATGACATCCTCTATTGTTGTCTTATTTGAAATTGTATAAATTTTATTTACAATTAAATAGATTTAAATATATATACCAAACTAAGTTAGAATATCAAGATTTTTATAAAATATAACCATAGAAAGTAGATAATTTCTAAAACCCCCCAATATATAAATCTAGAATCAAAATGTGTACATCTAAGAGAAAGAAACATATCCACAACGCGCGCGCACGCACAAAAAAGGCATGCAATTATCATTTCTAAGCTATTTCTCAAAAAAAATCTTAAAAAAAGGCAAAATACTGACTTTGGTAGAAATGTATGTGATTTAAAGGAGAGCAGTGCGAAGTACAACAAATGTCACTCTCAGTGGTCCTCAAGTAGATTTTACTTTTGCACTATTTTCAGGTAGGAAAGTATATAAAATTTATAAAATATATTAATACTCTAAGATTTTAGACAAACATGGGGATGTAGCTCAAATGGTAGAGCGCTCGCTTTGCATGCGAGAGGTACAGGGTTCGATACCCTGCATCTCCATTATTTTTTTTCAGTCATTTTTTTTTTATCACATAAACAGCCTTTCAAAGAAAATTACAGAAGTTCCTGTTAATGAGTGCCATTTTCTCTTCTTTCCTTGGGACCCTTAAGAGGAGGGAAGCTAAGGATGTGTTGTGTGAGTTTAGTTATGAACTTGAATGGATATTTATGAGGGGTTGAATGGTGTAATAGCAATATGGGACGACCAGAATTTGGTCTTTGACCTTTACTTCTACGAAGATTCGTTTGCCTTTGCCACAACTCTTAACACACGCATGTGTACGTTCACACCGCCCAGGACTCATTCCTAGCTGACTGGGTAATCCATGTAATAATATATCATGGATTAGTATGAAAGTTCTTTTATTTTTTGTTTTTATACACATAAGGGAGACCCTTGCTTTGTTTTGTTTTGGTTTGTTCCTTTCTTTTCTTCTTTTCCTAGGAAAGGTGGGGAGGGAGATTAGATATTTAAATAGTTTTTTTTCCTTTATTTATTTATTTATTTATTTTAAAGGAGAATTTTATTAGAAGGAAGAGACGAACAAGACATCCAAGGAACCAAACAAATAAGCAGCGTACGACCAAAGCAAAACATACAAACATCTAAGCCCCACGTCAAAACAGCATTAGGGCAATTCCATTGAGAAGCCTTGGGATATGACAAAAATTTATGAACTCAAAATATTTGGTGAGCCTTTGATGTCCAGCAAAAAAGAGTTGATCGACCAATCACAACTTCCATTAATTGTCCAAATTACTTCCAAAGCACCATACAATATGATAAAAAACAACGAAAGTCAGGCATGTTTCAATAACGAGGACTTTATAGTAGTAGCGTTAGCCACGATGGTACAATCGGTGGCGATTTTTTTTTGTCTTTCAGGCTGTTCGCAAGCTACCTAGGGCAAGACATGATTGACACTTCTAAGACCCCACTGTTTTCTGTCTTGTGTGACACTGATAACATCATTATAAATTGCTTGATAATAATCGCTGGAGAACCAATGTTCACAGAAGTCGTACGGATTATACTGCCTGAGTTTAATCGCGCAAATGCCATATGAACAAGGAATGCCAAGAAGGTCTCATTTGCGGCATGTGCATGACCTTCAATCGAGGTGAACAACATCCGTGTACTCTGAAAACAATACCTAAAATTTAAAAGAGGGCATATGAGTTGAACATGTTTAAAAGAGCATGCATGATGTAGCAAACATGAAATTTAGAGGGGAAAATCTTTAAGAACTTGAATTTTGACTCATACGAACTTGAGTTTTGTGCCCAACTTTGTTTTTTTATAACGATATCGTTACTATAATTTATAGTCTCTTCATCTATTTTTTGTGTTCAATAAGAAAACAATGGTGACTTTATATTGAGATGCACAAACAATGAGAGAGGCTTACGATTTCACTCAAAATTTAGTTTTCAAGATTTTCTGATAACGATATCATTACAATTATTTATAGGTTCTTTGCCCATTTTTTTCCTCCAACAACAAAATGACAATGACTTTATAATAACGTGCATAAACAATAAGAAAGACTTACGAACTTCACCCATAATTTTCTTTCTACATCAATTGTATGATAAAAATATCGTTACCATTATTTATAGGTTCTTTGCCAGTATATTCTCTCCAACAATCAAATGGCATTGACTCTACATTGAGGTGCATATTTAATGAGAAGACTTTATCCAGAATTTTAATTTTAAAATTTTCGGACAGTTTTCATTCCCACCTTTCTCATTTGTTTTAGTCCCTAAAACAGTGAAAGAGAAAAGAAGGAAAAAAGAAATGCCATAATTATTACTATAAAGAGCCATACAGACACATTTATAACCTACATTTATAGAAAAGAAACACATTTACAAAACAATAAACTGTACACTTTTGTCCATAAAGTGCCTTTTTGAGTCTATACACTTTATCTCCTTGACCTAAGGCACAAAACCAGGAGGCTACTTCATGTAGACTTCTTCTTGCATATTACCATGCAAGAATGCAAGCTGGTACCTAATCTTACGAAAAATATATACAAGAATATAAACACTTTCCTTTAAAAGAAAGCAAGCCCCAATTTTTTCAAAAAAAAAAAAATACAAGTAGTAATATTTTTGCGGTCGTTCCATCAAAATATACAGTGATAATAAACAAGAAAGAAAGATCGAATGAGAGCTTTCTCGGTTGAGCAGTTTTTTCTTGAAAAGAGGTGGAGCCCTCATCTTGCAAGACTTGTTGAGGGCACAGATTGGGTGATTAACATTCTGTTTGGAACTGAGTATGGGAATCAAAGCATATGGTCATGGGCTTAGAATGGTTGGTATCGGAGAGATCAATTGGTCAGCCAAGTTATTGGTTTATATTACATTGGTAACTAGCATTCAGTAGGTGTGGTTCATTAGTATTTCAATGTGTAGTGACCATGAAAAAACTTACTAAAATTAAATATTCTATTTCTGCGAAAAAGTATTTCAATGCTATCATGGTAATTCCATCATATCTCACCTGGGCTGATATGTTCGATTTATCATGAAATATTTTCATTTAAGAAATAAACTGTAAAAACATGCAATGATTGAAAATAGACTTGCAGCTAGCCTACGCTACCCACTGGGCCTTTTAGATAAGAGTGATATTAATTACAATAATTATATTCAACGGATGTTGTCTCTAATAATATGATCTCA
This sequence comes from Persea americana, assembly GCA_029852735.1. Classification (NCBI taxonomy): domain Eukaryota; kingdom Viridiplantae; phylum Streptophyta; class Magnoliopsida; order Laurales; family Lauraceae; genus Persea; species Persea americana. The sequence continues at coordinate 32,032,914 of CM056820.1, read as the reverse complement.
AGTCACAATAATCTTCATATCTTCAATGGATTTTGGATTCCTCTCGCTCTAGAAAAAAAAAAAAATTGAAACTCATTTCACATCAAATCCTCAACCCATGAGGGAGAGTCCATAAAGATACCTGCTGAGGCATTTTTACAAATAATTGGTGACTAACATGAAACCATCAAAGTAGTTGTAGTAAAACTACTATAAAAGGAAATGCCCATTAAAAAATGAACTCATTAGAACTCTCATTTGGTAGATGTTATCATGTGGTAGAGCCCATCGTCTGTTTGGGACCATCCATCAAGAGCCACAAAACCATCAGACGGTCATAACTATTTCTATTAATTGTTTTTTTCCCCTCATTTACATAAACACTGTACACGTTTAAAGTGGGGTCCTTAAAGTGGTCTTGTCTGTCTGGCCCTTTACAAGGCTGATGAACATAGCCAGGTCACCGCTTAGTCAACTCAAGTGGAGTCCTTCTAGACCCACAATATAAGGTCCACATTATTAACATATGATGTGATTTCTAACCAGCTGAAATTTCAGCCTTGGAAAGAGTTCTGGTTCTTGAGATTTATTTTTAAGTTTCTTTATATTGTGTAGTTAGGAATAGAGGGTTTATCATGTTAAAAGTTCGAGTGAAATTAAAATGGGGTCTTTGTTCAAATCAGAAGTTGAATAGGAGCTTTTTAAGATCAGTCAGTCGGCTGTAAGGAGGGACTCTAATCTTGCTCTTTGAATAAAAATTCTGGGAGTTTGTTTTGGCGCATTCATGATAGCCTCTGGCTCCCTACAAAGCCTCTACAATAGCAGAGGGATCTAGTTTTTTAGTTGGTGGAAACTTACAAATTCTTTGCATTGCTTAATTTACGAATTTTGTGAACCTTGCTGGAGGGAAGGAACAGTTATTCAGTGCTGACAATTGCTACAATCATAGTATATCCATCATTACTACATAAGAACATTGACAATTCCATTGTCCATGTAATCTGATTTGGAGGTCATCAGGTTATACAGAGTGCTGTCTTTTCTTTCAATGTCTTTTTAAAGTTGATTTGTAGGCAATTTAGGGGCTTCCTAAGAGCTTGAGGGTCAAGTATGTTGCTCACATCAGAGGTTAATTTTCATTTTTTGATATAGGGAGTATAAGTTTACTAAGCAGAAGAACTATACATAAACACATAACAGAAGGAACAAATTAATCACTAGGAACATGCATCAACTTCTGGTTGGGATAGTTCTATTTACCTAGATCCCTCCATTCGGAAAAATAGCTCATTACATTTCATTTATAACAGACTAAGAGCATTGTTTTCAATGACTCAACCTTTATATGCAACCCATCTAATCAGTAGAAAGTAAATAGCTCTCTACAATAACAAGATTAAACAAAAAAAAAAAAAAAAAGGATGGTCTTCAATCCATGACAAATCCCCCTCTTCTGCTTCATTGGAATGAAACAAGTCACAATGATCTTCATATCTTCAATGGCTTTTAGTTTCTTCTCATTCTAGGGGGAAAAAAAACTAAAACTCATTTCACAACAAAATCGTCAACCCATGAGAGAGAATGAACAAAAATACCCATTGAGGCATTTCTACAAACAATCGGTGACTAACATGAAACCATCAAAATAGTTGTAGAAAAACTACCATCAAAGCAAACACCCATTAAAAACAAAAAAAACTTATTAGAAATCTCATTTGGTAGATGTGATCATATGGTAGGGTCTGTCGTCTGTCTAAGACCATCCATCAAGAGCCACGGAACCATCAGACGATCATAACTATTTCTATACTTTTTCCCCTCATTCACATAACCAATGTAGGAGATTAAAGGAAATTCTCAAGATAATAATTCTTACTTACCTTGTGAAATATTTCACGATTTTGGGGCTATAGAAAAAGCCTTCACAATGTCATTTGGTGGAAGGTCGCTCGGCGAAGAGGTTGGAAAAGCCCTGTTGTTCAAGGGAAGATCGTTCGGGAAGAAAAGATAAAGTCGTCGTCCGAGAAAGCTATTTGTCGTCGTCCCTTGCCCTAATGATGTCGCACTGCGAGATGCGGTTCGATGTGGAGGGGCACAGAAGGAAGGAAGAGAGGTTTTCCCCTAACGATATCGCATGCATAAAAAAGAAGAGGTAACGAGGGGCAAATTTGTCTTTTTAATGTGTATGAACACCTAATTGGGTGTTTTGATGTATTTGTGATTAAATTCGGCTAATATATGTTTAACAACAATTATTTGGTAAAATTTCCTTTTTTATAAGTTCAGATCTATGAAAACCAGACCAGCCATGCAGGCAATTGAAGTGAGAGCCCTATCAGTGTGCGAAAAGTGACATCTACTTGAATGTGGACCATTGTTCTTCAATTTAGGCCATGGATGCGAAGGCTCCTTCAAAGCTCGTCTGAGCAATATTTGCAATTGATGGGCCCCAAATTTGCAATCCCAATGCTCAACAAAATCTCAAGTATGGACCTATATATACCTTCTCCATACTTGAATAACAATGCTCAAATTGAAACTCACTGAGTTCTCCTGTAACAACAATAATACTGTCAACCGAATGAAGTACAACTCTGTTAAAAAGGAAAATGGGTGTCCCAATATGGGTGCAATCCACAGCCATATCCAAAAGAAGATGGATACGGTCCACAGATATGGACCCCCGACTATAGCCCAAGTACAAATTATACATTTAGGACCGTAACTTGTCTTCTACCTGGATGTGGGGTATTGCCCCATGTCTTAAATTGGACACAAATCCTTACTTTCCTTTTAATTAATGGAGACCCATATCCAACAAGGACCTAAATTGAATTGCATTGTTTACCTTGTTAAAATCTTGGCCCAAAAAACTGATGGGCTCCCTTCCATATTTCAGTGGATACACAAATTACCTAACCACAGAAACGTTATTGCAATGTATGTATTAAGTCAATAGTATATGTATTATTTCTTTCTGATCAATTTCATGCATCAAAGCTGTCAAGCGAAATACAAACGGCTATTACATTTTCTTCTAAGTGCTAACAAGTGAGGTTGTCTCCTGGTGCCACCCCCAGTTGGTTACAGTAATCAGTGTAATATTGAACGCGTGCACGGACGGTCGCCGGGTTCCGGCCATCGCACTCGAGTGCACCGTTGATGGCTCGGATCGTGGGCCCGAACCCTTGGCCGGAGGTTATGATCGAATGGACGTTGTTCATCCAGAACCAGAAGGCTGTCTTGAATGAGACCACAGCATCTGTGGCCACGGTTTCTGGAGCATTCAGGCCGTCGAATCCGATGCTGTTTCCGGCAGGCCCGTAGTTGAAATTCCATGACAATTGGATTGGGCCACGGCCATAGTAACCCTTGCCGGTCACACATGGATACTGAGTGTTGTTCTCATCACAGTAGTCCTTTGATGCGCCATCTATCTCTTCAATATGGCAAAAATCTGCACACCAAAAATAACTTGAGATGTCATTTTAATCTTTGTACCCACTACCACATGCAATAGATATTATATAATAGAGGTGCAATTCAGGGGGGTTTGGGTCAGGCAGTGGACCAAGCCAGGCCCAACTTGAGTTGCACGTAGATAAACCGGAACCCAACCCAGCCTGACCCAAATTGTATATTGTCTCCCTGAATACAAATCGGATTGTCGGAGGTTGATTACCCCAAATTTCTGGATTTGGTTTGTTACACTGTATAAAAGTTCAGCCTTATAAATCTAATTCAGATATGCGAAACAGATACCTGATGCAAATTAAACATGGATCCTAAAATCCAAGCCTGAGCCTAACGCCCTACCTGAACAGCCCAACCCAAATTCTACTTTTGGTTGGGCCTGGTCAAATCGGTTCGGGTTTGGAACTCAGTATACATAGACCTAATATATAATATAGTCCCCACATAAAAGGAAACTAAACGCTGATACTCAGTATATAAACCAATAGTCTCGGCCAAACTATCTCATTCTCTCATCAATATGTTCATATACTGTTAACTGATTATAAGATAAAACGGTTCAAGAGGGGTTTTTTCCTTCATCTTTTGTTCACTTAATGAGCCATTAAGCAATGGGCCAGCCATGATTGGACTGTTAGGACTGATGGCCCACGGCCCACAGTCCCTTAATGGCTTGATTCACTTTATACATAAGTACTACTGGTACTGAATTATGAAGTAAAACTGGTGGCAGTGGAAGACTTACGTCCAGTCTCATGTGTGACATGAGCAAAGAAGGCAGCGATCTCGCGCTTGGAATCGTCTGATGTTCCAACCCTACCGAATTGAGGATAAGAATTGAGGGCGTCAAGGAACACTGATCGTGAGTAGAAGCTCTTGCCTGCGCATGAACTGTCTGCTTGACCAATTATACCGTTGAAGAATTCAGGCGTGACAATGTCAGCGACGGAGACATCGTTGGTGCTCGGTGCAGAACTGCAAGGGCCCTGTTGGCATCCGGTGCCACAGTAGTCGTCGCCGGTGCCGCAATATCCCCACCTGCTGCAGCAAAGGCCCGCTGCACAGCCACATTCCTGGCCTACAACATCGCTTGGCCGGAATCCGATGAGAATTCCAGCCAAAATGAAGGCCAGCAAGTTCCTGTTAATGAGTGCCATTTTCTCTTCTTTCCTTGGGACCCTTAAGAGGAGGGAAGCTAAGGATGTGTTGTGTGAGTTTAATTATGAACTTGAATGGATATTTATAAGGGGAAATTGTTGAAAAAGCCAAGATGTTGAATGGTGCAATAGCAATATGGGACGACCAGAATTTGATCTTTAACCTTTACTTCTAGGAAGATTCATTTGCCTCTGCCACAACTCTCAACACGTACGCATGTGTAAGCTTACACCGCCCAGGACTCATTCCTAGCTGACTGGGTAGTCCATGTAATAATATATAATGGATTAGGATGAAAGTTCTTTTATTTTTTATTTTTGTTTTTATACACATAAGGGAGACCCTTGCTTTGTTTTGTTTTGGTTTGTTCCTTTCTTTTCTTCTTTTCCTAGGAAAGGTGGGGAGGGAGATTAGATATTTAAATAGTTTTTTTTTCTTTTTTTCTTTTTTTTGTTGTAAAAGGAGAATTTCATTAGAAGGAAGAAACGAACAAGACCATCCAAGGAACCAAACAAATAAGCAGCGTACAACCAAAGCAAAACATACAAACATCTAAGCCCTACATCAAAACAGCATTAGGGCTATCAATGTAAGTCTTCTTAGCAAAATCATGGGCAATTCCACTGAGAAGCCTTGGGATATGAAAAAAGTCCATGAATTCAAAATATTTGGTGAACCCTTTGACGTCCAGCAAAATAGAGTTGATCGACCAATCACAACTTCCATTAATTGCCCGAATTACTTCCAAAGCACCAGACAATAAGATAACTTTTAAAGAACCTCGCGTTCTGGCTTATCTCATTGGATTGTCAGATGATCCTGCAAACAAAAGAGAACCATTAAGTCAAATTTGAATAATTATAGCCTGCCTTTCCGTCTAAGGATCTAAAGGCGACTTTTGAACAGATGAGAGTCATGTCCTCTTCCATTCTCAATTTAAATCCATCATCATCCATTTTACTCAAGGGAATATATTTACCAAATGAAGAGTTGCAATCTTCTATGGCTTTTTTTGCCATACCCAAAGAACTAAGAGGTCGTATTTCTTTCCCCCTTGAAGATGAAATCATTTATGTTCTTCCAGATTGCCCACCAAAGAGCTAGAATCCAAGCTTTAAATTGAGGATCAGAAAGAGAACTACTAGGATCCTTCAATTCACAAAAGGTGCTCCGCCAGTCTTGGATCTGAATAGAAGAGAAGGAATGGGTTAGGAGACCAAGATTGGAACCGAACCATGTGGTTCTAGCATGATTATATTTGAATAATGCATGTTCAATTGACTCTTCACTCAACCCACAAATGGGGCACTCTTCACTATGACTAAGATTTTTCTCACTCAGCAACTCCCGAACCTGAATGGCCTTATTGAGACATTTCCAACCAAAGAGGATCACTCTTTGGGGGAAAGGGATTTTCCATAAGCATTCCCACTTGATAGAAGGAGTATTACTAGCATTTTTGTCCTTACACATAACCTTATAGGTCGACGTAGTAGAGAGCTCACCATGTTTGGTTAACGGCCAAATCCTATTGTCGTCCTTTGTTTGCCATGGAATATGAATTTTTAATAAATTTTCGACATCTACGTTGTTATCGAAAGTTCTCTTTAAGAGAGATTCATTCCATCATCTTTAACTATTCAGAAGATCTTTTACAACTAAATTTGAGACATGCACATTGGATATTGGCCTTCTTAAGCCTCCCTCGAAAGGGATCTAGTTACAACCCCAAATTGAAATCTTTTTCCCATTGCCTAGAAACCATCTTACGTTTTTATTAATAAAATCGGCTGCTTCTGTAAATCCTCACCATAACCACGAGTTGCCCCTTCTAAATTTTGCTTCCCAAAGCGTTTTGTTCAGGCAATACTTGGCTTTGAAGTTTTTTTGTGCTTATAAGGTTTTAGTTTTTTTTTATATCGGAGGGTGTCCCAACCCTTTGGCTAGACTAATCCCTACGGGCCTAAGAGGAGCTGGGTAAATCCCCTATGGCCCCAGTGTGGTAGTGCAGTTTCAAACCTTCAACCTTCGAGAACAAATCGCGGTCCCATGCCAACTGAGCTAAACATCTCCAACAAAGCCAGATGTTAAAAGGTGTAATAGTGATATGCAACGACCAGAGTTCAGTCTTTGACCTTGACTCAAAGGAGGATTCATTTGCCTTTACCACAACTCTCAACATGACAACCATGTGTAGTGCGTACACACCACCCAAGACTCATTCCTAGCTGGTTAATCCACGTAATAATATATCATGGATTAGTACACAAGTTTTTTTTTTTTTTAATTCACATAAGGGAGACCCTTTTTTTCTTTTTTTCTTTCTTTTCTTTTTTGCCTTGAAAGGTGGAGAGGGAAACTAGATATTTAAATAGTTTTATTGCCCTAATTTTGATGCGTATTCCTATTTTATTTCTTTATATAGAATTGAAGTAAAACGTTCTTAATGAAACTCCAAATTAATGAGAGAAGACTTTCTTTTTCTTTTTTGTTTTTTGTTTTTTTTTTTTGAATGGTAATGAAAGATTTCATTTAAAGAAAAGAATGTACAAAGTACCAAAAACCAAAGAAAAAAGAGGAAGGGGGTGTGCAAGAGAAATGCACTACCTCCAACCCTACTAACAAAATCACACTCACCCAAAGAAGCAACATATCAACCATTTACATAATCATACTCACCTAAGGAAGCAACCTATCAACCCCTTGCTTAGCTAACACATCTGCCATAGAGTTAGCCGATCTAACCTCATGACGGAAGGAAACATTGATTCCAACAGATAATTTTCTAATTTCATTCCGGTGGAAATGAAACTTCCAAGGATTAGTCTTCCGCTTAAATACCCATACGATCGCATTAGAGGAATCACTTTCCATAATAAAGACTTTCTTCTTCTTTTTCTTGTATTAAGCCATGGTAAAGAGGTCTATTTTGGCCGGAAGCGAACCCCAGCCATATGGAAAGAAGCTAGTTCTGTAAAAAGATGAACCCATGACTTGAGATCTTGGCAGTTAGGTGAGAATTGAGGTATCCAACAAGCTTGGCAACCCCTTATTAATACTGATAACCACAAGTGATCATAAGATTAGAAATGTTTTAAAATTTTACTAAAAGTTATCTATTTTGGCTATCACATAGGTGGAGTTGTAAACTATCCTAGTTTTTAAGTACTCAGATCTCTTATTTCTGGAATTATCCTAGTGTTGACTCCACCATATACTTCTGCATATGTGCGCTTCTAGAAGAAACGTTTATATTTGTGCTTTTCCAGTACCAGGATCCCGGGCACTAATCTCTCGCTTCTACACGCACGAGTTAGATCATTTATAGGGACATGTATGTGTGTTATGTGCTGTGTGAGTTTAGTTATGAACTTGAATGGATATTTATAAGGGGAAGTTGTTGAAAAGTCAATATATTCAATGGTTGTAATAGCAATATCCTACGACTAGAATTCGATCGGTCTTTGACCTTGACTTCTAGGAAGATTCATTTGCCTAACTCTCAACACAAGCATGGGACTCATTCCTAACCGGGTAATCCATGTAATAATACATAATGGATTAGTATGAAAGTTCTTTTATTTTTTTATTTACTTTTTGTTTTTCATACACATAAGGGAGACCCTTGTTTTGTTTTGTTTTAGTTGTTCCTTTCTTTTCTTCATTTCCTAGAAAGTTAGAGAGGGAAACTAGATATTTAAATATATTTTCTTTTCTTTTAAAAGAGAGTTTCATTAGAAGGAAGAAACAAACAAGACCATCCAAGGAACCAAGCAAACAAGCAACGTACAACCAAAACAAAACATACAAACATCTAAGCCCTATATCAAAACAACATTAGGGCTATCAATGTAAGTCTTCCAAGTAAAATCATGGACAACTCCATGAGAAAAAACTATTACTCAAAATATTTGGTGAGCCCATTGATGGCCTGTAAAATAGAGTTGATCAACAAATCATAGCTTCCATTAATTGCCTAGATTACTTCCAAAGCGTCAGACAGGAAGATAATTAACTTTCGAAGAAGCTCGCGTTGCGGTTTTTCTCATCGCGAAAAGGATAGCCCCTGCCTTTGCTTCTTTAGAGGAAGGGACATTTGGACCGTCGCCCTGCAAACAAAAGAGAACCATTAAGCCAAATTGAATATTTGTAGCCCACCTTTTCATCTGAGGATCTAAAGGCGGCGACTGAACAGATGAGGGTCATATCCTCTTCCATTCTCAATTTAAATCCATCATCGTCCCACCAAATGAAGAGTTTGCAATCCTTTATGACTTTTTTTGCCATATCCAAAGAACTAAGGGGTCATATTTCTTTCCCCCCTAAAAATGAAATCATTTTTATTCTTCCAGATTGCCCACCAAAGAGCTAGAATCCAACTTTAAATTTAAGATCGGAAAGAGAGTTGCTGGAATCCTTCGATTCACAAAAGGTCCTCCACCAGTCATGGATTTGAATAAAAGGGAAGGAATGGGGTAGGGGACCAAGATTGGAACCAAACCATATATGTGGCTCTAGCATGATCACATTGGAATAAAGCATGTTCAATTGACTCTTCGCTTAACCCACAAATGGGGCACTCTTCACTGTGACTAAGATTTTTTCACAAAGCAATTCACGAACCTGAATGGCCTCATTGAGACATTTCCAAATAAAGAGGATCACTCTTTAGGGGGAGAGGGAATTTCCATAAGCATTCCCACTTGATAGGAGTATTACTAGCATTGTTGTCCTTACACATAACCTTATAGGCCAACTTAGTGGAGAGCTCACCATGTTTGGTTGAGGGTCAAATCCTATTGTTGTCCCGTCTTTGCCATGGAATAATATGAATTTTAATATATTTTTGACATCTGCATTGTTATCAAAAGTTCTCCTTAATAGAGATTCATTCCATCCTCTTTCACCATTCAAAAGATCTTTTACGTACAGCTAAATTTGGTACATGAACTTTAGATATTGGCCTCCTTAAACCTCCCTTGAAAGGGATTCAGTTACAACCTTAAACACTTATCTTTTTCTCATTGCCTAGAATTCATCCTATGTTATTATTAATAAAATCGGTTAGAGCAAACCGTAGTCGTAGGCCAACTAAAATTAATATCTCCAACAAGCCAAGACGATAAAAGGTGTAATAGTGATATGTGACAACCACAATTGACTTAGAGGAAGATTCATTTTCCTTTGCCACAACTCTCAACACACGCATGTGTTACACATAAGGGAGACCTTTGTTTTGTTTTGTTGTGCTTTTTTTCTTTTCTTTTCTTTTTTTCTTGAATGGTGGAGAGGGAAACTAGATATTTAAATAGGTTTTATTGCCCTAACTTGGATGCGTATTCCTATTTTATGTTTTTTTATATAGAATTGAAGTAAAATAAGTTTAGTCAAACTCCAAATTGAAGAGAGAAGACTTTCTTTTTTTTTTTGTATCAAGCCATGGTAAAGAAGTATACTCTGGTCGGAAGTGAAACCTCAGCCATAGGAAAAGAAACCAGTTTTGCAAAAAAGAGAATCCCATGAATTAAAACCTTGGCAGTTAGGTGAGAATCGGGGTACCCAACAAACTTGGCAACCCTTTGTTGATACTGATGGCCACAAGTTATCATTTTTCGCTATTACATAGGTGGAGTTGTAAACTATCCTAGTTTTTAACTACTCTAATCTCTTATTTCAGGAATTATCCTAGTGTTTACTCCGGCATATGAAACTTCTTCATATGTGCGCTTCTAAAAGAAACTTTTGTATTTATGCTTTCCAGTACCAGACACTAATCTCTCGCTTCTACACGCACAAGTTAGATTATTTGCCACGAATTTCAGGGCATGGAATTGAATTCAAAGGAAATATTATATATAAGAAATATATTCCTATCAGTAAGTTCAGATCATAGATATTTTAGGGTCTGCATCTTCAACTTATATGATCCACCTCTCACATATTTAATATTAACTAGCAACAAAGGCTGTGCTAAACCCGGGCCAAAAAAAAATTTTAGTATTTTATTTTAAAAAAATTATAAAAAATATATTAGCAAAAAAAAAAAAAAAAAACATTCAAACATCATATGTGCCATTTCATAGGAATCACAAATATTAATTTTTTCAAATTCCAAAATCAAATGGCTCAATAAAAAAAAACGAGATCTAATTCATGCTAAGTTCATGCAAAGCCAAATGTGACTCGGGCTTACATAAATTGATATTTTTTAAGATGACTCTAATAATAAAATGTACCATGTGCATAGTAATAAACTGATAATTTTGAGGCTTCCTTGAGGTATTACTGGGAATAAAACAAATATAAAATAAAAAGTTCTACTATTAAAAGTATTCTTAAATTCTCTAATTTATTGAATTAGCCATCTTAGCTTCCCATTGGCTATATTCATGCAGGCCTTAATGTTTGAAATCTTCTTTGTAATCGCTTAAAATCAAAATTGATATTTGTATCAACTCCCCTGGATTTGCTGACTGCTCCATCATACGACTTAAAAATAGAAAAGCCCAAGTGAGAATTTCTTAAAACAACCAAAGAGAAAATCCAATTATATTACATTATAATAAAAACACTCACCATGAAGAGGCACGAGCAATGTTGAATCCGCCTAACAAACTCACTATAAGATCCATCATAATGAAGTTAAAAGAAATAAATAAATAAATAAAAAACACGAAGTGAATTTCATTAGGACAAGACACTGTGTAATACCATGAGATACATAATCAACAAAACCAAAATGGAGTTAGAAATTGAAATCCAATCCATTAAACTAAAATCACATTACACTCCAAGATCATATCCAAAAAGAGATCCTCCAAGAGAGGCTACAATAACAGAAAAATGAAATAACTCTTAATTCTCCACTCATACAGATATGCACTCTTTCCCTTGGCATCAGCCACGAAACCTCTTGCCATTGCGGATCTTCTATAATGGACAAGACCCTTCAGAAGAACCCAATAAACCCAACACTCAGTTGGGTTGTTCTTTCAGAAGCAAATAAAACAAAGATATAAAGCAATATATAGAATATAAAAGGACTGAGCCTTGCTGGTTCTTCTATTTTGTAACTAGGGCATTTTCATTCTTGAGATACATGCTACATGCCCCATTTTTTAATTATTGTCGTTGTGAACATGGCTTGATTAGCTCGCTATAATTCATTGATTTATGAGAAGGGTGGAATTATGAGAAATGGTGGATTGATGGAGAGGCTTTTGGGGTAAAGGATTATGAGAAACGATGGATTGAGGGAGAGATTTTAAAGGTAAAAAATGAAATGAATACCGTGGAATGGAAAGAGATCGCCACCGTATTGCTTCTATCTTTAGAAAGCCCTTTTTGAAATCTGAGGTAGAGATTTTAGGGCTGAAACATGAAACATATATTATGGAATGATTGTGAGTAACGGTGGATTGAGGACATGATTTTTTAGGCAAAGGATTATGACATGCGGTTGACTGAGGGAGAGATTTTAGGGGGAAAATGAAATATATATCATGAAAAGAGATTGCCACGCCATGTGTCATTTTATTTGGATGCCCACATGGCGCACTTGAAAAAAAAATAAAAATTGAGAGTGATGATGTAGCACCCTCCACAACCCACCTCTCCCCTTGCTTTAATATATATAATGATTCGAACACGCCTAAGGAAAAAGTTGAAATTCAACACACCAATTAGATAATTAACAAAGAAAAAGAAGAAATACAAACAACCAAAAAAAAAAAAAAAGATTACTAATATAATATGCAATGTGGCCCAGCTGGATGTCCAAATGGGGCAAATCTTTTGCTGGTCTTACCATTCACATGAAGAATGGTTGGTGCTCTCTAATAATTAGCTTGCAAATGGACAACTAGAAAGTAGAAAGTAGAACATAAACAAAGTCAACGGTCCAAATTCAGCAATAAAAGCTACAGTCAATGTATAAGATGCGTAATGTAGACCATTAATATGGGTTTCCCCTTCTGTAGATGTATCCAAACCATTCAATTATTTAAACATATAACACAGTTACAGCCAGGGCAGTGACTTTTGGAAGTCTACAATGATGGATTGACCCCAGATTCAGTGGTAAACGCATAATTTTGTGTGCCAACTGTATCCATAAGAGCGTTGACATCAAGCATTTGACTGTTTCAGCCTTAGAAATTGGGATCAGAGCTATCGGGTCAGACTCAGAGTTAGACAAGACACGTGGAATTTGGGGGTGTTCATGGCCCTAATCTAATGCGCCCGCCGCTCAGAATCTTGCAAATCACCAAAGATGGAAAATGAGGGCATTGAGTCCATGGAAAGAAAGGCTGATTAGTTAATAGCTAAGCTAACATTAGGTGGATTATGTTCTCCTACACACCTGCGCACTGACTACTAATCACTGCGCATAGATGTTGATTGTCATATAGGACCAGGTTAAATTCAAGGGGCTCGTGCCTTTGTTGACAATCTAGATGTGAAAGTTTTTATAGACTACCAAAATGGATACTACTTCTAATTTAACCAATTAATATACAACGAAAGTAATTAAATAATAAATATATAACTAGCAATCTACCAATCACACACCACAAGAGAGCAGACACAATATTTAGCTTGAAAGCCCTATTTAAGGAGAAAAACCACGAATTAGAAATTAAGAACCCACGAACAGTTACATGATATACTCATAGCTCCTTTCACTCAGTCTGTACCTCAACATAAGGACTTTAGTTGTTCTTGCACAAAATCCATTGCCACGACATCCACCATGTACCGTTCTCCTTACTTGATCTCTTGGCACCTTGTCAACCAAGATGAGCTATCTTCTATAAGAAAGTAAAAGCAACAATAACCCTCTAGAGCAGGCCTTTAGAACAGTCTCTCATGGCTCTAGGGAATAATTCTCTCTCAAATATGTCTTTTACTCAAATTAATGAGAGAACTAATTGATGTGTTTGATCTTCAATATGCACATCTCTATTTAGGGTTGAGAGCAACACCCTATTTATAGTCTCAAATTCGAGCCTTAGACTTAGAATTCAAATAGGACTCAAATTCGAAAGCATAATCTCAAAAGGAAACAATTCCTATTCATATCAGGAGACTTTCCCTTTATGACCTGCGCCTATCCGATCAATCGATCGGTGCTCCGATCGATCAAACCACCCAAATAACTGGGGCGTGTCTTTTTTCCGATCGATCGGATAGAGGCTTCGATCAATCGAGCCTGGGTGTTTCACCCAGTCTTCTCTTTTTTCTTTTTTTCTTCACTTCAACTCTTTCGACGACACAACCACAGTCCATTCTAAAATAGAATAGAAAACACTACTAAATGAATCCAGAGTTTTGTCCAACATATGAATTAGCCAACAAAAATACTAACAAGATGTATGCTCTCATGGGAGAAAATCTTCCAACATTAGGTCACTTAATTAAGAAGAGAAGTATGAAGGAAGATCTACAAATAAAACTGTGACTTCTTTGCAACAAACAATTTTCCACGGTGAACTAAATGAAAATGCTTTGAGAATTTTGAAATGAACAATTTCCCCACAGTGAACTAAATGAGAATGCTTTGAGAATTTTGAGAAGGTTTCCCTAGTTGATTTTAGATGAATTGCAAGGCAATTCATGGTTTATCTTGTGCACCCTATTACTGTAGTTTAAAAAAAAAAAGTGCCCATTGTTGCTTAGAACTTAATACTTTCCTTGTTAATTAGTTGCTTTGCTAATTTAAATGTCTTGTACTTTCTATTTCTATTTCTGTTTCTATAATATGCAATTATATTGGAAGCCAGTGCAGAGTGTATGTGATGGAATTCCATGATTTGATGTCTTCTGCTTCACCAAATGTTAGTAACTATTCCGTAAAAGCTCGATCTTCTTTTCTTCAAGGTCGCTATGTGGAAGCTTTGGAGCTACAAGGTAAATTTCTTTTTATATCTGCAGTTCTTGTATCATCTTATGAAGAAGGTTGTTTCAACTGCTTAGTAAATTATTTAGTAGCTAACTATTGGTTCTCTCTTAACAAGGTATGTGATTATCAAACATGAATTATCCAAATGGGACTTCTGAAAGAAACCGTGCAGCCCACCTGTCATGGAACTGATGTCGGGTTAAGCACGTGGCTAAGATCATATTTGATTTCCTGATTTAGACTTAATTTGTGATCTATGAGAATTTGGATTGGAATTAAACTCTTGGTAAAAAGTCCTAAATCAGCATCTAACTCGGGGTGGCTTAGCTACCTGATAGTCAAGTGATGAGCAATTTTAGGAGGGGTGGAGTTCCACGATAGTCCCGACTCCTTGGAATTGCTCTATTTAAGAGTGTTAGCTAGGAGCCCTCTATTCGTCAATTAAAGGAAAAGCATTTGTAAGTGCCAAAAACGACACCCACTTAATTAGGAGGAAATAGAACTTAATTACGGGGAAGACCGAACGTCGGAAACCTGAAAGGGAAGGAGAGAAACAGGGGTCAGATGCCCTGGCTGCCGTCAGCCGAAGGCACTCCGATGCCTGAATTAGTTTTGCAACTAAGCAAGAGATGAGTGGAGCAGAGAAGTCAGTATGAGTTTTTGCGTGTATATTTGCGTACCTTCGTGGGGCTGACCCCATGTGTATTTGTAGATGGATTCCTCGTCCATTCTCTTGTTGAGTGAAGGTAAGTGGGGGTAAGGTCCCATCAAGCCTTACCCTGACACTTGGTGGTAGGTGAAAAGGGAATATCCCATCGGAAGTTTCCATTCTCCTTGGACAACTGACGTGATGGGGTGATAGAGTCAACTTCTTATCTCCATCACGCGCTACTCTATCTGTCAGAGCATGTCCGTACTTCTCATAAGAGTGCGATGGCCCACTCCCGGCCTTCAGTACTTTTACCGAGATCAGGAGTGGTCTTGCCATGCTGATACTCCTTACCGAGCTAACACTCTTTATCGAGCTGCCGAGGCATGGGTTACCGAGATCAAGCTGAACTTGCTAGTACTGTTACCGAGGTTTAGTCTAATCTCGGTATTATGGTATTTTCCCACACAGCATTGACAGCGAGTTTCGGATCTCCATCACAATACTACAACGTGCAATGATATTGAAATAGACTAACAACTTCATCTATTTTTCCTAAAATGTACTAGGACTTGGATTGTTTTCATGGCCTTTTGTTTTTACCATTCATAAAATGCCCTTGAAATGGCATTTCTTGGACTTTCTTGTGGGGCTTTGTCATTGCCCTTGGACCTCCAAGTTCACTTTAAAACAGAAAGCAAAGAACTGAATCTTGGTGCTGGTGTCTGAAGTCTGGGTATTGCCCCATATGTTTAATTAGGTCCTAGTCTTTTCTCTCCTTTTAACAGAGATCCATATCCAACATGGACCTAAATTGAACCGGATAATTGTTCTTCTTCCTAAACATATACATGGGCTCCCTAACATGCTACAGTGAATACTCAAATTAACCTTACCACAGAATAAGATGAAATGTCATGTTGTTGCCATGTATTTATTAACCCAAACTCGTAGTACATGTTTTAATTCTTTCTAATCAATTTCATGCATCAAAGACTACAAGCAAAATACAAACGACTAGTCTTTATCCCAAAAAAAAAAAAAAAGACAATTGCATTTTCTTCTAGAGTTCTAACAAGTGAGGTTATCTCCCGGTGCCACTCCCAGTTGATTACAGTAATCATTGTAATACTGAACGCGTGCACGGACAGTCGCCGGGTTCCGGCCATCGCACTCGAGGGCACCGTTGATGGCTCGGATCGTGGGCCCGAACCCTTGGCCGGAGGTTATGATCGAATGGACGTTGTTCATCCAGAACCAGAAGGCTGTCTTGAATGAGACCACAGCATCTGTGGCCACGGTTTCTGGAGCATTCAGGCCGTCGAATCCGATGCTGTTTCCGGCAGGCCCATAGTTGAAGTTCCATGACAATTGGATTGGGCCACGGCCATAGTAACCCTTGCCGGCCACACATGGATACTCAGTGTTGTTCTCATCACAGTAGTCCTTTGATGCGCCATCTATCTCTTCAATGTGGCAAAAATCTGCAAACCAAAAATCACATGAAATGTCATTTTTAATCTTTGTACCTCTACTACCACATGCAACGGATACTATAGAATAGGATGCAATTCAGATATCCAAGCCACATGCAATGTTTAGGTCAGGTAGCAGACCAAGCCAAGCCCGACCCAAGAGTATGTGGGCAAACCCAAATCCAAACCAAGGGAAGCATGAAATTGCCCGAACCGAGCCTGACCCAAAATTGTATATTTTCTACCCGAATACAAATCGGGTTGTCTTAGGTTGGGTATTCTGAGGATTTTTTTAATTTGGTTTGTTAAACTGAATAAAATTTAGAACTTCTACACCTTAACTCAATAACCCATTAAGAAATGGGTCAGCCTTCAATTGGACTGTTAGGAGTAGGGGCATACTAAAAATGGCTTGCACATAAGTGTTGATTTGTAATGAATTATGAAGAGTGGTTGTCATTGAAAACTTACGTCCAGTCTCATGTGTGACATGAGCAAAGAAGGCAGCAATCTCACGCTTGGAATCATCTGATGTTCCAACCCTACCGAAGCGAGGATAAGAATCGAGGGCATCAAGGAGCACTGATCGTGAGTAGAAGCTCTTGCCTGTGCATGAGCTATCTGCTTGATCAATTATACTGTTGAAGAATTCAGGTGTGACAATGTCAGCAACGGAGACATTGTTGGTGCTTGGTAGAGGATTGCAAGGGCCCTGTTGGCATCCGGTGCCGCAGTAGTCGTCGCCGGTGCCACAATATCCCCACCTGCTGCAGCAAAGGTCCGCTGCACAGCCACAGTTCTGGCCTGCAACATGGCTTGGCCGAAATCCGATGAGAATTCCGACCAAAATGAAGGCTAGCAAGTTCCTGTTAAGGGGTACCATTTTTTCTTTTTGTTTCCTTGGGAGCCTTACAAGAACAAAGGATGCGTACGTTTGTTGTGTCTTGTGTGTATGATTTAGTTATGAACTTGAATGGGTATTTATAAAGGAAAGGTGTTGAAAAGTCATGATGGTAAAAGGTTTGGTAACGATACATAAAGACCAGCATTCATTCTTTGACTTGACTTCCAATGCCCTGGGCGCAATTCTTGGCGCCCGACATGTGTACACGTTTGGGTAATCCATGTAATATATGGATTAGATTAAAAATATTTTTTTTTTTAATTTTACTCACATGGGGACAGATTACAAACCTTTTTTTTTTTTTTTCTCTTTTAATGTAGAGAGCCGAACAAGCGATTTAGATAGGTTTCATGGCCTTAAAGACCTTTTAGCTAACTTCACTGGTAAAGTAAAGTGAAAAGTCAAATTAAGATATAAAAAAAGAAAGGGGGTTAAATCGAAAGGTGGCGGCGTTTTCTCATTTAGTAAAATAAGAATGTAGCTATTTGATTTCCTTTTTAAAAAAAAAGGTGACCTTTTGTCATTTAGTGGCAATGGTAAAGTATCTTTTTTTTTTACTGTTTTTTAGTAAATTGCAAAGGTATTTTTTGAAATATTGTAATTTTTACTTGACCATTTTTTCTTCTATTATCTCTTGAAATGACCATTCACTTTACTTTTCTAGTAAAGTGAATTTACCAAATATGCTCTTAAGAGTCGTTTGGACGAGGGTGCAGAAGATGAAACTAGGCATTTCTTCTTTCGCGACACCACTTTTCTTTTAAAGATAGTCAGATTTTCAGATCATCTCCATTGCATAAAAACATGTCTAAAAAGGGGGCTTCCTCCATTGAATCCTTGCTGCACCAAACGACAATGAGGGTCCGGTACCTTATCTCTTCCCCTTCTCCAAGCAAATCCCACTGCACAAATAGATCCTTAATTTTGATTAGTATGTTTTTCTCTTTTTCTTTTTTTCTTGTTTTTTTGTGCTAGAGAGAAGATTATATATGGGATGTGATCCGGTGAGAACTGTTCTCACGGAGTCACCGTGAGAATTATTTTATGGGGCCCACTTGGGGCCTCATTTTGGAATGAGACCGGTGGGCATTAAAAGATTTATATGGGACACCCACGAATATCAAGTTTGGCCCAAATTCCATGCTTCTAACCCTTTCATCCATGGCCGACAAGCTCAATCCATTTGTATGGGTATATAGTCGATCTAACGGTCTAATTTATTCGCATTGGTGCCAAACCATGAGGCGTGTGACTATCAAAGGGGTCCATGTCCATTGCAAGGTTTGGATTGGGCGATAAGTGGCCCCACCCCATAGTTCTCACGGTTTGAACAGTGAGAACACTTTTCACCAGATTATTTCCTTATATTGGAATGTGATCCGGTGAGAACTGTTCTCACGGAGTCACCGTGAGAACTATTTTATGGGGCCCACTTGGGGCCTCATTTTGGAATGAGACCGGTGGGTATTAAAAGATCTATATGGGACCCCCACGAATATCAAGTTTGGCTCTAATTCCATGCTTCTAACCCTTTCATCCATGGCCGACAAGCTCAATCCATTTGTATGGGTATATAGTCGATCCAACGGTTTAGTTCATTCGCATCGGTACCAAACCATGAGGCGTATGACTATTAAAGGGGTCCATGTCCATTGTAAGGTTTGGATTGGGTGAAAAGTAGCCCCACCCCATAGTTCTCACAGTTTGAACAGTGAGAACACTTCTCACCTGATTGTTTCCTTATATATATATATATATATATGCTAATTGTCTTTGCTAGTATGAAGAAAACCATTGAAAGATCCCAAGATTTTTTTCTCCTTTTTTTGGCAAAGAAAACCCCAAAAACTTGGCTCCCCAAATGTGACCTAAAAGGGTAACAAAGTCAATGGTGCCAATTCAACTCTAGAAGCCACTCTGTCAATACATAAGATTTTTCAATGCCTCTGGAAGGAGGGGACCACAAGATGCACGATCTAGACCATTGAAATCAGGGCAAGTCTGATTCAGATACATCAGAGCCCTCCATTTCTTAACATATATTACAGATAGCATTAGGGCAGTGACTTCCCACGTTCTAACGTCGGCAATGATTAAATGGACTCTAGTTTCATTGCAAACGCACTCATATCCTCCTATACATCCCCATCCATTGATAAAATTGACTCTAGCTTCATTGACAAACCCACTAAAATCCTCTCATACATCCCCTTAAAAGGAAACGCGTTGAAATAAGGTATCTGACCCATACCACGCTCTACAACATTCGCTTTTTCAGCCTCCAAATCAGGACTCGCGGCAAGTCAGCGTAGACAAGATCTAGATGTGTGGATATGGCTTGATCAGGTGGGCCCACCTACTTAAGAGGGTCCCATCTATGATGATTATGTTGGTCTCATGGGAAGGGTGTTTAAGGCCACACCTTGTGCAGCTGAGGACTTTGGAATGTTGTGAAAAATCAAAAGGCTTCTCTCCAATAGTACATGTTTTACATGAAAAGTGAAAAAAAATTGGAATTTTTTTTTCTCAATTATATGAAAATACCCTTCATCGGGCACTTCCAAATTACCAAAAATGCATTTTCCGGTCAAACACAGTAATAAATCGGAGAAATGGCATAATTTTTTTTTTCCAAAAAGAGCCCAAATTAAAAAAATACAAAACATTACTAAGTGATTATTCCCAAAAAAGTTGAAAAGCCCACTATCGCTAAAGTTATGTTTTTCTATTGAAAAACCATTGTAAAATATTCGAAATCACGTTTTTCAGCCGAAAACACTGGAAGATCGTCAAAATGACTTTCACAGCAAAAAAACTGCTGAAATCGAAAACCTCTAAACAATTTCAAACAGATTCTTCTTAAAAGAATGTAAAAAAAAAAAAAAAAAAAAAAAAAAAAGAAACAGCGGAATCAACAAAGTTGTGCTTTTTTAGTAAAAAAAAACATTCCAAAATCGCCGAAACTGCATTTTTCAATGTAAAACATTCCAAAATCTTCAAAAAATTGCTTTTTAGTCACAAACAGTGAAAATTGTCAATGTATAAAACATTTGACATAATTTCTTTTCTCAAGATTTTCTGAAAGACAGAGAATGCTAGAATCATCAAATTCGCGTTTTACGATCCAAAAAATTATAAGATCACATAAATCGTGCCATTCAACCAAAAAAAAAAGTATCATTCTCCGTCTTAAAACAATGAAGAATCGACAAAATCTCACTTTTCAGCAAAAAAACAACCAAAATTGTGGATATATTTTGAATAAATCCTTTTTGAAAAGATCTATCAAAACCTAAAAAGTAAAAATCTAGAATCGAAAAGGCCGCATCTCAACATTTACAAAGCCGCATTTTTTAATTGAAAATGTTCACAAATTGTCACACTGGCGCTTTTGAGCCATCACCTGCCAAAATCGTAAAAACTTAGAATATCTTAAACAATTTTTTTCAGAAAACCTCTCTAACATAAACAAAGAAAGGGCCATGTTCATTTGGCAGAGAATGTCAATGTCTAAAACATTCAAATGTCAACGTATAAAACATTTGAAATAATTTCTTTTCTAAAGATTTTTTGGAAGAGAGAGAATGCCAGAATCATCAAATTCGCGTTTTACGATCCAAAAAATTATAAGATCGTATAAATCGTGCCATTCAACAAAAACAAAAAAAAAAGTAGCTTTCTCCGTCCTAAAACAATGAAGAATCGACAAAATCTCACTTTTCAGAAAAAAAAATCCAAAATTGTGGATATATTTTGAATAAATCCTCTTTAAAAAGATCTATCAAAACCTAAAAAGTAAAGATCCAGAATCGAAAAGGCCGCATCTCAACATTTACAAAGCCGCGTTTTTTAATAGAAAACATTCACAAATTGTCACACTGGCGCTTTTGAGCCATCACCAGCCAAAATCATAAAAACTTAGAATATCTTAAACAAGTTTTTTCAAAAAAACTCTCTAACATAAACAAAGAAAGGGCCATGTTCGTTAAAGCTGCATTTTTTTTAGTAAAAAGCATTTCAAAAAAAGATGAGAACTGTATTTTTTTGGTAGAAAAAATTATTTGCTTTCCATTTTGTTTTTCTTTTTGGGTCAAGAGGTAGTGTAATTGATCCATCAATAAAGCTCCATAATCATTTTCTTTAAACAAAATTTTGGAAATTGAACTCCTAAAGAAAATGATTAAGTTCATGAAGCGGAGAGGTCTTAAGTTCGATACCTACCTTTGTTGGATACCTCCCATAGTTTTACTGGTGCATGTGGATAGGAGGGTTTGTATGTGCCCTTAGGCATTAGTTATCGGCTGTTCAGAATCGAGTGTCCTTAAGGCTCAGGACCAAAGAATTCTAAACTGGGCTGGGCGGGAATCACCCTGGGTTATCAAAAAAAAAACTAAGAGAGAAAAGAAAATGATTGTTCCCATCGGATTTTACAGGTAGGATCTCATTTTTATCTGCCATTATTGTTCAACAAAATCAAACTAGGTCTTGTTGAGCAAATACCTTTAGGGTTCATGAGAGAAAAGGGCTTCAATCACCAAACCGAAGATATATCTGAATTTGTGAAGATGCTGAGATCCAGAGATGGCTAAGATCACAAAATATCTTAGTTAGGCCAAATACCTAATGAGATGCTGATTATGCTGAATATTAGATACCAAATATTCGATGCCAATCCAAAGAGACAAAGTAAACTGAATATACTATATCAGATATTGAATATCTAATGTCAATCCAAAGAGAATTTGTGAAGATCTCAGATCGTGGTGGGGATTGAAGTTCTAAATACTATATACTTAGAGGAGATGCTCCTATGAGAGCATATCTCACCTTACTATAAGAGATAAGGTGGGGGCCCTCAATCCACTGTGACGGCCCCCACCTTATCTCTTATTATAAGGTGAGAGATGCTTTCATAGGATCATCTTCCATATATATTTATTACTAAAATCACAAATAAAATTCATATGGTATAAGTGGTGTTAGGGTGTTAACTTAAAGCATTTTTTTAAAAATAAGTTTGTGTGTTTGAATTCTACCCAACTATTTCCCATGCATTTATATATTTAAGAAAATTTAAGATTTAAATTTGATCTAATCCTTGCCCAAGCTCTCTCTGTGTGTGTGAAGCCCTCTCCTCAGCTCACGTAAAGAAAAGGACAGAAGGCTTAAGAAAATTTTCACCCCAAAACTCCTGACCAAGGGTTTCACATTCCGCCCTCACCAAAACGAAAAGCCCACTCGTCTCTCTATGGAAAACAAAGATAAAGAGAAATAGAAAGGGGAAAGAGAATGACACGGCAACAACGTGAAGGCACTCCGTCTGCCCTTCCTTTCGTATGCAAGAAGTTCTCTCTCTCTCTCTCTCTCTCTCTCTCTCTATTACATTGATCCTGTTTTTTACAACTGTTCAAATGGTTTATACTGTTGGATCGACAAGACAATTTTTAAAGGATTGAAACTTGTTGGTCATTGATGAAGGGGTTAGGATGATCAAAGAGAGGCGGGTGACGGGTGCATACCTCTTAGATATGGTGCACACCTAATCATGGCCCTGCGTATTTATCAACTTAAAATTTGGCCCTTCAACTCATGGCCTCCTTACCATGTTAGAGTGAATACAAAAACCTTACCACAAAATAAGGCAACATGCTTTTGCCATATACTTTTCAACTCAAAACGCATATATGCATATGATGTATAAATGAGCGCATCCAAATGTGATCCATACGTAATTATCACACGTATCTTCATTTAATATATCATTTTCACATCAAACAAACAACTGTGGAGAAAAATGAAACCCAAATATTCAGAATTTTATTTCTCAAGCCCAACACTCAACACCAACATGGAAGAAAAAGAAAAGCCAAAGGATGAAGGGAGAAGATAATAACTTCATTAAAAGATAAACATTATAAGTTTGCTTGATGCCACCACTTGCACAAGATATGGACTTGTTGATTTGACTCGGCTTCTCTCCACTTGCTCCAAGGTGATTTCATGGACATGGAATAAAGGGGTCACCCACATGCATATATATATATATATAGGTGATTTGGAAAATTGCTAGCATAATGAGGTAGTTGCATGGGAAAGGAAGATGATTAGTGGAGGACAATGGAAGATGAGAAATGGTCAAATGGAAGTAATGAGTTGTATGGAAGTCTAAGATTCGTGTATGGAGAAGTAAAATGAGTAATGAGATGTATGGGAAAAGTGGTTTGGTATATGAAAATGTGCATGGATGAGAGAAATGAAGTACATGAGAAGTTTGAATCAGTGTATGGAGAAGTGGATGTTTGTAATGGCCTGGCGGGGATAATGATGTGGCAACATGAGAAGAAGGAAAAGTGGTTGAGTGGAGAAAAGTTGAGAGAGACTAGTGTGTGTGTGTGACATTTGTAATTAACACATGTGCAAGTGAGACCCATACACAAAAGATCAAAATACCACCATCACACAGAACTACATCAATACAACACTAAGAAGTAAATAAGTAAATAAAACAAGAAATTAAACTGAGGGTTTTCTAGAAAATACACTTTAAAGTTTATCAACAAACCCCTTAGATTGTTAAACGGAAATGCATGATTTGGTTATGCAATTTGGTTTAATGTTTCTCTTCAGATGGTCCAACTGTCCCTTCCTCTAAAGAAGTCGAAGCAAGGGCTATTCCTTTCGCAATGAGGGAAGTCAGAATTCAAGATTTATGCAAATTCTACACCACAAACAGCAAATAGCAATGGCCTAGAACCGTTCCTAAAACAAACAGGGACAGTTCTAAATTGCTACAAAAATAGGTGCTCCTAAATGATTAAAATGGGACGAAATCGTTCCAAATATGGAATTTTGGAACAATTTATAACACTCCCAAAATTTCCTAGAACTGTTCCAAATTCTAATTTGTAGAACGGTTAATAACATTTCTTGAATTTTGTGGAACCATTCCAAATTCCTAGTTTAAAACCGTTCTATAAACCATTCCAAAATTTGATATTGAAATGGTTTTCTAAGTGTTCCAATACTATTAAGGATAGTTTTGAACTGTCCCCAATATAATTATTATTTTAAAAAAATTAAGCGATTGGAATTTTTTTATTTGCCACTAAATGTGTTTTTTTTTAAATCACAAAAAAATTGAAACCCATAAATTGTAGCATTCAATTTCTATATACATCCATATCATACATCATCAGTTGGTTCACAAAATTTAAAATTAAACTCAATATACTAACTTGAATTCAAATATACAATTTACATTATTTAGAAATACATACATATATAACAAAAAAACAACCCACAACCTTTGGTGAACATTCATCCACTTGATCATTTCTAAAAGAAATAAAAAGAGTTCCATCCAATCACATTTGTTGTGCCATTAGTTTCTCCAAAGTTGTTTACCAAGTCTAATCTTTTTTTATGGAAGAAGCCCTCCAATATAAAACAGCAGTCAAAGCTCTTCCAAACATAAATGAAGATCCTGCAAGAGAACAGAAAACCAAAGACAATTTTTGTAGCATATTCTAAGAATTGAATAGTGAGAAACTAACAATTTATATGTACGACATAAAAGTTGCTAACCTACATAATCTGCGTACGTAGAAGTGGATATCTTGGTCTCTTTTGGCAATGTGAAAGTCTCTTATCTGTAGAATGTGTAATTGTTTTTATTCAAATTCAACAAGAACTTTTCCAAATTGTATTGAAATGATAAAGCATAAGAGTTTCTCAGAATGCATAATCTTTTGGTGTTGACTAACATCAACTTTCTCTTATTATGCACAGAAATTGCTGTCAAAGCAGCAAGCAGAACAGTACACAACACTAGTGCGACTGGAAGAAAGCAGATTATATCTCTTAAAAAAGATAACAGAACGCCCTAGAAGAACATTGGATGTGATTCAAGATACGCTTGCATTTCTCAGAGATGAAATCAACACCGTCAACCATAGTTTGACCAACCCAATCACAGAGAAAGCTGATCATACTAATCAAGAGATTCAACCATCCATACAACAAGAATGATTAATGGTATAATCAGTTTCCTCACCTCCTGCTTTAAAGTATTATCATATCCTTTGAACTTCCCTAGAGTTGCTGGGAAGATTGCAAGGTTTGCAACAACTGCAGTGATTGCGGCATCTGTTACACACTTCTATCAGATGAATCATCAACATATCATCCAAGGGGATAAAATGATAAAGGAAAGCCAGATAGATCAAGATGAACTAACAATGCCAAAATCAAGAGGAGAGGGATAGTAATGGTAATGTAGGCTTCAAATGAGGGAAAAAGATTATAGCTAATGAATAGTAATGCTATTCATTAGACAGAAAAGTTGGTTATTACTGAGAAAACTGCCAGCAATGTTCCATCGGCTGATAGACACAGAACAAATTTGGTCTCTTTCCAGTGCGCTGAAGCTACCCACTGACTTCTCCAGTTCCATACTAGGGGTGATGCAATTGGAAGCTAAATCAAGAGTAAGCGTTTGCTAAGTAAATTAAATAAACATAAAATCATATAAAAACTCATGAAATACAAACTAAAAGAGAATTCCATGCTAGAAACAAACATAGACTGAAGGTGCTAATCCTAAAGGAAAAGGCAGTATGACAAACCTTTATGGTAACAGTATGTTGCCCATCCATGCATTCAAACCTAATTCAAAGCCTTGTAGATAATAATGGTAATGTAGGCTCAATATCATGTAAACACCATGCCTTATAGCCTCAGATATCACAAAATTCAAAACCTAAACAGCAGAAAAAGAAGAAAAAAAAAAAAAAAAAAGCGTACAAAGCAGGTAAAATAAAAACAGTAAAGCATATGCTAGGGGTCGTTAAGTACATGTAGAAAAAATCTATTTATATCAAAATTTATATAGAAAAATCAAAATTTTCAATAAGCATTATTACCTCAATCAACTGTTTGATACCCCCAAGTTCTTTGATTAGGGTTTTTTGTTCTACGATTAGGTATTCTACTTGGTAGAAGTTAGACAATGATTATAATAATGTATAAAATTTAGCACATGACTAAGTAACATTGCATATGATTAAATATAAATTTTAGAGCTCCCTTCTGCTAACAACACCGACCCTAGGTGGCATATGGCAAAACCAACCACAACACAATTTGTTACTCAACACATGAATACTACGAAATTGCAACGAGACCTCGACTAAGATAGAAGAGACTACTACAAAATTTAATCTAATAGAACTTCATGAGACAAGAATCAACAAACCACTTGTTAGAAAAAAATATCAATCTAAAAGAACCAGCTCTGACATTACACTTCGCAGAGGAAGTAGGTCCCTATAAAACCAACACTGCCATTTCATCCAAGACAAACTACTGGCCTCTCAGATCTTACAAACTAGATTATAAAACTAAAAACCCATAGAGAAGAAGCAACAATCTCCAACAATTGCTCTACTCAAAACTGCCAGTAAATCTCAAATCTTATATGAAATCTCGAAAATAAATAAATAAAATAGAACATGAATTCCACCAATATCTCCACTTCTTACACACTCCCACACTAAATGCAATTATCCACAATAAACATATATTAAATCAATCCATATAACATTCAACAACCTGAGAAGAATATAATAACATCACTAAGGGCCACAAGATTTAGCCAACTCTATCGGCAGCAAACAATCCATCATCTACAACTCAACCAAGCACACCCCATTTGCCAGAGACATCACTTGCAAACGCCCATTTGCCAGAGTCCTCACACCACAATAGTTACCTCAAATTTCGTCAAAAACAGAGTAGCACTTAACAAAGGAGCAATGCCCACACCATGCGCACACCATCATAGAACTACAATGACCAAAATAGAAGGTAATGAAGCAAAACAATAACTATAAAGATATGTACTAAAATGAATTTATTAGTTAAAAGAAGCAAATGTTAAACGTGATAAACAGAGGATGAGTAGAGACATGGCACAACGGTATCTGGATCAATAACAGTCAACGGTGGGGCATGGGTCACACTCAAAAATCTCACTATTTAGATGACCTATTAACCACAGTAACGTTCAGTGGGCTCATTAAATGTGCAGTGATCTATTTAATGGTTAAATTTATAATTCATAACTTAGCAGTAGATTAGACAAATATAATCATTAAATTGTTTGGTAAATGACAGAATCAAAATGACACCATGTGACATATGGCAAAACCAACCACAACACTTACGACATCCAGCTCCTTATGATATTTTGATTGTCGACCATTACATAATGTTCAGAGTAGACAATCTTAGAAATCAATAGTGATCGCCCTAAATATCATGCACGACCAAGATCATAGCCATACAAAATTCTATCATACTCAACCCCATAACCTCAAAACAAAAAAACCTTAGAAAAAAAAAAACCAAAACTTTTATAAGACAACCATGTAGACTGAAATTACCCACAGCCGATCTCTACTTAATTACAAATTTCAAGTTAATGTTATGATACTTAGGAGCAGATATAGAATAAAAAAAAAAAAGGAATCTGAACTACATATAGTGAATATGAGTAGTCTAGAGCGAAGCCATGACATATATATATATATATAAATATATATATATTTATATACTAACAAAACCCCGTACTATGCACGGACCACGGAACCACCAACTGCACATACTTATACAAATTAATTTTATTAAATTTATTAATTAGTAAACTTTTTAGTCCTTTTTGTTGCTAATTTGATCTTTATGTGTTTTTTCAAATGTTTTATTCTTTACGTGAGGTGTAAATGGAGTTTGATGAAGCCCGGGCAAGTGAAAAAAATAAAATAAAAGACATATTTCTGGCCTAAATTAGGCTGCATTCTGGCTTGATTTAGGCTTGTAATTCAGACCTAATATTGGCCTTTTTTTAACCCATAAATCTAAACTAGTTTAAAATTATAAATAAGGACTAATTTTGGACTGACTTGAATCCGTAATTCTTACCTGATTTGGACTGCCATTCTGGCCTAAGTTAGACCCAAAATTATGGCCTAAATTTTTATCCAAAATCTGGCTTGAAGTATACCAAATATTTTATCTTGAATTAGACCCAAATCTGGCCAGATTTAGACCAAAAAATCTGGCCTAGTTTAGACATAATATTCTATCTTTAATTAGACCCAAATTCTTGTCCGATTTACACCCTAAAATCTGGCATGGTTTATACCCAATATTCTTTCTTAAATTAGACCCAAAATCTGACATTATTTAGGCCCAATATCCGACATGAATTAGACCCAATATCTTTGCCATGAATGAGCTGAAACTCTAGCCAATTTCAATCCCTTACAAGCCAATAATGAGAGAGTAAACTAAGGAAAATCTAGGCAAATTGTAACCCAATAATGAGACAGTTTGCAATTATAGTTTGAGGTGAAACCCATTTAGAGAATCCAAGTTGGGCCAAGTCTTAGCCCATTTAGAGAAATCAATTTGGGTTAAGTTGTAACCCATTTGTAATCCCACCATAGACCAATGTATACAATCAAGCTAGAATCTAAATTCCTTAGATAAATTCAACAAATTTGTTGAAAACCTAATATATTTAATGGTCTGATTGAATTGAGGTTATAGGTTCAGAGTACATGTTTAGTGAAGCCTAACCTGCATGTTTGATGTAATCCGATTTATTTTCAACCTTCATTCAAGCTACGTCTGAAACCATTTATTCTCCTAATTTTTGGCTTGTGTCATTAATTTTAGGAATTTTATTTTTTTATGCTCATTTTTGGAGATGGTCCCATATATTTTACATTATTATTCATTGTGGTGTTTTGTAGTCCTCTCCTTCCCTTTTTTTCTTTATCCTCAATTTGTTTTTGTTCAACAGATCATTGATGTCTTCATCACTTTCTTTTTCTTATTATTCTTCTATCTTCATTTTTTTTTTCTGTAGACCTTACAACCCGACATTAATGTTTCATATTATTATTATTATTATTATTATTTTGTTATAGAACCTTGAAAGACACCTTCAAATGTCATTTTAATATAGTCCTTTTTTGTGTTTATTATTTAAGTTTGGAATCTTTTGTCTTGCTTAATTTTTTATTTTTTTAATTTTTTTTCTCTTGTTTCTTCGCCCCGGTCATTTAAGTTTTCAATAATTTCCTATTTTTTATGTTCATTTTTGGGGATCATTTTTTAAAATTAGTTTTTTGCTTCTTTCTCCTCCTTTGGATTTCTCACTTTCTCCTTTGGTAACTTCTCAAGCAGTTAAAGGAATAGGAAGTGCTCGGTTAGAAAAAGAAGAGACGAGAAGTGAGAATGGATCCTATTTTTTATGAGGCTGCCATGTAGGAGAGAGAATGAATGAAGATAGAGGGATGAGAGTTTGAAGGCCTGTAGTTAATCGAAGAGCAACCACGTTCCTTTAGATATATATATATATATAATTATTACGAAATAAATCCACTACCATATAACTAAATTGTTCCCTAAATAATTCAATTGTATGCCTGAAAATCCTCACCCCGGACGGACAGAGATAAATGCCCAATTTGGAGATAATGTATAAAGGGGAATCTAAATTCCCATCAAAAGTTCACACTGACCCAATGGTCTTCAGCCCCTAACTCTCCATTCATAAATAAGGAAAAATAACAAAATAAATAACAACTTAGTTACCATGTTATTGAATATCTAAACTGAAAAAAAAATTAAAAACATTCGAAAGATTAAAAAAAAAAAAAAAGTATCTTTCAACCAGCCCAGATAATTTAGGAGAGTCAGAGAAAGACGAAAGGAGGGAATTGGGAATGAGATTGGAGGGAACGCTAATGTGTTTTTAGGAGAGAGGAGAGTTTAGTTGTACAGTGCCCTAATTAATTTAGGTTTGGAACGGTTTTTTTCTCTTTGGACGGCTTGAAACCGCCTCTGATTAGAAACGGCTATCAGCGGTCCCGAATGAACGTTTATGATTTACGTTTTTGGTGTAGTAAGCTATCTTTTGGTTTGACGCTCTAAAAGTATTCCAGGCAATTAATGGAAGTTGTGATTAGTCGATCAAACCCTATTTTGTAGGACATCAAAGGGCTTGTCCAGCCTTTTGAGTTCATAACTTTTTCTCATATCCCAAGGTCTTTCAATGGAATTGCCCCTGATTTTGCTAAAAAGACTTACATTGATAGTCCTAATGTTGTTTTGATATAGGGCATAGTCAATTGTTTGTTCCGCTCTTTGGATGTTCTTGTTTGTTCTTTTCTATTGAATGAAGTACTCCTTCAACCGAAAGAAAAAACTATGGGCTCCCTAGCATGTTACAGTGAATGTACAGACCTTCCCACAGGATAATGTAAAATGCTGTTGTCATATATTTATCAACTCAAAACACAGTACATGTTTTATTTCAACCTAACCAACTTCATGCATCGAAGATAAAAGAAGCAAAATACAGACAACTATTACATTATCTTCTAAGTAACTAACAAGTGAGGTTTTCTCCCGGTGCCACTCCCAGTTGATTACAGTAATCATTGTAATATTGAACACGTGCTTGGACGGCCCCCGAGTCCTTGCCATCGCACTCTCTATCACCATTGATGGCTCGGATTGTGGGCCCGAACCCTTGGCCGGAGGTTATGATCGAATGGACGCCGTTCATCCAGTACCAGAAGGCTGCCTTGAATGAGACCAGAGCATCTGTGGCCACAGTTTCTGGAGCATTCAGGCCATCGAATCCAATGGTATTTCCGGCAGGCCCATAGTTATAGTTCCATGACAATTGGATTGGGCCACGGCCATAGTAACCCTTGCCGGCCACACATGGATACTGAGTGTTGTTCTCATCACAGTAGTCCTTTGATGCGCCATCTATCTCTTCAATGTGGCAAAAATCTGCACACCCAACATAACATGAAATGTCATTTTAATCTTTGTACTGGCACATGCGCGCAATAGAGATATTTTAGAATAGAGGTGCACTCCAGTGGATTTGGGTCAGGTGGCAGACCAACCCAAGCCCGCCGCAAGTTGCAGATGGGTAAACATGAATCCAACCCGGATAAATCATGGACATGCCCAAACCTAGCCTGACCCAAATTGTATATTTTCTACCCGAATACAATTCAAGTTGTCTTAGGTTGGGCACCCCAAACTTCTGGATTTGGTTTGTTAAACTATATACAATTTCAAACTTCCATACCTAATCCAGATATCCAAAGCAGATGCCCCCAAGCAGCCTAAATTCAGTGTGGATCCCAAAATCCACGCCCGAGCCCAACCCCTACCCGAACTGCCTAACCCAAAGTTTTACTTTTTGTTGGGTCAGGTCATATGAGTTGGGGTTTGGAACTCAACATATATATATATATAGAGACCAAATAGTCCCAACATACAGGAAACCATAGATTGAAACTAGGTATATAAACCTGTAGTCTCAGCCCATGAATCATTCTCTCCTCAACAAACTGCTAATGAGATAAACAGTTCAAACACCTAATGTGTTTTCCTTTATTTTTTTCCTATTGCTTACTGACCCATTAAGCAAAGGACCAGCCTTCGATTGGACGGTTAGGACCAACGGTCCATGGGCCCATATACCCTCAATGGTTTAGAAACTGTTTATACACATGCTGGTAGTAAATTATGAAGTAAGACTGTTGCCAATTGAAAACTTACGTCCAGTCTCATGGGTGACATGAGCAAAGAAGGCAGCAATCTCGCGCTTGGAATCGTCTGATGTTCCAACCCTACCGAATTGAGGATAAGTATTGAGGGCATCAAGGAACACTGATCGTGAGTAGAAGCTCTTGCCAGCACATGAGCTATCTGCTTGATCAATTATACTGTTGAAGAATTCAGGCGTGACAATGTCCGCAACAGAGACATCGTTGGGGCTCGGTGCAGTGTTGCAAGGGCCCTGTTGGCATCCCTCGCCGCAGAAGTCGTTGCCGGTGCCACAATATCCATATTTGCTGCAGCAAAGGTCTGCGGCGCAGCCACAATTCTGGCCTACAACATGGTTTGGCCCGAGTCCTAAGAGAATTCCAGCAAAAATGATGGCTAGCAAGTTCCTGTTGATGGGTACCATTGTGTGTTTTTTCCTTGGGACCCTTACAAGCACCAACGCTATGTATTAAGTGTGTTGTGTGAGCCTGCTGGTCATGAGCATGGATATTTATAAAGGGAAGATGTTGAAAAGTCACGATGCTAAAAACAGGTGTAATAATTTTTAGGAATTAGGAAGACCGCCATTTCTTCGACGACTTGACTTCCAAGAAGGTTCTTTGCCTTTGTCACAGCACTCACCGCACGTCACGTGCAAGACAACTATGACCCGTTTGTGCAAGTTTCTCGGAAGAGAAAACTACATTTCTGCTTCTACGGGGCCTAAATTTCCGCCACTAAAGTAAGAAATGCAGATTGTTTCAATTTTTCGGTTCACTTTTTGTTAGGCCCTGGTTGGGACTAATCATAATTAAGACTAATTAATCCCAATTAGTATTAATTAAGTATGATTAATTGTGCTAATTTTGATTAACGAACTAAATGAGTTGGGTTAGTCTCAAATGACTAAATTAAGCTTAATGAAGTGAACTTGAAAGGGATTGAGTTGATTAAAAAGAGTTTAAACTCAAACAAGATAAACTAAGGACTTTTTGTAAATATGAGTTTTCACGTATTTTGTCAAATACGGAAATTCTTGATACCAACGTGTGTATCTTGAGGAGTACGTCAACTTTCATAATACACATGACTCCAATTGACTTGGGATTCATCAAATGAACCTTCATTTGACTTAGAATGTAAATAAGGAAAATGGAAGAGGGCTTTAGTGCAAAAAGTGCATTATATAAGCTAAGAGATGGGTTCCTTTCCCATTTTAGCAGGCACCTTCCTTCTTCCTTCTTCCTTCTCTTCCATTTCTTCTCCATTAAGAGTGAGGATTTGGAGCTTGCAAGTGATTTTAGAGGGAGCTTAGTCATCTTCATCTTCTCCATTGGATCATCCTCCATTGTTGAGAGCTTGGAGTTCATTGGGAGAGATTTGTGCCAAGCCAAGCCATAGAAAGAGGGGTTTTGTCAAAGAAGCTCAAAAAGAGGCAAATATAAACCCTACTTGTGAATGTTATTAGTATTGTAGTTGTTAGTGAAGATTTCATATAGTGGGTTTGTGCATTTTCCAATTAATGTTGAATGGATTGGTTGTTTATGGATTGATGGAATGTATTAGGAATGTCATTAATGTGTGTATTAAATGGTGAATGAGGAGTGGAAAGGAGATCCAAGGTTTATTGCAGGTGGTTGTGGTAATGAATGGTGATGGGAAAGAAGAAGAGAGAGAGTTGCAGAAATTCTGACTGTTTTTCTGAAGCATTCGATCGAGCGAACTTTGTGTTCGCTAGAGCGAACCACTTTAGATGAACAGAGTGAAGTTCTGAAACATTCGCTCGAGCGAACCACTCTCTGGATGAAGGCGCTCGAGCGGACAAGGGTCTGCTCGAGCGACCATTTCTCTGTTTGAGTTCGCTCGAGCGAACTTTGGGTTTGCTCGAGCGACCACTTCTCTGTCTGGGTCCGCTCAAGTGAACTTAAGTCTGCTCGATCAAACCTGATACTATTAGACAAGGCATTGATTGAGGCCAAAAATTTGTAGGTTTTGGATTTCGTGGGAGACATGGATGCTTTTTGGACATTTATATGTCCTCAAAATTAGCTTTGTTGCTAATTAATGCAAATAGAGATTTGGTGGGGATTGGATAATGACATAAAATCCTTAAGAATTGAACCTTTGAATTGATAATGGGTTAAGTGTTAATTGATTATGGACTATACCTTTATGGGTGTTAAATTATGGGGACTCCAATGTATTTATAAATACAAATGTGATGTCCATCGAGAATAACACGTACATTGGATAACCAACGGTTACACCCCCATGATGGGTAGGAACTGGAATAGAAATGAGTAGAATCGGGTAGTCAGTGATTCTCTCATGCCATTGTGTTTTGTATCACTTCATTCCAATCTCACAACATTGATGGTATTGTTTGTCTCTTTTCCATTATTAAGAATAGAATCACTATATAGAATTGAATTCATAAATGGATTGATAATGAAATGTATTAACCCTTGAGTCTGGCACTATCTAGCTATTGTATGAAATTCTAAATGAATTAATAATGATTATTTTCATGAGGCCGGGGTTATGAATGGTGCGCCCTTCCGCCCCGAGTCAAATGACTATTCCTACTGCAGTAGATGGATTTCGGGGCGTTCCGAAGCTCCGTGGTGATGCTAGTGTCCCTAGCCCAGATACTAGTAAGTCCCACAAATTCCGATCGTATCTACGGGTACTGATTGATACCTTCCATTCGGAAGATGAATCATTCATTTGAGGGAAGATGGTAAATGACATGAAATGACAGAAAATGAAATGAATTGAAATGAAAACTATGGTAGTTGCCCTTTTGTACATGTTTATAGATTGACTTATTATGCTCTTCCATTGTCTAGAATTGGAACTTTCACTAAATATATTGAATGAATTTAGTAAATGTACTAACATGTGTTATTACAAGTTTTGTTTATACATTGTTAAACCGTCGAGTTCATTAGTGTTATTGATGGCATTACAGGCCCGATTGCCCATGCCGGCCCTGCAGCGGCCCCGACAGCAGTGGAGGGGACCGTTGCGGTTCTTCCAAAAGGATTAATTGAATGGGACGGTTGGAACACCATTTGATATGGTTGTTCGAGTGCGAAAAGTGGACTATGGATATTTTGGAAAATTCTTTTGAGAATTCTTTTTGTAATAGTTGAAATACATTTTAGAAATGTAATATTTTGAGAACTGGATTAGTCATCAATATGCAATGATTGGTGAAGAAAGCAAATGAACGATACATGTATAAAGAAATTTATTTTGTATACATGTACATTTTGAATCAATTTGTCAATATGTATTTCCGCAAATTGTACCATTGACAGGTATGAATGAATGAATGAATGTTATCTCTTATGGACTCTGTTTTAGCTTAAGTTAATTCAGAGTTCACGGAAGTATGGTTTACGGCCCTGGATTATCGTAACTCGAACCCAGGTTGTGACACTTTTTTATCCTCTCTTTCTTCGCTGTCTACTACCACAACAAATACGGATTACTGTTGCCCTTCCCCTTGGTGGAAATGCATGTTGCACAAATATATCCT
Organism: Persea americana; assembly: GCA_029852735.1. Taxonomy (NCBI): domain Eukaryota; kingdom Viridiplantae; phylum Streptophyta; class Magnoliopsida; order Laurales; family Lauraceae; genus Persea; species Persea americana. The sequence goes on along the minus strand of CM056820.1, from coordinate 31,997,190 downwards.
TAGGGCTCTCAAAGTGTTGGACCGAAGGTCATTCTTATCTGCCAAAAATGATTTCACTCTTGTTGGTTGCCTCGGCTTAAGTGAGTTTTTTAGAATATTGAAGTGTGCGCTAGTATATATATATATATATATATAAAGAGAGGAATATTCACGTGCATCCATCCCTCAGCAAAGAATTAATTAAATTCCATCTAATATACGGATTCTGTTAAAAGATCATGTTTTTCAAAAAAAAACTAAGTGCACATGTGAGGACAAATTCTTGTTTTCTTTTCCGCAAAGGGCGGACATCCAAACTAGATATTATTTTAGATTCCATGGTCTTGAAAGTGATGCGTGTTCTTTTTTTCTGCTGGGAAGGAAAAATTATATTCACATGAACCAGAGTTTGAAGAGAGAAATAAAGTTTATACTGACCAAAATTAAATATAAACTGGACAAAAGAAGAAGATTTTAAAAAAATTCTTAATATTAAACCATCATGCTCCCAAAATGATAATCCTCTATGCTAGAGCTGCATTTCCTGCAACGAGTACGTACCCTCATTGTCTTAGTGCCGATTGATTTCAACATGCAGATGTAGCTCCTGCACATAATGCATATGATTGTCATCATGAAGAGATTGATTAAAAAGCTTATTGTGTGGGTATTAACTTGGATAGTTGATTATGTTGGCCTAGGACCACAATTTACTCACGAAGGTAGAGGGTTCGAAACTGTGTTACCACAATGGGGCCACAAGGGATTTACCCGGCTCCCTATGGCCCGTAGGGATTAGTCCGGCTTAAAGGGCTTGGACACCCTCTGTTATAATTATAAAAAAAAAAAAAAACTTGAATAGCTTATATGAGTTATATAATGTAATATCTTTTATTAATGATCTAAACCATTCCTCTAATTGAATCATTGCCGGCAGCTGCCTTCTACCACTTTTCAACTTCTTTTTAACCCTCAGATAGAAACTCACACCCACTCACGGGGTTGTTTGGCAACTCTATTAGTAGAATTGAGTAGAGTAAAGTCTCCATTTCTCAAAAACAAGTCACATCAAAAGTTTTTTTTTCCCCATTTCCACCATATTCTTCACAAAAAAGTCAAAAAGCAACCACTAAAAAATAAAATAAAAAAACTCCATTTTTCAATAAAAAAAAGTCAAAAAGATTCCATCACAAACAACTAAAAACAAAATACCATCATAACCAACTTATATTTTATTATTTCTTTAAAATAATATTTACACCACTCAACTCCACAAGTAAATCCCCAAACAGGTTAGTACCCTGGCCTATTTTGTCCGAAGAAAGTGCCTCACCAATCACCATGGAGGGATGGGATAGGCAATTGCTGTCACATAATTTGCTTGCAATTACCAGGAAGCTGAGATTTGTTTGTTGCTATCACATAATTTTCTTGCAAATGGACGACTAGGGGACAATCCAAGTCAATGGTCCCAATCCAACTGTAGAAGCCAGAGTCAGTCAATCCCTATCAAAGGAGGAGACCACAGGGTGCACAATCCAGGCCGTTGAATGAGGCACGTCTGATTCAGAAACATAAGAGATCTACATTTCATTTCTTTTAACATATTACAGATCGTGTAAGGGCAGTGATTTCCAATGTCGGCAATGATAAAATTGACTCTAGATTCAGTGATAAAACAAATAATCAACCTCATGTATCTCTATCACATTAAAATGGAAACGCGTTGAAACAAAACACAGAAAGTCCCTAGGCAGTGCACATGGTGCGTATGGAGAATTCTTGGAGCACCTCATAATGGGACCCTCCTGATCACCTTTCTGATTACACACAGAGGAAACACCCCAAACTCCCATCCAAGCACTTCCCTCTTCTCCCAAAATTAAATTCATTGCACCCATCTAAATGGACTGCACCATTTTGATCGACTACGTTGTTTTTTTTTTTTGGTTTTTATTTGTTGAGGGGTGAGAATCTATGCCTGTTGTTGATAGGGTGATAAATAGGTGTAGAACCCCTGTTTTCTACATAGGTAACCCCCCCAACTAGATCTATCTCTATCTCCACTTCATGCAGGATTTCTCTAGGTGACAACCTCAGAGCTCCCCAATCTTTTCTGCCTTGGAAATTTGGAATCAGGACCGGGCAGGTCTTCGAAGACCAGACGTGTGGAAATGTCTTGACAGGTGGGCTCACCTACCTACCGGGGTCCAGTCTCATGATTGCAATGGTCTCATGCCGTGGTCATTAAGGCAAATCTTGTGCAGCTAAGGATTTTGGGATCTTGTCAAAAATCCTCATTTTTTCTTGGGTACAATTTTTTTTTTTTTTAGAACAATGCATTTTACATGAAAAGTAAAAATTTTGAAACTATTTTCCCAATTATATGAAAAGGCCCTTCCTCTCGTATGGGTGCCAAACCCATGGGATCAACTCAATTTAGGGCAAGTTCCTATGCGTGGTCCATTCATATGGACCCCAGTGGACCCCATGGCCTGCTACGCACCGTGCGCCAAGCGTGCAGTTATAAGCCGTGCATTTGGATATTGGCCACCTCATAATTTATTTTTTTCATATATGGCCCCTTCTAGGAAAATTTTCTTCGTCCGCCCTTGCTAGAGTGACCCTACTAATGGAGCCTAAAATGTTGGAGAATTAAGCATGATGAATCATGAAGAAAAAGCCATCTAATTGGAATATATGTAGGCTGATGTTCGTGTGCATTTATCCCTTACCATATTACGGTGATGACAACATAATATAGCCGACTTTATGATCCATCCAAACCACCTAAATACATGGGACTCCCTTACGTACACCAAATGCATCAAGTTTTCATTATTGAGAATGGATTGGACTATTGGATTGAAGTACACCTAAATATTGTTTGGGATCGAGTACCGAGAGATTTACAGCAGCTTCAAAGAGGCTTATTAGTCTTATAGTAATGTTCCTTGTTTCATACAAACCCAATTTAGAACTCAGGCACTCAAATTTGACTCAGGTCACTAAAGCTGTGTGAAACTTGGGCGAGCGTGGCCGAGGATTCTGCGAGACACGATCAGACTCATTCAGTTCACCTAATTGACTCGCCAAATCAGGAATAGTGTTTAAACCATGTGGTTCCAACAGCCCGCACATGAAAGACGCCTACCTTAAGACACTTGGAGAACACAAAATTGAATCTATAGATTGATAGAGTAAAACTTCTTAGCTCACCACTTTTACATTCAAAGAGGAGCCTTTCTTCTTCTATTTCTTTTTTTAACGTTTTCTGGATTTCAAGAAGATAAGACGAGTTGTTGTTTGGTAAGTCTTTTTTTTTTTTTTTTTTTCTCTATTTGACTAAAATTGATTCGAACAAAAGTTTGAGTCTAAGGGGACGTTTGGTGATGGTCTGCGCAAGGGATTCCTTGCGCTTTTCCACAATCGCTTGAATTTTTCATATTTGGATGGACATGAATTTTTAGAGGATGGACCGGCGAAATCTACTAAAACGATTATTCTCATAATCTACTAAAATAGTACGTTTTTTTTTTCAATTTTATAGTTTATGTGGGGTCCATAATAAAGATCAAAACTAGTCATTAGTTCGGGAAGGTCAAACACGAAAAGGTGACAAAATATCATCCGTTGATTCCTCTTCTATTTCGAGATATGTGCCAACACGTCCTAACCATTTACACTATGTAAAATGAAAAAAAAAAAAAAAGGGACTCCTTTTTCCCCACTTTTCTGATTTATGTGTGGCCCACTATCAAGATTTGATCCTTAATATATCTTGAGATATTTGTAAAAATATCCATACACTAGAATACTACTTTTATATTTATGTGGGCTCTTTTTGAACAATCGGAACCCTTCAAAGTCTCTATATGACCACAGATAACTTTGAGGTGAACGTTGAGATCTTGATTTTTATTGGATTATGAGAAATTAAAAATAAAAAATAAAAAATTTCATTGGATCATACATTCTACAAATTGTAGGGAACCCTCCCTCCATCCAAACCTGAAACTTTCATTGAAAATCCCATCTAATAAAGTGTTGATTCTTTGGAGATGGAGAGAATCATCTAAGCATGAACGTTTGCCAAACGTGTCCTAAATGTTTAGAAAAAAATTTGTGTAAATCGCTAAATGAATCAGCTTTAAGACCTTTTTGTCGCTTCTTAAAAAAGTAACAATATGATAACCTTTTTCAAACAACCATCAATGTCTAAAGCAATCACAAAACTTTTCTTTTTTTGAGATGTTTACCTATATAACTTTTACTGTATGACTCCGTTTGCCTTTTTTTATTGAATTCAAACAAAAGAAACACCAGTCTATTTACAAAGGGGTCTAATTGAATTAGCCCTGTTTAGAAATGATAGCAGTTTCCAAACAGGCCCTAATCCAACACGCCGGTCAGAATCCTTCATGTCACTGATAGGATGGAAAACAGAATCACCAAAAGAACATGTCAACTTTGCCAAATCACAATCAAGAGGAACAAGGCTAGACTGAGACATTCATTCTTAAGGATAAAAAAGACCTTTCTGTCACAACTATTATATCAGACAAGTAACAGATTAGAACAGCAGAAACTAAGATCCTCAAAATAGATAGACAAAACTTTTAACAAAAAAAATTAAAATAATAATAATAATAATAAAGAAGACAGACAATAAATCAGGCGATGCCACTTCACTTGAATCTGGCTGTCTTAGAAGTGGTTTTCAGGGAAAGTGGCTTTAAGAAGGGATAAGGAATCAATCGAGTAGAAGCTGTAAACTATCTATTTCCCACATGTGTGGATACATTTTCAAAGGATTAACCATTTTCTAGCATAAGTTAACCATCTATAGGATTCGAACCATGGCTCCCCTTTGCTCACCAAAATGTTCCACCCCTTCCATTTCCACTAAGCCACTTGGAAAATGCCAAAAAGGGCCCTAGTGTCAATGATCTCAACTGCATTTCATGAATTCATTTCCAGCAGCCTCAACTGCTGCACTTGGGATAGTCAATCTCTTTGGAAGCATGCCATCACTAGTGATCACGAAATGTCATGTTAACTCTTCTCGTCATTGTAGCCAGAGGCCTTCCCAATTCTGCCCATGACAAAAGCCTGCGGGGGTGCCTTCTCATTCTGCATCTCAAGACCACGATAGGATCGGGAGACAAAGAACTCTGCCCCAGATTTTGCAATTCCCTTGACAAGACCAGGAGTAGAGTCCTTGTCCCCTACATTCAGAGCCTTCTCTGTTGCCTCTGCCAAAACAAGTGCCCGTTCCTTTTCCTCTGCCTTCCCTGAGGGTGCAAGCATTCAAATGTCAAATAAGTCAATTCAATTGTTATTGGTAAGGGTTTCTCATACATTTATAGTAACATGCATGGAAAGTAATCTCACATGCAACTCAGAGGAGTTGAACCAGTACCGATACTTAGCAGGTTGAGTCAGCACTGGCACCGAGATTTAGTTCTTTGCTTTCTGTTTTAAAGTGAACTTGGAGGTCCAATGAAAATGACACCAGGCCCCCACAAGAAAATTCAAGAAATGCCATTTAAAGGCATTTTATAAATGATAAAAACAAGATGCAATGAAAACAAGCCAAGTCCTCCTACATTTTAGGACAGATTGATGAAATCCCATTTGGATGTCACACTTGAAAATCACACAGTTTGTTAAGGGAGACTCAATATTTAGCTACTAAATAATCTACTAAGCATTAAAACTTAAACAACCATCTTCACAAAATGGAAAACAGGAACTGCAGCCAATGACAGAGAGAAATTTACTTTGCGGCTCCAAATCTTCCACATAGCGGCCTTCAAGAAATGAGAACCGAGCTTCTTCCGAACAGTTACTAACATTTGGTGAAGCAGAAGCCATCAAATCACGAAATCCCATCACATACGCTCCTGTCCACTGGCTTCCTCTAGAATACCATATGATTGAAACAGAATGTACAAGCCATTAGCAGAGGAACAAACAAGGAGAATATCAAGTTCTGAGCAACAATGGTTTTTTTTTTAAGCCATTACTATTGATGTTTTCTCTCAATACATAGGTCTTTGAATAGGCTTCTTGAGAATCCCAAAGAGGATAGTTCTTACGGGGATCTCTTACCCATAATATAAAACATACATTGAATCCATATTCCAGACCCTACTAAAATTAGAAGGAAATACTTGCAAAAATAATTATTCTAATATAGATATCCAAGCACATATGATTTATTGCCATATTGGTATCATTGACTTTCTGACCCAGTTCGGCTGGGGCTGATAGACCAGTCACAGGCCTGGACATGGAGTGGCTAGCGTATGAGAGGGGGGAGAAGGAAGAGAGAAAACCTTTAAAAGCCAAGGTTCAGAACCCATTTCTATTCTTACAATAGGTTAAAATTATAGAAACAATGTTCAACCTTGCCCCTCCAAGTAGTGGGAATGGGTGAAACTTCATGTAGCCCCCCTGCAAATCCCACCCAGGGCCATTGTCGATTATGTGTGCATGCATCCATGCATTTCTTTGAGTATGAATCACCTAATTAAACACACATTTTAATCCCAACAAATATGATGCAAGATCTATGCGCAGTTAAGCATGGCCCGTACAATAATCATCATCATTTCCACAAACCATATAGTATATACCATCAGCATGGAGTTGGCTGTGTCACAATATATAGCTCAATTTACTTAGGCTATAGTTTTAAGACCTACTGTTAGTTTGAAACTAACCCTCCATTCAGGGTGGGGAACTAAACAGAGCAAGAAACAACACTTTACCTCAGGGAGACTGAAGTCTGAAACAAAACAACAGCATGAGTTTCAAAAAAGGAACATCAGAGAAGCCTTCTCAATTCTCAATTCCATGTTATCTCGAAGACAAAATCATTGAGAATAAAGCCATCAATTAGACTATTAGAGGAATATTTACGTCAAACATTCAGTACTGCATGTACATCATCCAATTTCTATCACTAAAGAAGTAAATGACTTTGTAGTATGATAATTTATATAGATTATGGCAATGGATTTAGAGGTAAAAGGAAAAGACGGTGACTGAATTAAGAATACAGCAATCATATCTTCCAATTGTTTTAGCTACAAAACATAATAATAATAATATTTTTTTCTGCTTTGGATATTTATGATGCCCTCTATAGTTAGACATTGTACTTTCTTCGACCGATAATCTCATTTCAAGTAGAAGCACAATTTAAATTCAAAGAAAGAAAAAGAGAAATGAGAAAAGAGACTTGAAACTCAAATTTACAAATGTCAATAAACAATCAGTCCACAAAATCCAACTTCATGAGTTCGTCACCACTTCAATGTGCAAATTTAAGAAAACAGAGAAATAGATGCAATCTACAGGGACAAAGCAAGTTAAGCATCAAGAAACAAAAAATAGATGTTGCAGGTAGTACCTATTGAAAGCCAACATGGCTTCAAAAGGAGTGATAACCGGAGCTAAGAACTCTTTGCTATCCAAAAGAGCAGTTTCAGCGCAAGACACATAAATGAAAACATCACACTGTAAAGAAAAAATAATAATCAATATCATGAGCTATTTTCACCATTAATGGTGCAATTTTTCTGTTCTATAAATGAAGTTACCTCCGGGAAATTTGCCAGTTTTGCAGGGTTAGGTCTTCCCATGACAAGTGTGTATGCTTTCTTTCCTGCCCCCTTGATCAGTTCTTTCATTTGATTAATCATATGAAGGTAGCCAGCTGGATTGGCAATCACAAATAAAAAAGAATAAATAAAACCTTATCATTTCCAAACGATAGGCCAACATTATGTTTTAACATACAAAGCATGATATCCAAGGTAAGTCAAAACTATCTGACACAAATAAACATTTATGCAATTGAAGGAATCCTGTAGTCAAGCCATTTCCAGCAGTAAAGTAAGCATCAAGAAACTTTTTTTATAACATTAAGGATTTTTTTTAACCCACATACGTACAGATATCAAGAATGAGAAGGCAGCACAACAGTATGGAATACGAACATCCATCATTTATTGTTTTATACATACACCTAGGTACCCAAATACTCAGACAGAGAATACATTATTGTATCACAGTATCTTCATAATATATATTTGTTTCTTGTATTATTTATATTTACATGAAGCCCATGTTTTCACTCTTTACTTAAAGTGTCACTTGTAACAATGCCAAAGGAGTCCTAAACAACAAGACTCAGTTGAATTAAAAAGAAAAGATTGTGTGTCATCTGTTACTAACAAATTCCAGATAGAACTAGCATTAACTGACATTCAAAGACATATACTAGCATGGAACATACCTACACCAAGAGTTCCAACCAAAATCCCAACAATGTTAGCATCCTTCGCTTTCTCCACAAGGTAGTATCTATACAAGTAATTTAAACACTAAGTTGACATCAAGAGATCATATTATCAGAAAAAGAAATAAGTTTAGGAAATACCTACGCTTAAGAATCCTTCTCTGATGAGACAAGTCCTTCACCAATCGATTATCCTCTGCATCATATCTGACTGAATACAACCAAATCATGAAAACAGACAAAAACACTTCAAAATTTTAAAAAATCGTAATAACAACAATTGACAAGACTTAGCCCATGCTTGGCATCTCTATTTCCAACCTCTATTTGTCTAAATGTCTAAGGTGGGTAGAGGTTTGGAAAATAAGAGTGTTTGGCACACAATGCCACCCGTTACCCGCTTTAGAGAAGTAGAGGCAAATCCTCTTAGAATGAAAGGCCCATTTCTTGGTTGTGAAAATTAAAGCTTTAGCCTCTTTTTTTTTATTTTTTTTTTATGGATCTTTCTTTTATCATGGCTCCACTTTGAATGCCTCTGTTGGAATAAGAGTGGAGATATCAAATAAGGCCTTAAAAGACAAATTTCAAAATCACGAGGCATCATTAGAAGTTTAAAATGGATTGGATGGGGGAATTAGATGAAAGGTCAATAATAAACAAACAATGACATGGTCCACGATTGATGAAAACAGCAGAACCAGGGGGGAGGAGGGGCCATGCACAACCCATCCACCCTAAAAATAATGCACACAGAGACAAAAAAGAAAAAAGAAAAATCCGCCAACCAATAAAGAGGCCCCCTCCCTACGTAGTTGTTACCTTTATATTTTATCCACCCTTTCCCCTTCTGTAAATGGACCCTTTAGATTTTTACAATCCACCCTTTCCCCTCATGTAAATGGACCCTTTAGATTTTTACAAGGAACTTTTTTAAAAGCTTTTACATTTTGTCCAATGGAATTTAATGTACCTCCTCCCGCGGAAGAACATTGAAAATATCTTTCCTGTTACTTCTACATGGAACTTTAAACAAGAAAAGGTCAATAAAAAATGATTATCCATGGCCAACTTACTTTTCTGAGATATATTATTTATATAAATAAAAAAAAGGACCAATAAGCAAGTAGAACATCTCAGATCCGCACTGTTAGAGAACCCAACAGCTTGCTTTCTTTCTTTCTTTCTTTCTTTCTTCTACAGGAAATGGCAAAAAGTTCGTAAGAAACAAAGTGAATTCAATTTATACCTATTTCACAGTTGTTGAATGTAAGCACCACGTTTGCAAATGCTGGATTGTCCGGACCAATCCAAAACAACAAATAGTCCTCTATGTTATGTTCTTGAGGTAAGCTCCATGCCAGACCTCCAAGGTTATAGCTTGTGATAGGTAGAGTATTTTGCTTGCAATGGTCTGGACTGAGAATATTGTTGTTGTTCACACACTTGAGCAGATTGCCATTGGAAGTGTAGCCATTGGAGGACTCCAGTTCCCCCTTCAATGTTTTGTCATAATCTGATGGATTCATAACTGAACACATGACATCTGCATAATGAAGGACTGGATACTTGGAACTGCCCAACATTGAAGATTCAACTACCAGTTTTTCTTTGATATTCTGAACAGCATGTGCATATTCCAATCCAAATAGAACCTACATTTTTGAAAGAAGAAAATGATTATAAAAGATTAAAGAATATCATACCACCCAATAGAATTACATTTTTGAGATGATTGCTAAATCAGAATGAACAACTTTGTAAGGAAGATTCACTGCAGTTAAGGAGTAATTAAGGCAAACATGAACTGCTTTTTTTTTTCTTGGTCCTTAACACAGTACCACCAAGATCAGCATTTTTTTTTTTTTATGTTGATGACCGCCATTACACTCATCATGTTTAACTCAAGACACAAAATTTTCCTGAAAATGAAATGCACAAACTAAGAGAATGTTCGCCATAGGTAACGGTCTGAATGGGAATTAGGAAGGCCTCTTGCAGGTAATATTTTGCAGAGAAGAATTAGGTATTTCTATCTTTGGACAGGACAATGAAAAATCAAAATAAATAAGGATCGAATAAATGAACCTATGCAGTTCATCTACCACAAAAAGAACTGTTGTCACAAAATATGAAGCTAACTAGCAGCTACTTTCCAGATGGAAAGCTGCCATCCATTACCATTTATGCTAAATAACAAATGGTCTAAAAATTCCCTGAATCTCAGATAACCAAAACATGCAGCAGACAGGCCTAAAGATGATCACACAACATTCCACTGACTTGTGTCCACTTGGACCAGCTGCAGGGATTCTATTTGTCATATCCAACTCAAACATTGTATTTTATTCAATGGTTTTTCCCAAACATAGATCACATTATATAGGCCTACTAAAATGTTAAAAATGACAAATTCATCTGCGTGGTGTCACCATTAACATACATGGGATTGCCCACATTCAAGGTGCTAGAAGGGTCAACTTAATGATGAAAAAGAAGAAACAAGCCACTCCTTCAATTCTAGGAGAAGGGAATGAAGATGAAGGACATGATTCATATGATCATGTTATCCATGATGTGTGTGGGAAGCACATCCTTGTTGATGATAAAAAGAGGGATAGTTAGCAAAGGACACATGGATACATTCCCTTGATGGCAGTGACATCAGTTGGGACATTTAATCAATAAGAAAAATAGGTTGAAAACCCAAAAGATTAAAGAAGAAGATTAGGGTTTTATAGGAGGAGAAAGAATTTTAGAAGGAATAATGATTCTCATCATCCGACCCTAATTATGACAAGTGACTGGCCCTAACACTTTATTCATAATATTTACTACTTTCAGGAGGTTTTAAAATAAAATAAAATAAAAAAAAAGCCCTACTCTCAACAAAATCTTTCCAAAATAAAAAATTAGTCCATAACTACTAGAAAATTACAAATAGGTCCTTGGCTGTTTCTCAACTACATCTACATCACAATTAGCCATGAGTAAATAGTCAAACAAAGAGTAGCAATCGCATAATAAATTGTCCATCCTTACCATGATAGGCTTGTTACTTGTCGTTAAGCAGTGAGATAGAGACTCAACACAAGTGTTAACATCAATTGAGGCTTTCCCAAAAACAAATAATGCTGGCAAAGTTGATGTTCTGCAAATACATTGCAACTTGTAAGTCATTAATGACCTATACAGAGAGATTAAAAGTAAGTTGCAATAAAAAAATTAAGGCCCAATCAGTACATGCAGAATAACAAAATTCACAGATTTAAATACCGTCACAACAGAATAGTATGAGACAAAATTGTGTAATATTGAAATTCAATACGTAGCATCCATGTTGGTCAGCTTCTAAAGAACACAACAGATTATGAGTTAAGTTGTTTGGCAAATGTTGAAGATTTAAGCATATTCTCAGAATCAAAATAAACACGTTTTATATCAAAGTGAATAATTAGAATATAGACCCAATAGCTAGAAATCAGAAAACTCAAAATACAGATTTGAAGGCCATTACAGTTAATTTCCAAAAGCAAATTAAGGAAAGAAACACCACCACCAAAGTCATGTAGTTAATTTCTCACTGAAGCTTCAGAGTTTCATACATAGTTTTAAATGTAGTGTAACCCACAAAACTTACTGACACTAATGTGAGTTCTATTTTCAGTATGAGTAACCATCCAGGCTGCCAAAATATTCAGAACTTGACCTGGGGTGCACAAAAACACACCCCCACCAACCATACACAGAAAAAAATAAATAAACAAACAAACCAGAATCTAAAACTGTAATGTCAGTCCTAATTTAAAAAATCAAAAGCCCCCAAACCCAGCTTAACATTCCATGATAGAAAATTGAATTAACCAACCAATAAACACACATCTTCATGTTCAATCTTGACTTTTGACCATCTCCTTTGAACTTTCCATATGTTGTCCACTAATCAGATAGACAGATAGTAAGCTTAATCTCGTCGGTGTGATTTTTTACGATAAATCAGAATAACAACTGTTGCCAGCATTGAAGGATTAAGCAGTAGCAGTTGCCTATAAGATTATAATTCACCATTCTTCCCATTATAGGTCACCTCACTCCCCACAACTACTATTCCTCACGTCCTAAATTCCAAGAACCCAATACCCTAAACCCTCTGAAAACCCCAAAACACTACTAATAAGCACCATATGCCCATAAATCAAAACCCTCTACCCATCCTTTCCTCAAGAAAACCTGCAAAGATCAAAACTTTCACAATCTACAGGTACCCCAAAAAAAAGGGGCGCAGATACTCACGGACTCATGCAGGTATGTCCGTAATGAACGACGCAGTCGGCGTCAATGTGCGAAGCTCCAACCTCATCGACACAGCAGCTTCCGTAGGTCGTGTCCGCCATCACGAAAACCCCAACATCTCTGCGCTCGAGACCTACAGATTCTTCAAGCGACCGAAGCTCCTCCCGTAGAGCACTCGCGACTCTTGTAGAATCCTTCAAGAGATCGTCTGGAAACTGCAAAAATCAAAAGAAAGTTCCTAACTTTTGCACTAAAACTGAAAAAAAAAAAAACAAACCCTAGATTTAGAGCATCAAGAGGAAAAAAAGGTAAAGAATCGATTTTTAATGGAGAGGAAGAAGAGAAGCGCCTGCCTGCAATGCGACTCTAGCGAAATTTCTGCTGCGGATGAAATCTGCGGTGCGAGAGATTTCGTAATTCGTGGCGAAGTCCATGGACAAAAATAGAGGGTTTTGCTGAAGATGATGATGAGGAAGAAGAAGCAGAAGAAGAAGAAGAAGAAGAGCAGGAGATGGTTACAAAGTTTCTCCGGTCTTGAATTGATTGAAATCAGTATTCAATTGCATGCACTTTCTATTTCCATGCGCGCGATTGTGGAAAGATAGAAATCCGCGACTGAGATGGAAACTCCTCAGATTCTACTTTCTCATGTAATTCAGGGAGCAGTAGAATTCGAATTCCTCGTGAACCTGTTTGGTTGGTTTCGGACTCAATTTCTATAAGAGGATCTGGATCTAATTTGGACCAGAGGACTCTCATGTGGTTCTAACTTTTAAAATCGATACTGACTTTTTTTATTTTTTACTCAAAATAAAAATATCATTTAACTTATAATAATGCATCAAGTTTATTGCTCTTAAATATTAAATATAAAATGACCGACTAAAGTTAATCTTAAATAAAATTTTACAATGTTGAAGACTTGTATGTTGGGTTCTTGTCAATAGGTCGAAACCCATATGATTTGGCATCCGGATCCGTTCATCAATTGGAAGCTAAATTGTGTTTCGAAACTAGATCCATTTACAAATCGGAACCTGAAATAGGCTCCAAATTATTATTTTTTTTTTTATAGGTCGGAACCTCCACATAATTAGAGAATTGGATCCACATTTACATCCCTAGGCCCGAAGATTTGGCTGAGACGGAGCATTTCCTAACCCTACCCTCATACATGGGCCTAGACTAGGCCAAACCCTCAGTGGGCCAGCACTAGTTGTACCCTTAATTGCCCTTTCGGGCTTGATCTACGGCCAATATTAGAAAGAAAATTATTTGGCGCTAAAAGTGGTGTGGAGCACGTTTGTCTTTCATACATGCAGATTTGCATTATATAAATTATTTTTTTCCATTTCTGTCTATGCATTTGAATGAGAATTTACGAAATCAAGCTCGATTTGTTTGCTTGTATGGAATTGGAACCTGTATATTTAAGTTGATAAGTTTATTTGCATGAAATTAGATACGTGAAAATTTACTGCCAAATGAGCATTGTCTGGAAGGGACCGGGTGCTTGTGAATTCCTTGTCAAGTGAGCTTTTTTTTGTTAGCGTTAAATTACAAGCGTGTTTGTTTGGATGGAATTGGAATACTAACAAACTTATGGTGGATCGACCCGTTTTTTCATGGAATTTGGATACAGGGCTTGGTTGTTTTGTTTGTATGTAGTTGGAATACATATGAAGTAATTATCGATTCAAATAAGCCTATTTACTTGCATGAAATCCCATTATCATGTACCAACTAGACTCATTAAAAATGCCATTTGCTTCTCACAATACTAATGTGTCACGTGAGATGTCAACCCCATCACAGTATTCCTCTCACGCTTTGTATAAGTGGAAAGAGTGAAACTTACAACAGGCCCCACCTACTAAAAATTTAAGGCACTAGGAACACCCTCCCTAAGTATTCTCTAAATTGCTAAAATTGAACGTGCCCCCACTGTAAGATAAAGCACAAAAAAAGAGTTGTATAGATAGGAGCATTTCCCATACCTATCTACACAAGTCTTTTTTTATGCTCTGTCTAACAGTAGGGGCACGTTTAGTTTTAGCAATTTAGATTTTTTTTTTTTTTTAAGATGGACCCTCCACTTATTTCACACCTGTTGTATCTTACAAATGACAGTCAAGGGTGACATGAGAGGATTTGGACTCCTCATTCTGAAGTAAGGTCATTTAACGGATGGCATGGATCACCTCAGCAGCAGCAGATTGGTAACTCTTACAAAAATTAAGACATGTCTCAGTAAGTACTCCTTGCACACTCTAAATGGAATTGGTCAATACAACGGCTCATTCATGTTACTAATGACAACATAACTGGACATATTTCACCCATGAATTTCCTTTCTTGTGCACATGACTCATGAGTCATGAGAGCAACAGGAGACGAGGCCATACAAAGTTGATTTCAAGGTGTCAACCCGTCTGTGCAGGAATGAACAAAGAAAATAAGAAGGGTAAAAGTCCATTCCACATTTTGATCACATACCATCTTCGTATGTTTTCGACCATTTTATGCCTAGGTTTTATATCAAAGCAGTTATAAATAAGCCACATGTTGGAGACTGGAGAGAACTGTTCTCCGACGAGCAACAGCATGTGCCGTCCAGCTCCATGGGGCCCACTTGGACCCATCTTTGATCAGTCCAACACCACCCCCACCCCCACCCCCGCCCCCCCCATGATTTGGCACCAGGGCATTATCATTTTTCCCATACCAATTTCAAACAATGTTGAGGAAGATACATAGTAGCTCTAAAAACAAGGTTGGCCAAGTTTAGTTTGGTAAGTTTTAGGCCCCAAGGAAGTCCACTGCATGGAATACCTAACCAATCCAACAGAAAAACTGAATATCTGATGGCATTTCAGTACACAGTATTCATGCAGACACCTAAATCATCAAGATCAGACAATGCATCCAATTTGCTCTAGTCAAGCATCTAGTTTTATCCATGCTAATATCATCGTCGTCATCATCTTAGACTTGTCTCATCACATTTGGATCAAAGAAATACTATTGGCCTCAAAAGAAGCTGTAGACTCTCTAACATTGTTATGGTGAGCTTTTCCAACCAGGCTTAATCGATTTCATGCTAATGTGTTATATAGATTGGGTAGCAGTTCCACCTTTTGGATTTGTAGGCAATTTCACTCTTTTTTTTTTAATCCGTCAGGTTCAAATAATCTGCACAACCTTAAGTCTACCATCTGGTTAAAAAACAAAAACAAAAACAAAATAAAATAAATCTGCACCCATGTACCTATCAGTCTGCATCAGGTTGTTACCATCCGATTTAGTGGTCAACATGAAATTAACTCCCTGTGGCTGTACATCGCTGGTTAGGGATACGAGTGTGAGCGAGTGTGTGCAACTTCGACACTCTAAACAAGATACACAAGAACGTAAAATCCAAATTCCACTATTGGTGGCAGTTTTGTTAAAATCCGAGCAAAATCATATATTCACAGATTCCCCATCTTGCATAAAACCGCAGGAACAATAAATAGCGCACCTCTCTCTTTAACCTTTAACCAATTCTGATCCCGAATTCCAAACCAAATCCCTCAAAACAGGTTCATCGGATCAATTAGAAAAAGGAGAAGAAAAATTCAAGAAAACGACTTAATGTGATGCTTTCGGTGCTGGCTTCTTCGCATTCCCTTGTTTCTTATCACTTTCTGCAGTCTTCTTCTTGTCTTTCCTTTCCCGCTTCTTTAAAGCATGCATGTGGGCCCTGAGTACTGTCGCATAAGAAGCTTGGAACCGTAGATGGTCCTTCGCAGATAACTGTAGACAGATTGTTCAGCAGCATTACATCAATAAATACAGATATTAAGAACAGTCCAAATTACATCCATTAAGTTCTTCTTTGGATAAGTAAACAACATTTTAGTTTTAGTAGATAAAATACAAGGCACCTTTTATAAACCAGACCAGACCGAATTTATTTAGTGTGCAGCATGAGCACCAGCTAATGTGACAAGAATGTTTTCACATCCACTTCAGCATTTTGAGACACATCCCCATCACGCGGCGGTACCCATAGCCAGAACGAAGAAGCATTTAATGTTTGGAGTTTCCCACACTGAACAGCCATTTATCTATGGAAATAATGTCTCGAGTCTTGATTTTCTCTTCATGTTTATGTATATATGATCAAAATTTTCCCCTAATGGAGGAGAAGAGAAGAGGGCATAGAAAGACAATGAATGTCAATGGATCATCTTTCCTTTGCTTGCAGCAACTGACAGAATTAACAAATGTCAATGGATCCATAAAAACGATCACGAATGAAGAGTAATGAGGGCATCTGCAGCAATCTGCATAAATGGGTGCTCTTACATGGGCCAGAAAGGAGAAACAGGCAACAAACACCAGAGATTAGGTTTATGATGGGAATGACATAAACCTGGGCCTGAGGTAGGTCATAAAACATATTGAGAGACACTTGGCCTGATGAGCATAAGATGCATCACAACAACTAAATTCCCATTGATATAGTCATATGATGATGCTACACAACAAAAGCAAAGCATGAGCACTAACATAAAAAATTAACAAATTATTCAAGACTCAGCTTCTTGAGTTGTAGGCTTGTAGCCATCCTATCCAAAAGTTCAGCCTTCGGAATAAAGAAGGTACTTCAGTCGACTGCAAAGAACGCAAGACCAGACAATCTTCAGCGGTTCAATAAAAAGTTTAAATCTCCATAGTGGGGTGTGATTTTCCTTAGATTATTAAAAACACCTAGATGTTCAGCCTTTAGTTTTTGTGGGCCTATGTGTTCATGGTTTCTTTTGCTAGGATAACTTTAGTAAGATCACCATGACCTTTTGCTTTATAGGTCCTGAATTCAATAGTTTAAGTTAATCTTTTTAATCATAACAATGGATAATAGTTGGACGAGCATAAAAAATGGAGTGAATGCAAATTCATGGAGCCAGTTATGAGTTTGAGGGTTTGAATTAATTATATACATTGTCCCCGGCAAGGATCAAAATAGCAGTTGTGGTGGACATAGCGACCAGTGGCCACAACGCAATGCAGCGGGCAATACATAGTGGGTGCAGCGAGGCGTAGCAGTGTAGCAGTGTGAATTTTTTAAATAGTATAAAAAAAAAACTGAATATTATGCAGCAATCAATCTTGTGTTTTTTGTTAGTGATTTGGAACCATATAAGGGTAGAGATAACTTTAAAAAATTCTATTGAGAACAGATAGGAAAAACAGTGTTTTAAATTAAAACTACTCGGCTCTACGAGGGTCTTAAACCGTAGCGCTAAATTTGCTGTTGAAGCGGATCCTAGTATGCTAAAATTTTAAAGGATTCCAGTATTTCCCTTTGGCCCATTTGATTTCAGGCTAGACAGTTGGGACTAAAGTGTCAGCACTTTGAAATAGTTCAGCTTTATGCTATCACGAGTCAGACAACTTGTGTTAGTAGGAAGGTCTATGGAGGAAGGCCCATTCCAGCTCATATTGTGACTAATGAGCTAGAACGCCTATTTCATAATGAATTGAGTTTTGTGCTGAATGCCCCCGGCTGTGGGCTTTTTTTTTTTTTTTTTTTTTTTTTTTTTTTTATTGATTTGTGAACATGGGGTATGCACCATTGGAATTATTCTTCGTTGAAAGGGTGAATTTCCATTTCTGTAAATTACGTTGAGTTTGAAATGAAAGAGTTACTTGCCTTTATAAAAAAAAAAAAGAAAGAGCACCTCATGACATTTAAGTGGGTCTAATAGGATATAAATAGACTTCTTGTACTAAAACATAAAGTGAAGTCACTTTGCAAGGATGGAGAAGTGATTTCGGATGTTCTCGTCAAGAGCAGATACCTAATAATGAAATGATGAATTACCGAAGAATAAGGTGGAATTTAAAAGGGGAAAAATTAACAACAGTCGGGGAAAATAATAGGCTATAAATTGAAAGGATTAGCAACATAGGGTCTTGATTCTGATGAAAGGCAACCAGAATTGGCTATGAACTTTAATGAATTGTCAAATCAAATGGCAAGTTATGCTAAAAAGATTGCCAAGGACATGCTGAGAGAGCAAACAGATGAACTTGATGGTGGAACAAGCTCAAAGTACTATTGAAGATAAGAAAATATTAGTCAAGAACCAGCAAGAGACCACGATGATGTAAGGTACATTAAAGATGAGACTGGAAGGGTTTTGATAAAAGAAGATGTTAGAGATACATGGGGTACGAAATTTAAAGAATTAATAAATACTAAATATGCAAGTGAAACAAACTATGATTTAAAAGCAAATCAAGGAACAACAGAAAAGATATATCGAAGGGAAGTAAAGACAACCTTGGCTTTAATGAAGAAAAATAGAGCAGTAGCTGGTAGGACCAAATGTTTTCTTATAAAAGCATGGGTTTTGATAGGTGAAATTGGGATTGGTTGGTTAGCTAAATTGTTCAACAATCTTGGGAAAAAAAATGCCCAACGAATGAAGAAAGAGCAATGTGGTCCTGTTTAACAAAGGAGATACAAAGAGCTATGCAAACTAACGAGCTTTAAGTCATACAATGAAGCTTTGGGGGAGAATAATAGAGAAAAGCCTGCAAAAAGAATCATCTGTTTTAACCAATTTGGAATTACGTCAGTACTAGACAAGTCATTTTAAGACAACTCATGGAGAAATTTATAGAGAGAAGAATTGAAACTTATATGTGGCTCTTATTGATTTGGAGAAAAGGTCTACAACAAGGTACCAAGAAAATTAATTTGGCAAAAATTGATGGAAACATGTGTTCCCAATAATTATATAGAAATTACACCACCTATCTAATGGGGTAGAATTATATCAAGGAAATCATGCCAGGCATGTGGGATGGGACAGTAGCACATGTAAGAATTCTGTGTGGAGATATGTCTGCATTTCTAGTTGGAATTGAATTACACCAAAGGCCCACTTTGAGCACCTTTTTGCCCACCTTAGTTACTGGCACCTTAACAGCAGATATCCAAGATGTAGTTCATTAGTTTATATGTTGTTTGCAAATGGCATGGTACTCATAAGTGAGAGAAGATAAGAAGTAAATGATATATGTAAGAATTCTCTAAGTCAAATGGGTTGGAAATTAGCAAATCATAGCCAAATACATGTAATGCATGTTCAGAGGATCTGAGGGTAGGAAAGATGCTTGAGTTGGTAAAAACTGAAATTAATTTAATGCCATGGTGTGATACATTAAGCACCTAGCTCCTACAAGAAACTCTTCACTAAAAAGAAGGGTTAGAGTTGAATATAGCAAATAGGAACAAGGATGAAAATAGCGGTAGCGGCGGGCGTAGCGGGCTGCCGCCAAAATGCTAAGTAGCTGTAGCGGCGCAATTTGGAAAAATCGTCAAAGAAATATGAAAAAATTGCAGAAAATCTAGAATATTGGAAAATGAGAGAAAATGTATTTTTTTTTGCAAAAGTAACTAAGGTAAGGGGGCGTAGAGGTCCCCTCATTGTATGAGGTCCTATATCGCTGTATAATTAGAAAATAATAGTAATGATCATTTTTTTCACATGCGTTCACGTTGCTTAGTTATGCTAATTTAGAAACTAATGAAAACCTCATTAAAAAAAAAAAAAAAAAAACTATGCCATGAAGTCAAGACTTAAGATTTAAGAGTACCTAGAGAAAAAAAATACATATACCAAAGGGGGTGTCTAATAGGATGTACTTAGAGAAGAATCATTGAGAAGAACTCTCTGTATCGACTGTAATTTGGCAAGATCATGTGCTTTTTGGTGTTCTTTTAAACATAAAAGGGTAGAAGGGTTGTGTAGAAATGTTATTTGGAGAGAAGAAGAAAAGAAATAAGTCTTATTATGCATTTTAAAAACAATTGGAAAGTACAAATTTTTCACACCCTGTAGCAGTCGTTGCGGCCCGTAGGGGCCTTGTAGCGGACGTAGCGGCCCCTACGGGTGCGACGGCCGATAAATCGGCCATAGCGTGGCGGTGGCGGCCACTACGGCCGATATATCAGCGCAGCGGCCGATATTTTCATCCATGAATAGGGATATAGGATAAGTGTTGTGTAGCAAAAAGTAGACAAGTGAGTGGATTGTTATGCGATTGTCGAGTGACACTTCAATTAAAGGAGAATCTGTACAAGATGAGAGTTAGACTTCCTATGTATCTGTACAAGATGACAGTTAGGCCTGCTATGTTATATGAAGCTGAATATGGGAAACAAAGAAATGAAAGAATCAAAAGTACATGTTGCAAAGATGGTATGCTGAGAGTTGAGACAGATGCGAGCTACATGGAAGGATTGAATTAGATATAAGCATATAAGGTTAAACTTACAAATAACACTGTAAAGGGGAAGAAAATCAAGGAACGTTGTTTGAAATGACATGGGCACATACACAGAAGACCCCCAAAACAGACACTGTAAAATGTACTTAAGAGTTACTTGTTCAAGGATATAGGAAATGAGGGAGACCAGCAAAGACCTTAAATGAAGCAATGATAAAGGACATGATGGATTATGGAGTTACTGTAAACAATGTGGCAAATAAAGTTGAATGGGAAAGTTAAACTCATAAAGATTAGACCAATTAAATGGGGTAAGGCCTTGCAATGACAGAGGAAAATTTTGATTTCACAAAAAGAACAACTATCTATAAAGATTTCTATTTTTTATTTTTTGAATTACATACTTCAACATTAAGTTTCATTTTTATGGTTAGTTTTAAATTTTCCAAAAAGTATTTACCTTTTATTGAGAAGGAGGCACATTGCTCTCTCATGACTATTCTATTAAGTTCAACTAGCTAATACATCCCAAAAGCTGAAGCCGTTAGGAAGTAGAAGACAAATCTAATTAGCCCCCCCCCGCCCCCGCCCCACCCCACCCCGGGCTGGATAGTTTTAAATTTTCCAAAAAGTATTTACCTTTTATTGAGAAGGAGACACATTGCTCTCATGACTATCCTGATAAGTTCGACTAGCTAATACATCCCAAAAGCTTAAGCTGTTAGGAAGTAGAAGACAAATCTAATTAGCCCCCCTCCCCAACCCCACCCCAGGCCCAAATGGGACGCCGTTCGAATTCGCAACCTAACCACGCAATATGTGCATGCCCATGCAATCTAGGAGAATCACGCCTCCTTAGGGTTCGAACTTGCGACCTAGCATTGGCTCTGATACTATGTCAAGTCTGACTAGCCAATACATCCCAAAAGCTTGAGGACAAATCTACTTAACATCTCCTTCGGCTTAAGTGTGTAAAAGATGTTGACATCCCATTTCTTTTTAAGGTTGAAAATCTTATGATTGCATTCTTGCTATCTAATCTTAAAAGCAAAGAAAGAAAGAAAGCCCCCACATTATCGACCATGCCCTGGAAATCCCATTATCATATATGTTCGGCCAGTAGCCACAGCTCTTTTCACCAACCAATCTTCTAAATGATAAAAGACTTATTGTACACAGCCTGATTGTCCTTGTGATCTCAAGGCCTCTTTCTTCTAGGCATTATTTAAGTTCTGCAAAGTGATGCTGACAAGCATACTTGATTTTAGTTTATTTTTATTTTTATGTTTATTTTTTTAAAGTTAACTGATGTTACGCATAATATTGTGCAAGGAAGGATCTTTGTAGGAAAATGGGGAAACAATTGTAAAAGCAAAGCTATACGAATTACATATACATCAAGATCAACCTATATCTTGAATAGAAATAATAACTGTGTCATCCTCTACTCCTCTTTTCACCAATCCATCTGTTTCCTCATCTTCCTCCCTTGATACATGGCACATTACTCACACATCTCAAAGTGGACCAGACAATCAAAGGCACCACATGCATAAGATTTATTAATCCCGCATTAATTGATATCATTAAAGTGCT
Organism: Persea americana; assembly: GCA_029852735.1. Taxonomy (NCBI): domain Eukaryota; kingdom Viridiplantae; phylum Streptophyta; class Magnoliopsida; order Laurales; family Lauraceae; genus Persea; species Persea americana. The sequence continues at coordinate 31,974,728 of CM056820.1, read as the reverse complement.
TCACCAGTTTTACACAATGGCATTATCCATAAGGATCTTAATTCCCTTTTTCCAATTACTTATCCGTAACATTCATCACCGTTGTCATCAATTATTTATCACCCAAAATACTTTTGGGCAAGAACCACTTGAGATTGCGATCGATGTCAACAGAGATGTGCATTGTTGCACATTCGCTATTTGATGGCCTCCAAGGCTGGTTCAACCCCTTAGAAGCTGGCAAATGTGGTGGAACAGGTGGTGAACTCAGCCCATTTTCTTAATGCATCTTTCCATCATGTCAAGGGGAGTGCAAACTCTAATGCAGATCATCTAGTGAAGGAGGGCATTGTGCATCGTAAATCATCATCTGATTATTTCTCATCAGGACACGTCTTAATCTATAGAGCTAAGTTGTTTGACCGTTTATTCTTGGTTTCAATGCTTTTTGGGCTTTGGTGATCAGCATGTATGTGTGTACCCATGTATCCAAGCATGCATACAAGTATGTATAAGAAACACTTTCCCTTTTCTTTTCTGGGCTTTTCTTTAGATATAGAAGAAAGAAGTAATGTTCAACCACTGATTTCAAGTTAGTCATCAAACCGAACATAAGAAAAGAGGCATTTTTTCAAGAGAACACTAACAACATATGCAATAAATAAACACATAAATAAAAATAAAAAAAGAAACTGAAAACACACCGAAGTGGAGATTGTCTTTTTGCCATCAGTTGCCCGAACAAGGCATCTGTATTCAACACCACCTCCCTTGCTCTCCAGTTTATTCTTCTGAGCCTTGGATTTCAGAGATGCTACAGTACCCCCAATAAAATTTTTATAAATAAATGATTTTAGGGGGACAACGTACACGCGCACACACACTTGATAGGAAAAGTACAAAAATTATGTGAATATGCAACATTAACTTAACATAATGTTGACTCTTTAGAAGAATCAAGGGTATGTTTGAGCAGACCATTTCCCCCTAAAATCAAAACTGGTTTCAGAGAGGAAGTAATTTTCTCTTGCCCTTGTTAACATTTTCCATGGTTTTTCATTTTCTGTGGCAAAAGCATTTCCCCCAATTTTGGGGTACAGCAGATTGGACTCAAGAAGTAGAAAAACCATTATTAAATCTTAACAAGAGGTAGAAACACATTCCACTGTCAAAATAATTGCCTTGCCCAAACAGCACAAAATCAAAACTTCTGTTTCAGTATTCAGCAGAAAATAAGATCATTGTGGAAATAAAATTCCTCGGAAACTGTTGCGCACAAACATCCCTTAATGCATTTAAAATTAAGAACTTAAAAAACACAACAAGATTCAAAAGTGGGGGAAGAAAAGGAAAGGTGAGAAATATACAGCGTTTGAGGGTGACCCAGACGGAGCCCTTCTCTTGACAACGCTCATACATGCTTGTAAGCTCACTGAGAAACGGATCTGGTTGCAGAAGAACCTAACATTGACAAAAACCCATAAGAATTTTTATCGGTGATCAAATAAAGTTGGAATCAAAATCAAAACTCCAAAATGCAAACGACCCATATCCAAGATTGGAGATTTACAACATCAAAACATGATTGAAGAAGAAAAATATCAACAACCCACAACGATCTAACACGATTTCAGCAGAAGAAACCAACAACCCACAAAAAATCTCTAACAAAAAAAAAAAAAAAAGAATTGGAAGGGAATAAACAGACCCCACGAAGATCAGAAAACAAATAAACAAACCGTGAGAAAGATCAAAGATGGCTACAAGTCAAAAGAATCACAAGACCCAAGGACAAGATGCTGGGAAAACAAATCGAAAATTGGGTATGGGAGATTTTTCGCTTCTTCTTTCTTACCATGATTTCTCTCACTCTCTCGTTCGATCGGCTTTCGCTCTGATTCTATCGAGGAAAGTAGACTCTCTACTTTGATACCAGCAACCGGACAAAGGAAAGAGGTTTTTGTAATGAGTTTCATCATATACCCCTAAGCTTTTTACGAATTACAAATAAGCTCCTACTTTCTCATTTTAATGAAATGTTCCAAAATCAGTATTCACTGATAGCCTTCCAAACAAAAAATAATAATAATAATTAGAGTGAGATGATACTTTTGTCCATCTCTTTATCCTTATGTGCAAAAATTCAAAAGTTTAGATTGATTTTTCTATAAAGCTGGTAACATTAATAAGTACATTCTACATTTCATGGGAGAGATTAACCTTACGTAAACTTATTTTTATCGATGTATGGCCTATTTCTTTGCATTCAAATCAGTTATAATGACAATCAATGCCTATGCTTATAATTTGTTATAATCGATCCGATACATGCACTAGCACGACCCAGCATTAGATTGCTGAAAGTTTTAAAATATATGATGAGGCTTCATGTGCATTATAGAGTTGTGGAACTTATGATAAAATCATGGTGTTTTAATAAATAATAATATAATCATTTTAATAGATGTAAGGGCAAAGTTGTAATTTTTATAAAAATTCGATACAAATCTCATGGTGGTTACTCATTCTCATTAGGAATACTAATTTTGGGAACATGAAATATATTGAAATGAAAAGAAAGGGTCTATTTACAAATACTAAAGAGAAAGGGACTATTTACAAAGTCATGAAAACCTCGGCGTGGTATATAAAATAAAAAACTATATATTTTTAATGATATGTTTTTTGGGTTCATCTTAATAATTTAGATGACATCAAAATCACTAATTCGAGTGAACCCATGCTTTTGCCCTATCACTTTATCCCTCTTTGATAATTTCAAAAGCTTGAATTTATTTTTCTCTATAAAATATTTATTAACATTCTATACATTAAAGTTATATTTCACATCAGCCAGCTATCCTCTCTTCGGGACATGGTTTTGCAACCATTAACGCATTACGACCCACTTAATTCTCAACTTAGTGAAGAGAGTAATGTAATTTAACGATTTAAGGGACTTAGATTATCATCTCACATGAATTACACCTCACATTAACTATCATTTAGGAGAGCATACTATAGGAGAACCTACTGTTACTAAACTATTTATGTGACATAATTATGTTATTTAGGGGGCCCACTTAATTCTCATTTTATTGAGGAGCATAGTTTAACCCATTAAGGGGCTTGATTTTCATCTCACATGGACATTAACTATCATTTAGGAGAGCCCGTGATCCTACATATATAATTATGTTATTTAGGTGGGTTCGCTTAAATGTTTGATTTAATTTTCAGTCAAAAAACATATTGGTAATTCAGTAGTCATTTTCTCAAACATTTAATGAGGATATACTCAAGAAAATTCTAACTTATACAAACTCTTAACTGAATGCACAAGTGGTTTAAGTTCAAATTGCAGAGTAATTTATAGATTTTACTCACATATTATGTAAATTATATATTTAAGTTTATTTTTACTTAATTATTTTATAATATACATTTATATTCTGATGATTATCCAAATGATTGATCATTCCATCAAATCATTTTTCGTCAATGCTATTTAATTTTAATATTAATATTAGTTTTTTATTTAATTTGTATGAAAATTTAACCCGTGCATTGCGCAAGCTTTAATGCTAGTTGACAATTACAAAGGAAAGCCCGCTTGGGCCCCATAGAGCTAGACTGCAAGTGTAGTTCTTTGAAACATCACCATTGAATTTTATAACAAAATAATTAAACTTTGATTATCTCATATTAATGACGAAAATGATTTGAAGCATGAGTCGCAAAGTTTAACTCAAGATGTGGTATCCACTTGAATGAAACAACAGTCATAAAAGTAAGGAGATAGAAAGAAATTGGCATAGATTATTAGTTAGTTGTTGAAACTCAACCCCACTCGATGATGATGTGGATGGCCATCATCTAATTGAACTCTCAAACTTCCATAGTTTACATTGGCAAAAATCAGTCTAATGAATGACAACTTAATTTTCCTATTTATTTAGAAATATATTCATGTTGGGCAAATGTAGAACCAAACATATCGTTCAAAAGAAAATATAGAATCAAATATAGGTGACAATATTGCGATCTATGAGACATCTATAAAAAAAAATTACCTAAAATCTGGTTATTATTGTTTGAAAACATATTAAATCTCTATCATTAATTGCTAATTAGAGTTCTTTATAATATTTTTGGTAAAAAAAAACCCCAATATATATTGTAGGTGCCAAAAATGATACCCACTTAGTTAGATGAGTGTAGAACTCTTTTAGGGAAAGACCGAACGCCTGAGACCTGAAAGGGAAGGAGAGAAACAGAGGTCAGGCCCTGACTGCCGTCAGCCGAACGCACTCAGATGCTTAAGTTAGTTCTGCAACTAAGCAAATGTGGAGTGGAGAAGAGAAGAGGGTGTAAGTGTTGTGTTGCATATATGCATACCTCCGTGGGACTAACCCCATGCGTACATGTATATGTGAAAGTCCCATCAAGCTTCTTGCCGAGTGGAGGTAGTAGGTGAAAAGGGACAGTCCTATCAGACGGCTTCCCATTCTCCCTAGGATTGCTAGCGTGATGGTGTGATAAAGTCAACTCCTCACCTCTATCACGCGCCACCCTATCTGTCAGCACACGTCCGTACTTTTCATAGGAGCATGATGGCATTCTTCCGATACTCAGCAATACTCTTACTAAGACCAGAAGTGGCTTTTGAGATTGCCGAGCTGGCACTGTTGCCGAGCTCAATATAACTGGAACGGTTAGCCGAGCTGGTACTACTACCGAGCTAGGTGTAGCGGTACTGTTACCGAGTTGTTGCCATTGTCGAGCTGACAATCATGCCGAGCTGCTGAGCTGACACTACTGCCGAAACGCGAATGACTGAGAATATAAGCTTGGCATAATCTTGGTGTTAGGGGATTGCTCCCACACAATTGCCCCCTAGCTTTTGATTTCTTAGAGTTCTCTAATTCTTTGAGGTCAGAAGCTAAGTGTTATTGCCGAGCTAGTACTGTTTACCGAGCAGAATATGTTCGTCGAGCTGATACTGTTACCGAGCCAAATGTAGCTGTCGTGCTGGTACCGTTACCGAAGCACGGAAGCTAAGCACAGTGATGGTGGAGTCTCCTGAGTAATGAGTTTGGAGTAAATGTTCTTTTTCACCTCGGTGCCGGTCGCTGACATCTGATCCTTATCAAGATGTCGTTTTGCCTGCCTGAGACAATTAATAGCCTGTCTAAATCACTACAGAAGATGTACCGTTGGCGCTACGTATCACCATCTGCCGGCTGTTCGCTCGCTTCGAAGAGACGTGTGGAGTGCTTGAGGTGGCACCTCGTACGGCTGTCTTCGAAAATCGAAACGACGCCTCCCTCCATTACAAATTAGGGCGCTGCCTCCCTGATTTTCACTTCCGTGTCCATTAGAGAGGGGAGATTCTGCTGAAGAAATCCTACCTGAGATCAGATCTTTTGCAAATCCGAACTCGTCATTCCGAGTCTATTTTGTCCGTAAGTTCTCCTTCTCTGCACATCCTTTTTGCTTATGTTCCTCTTTTAGGGTTTCTGCTTTCTGCGTTTAGGGTTTCCTCTCCTTTTCCTTTTCTCAGTCTTCTCCAAGTTTAGGAATGGGGATTTACATGCACTGGTTAGAAACCCCATAGGCCATAGCTGAGTTTAGGGTTAGATACAAGATCCCGGATGACGTCCTGATTAGGTTAAATAACCCTGAGGACCCCTTTGACAGTAATACTTTTCACAGCGGCTGGATGCCATTTCTATTAGTGATCGTGATTGAAGGTGGGGTTCGATTCCCCCTTCATCCGTGTCGCGACCCCGGACCGAGGTTCCCCGGTCTGGGCCCCGCGACGTTGATGTCCATCCAACTATGATTAACCCACAGGTTTCCGCGGTGAGGATTCCCAAAACAAACATAGCACAATCTCACACGAACAATGATTTGCGGAAGCGTGCAAGTAATCTCAACCACAACTTAATAACATAAACCTTACGATTCTAAATTGCATAAGTTAAATCATCATTAAGGCAATAATCAGAGGAGGAAACGTAAGCATGGCATTTCCAAGATTAGTTCAAGTTTCAAGATAACAAAAAGATGTTAAGTTACATATCCCCCAAAACAAGTATGAAAAGGCTAACAAAGGCCATACATCCCAAGATAACAAAAACAATCCCATCTATGTGTATCGTACTCAAGACCCCATCCTACGTCTAGAGGACGTCGTCGGGTTGCCACTCACAGGCTGGGGGTGGCTCAAAACCCTCCTCCGGGCGCTCCTCCGAAACTGCAACGGCAACGGCGCCTGCGTCTAAACACCAAAACAAAAGGATCAGACACGACGGTCTGGCAGGTGATCAATTTAGACATAATACAAGTCAGTTAATATGGAAGTAATCAGCACTTAAAACATGACATGAGTTCTGAACAAAACATGTATAATGTGAAACTCAAAACTAATATGATTTTCGATAAAACATCATGATTCACGAATCCACATTGAGCTCATCCTTTATCCGTCATACGTGATGACAAGAGCAAGCGAAACGAAACAAAACGAGACGAAACGAGGCAAAAGTCCGAGCCACACAAGGTGGGCGGAAAACCGGCCGCGGAACCGGACAAAACAAAGATGTGTATAAATACACGACTAATCTGCATATTGCCCTTATGTTTAAGGACCCCCTAACTAGTAGATCAGACTGAGAGGGCAGTCCAAGCTCAGCGGTATTCTATGATATTCATGCATGCACAAAACATATCAATACTTGTACAAAACTTAGCGAAAATGGGGGAAAGCACTTATCAAAACAATGCAAGACGAGACTAAACAAGAATAGCATAAGCTATAACAAACAAGGCTGGAAAAGTGTCCCCATTATAGTTTTTGAAACAAATCAAAAGTTAAACACATGCTTGTAAATCAAAACAGGTACGAAACGGTATTCTTTGTGTCAAAATTCAAAATTTCGAAACAATTATATCAAGTATATGCTAAGACTCTTTATTTGATTCTTGTGAAGTTGAAACCCAAATGTTGGAGTTTAAAATGAATTGGTGTCCCCGAAGCTAGACAACATTTCATGTTTCAATTGCACAACATCAAGCTAAAGACCCCTTAACATATTCTAGTTTTTCTCTCCCATCGAAGCCCCTTCAAAATTCTCCTTCTGTACACTCGGCCACCACGCGCCTACCTGGCGGCTAGCCGCCGATTGGCTGGTCTGCTAGCCGACCAACTGACCGACCGCTGACCGACTGTTCAGGAGCATTACTATTTTTCAGTTTTCTGCGCAGGTCGGCCAGCCGCCTACTGACCGACCGCGGGCCGACCACACCCTATGCAGGAACCGGGTTGCTGTTATTCTGACCGACACAGGGGCGGCTCGCCGAGGGTCAACAGTCGGCTGGCCGACTGCTGACCGACTATCTGCGGCAGCTTTAATTGCATTCAGGTTTCACACCCTTTTCACCCATTTTACACCATTTCATTCCTTTGTCAAATCCCTGCACATCCCCTGAGCCTCCATGCTCTCCAAGGGGTAATTTCCATTCAAATTTTAACAATCAACACTTCAATCACATTACAACATACTCCTCCATTCTTTCATCCATTTATAAACCATTTTGGCAAGATAAAAGCAACTTCAAATGAATGAAAACCATTAAGACAAACCATTAGCATAAGCATTTCAATTAAAACAAGATTTCAAACTATAACACATCTTTGAAACAATACATTGCCCAAATTAGAATGGAAAAGGAATCAAACCATGAAAGCTAAAACAATCAGACATTGCATGCATCAAGAAGCTAAGTTGATCGCTTGCCTTTACCAAAATCTAAGCCCAAAATCTCTAAAAAATCCTACCAACTGTAATCCACGAAATCTACAAGAAAACCCATGAAAAGAACCTCAAAATCCACCAAAAAGTGAAGGCAAGGACCCATTTCAAAATGGGTGTTGCATGCTTGAAAAATGGGCTCCTAAGGAACTCAAAAGACCACATTGAAGAGGAGAAAGAGATCCATTACCTGTAGCTTACTAAACAAGAAGAGGAGAAGAAAATGGAATGGAAACACAGCTGGAATCTCCAGGAAAATGGTAGCAACGGATTCCTTGAGTTGAGAGGAAGAAGAAGGTATGATCAGTTTTTGATTTGAGGCTTTCTAGCTTAGGCATGTAAGGAGAAGAAGGGAGAGGAAGAGGAAGAACTCTCAGCTGAGTTGAAGAGAGTTGCAGGGAAGAACCGAAGTGAATAATGAAGGAGGAGAAGACTCATTTCAAATGGGTTCTTGTGGGCCCTATTGCTCAAAACTTGCAATGGTTAAAACACTGACTTGTGGGCCCCGGATAAAAACGACGAAGAAGACTAAAATGATCACCGAAAAATCTAGTTTCCAAAAAGTATAAATTTGGCATAGTTTTGAGATTTCAAAATTTGAGTCCAGATTTGGTGTGAAATGACTGATTTACCCCTTTGGGCCAAAACTTGGGTTTCTGGGCCTAAAACACAGACAAGCTGAACACAAAAGTTAATCAATTAAATAAAGCCATTCAAAAGAGATCAAAATCACGATTAAAATCAGAAAACTGGAATTTCCTCCCAAGCTTACACGTACACTCAAGGCACCCCTAAGTGTGACCAAATAGCACAAAACGCTCTCAAAATCCCCCAAAGCTAATTCTAGACTAAATCGGACCAATTTCTAACCCACGAACACTAAACTCACATTACAACTAAACACGCACTTAGTTGACACTAATCGCGCTAATCCTGGGTCGGGGTTTGACAATCCGCTTATGAGGTCGTGCCTAAGAAAATGGCACCTCTGCCCCGGTCAACTAATGCCGAACGGCTTCAAGATAATAATGGGCGTAGCCGAGTTGAATAGGATCCTAGGCATGAACCTCGGTGTCCATGACATCGAGGACGTATATGACCTTTGCAAATCCGGAGGGGGCGACAAAGTCTACTACCTCCAGGTGAAAGCAAAACGGTCTTGCTTTTTCAACACCCTGGAGGACTCCAACAAATACGCAGGGGACGATCGCCTGTTTGTCTCGGGCGACTGGGAGTTCGGCGAGTCCGAGCCCTTGGCGTCAAGAGTAATCAGAATCCCTCGAGGCTTCGGGACCCCTTCAAGTAAAGACCGGAATCTTTCAACTTTCTTTTATTTCCACTGAATTGACATTCTTTATTTGTTGCGCAGGCGCCCGTGAAAGAAAGAAAGAGGCCAAGCGAGTTGGCTGGGCAAGAAACGATGCTTGGCTCTCCCTTAAAAAGATAATATTCTTTTTAAGAGGAAAAATAAAAATGCTATTCTCTCACCTTTTAATTCTAATATAGCCTTACTTTCGTTCTCTCTTTAATTGATCTTTTACTTCACTTCATCGGTAAAGTAAATCTACGATTTATTGTGTGTTTATAGTGATTTGATATTATTTCACCCCAATTGTTATTCACACATGTCCATCCTTCATTTTGTGGAACTAAGCCCCAACCCATGACCCACCAACAAGCAAAAGACGGGAAAAAAAGATAAAAAATCGGATTGAAAGATTTCCGCCATATGTACCCGCAGCATATCTGCAATTTCCAGTTTTCCCTTTCTCAGAGCGGAGGAAAACTGGAAGATCAATTTTACTGCCGATGAGAGCAGCGGTAAAGCTGCAATTGCCAGTTTTCCTCCTCTCACAGCAGAGGAAAATTGGAAACTCCAGTTTACCGCCGATGAGAGCAGCAGTAAAGCTACAATTGCTAGTTTTCCTCCTCCCAGAGTGGAGGAAAACTAGAAAATGTAAGTTTACCGCCCATTCAAGCAACAGTAAAGCTGCGTGAGTGTCCAAATAAAGTCTCAAGACCTTTCCATTTTCAATTAACATAAAATAAAATGAAAGAACCCATAGTTCGATTTTTTCTTGTAGCCCGTATCTAGTGAACTCCCATATGATATGAATGGAGAGAGAAAAATTCACACAAGTTGACTTTCGCAATTGACACATTTTGAATTGAATTTCAAGGCTTTTGAATATATATACTGCCCCATAAATAAAAGTAGAAATATATAAATGGTCATCAAATAATATCCCCATAATAAAACAATAAAATCTGAGATATCATTTTATTAAAGTAATTTGCTCCTGTCTACAACTCCATCCTTAAATCTTTCATCACGCATACTCTTTAATGATCATCGGATTGATCACTTGATAATAAATTCTTAAGAATTCAATTCCATGCAAACGGAAGGGCACTTAAGAGAACATTTCTATGAAAGAAATTTTAAAAGCACTGAGTGTTATCACGTTTTTAATATAAAGCAATGACATAAAAGATTTTGTAATTTTGTAATCAACATCTAAACTTTATTTATTTATTTTTTTGACATGCTTAGATTTGGAAACTCTCTGGACCTAACCAACAAGCCGTAGGATTGATGGAACTGGTCAAGTCAAGCTTGATAACTACTTAGGACTGCAGCAAAACGCCACTTAGTAGTTCACATGCCAGTGAATGATAAAAAAGAGTAATAGCCACTTCTAAGCTAGAAGCCTAACCCTGGCCCAAGCATGAGTCCGGCTTGAAGTTGTTGGCCCGAACCCAAGCCGCATGGAAATCATGAAGCTCGAGCCCCACCTATGTTAGACCTATAAAACAGAAAAATGAGTTTCTCACCATGTCCTAGCTAGGACAGCTCAGCTGCTATGGTCATATCACCTTCTGCGAGAGGTCTTGGTTTTGAGCCTCCGCATTACTGCTCCCTCCCTCCCTCATAAATATATAGATATATATATATATATATCTATGTATACGTATGTGTATATATATATTTGTATATATAAATTTGGGCCGGGAGTGGATTCCGACTCTCAACCACTAAGCGCAAATATAAAAGAAAAAAAAAACCTAAGCACGGCCCATCCATTAATAACAAAACCCCATGCCCAAAGCCCAATCCTTGAGCTCCCTTACAAAAAAAACAATATTCTTTTCAAAAGGAAAAATAAAAATGCTACTCTCTCACCTTTTACTTCTACTATAGCCTTACTTTCGTTCTCTCTTTAATTGAACTTTTACTTCACTTCACTGGTAATGTAAATCTACGATTTATTGTGTGTTTATTGTGATTTGATATTATTTCACCCAATTGTTATTCACACATGTCCATACTTCATTTTTTGGAACTAAGCCCCGATCCATGACTCACCAACAAGCAAAAGAAGGGAAAAAACGATAAAAAATCGGATTGAAAGATTTCCGCCATATGTACCCACAGCATATATGCAATTTCCAGTTTTCGCCCTCTCAAAGCGGAGGAAAACTGGAAAATCAATTTTACCACCGATGAGAGCAGCTGTAAAGCTGCAATTTCCAGTGTTCCTCCTCTCAGAGCGGAGGAAAACTGGAAACTCCAGTTTACCACCGACCAGAGTAGCGGTAAAGCTGCACTTGCCAGTTTTCCTCCTCTCAGAGTGGAGGAAAACTTGAAAATGTGAGTTTACCGCCCATGCAAGCAGCAGTAAAGTTGCGTGCGTGTCCAAATAAGGTCACAAGACCTTTCCATTTCCAATTAAAATAAAATAAAATGAAAAATCAATAGTTCTATTTTTTCTTGTAGCCCGTATCTAATGAACTCCCATATGATATGGATGGAGTGAAACAAAATCACACAAGCTGACTTTGGCTATTTGACATATTTTGAATTGAATTTTTAGGCCTTTGAATATATATATTGCCCCAGAAATAAAAGTAGAAATATATAAATGGTCATCAAATAACATCCCCATAGTAAAACAATAAAATCCGAGATATCAACCTATTAAAGCAATTTGCTCCTGTCTACAACTCCGTCCTTAAATCATTCATCACGCGTACTCTTTAATGATCATCGGTGTGATTCACTTGATAATAAATTCTTAAGAATTCAATTTCATGCAAACAGTGGGGCCCTTAGGAAAACTCTTCTATGAAAGAAATTTTAAAAGCACTGAGTGTTATCACGTTTCTAATCTAAAGCAATGACATAAAAGATTTTGTAATCTTGTAATCAACATCTAAACTTTATTTATTTTTGACAAGCTTAGATTTGGAAACTCTCTGGACCTAACCAACAAGCCGTAGGACTGATGGAACTGGTCAAGTCAAGCTCGATAAGTACTTAGGACTGCAGCAAAACACCCCATAGTTATTCACATGCACAGAAAAGCAGTGATGTATCGACTACTAAGGCATCTTTGCGAGTATATGATTTCTTTTTTCTTATTGTCCTGTTTAAATGAGGATTTTGTTGGTTTCACTTATATTCTCAATTGTAGGTATTAGGATCTCGTGTTTTTTAAGGTAACAATTTTGGTAAGCTTACTTTGCTTGTTAAGTAAAGTGAAGGACTAACACGAGAGACATTAAAAGGAGAGGGTGAAATAAAAAAAATATTAGGTTTCGAATGCCATCTCTTCCACAAAAAAAGGTTAAAAAGACATACACTCTCTCATGCCAGTGACTGATAAAAAAGACTGGGGGTGTTCGTCGACGAGGCAGGCCCATTCCGAGGAATGTCCAACAGCCACTTCTAAACTAGAAGCCTAACCCTGGCCCAAGCATGAGTCCGGCCTGAAGTCGTTGGCCTGAACCCAGGCTGCTTAGAATTCATGAAGCCCGAGTCCCACCTATGTTAGGCCTATAGGACAGAACAATGAGTTTCTCACCATGTCCTCGGACTGCTCAGCTGCTCCGGTCATATCACCTTCTGTGAGATATCTTGGTTTTGAGCCTCCACATTACTGCTCTCTCCCTGCCTCATAAATATATAGATATATATATATATGCATATATATGTATACGTATGTATTTATATATTTATATTTGTATATATAAATTTGGGCCGGGAGTGTATTCCGGCTCTCAACCATTAAGTGCAAATAAAAAAAAAAAAAACCTGAGCACGACACATCCATTAATAACAAAACCCCATGCCCATAGCCCAATCCTTGAGCTCCCTTACAAAAAAAGATCATTCTTTTTAAGAGGAAAAATAAAAATGCTACTCTCTCACTTTTTAATTCTACTACAGCCTTACTTTCGTTCTCTCTTTAATTCATCTTTTACTTCACTTCACCGGTAAAGTAAATCTACGATTTATTGTGTGTTTATTGTGATTTGATATTATTTCACCCAATTGTTGTTCACACATGTCCATCCCTCATTTCGTGCGACTGAGCCCCGACCCATGACCCGCCAACAAGCAATACAAGGGAAAAAAGGATAAAAAATCGGATTGAATGATTTCCGCCATACGTACACGCAGCATATATGAAATTTCAAGTTTTCCTCCTCTTAGAGAGGAGGAAAACTGGAAAATCAATTTTACCGCCGATGAGAGCAGCAGTAAAGCTACAATTGCCAATTTTCCTCCTCTCATAGTGGAGGAAAACTGGAAAATGCGAGTTTACCGCCCATGCAAACAGCGGTAAAGCAGCTTGAGTGTCCAAATAAATTCGCAATACCTTTCCATTTCCAATTAACATAAAATAAAATGAAAGAATCAATAGTTCCGTTTTTTCATGTCGCCCGTATCTTGTGAACTCCCATATAATTTGAATGGAGAGAAAAAAAATCGCACAAGCTGACTTTGGCAATTGACGCATTTTGAATTGAATTTCAAGGCTTTTGAATATATATATAGCCCCAAAAAATAAAAGTAGAAATATATAAATGGTCATCAAATAACATCCCCATATTAAAACAATAAAATCCGAGATAGCAGCCTATTAAAGCAATTTGCTTTTGTCAACAACACCATCCTTAAGTTTTTCATCACGCGTACTCTTTAATGATCATTGGTGTGATTCACTTGATAATAGATTCTTCAGAATTCAATTCCATGCAAACAGAGGGGCTCTTAAGAGAACACTTCTATGAAAGAAATTTTAAAAGCACTAAGTGTTAACACTTTTCTAATCTAAAGCAATGACGCAAAAGATTTTGAAAGATTTCCGCCATACGTACCCGCAGCACATATGCAATTTTCAGTTTTCCTCCTCTCCCGCAGCATATATGCAATTTCCAGTTTTCATCCTCTCAGAGAGGAGGAAAACTGGAAAATCAACTTTATCGCCAATGAGAGCAGCGATAAAGCTGCAATTGCCAGTTTTCCTCCTCTCACAGCGGAGCAAAACTGGAAACTCCAGTTTACCGCCGATGAGAGCAGCGGTAAAGCTGCAATTGCCTGTTTTCCTCCACTCATTGTGGAGGAAAACTGGAAAATACGAGATGCATGCAGCGGTAGAGCGGCGTGGGTGTCCAAATAAAGTCGCAATACCTTTCCATTTCCAATTAACATAAAGTAAAATGAAAGAATCAATAGTTCCGTTTTTTCATGTAGCCCGTATCTAGTAAACTCCCATACGATATGAATGGAGAGGAAAAAAAAACCACACGAGCTGACTTTGGCGATTGACACATTTTGAATTGAATTTCTAGGCATTTGAAAAAATATATATATAGCCCCAGAAATAAAAGTAGAAATAAATAAATGGTCTTCAAATGACATCCCCATATTAAAACAATAAAATCCGAGATATCAACCTATTAAAGCAATTTGCTCCTGTCTACAACACCATCCTTTAAGCTTTCATCACGCGTACTCTTTAATGATCATCGGTGTGATTCACTTGATAATAGATTTTTAAGAATTCCATTCCGTGCAAACAGAAGGGCCCTTAAGAGGACACTTCTATGAAAGAAATTTTAAAAGCACAGAGTGATATCACGTTTCTAATCTAAAGCAACGACACAAAAGGCTTTTTAATCTTGTAATCAACATCTAAACTTTATTTATTTTTGACATGCTTAGATTTGGAAACTCTCTGGACCCCACCAACAAGCCGTAGGGCTGATAGAACTGGTCAAGCCAAGCTCGATAGCTACTTAGGACCGCAGCAAAACACCCCATAGTTATTCATATGCACAGAAAAGCAGTGATGTATCGACTGCTAGGGCATGTTTGCGAGTATAAGATTTCTTTTTTCTTATTGTCCTGTTGAAATGAGGATTTTGCCTGTTTCACTTATATTCTCAATCGTAGGTATTAGGATCTCTGGTTTTTTAAGCTAAAATTTTTGGTAAGCTTACTTTGCTTGTTAAGTAAAGTGAAGGACTGACACGAGAGACATTGAAAGGAGAGGGTGAAATAAAAACAATATTAGGTTTCGAATGTCATCTCTTCCACAGAAAAAGGTTAAAAAGACGTACACTCTCTCATGCCAGTGACTGATAAAAAAGACTGGGGGTGTTCGTTGACGAGGCAGGCCCATTCCGAGGAATGTCCAACATCCACTTCTAAACTAGAAGCCTAACCCTGGCCCAAGCATGAGTCCGGCCTGAAGTTGTTGGCCCGAACCCAGGCCGCTTAGAAATCATGAAGCCCGAGTCCCACCTATGTTAGACCTATAGGACAGAACAATGACTTTCTCACCATGTCCTAGGACAGCTCAGCTGCTCTGGTCATATCGCCTTCTGTGAGAGGTCTTGGTTTTGAGCCGCCGCTTTACTGCTCCCTCCCTCCCACATAAATGTATAGGTATATATATACACACATATATATGTATACTTGTGTGTATATATATATTGGTATATATAAATTTGGGCCGGGAGTGTATTCCGGCTCCCAACCACTAAGTGCAAATTAAATAAAATAAAGAAAAACCTGAGCACGGCCCATCCATTAATAACAAAACCCCATGCCCAGAGCCCAATCCTTGAGCTCCCTCACAAAAAAACATTATTCTTTTTAAGAGGGAAAATAAAAATGCTACTCTCTCACCTTTTAATTGTAATACAGCCTCACTTTCGTTCTCTCCTTAATTGATATTTTACTTCACTTCACCGGTAAAGTAAATCTACGATTTATTGTGAGTTTATTGTGATTTGATATTATTTCACCCAATTGTTATTCACACATGTCCATCCCTAATTTCGTGGAATTGAGCCCCGACCCATGACCCGCCAACAAGCAAAAGAAGGGATAAAAAGGAAAAAAAATCGGATTGAAAGATTTCAGCCATACGTACTCGCAGCATATATATACAAGTTCCAGCTTTCCTCCTCCCAAAGAGGAGGAAAACCGGAAAATCAACTTTACTGCCGATGAGAGCAGCGGTAAAGCTTCAATTGCCAGTTTTCCAGCTCTTACAGTGGAGGAAAACTGGAAACTCCATTTTACCGCCGATGAGAGCAGCGGTAAAGCTGCAATTGCCTGTTTTCCTCCACTCATAGTGGAGGAAAACTGGAAAATGAGAGTTTACCGCCCATGCAAGCAGCGGTAAAGTGGCGTGAGTGTCCAAACAACGTCGCAATACCTTTCCATTTCCAATTAACATAAAGTAAAATGAAAGAATCAATAGTTCTGTTTTTTCATGTAGCCCGTATCTAGTGAACTCCCATATGATATGAATGGAGAGAAAAAAAAAATCACACATGCTGAATTTGGTAATTGACACATTTGGAATTGAATTCCTAGGCTTTTGAATATATATACTGCCCCAGAAATAAAAGTAGAAATAAATAAATGGTCTTCAAATAACATCCCCATATTAAAACAATAAAATCCGAGATATCAACCAATTAAAGCAATTTGCTCCTGTCTACAACACCATCCTGAAATCTTTCATCGCGCATAGTCTTTAATGATCATCGGTGTGATTCACTTGCTAATAGATTCTTAAGAATTCAATTCCATGCAAACAGAGGGGCCCTTAAGAGAACACTTCTATGAAAGAAATTTTAAAAGCACTGAGTGATATCACGTTTCTAATCTAAAGCAAGGACACCAAAAGATTTTTTAATCTTGTAATCAACATCTAAACTTTATTTATTTTTGACATGCTTGGATTTGGAAACTTTCTGGACCAAACCAACAAGCCGTAGGACTGATGGAACTAGTCCAATCAAGCTCGATAACTACTTAGGACCGCAGCAAAACACCCCATAGTTATTCACATGCATAGAAAAGCAGCGATGTATCGACTGCTAGGGCATGTTTGCGAGTATAAGATTTCTTTTTTCTTATTGTCCTGTTGAAATGAGGATTTTGCCGGTTTCACTTATATTCTCAATCGTAGGTATTAGGATGTCTGGTTTTTTAAGCTAAAAATTTTGGTAAGCTTACTTTGCTTGTTAAGTAAAGTGAAGGACTGACACGAGAGAAATTAAAAGGAGAGGGTGAAATAAAAACAATATTAGGTTTCGAATGCCATCTCTTCCACAAAAAAAGGTTAAAAAGACGTACACTCTCTCATGCCAGTGACTGATAAAAAAGGCTGGGGGTGTTCGTTGACGAGGCAGGCCCATTCCGAGGAATGTCCAACAGCCACTTCTACACTAGAAGCCTAACCCTGGCCCAAGCATGAGTACGGCCTGAAGTTGTTGACCCTAACCCAGGCCGCATGGAAATCATGAAGCCCGAGTCCCACCTATGTTAGGCCTGTGTGACAGAACAATGAGTTTCTCACCATGTCCTAGGACAGCTCAGCTGCTCCGGTCATATCACCTTCTGTGAGAGGCCTTGGTTTTGAGCCTCCGCATTACTGCTCCCTCCCTCCCTCATAAATGTATAGATATATATATTTGCACATATATATGTATACGTATGTGCATATATATATATTTGTATATATAAATTTGGGCCAGGAGTGTATTCCGGCTCTCAACCACTAAGTGCAAATAAAATAAAATAGAATAAACCTGAGCACGGCCGATCCATTAATTACAAAACCCCATGCCCAGAGCCCAATCCTTGAGCTCCGTTGCAAAAAAACAATATTCTTTTTAAGAGGGAAAATAAAAATGCTACTCCCTCACCTTTTAATTGTACTACAGCCTCACTTTCGTTCTCTCCTTAATTGATCTTTTACTTCACTTCACCGGTAAAGTAAATCTAAAATTTATTGTGTGTTTATTGTGATTTGATATTATTTCACCCAATTGTTATTCACACAGGTCCATCCCTCATTTCGTGGAACTGAGCCACGACTCATGACCCGCCAACAAGCAAAAGAAGAGAAAAAAAGGATAAAAAATCGGATTGAAAGATTTCCGCTATACGTACCCGCAGCACATATGCAATTTCCAGTTTTCCTCCTCTCCTGCAGCATATATGCAGTTTCCAGTTTTCATCCTCTCAGAGAGGAGGAAAACTGGAAAATCAACTTTACCGCCTATGAGAGCAGCGGTAAAGCTGCATTTGCCAGCTTTCCTCCTCCCACAGCGGAGGAAAGCTGGAAACTCCAGTTTACCGCCGATGAGAGCAGCGGTAAAGCTGCAATTGCCTGTTTTCCTCCACTCATTGTGAAGGAAAACTGGAAAATGCGAGATGCGAGCAGCGGTAGAGCGGCGTGAGTGTCCAAATAAAGTCGCAATACCTTTCCATTTCCAATTAACATAAAGTAAAATGAAAGAATCAATAGTTCCGTTTTTTCATGTAGCCCGTATCTAGTGAACTCCCATATGATATGAATGGAGAGCAAAAAAAAACCACACGAGCTGACTTTGGCGATTAAGACATTTTGAATTGAATTTCTGCGCATTTGAAAATATATATACAGCCCCAGAAATAAAAGTAGAAATAAATAAATGGTCTTCAAATAACATCCCCATATTAAAACAATAAAATTCGAGATATCAACCTATTAAAGCAATTTGCTCCTGTCTACAACACCATCCTTTAAACTTTCATCACGCGTACACTTTAATGATCGTCGGTGTGATTCACTTGATAATAGATACTTAAGAATTCAATTCCCTGCAAACAGAGGGGCCCTTAAGAGGACACTTCTATGAAAGAAATTTTAAAAGCACTTAGTGATATCACGTTTTGAATCTAAAGCAACGACACAAAAGATTTTTTAATCTTGTAATCAACATCTAAACTTTATTTATTTTTGACATGCTTAGATTTGGAAACTCTCTGGACCCAACCAACAAGCCGTAGGACTGATGGAACTGGTCAAGCCAAGCTCGATGGCTACTTAGGACCGCAGCAAAACACCCCATAGTTATTCACATGCACAGAAAAGCAGTGATGTATCGACTGCTAGGGCATGTTTGCGAGTATAAGATTTCTTTTTTCTTATTGTCCTGTTGAAATGAGGATTTTGCCGGTTTCACTTATATTCTCAATCGTAGGTATTAGGATCTCTGTTTTTTTAAGCAAAAAACTTTGGTAAGCTTACTTTGCTTGTTAAGTAAAGTGAAGGACTGACACGAGAGACATTAAAAGGAGAGGGTGAAATAAAAACAATATTAGGTTTCGAATGCCATCTCTTCCACAGAAAAAGGTTAAAAAGACGTATACTCTCTCATGCCAGTGACTGATAAAAAAGGCTGGGGGTGTTTGCTGACGAGGCAGGCCCATTCCGAGGAATGTCCAACAGCCACTTCTACCCTAGAAGCCTAACCCTGGCCCAAGCATGAGTACGGCCTGAAGTTGTTGGCCCGAACCCAGGCCGCATGGAAATCATGAAGCCCTTGTCCCGCCTATGTTAGGCCTGTGGGACAGAACAATGAGTTTCTCACCATGTCCTAGGACAGCTCAGCTGCTCTGGTCATATCACCTTCTGTGAGAGGCCTTGGTTCTGAGCCTCCGCATTACTGCTCCCTCCCTCCCTCATAAATGTATAGATATATATATTTGCACATATATATGTATACGTATGTGCATATATATATATATTTGTATATATAAATTTTGGCCGGGAGTGTATTCCAACTCCCAACCACTAAGTGCAAATTAAATAAAATAAAAAAAAACCTGAGCACGGCCCATCCATTAATAACAAAACCCCATGCCTAGAGCCCAATCCTTGAGCTCCCTTACAAAAGAACAATATTCTTTTTAAGAGGGAAAATAAAAATGCTACTCTCTCACCTTTTAATTGTACTACAGCCTCACTTTCGTTCTCTCCTTAATTGAACTTTTACTTCACTTCACCGGTAAAGTAAATCTACGATTTATTGTGTGTTGATTGTGATTTGATATTATTTCACCCAATTGTTACTCACACATGTCCATCCCTCATTTCGTGGAACTGAGCCCCGACCCATGACCCGCCAACAAGCAAAAGAATGGAAAAAAAGGATAAAAAATCGGATTGAAAGATTTCCGCCATACGTACCCGCAGCACATATGCAATTTCCAGTTTTCCTCCTCTCCCGCTGCATATATGCAATTCCCAGTTTTCCTCCTCTCCCGCAGCATATATGCAATTTCCAGTTTTCCTCCTCTCAGAGAGGAGGAAAACTAGAAAATCAACTTTACCGCCTATGCGAGCAGCGGTAAAGCTGCAATTGCCAGCTTTCCCCTCTCACAGCGGAGGAAAGCTGGAAACTCCAGTTTACCGCCGATGTGAGCAGCGGTAAAGCTGCAATTGCCTGTTTTCCTCCACTCATTGTGGAGGAAAACTGGAAAATGCGAGATGCGAGCAGCGGTAGAGCGGCGTGAGTGTCCAAATAAAGTCGCAATACCTTTCCATTTCCAATTCGCATAAAGTAAAATGAAAGAATCAATAGTTCCGTTTTTTCATTAAGCCCGTATCTAGTGAACTTCCATATGATATGAATGGAGAGAAATAAAAAACCACACGAGTTGACTTTGGCGATTGACACATTTTGAATTGAATTTCTACGCATTTGAAAATATATATACAGCCCTAGAAATAAAAGTAGAAATAAATAAATGGTCTTCAAATAACATCCCCATATTAAAACAATAAAATCCGAGATATCAACCTATTAAAGCAATTTGCTCCTGTCTACAACACCATCCTTTAAGCTTTCATCACGCGTACTCTTTATTGATCATCGGTGTGATTCAGTTGATAATAGATTCTTAAGAATTCAATTCCGTGCAAACAGAGGGGCCCTTAAGAGGACACTTCTATGAAAGAAATTTTAAAAGCACTGAGTGATATCACGTTTCTAATCTAAAGCAACGACACAAAAGATTTTTTAATCTTGTAATCAACATCTAAACTTTATTTATTTTTGACATGCTTAGATTTGGAAACTCTCTGGACCCAACCAACAAGCCGTAGGACCGATGGAACTGGTCAAACCAAGCTCGATGGCTACTTAGGACCGCAGCAAAACACCCCATAGTTATTCACATGCACAGAAAAGCAGTGATGTATCGACTGCTAAGGCATGTTTGCGAGAATAAGATTTCTTCTTTCTTATTGTCCTATTGAAATGAGGATTTTGCGGGTTTCACTTATATTCTCAATCGTAGGTATTAGGATGTCTGGTTTTTTAAGCTAAAAATTTTGGTAAGCTTACTTTGCTTGTTAAGTAAAGTGAAGGACTGACACGAGAGAAATTAAAAGGAGAGGGTGAAATAAAAACAATATTAGGTTTCGAATGCCATCTCTTCCATAGAAAAAGGTTAAAAAGACGTACACTCTCTCATGCCAGTGACTGATAAAAAAGGCTGGGGGTGTTCGTTGACGAGGCAGGCCCATTCCGAGGAATGTCCAACAGCCACTTCTATACTAGAAGCCTAACCCTGGCCCAAGCATGAGTACGGCCCGAAGTTGTTGGCCCGAACCCAGGCCGCATGGAAATCATGAAGCCCGAGTCCCACCTATGTTAGGCCAGTGGGACAGAACAATGAGTTTCTCACCATGTCCTAGGACAGCTCAGCTGCTCTGGTCATATCACCTTCTGTGAGAGGCCTTGGTTTTGCTCCTCCGCATTACTGCTCCCTCCCTCCCTCATAAATGTATAGATATATATATTTGCACATATATATGTATACGTATGTGCATATATATATATTTGTATATATAAAATTGGGCCGGGAGTGTATTCCGGCTCTCAACCACTAAGTGCAAATAAAATAAAATAAAATAAACCTGAGCACGGCCGATCCATTAATAACAAAACCCCATGCCCAGAGCCTAATCCTTGAGCTCCGTTACAAAAGAACAGTATTCTTTTTAAGAGGGAAAATAAAAATGCTACTCTCTGACCTTTAAATTGTACTACAGCCTCACTTTCGTTCTCTCCTCAATTGAACTTTTACTTCACTTCACCGGTAAAGTAAATCTACGATTTATTGTGTGTTTATTGTGATTTGATATTATTTCACCCAATTGTTATTCACGCATGTCCATCCCTCATTTTGTGGAACTGAGCCCCGACCCATGACCCGCCAACAAGCAAAAGAAGTGAAAAAAAGGATAAAAAATCAGATTGAAAGATTTCCGCCATACGTACCCGCAGCACATATGCAATTTCCAGTTTTCCTCCTCCCCCGCAGCGTATATGCAATTTCCAGTTTTCATCCTCTCAGAGAGGAGGAAAACTGGAAAATCAACTTTACCGCCTATGAGAGCAGCGATAAAGCTGCAATTGCCTGTTTTCCACCTCTCACAGCGGAGGAAAACTGGAAACTCCAGTTTACCGCCGATGAGAGCAGCGGTAAAGCTGCAATTGACTGTTTTCCTCCACTCATTGTGGAGGAAAACTGGAAAATGCGAGATGCAAGCAGCGGTAGAGGGGCGTGAGTGTCCAAATAAAGTCGCAATACCTTTCCATTTCCAATTAACATAAAGTAAAATGAAGGAATCAATAGTTCCGATTTTTCATGTAGCCCGTATCTAGTGAACTCCCATATGATATGAATGGAGAGGAAAAAAAAACCACATGAGCTGACTTTGGCGACTGACACATTTTGAATTGAATTTCTAGGCATTTGAAAATATATATACAGCCCCAGAAATAAAAGTAGAAATAAATAAAAGGTCTTCAAATAACATCCCCATATTAAAACAATAAAATCCGAGATATCGACCTATTAAAGCAATTTGCTCCTGTCTACAACACCATCCTTTAAACTTTCATCACGCGTACACTTTAATGATCATCGGTGTGATTCACTTGATAATAGATTCTTAAGAATTCAATTCCGTGCAAATAGAGGGGCCCTTAAGAGGACACTTCTATGAAAGAAAGTTTAAAAGCACTGAGTGATATCACGTTTTGAATCTAAAGCAACGACACAAAAGATTTTTTAATCTTGTAATCAACATCTAAACTTTATTTATTTTTGACATGCTTAGATTTGGAAACCCTCTGGACCCAACCAACAAGCCGTAGGACGGATGGAACAGGTCAAGCCAAGCTCGATGGGTACTTAGGACCGCAGCAAAACACCCCATAGTTATTCACATGCACAGAAAAGCAGTGATGTATCGACTGCTAAGGCATGTTTGTGAGTATAAGATTTCTTTTTTCTTATTGTCCTGTTGAAACGAGGATTTTGCCGGTTTCACTTATATTCTCAATCGTTGGTATTAGGATCTCTGGTTCTTTAAGCTAAAAAATTTGGTAAGCTTACTTTGCTTGTTAAGTAAAGTGAAGGACTGACACGAGAGACATTACAAGGAGAGGGTGAAATAAAAGCAATATTAGGTTTCGAATGCCATCTCTTCCACAGAAAAAGGTTAAAAAGACGTACACTCTCTCCTGCCAGTGACTGATAAAAAAGGCTGGGGGTGTTCGTTGGCGAGGCAGGCCCATTCCGAGGAATGTCCAACAACCACTTCTACACTAGAAGCCTAACCTTGGCCCAAGCATGAGTACGGCCTGAAGTTGTGGCCCGAACCCAGGCCGCATGGAAATCATGAAGCCCGAGCCCCACCTATGTTAGGCCTGTGGGACAGAACGATGAGTTTCTCACCATGTCCTAGGACAGCTCAGCCGCTCTGGTCATATCACCTTCTGTGAGACGCCTTGGTTTTGAGCCTCCACATTACTGCTCCCTCCCTCCCTCATAAATGTATAGATATATATATATATATATATTTGCACATATATATATATATACGTATGTGCATACATATATTTGTATTTATAAATTTGGGCCGGGAGTGTATTCCGGCTCTCAACCACTAAGTGCAAATAAAATAAAATAGAATAAACCTGAGCACGGCCCATCCATTGATAACAAAACCCCATGCCCAGAGCCCAATCCTTGAGCTCCCTTACAAAAGAACAATATTCTTTTTAAGAGGGAAAATAAAAATGCTAGCTACTCTCTCACCTTTTAATTGTACTACAGCCTCACTTTCGTTCTCTCCTTAATTGATCTTTTACTTGACTTCACCGGTAAAGTAAATCTACGATTTATTGTGTGTTTATTGTGATTTGATATTATTTCACCCAATTGTTATTCACACAGGTCCATCCCTCATTTTGTGGAACTGAGCCCCGACCCATGACCCGCCAACAAGCAAAAGAAGGGAAAAAAAGGTTAAAAAATCAGATTGAAAGATTTCCGCCATACGTACCTGCAGCACATGCAATTTCCAGTTTTCCTCCTCTCCCGCAGCATATATGCAATTTCCTGTTTTCCTCCACTCAGAGAGGAGAAAACTGGAAAATCAACTTTATCGCCTATGAGAGCAGCGGTAAAGCTGCAGTTGCCAGCTTTCCTCCTCTCACAGCGGAGGAAAGCTGGAAACTCCAGTTTACCGCAGATGAGAGCAGCGGTAAAGCTGCAATTGCCTGTTTTCCTCCACTCCTTGTGGAGGAAAACTGGAAAATGCGAGATGCGAGCAGCGGTAGAGCGGCTTGAGTGTCCAAATAAAGTCGCAATACCTTTCCATTTCCAATTAACATAAAGTAAAATGAAAGAATCAATAGTTCCATTTTTTCATATAGCCCGTATCTAGTGAACTCCCATATGATATGAATGGAGAGGAAAAAAAAAACACACGAGCTGACTTTGGCGACTGACACATTTTGAATTCAATTTCTACGCATTTGAAAATATATATACAGCCCCAGAAATAAATGTAGAAATAAATAAATGGTCTTCAAAAAACATCCCCATATTAAAACAATAAAATCCGAGATATCGACCTATTAAAGCAATTTGCTCCTGTCTACAACACCATCCTTTAAGCTTTCATCATGCGTACTCTTTAATGAGCATCGGTGTGATTCACTTGATAATAGATTCTTAAGAATTCAATTCCGTGCAAACAGAGGGGCCCTTAAGAGGACACTTCTATGAAAGAAATTTTAAAAGTACTGAGTGATATCACGTTTCTAATCTAAAGCAACGACCCAAAAGATTTTTTAATCTTGTAATCAACATCTAAACTTTACTTATTTTTGAGTTGCTTAGATTTGGAAACTCTCTGGACCCAACCAACAAGCCGTAGAACTGATGAAACAGGTCAAGCCAAACTCGATGGCTACTTAGGACCGCAGCAAAACACCCCATAGTTATTCACATGCACAGAAAAGCTGTGATGTATCGACTGCTAGGGCATGTTTGCGAGTATAAGATTTCTTTTTTCTTATTGTCCTGTTGAAATGAGGATTTTTCCGGTTTCACTTATATTCTCCATCGTTGGTATTAGGATCTCTGGTTCTTTAAGCTAAAAATTTTGGTAAGCTTACTTTGCTTGTTAAGTAAAGTGAAGGACTGACACGAGAGACATTAAAAGGAGAGGGTGAAATAAAAACAACATTTGGTTTCGAATGCCATCTCTTCCACAGAAAAAGGTTAAAAAGACGTACACTCTCTCATGCCAGTGACTGATAAAAAAGGCTGGGGGTGTTCGTTGACGAGGCGGGCCCATTCCGAGGAATGTCCAACAGCCACTTCTACACTAGAAGCCTAACCCTGGCCCAAGCATGAGTACGGCCTGAAGTTGTTGGCCCGAACCCAGGCCGCATGGAAATCATGAAGCCCGAGCCCCACCTATGTCAGGCCTGTGGGACAGAACAATGAGATTCTCACCATGTCCTAGGACAGCTCAGCTGCTCTGGTCATATCACCTTCTGTGAGAGGCCTTGGTTTTGAGCCTCCGCATTACTGCTCCCTCCCTCCCTCATAAATGTATAGATATATATATATATTTGCACATATATATGTATACGTTTGTGCATACATATATTTGTATATATAAATTTGGGCCGGGAGTGTATTCCGGCTCTCAACCACTAAGTGCAAATAAAATAAAATAGAATAAACCTGAGCACGGCCCATCCATTGATGACAAAACCCCATGCCCAGAGCCCAATCCTTGAGCTCCCTTACAAAAGAACAATATTCTTTTTAAGAGGGAAAATAAAAATGCTAGCTACTCTCTCACCTTTTAATTGTACTACAGCCTCACTTTCGTTCTCCCCTTAATTGATCTTTTACTTCACTTCACCGGTAAAGTAAATCTACGATTTATTGTGTGTTTATTGTGATTTGATATTATTTCACCCAATTGTTATTCACACAGGTCCATCCCTCATTTCGTGGAACTGAGCCCCGACCCATGACCCGCCAACAAGCAAAAGAAGGGAAAAAAAGGATAAAAAATCAGATTGAAAGATTTCCGCCATACGTACCCGCAGCACATGCAATTTCCAGTTTTCCTCCTCTCCCGCAGCATATGTGCAATTTCCAGTTTTCCTCCACTCAGAGAGGAGAAAACTCGAAAATCAACTTTACCGTCTATGAGAGCAGCGGTAAAGCTGCAATTGCCAGCTTTCCTCCTCTCACAGCGGAGGAAAGCTGGAAACTCCAGTTTACCGCCGATGAGAGCAGCGGTAAAGCTGCAATTGCCTGTTTTCCTCCACTCATTGTGGAGGAAAACTGGAAAATGCGAGATGCGAGCAGCGGTAGAGCGGCTTGAGTGTCCAAATAAAGTCGCAATACCTTTCCATTTCCAATTAACATAAAGTAAAATGAAAGAATCAATAGTTCCGTTTTTTCATATAGCCCGTATCTAGTGAACTCCCATATGATATGAATGGAGAGGAAAAAAAAACCACACGAGCTGACTTTGGCGACTGACACATTTTGAATTGAATTTCTACGCATTTGAAAATATATACAGCCCCAGAAATAAAAGTAGAAATAAATAAATGGTCTTCAAATAACATCCCCAGATTAAAACAATAAAATCCGAGATATCGACCTATTAAAGCAATTTGCTCCTGTCTACAACACCATCCTTTAAGCTTTCATCACGCGTACTCTTTAATGAGCATCGGTGTGATTCACTTGATAATAGATTCTTAAGAATTCGATTCTGTGCAAACAGAGGGGCCCTTAAGAGGACATTTCTATGAAAGAAATTTTAAAAGCACTGAGTGATATCACGTTTCTAATATAAAGCAACGACAAAAAAGATTTTTTAATCTTGTAATCAACATCTACACTTTATTTATTTTTGACATGCCGAGATTTGGAAACTCTCTGGACCCAACCAACAAGCCGTAGGACTGATGGAACAGGTCAAGCCAAGCTCGATGGCTACTTAGGACCGCAGCAAAACACCCCATAGTTATTCGCATGCACAGAAAAGCAGTGATGTATCGACTGCTAGGGCATGTTTGCGAGTATAAAATTTCTTTTTTCTTATTGTCCTGTTGAAATGAGGATTTTGCCGGTTTCACTTATATTCTCAATCGTAGGTATTTGGATCTCTGGTTTTTTAAGCTAAAATTTTTGGTAAGCTTACTTTGCCTGTTAAGTAAAGTGAAGGACTGACACGAGAGACATTAAAAGGAGAGGGTGAAATAAAAACAATATTAGGTTTCGAATGCCATCTCTTCCACAGAAAAAGGTTAAAAAGACGTACACTCTCTCATGCCAGTGACTGATAAAAAAGGCTGGGGGTGTTCGTTGACGAGGCAGGCCCATTCCGAGGAATGTCCAACAGCCACTTCTACACTAGAAGCCGAACCCTGGCCCAAGCATGAGTACGGCCTGAAGTTGTTGGCCCGAACCCAGGCCGCTTGGAAATCATGAAGCCCGAGTCCCACCTATGTTAGGCCTGTGGGACAGAACATTGAGTTTCTCACCATGTCCTAGGACAGCTCAGCTGCTCTGGTCATATCACCTTCTGTGAGAGGCCTTGGTTTTGAGCCTCCGCATTACTGCTCCCTCCCTCCCTCATAAATGTATAGATATATATATATTTGCACATATTGATGAGAAAGAAAAATGTCATATTTTTCTCCCTTAATGTTTAGTGCTTTATACTTATTTGATGACTAAATGTACTCATTATTCTTGTATTTTTATTTAGGTGCAAATGGAGGCATTAAGTGCAAAACGAAGCTAATTGGGCGATTCTGGACAGTTTGGACATCGCTTCGTAATCTGGGTATAACTCTCTCATCCGAGCTCCAATTGAGGTGATTCAAGATGCTATGGAACGCCAAGAAAAAGATCTACAACTTTCATGTTTTAAGTTTTGAGAGATACTGGCTGCATCAAGGTCGAAATCAGGCTTGAAGTTACTGCTCGTACTAGATGCTAAATGGATGAAAAATCAAGCAGAATGGCATTATGGTAAATTTGAAGAATCAGGAGTCCGTCGAAACATATCCAATATTGGGCTCATATTGTGCAGAACGGAAAATAGTGCAACTTTAATTCTTGAGCTGAGTCCAACCGGAGCCAGGATGGAAAGATATAGGCGAATAAAGAATTTTCAATAACTTTAATTCCAAACCCAAAATTCCAAACCAAAAATTCCATCTATATCCCTACATGCATACACTCCTCTCTCACGGTTTCATCCTATCAGAACTCATTATTTCTCTCTTTCCTCTTTAACCACCCACGTATCACACTCCTAGTGGATCTCTCTCTCATCCCTAATAGTTCTCACAAAGACCTCCTTTCTCTACATAAACCCACCGATCTGAAGGCGAGAGGGATATCTTGGCAGTGCACGTTCTCTGTCTTGCTGCATCTTCTCCTTTGACGAATTCTCTATCTCATTCTCTTTCTTTTCT